>CM062804.1:298407094-300807094 GCA_031772625.1 Pinus tabuliformis | reverse complement strand
ACATGTAGTGGGAGTAATGATCAGGTTTATGTCAAAACCAGGGAAGGAGCACTGGATAGTAGTGAAGCAGGTTTTCAGGTATTTGCGTGGCACTAGTGATTATGGTTTGTGCTACCAAGGAAGACCAGGATTGGACAGAGTGTTGGATATTCATGGCTTTGTTGATACAGACTGGGCTAGAGATATGGATCAGAGAAGATCTACAAGTGGGTATGTGTTTAACCTATTTGGAGGTGCAGTCAGCTGGATGAGTAAGAAACAATCTGTAGTGGCACTGTCAACAACAGAGGAAAAATACATGGCAGCCACTCATGCAAGCAAGGAAGCAGTTTGGTTGCAGAGATTGTGTTCAATTTTGGGGTTAGTACATGAAGCTATAAGGATAGACTGTGACAGCCAAAGTGCAATTTTCTTGGTAAAGAACCCTGTATATCATTCAAAGGCAAAGCACATTGATGTTCAGTATCACTTTTTGAGGGATATGATAGAAGAAAAAAAGGTGTTGCTGGTAAAGGTGAACACTTTGAAGAATGCTACAGATGCATTGACAAAATCTGTGAGCTCTGAGAAGTTCTCTTGGTGTAGAGAGACAATGGGAATTTCAGGGCTAGAAAAATGACTAAGCTCTCTTGTGGCCCCCTGTGGAAAGAAAACAAGAAGTGGGAGAATGTTGGGTTTGTTGGGTTGTGTTATATTCTTTCCACATAGTTAATAGGGGGTTTGAGGGGCACCCATAACCCCACTTTATGGGGTCTGGGGCAGTGCCTCGGAAAATTTTGGTTTTGGACCCTATGTTAGGTTGGGTGGACCCACCTATGGTTTTGTGCATGATTTTCGCACATGTTTTTTGGACGCGATGGTTTTCGGTCTATGGTATTGGATGCAATGGTTTTCGGTCCATGGTATTGGATGCTTCGGCATGTATAAATATGTATTATAACATTGAAAGGAACATAATGAAAAATCAAGCCGGTAGTCCCAGTTTTGGGATCCCGGGGAAAATCTCCGTGTATATGTGTTTTATGTGTTCTGCTCTTGCATTATTTATTTTCTGTGTTTTAGAATTCGTATGCAGGTAATCTCTGTACGGGGTTAAAACCTACAACCCTTGGATCAACAGATAGTATGATAGTAACTGAATTTATTTCTCCTAAAACTTGAACCTTTGTTCAATCTAATTGAACAATATGAACTGCAGACTTTTGGGATTCAATATTTAACTTGGAGCAAACTAATGCTGGCATTATGTTTGATGAATCCCATGAATCAATCAAGCAGTTATGCAAATTTCTATTGTAGATCTCATAAGTCAAGAGAAAAGGAGGGGTATGAGAATTTGACCTATCCCCAATTAAAACGACATTAGTAGAATCTACTTTATCCGATGGTGGTCTACCCGATCCTTTGGCAGCCTTGGATAATACACCAGTTGGAAGAGGAGAAGAAGGTAATGCATTTAATTCTTTAAGAAACAACTTTTGTTGATGCTTGAGATTGCTAAGTTCATGCAGAGAAATATTTGCTCGAGTCTTCTTCATATCTTCAATTATGTTATAATCCATGGGATCTGAAACTACTAGAGTTTTTGATGATGATGGGGGATTGGATGAAGATGGTTTTGTTTGGGGAGTTGAAATTAGAGTTTTCTTTATAGGGACTTTTTCTTTTCTAACAGGGACTGCGTTTTTTCTCTTTTGAGTTGACTGATTAGGTTCTACTTACTGGTAGGGCTTCTTGTTCACTTTCATCATCAGAGTTTGGTAAAATAAAGTCCCACATTCCATGACATTCAATTGTTTCTTCCTCCTTTGTTTCTTCAGCTGATAAGACTGTATCTTATTCTTCATTATTGTCCAAATCAGATTCTGCATTAGATATAGCATTATGTGGTTTAGGATTAGTTGGCTGATTTCTTTTAAAATTCCTAAATGGTCTTTTTGTAGAAGTTTCAACTACCTACTTTTGTATTTCTACCATTTCATTGGACATAGTTTTAAGAACTTTTTTTAGACCTTCCATGTCATATGGATCCTTGGTTACTTTCTTCTTTGGGTCATCTCTAAAGGTAAATTTCTTGGATTTCCTATCTTCTAGTGCGTTTTTCTTTTCCAAAGCCAGGATATGTCTTTCAACAACTATTGCCTCTTTCAAGTTTTCTGCTAATGTTGGTTTAACAACTCTATCAACGAATATTGCTGTATTTGAGGGTAAAACAAAAATATACCATTCATTTCAGACCTCCTCACTAGGCTTGGATGCCGCAGGAATCTTGTTCATCAACTTATTAAAACATGAGTTAAAGTCCTTAATGGGTTCTTTAGGTTTAGCTTTCAAGTTGGAGAGGTCGTTTATCAAAGTAGAAATGGATCTATCATCTCCAAACTTGGTCAAAAATTGTTCTTGAAAAGCATCCCAACTATTAATTGAACTTGATGGTAACGAAAAGTACCATGAAAATGCTGCCCCTTGTAGAGTATATGGAAACAGTCTTACAACAACATCTTCCTTTATTACCCCATTCAAATTAATGGACAGCATGAAATTATTTATATGTTCTTCTGCTAACTGGCCATTATCAGGGTTAAATTTAGGTAACCATTTTTCTGGATGATCAGGCAATTGGGTCAAAGGTGCAGGCATTCTAACAACCCCTGGGTTGGTCCATGGCCTTGGTTGAGGTTGATTATGTGCCATTGTTTGGCTATTAATAGGAGAGGTCGAAAGTGATTGGGTGGAGGATGAGGGAAGCCCTGTACCTCTGTGAACTACAATTTGGATTTGGGAAGTGGATGTGTGACCTTGTAATGATGTGGATGGAATGAATGATGATGAAAGAATTTCACTGCTAGATTCTGAGGGTGTCTTTCTAGCCCTTTTTTGACTTGGTATAGGGAATTAAACTGGTGGAATACCATGTTTTTCACTCTTTGCCCTAGTAAGTGGTTGCGATGGGATATATTGAGAAGTAACACTGCCTTGGGATAACTCAGACTCTTCTTGGGATATTGAAATCCCCTAGAGTTTTTGGATCAAATATTGTACTTCAGGAGGTTCAGAAGAAAGATTGTCTGGCTTGTTAAGGGTTTCAGTAGTGGGTTTTGTATTTTTCTTCTCAACTTCTCGCTTGGAAAAAGGAGATTGAGAATGTGAATGAGAAGTTGGAGGTGATGATGAGGGGGAATTAATCTTAGAATGGAATATAGGTTTATATTTACTTTCCATTCATAGCTTGGCCCTCCTTCTAGCACCAAAAATGTTGATGCCTCGAAAATCATAGCACCAACATTGGGGGATAACCACATGGTCCGAACCTTAGTGCAAATCATTCTCTGTTTGGTATGGTGGCTCCGACTAGATATTATGGGACCAGTTTCCCAATAAAGTATGATTTGATGAATGGGTGTTTTAAATGCATAAAAAAAGATGATAGGTGGTTTAATCTATAAGCTCTAAAATATACAGATATATCTATATAACCCAGGTGATCTCATAATAATGTGATTCTTGATGATTCCTAGCAGACAAATGATAATATAGATTATTCACTTATCTACAGAAAGATGCATTTAAATGATGATTACTTTGAATAAGAAATTAAACAAAGTAATGTGAAAACATATCGCATAACATACTAATATTTATCGTTGACATATGTATACAATATAACAATTCTAGATCATTCAAAAGTGAAATAATACAGAGTTGTTTGAAACATGAGAATATATCAACAATAACAAATCAATGGAATGCTAATTACATAAAACAAGACAAAAAGAACAACGATAGAAGTACCATATGCATTTGGGTCTTGTTATGCAAGTAACAATCTGGTTCAATCTTCTTATTTTGAAAACTCCAAGAAGATACAAAAATGCAAGTCTTTATGAAGCTCTTTCACAACAAGTCTGAACCTCGATCCACGACTTATAAAAAATAAATTAAGAAGTGTAAAAGTGAAAACTTCTCAAGTCTAGTTTTATACAAATTGAGGACCCTTTCTAAAATGACATGAAAGGGTCTTTATAGTAAAATTAAAAAACAAACTGTCCATAAAAATTGCTGAGAGTTGTTGGAAATGCCTTCATCAAAATATGGGATTTGAATCTCAAAAATAGAATTGCGATAACCTTTGAAGAGATTCATCTCATCTATTTTTTCTCTTGTATCTTCAACCGACAAATCGAGAACACGGTTTCGATTTCTGAAGGATGACTCAGCCTGGCGTGTAACTGTCATGCGTATGTGGTATCTGAGAGCTCGGGCATCATGTGATCAATGAAATCAACAAGGCACTTGATAGTCATCTGTTGGCTATGTGGCTTGACCAAAAAGGACCAATGCACATCCCAGTTAAGACTTCGTACTCTGTTAAGATCCTCCTCCTTGGTGTCCAAATCTTGCTTCCATTGCTTCTCTAAAACTTCCGCCTTTGGAAGATTTCCTGGTGAACAATCAAAAATTAAATTGGCACCATATAAGTTATCACTCACCAGCTCAATAACATTATTCATTATAGCCTTGGCCCTGGAGGTAACTCTTTCTGCTTTTATCAACTGTGTTTCCCATTCTGAAAACAATATCTCTTTATGAGACTCTTCAATTTTAGGTAATTTAGCAGCTCCTCCATCTTCTGTTCTTTACCAGGAGAGATAATCTATAACTTTATCAACCACATCTTCAAATTCTAACCTGGTATTAAATACTTGGTCAATCAGTGATGTCATTGTGATGCATAATGGATCAATAAGAGATATTTTCTAGCAGAGTAGATTCAACTATTGATATAAAGCCTTATTTGCCTCTAAGGCTTCCTTCTTAAACTCTTCAACCTTGGGATAATCTTTGAATTGTTCCATAGAGAGTTGTAACTGTGTTTTTTTCTCTTCCTTAGATTTAATCTCTTGCTGAGGTGTCAATTTAAGTTTCTCGAGCTCTTGAGACAACTGTTGTTGTCTTTGAATGGCCTGCTGGTCAATTTTCTGTTTTTCCAGGTCTAATTGTTCTCCAAGTTGTTCACTCTTCTATTTCTCTACCGCTAATTGTTCCTCAAGCTGTTTAATCTTTTGATCCTTTTCTTTGATCAATTTATTAACTTCAGTTTCTTTATCAATTGTAACAACTGTGTATGCCCTTGTAAATTGAGATAACTTGGTCAAATCCTCATAAAGACTGACCTCTGAATCTTTCCATATGACATTCATAAATTTAGCTTGAGGAGTTGTGGATGATGTTTGGTCTATTTTCCTCTTTTTTCTCTGCCTCTTGACTACAACCCTATGTTTTGGGCTATAAAACACATCCAAGGGCGAAATTTCCTCAATGTTCAATGTAATCTCTCCTGAAGGTTTTTTAGGGATTATTTCTATCTCTTTTTGAATTGTTCCTTTGTTGGGTGTCTCTTCAATCACAATATTAGGAATAATGGGCCGTTGTGTTCTGGGAGGCGCTGATGTGATAATGTTTTGAGGATCATTCTGACTTTTGATCTTTTGATGAAATTTCTCCCATTCTTTAATTAATATGGGATCAATGTGAACATCAATGTTTAGTTGTTCACTGGCCATATCACTTGTTTCAACTTCTCCAGAAATCTTTTATGTAACCTGCTCTCCGCTGTGTTCTGCTTGATGAATGATTGGTGTAGTATTTAATAAATCTAGAGGTACTATCAGTAACCTCTTTGTCCTATATTCAATGAATTTGTCCATTTTCTCAGCACCCAATTTGAATTTTTCTAGATGATTTATTGTTGAGAATAACTATGCTGAAGCAAATAAGTCATCAAACTCATCTTTCTCATGCATGAATTTATTAACTTTCATATGAGTGGTGAAATTGAAAGCAACCTTATTTGGGTCATATTGTGTTTTAGGGATAACATCTAGACTCAGATCCTTTGTCTTGTTTACTTCTTTCTTGGCATGTTTAAAATCATGCAATGAGTAAGTGTCGCAGCGAAGAGGAAAGGCAGGCCACAATTGTTTCTTGGAGTCTTTAAGATTTCTAGACATCCCTTTTTCCACTATCTGGTAGGCTACTTCCCTGGCTAATAGCTTATCTGGAATGTAAAGTGGAAGGACATGAGGATCTGTAATGCTGCCAAAAACCCTAACATAGGTGAACATCTCTTCCCCGAACCAACTATTGATTGAGGTTAAATCAATGCTAGCCTCGTCAGACAACCGAGGAGCAGGTTTATTAAAGATAGCTTGATGGACAGGTAGGATGAAACCATGGCAAATCCTGTATAAATGATTCTTGTATTCAGACTTCCATAAGAATTTATGGTAAATATGAATGGGGGTTGGATCCTAAACAGTCCATTTCCAACCTAAGATGGGAAAGTCGGAATTAAAACAAATTGTGTCAACTATGTAAGCACTCATATAGAATGGGGGCACAACTCAGGTAGTGACATATCTGTTCTTTCTATAATCCAGTATTTGACTAGCCATTTTATCCGATAGGATAGTTGCCCAATCCATCACAAAGGAGTTTATCGCTACTTCTATCAATGGAACCATTTCAATAGAAAATGTAGCAAAATCGAGGCTTCCAAAGAGTCTACACATCATAGCAGTATCATAACAATATGGAGACACTAAGGAGTCCACATAATACATACCAGATGATTCATGTTTGTGCTTGTTAGGAAAGTGTCTACATTTCTTGATAGGGTCTGATTCAATCTGATTCTCCTAGGCGAAAGATTCCAGTAATGATTTGATGTAGTGTCAATGGGGATATGGAAAGTGATACATTCTCTTGACGTCTTTAGGTTTGAAGGATCTAAACATCCTTCCATCAACTGTGAAGAAAGCTCTGTCCGTTATGTTAATTCTCTTGATTACCCATCTTACCATATCATTATATAGTAAAACCCTTGCACGGGCTGCTATTCCATGGAGGAAAGAGCTGGCCAAATCATTGAGCGTGTTTTCTGATTCTTCAGTTCTATCAGTTGTTGCTTCTTCTTCTATCTCCTTTGGATTTTCATTTTCAAGCAAAGCATATATGCCTTCCCACAAGATCTTACCAAAGCCTTGACAGGTAGTATCTGAGACTAACACCACTTTTCCTTGTCCTTCTTCCATTGTAAGGGGAGCCTTTGTCTTTTGAGCTTTCTTAGACATCTTGACTGACTGCGTAATTCTAGATTTACACTACAAAATGAGAAAGAGGAGCGTGATAGGCGAAAATTTTTGAGAGTAGCCAATACAAACTAATTATAGACTAAAATCAATGTATGCGCATTAGATACAAAAGATCTCATATTGTACATAGTTACCAAGGATGAAATCCTTAAAGGATTGTAACCATAACTGCCTTTTAATGCTTTACTGTATCCTCATGATGTGAAACTTTAATGCCGAATTAAAATATATCGAATCGCAAGTTTTCCAATGGTCCTTTTAGAACAGGTGCCATAACTTTGCGATTTTGCGATTAGCAATTGTATTATTTTAATACTCGTAGAGCCATCACATATCACAAATCGAGAGGTACAAGTGCTATGTTAGAAAGAATTCTTTGTATTGTTGTGATTGCGATGAGTGATGAGCTGGCAAGTAGAGTTGGCGGGTTCCTTTTCAAACTTGGCAAATCATGTTTTTCCTTCGTAAATCATGTTTTCCTTTATAATTGATTTAACACTATATTGCGAGTCTTCATAGTATATATTACTTGTTTCTATTGGGAGCACGATATGCAATATGCGATTGCAATAGTTATATCACATCGCAAAGTTTCAACGGAGTGGTTTCAATGTTTTCCTATGGATTGGTGATATGCGATATGCGATCGCCTTATCGCATCGCAAGGTTTCAATGAAATGTCGTAACTTATTCCTTAGGATTAACGATATGTGAAATGTGATAGTTATATCACATCACATGTTTATAAATGGATCATTTCAATTTAAAACTTTGCGATGAGGAATTTGGGATGACTTTGATCGCATTGCAACTTTTTAAATGGATGTTCATTGGTCTTAAGCAATTGCGATTTGTGATGAGCGGTCCCAAACACTCATAAAGAAACTTTTATATGAAAAGTATGGAAAATATATTTTTACTCAAAAAGTTTTATTGCTTTTTATATCCAAAAGGGGACCTATTTCTTATTTAGCATCTTTAGACTAAGATTATTAATTTGAAATGTGGGGGGGGGGGGGGTTTGTATAGCACAACAAGGTCATGAATGCATATCTGATCATAAATTGATAATCTCCATCTGAGAATCACTGAGAAGGCTTTATGCCCTCTCCACATAACTGCAATAACACTTATTATTCCATGCATTCATCAACCATTCTGACACTTATCAAAACATGAAAGGGGCCATAGATAGAATATATCATATAACCAACTCATAACAAGAATAGAAACCATGGCAAAGAAACCATAACATAATCATCATAATAAACACATATGATCATAGATCACAATACATAAATATCTCATATTAACATATGGAAATGCCAACCAAGTCAGGGATTTCTACATACTAGTCAACCATAGATTGGGTTGAACCAAATCTCACTTTCAGCCAATCATCCCCACGCCATATTCCAAGCATGAATGTTGGATTTAATGGAATAAACCAAGAAAAAACCAACAAGGGCTTCCAGAGGCCAAACCACCTCAACCCTCAACCACAGTTATTCCATCTTTATAATTAAAAGATCACTAGCATCAACCATACTGGTCTTTACCCAACCTGCCGAGGGCTCCAATAACTACTAACTCAATCCATATCCTTCTAGGGATCTAGAGCATTTCTTCCAACCAAAACTCTAGGAAATACTAACTCAACCCACCAAGGGCTCCAGAGAGCTTGTCCCAACCTATGGCTCCAGGAACTAGTAACTCAACCCAAGTTGTTCCAACACTTCTAGGGTGTTTGTTCCAATCCACAACCATAAGGAACTTGAGAACCAATCTGAAAACAAGAGGGGAAAGCCAAAACACCATGGATATCTAGGAAATGGAAAGGCAAGGCTGAAACCACTGTCAATCTAGAAAAATCTCCATGCTAATGACAACACATAACCAAGGAATCACATGCATGCATAATGCATCCAAAAAACCACTAAGGAGACCAGACATGCAACCTATTACCTGCAAAGAAATCTAGTTGTAGTTGTTGATCCCACTCTCTCCTTGCACTTCCTTGCTTTCCTTTCTTTCCCTTTGCTCGCTTTCTCCAAATCGAAGTGAGTACTAGAGTGCTCCAAGCATGCTCCAAGAATGCAGGCTAAGTGTGCAAGAGTATGTGAGTCTAGAGAGAGAGAAATGACCAATAGCTCCAAACCATAAATTGTCAAAAAATTGAAAACTCATCTAAAGTTGTCAACTGTCTCTCTGAAGCCCTTTTATCATTGATGCCTCTATTTTCCTTCATTTTCCCTCTAATTTCCCTTGCATGCAAGTTTGTGTCTCTTCATCTCCCTTTTCTCCTATTTTTCTTTATTTTCATAATTAAATGCCAATTATTGCCTCTTTTCCTTTGCCAATTTCCATATCCATAAATAAATCACAAGTGATTCCCACTATAATGTTTTTCCCACCATTCAACTTGGAATATGTGTCCCATGACCTTGGTCTTATTTTATTTACATGGAAAATCAACTCGGGGTTGTTACAACTTCAGCTTCTTTTCCCCTATCAATGTTATTACCTGCTCGCTTAATACTCGAGAGTCTTCCTATTTTATATTTTCTAATTGGAGTATCAAATTTTACTTTACCTCTACCTTTCCTACCTCTCCCTTGACTTATGAAGGACAAGCATCATCTAGATCCAGCGAGGCAGACAACTGACAAAACATGGATGCACAGGTTCTTACCTCTTTTCTTGCTAATTCCACCATTCTATGTTTCAAGATGCTAATATATGCATATGAGGAAGTTTAATCAAACGTATAACCAATGAGATCCTATTCCCCTGGAACCTCCCCAAAAATGGCACAAAAAAGGATGGGAAATTTAATTTTTTAAATTGCAAGTTCATTAAATATCGACTGGGGCACGTAGGTTGATGAAGAACATACACAATATGTGAAATATTAGTTCTAATTGGAAAACTCTATCACACATTGCAACATTTGATTAACAATCATTGGACATGATTTTATGCTTCTCTTAGTTAACACATATTCAACATAGTTTATATTCATCAATATTCAACACAATTTATATTCATCAGTATTCAACACATCCAATAATAATAACAACTACTAAGCAATTAAAACTCAAGATGAAAGGAAAATAAACCATGCAGTTGAAGAGAAATACAAGTATTAGTTCTAAGGGTATCTCTCGACCTGCATGTGGATCCCTGGGTTAGTAATTTCTCAACACTTACAGGTAAGGCCTTTCACGCATAGTAACAGTTCAACAAATTCAAGATGCAATGCTCATAAATAAATTGATAACATTAATTAATTGTAACAAAAGAACATGAAATAACCATTCACAAAATTGAAATTATAACTCAAAATAAATCATAAAATATCACACCATGTATATAGAACATCCATGCAAGTGCATTCTAGACCATGGGGCCCTACCTAGCTAGAAGCAAGACAGGCTAAAGAACTAAGTAACCATAGTAGACAAAATATCAACAGTGAAATTAGATTATAACATAAAGTCATAAAAATGATACAAATTCCATATGTAGCTAAGTCACTTAGCAATCCCATGACAACATTACGACTAACGTTTTCTCAACTGGTTATAAGAAAATATATAAGTGACTATTGATCAAATCTAGTTCAAGAAATGAGGAGAAAGATAGAAATTGAATGATGCATAGTCACAAAAATATAATGGACAAAATTGTCAATCCATTAGTAACAATCTTATTTCTAAATAAAACTTAAGATGACAAAGAGCTAACAAAACAATGGCTGTTTCACTATGTGGTTTGTAGTAAAAAACACCCAATCTGGTGTGCAGATCCAATCATCACAATCTCCTCCTGGAACATCTAATAGATATGCTAGAGCACTCGATCCAGTAAATGAACCTCATTCTCCCTAATACTTAGGCAAAAATAGATGTTGCAAAAGTTTCCAGCCATTAGATGAGTGAATTCATTGAAATACAAATGAATTGAGCAAGAAAATGCATAAAAACATTGATAATCACCTCTAGTATCTAAGATGCAATTAAAGTCATAAAACAGTAAAAGATAACAGTAAATTCTAAGGAAATGTGAGGCAAAGCTTGGGGTTTCGAGGCATCGAAGAGGGTTGGGATTATTATGATCAAGTCGATTTTGAGGCTCTTCAATTCCTTTTTTAAAGATTTTTACTTCCTTTCGATCCACTACTTTTGAATAGTGTATTGACTTGTCTTCAAGTAAATGTCCCAAAACCATGGCAAGTGCTAATCCAAAAATTTATTATATGTATGATAAAAATTAATTTGATTGTCTTGTTTTTTAACGTATATGACTTTATCATTACAAGTAGTTCAAAAAAAAAAATTATTTAATGCAAACAAAAATTGGTTAGTGAATTTCATATGAAGCATTTTGGTCTACTATATAACTTTTTAGATTTGTAGGGAGTATGCTCAATGGAGTTTCAAAGGAAAAAGATTAGTGTTGACCCAAACACTTTCCTCAACAACAAAGAGTCTTAATTTCTAATTTCTATGAAAGTGCTCACAATGCGATGGTTTCATTCATGTGATATGGGATGCATGGTGAAACCATGCCCATTAATGGTATCATACACTTTTTGATAAATGAGACTATGGAATTCTTCCTATAAGTGGTTGCTTGACCTTTGACTTGGTGCTACAAGTGGTGCACTTCTTGAAGAGTTGGTCATCTTATATGGAATTAGTATATTATACATGGTGTGCATATCAGGAAGATGCTTACTTACATGGGAAGTGAAATTAACTTGGAGGGTGACTATTAAGCATGAGAAAGAAAAGTGCTCATCTGTAGGAGCATTAGGACCACATGGCATACCTTAGGAGGGTGATTTATTAACTTGACGATAGTTGGGTTGAGTGGAAATTACTTGGTGTTGGTTTTGGACCCTATAGAAATCTTAAGGAGAAGCATTAGAGCATTGGATTCATTTCTTGGGTTTTAAGTATCCCTGTGATGATAATATCTTGACACTTGACGCTCATGTTCGGAGAGTGCACCACTTAAGGATTAATATCTTAATAGCTAAACACCTTGGAGAGACTAACACTTCACTTTCAAACTTTATCTTGTGGATTAGATTAGGATTCTACATGGATTTAATCGATATTTTTGTTGTTGGAATCCCTCTCATGTTATATACAAATGAAGGAGAGATACTTTAACTATGATAACATATTCATTAGATCAATGTCTTATTAATGAAAATGTCTTTGAGTCTTTCTACAAGTGCTATTGTAAGGGAGGAAGCACTATAGTTTATGAAAGGTAAAACCTAAATAAAGCATGATGTTTTAACCTTTTATGTCCTTGTATATGAAGGACCTATAGTTTGTGGCAATGAAACACTAGAGAAGACTTGGAGCACTTTGCTTGGAGAACCTTGCAAGAATGGAGATTCTCATAGAGGATTTATATTATGCAAGTCATATATTTGGTGTTGATGCTAGCCTCTTGTTGAGACATTACAACGGATATGAGTAACTTAGTGTGATGCCTTGATAGTCCATGTTTGCTAATTAGGATTTACTTTAGATGGTGGATTTCCTAAATAAGGTTTGAAAGTGTTTGGAGTGTCTTAATTTGTGATAAGATTGAAGGACGTGTTGTACCAACTTGTCATAAAATTATTTCTATGTAGTTTTAATTTCACTTGATGTATGTGTGAAGTGCACCCTGATATCCAAATTTGTGTACTTATAGATGTAATTCTCATATTATATCCTCATAGTAATGGAATAGTTTCAATTGTTTGTTATGCCTGTTGATTTGACATAAAAGTGATCCAATCTTATTGAGTAATTTAATAAGTAAAAAATATAAATGGAAATATTTGTGACTTTAACAAATTTGTTGTTCATAAGATTTTTTTAGATTTTTTTACATTTTGGGGATATTTGTGCACTTAGAGTTATGAATCTCCTTCCCTTGAACTACACTATTTTAATGCTTGTTCACTTGAACTACCCTATCTATTTTCATTGTACATAAGTTAATTATATGTTGTTTTAATATATATTTCAGTTTCAACTATAAGGTTGAAAGTTTAGCTGAAACAAATTAAAAGATCTTGTTGTTGTTGCAACAAACACCCTCCAAAATTTTGCCTACACTTGAATTTTGGAGCCTATTATGGATCTTTTGATCAGTCGTTCCATAGTCACTTCTTAGTCATTTTATTCTTTGTTAAAGTCTTTAAGATCCATTATTGAATTGTAAGTGTCAAAGTCCCCTGATCACACATGCTCAATTCACAACGAGTTCATGAGCGTATTCCTTTTGAAAAGATTGAACAGACCTAGCACAGTCCATCAAGACAGTTCCTGTATAATTTTCAATCCATGTCGAAAGTTAGTGCGCACTAACATTGACACTCTCTCACTTCTAGATGCGTTTGTAATTCTATTTCCATGATTTTTACAAATTGTTGCTTTTCCGCACCTTTGCTTTCATGGGTGTCATTTTCACAATTTCAGTTGTCACTTTTTCTTGCCTTCACTTTAATTAGTGTCATTTCCATGTTATATTTGCCCTAGCATGTGTCGCTTTCACTGTCATTTTCATATCACAAGTGTTGTTCACACTTTAGAAAATGTCATCTTTTCACATGAAAAGTGTCTTTTATCATGTAGAGTGGAGTTTTGGTTTATTTCAAGGGGTAAAATTATGATTATGAGTTTTTATTATCTTGCAAATATGTATCACACTCATTTCCAAAGTTTCAAGCACTGTCACACAAGTGTCATCACTGTCACTGCAAAGTGTACATTTTGTGTCGCATTTAGTGTAGGCCATTGCAAAGTTGTTGCATTAAGGAAAATAATGTTATTCATGTGTTTTGTGTGTTCCTTGTTGTGTTTTCGAGTAATATAAGTCTGTAATCATGTTGAAGTATTTCTTTGGTTTAACTTTTCCTCACTGATCTGACACTTAGTCAAAACCGAGAAAACTCCCCAACCAGGCCACTCAGCTTCATTTAGCCCTCTTGAATTATGCACTATGTAGTCCCATCCCTCACATAGTAGCCTTGTCTCTTGGCACTATGCAATGTACAATTTCTACCTTCCAGAATTGTACACTACACAATCTCAATACTGAAGCCCATCCCCTGAGTTCAAGAGTTGCACAATCCTTGTCTCCAGCTCGACCTTAATTGTGCATTGTGCAATATCAAGCCTCAAGTGTCATCCTTGACTTCTGAGTTGCATAGTTACACAATCACCAAGCCTCCTCTTCCTCCCAGAACTGTGCAATAGGCAAACTCAGTTCTCAAGCCCTTATCGTGGCTCCTTGGGTCCCTCAATTGTGTAGTCACTCATCCCTAGCCTTCTAGAACTATAAAATTGCATAGTCTCAAGCCTCAAGCCTCAACCTTGAGCTCTTGAACTGCGTAGTCCCTTGGCTTCTGTCCGTCTAGAACTATGCATTTGGAAACCTTAAGGCTCAATCCCCGAACTTGAGCTCTTCAGTCCCTCAATCGCTCAGTCCCTCTCCCTAGGCCTCCAGAACTACACATTGCACAATCTCAAGCCTCAGTCCCAGACCTTGATCTTTGGAACTGTGCAATCCCTGAGTTAGTCACTCAACCAATCACTAGTTCCATCCCCGACAAGTGATTTCATGAAGAATGTTAGATTAGGGGTTTATCAAATTGATGTCATCTTATCATGAGTGGATTTTAATCGCAGGTATCATTTCATGTTATGACAAGATGATGATGAAGGATATGGAGGAGGATAGCATGCTAAGAGACACCTATGCAGCTAAATAAATCAGATGATCATCAGGTGAGAAGAAGAATGAACACAAGATTACAACAGAAGGAAGAAGATCAAGACTACATTGAAGACTCCTAATGTTCAAGTCATGAGGAGGAGAAAGAAAAGACCATGTTCTATTTGTTAAGAAGACACAAAGTAAATAGCAACAAAGAGTGACTTGACACTACCATGTCATCATGTAGTCCATGTCATCAGTTTCATGTCAAGTTGTGTCATGAGTAATCATGTGCACATCATTTTTTGGACTATGGAAATTCTATAGTGGAGAAATATAATGTAAAGTGGGAGTCCAAGAGTCATCCATGTAGTGTGAAAAATCATGAAGGAAGTCAAAAGGTCATAGAGAAGTCGAACAGTCATGAGGGTAGTCCAAGAGTCACATGGAAAATGAAGGATCACTCTACTTTTTATATACAAACCCTCATTATACAAGAAATGGAATTTTCACCTTGACATCTCCCATAAGGCATTAGAGAGAAAAATTCAGTACTTTTCGGGAGAAATTCGTGGCTCCAATGCTCCATTATTGGAGAAGAGATGTTCGTTGTATACATGTAGCTTGGGACTTTTATTTAATACTTGAAGTCTGATGGATAACACTTTTTCATGCATGGATTGTGAATATTTGTAAGATTGTTCTATAAATGTTTATGATTCATGTTTTCTTTCACTTGTACTAATTTAGTTGAACTATTTCACCTATTTTAGTGCTTATCATATTGAGAATGTGTTGTAATGGTTGTAATAATCATCGCATCTATGTGGACTATGATGCTTGATGTTAGACAATTATTTCTTTCTTGTGTGCGCCTCTACTAGGGTGGTACTATTACCTCTCTCTTAGAGGCTCACTTTTCCTCCCTCTGCAGTAGAAGAACCTTGATACACCTGCAACCGAACATTCACTAGGCACACTTGCTTACTTTTTTCAAAGGCACATATGCGCTTCTCTCTCTTGTTGACAGCTAAAGCCAAGGCAAACTTCTAAGAATATATAGAAACTAAGCCAATATTTTGGATGGGGCTCCTATTCCAAATGATGTGAGGTCCAATTAGGACTTCACATCATGGATACCCCCTTGGTTGATGGATTTCCAGCACCCATCAACAAACCTTCAAGTTTTGAGGTGAAATTTTTAGGTTTGTCTTAACCATGGATTTCTTGAAATTCCGATAGGTCCAAACCAAGGCACCATCCTTATAATGATACTAAACCCACAATCAAAATCCCATTATATGGAACATTAACATGCAATGTAATATTTTTGAAAGTTTCTCATAATGAAAATGTGTTCTAGTGAGAAATAAGTGATATTAAGAATTATATACTTTTCTTCACGAAAATGAAAAATTTAAAATTTAATTGTGGAGTGTTACATGCCACATATAAGGTACGGGGATGATGATCCAAATAAACTCATAATATAAAATAATGTAGCAAGTTGACTAAAAATGTGCATTATAAAGAACTATGGGCTCTAGCTAAAGAGTTGGGCTATATCTTCTTAAAACAGTGATGATTTCTCAAACAAAGGTGTAGCAATAATGGAGTTTAATCCATGTCCTACTTGCAAAGAGAGCACCAAGTCCATCCAAAATTAGATAAGAAATGAATAACTATTGTAAAATGATGTTATAAAAAAATATTTATATGAAGAAGGATGGGAATGAATTTCAATGAAAAAAAAGTAAAGTACATTGGACCTAATAACTCTTCAATTATCAATTCTCTTTTAATTTTATTAAATAAACGTATCAAGTAATGATGCTTACCTAGTATCTTAGATAACCTTTTCGAAAAATAATAGCCCCTTTAATCCTACTAGAAAGCTAATACAATTTACGCTTTATAAATTGGTAATTCCTTTAAGTACACCATATTATAGAAATTTTGAGTATCTTATTATCATAAGGTTTGTGAAATAAACTATTTACGTAGTTATTAGTCCTTGCCAAGGAAGGATTCTAGTGATCGATTTGCCTATTGACCACTATTAGTTTAACATTGACCAATTCAAGTTACAATGTTTAACTTTAAAAACAAATATTATTTTTTCAAACATTTGATTGGGCCATAACTTTCAAGGTCTTATTGCAGCCTTTGTGCCATATGGATAACTGCCTCAAAATTTTTTGGTATAATTTCTGGATGTCATTGCAATATTTATGCCATGATTTTTAATTATTTGTGCAATGATATTTCATTGTTAAGCTTTATAGAAAAACCACCTAAAATTAAAATCCATGAAAATAGCTCATACTAGTGACTACCATAATTTAAACAAGTATTTGCTTAAAAAATGAATATGAACAAGATTGAAATAAATATACCTATTAGGATGTTTTCTTCAACGCTTTGTTCAAAGCTTTAACATGTAGGAGTAAAAGTGTGAGTGTGCAAACTTTGTAGTGGTTACTATAATTTAAAATATTTTTTAAAAATTCATTATCTAGTGAATTCAAAGAGATTAATTACTTTATAATGTTTAAATTGGGTGAAATTTTAATTATGTGGTAGTTTTTTGAAACTTCCAATATATTGAGTGAATAATCTACTTTTTATCTAAGATAAATAAAATGATTAAATAAAGTTTGAAAAACCATCATATTTTTTTTTTTTAAGATAATGAAATAAAGAGGAGAAAGTGAATTATGAAATTTAGAAAAGAGTTCGTTAAATAATTGCTTGTTTGGTTTTGTTGGGTTCGTTGGTATCCTTCCATAGCCACATGGATCTCTTCCATGTGATACACAAGATCACACAACAAAAAACACATAGCCACATGGATCTCTTACCTGTGATACACAAGATCACAAAACAAAAAACACAAAACACAAAAAACCAAATCAGAACATAGTGCAATTAGTCCATGATGGTCTTATCTTTCTACTAATAGTTTGAATAGGAATATGAAGAAAAGTTTATAAGAATTGTCAAAAAATTCTATTGCTACTAATGAATAATTGTGAATGGGAAGTGATATCTGTCTTTATAGAGAGAAATCTAGAAGACTAACTTTGGTGGAGGGTAGTATAGGATCGATCGCAGGAAAAAAGGAAAATATAGAGAAGTAGATTTGAGTGACTCGACACAAGTGAGGGTGGTCATGTTAGGAAAATGAGGCCAAACAAGAATGATAACAAAATATGTGATGAATGTATATTGTTGTTGCAAGCACTGTCATCCACCAAGGCATATATATTATCAAATATCTTTGGAATAGAAATTTGTTATCCAAACTTTTATAATTTTAATTGGAACTTAATAGCTATTCCATAATATATTTGCATAGTTTCTAAAACATTTCCAACTTTCATTGTGTAGGGATATATATATATATATATATATATATATATATATATATATATGAATGATGTTATTTAACTATATTGTAATCTTGAATTGATAAATTCCAATACAAATTATTAAGCAAAGACAAAATCTCATATTAATTAACCAACATCTTAAATAATTTTTAAGTAGGTTAACCTAAAATTCATATAAGTTTAACTAATATTTTAGTGTTTATTTTTTTCATCCAATTCGAAAAATTCCATAGTAAAAGAAGAAGTATTTACAAAAAAAAAAAAGAATTGGTGATTATCCAAGCTTCTATGTACTTGTGTTTTAATATGAACATTTCAAAGTAGTAAATATTTATTTGGTTGTTTCCAAGTATTTTTTCTTGTTTTAGTTGCATCACATCTTGTTTTTGAACATTGAAGTTAGGGAATGGTAGGAAAATATGTTTGAATTTGAGTACTTTAGTTGGACATACAGATTACATCTACAAACATATTATTTTTTCATGAATAACATCATGTTTGATTTACTTTGTTCTCAATTTTTTTGGTTTGTAAAATATATATTTTTATGTGTATTTGAAATTTTCATGAATAATATCAAGTTTCGTTTACTTTGTCCTCAATTTTTTTGGTTTGTAAAGTGTATATTTTTATGTGTATTTGAAATTTATTGCGCTGAGAGGCACTCTACAATCCGCCTCTCTACTCTACAACCTAGTATGAGGTAAATGTCAAGTGTAAATGTTTAACATTTAACAAATTTAATCTAATGTCAATGCCGACCCTAATTAAAAACCGGTATAATTATTATGTATAAACAAAATATAAATTCAACATTGGTTTTATAAGACAATGGGAAGTGGAAATTTGTTTTTGAGAAAGGGTGAAATAATTAAAGTAAAATAGTTAATTTAATGTTAGTGGAATCTAAATTTTAAATATAATATTTTTTATTTTAAAATATATATATATATATATATATATATATATATATATATATTTTAAATAAAATTACTCATTTTTTATTATGTTGAGAGTTTATCTCCAACCCAAGATGCTAGAGATGTGCCATGTTATAACAAATAAAAATAATCCTATAAAAATTAATTAAAAAAAAAAATGACCTGTGGTATTAAGAATCCATGGTATTCATGTGGAATATGAGGACGTTGAATCCATGTAGCATAGAAAGATAAAATGTTTTTATGGATATGATCGCACTTGGCATTTGTATGGATTTGTTGGGTGACTGTGTGCCTTTTTATATTTTTTATTTATATCCTTGAATGGATGAATACATAATGTGTATATATGCATAAAAGCATGATGTGTATATATGCATAAAGGCATGGATGAATACATAATGTGTATATATGCATAGAAGCAGCTTCCTGGAGGTTATTTGGTGATTCAGGAAGGTGTTTTTAAAAGTGTAAGGTTAAACAAGGTTGCACAAAGTGCATAACAATAGTTGTTTCTTCATTTTAATGACATTTTTTATAATCACTTATATATAATATATGTAATATATTCTCTTAATTTATTTGTAATAATGTGTTATAAAACTAGAGCTTGGATAAACGTAGGATGGTATGTTTAGAAATGAATAAGCTTAACTATGAAATTGAATTGGGGTGAGGGGATGAGATGAGAGAAATTAGAGATAAAATGTAATTATTACATTTTATCTAATATTTATGCCTACCTTCATCCACTTTTTCCTAGCTTGCGAGAAATATTGGGTAAAATATAATATTATAATATTACATTTTACCCAATATTTCCCCTCAATTAGTCCACTTTTTATTGTAATTTTTCTTTATATTTGAAATTTAAAAGTAAACATACTCAATTATAAAATTAGCGGAGGTGAGGGGAAATATTGAGTAAAATGTAACATTGGATAAAGTATAATACTATAATATTATATTCTATCCAAGATTTCCTCCCACCTGATCCACTTTTTATGAATACAATTATTTATATTTGGGGTTCATAAGTAAACTTAACTCCTATGTAAACATTTGATCCCAGTATGGTAGAGATGTTGTAATGTTTAACATTTGACTTGGTCAAAATAAAATAAAAATAAAATAAAAAACATAAAATTAATAATTATATTTACAATTAATAATTAATAATTAAACCAGCCTAAATCCATTTTAACTCTAGATCTACCAAGCACCCAGAGCGATCAAATTTCTTGAGATGCAAACCTCTTTTAAACTAAAAAGAGATTTGATCCTCTAGGGGTTTGGTAGATCAGGGGTTAAGATGGATCTAGGGTGGTTTATAGGTTTTCTAACTCTATGTGAGACAAGATAACCTCCTTTGTTTAAATTTTGTTTGAGTAAATAAATTTTATTTTATTGTTTTTTTCTCTTTAAATAATTTAAATGATTTAAATAATAACAATGATATTTACTAAAAATAAAATGTCATTATTATATGAAATGAATATACTTTTCTCACAAGTATATTTATGATTTGTTAATAAGAAAATATCATCCACATAAATTAACAATAACAAAACATAATTTCTTATATGAATTACAAAGAATTTGTTTTTTTGGGTAAAATATAAATTGTCAAACTTTGTAAAACAATAAATACAATATAAATATGAATACAATGATTTGTAAAACAATTTCATTAAATAATAATTTTGTATTAGCTTACATATATGAAAAATATATATCAATCTTTTCCATATTATACTAATATCAGTTTAAATATCTCTTAGTATGTTTTATATGTATCAAGAGCAGCTTCTATATACAAATTGTTTAATAACATAACATAATCGTTAATTTCAATAACAAAAAATAAGAATAGAACACATAAAATAACAAAGCCCTTAACTCAACTACATGTTATCAATACTATTATATATATGACTAATTTCATGCTAATAAATACATAATTCCAATTACCCAAAATTAAATACACTCATCTATATTAATAAATCTATTAAAAATACTAAATACTAAAAAACATCTTTAAATTTTTCTTTAAAACATCACATAAAATAACTAACAACTCACACCACTACACACAACACAAAACTACACCTAAAAAAACTGCAATACATCAACAAATAATTTGCAAAGCATAATCATTTCCAAATTTAAAGGTTTCACACATCTGGAAAAACCTCCATTTACCAGACATAATCATGCCCAAATGTAAAGCTTGCACCCCTCTTGAAAGACCAATTTATTTATCCTAAAAGAGTTTTGAGTATCTCATAAACAAAAAGATTGTATATAAAATAATAATGGTAATAATAATTGTATTAGTATCTCATAAACAAAAAGATTGTATATAAAATAATAATGGTAATAATAATTGTATTTATCATAGTTTGATTAGTGGAAACTATTTACTACTTAGTAATATCCCATCACAGAGAAGTAAGACACAGCCCTGAAAATTATTTCTGTATGGAAGAACCCAACGAGAAAAAAAAGAGTACATGACATTCATATGATCGCTACACTGTGCAAATGCAAACAATCACAAAAATGGAAACCCAGTAAAGAGAAACACAGGAAATGCAGCAACACGTACGCGGCCAAATCCACTTCTCCTCAAACACCCATTTTTTTTCACATCAACCATTGAAACAATAACCATTCCTCTTTTTTTTCTTAATAAGGAAAGTTTAAGACCGCTATTTGTTGATGGTGTCTCTAATGTAGATGATGAAAGTTCAAGATCCTTATTTGTTGTCTTTCATTCAGTGGGGTTTTTCTGATGTACTCAGTTACTGGTTCCACCACCAGCCTCAATCAGCATTGACACCACTTCCCGCATTGTTGGTCTGTCAGAAGGTGCCACACTGGTGCAGAGCAAAGCAACTTTTAATACCAGAACCATGTTATCAACCACCCTGCTTTGGCTGAGGTCTAATCTACCATCAAAAACTCCAGAAGTCAGTGGTGTTGTCTGAATTGAACACCTTATCCAGGTCACAAGGTCTCCTCCCTGGTCAAGTGGTTGTAGTGGTTTTTTTCCCGTAATTAACTCGAACAAAACAACTCCAAAACTGTAAATGTCACATTTTTCAGTGACTTTCATTGTATATGCATACTCTGGAAACCAGAGAATAAACTGCGTTAGAAACAAAATATCTACGTGAATAGACTGAATAATACTGCAGCTAAATTCAAATCTGGTGATGTCATTGAATTTTTGGATTTCATCCCTATCAATATTTAGTTATCCTTAATTGTAGATTTTGATTACTATAAAGTGAAATTACAAATTCAAGTATTGACATTGTGGTTTCCCTACCATAATCCAAATTTACAATTGATTCTTCTGAACTAAATTGTATAGTTGGGTTAATGAAGGGTGAAAAGACAAATTCAAGTATCCACTTTGTGGCTTCCTATCATGACCCAAATCTATAATACAAATGATCGTAGTTTTGGAGTTCACTTCCCCCTCATCCAAGGGGTGACAGACAGACCATAAGAAGTTTCTTAAAATTGGCAAAAGACCCGGTAGACCCCAAGAATATGAAAGGTGTTTATGTCATCCCTTGCTCGGGTGGGACCTCGTACATTGGCCAAACCTGCTGATCCATTAATCAAAGAATTAAAGAACATGCTGGCGATATCAAACATGGAAGGACCTGCTTTTTGGTCTTAGCAGAGCATGTTGAGAAGACTAAACATCAGATATGCATTGAGGAGGCTAAGTCATCACCTTAAATTTAGGGAAGACTAAACATCAGATATGCAATGAGGAGGCTAAGTCATCACCCTAAATTTAGGGAAGCTATAGAAATTGAGAGAAGGCCTAGTAATCTTAATAGAGATGAAAGTTGGAAAATCAATAGCTACTGGATTCCAACTCTTTTATCTTAGCTCTAGTCCTTTCCTTTTTTAATATATTAAATAATTAAAATTAAAATAATATTTATTTTTAAATTAAATTATAACCATGATAATTATTTTTCTCCATGGACTTTATAACTAATTTTATTTCCTTCTATTTGTTTTTTCCTTTTGACTCAATCATTGTTTCTAAATAATTAATTAATAAATAATTAAAATTAAAATAAAATTTGGTTAAACATATTAAATTTTAACTTATTTTATAGCCATGATAATTATTTTTACTTTTATTTTATAACTAATTAGAAATATTTGTAATATTATTTATATTTACTTTTTATTTATTTTCTCCCTAGGGGGAGGGGGTAGCCCAAGATTTGAACCCAAGATCTTCGGTTCCGTGAGACTTCATTTCCACGGCCATCGCCACGTGAGCTACTCTAGGCGGGTATTTATATAGTGTATTTATTATTTATTATTTATTATTTATTAATTTATTAAAAAAATAAAAAATAAAAAAATAAAAAAATAAATAATAAATTATAATATTTTGTCCCTTTACTTATATTGTAAAAAAAAAACTATTTTTTTCGCTGTTTCTATATAGCCGTTGGAATGTATTGAATCTCTATTTAATTTATCGCTATGATCTGATCTTTCATGATGATGAACCACACTCGTTGGTTCGAAACACGTCACCTAAATCTACCAATGTGATTTCTTCCAAAATTAGTTTCAAATATCCAAATACAATTAAACTCAACCCTCCTACTTTTAATAATTCTATAATTTCCTTTAATGTTAAATGTTCTATAAGTTATTTTCCTTCCATTAATGTTCCCAAGTCATTTTCCTTCCCTCACTGAAGCTTTCTTGATCTACTTATATTATGTTCCTTAATCACAAGCTTTTGCTCTCTTTGTTGAGTGATATACTTGTTTTTTGAAGTTGATCCAATATTTCACTAAAAACTTGTCATACAAAATGTCCTACAGATCTACATTGCAAAAGGAAAATATAAAGGAAAATATATTTATAGCTTCGTTATTCTATAAAATCAAAAAGGTCATTAGCCTTGGCTATCGATAACTACGGATCTACTGAGCGCCCAAAGATCAAATCATAACCACTCATTGTTTGAGATACATCCGATGAATAATAACTGTTCTGGAATGCTATCACTAAGAAATCAAAAAATTAATTATAACACAGATTCATTATTATATATTGGGAAATATTTGATAATGCTGTTTAAGTTTATATTTGTTATTAATTTGAATCGGATATCATTTACAAACTAACTCAATTATTTTATAAGTTGGTTTTTAATGTGTGGTGTAATATACTCAAGAATGCTGCACCAGTGCTGAAGAAAGCGTAGATTTGGAAATCTCAATAAATTTTTAAAAATTATTGGAATAACATATAACATATAGATATGAAGTTTTATTAAAGGGATCCTCATAAATGAGAAGTTTACCAAACCAAGATACTCATAGATTAATTTTGAAGGGATTAAAGAGATTTGTACTCACTTTAATAAATATTATTCAAAAGATTAAACCCAAAAATTAAAAGTTTATATGTAATGTCAATGTAATTACACTTCCAAAAAAATATGGGACTAGGAAAATGCGCATAGATTAAGTGTATTGAAAAAGGTCATTGTTTTTTTCTCAAGGGCAATTACTTGAAAATGGGTGTGGTGTATTTTTTGGATGAGTTTTTTTACTCATATTTTTTAATTTAAACTTGTTTTTCTAGTTATTTCATCATAGACATGATAATTTAGTGTTTCTCCCATTAGTTCTATCACATGACTTTACCATACTATATCAACTCCTCTGCCTATGTCTTAGACTTCAGATGTTATGTACATTTCACATTATACATCATGCATGAACATTTTTTTAGTCAATGTGTTATGTTCTTGTGTGTGAGTTTCTCACTTACCAATAAAGATTTTATTATTTTCTCTCATTGTAATATGAAGGGCAAAATTGTAATTAACTAAGTATCCTCAAGACTTAGCTCAAATCATACTACTAAGAATATAGTTGAGTTAGCATACTTCATATCATATCTATATTTAAAACTTTCTATTTTTCCCTTTTCCTTCTCATCTCATTGTTGAAAATGCACAAGAAAATCTCAGTTTGACTAGCCTTGGTCAAACTTGACAGAAAATTCAAATTTATATTTCAGCAAACAACATGGATGAGTTAGTTTAAGTGACATCGCTTGTGTCACCCAGTTAGCTTAGATAATTCGAGTTGGAAGACTCACGTTTAGTCCAGTATGAGTGATTGTTAATTTCTAGAAATCTTAATCAAGTAAATTGAGTTATTGTGAATTAAACTAGTTCTGACTATTGGAGGAACTAGTGGAGGGTCTAGTAGTGGGGTGTGACTCCAGTCACAACTCTGTGATCAACCAGTTAACTGATCAATCAGCCCAGAATAATTGTTGCATGCAGAGAATTCGAGTAACCCACTTGAGATGGAGATTCAAAGGCAGTGTACTATCAGTTGTGGACTATTATGAGGTATACATGTGGTGTATGCAGTCGGAGGAAGAGCCTAGATGAAATGCGCAATTCCTTGGAGGAAAATTCCTATGAAAAAGGGGCCTAATTCCTCATTGAAAAACACAAGGAAATAGGAGCTTGGAGGACATGAAAATTGGATAAATGTTGGCCAGAGTCAATTAGTCAAGTAGAGACATGGCTTATACACTTGCAGAGGTTTCTCAGGCTTGAGTAAGCATTGTATTTCATCTCTATTCTTTGATTAATGTAATACAGATAGGAAGGAGTTTTGAGCAGTTGTTTTCCCCTAGATAAATATTTGTGTATGTGTGTTTAATATTGATGCATGTTTATGATTTATGCTCGCTATCGTGAATTGAATTCCGCAAATGAGTAGAGTAGATTTGAGTCTTGTGTTTTAGAAAATTAAATGAGAAATTTCATATCTACACATTACATTTCTAAATGGTATAAGAGCAGGATTCATAGTAGAGCAAAGAATTCAAATTTGTTATTGTCGGAGGATTGAATTTGCAGGATCAATTCTTTAGAGCTAGCATGATGGCGTTCTATGGTCTAAGGCTTGAGTATACCCTTGAGGGAAGCTCGAAATTTGTTGCTTGAAATAACTGTATGGAGGCATACTGGAGGACTATGGGTTGAAAGAATTTGTCAAGATTGGCATTCCAAAATGAGGATCATTTGATATCGAATATATAGTAGAATAGAGGAAGTATGTAGCCAAGACGAGGAGAATCATATTGGAGGGTGTAAAGGACCACATTGTCTCTAATCTCCATGGAAAAAAAACCCCGTATGCAATGTGGCATGCACTGATAGATTTGTTCCAGAACAACAGTGACCACAGGAAACTGGCGCTTAAAGATAAGCTTTGAAATATCAAGATGAAGAAGAACAATTCTATTCGGAAGTACGTAAGAAGGTTCACACAGTGTCATGATGAACTTGGTGGAGTTGGAGTTACTATTCCAGAGGATGATTTGATAAGCCTAACCCTTCGAGGCCTTCCCAAAAGCTAGCATAGCTACCAAGAGTCGGTGAACGAGAGGGAGAAACTACCAAATTGGGAGCGCATATGGTTTGATTTGGTATAGGAGGAGATAAGGCAGAACACCAGAGATGGGACCTCATCCAAGTGTGAGGATGAGGAGAATTGTGCCTTGGTTCGAAAGGAAAAGAAGGGGAAAGAGGAGAAATCCCAATCCAAACTAGAGTCTAATTAAGGGGGAACGAAGAAGGACTTGTCTAAAATCAAATGCTTCAATTGTCATGAATTCAGGAATTAAGCCATGAAGTGTCCACAAAAGAAGACAAGCAAGAAGACCTTGGGAGGAGTGGCATGTGAAGCCTTAGCTTCACAGTTCAATCTTAATTTCACCCTTATCGCATGCATTGTGAGCACAATGATGGGGAGTGTATGGTACTTGGATAGTCATGCCCCATTCCACATGAAGGGAAATAGAGAATTTTTCAGTGACCTAGAGGAGAAAGACCTCCAGATGGACATCGAGATGGGAGATGATGGAAGGTATAGTGTGACCGGTATTGGTACAGTTACTTTTTCAGAGGGATTTTGGCTCCCCTCTTATTCTTAAGGATGTCATGTATGTTCTGAGCCTAAAGAAAAATCTTATTTCAGTTGCTATGTTGGAAGACTGTGGTTACGATGTTATCTTAACAAATGGAAAGAATTCCTAAGACACATAGCCACGGGAAAAGTGAAGAAGATTGGGGTTCGTGTGAAGAACATGTACAAGCTAGATGTGGAAGATTGTCTTGCATTAAGCATGAAGGCAAAGAAGGTGTAGAGCCGCGATGTCGGTGAAATATGGCATAGAAGACTTTCCCATTTTCATGATGGCACGCTAAAGAGCAATAGATTACCACATGCCTCCCCAAAGGATCACTTGATCGACAAGATACATGTAAAGGTGCACCTTGGAGAAGTACACAAAAGCCTCATTCCATTATCACGATAACAAATCACATGCAGCCCTTGAAAGGATCCACTATGATATTTGAGGACCTTTCTCGACAGCCTCCACTGCCATGTAGAAATATTATGTTATCTTTATAGATGACTTCTCATGGAAGTGTTTAATATTCTTCATGTAGAAGAAGGATGAGACATTCTCCAAGTTCGTAGAATTCAAAGCATTGATAGAGAAGGAAAATAACAAGAAGGTGAAGGCTCTCATGAGCGATAATGGAGGTGATTATGTGTTGAATGAGTTTAAAAAAATTTGTGCAAAAGAAGGCATTCAATAGGAGTCGATAACACCCCACAATCCACAACAGAATGGGGTGGCTGACAGAAAGAACCGTTGTGTTGTGGGAGTAGCGAGGGAAATGTTGCATGACCAAGGCCTACCACTGTAATTGTGGGAAGAGGAATGCAACACAACCATATACTTTCAGAACCAGAGTCCTCATCGGATTCTAGGAATGAATTGGAGGAGGATTTCTCGGGGAGAAATCCAAATGTGTCTCACTTCAGGATCTTTGGAGCATTTTTTTACTGCCATGTCTCCAAAGACTCCAGGGAGAAGCTTAAGCCAACAACTGAATTGGGGATACTTGTGGGTTACACAAAAACTCTTCACAATTACTGTGTGTATCTTCCATCCCTCAAGATGAGATTTGTTCGAAGCGATGTGAATTTTGATGAGAAGGCAATGAGATTTTCTCTTGAGAGGTAGCTTCAGTTGCAGGTAGATCAGGAGCTTTTGGCTCCAAAGGAGGGACCTCGGGAAGTTTTGGAGCAACCACAAGTTGAGGAGCAGTGAGTGGAGACATCCACTCAAGCAAAAACATCTAGAGAAGGAAGAAAATGAACCAGAGAAAGCTAAGAGGTTGATGCATGATGCTAGAGAGACTATTGGAGCACCCACTTCTCAACACAGGTAGATAAGGTCGCCAGATCGGTACACATGCTACATGGCTCTAATGACAGAGTTGGTCGAGACCAAGCCAACCTCTTTCGAGGAAGAAGTAGAGAAACCAATATGGGTTGATGGAATGGTTGAAGAGTATGATTCCATTGTTAAAAATAATGTTTTGGAAGTGGTCCCAAGACCAACAAACAAATTAGTGGCGGGTTCGAGATGGCTTTACAAGGTAAAGAATGTAACAGATGGAAGCATAGAGAAGTATAAGGCCATATTTGTGGCCAAGGGATCCTCTCAAGTTGAGGGAATTGACTATGAGGAAACCTTTCCCTTAGTTGCAAGGTATTCATCCACTAGATCTATACTTTCTTGTGAGCACTGATGGGGTGGAAGATCCACCAGATGGATGTGAAGACAACATTCCTCGATGGAGTTATTGAGGAAGAGGTGTACATTGAGCAATTAGAAGGTTTTGAGACCTTTGACCGAGAGTTACATGTGTGTAGACTCAAGCAAGCATTGTATGGCCTCAAGCAAGCACCCCGTGCTTGGTACACCAGGATCGACAACTATCTCACTGGGTTGGGCTTCACCAAAAGTGAAGCAGATGAAAACCTTTATCATATTATGTTTTAAGGTAAATTATTGGTTATTGTCTTATATGTCGATGATCTAATTTTAACCGGTGATGAGAATTTGATCATATCTTGCAAGGAGGATCTTGCAAGATAATTTTAAATGAAGGACATGGGGATCATGCACTACTTCCTTGAATTGGAAGTATGGCAAGGAGATGGACAACAATTTGTCTCTCAAGGAAAGTATGCTAATGAGACATTGAAGATGTTTCACATGGAGAATAGCAAACCCATGGAGATACCTCTAGCCACTAGTTGGAGAAAAGAGGATACTACTTCAGGTGAACTAGTGGAAGCTACCATCTATCAGAAACTTGTGGACGCACTAACGTATTTCATGAAAAAATGACCAGATATGCATTACGCAGTCAAGATATGGTTAGGCCTACCAAAGTTTTTTGTAGGGTAGCTAAGCATGTTCTACGATTCCTTAGAGGCACCACCCAGTTTGGATTATGGTACAAACAGATAGAGAGAGTGAAGTTGTGTGGCTTTAGAGATGTAGATTGGGTGGGGATTCCCAGACAAGAAGAGTACACCATGAGGAATTTTTAGTGTTGGTTATGTAGTGGTTTCTTGGTAAAACAGGAAGAAAAGATCATAGGCACTCAACTCGGCATAAGCAGAATACATGGTTGCAAGTTAAGAAGCATGTGGGGCGATTTGGATGAGAAAGATTCTTGTGGGGATTTTTGGTCAGATGATGGATTCTACTGTGGTATACTGTGACAATTATAGTTACATTGAGCTCTATAAAAAAATGTTTCTTTCACAATCAATCCAAGAATATAGATATTTGGTATCACCATCTACAAGATTGTGTGTAGAGGAGGATCATGTTGCTTGATTACATTCCAACAAAGGAACAAGATGTAGATATTTTGACAAAAACTTTGTCAAAGGGTAAATTCGAGTCCCATAGAGGTAGGATTGGGATATATGACAATCCATTTCTTGCAGAGAGGGATTATTGAAAATGCAACAAGAAAATATCAGTTTGACATGCCTTGATCAAACTAGAGAGAAATTTTGAATTTCTATTTCAGTAGACAACTTGGATGAGTTAGCTTGAGTGAAATGGCTTGTGTCACTTAGTTAGCTTAGATAATTCGAGTTGGAATAATTCAATTCATTTCAGTATGAGTGATTGCTAATTTCTAACAATTTAAATTAGTGAAATTGAGTTCTTGTGAGTTAAACTAGTTCTAACTGTTAAAGGAACTAGTGGAAGGTCAAGTTGTGTAGTGTGACTTTAGTCACACTCACTGATCAACCAGTTAACTAATCAATCAATCTAAAATAATAGTTGCATGCAGATAATTCGAGTTACCTAGTTGAGGTGGAGGTTCCAAGATAGTCTACTATCAATTGTAGACTATTATGAGGTGTACAGGTGGTGAATGCAGTCAGAGGATGAGCCTAGATGAATTACACAATTCCTTGGTGGAAAATTCCTATGAAATAGGGGCCCAATTCCTCATTGAACAATGCAATGAAATAGGAGCTTGGAGGACAAGAAAATTGACTAAGTGTTGGCCGGAGTCAGCCAGTTAGGGAGAGAGATAACTTATACAATTGCAGAGGTTGCTCAAGATTGAGAAAGCATTGTACTTCATCTCTATTCTTTGATTAATGTAATACAGATAGGAAGGGGTTTTGAGGAGTTGCTTTCCCATAGATAAATATTTGTGTATGTGTGTTTAATATTGATTCATGTTTATGATTTATGCTTGTGATTGTGAATTGAATTCCGTAGATGAGTGGAGTACATTTGAGTCTTGTGTTTTAGTAAATTACATGAGAAGTTTCATATCTACACATTAAATTTCTACACTCATTTCATTAAAAGATATTAATCTCATTCATTTTTGGCTTATAAAATTTTCATCCAACAAGGCCTAGTTATGTAAATTGAAGGACAATGTAAGTCAAAGACAAATGAAGCCAAAAGGTTGACGTGAAGAGCATGGAAAGTTAGAAAATTTAAAGTGATAAAGCTAGATCTATGACACCTTCTTAAAAAGGCCATTACCTCTAAGTCCTATGCTAAAAATTGGAACTAAAAAATAAAAGAAAAAACAATATAAAAAAGAATCGATGTAGTAACTCTAAGTATACCTCCCTCTAAAAAAGGTCTGCATGTACAAAATAAAGGTTCCTAGCTCTAGAAAACTAGTTTGACTAGTTAGAAGATATTTAACATGTATGACTTTGAAGGTTAATACATGATTTTTTTCCGCTTCCATAAGTTAATCCATTACCTTACCTATTTCCATTGAGTGACCAAGGAAATACTTCTTTACTTAGGCATTGGAGCATGTAATAAGACTAAGGTTGTACCACCATGGTAAACGTATGAAAATTATAAAATTAACTTAAGTTATGATGTCGTTGGAAGAGAACTTATTATGAATTGACTAATGACTTTGTTGACATTTGATTTGCTATTATAGATGGGTCTTCCACATTCAGATCCATGAACTTGCATAAGGATCCATGATATTTCCTTGGCATCCATATACTAGCAATCACAAAAATATGTAAACATCAAGATATCCATCACACTTTTTAGGATCCATGACATTGCATTGGGATATGTTTCAGTACTTAAGGATCCATGATAGTATAATAAAATCATTATAGAGGTGTCTACATCATCACTTTCACTCTAGTAGCATATGGATTAAACATGATACTATTGGGGTGGTCACAACATGATATCATAGAACACATCTGGAGCGCACCTCTTTTGGACCTTTTTCTCTCACATGGGAGTGATTCTTAATTTATTAGATGGGGTATTTACTTGTTGTGTGTGTGAACACCTCTCCTAGGTGCACTATTTCTCCTAAATAACATGTGTGAGGTTTTTAAAGCCTTCTAGAAGGGTGCATTTCATGTTTTATTTTCTATTCACATGTGTGGTGGTTCTAGAGCCTTCGACAAGGGAACACCTCATATATTCCTTGATTCTCACATGTGTGAGAGTCCTCTTGGTTTTTCTCAAGGTTTCTCTCTTGGTTTTGACTTCACACGTGGATTTTGACCCTTGATTGAGGATGGTACCCCTATGATTGAGGATTTTTAGTAACCACGTATGATGTTCTCCTGTGGTTTCACTTGGGAACACGTTATTTGGTTCATGATTTACTTAAGCACATGGTATGACCACCTCGTATTGTTTCAATCACATTGTATCTCATGTATGGTTTTAGGGAGTGCCTCACATATATAAAGTGGTGCCTCCCTCATTTCTTGCAGTTAGAAACTAATTGGATAATATTACTTGCTCAATATTTGTGTGGTATATTCTTTATTTTCCTGAGTGAATTTCCTAACGTGATTATAGAAGGGTCTAGCTATGCATGTTTTCATTGAGGAAGGAGATATTACAAAAAAAACAATGCAAGTGAGGTATGAATTGATTTTATTTCATTTATTTGTTAAATTTCAGGCTAGGTCTAATATATTGGGGGTGAATATCCCTAGGGTTTAATTCCTTACCTAGGTATCCGTATATCTTTAAAATTTTAATTTTCATAATACTTAGGTTAAATTCTTTAGGATTAACCCCTGTATTATATTTCTAGGTTAGATGCTCACTGAGTAATATTCCAAGATGTATGGGAATTCAAACACAAATGGTAAGAGGATAATTACTTAAATAGTAGCTTAGACCCCATATATCCCAATGTTTTAGGAACAAGATCATATAACAATAAAATCAACATGAATGCCAAAATAAAACATAGACTAAAACAAAACAAAGCAAACACCAATATGTGTGGTTCACCCAATTTGGTCTACGTCCACGTAGAAATAGTGTGTCCTTCCTTTTATTCCATCCAACAAAAAGAAGTGATACACACTGCAACACATCCACGACAACATCCTCTTTTCTTTCTCATAGTCTCCTCACTCTCAATGGAAGTGCTCTATCAAAAATAATACAGGCACAATGCAGGCTGCTCATAAAAGAAGTGTTTCCCTCTAGCTCAAAAAACCTTAAAATAACTTCTATTGTCACATCTATGACCTAATGATGAATGATCTAGATTGACTATGAAATTAAAATATTTTACAAGGCAATTTTTGTAGAAATTTTGAATAATATGACACATATTCACAGAGATTATCCTGATTATACACTTATAAGCGGAACATGTATAATACATAATCTCCTCTACATTGATCATCAATTTACAGAAGCAGAAACATTCACAAGCACACATAGAAGCATCAATCAAACTCATTAACACAGTATGTATCCCGAGGAAAGCATCTCGCTAAAAACCCCACACTATCTGTATATTATATTGATTGAATCATGTAACATTACAAAGTACAATGCTTATCACAAGCAATCCAGTACCAGCTCCACCTGTTACACACAATACAGCTCAGATCTGATCTCCAAATCTATTCCACTGCTTGCCTGCCTCTCCAGCTCAATACCTGCTCAAGAACTGATGAGAATGGCTTACCAAACTCGTATTTGACTTGCAAATAATCACTCACACTCTGTTGGACGTGAGCACAGGCTATAATTCTTGATATTGGCCAATTCATTGGCATACTCAATCCCTCTGATTGTGCAAATCATTATGCACAGCTATAGTCACAACTGATAGCAATCTGATCCTCTAACACCTGTCCCTGCTGAACTGAACATGCACTGACATGAAACTGAGTTAACTGATGTATTCTATAGTTGCATTATGAGTTAATAACTTTTGAATTAAGTAATAACTAATTCACCCAACTCATCTATAGTCTATTTGCCAGTTAGACTAAATACAACCAGTTTAACAAAGCTAAACTGAACACAACTCCATCAACTGCACCTCCAGTCCACTAAACTCAACTCACTTGAGTTCTAACTGAAGTCCTGCATGCAAATATTAGTCATCCCATAGGTAACCACGTATTTCCCTCTAGGATCTGCATGTACCACATCCGTAGCTCATCCTAAAGTGCTCCAAGAGAATAAGATCAAGTTTATAGTCCAAATATTATTATGAGACAATAATATTTGACTTTTCTATTTTTGACAGCCAGTCTAAAAATAGACTTTGATCACTCACACTGTGATCACTCACACTGTGGTCACCCACACTGTGATCACCCACACTGTGATCACCCACACTGTGATCACCCACACTGTGATAAAAAATAGAACTTGCGCCATAATTTGCCTGCGGGCCCACTTAGTGAAGGCGACTCTTTTCACTAAGCTCCATCATCTTGTTGCATTCTCAACAAGCATTTCTTGTTGCACACTTTTCAACACTCCCTCTCAACAAGAAAGGCTTCCTCTCAAACCCGATCCTGAAACTCTGGAGTGTTCTGCATGCAACACATCTGGCCGGTCCACTTGCTTTGTCATCAAAGTCTTTGACTGCTATTGCCTCTGTCAACTGAAAACTCTGCATCTCTGTGCTCTTCAGTATCTGACTACTCTAGCCTCTGTCACTTGATCTCTGACTGCATCTGTGCTGCTGCTAGTTCTATCTCCCAACATTGCATCCGCACTGCACCTCCCAACTGACCTCCCTGTTGGGCTAGAAACATCCTCTGATGCTGAAGCTCTACCTGCTGCTGACAAGTGCTCCCTCTCTGACATCTGCACTACTATAACATCTCCATGCATCTCGCACCATTGCACACCTCTCTCTGCCACCTAGCACTGTGTAAAACACTTGTGCCTCTCGCATTGCTGCAGCCTGCTAGCTATGCGCTATCCTGGGATTCCCTGCACTGTCGCTCTCTCTGCCGCTCCATCCGCATCTGTCTCTACCCAATCAGTCAGTTCCTGCTACTACACATCTGGGTCTCCCGTAGCAAGGTCTCATCCACGAGGTTGGGTACCTCAAGGATCCTGCCCCTCCTCCTTGGGACAATCAATCCACATCACCTACCTCCTACCTGGAGGTATGGTTGCATGTGATCCCTCAGCCCACCTGGCTCAAAGTTTCCCCCTACTGGAGATCTCTGCTTGAGTAGATGTCTCTACTCGATCTCCTCTCAGCTTCCCTTGTTGTGGCTGCTCCACAACCTCCTAAAGATGCTGCACCAATCATGGCTCCTCCACAATCGTCTGAGACTTCTTCTGGCTCTGCATGTTGAGAGGTAATATACGCTCCCTCTCAACCACCAAGTCTCCATCAGTTGCCTCGCTGCTCAAGGCTTTGCATGCATCTTGAACCTCAAGAGCATATAGGTTCTTGACCCATGAACCAATCTACTTCACTTGTCTAGTGATGATGTGTTGAAGGAAAACCTTTCCCTTACTGAATACTACATCATAGCCTCTATATTCCAGCATCGCGATCGACACCAAGTTTCTCTTCAGTCCTGGTACATACTTGACATCGGTCAAGGTAAGGCGAGCTCCATGCTCCCTCTAAAAAATAACCGTGCCTACACCTGAGACACTATACTTCTCATCATTACCCATCCCTATGAGTATCTGGAGATCTTTCTCCTCCAAAGTACTGAACAAACTTTTGTCACCGGACATGTGGAAAGAAGCTCCACTGTCAAGAAACCAACCACTTCCCATCATGGATGAAACCATGCATGTGAAGAGTGTGAAATCCAACTCAAACTGTGAAGCAAGTGCTTCACCTTCAGATCCTTCCTCGGATCCCTTCTTGGACTTCTTCTTTGGGCAATTAGTAGCATAATGACCCAACTCATGACAACGAAAGCATCTCACCTTCGCCTTGTCAACCTTCTTCCCACCACTGGAAGAACTGGATTTGGAAAGAGAACCCTTCTCCTTCCCCTTCTTCACCTTACTCGCTAAGGCACAGTTCTCCTCATCCTGCATGGATGAAGAGCCATCTCTGGTGCTTCATCTAATCTCCTCCTGCACAAGATCCGACCAAAGTCTCTCCCATCCTGGCAGTTTCTCCCTTCCATTCACCGAGTCCTGGTAGCTATGCCAACTCTTAGGAAGGTCAAGGAGTGCTAGACTCACCATCCTCATCCAATAGTCACCCCCACAGTTCCCAGCTCATCCCAGCATTGGGTGAACTTCGTGAGATACTGGGGCATACTATCTCCATTCTCACACTTAATGTTTCTGAGTTTTATCTCTTGCTTTGGAATTAAATTCGAATTCCACCAGCTCAAAAACTCAACCGCTTCCGATCTAGAATTCGTGAGAACAAAGTATTTCTTGTACAGAGATTGACTGTCTGGGCATTCACCGGATATCTCACATTCCAAAAGAAGGATGAATCCAGAGGCTACCTGGCCCAATTACAGACTCTTCCTGAAGAAATAAAATGTAAACACTTTTTGAATAATAGATCCGATGATCAATCCTCGCTTGATATCCTGTAAAAATCTCTTCTACATATCAAGCAGCTCTGATACCATGTAGAAATTTTGAATAATATGACACATATTCACAGAGATTATCCTGATTATACACTTATAAGCGGAACATGTATAATACATAATCTCCTCTACATTAATCATCAATTTACAGAAGCAAAAACATTCACAGGCACACATAGAAGCATCAATCAAACTCATTAACACAGTATGTATCCCGGGGAAAGCATCTCGCTAAAAACCCCACACTATCTGTATATTGATTGAATCATGTAACGTTAAAAAGTACAATGCTTATCACAAGCAATCCAGTACCAGCTCCACCTATTACACACAATACATCTCAGATATGATCTCCAAATCTATTCCACTGCTTGCCTGCCTCTCCAGCTCAATACCTGCTCAAGAACTGATGAGAATGGCTTACCAAACTCGTATTTGACCTGCAAATAATCACTCACACTCTGTTGGACGTGAGCACAGGCTACAATTCTTGATATTGGCCAATTCATTGGCATACTCAATCCCTCTAATTGTGCAAATCATCATGCATAGCTATAGTCACAACTGATAGCAATCTGATCCTCTAATACCTGTCCCTGCTGAACTGAACATGCACTGACATGCAACTGAGTTAACTGATGTATTCTATAGTTGCATTATGAGTTAATAACTTGTGAATTAATTAATAAATAATTCACCCAACTCATCTATAGTCTATTTGCTAGTTAGACTAAATACAACCAGTTTAACAAAGCTAAACTGAACACAACTCCATCAACTGCACCTCCAGTCCACTAAACTCAACCCACTTGAGTTCTAACTGAAGTCCTGCATGCAAATATTAGTCATCCCATAGGTAACCACGTATTTCCCTCTGGGATTTGCATGTACCACATTTGTAGCTCATCCTGAAGTGCTCCAAGAGAATAAGATCAAGTTTATAGTCCAAATATTATTATGAGACAATAATATTTGACTTTTCTATTTTTGACAGCCAGTCTAAAAATAGACTTTGATCACTCACACTATGATCACTCACACTGTGGTCACCCACACTGTGATCACCCACACTGTGATCACCCGCACTGTGATAAAAAATAGAACTTGCGCCATAATTTTCCTGCGGGCCCACTTAGTGAAGGCGACTCTTTTCACTAAGCTCCATCATCTTGTTGCATTCTCAACAAGCGTTTCTTGTTGCACACTTTTCAACAATTTTTCCAAACAAATTCTCCCTCGGGTTGTTTCAAGGAACACACACTAGGGAGGGATCCAAAGAATTTTAACTACCCCCCATGGACCACCTTGTGACAATAGTAGTGTAACTTGCCCCCCAACATCTCCCATTAAGAACTAGGGTACAAGCATGACTAGAAAACAAGACCTCTAAATCAAGAAGATAATAAGGCTCCCCAACCAATAATCTCCCACTTGGAGACTGATTACAACAACTCCATTGTTAGTGAACCTATTGGACTATGCTTCAACTTTGGAACTGTTGTAGTGGCTACAAACACCCTACAAATTTTTCCTTAGCTTCATCTTTGAGCCTCCCTACCAACCTTTTGCAATAACATGTCTTGCATCGTCAAGTACAGAACCTTCAGTGATTTTCTTGCAGAATGATAGCTTGTTCATCAGAGCTTGTTGCATTCCCCTCACAGGTTGTTCTTCTGAACTTGGTCCAGTTGCAGGCTGAGTAGCTCCCTTAAGAAATTACACAATTCTGGAGGGCAACCAGCCTTCCCTCCAGAAATTGCGCAATTCTGTCTGGCAGCCTGCTAGGCTCTAGAATTGCACAAATCTGCCAGTCAAGCTTCACTAAGAAAATTGTGCAATTCTTCCTATTAGGGCTACTCAGCCCAGGAATTACGCAATCTTGGGTAGAAGTCAGCTGCTCTGCCCAGAAATTGCGCAAATCTCCTAGGAAGTCAGCCCAACTCCCTCCCAGAAATGCGCATTTTCTCCCAGCAGTTGAGCAGGCTCTTGCATGTGCAGTTGAGTTGATTGGTTCCCTCTGGGACTGAGCAAAACTGATTTTCATGCATGGGTTGCTCCTCCCAAGGCAACATGCAAAGGAATCCCTTGATTCAAGGATCTATTTTTAGCAGCTGGAGGTTACATGCAAGGATCATCTCAAAAACCTCCTGCCAAGTGTCGCTTTTCCTAGATTTGTGGCATGCACGTCACAACCTTGATCTTATCAAAACTCATCAACTGGACACTGCAGAGCTCATTCCTCACATCAACCTTGTAGCTCTGGCATCCCACATTGCATCTAGGAGTCGTTGGCACATTCAACTCAGTTGTCTTGGGGTAAGCTCGTTGTTCATGACTTGCACTGCATTTCTGTCACTTTTTGTGTTTCACTTTGTGTGAGTGTTGTCTGCTCGATTTCAGTGAGTGCTTGTTGTCGTTTACATGCATACTAGCTTGTACTAGCACCGTTTCAATTTTCGTTTTCATCTCACTGTTGTTGCATGCATGGAACTGTTTTTGCACGGACGGTCATCGTTGTAGTGACTCGCTTCACACATTTGCATGCTTTCGCATTTCCTAAATCCTACACGTGTTGTTTGCATGAATGATCATTCACTCTTGTTTGCACTCATCTCCTCATGCATTCACACTTCTCATATTTTCCGTCACCTGCCGGTCGAACTGGGTTGCCTTGGCCTAGACTATGCATTGCTCGGCTAGCACTGCGCATTTCTAGAAGTGAAGGCTCTGCCTTCTTTCCAAAATTTGTACAAATCTAGCCAGGCACCGATCTCCAGGCTTGCATTGTGCAATTCTTGGAGGTAGTGTCTCGACGACCCCAGAAACTGCAGAATGCAGTTCGCTGGTTGCATGTCACTGCTGACTGAAATTACACATTGCGCAGTTTCAGTCCCTAGCAGGCTAGGCTGGATTGTGCATTGCACAGTTCCAGCAGTTAGTCAGCCTCCTGATAGCCTGAACTATGCCTTACGTAGTCTTGGTAGTCAGTCTCCTAACCTCTCGGCAGAAATTGCGCAACCTTCATGATGAGTCACACAGGTATGTTGCAAGTAAGTTCTCAAGTTAATTTTGGATTTCAACTGACAGATTTCTTGCCATGAGTGTTTCCATGTCTCCAGGTATTGCAAGTGTTCATCTGCCTCTCAACAGCACAGGTACAATGGTTTCCAAGAGAGCAGAGTTGAAGACATTGTTCAGAGTATGCTTGGGGATGAAGTTGATAAAGTTTCTATGAACTTGCCTACCCATGAGGACATCAAGTTGTTCATAGACAAGGACATCAAGATATGAGCGCAGCAACATCACAACAAGCAGCACCATCAACAACAGCTGAAGGAAACATACTAGATGCAACGAATGCAAGAGGAATGTTGTTGACAACACAGAGGCGGAACAAAGTTGCAAGCTCAAGAAAATCCACTTGTGATAAAAGAAACTTTGGAGACTCAGGCTAGGAGGTGACGGCATGACATGAATATCGCGCAAAGGTAGAGAACATAACAAAGAAGGAGTTGCATGTGCTGAAGCAGCAACTCAAGGAAGAACAGGAGCTGCATAGACGAGAGAATGAGTTACAACAAGAATAGGTACAGCAGGGGGCGCAACATGCACTTACGGATGAAACTGCGCTCGTACAAGTTATAGATCCATCCCAGCAGCTGGCACGAAGCAGACAAGGTGAGCAGTGTTGTTGTTGGCATGCAAGGGAATGTAACAACATGCATGTCATTGTGCGCATGCATGCAATCCCACCCATTCGGCACACTCATTGAGGCAAAGACAAGAAGCAAGTCCAACTGGAGCTGAACATGTACCTCAACAAGTTGATACATACAACCACCAGCACATGCTTGGAGAGCAACGTAGAAACTATACATCAACATGTTTCCAGTCCGGTCACACCAGGACGACCATCAGTGTACACACATGCAACTGAGGCAAGAGTTCGCTTCAGCAAGATGTCACCATTGCACGCACGAAAACCATCACAGACGAACAAGCTTGGCATTAGTTCGCCACCATCAACCATCACAAGGATGTCAAGAGTTGGTCTCACCACAACGGTCCGAGTGTTAGTGATGTCTTGCATAGCTTGCTGAAGCCATTTTGTCTCACATGGGTACATGTGAAGATTGTATGTAACGTCCTGTCAAGTGTAAGTTGAAGCGTTCAAGCGTTGATAGTCGATGCAACAGTCATAGAGTAGATGAAGAGTCATGAGGGTAGATGAACTGTCACAAAGGGGAATGTCAAGGGCCACCCCACCCTTTGCTATAAATAGTTCCTCATAACTCATTGTAGAGGCTTTTGGTTAGCCAAGCTTCTGATAGGACTATATTAGAGAGATCTTCGACAGTATTGTAATGAGCCTTAGTTTCTTCACTGCACAGAGCTAGTACATCTCTTTGGAGGAGCAGGCGGTTGTGGATGTAACGTTCCGTTGTCAGAACTAGTGGTTGGACATGGATGTATTGTATGACTGGAACTTACACTTCTTAATATAACAAGAGCTAGCACATTTCATGCATATGTTGTATTGTATTTCATCTATCTGTTTACTCTAAATGATATATGTATTTGTTTACTTATGCATGCATGCATAGCTATTTCTGTATATGTATGTATAAATCTTTCTGAAATATGCTGTTGGTTTAACCATCCCTTTGGATTGCTAGATAACTTTCCTTACATGTTGTGATGCATATTTTCTCGTGTGTTCCCTTCTTAACTCCATGCTATCACAGGTTTCCAAGGGGCGCACTCATCTCAACCCCCGTGTGTTAGAACCTCTCATGCACCTTCCTTGGCTCACTCCGTATGTCACACCCTTGCTACCATTAGAGTTATCTTACTTGCCTCTGTGCGAAATCGCGGTTAAGGCATTATTGTACGACCCACTGCTAGGACTCCTACAACAAATAGTCGGAGGTCTAATTGGGACTTCTTACAGGGGAGATCCCCTGACATGTTGGCAGGTTCAGCACCGTCAACCGAACCTAGCAAGTTTCTCATCTTCACCATCATGCTTGAAGGCCAACTAAAATTGAGTGGAAACTATATTTCTCCATTGTTATTTCTTTCATTAACATTTATAAAATATTTTGGCTAGTATGTATCTTTTTCAACTTTAGCTATCCATTCATCTTCTAAAATTGATTTTACGATATGTTATGTAAGTTGTATATGCTTTAACTTATAATGGAGCACTAAGTTCTTTGAAAGATGAATGAAACTCTTCTATAACTATACAACATACCATTCTCATGCTTCTTTCTTGATTCCTCTATAAACATTTATAACCAAATCATCTCTTTGTTGGCATTATAACTAATGTGTTGTACTTGATGTCAACCTATATGTCAACTTATCCACTATGTCATGATTTTGTCACATTATAACACTATTGGTATGAATGTGGGATTGATGTCTCTAGATAGGTCATAGATGGAGGATGTTTCCTCATGATTGGAAATGTATTACAAGTGTCCTGATGATTATAGTTGTGTCTTGATGATTGCATATGAGTTGCAAGATCTTGCTCAAGGTCTAGTTCAATTGTAGAATGATGGACAAGGATTGGAGTTGCTTGAAGGTGAAGAAAACTAAAGATACATAGGCGGTTGATTGGAGAAGGTTTACTGAGGTTTGTGAGGTGTTATTGAAGCCTTATCAAAGCTTGACAAGACACCCAGGTGTTGGAAAAGGCATGTTAGAAGTTGGAGAAAATTTGAGGAAAGTTTGACTGTGTTTTGACAGCTTTCAGGGCATGGAAAAAGAGTAACGCGGGTTACCTTTGTTGGAGGAGAATTACCACCTATCGCAGTATAGGTTTTGTGTTCAAGACATGAGTTATAACACACTTCCCAAAGGGGAGAGGTGCATTACTACTTGTAAGAACATGGGCTAAAACCCGTTTTTTTCCCAAGGTAATCTTCTGGAAGTTCGAGCAAGGTCCATTTGATCCTCTCAAAGTTTCCTATCAAAATATCCATGGGATTTTCTCTTGGTATTGGAAAGGGATAGAGGTTATAAAAGGAGAAGAAGATTGAACAACTAGTGTGTGCTTTTTTTGATTTTATTGTGTCTTGTTTCGAATAGGTGTGCACTAGGGCATGTGAGGAGGCTCAAATCTATTCCTCAATGAAAGATATAAAGGAGACCTGAACAAAATATTCAATGATTGGATTATTATTTGAAGATATATTGGTTTGATGAAGATTTGAAGGACTTAATGTCATGTTTTTGTTGCATATCTGATTGAGAGAATGCAGAGAGCAACGAGCAACAGAGGCTTGATATCACTATGTTGTTTTTTACAGTGTATGGAGAGATTGATGTGGTTTCTAATAGTGTATATGTAGAGATACGAATATGCTAGTTTATTTTGTAGAAATTAATGTGTAGATATGAAATTTCTCGTGTAATTTACTAAAATACAAGACTCAAAACAAAGTTACCTCAAAATGAGAACTCTAGCAAAAAAACCCCAAAGAAACATGAAAAAACAGGGTGAAACCGAAAAGTGTTGATGCCAGAATAACATTTTTTTCAGAGTAAATTTTCAACATTTGTTTTTGTGACCCAGAGGAACCCGACAACTTGCCTGACACGTAACTACCAGTGAACCTCTCGGGGGCTACGACATGTCCTCCTCCCCATAGCCTAGGTTGCAACAAGGGGGATTTCAACCTGGGTCACTCGAGTTTCAACGATTTAGCATATCTCAGATTACCAATTGAGCTGCCTGCCCGAGACAATTTTCAACATTTTTTAAAAATGGAAATGAAAACCATTTTTTTGTGTGCAAAATATACTTTGAAAACGAAAAGTGTTGATGCTAGAATAACATTTTTTTTTTCATGGTAAATTTTCAACATTTTTTAATAATGACATTAAAGATAAAATATCACAACCCCTAAAAACTTTAAATTTCCAACGTTTTTAATCATGACATTAAAGATAAAATATCACGTCTTTGAAAAACCTTAAAATTCCAACGATTTTCAGTCATGGTGATAAAGAAAAAATACTTATAACTGTTTTCAACCATAACATTAAAGATAAAATATCATGACTTAGAAAAACATAAAATAATTGACAATTTTTCAACCATGGAATTAAAACCAAAGATTATGACTACAAAAAAACCTTAAGTTTTCAAAATATTTCAAGCATGACATTTTGGAAAAAAATTATGACAAAAAAACTTTAAAAATGAACCCCTAAATGAAAGCGTTATTATATCAAAGTAATTTATTTTTTAAATGTTAAATGTATAGTGATTTTAAAATCTTAGTCAAAGACAATTTGATACATTGCAACAAAAATTTTAAAATCAAACTATCAAATTGACACACAATGTTGGTGAACTCAACCCATTGTAATGAAAACTTAAAGACCAACCATGAAATTGACACATTGTGGGTAAGACTCTATTCATTGTAATGAAAATTTTAAAATCAATCATCAAATTGCAAATAATGGGATCGGGTTTTTAGTTGAGCATCAACATGGACCCTGTAAAAAAAAAATAAAAAGTAAAAAATAAAAAACCAAAATAATAAATAAATAAAAATACAAAATACAAAAGAAAAAAGGAAATCAAACATTAAAAAAAAACAATAAAAACACACACACAAATTTAAAAAATAATAATAATTAAAAAATAAAAAACATGGCATCAAAGAATCAAATAATAATAATAAAAAAAAACTACAAAAATGTAAAAAAACAAAATTAATTTGTAAAAAAAAAAAAAATTAAAAAAATATCAAAAACAAATGGGAACAATATTAAAAAAAAGACACAATTAAAAAAAAAAAATTCACCAAAAACAATTTTTTTAAAGTTAAAAAAACATTAAAAAAAAAACTCATAATTAAAAAACATAAAAAAGAAATTTAAATAAATTAAAAATTAAAAAATCTGAAAAAATTAAAATCAAAACTTAAAAAATAAATAAATTTAAAAACAAAAACAAATTAAATTTAAAACTATTTAAATTAAAATTAAACAAATTGCCCCTGGGCAGCCTAAGTCGATTCCTGGAACCGACCTAGGCCGACCTTGGCCATTATCACTGGGTCGCAAGGTCGTAGGGCCTTGTCGGGGCAGGTGTTGTGTAGTGTCATTTTGGCCAGGCCTGACGTCCTTTAGCCTTGGGCATCCATGGTCGTGCTTGGCCGTGGCTACCTAGGGCTGCGAGGCCTCAGGCTAGGCCGGGATGGGTGTTGTGCAATGCTGTCCCGGCCAGGCTCAAGGCCCAAGGCCTTGGGTAGCCAAAGTTGTGCTCGTCTGTGGCCGCCGAGGACCGGGGGGCCTCAGGCCTCGCCGGGGCGGGCGCTGTGCAACGCCGCCCCAGCCAGGCCTGAGACTTCGCAGCCATGGTCATGCCCAGCCTTGGTCATCAAGGGCCACAGGGCTTAGGGCCTGGTCGGGGCGGCGCTGCACAACGCCCACCCCATCGAGGCCTGAGGCCCCGTGGCCAGGGTCGAGCTCGGCGTTGGCCGCCCAGGGCTGTAGGGCATGGCCGAGGTGGCGTTGCACAACGCCCACCCAGGCCAGGCCTTTTGGCCCCGCGGCTTGGGGGACCTAGGTCAATTCTGAGAATTGAACTAGGCCATCCTAGGGCAATTTTTTTAATTTTTAATTTTTATTTTATTTTGTCTGATTCCTTTTCAATTTATTATATTTTAGTTTTTTTCAAATTTTTTTTTTATTTGTATCAATTTTTTTTGGTTAATTATATTTAATATTTTTTCTTTATTTTTTTCTCGAATTGTGTTTTTTTAAATATTTTCCCATTTTTTTTGTTTTTTTCATATATTTTAATTGTTTTTCTCTATTTTTTGTTTAAATTTTTAATTTTAACAAGTTAAGTTTTATTTTTTTTTACTTTTGTATATATTTTTTATATTTGATTTCTTTTGTCATATTTTTAAATTTTTTATGATATCTATTATTCTGTTTTTTGTTTTTATTTTTTATTTTTTGTTTAAAATTTTTATTTTTACAAGTTAATTTTTTATTTTTATAGTTTTATTTAATTTTTTTTATATAATTTTTTATAATTGATTTTTTTTTTCATGTTTTTTATTTTATTTGTATGGTTTATGACTAACATGAAAATCAACAACATTTAAAAAAAATTATCCACACTTAATAAATTAGAAAATTTAAAGCGTAAAAAATAAGATCTCTAAAGAAAAATGATTAATGTACAACAACACTTTTCAAAATCAACATGAAAATTACTAACATTTAAAAAAAATGTTCATACTTGATACATAAAAAAATTAAAGTGTAAAAAATAAGCCCTCTAAAAAAATGTGTTGATGCTGCATCAATATTTTTCAAAATTAGCATGAAAATCACTAACATTTAAAAAAATGTTACATAAGAAAATATAAAGTATAAAAAATATGCTAAAAAAAAGTGTATTCTAAATAACAACTTTTCAAATCGGGTGATTTTTTTGCTACCTCAAAAAAATAAGTAATCGGTAATTTTATTGTTTGATAGGTAACTATGTTGAAATCTACTCTACTCATCTGTGGAACTCAATTCATGATCAAGAGCTCAAATCATAAACATGCAATAAAAATAAACACACATAAACAAATATTTATCTAGGGGAAAGCAATTGCTCAAAACCCAAGACTTAAAACAAATTTACCGATCAAACGAGAACTATTACCTCAAAACGAGAACTTGAGCCCAAAATCATGAAAAAACAGGGTGAAAACGAAAAGTGTTGATGCTGGAATAACATTTTTTTCAAAGTAAATTTTCAACATTTTTAAAAAATGACAATAAAAACCAATTTTTTTTGTGCAAAAGATACCCTGAAAACAAAAAGTGTTGATGTTGGAATAACATCTTTTTTTTCATAGTATATTTTCAACATTTTTCAATAATGACATTAGAGATAAAATATCATGACTCCGAATTTTTTTAAATTTTCAACGTTTTCAATCATGACATGAAAGATAAAATATCACGTCTTTGAAAAACATTAAAATTCCAACAATTTTTAGTCATGGTACTAAAGAAAAAATACTTATAACTGTTTTCAAACATAGAATTAAAGATAAAATATCAGGACTTAGAAAAACATAAAAATATTGACAATTTTTCAACCATAGAATTAAAACCAAAGATTATGATTGCAAAAAAACCTTGAGTTTTCAAAATATTTCAAGCATGACATTTTGGAAAAAAATTATGACAAAAAAACTTGAAAAATGAACACCTGAATGAAAGAGTTATTATACCAAGAGTAATTTATTTTTTAAATGTCAAATGTATAGCGATTTTAAAATCTTAACCTAAGACAACTTGATACACTACAACAAAATTTAAAAAATAACCATCAAATTGACACGCAGTGTTGGTGAACTCGGCCCACTTTAATGAAAACTTAAAGACCAACCATGAAATTGACACATTGTGGGGTAGACTCTATTCATTATAACAAAAATTTTAAAATCAACCATCAAATTACACAATTGGATCAGGTTGTTAGTCAAGAATTAACACGGACTCTGCAGAAAAAAAATAAAAACAAAAAAAACCAAAATAATAAATCAATAAAAATACGAAGGAAAACAAAAATATGAACATTGAAAAAAACACAAAAAGATTTAAAAAATAATAACAAGTATAAAATATATAAAAAAAAAATTAAAAACATGACAAACAAATCAAATATATAAAATATATAAAAGGACCAAAAAAAAACAAAATTAATTTGTAAAAAATTAAAAATATGAATAAAAGAGACATAATTCAAAAAAACATCAAAAACATTTTTTTTTAAAATTAAAAAAATAAAATTAAAAAAACATAAAAAAGGTAGTTAAAAAACATAAATAAGATAAAAAATAAAAAAAATGAAAATGAAATTAAAGATTAAAAATTAAAAAATAAAATCAATAAAAAAATAAAATAAAATCAAAACTCAAAAATATAAAAACAAAAAATAAATAAATTTAAAGCTATATGAATTAAAATTAAAAAATAAATTGCCCCTGAGCGGCCTAAGTTGATTCCGAGAATTGGCCTTAGGCTGCTTGGACGCGAGGCCTTGGGCCTGGCCAGGGAGGGCATTGTGCAACGCCTTCCTAGCTAGGCTCGAGGCCCCGTGGCCTTGGGTGGCCACGGTTGTGCTCGGCTATGGTTGTCCAGGGTCGTGGGGCCTGGCCGGGGTGAGCATTGTGCAGGGCAGGGACTTTGGCCTAGCCAGGGTAGGTGTTGTGCAATGTTGCCCCGACGCCCCGCGACCATGGTCACGCTCAGTCGTGGTTGCCTAGGGCCTGGCCGGGGAAGCACTGCACAATGCTCGTACCGGCCAGGCCCGACGCCCCACAGCCTTGGGTGGCCACGACCGAGATCGGCCTTGGCTGCCCAAGGCCGCAGGGCCTCGGGCTTGGTCAGGGCAGCATTGCACAGTGCCCGCCTCGACTAGCCTGAAGACCCGTGACCCAGGCAGCCGTGGCTGAGGGCGATCTAGGTCGATTCTGAGAATTGACCTAGGGTGCCCTGGGAGAATTTTTTTTATTTTTTTTGAAAATTTTCATTTAATTCCTTTTAAATTTAATATATTTTAGTGTTTCAATTTTTTATTTTTTTTTATTTTTTAATTTTGATTCATTCTTTTAATTTTTTTTTTAAATTGTTTAAATTCTTTTTTTTCTATGTTTTTTTTTCTTGAATTGTGTATTTTTTTAATATTTTCCTTTTTTTAATCACACACCCACACATACACACACACACATATATATTTAAATTTTTATTTTTTACAGGTTCATTTTGTTTTTTTTTACATTTTTATAGTTGTTTTTTGTCTTTTAAAATTTTTTATATATTTGATTTTTTTGTCGTGTTTTTAAATTTTTTTTATGATATTTATTATTTGATTTTTTGTTTTGTTTTTGTTTTTGCAAGTTACTTTTGTTTATTTTTTATTTTTATGGTTTTATTTATTTATATATTTATTTATAATTGATTTTTTTGTCATGTTTTTTATTTTATTTTTATGGTTTATTACCGACATGAAAATCAATAACATTTAAAAAAAATTATCCACACTTAATACATTAGAAAATTTAAAGTGTAAAAAATAAGTCCTTTAAATAAAAAGGATTGATGTTACATCATCACTTTTCAAAATCATCACAAAATCTCTAACATTTAAAAAAAAAATTAATACTTGATACATAAAAACATTAAAGTGTCAAAAATAAGACTTCTAAAAAAATGTGTTGATGGTGCATTAATACTTTTCAAAATTAGCATGGAAAACACTAACATTTAAAAAAAAATGTTGCATAAGAAAATTTAAAGTGTCAAAAATATGCTCCAAGAAAAAAATGTGTATTCTGAATAACCACTTTTCAAATCGGGTGATTTGTTTGCTACCTCAAAAAAACGGGTAATCGGTAATTTTCTTGATTGATAGGTAACTATGTTTCAAAACTACTCTACTCATTTGTAGAAATCAATTCACGATCAAGAGCTCAAATCATAAACATGTATCAAGAATAAACACACATACACAAATATTTATCTAGGGGAAAGCAATTGCTCAAAACCCCTTCCTATTTGTATTGCATTAATCAAATAATATGGATGAATACATATGATTTCTCAAGACTGAGCACAATCTGCAAGTGTATAGTTTATCCCCCTTTCTGACTGACTAACTTTGGCCAACACTTAGGCCAATTTTCAAGCCCTCCAAGCTCTTATTTCCTTGCATTGTTCATTGAGGAATTAGACCCCTATTAGTTAAGAAATTCTGCAATCTAGCTTGCGCAATTCCTTTATGTTGATCTTTGATTGCATGCACCACCTGTACACATGGGAATAACTTACAACTGATAGTACACTGTCTTGGAACCTCCACCTAAACTAGGTAACTCGAATTATCTGCATGCAATTGTTATTTTGGGTTGATTTATTAATTAATTGGTTGATTAGTGAGTGTGACTGAAGTCACACTGCATAACTTGACCTTCCACTAGTTCCTCTAACAGTTAGAACTAGTTTAACTCACAATAACTTAATTTAACTAATTTAAATTGCTATAAATTAACAATCATTCCTGCTTAACTGAACTCAAGTCTTCCAACTCAAATTATCTAAGCTAACTGGGTGACACAAGCCATGTCAATCAATTTAACTCATCCAAGGTGTCTGTTGAAATGGAAATTCAAATTTTCTCTATTTTGACCAAGGGAAGTCGAACTGAAAATTTTCTTGCTACATTTTCAATACTCTCTCTCATTAAGAAAGGGATTATTAGATATCTCAATCCTGCTTCTATGGAACTCAAATTTTCCCTTTGACAAAACCTTTGTCAAAATATATGCATCATATTCCTCTGTTGCAATGTAATCTAGCAACATGATCTGCCTCTGCACACAATCTCATAGATAGTGATACCATATATTTATATGATTGGATTGATCATGAAGACTAGATTTTCAAAGAGCTTTATGAAAGTTTGATTATCACAGTATATCACAGTAGGATCCATCATCTAACCAAACAGTCCCACAAGAAAATTTCTTATGCGGATCGCCTCACATGCTATTTGACTTGCAACCATGTATTCTACTTCTACTGAGCTGAGTGCCACTGATATTTGCTTCCTCATGTACTAGGAAACTGCTGTGGACCCAACAATGAAAATTTCTCCTGATGTACTCTTCTGGTCTGATGGAATCTCCACCTAATCTGCATCTATAAAGCCACACAGCTTCACTCCCTCTATCCATCTGTACCATAGTCCAAACTAAGTGTTGCCTCTGACATACCGTAGAACATGCTTAGTTTCCATCTAAAACAATTTGGTTGGCCTAAACATAACTTGACTAAGTTGGTTGATTGCATAACACATATTTGGTTGTGTGTTCACCAAATACATTAGTGAATCCACAAACTACCTATAGATTATGCCTCCACTACTTCAACTGAAGTAGCATCCTCTTTCCTCCAACTGGTTGTTAGAGGTGTCTCCATGGGTTTTATACTCTCCATGTGAAACTTCTTCAATATCTCATTAGCATACTTTCCTTGAGATACAAACAGTTCCCCATATCCTTGCCATACTTCCAATATGAGGAAGTAGTGCATGAGTCCCATGTCCTTCATTTCAAATTCTCTTGCAAGGTCCTCCTTGCAAGATCTGATCAACTTATCATCACCCGTTAAAATCAAATCATCAACATATAAGACAATAATCAACAATTTACCTTCTACCAATATATGATAAAGGTTTGCATCTGCTTCACTTTTGGTGAAGCCCAAATCGGTGAGATAGTTTTTGATCCTGGTGTACCAAGCACAGGGTGCTTGCTTGAGGCCATACAACGCTTGCTTGAATCAGCACACATGTGAATCTTGATTAGAGGTCTCAAAGCCTTCTGGTTTCTCAATGTACACCTCTTCCTCAATAATTCCATTGATGAATGTGGTCTTTACATCTATTTGGTGGAGCTTCCACCCAATTTGCACTGACAAATAAAGTATAGGTCTAATGGATGAACCCCTTGCAATTGGTGCAAAGGTGTAACAACCCTAGTGAAAATTCCATGTAATAAAGTTAAAAAAATAACCACAGATGATTGGGACACTTATTCCAAGCTGAATGTTGGGAAAGACATCCTAGGGGGTGTTCATTTGGTTGTTTATGACTAAGGAAATTGGCAAAGGCAGTGGCTAAGGCATTAAAAGGAATTTTGACACATTTATGTATGAAAATAATGGAAATTAGGAGAAAAATGAGGTGAAAGGTCACAGGTTTCATGTGAGGAGGAAATGAAGAAAATAGAGGCCTCATTCATAAAAAGGCTTTTGAGGATCAATTGGTAACCTTTTGTCAGTTCAGTGTTGGAGCTCTCTTTCATTCTCTCTCTCTCTCTCTCTCATACTCTTGGATACTTAGAGATTTTTTGGTGCACTCTTGGAGGGTGTGGCATACTTGGATTCTTGGATCAAGAAGGCAAAGGAAGAGCACAAAAGCATAAGAAGAATTTACTTCAACAACTACATCATATTTGCTTGCAGGTATCGAGTTGCATGTATGATTTATTCACTAGTTTTGGCATGCATGGAATATGCATGTGGTTTCTTGTTTGTGATATGTCATTGGCATGGAGGATAGCCTGGATCGATAGTGGATTTCCTAGCCTTGCCATTTCCTGGATATCCATGGTGATTCAAGGTTTACTTTCATTGTTTTTTTGGTTGGTTCTCATGTTTCCTTAGCTTGGGTTAAGTTATTAGTCCTGGAAGCCCTGGTTGAACACACTCTGTGGAAACCCTATAATAGCTTGGGTTGAGTTACTAGTCCTAGGAGCCTTCATTGGGGAAACTCTCTTGAAGCACTTGGTGGGTTGAGTTACTATTCCTGGAAGCCTTGGTTGGACAAATGCTCTGGAAACCCTGTATAAGTTGTGGGTTGAGTTTCTATTTCTAGAAGCCTTGGTTGGATAAACGCTCTAGAAGCCCTGGAAGGATTGGATGGAGACCAATCCGATGATGTTTTTGGTGATGTCTAATCATGAGGTGGAATCAATGTTTGATGGGTTGAGGTGGACGACCTCTAGAACCTCTGGATGAGTTTTGATTGATGTGTTCTATGAGATGCCACATTCATGCTTGGAATATGGCACAGGGGTGAATGGCTGAAGAGAGATTTGGCTCATCCAATATATGGTCGAGTGCAACGTGGTAGTCCCATCTCCGGTTGGTTCATTGCATTCAATAATGAAAAATCCATTTCCTTGATTTTCATGTGTATAGGTACTGATGTATTTATGTATTTGATGGTTGATATGTTTATTGTATTTTTGTTCCTATTATGCTGGTTATATGCACATTTTATGACAGTAGTTATGTATGGATTTTAACACGCTTTTACTTATATGTGAATATATAATGTGTCTATGAACTAATAGATGATAATGCAACAAATGGAATAAGGGAACAATAGTTCATAGCGATTCTCAGATAAGTATGAGATACCCACACTTAACTCTGTTATTTACACTTGTAGATTACATGTCGATGATATGTTTGACGAAATTCCTGTCATGGCTAGTAGGGATCCACTCAAGGTATTGAATTGTTGAAAATAACAACAAGAAATGATGAAAATAGAATTTGGAAATTGTAGTTTAATTTGTCCTTGAATTAAACTGAGAATTAAAATCGAATTCTATTCTCATAGCAACTTGTAATAGTTAACTAGAGTGAGTTGACTTAGTTAAATTAGGAATTTTGAGTTGGAAGTCTTTTTGAAGTCATGTATATGTTCTCCCTATATTATATGGGTCCAAGATGAGTTAAGTATGAGTTGTAATTAGTTAACTCAGTTTACTGAGTTAAGTCCAGTTAAATTAGTTCCAAACTGTTTGAGGAACTAATAATGAGTTAACTGTCAGTTGGTGCACTAATGCATTAACTAGTGCTACTCCAATTAACTAAAGATTCCCTCGTCAGAAACTCATGCATGTTGATTATGATAAAGACCCAGTTGAGACTAGAGTGCAGGGACAATGTACTATTTGTTGTAGAATTTTTTGAGTTGTACAAATAGTGCATGCAATCAAGAACTTATCCTTGAAGGGATTGCACAGTTTTGGATGCACTAATTTCAATTTAAGATGGGCTGATAAGACATAGGAATTGTGCAAGGAAATAGGGACTTGGAGAGCAGGAGAATTGACTAAGTGTTGGCCAAGAGTTTGTTTGTGAGTTGGAGATTTATTATACTGAGCGTTGGGATTGTTCTTGTGAGAACAAGCATTGTATTATCATCTTGGATTTCTAATTAATGCAATACAGATAGTGGGGTTTTGAGCTATGGCTTTCCTCAGATACTTATTGTGTTATGTTCCATTGATTTATATTGCTCTTATCAATTACTATTTTCATCGATCTTTATGTGCTTCCGCTATAAAGAGTAGAAGTAGATTCTTGTCTCTTGTTTTAGTAGATTACATGAGCTTGTGAATCTACGGGATTTTCTACATGGTATCAGAGCTAAGAATAGTATACTAGAGGAGATTTCAAATTTTTGAGTTCAGGGTTACAGGTGAAGTTCAAATTTGCAATACATACTTCAGGATCGACATATGTCATTCTATGGTTTGCGGCTCGAATATTCCTTCAATGGAAGCTCGAATTATATAGCTTCGAAGGATAGGATGGAGGCCATGTTGTAGGATAATGTCTTGAAGAAATTCATTGATTAGGACATTCCTAAGCCACCAACATCAGATTCTCAAAATCTGGTCGAATGGAAGAAGTGTGTGGAAAGGGTGAGGCAGATAATCATTGAGGGAGTTCAAGACCACATTGTCTCGAGTCTCCATGGGAAGGAAAATCCGCATGCTATGTGGAAAGAATTGAAGGAACTTTTCCAGAACAATAGTGACCAAAGGGAGTAGGCACTGAAAGATAAACATCGAAAAATCAAGATTGAGGCAGGTGACTCAATTCCAAATTACTTGACCAAGTTCACTCAATTTCGTGATGAACTTGGAAGTGCTAGAATCATGGTTGTCAAGGATGATATGGTGAGTCTTTCTCTTCTTAGACTCCCAAAGAGTTGGAATAGTTATCAGGACTCTGTCAATGGTCAGGAGAAGCTATCAGATTGGGAATGACTGTGGTCGAATTTGATGCAGGAGGAGATCAGGAGAAACACCAGAGATGGGACATCTCCTAAGGAAGTGGAAGAGGATTTTTCCTTAGCGAGTAAGGCAAAGAAGGCCAAGGGAAAGATGTCCCAAGGCGAGGAGGGTGGAAAGAAGATGGACTTGATGAAAGTCAAGTTTTTTCACTGTCATGAGCATGGGCACTATGCCAAGAACTGGCCATAGAAGAAAGCAAGCAAGAAGGATCCGACAGTAGCAGCAGCAGGTGAAGCTCTAGCTTCACAATTCAAACTTGATTTCACTCTCATTACATGCATGGATGACACTACCATGGGAGGCATGTGGTATCTTGAGAGCAGTGCCTAATTCCATATGACAGGGAATAAAGACCTCTTTAGTGATTTTGAGGAGACAGGCCTCAAGAAGAGCATAGAGTTTGGAGATGATGAGAGGTATAGATATACTGGGATCAGTACGGTTACCTTTTAGAGGGAGTCTAACTCCCCTCTCAGGATCACATATGTGATGTATGTTCCAGGACTAAAGAAGAATCTTGTTTCAGTCATGGTATTGGAAGACCATCGCTCTGATGTCGTTTTTAGTAAGGGAAAGGTTTTCCTTAGACACATCACTATGAGACAGGTGAAACAGATCAATGCACGGGTCAAGAACCTATATGCTCTTGAGGTTCAAGATGCTTGCAAAGCCTTGAGGAGCAAGGAAAATATTAGAGACTTGGTGGTTGAGAGGAAGAGTAAATTACCTCTCAACATGCGGCCCTAGAAAAAGCCTCTGAAGCAGCTTTAGGAAGTTGTGGAGCAGCCACATCTAGAGAAGATGAGAGGAGACTAGGTGGAGAGATCCACTCAAGTAGAGAAGAAGAAATCTCAAAAGTAGTCTTAGACAATTGTGGAGAAACCACAATTGGAGAAGCTGAGAGGAGACCAAGTGGAGGCATCCAGTCATACACAGACCTCTAGTAGGGGGGGAATTTCGAGCCAGGTGGGCAGAGGGATCACATGCAACGATACCTCTAATTCTATTCTCATAGTGATCAGGTGCTCAGTATTTAGCTTAAAAATAAAAGTTCTCGGAATGGCTTGAAACCTAAATGACTGCGCCCATCTCAGAAAAATGACCCTAATGCAACTCGTTTTGTCGAAAACCGAGTTCGTATGAGAAAGTTATTTTGTTTTGATCGCTTTGCTAAACACGTGAAATTTCCAAAAAAAATGCCGAGTCACTGCACAATCAATAGTCTATACTGCTGAAGTGGCAGGTGACTAGGCATGGTGAATGACGAATCAGAGATGGACAAGTGAAAATGTTTGGTTGGGTGTACAGGAGAAGTGTTGCCTCGTTTCTATTGGTTTATTTTGGACCAATGGAAGAATGCCACGTGGCAAGCCTGGAGGCCACCATGTGGCACCTCCCAAAGGTCGGGTTGGAGGTCTATATATTGGAAAAAAATATTATGGTGTAGGTCAGGGTCGAACCCACGACCTCTGGCACACCGTCCGTGCTACTTACCAATATCTCTACCCGGTGGTTCTTACCATGTTACATCTCCATTTACATTTAAGTTTTAATGTTATGGAGGTTGGCAGTTAGGGGAGGGCCAGCCCACAAGCCAGCCCTCCCCCCATGTGAACGAAACGTTAATTAATCGTAAACAGTTGGCGTTAACTTGGCGGCTCCAGCATACCTTTACTGCGATTGTTAGTGTCATGACATGTGAACACAACATGGTCAAGGTTACAGTAACTCCGACGGGCAGTTCTAAATGTTAATGTTTATTGTAACACCACATGTGAATGATACCATAACCCCTAACAGTTAGCACTACAATGGAGGCTTCGACTATTAATGCAACATTAACTCCACATGTGACAGCCCATTAAAAACCACCAAACATTACAGTTGTAGTTAGCACTAATCATGAGATTTATGTGCTAATCCGAGTTTTAATATTAATCAAGCACAGTTAAAAAACCATTAACCCTCAGTTTAATCCAGGGGCGGATTTGGAAGTTCCCCCAAATTTGGGCATGCCTCCAAATTTAGCACGCTAACTGGAGTCATTCCAGATTTATCAGAGCTTTTCTAGGAAAACGCTGACAGAGCCATAGAGAAGTCAATTTTCGACCAAATTGAGTTCAGAAAGAGGTGTTCTTAGTTAATTTGGGAATTTTGAACACATTGGTGTAAGTATCAGGAGCCATAGAGCTTTGTAAAACAACATTTTTCCACATTGAGCTAATACAGAGGCCCAAGCCATGGACGCTGGACCTAGGAAATGTAGCCCAGGAGGGGTGAACTCCTTCATCAAAACACAATGTTAAAGTGTCTCTTTGATGGTTTGTTATACTTTGAATGTCTGTTGTTTAGTATTTGTTTTGAATCTATTTTTCTTATGAATGTCGTGACTTTAAACTTAAGGAAATTTACCTGATTGCATACACAAACAGTTAATGAAACCTCAACACAAGAAGAAATAAGCAAGCATATGTTTATAAACCTGTAATTGTTATTCGCAAAACAAAACTAATCATACAAAAATAGATCAAGTTGGTATCATAGAAAAGGTTGAATTGCTTGATTGCTTGAGTTTGTGCAATTAGTTTTTTAATGGTTATAAAATTGTGGTGCTTACAAGGTTAAAGTTGTAGAAAGGAGAAGGGAAGCTATAAGTAGAAACTCCTGAGGTAATGCCCAAAAGAAGGAGAGCCACAAGGCCACAATCTCCACCACCCAAAATTCCAATTCTAGCTGCACTTGAAACTCCTCAAGTTTTTCCTTCAACTAAGATTGAAGAGGTACAAGCAGTACCAATTACTAATCTTGAATCCATAGACATTATGTCTGGAGAAATAGAGGTTGAAGGTCCCTCTTTAGAAGAGGAAGAATTCAACAAAGAGTTTTTCACTTTAACTGAGATGGTTAAAATCCTATATGAAGAGAGGAACACTAGAATGGTTGGAGAGAGTTCTAAACCTCCACGTGGAGAAGGAATATCAGAGGATAAAAGATATGAGAAGGATTACAAAGGGAATGGTGGAAAGCCACCTCCATCTCCACCATCCTCATCATCTTCATCATCTCACACAACATCATCTTCCACTACCGCCACTGAAACTGCCCATACTCATTCAAAAACCCCAAAAGGAAAGACTCCATTACTAAAATTGGACATAAAATTCAAACTTCCCATGTACAATGGAGAGGTGAATGCATAAAAGTTGGACAATTGGATTCGATAGTTGGAGGTATAATGCAGAATTCAGAACCTTTAAGAAGACGACATAAAGATCTAGTTGTCTTCACTGAGGCTAGAAGGAGATGCACTAGTTTGTTGGGAAGAAAAGACTCAAGAGGAAATGAGAATCCATGGTAAGATATCCATTACTTGGGTTGAATTTGTTTTTGCAATTAAAATATAGTTTTATCCTTTAGACTATACGCAAAAATCCATTATGATTTGGCAGAATTTGAGGCAGCTTAAAGGCCAAACAGTCCAAGATTATACATAGGAGTTTAGGAAAAGGGCTTTGTTATTATGAGTGAATTTGAATTCCCAAGATACACTGCTGAAATATATTGGGGGTTTACATTCCTATCTGAAACATACTATTCTTATGTTCAATCCAAATAATTTAGATGAGGTATGTGTGCAAGCCACGCACCTTGAATCTAGAGGAAAGAACATTCAGGAAGAGGGTAGTAAGAGGAAGCCATTCAAGGGTAAGGAGAAATATAAGGGTGGAAAATGGAAGGGAAATAAGAATGCAAGTGTGAATAAGGAAGGGGAGAAAATCACATGCAAACACTATTCTAAAGAGGGGCATGATGAAGCCCACTGCTGGAAATTGCATCCCGAATTAAGGCCTAAGAAACAAAGAAATAAAGGAAAACAAAAGACGACCACTACCACACAACATGAACTTGGTTTAGACTCTGGTGATGAGACTAATATTTAAGCCATGGTTACAAAAGGAAAAGAAACTATTGCAAGCACTAGTTCATCACATAGTCAAAACAACGCTCCAAATGAAGAGTCAAGAATAGAGTTGTTTCATGTAAGAGTGATTTCAAATCATACAAAGATTGATGCATTATTTGATAGTGGGTCACAATCAAACTTGATTTTAGAAGACTTGGCTAAAAAACTAAACCTTGAAACTGTACCTCATCATGAGCCATATCCATTGGGTTGGATAGTTAACGATGCAAATTTATAGGTTACAAGGAAGTGTTGATTCAAGTTTGCCATTACTAAAAAGTTCATTGATGAAGTTGAGTTAGATGTAGTTCCACTTGACATCTTAGGAATCATTTTGGGTAGTCCTTATTTATATGATAGGAAATCAGTATTTTATCACCATGACAACAAATACATATTGCTCAAGAATGGGTGGAGTACATAGTGAGAGCCCATTGCAAAAATCTGAACATTTCTTTGGTTAATGCAAGGCAGATGAAGAGACTAGTAAATGCAAGTAAAAATTTTGTGCTTCTCATGATCAAGAAAAAGAATGATATTGATTATGAATCTTTTGAAGGTTGTGATGATAAATTGAAATCTGATTTGTTTGATGTGGTAAGCAAGCATGGTGAGATGTTTCAGGAACCAAAGGGGTTACCTCCCAAGAGGGGAATTCAGCATGAGATTCAGTTGCAACAAGATGTTCCACTTCCAAACATTGGCATGTATCACATGTCTATTATGGAGAGCATGGAAATAAAAAATAAAATTCAAGAATTATTGAACAAAGGTATCATATGCCCATCTACTTCGCCATGTGGTTCGCCCATTGTCTTGGTGCCAAAGAAGGATGGAACTTGGCGCATGTGTGTGGATTTTCATGCACTGAATAAAATCACGATAAAGAGTCATTATCCACTCCCAAGAATTGATGATTTTCTTGATCCGCTGAGGTATGCAAAGTATTTCACTAAGTTATATTTACAAAGTGGTTATCATCAAGTTAGGATAACTGAAGAAGACATCTGGAAAACTGCATTTAAAACTAAACAAGGATTGTTTGAGTGGCTTGTTATGCTTTTCAGTCTTACAAATGATCCAACTAATTTCATGAGGGCAATGAATGATGTGTTGAGACCATTTCTAGATTATTTTGTCATTATCTATTTAGATGATATACTCATATTCAACAAGTCAAGAGATGAACATGTCATGCATGTAAACAAAGTACTTGATGTCTTGAGAAATGAACATTTGTTTTTAAAGATGTCAAAGTGTGAATTTGGCAAGACTTATTTAGTGTATTTGGGACACATTGTTGGAGGAGGTGAGCTGAAGATCGACCCCTCTAAGGTTGAGGTCATTTTGAATTGGACCAAGCCCAATACAGTTACAAAGGTAAGAAGCTTTTTAGGGGCAGCACAATATTGGAGAAAGTTTATTGCTATTTTTTCTTCCATTGCAGCTCCATTACATGCATTGACAAGTGTCAAGAAAGTCTTCCATTGGGGAGATGTACAAAAAAAAGCATTTTATGCTTGAAGCAAAAGATAAGTTCAACACCGGTTTTGGAACTTCCAGATCTTAGACAACCATTCGAGATTCAAATGGATGTAAGCGATTATGCCATGGGAGAAGTTATATTGTAGAATGGTAAGCCCATTTCACTTCATTCTAAAATATTTAATGGAGCTGTAACTAACTATCCCACATATGACAAAAAAATTCATGCATTGGTACAAAGTGTTAAGAAATGGAAGCACTATTTGATGGGGAAGGAGACCATCATCCATACTAACCATCAACCATTGCAATACTTACAGTCACAGTCAAAGTTGCAGCAGTCACGACATTTCAGATGGATGGGTTTTCTACAACAATTTCATTTGGTTATCAGGTATAAAAAGGGAATCTACAATAAGGTAGCTGATATTCTTTCAAGGCCTATTGTAAATTCATCTTTTATACTCAAGCATAATTCTGTTTTGCCTGAAAGTTACATAGAACTATATGAAAATGATAGTGACTTTCAAGAAGTATATGCAAGCTTGAGTTAAGGAAATCAAATTGAAGAGTTGGATTATCATGTACATAACAATTTTTTGTATCACTTGGGCAAGTCGTGTATTCCATAGGGAGAAAGAAACAGTATGATAAGGGAGGCACACACTTCATTGATTGTTGGACACTTTGGTGTAGGCAAGACAATAGTGAATCTTCAAAGGTGTTGTTATTGGCCACGCATGTTGGATAATGTTTCTAATTTCATAAGAGGATGTTATTTATGTGCTACAAGTAAGCCTAGCAATAGGAAACTTAATTTATACACTCCACTTTCGGTACCTTCATGTCCATGGGAGAGTATCTTAATGGATTTTGTAGGAGGTCTTCCATTGTCAAGGAAAGGTCATGATTAATTGTATGTAGTTGTAGATAAGTTCAACAAGAGTGCATACTAACACCATGTAAAAATCAAATTACATTTGAATAAAAAACTCATCTTTTCTTCCAAAACATTTGGGTTCATTTTGGTCTTCCTACTTCTATTGTAAGTGATCGAGATTCTCGATTTGTTGGGAATTTTTGGTCAAATTTGTGGGACATGATGGACACAAAGTTGAAGAAGAGCACAACCTTTCATCCACAAATAGATGGACAAACTGAGGTGGTCAATCGAAAAGTAATTCATCTTCTTAGATGATATTGTAGCAAACATCCCAAGTTGTGGGATGAACAATTGCATTACATACAACTGCATACAACAGGGCAAAACATTCTTCCACAAACAGATCGCCATTTGAGGCATGTTATGGGTACTTGCCAAGATCACCATTGGACTTCATCTTTGAGAAAGATGTTGCCATCGATGGTCACAGTGACATCGATAAGGCAAGGAAGTTCATAGAGCAAATTCAGTTGATACATCATACAGTGCAAGAACAACTTGAGAAAATTCAAAGCAGCTACAAGGCAAGGCATGAAAAACACCAAGTTGATCACAAATTTCAAGTTGGCGACAAAGTTTGGTTATATATTAGTAAAGAGAGACTTCAAGGGGAAGGTAAAAATCTTAAGCCAATCCATTATGGTCCTTTTAAAATTCTAGAAAAGATTGGTAATAATGCATTTAAGCTTGATTTGCCTCCTTATATGCAAATATAATCTATTGTTAATGTTGAGAATTTGAGATTGTTTGAGCCTCCTTTGATTGATGATCAAGGAGAGCATGCTCAAGTACCATCAATAGATGATTTTTCGCCAGAATATCTTGATGAAGTTCAACAGGATCTCATACTTGACAAAAGAACCAGGACTTCAAAGAGAGGGGACGTTGAATACCTTAGAGTGGGACTCAAGGGACAAAAGCCTTCTCATGCCAAATGGTTGCAGACCAAGAAGGTGAGGGAGATTTACCCTCACCTTCTTAATAATTGACAATATCTTTTGGGGTCCAAAAGGCTTCTAGTGGGGAGGAATGACTAGGTGCTCAGTATTTAGCTCAAAAATCGAAGTTCCCAGAATGACATGAAGCTTGAATGACTACGTCTGTCTCAGAAAAATGATCCTAATGCAACTCATTTCATCAAAAACCGAGTTTGTATGAGAAAGTTATTGTGTTATGATCGTTTTTCTAAACATGCGAAATTTGCAAAAAAAATGCCCAGTGACTGCATAGTCCGCAATACATACTACTGACGTGGCAGATGACTAGGCATGGTCAATGAAGGTCAACGATGAATCAGGGATGGACAAGTGGCAATGTTTGGTTGGGTGTATAAGTGAAGTATTGGCGCATTTCTATTGGTTTATTTTGGACTAATGGAAGAATGCCACATGGCAAGCTTAGAGGCCGCCACGTGGCACCTCTCAAAGGTTGGGTTGGAGGTCTATACATTGGAACAAAATATTATGGTGGAGGTTGGGGTTGAACCCATGACCTCCGGCACATCGTCCATGCTACTTACCAACTTCTCTATTGGGTGGTTCTTACCATGTTACATCTCCATTTAAATTTAAGTTTTAATGTTATGGAGGTTGGTGGTTAGGGGAGGGCTAGCCCTCCCCCCATGTGAACGCAACATTAATTAACTGCAAACAGTTGGCGTTAATCCAACGGCTCTGGCATACCGTTATTGCGACGGTTTGTGTCATGACATGTGAACACAATGTGGTCAAGGTTACAGTAACTCCGATGTGAAGTTCTAAACGTTAACGCTTATTGTAACACCGCATGTGAATGATACCATAAACCCTAACGGTCAACACTCCGACGTCAGCTTCGATAGTTAACGCAACATTAACACTGCATTTGACAACCCATTAAAAACTGCCAGACATAACAGTTGCAATTAGCACTAATGATGGGATTTATGTGCTAATCCATGTTTTAATATTAATTAATCGCAGTTAACAAAGAGTTAACCCTCAGTTTAATCTAGTGGCAGATTTAACGCTGCCCCCAAATTTGCGCTTGCCTCCAAATTTAGCGTGCTAACTGGAGTCATTCCAGATTTAGTGGAGCTTTTCTAGGAAAAGACTGACTGAGCCATAGAGAAGTCAATTTTTGACCAAATTGAGCTCAGAAAGAGGTGTTCTTAGCTAATTTGGACATTATGAACACATTGGTGCAGGTATCAGGAGCCATAGAGCTTTGTAAAACAACATTTTTCCACATTGAGCTAATACAGAGGCCCAAGCCATGGAAGCTGGACCAAGGAGATGTAGCCCAAGAGGGGTGAACTCCTTCATCAAAACATTGTGTTAAAGTGTCTCTTTGATGGTTTGTTGTACTTTGAATGTCTATTGTTCAATATTTGTTTTGAATTTATTTTTCTCATGAATGTCACTTTAAAATTAAGGAAATTTACCTGATTTCATACACAAACAGTTAATGAAACCTCAACACAAGAAGAAATATGCAAACACATGTTTATAAATATGTAATTGTTATTAGCACAACAAAAATAATTATACAAAAATAGATCACATAGAAATTTGTAATAGTTAACTAGAGTGAGTTGACTTAGTTAACTTAGGAATTTCGATTTGGAAGTCTTTATGAAGTCATGTATAAGTTCTCCCTATATTATAGGGGTCCAGGATGAGTTAAGTATGAGTTGTAACTAGTTAACTCAGTTTACTGAGTTAAGTCCGTCTACATTAGTTCCAAACTATTTGAGGAACTAATAGTGAGTTAAAAATTAGTTGGTGCACTAATGCATTAACTAGTGCTACTCCAATTAACTGAAGATTCCCTCATAAGAAACTCATGCATGTCGATTCTGAGAAAGACTCAGCTGAGACTAGAGTGCAAGGATAGTATACTATTTGTTGTAGAATTTTTCGAGTTGTACAGAGAGTGCATGCAATCAAGAACTGATCCTTGAAGGAATTGTACATTTTAGATGCACTATTTTCCCTTTAAGACGAGAAAATCAACCATAGGAATTGCGCAAGGAAATAGGGACTTAGAGAGCAGGAGAATTGGCTAAGTGTTGGCAAAGAGTTTGCTTGTGAGTTGGAGATTGATTATATTGTGTCCTGGGATTTTTCTTGTGAGAACAAGCATTGTATTATCATCTTGGATTTCTGATTAATGCAATATAGATAGTGGGGTTTTGAGCTGTGGCTTTCCCCAAATACTTATTGTGTTATGTGCCATTGATTTATCTTCCTCTTGTCGATTATTTTTTTCATCGATCTTTATGGGCTTCCGCTATAAAGAGTAGAAGTATATTCTTGTCTCTTGTTTTAGTAGATTACATGAGCTTGTGAATCTACATGATTTTCCACATGAACAAGTATTTGCTTTAGTACTTTCATTTCCATGTTACTTTACTGAATTGAAGAGATGGATCAGTTCTGGGCAGTGATCTAGGTTTTGGGCCTGAAAAAGTGGCTCAAATCCCAGAGTCATTGGCATAACACTGACAATTATCGTCCAAAGTCACTGGCAGGCAGACCTATGAGAGAGACTTTAGGTTTCTGGTCTCTCCCTTGCTTATAACGTGAGAGTGACTATGGCCCAACATACCTAAAATAGTAGTGGGACCCAGGGACATGCTGTCAGAGTGGCTGACTTGTCTTATGAGGGTTATGTTGATGATGTTGGATGTTTGTATGGTGTGTTTTCATCGGTTCCACTTCCTTAAGGTGACTTAGGAGGTTGAATCATATCATAGTGGCCTCTCATCGCATGTTTACCCTAGTTGGCCGGCTGCTTGGGTAGATGTGGGAGGAGGGTGTTACAAAAGGTTTCCTCATAGTCAATTCCCTTAACTTGAGAGAATCCCTTGGCCAAAAATTTGGCCTTATACTCTCTATGCTTCCATCTGTTGCATGCTTTACCTTATAAAGCCATCTCGAACCCACCACTGATTTACCTTCCAGTCTTGGGACCAATTCCTAAACACTATTATTTACAATGGAATCATATTCGTCTACCATTACATCAACCCATACAAAATTCTCTACAGCTTCCTTGAAATAGGATGACACAGTCTCAACTAACTCAGTCATTAGATCCATGTAGCTAGTGTACTGATTTTGTGACCTTCTCTGCCAACATTAAGAAGTGGGCGCTCCTAGCATCACACAATAGCCTCTCAGCTTCTTTGGTTCATTTTCTTTCTTCTCTAGATGATTCTGCGTGAGTGGTTATCTCCACTATCTGTTCCTCAACTTGTGGTTGCTCCACAACTTCTTGAGGTTCCTCCTTTGGAGCCAAAATCTCTTGATTTGGTTGCAACTGAAGCTCCCTCTCAAGAGAACATCTCATTTCTTTCTCCTCATCAAAATTTACATCCCTTCACAAAACTGTCATTCTGAGGGATGGTAAGTACACATGGTAGTTGTGAGGAGTTTCTGTGTAACCCACAAATACCCCCAACTCAATTGTTGGCTCAAGCTTCTTTCTGGAGTATTTGGAGACATGGAAGTAAACAAATGCTCTAAAGATCCTAAAGTGAGACACATCTAGCTTTTTCCCTGAGAAAGCCTCCTTTAATGTAATCATTCCTAGAATTTGATGAGGACTATGGTTATGCAAGTATAATTTTGCATTGCATGTCTCCACTTACAAATGTAGTGGTAGGTCTTGGTCATGCAACATCACTCTCGCTGCTCCCACAAAACTACATTTATTTCTCTCAACCACCCCATTTTGTTGTGGGTTGTGGGGTGTTGTCAACTCCCTTCGAATGCCTTCTTTTGTACAAAAAAAATTAAACTCATTCAACACATATTCACTTCCATTATCGCTCCAAAGAGCCTTCACCTTCTTGTCAGTTTCCTTCTCTACCAGTGCTTTGAATTCTATGAACTTGGAGAATGTCTCATCCTTATTCCGCATGAAGAGGGTAGAGCACTTCCATGACAATTCATCTACAACGATAACATAATATTTATGCTTTTCAGTGGACGTTGTCCAAAAAGGTCCACTGACATCAGAGTGGATCCCTTCAAGGACCACATTATGCTTTGTTATCCCGATCATGGAATGAGGCTTTTGTTTACTTCCCCAAGGTACACCCTGTGCATGTATCTTGCTGCTCAAGTGATCTTTTGGGGAGGCATGTGGTTATCTGTTGCATAATATTAAGGGTACCATGATGAAAATGGTTGTGTCTTCTATGCTATAGTTCACTGACATCGTGGCTCTGCACCTTCTCTACCTTCGTGCTTAACGCAACACTGTCTTCCACATCTAGCTTGTACAAGTTTTTCACACGAACCCTGATCCGCTTCACCTGTCCCATGGTTATGTGTCTTAGGAATGGTTTCCCTTTGTTGAAGATCACATCATAACGATGATATTCCAACATAGAAATTGAGATGTGATGAGTTTGAGATAGGATCAATACTCCCTTTGAAAAGTAATTGTACCAATAATGGTCATGCTATACCTTCCATCATCTCACATCTCGATGTGCATCTGGAGGTATTTCTCCCCCAGGTCATAGAAAAAATATATGTTTCCTGTCATGTGGAACGAGGCACTAATTTCCAAGTACCACATGATCCCCATCACTGTGCTCACCATACATGTGATAAGGGTAAATTCAATCTCTAACTGTGAAACCAAAGTTTCACCTGTTGCTCCTTCTGAAGTATTATTTCTTGTCTTCTTGTGTGGACACTTTGTGGAATAATGCCCAAATTCGTGACAATTGAAGAATTTAATTTTTGGACAAGTCTTTCTTCTTGCTCGCTTTACTAGACTCTGGTTTGGATTGGTATTTATATCCTCTCCCCTTCTTTTCCTTTCCATCCAAGGCACAATTTTCTTCATCCTCACACTTGAATGAAGTTCCATCTCTGGTATTCCACTTTATTTTCTCATTTACCAAATCTGACCATAACCATTCCTACTTGGGTAGTTTCTCCCTCTCGTTCACATAATATTAGTAGTTGTGTCAGCTCTTGGGAAGGCCTAGAAGGGCTAGGATTACCAAATAATCTTCTAAAACAGTAGCGCCAACTCCACCAAGTTCATCACAACATTATGTGAACCTACTCAGGTACTGCTAAATAAAGTCATTCTCCTGCATCTTGATATTACAAAGTTTATCCTTGAGCACCAACTTCCTATGGTCACTACTATTCTGGAAAAAATCGGTCAGTGCTTGCCACATTGCATTGAAGTTTCTTTCCAATGGATTTTTGAGATAGTTTGGTCCTTTACTCCCTCCAATATGATGATCCTGGTTTTGGAATGTCAATCTCAAAAAATTCCTTCAAACCATTGTCTTCTTGTACCGCCTCCATGTGTTCCTTCCAGGCAACAAAGTTCGAGCTTACCTCAAGGGAATACCCAATTCTTAGATAATAGAAAGACATTAGTCTAGCTTTGAAGAATTGATCCTGCAAATTTGATACTCCTGCAATAACAACTTCGAATTTTCTACTCTACTATGAATCCTTCTCTAATACCATGTAAAAATTAATGTGTAGATATGAAACTTCTCATGTAATTTACTAAAACACAAGACACAAATATACTCTACTCATTAGTGGAATTCAATTCACGCTCAATATCTCAAATCACAAACATTCATCAAGAATAAACACACATACACAAAGATTTATCTAGAGAAAAGCAACTTCTCAAAACCCCTTCCTATTTGTATTGCATTAATCAAAGAATATGGATGAATACATATGCTTGCTCAAGCTTGAACACATCCTACAAGTGTATAGTCTATCCCTTTGCCTGATTGATTGACTGACTCTGGCCAACACTTAGCCAATTTTCAAGCCCTCCAAGCTCATATTTCCTTATGTTATTGCTTGTGGAATTAATCCCCTATTTATTAGAAAATTCCTCAAATTGGATTGCGCAATTCCTTTAGGCGGATCTCTGATTGCATGCCCCTGTATACATGGGAATATTCTAAAATTGATGGTACATTTCCTTGGAACCTCCAACTCAATTAGGTAACTCAAATTCTCTGCATACAACTGTTATTTTGGGTTTATTGATCAATTAACTAGTTGATCAATGAGTGTGACTGAAGTCACACTACACAAGTTGAGCTTCCATTAATTCCTCTAACAATTAGAACTGATTTAGAATAGCTCAATTTAACTGATTTAGAATGCTAGAAATTAGCAATCACTCATGCTCAACTAAACTCGAGTCTTCCAAATTGAATTATCTAAGATAACTAGGTGACACAGACCATGTCACTCAAGTTAACTCATCCAAGTTGTCTACTGAAATGGAAATTTGAATTCTCTCTAGTTTGACCAAGGCAAATCAAACTGAAATTTTTCTTGCAGCACTTTAAACAACTTTATGTAGATATCTGATCTTTCTTACTTGCTATGACATTTGTGTGTGAATTGGATTGTGATAAAGGTCTTGATATGCTAAGATCCATAAATAATGAGGGTTCACAAAGATCTGAGATTAATATGTTGCATTGATAGTGTGTATGTTGAGATCAAAATGAGCTTTGAATGGAAAAGACTCTTGTATGCTTCTTGTCCTAAGGTGTTTAATATGTTTACGAAAGTTTTTTTAGCATCTAACTAATTGCTGGTGATTGTCATGAGGGGTTGCAAATATCCTCTTAACTTTTTCTTATTGTAGTAATAATGACCTATATGTTGGACATATACTTGTTGGCTTGGTGACAGTAAATTGAATGATGAGATTAGCATGACAAAGATCAGTGATTTGTGGACACAGTTCTATGTATGCAGATGCACAGATTAGTGTGATAGAATAGTTCATGTATGCTTTCCCATTGATGTTTGATTTGATAGAGATGTTATATGGGTAAGGTTGCTTGACTTTTAGGGCTTGTATTATTGACAAAATATGTGACTTTTATCCTTAATGTTTTTCTTAGCTAGAAAAATAGTTGTGACAAAATATTGATGATAGTAAGACTCTCTATCGATTAAGCTACATGTTGGTAAGGTTTGTACGTTGATGCAGGGACTTATGCATCAGAACTTAGGATGAAAGAAAAATGGATGGTTTCCAATGTTATGAGTTTATGATGTTGTTTACCATTAATATGACCCTATTGTAGAATTCATGTTGATGGTGATGTGATGTATCTAGCTAGAGGTATTTGATTTTTTGATTTTGATGTTGTTCATAGATTTAATTTGTAGAGATTGTATTTACTTAGAAATAGTTTTTGTATTGATTGAGTTACTTGTGGCTTGAGGATGGTATTATAGAGATTTATATGTTATGATTTTGTGCTTCATGATGATGGTGCGTTGCTGCTATTGGTCATTCATATAGATTGAGATTGTAGATCTTGTTGTATCCTATATTCATAGAAGGTTTTTTATGGATCGATGTATTGATGAGTAAATAAGATGATTTGAGGATAATAATTGGTTTATGATGGATTTGTTGCTAAGATTTTTTTTGCTTTGTTGTAAGGTGTTTCATTGCTTTATGAGTATGATTTGAGTATAAGACTTGGTATTGATGAGAAAATTGTTTGACTTGGTGTTTTTGAGATTTGGCTTGATTTATGAGTGATTGAATTTAGAGAGGTTATTGGCATCTTGTTATTCAGTTATTCAAATTAAGAATATTGATGGGTGTGGGTCCAGTTTCAAAATTTGATGAAACATGGGCTGCAAGTTTTGGTTTGTGATTGAGTCAGGTTGATCTAGTGTGAAATATTTTGAAACATGGTCCACAAAGATGCTGAGGGTTGGAGCCTTCAATGAGGGAGTAGGAGCTCCATTCTGGTAGGAGTCAATAAACTTGATCAAGGAGTAGTATCTTCCTTCCTGTCATAGTTGGACAAAAGAGGGGGTGGTAGCCTCCAACAGGTAGGAGCCTGTGTACTAGTAAGAGTTTGTGCTAGTACATGATGTAAAATATTTTTGCATAATAAGAAAGAAGACATACACAACAACAACTGTGGTTTTCTCCCAAATTGGATTTCCACCTAAAAAATCCAGTGTCCCTATGTTTTGATGTGTTAATGATATGTTTCATTCTATGGTTCTCATTTTCTTATGTTTAATGCTAATCACAATTTAATGAATATTCTAATATCTAAAACACATTGTGCTGGCAATGAAATAATGGATAAAATGAATTTGAAAATGAAAAGTATAAACTGAGTAAAATTCAATTAGGTATGAAATATTGATTCCACCCCCCTAGTCTTAGTATTTCTAACAATTGGTATCATAGAAGGTCTCTCTAGTAAAGCTTAACCTCTTGAGTGTAGATAAGGGACCATGGGAAGGAAGCTCAAGAAGAATAAAGCTCAAATAAAGGAGTCAGTCCCAGATAATTGTGATAGTGGTAGTGATGTATCTGATGTGAAGAAAATATCAACAATCGTAGGATAAGGACAATCACTAGTGAAAAAAGTTAAGCCATAAAATATGGATAATAAAGGTATGCTCATAACTGATGATACTATTCATTAGGATTGGAAAGAAAAGATGAATTCTAGGATAATATCATGTGGATATAATGTTTGGCATTTATTCTGTAATGGTTATACTAAAACTCCTCCTTCAGGAAAATAACTCTGGAATAATAGTTAGGTATTAAATGAAATATTTTGTAATGTACCTGATTTAGTATTAGATATAATTATGCATTATGAAACCGTAAAGAAGGTATGGGATATTCTGTAGGCCATCCATGAAGGAAAAAGAAAACTAATAACAAAGGAAGTTTATTCATCAGGTAAACCGACAAGTAATCTTGTTTATGAAACATTAAATGAATCACAAGGAAAATGTAGTTTATCAGAAGATGAGAGTGACTGTAACACACTCCTCCCACAGTTACCCAAATTTACAAGTCCACTAGTGTAAATATGTGACAAAGAGTTACTATGATATGATTCGACCTCCTAGATCACCTTAAGGAAGTGGAATTAACGTATCAACACTTTATAGACCTCCCTCTGGTGTTATAGGACACCCAGGAGCTAACCAACGACTCCATGTACCCAACACCTAAGTTAACTTAGCCTTTTACATAACTAAATCTCCAGTCGCTCCCATGACAAGGCCTCCATGTGACTAAAACCCTCTAGTAGCTCCCATAGGCTTGCTTCCTAGCGACTACAGTCATTTTTAGCCAGTTCTGTGCCAAGAACTACATGATTTAACCCTCTTTTTCAGGGCTAGGACTTAGACCTCTATCCGAAACTTGATGAAACACTCAGAAGTGATAATTAACAATAAGAAAAGGCCTCTAATGCAAAACTTGAACAAGGAACTAGCCTGACTGATCGTAACTATGACAAGGATTTTGTCAAACACATCATGAACATGTAATGTGCAGGTCATAAAAACACATTGGAACATAGGGGCCTCATACTTATCTGAGATTTGTCAAGAAGGTCTGGTTCCCTCTCACAATAGTTGCATTATCATCTATTAGGTCATGCATTCATCTACATTTCATTTACTAATCAAAACATGATAAGATCCATAACTCAAGTCAATCATAAACCATGCTTATAACCAACATATAACCAAAGAAATATCAATGATAGAACAAACATTAAAGAAACATAATAAGAAATAAATTTACACATAGAACACAAGAGGAAAATAGCTCTTATTAACATATACAAAAGCCAACCAAGTCAGGGAAATCCACATACCACCCGACCATAGGTTGGGCTGAGCCAAATATTTCTTTCAGCCAATCACCCCCGTGCCATATTCCAAGCATGAATATGGGACTCACAAAAAAACTGGCCATGCTTCTAAGGCTTTATCCTATATCTCACCAAAATTGGTCAAGGATTTCTAGGCTCGAAGGAAGCATGTATACAACCAGGCTTTACCGTACGTCCTACCAAGAGATTCCTAGGCCCAAACAAGAAACATACACTACGAAGCTTTACAACAACCCCACCATATATCGGTCCAAGGATAACTAGATATATACAAGTATGGATTCCCCCAGATCTCTCCACCTAAGATGTGAGGAATTTTCCCATCTCCACCCTCAAGCTTTGTCGCATACCCCACCTTTATCGGTCTAGGGATTACTAGGACTTTGGAAATTTTTCTGAGACCACCTCACTCAGTCTCGAAACAATCCAACAATCCAGCTCAACCGAGTAAGAGAACCCCATCACACCATGGCTATTCGGAAATGGAAAGGTAAGGCTAAAACCACTATCACATCTGGAAAAACACATGCCAATGACAACAAGAGAATCAAATACACATATGCATGTAACATGCATGCCAAAACTAGCAAGGAAATCATATATGAATCTCGATACTTGCAAGTAATCCCATTGTAGCCACTTGATCCAACACTTCCTTCCTTAATCTTTGCTTCTCTTTGTTTTCATGTCCTTCCTTTGCCTTCCTTTCGCCAAAGCTAGAGTGCTCCAAGAATGCTCTAAGTGTGCAAGAGTATGAGAGAGTAGAGAGAATAGCTAGAGCTCCAAGCTAAAACTGAAAAAAGGTTGTGAACTAATCCTCATAAGCCTTTTTATGATTGAGGTCTCTATTTTCTTCAATTTCCATTATTTTCCTTCATTTTCTGTTGAAATATGGCAATACGAATATTCCAATTTAATTTTTTCTTGAATTAAATTTGAATTTAGTCTTAACAGCTACTTGGAAATAATTAATTAATTAATTTTAAATTAATTAGTTGGAGAAATTCAAGTTAGAAGTCTTTCTGAAGTCATGCAAGAGTTATCCCTTAAATTAAGGAGATATGATTGAGTTATATTTGAGTTGTAATTAGTTAACTCAATTTACTGAGTTAAGTCTAGTTAAATTAGTTCCAAACTGTTTGAGGAACTAATAGTGAGTTAACAGTCAGTTGATGCATTAATGCACTCAACTAGTGCTACTCCAGTTAACTGAAGATTTCCTTATCAAAAATTCATGCATGCCTATTCTCAGAAAGACCTAGTTGAGATTAATGTTCAAGGACAGTGTACTATTAGTTGCATGTGTTTTCTCATGGAGAAAACTCATGCATGCGGTCAAGGATTCATCCTTGAGTATTGCGCAGTTTTGAAGGCTTATTTTTCCACTTGGTAATAGGCTAATCATCCACAAGGAACAACACAAGGAAATAGGATCTTGGAGGGTAGAAAGGAAGGCTGGAGAGAAGCCAAGATTGGCTATGAGCATATGTGAGGATTGTACTGAGAGCTAGCTAGCTGTGAGAGCTAAGGCTTTGTATAATTCCTATGTATTTCCACCATGTATGATAATACAATAGTGTGGGGTTTTTGTCTGAGACTTTCCTCAAAGTATTTTCATGTGTATTGTGCCATTGATTCTTCTTCTTCTGGTTATATTGTTCAGCTCGATCTTTAAGCTTCCGCAAATTGATAGTAGAAGTAGGTTATAGTATTCTACTTTGATTTATATTGCATTATCAGGTTAACCTATCACAGATTTTCTACATGGTATCAGAGCTATGAACAGTATACTGAGAAGAGAATTCGAAGTTTGAAGTTCGGGGTTGCAGGTGAAAATCGAATTCATATCATACTTCAAGGTTGGCCAATGGCGTTCTATGGCTTGAGACTCGAGTATGCCTTGGAAGGTAGCTCGAATTACATAGCATGGAAAGATATAATGGATGATGTATTAGAAGACAATGGCTTGAAGGAATTCATTGATCAAGAAATCCCAAAGCCAGCTTCAACTAATGCACAAGAGTTGGTTGAGTGGAAGAAGTGTGTGGTGAAGGCAAGATGGATCATCCTCGAGGGAGTTCGAGACCATATTGTCTTGAGTCTCCATGGGAAGGATACTCCATTTTAAATGTGGAAGACATTGAAGGACCTCTACCAGAACAGTAGTGACCAGAGGAAATTTGCGCTCAAGGATAAGCTTCAAAGAATCAATATGGATAAGCGAGATACTATTTCCACATATTTGAACAAGCTCACCACCTGTAGAGATGAGCTTGGCAGTGTGGGAATAAATACTGCCAATGATGATATGGTGAGCCTCACTCTCCTTGGCCTTCCAAAGAGTTGGAATAGCTATCAGGACTCTGTGAATGGAAGGGATAAACTGCCGGATTGGGAACGACTATGGTTAGATCTTATGCAGGAGGAGCACACGAGATGGATCTTCATCCAAGAATGATGATGAAGAAAATATGGCCTTAGCAAGTAAGGCAAGGAAAGGGAATGGGAAGGCTTCCCATTTCAAATCGAATTCTTCTCATGGAGGGAAGAAGGGTGACATGTCTAAAGTAAGATGCTTTAATTGTCACAAGATGGGACATTATGCAACTAATTTCCCATCGAGGAAGTCCAAGAAGGGATCCTCGAAAGGATCAGAAGGTGAGGCATTGGACTCTCAGTTCGAAATGGAATTTACCCTCGTCGCATGCATGGTGTCATCCATGATGGGTTGTGTCTGGTATCTTGACAGTGGAGCCTCATTCCACATGACCGCTGATAAAAATTTATTCAGTTCCTTGGAGGAGAAAGACCTCAAAATGCACATAGAGATGGGTGACGATGGAATGTATAGTGTTTCAGGAGTGGGCACAGTTGCTTTTCAAAGGGAGCATGGAGCTCCTCTCACCTTGAAATATGTGATGTATGTACATGGACTGAAGAAGAACTTGGTATCAGTCGCGATATTGGAGGAAAAAGGCTACGATGTTGTCTTCATTAAAGGAAAGGCGTTCCTAAGACACATAGCCATGGGTCAGACCAAGAGGATAGGGATTCGGGTGAATAATCTTTATAAACTAGAGGTAGATGATTGTGCAACATTGAGTATGAAAGAAGAATTGGTGCAAAGCCAAGACATTGGTGAGTTGTGGCATAGGCGGTTGGGCCATTTGCATCATGGGGATTTGAAGATAATGCAATAGATATCGACAAGACTTCCCAAAGGTAAACTTGAGCAAGTTGACACATGCAAATGTTGTACCTTGGGAAAGTACACCAAGTCTTCCTTTCATGATTGAGATAGTTGAGTAGAGGCTATCTTAGAGCAAGTTCATACTGATTTGTGTGGACCATTCTTGCTGACATCCACAACGAAGCAAAGGTATTATGTGATTTTCATTGATGACTATTCTCATAAATGATGGATTTATTTAATGCAGAAGAAGGACCAAACTTTCACAAAGTTTTGTGAGTTCAAAGATTTGGTCGAGAAAGAGTCAGGGAAGAAGATCAAGGCCTTGAGAAGTGACAACAGTGGAGAATCTGTCTCTCAAGAGTTTAAGGACTTTTGTGCAGCAGAAGGAATTAAACGAGAGTTGACGGCACCTCATAACCCACACTAGAATGGGATGGCCAAGAGGAAGAACAAAACTATTGTAGGGGCAACACGGGAAATGTTGCATGACCAAGGCCTACCACTTCACTTGTGGGTTGAGGCATGCAAGACATCGGCCTATTTGCAGAATAGAAGCTCGCATCGCATACTTGGGATGAAGACAAAAGAGGAAGCTTTCTCTGGTAAGAGACCAAATGTGGGTCACTTCAAGATCTTTGGCTCATCGGTATATTTCCATGTGACAAAGGATGCACGGAAGAAGCTTGAGCTGACAACAAAGTTGGGGATATTTGTGGGGTACATTGATACACCTCACAACTATTGGGTGTACTTTCCTACCAGTCAGAGGACAGTGGTTCGTAGAGATCTCAAGTTTGATGAGCAGAAGGCCATGCGAGTTTCCCTTGAGAGGGAGCTCCAATTACAGGCTATGGAGAAACTCTTGGTTCCTAAGGAGGAGGAGCCTCAGACTGATGCAGAGCAGCTGCATGCAGAGGTTCCAAGAGTGGAGACATCTAGTCAAGCAGAGTCTTCCAGAGATGGACGAAAGCGCACAAGAGAAGCTGACAGATTATTGGAGGATGCGATAGAGAATGTGGGAGCACCATCTTCTCATCACAAACAGAGGAGGTCACTTGAGAGGTACACTGGATACATTGCCCTCGCTGGGTAATGTGTTGAGACTGAGCCATTTTCCTTTGAGGAAGCAGTGCAGTAGCCAATTTGGGTTGATGCTATGGTGGAGGAGTATGACTCCATAGTTCGTAACAGTGTTTGGGACATGGTTCCGAGACCGGAGAACAAGTCAGTTGTGAGTTCCCGTTGGCTTTACAAGGTAAAGCAAGCTGCTGATGGTAGTGTGGAGAAGCATAAGGCAAGATTTGTTGCCCGTGGATTTTCACAAGTCGAGGGGATTGACTATGATGAGAATTTTTCTCCTGTCACAAGGTACTCATCTATCAGATCTATGTTGGCACTATCAGCACAGATGGGTTGGAAGATCCATCATATGGATGTGAATACTGCATTCCTCAATGGAAAAATTGAGGAAGAGGTGTACATAGAGCAGCTGGAAGGTTTTGATACCTTCGATAGTGAATCACATGTGTGCCGAATCAAGAGAGCATTGTACAGGCTGAAGCAAGCACCTCGTGCTTGGTACACCAGGATAAACAACTACTTCACTAGGCTAGGCTTCATAAAGAGTGAAGCGGAAGCAAACCTGTACCACATCGTGGTGAAATGTAAGTTGTTGATCATCATACTTTATGTTGATGATCTCATATTGACTGGTGATGATTAGTTGATCATGTCTTGCAAGGAGGACCTTGCAAGAGTATTCAAGAAGTGTGGCAGAAGGATGGGGGGTTTTTTGTGTCTCAGGGAAAGTATTCCAACGAGATACTTTGGAGATTCCACATGGAGAAGTGCAAGCCCATGCATACTCCTATAGCAAGTAATTGGAGGAAGGAGGTTGCTACTTCAAGAGAAGTGGTAGAGGCTACTGTGTGCAGGAAACTTGTGGGTTCACTGATGTACTTAATGAACAGATAACCAGATTTGCACTATGCGGTGAACCAGTTAAGTTAAGCGATGATTCATCCTACCAAGATGTTTTGGAAGGTGGAAAATCATGTATTGAGATACCTTAGAGGCACATCTCAGTATGGATTATGGTACAAACGGATAGAGGGAGTGAAGCTACAAGGCTTCACTAATGCAGATTGGGCAGGGAGTCCATCATATCGTAAGAGCACATCATGAGGTATTTTCAACCTTGGGTCAGCGACAATTTCCTGGTACAGCAAGAAACAGAGTTCAATTGCACTCAGCTTGGCAGAGGAAAAATACATGGTTGTAAGTCAAGAAACATGTGAGGCCATCTGGATGCAGAAAATCCTAGTTGGTTTGTTTGATTAGAGGATGGATCCAACTGTGATCTATTGTGATAATCAGATTTGTATCAAACTCTCTCAGAATCTAGTATTTCATGATAGGTCCAAGCACATCAACATCCGGTATCATCATCTCAGAGACTGTGTAGCGAGGAGGATCATGTTGCCGTAGTATATTTCGACAGAGGAGCAAGATGATGACATTTTGACAAAGGCATTGTCAAAGTGTAAATTTGAGTTCCATAGAGACAGGATCGGGGCAGTAGATAATCCCTTTCTTGTTGAGAGGGAGTGTTGAAATATGGAAACAAGAATATTCTAATTTATTTTTTCATTGAATTAAATTGTGAATTAGAATCGAATTTAGTCTTAACAACTACTTGGAAATAATTAATTAATTAATTTTAAATTAATTAGTTTGAGAAATTCAAGTTAGAAGTATTTCTGAAGTCATGCAAGAGTTATCACTTAAATTAAGGAGATAAGATTGAGTTATATTTGAGTTGTAATTAGTTAACTCCGTTTACTAAGTTAAGTCCAGTTAAATTAGTTCCAAATTGTTTGAGGAACTAATAGTGAGTTAACAGTTAGTTGATGCATTAATGCACTCAACTAGCGCTACTCCAATTAACTGAAGATTCCCTCATCAGAAACTCATGCATGTCTATTCTTAGAAAGACCTAGTTGAGATTATTGTTCAAGGATAGTGTACTATCAGTTGCATGTGTTTTCTCATGGAGAAAACTCATGCATGTAGTCAAGGATTCATCCTTGAGGATTGTGCAGTTTTGAAGGCTTGTTTTTCCACTTGGTAATAGGCTAATCATCCACAAGGAACAACACAAGGAAATAGAAGCTTAGAGGGCAGAGAGGAACACTGGAGAGAAGCCAAGATTTCCTGTGAGAATATGTGAGGATTGCACTGAGAGCTAGCTAGCTGTGAGAGCTAAGGCTTTGTATAATTCCTATGTATTTCCACCATGTATGATAATACAATAGTGTGGGGTTTTTATCTGAGACTTTCCCCAAAGTATTTTCATGTGTATTGTGCCATTGATTCTTCTTCTTCTAGTTATATTGTTCAGCTCGATCTTTAAGCTTCCACAAATTGATAGTAGAAGTAGGTTATAGTATTCTGCTTTGATTTATATTGCATTATCAGGTTAACGTATCACAAATTTTCTACATTTTCCTCCTCACATGCAACCTAGACCTTTCACCTTCATTTTCTCCTAATTTCCTTTATTTTCATAAATAAAATACCAATTAATGCCTCTTCCCTTTCCAAATCCTTTTCCATTGCCTTTTCAAATTTCCCCTTAGCCATAATAAACCAAATGAACACCCATGAGGATGTATTTCACAACATGAAACTTGAAATACGGGTCCCATGACCTTGGTCTTATTCTTCCTTTATTAGCTTCATTACATGAACTTTTAACCCGGGGTTATTATAGACCCCCCCCCCTTAGGGGAACACTGTCATCGATGTTCAATGACACCTACAACCATCAATACTGCTGCAAAGAACAACATACTACCCATGGAGCGTTATAACTTAGCTCAATGAAATATTTACAATGATCAACCTACTGAAAAGCAAACCAACATGAGAAACATAGCAACATGAAAACCATACTACTTATTGGAGCTTTATAACACAACTCATTGTGGTATTTACATCCACACACACACACACACACACATATCTATATACATATATATATACATATATATATACATATATATATACATATATATATATACATACATATATACATACATACATACATATATATATATACACATATATATATATATATATATATATATATATATATATATATATATATATATATATATATATCAACTGGAAAACAATGAAGGATACATAACCCACATATGATCATCCATCTCCCATGTAGCTTCATCGAGCCCAAAGTGCTTCCACTGCACTTTAACCTGCTCGATTTCTCAGTTCTGGAGCATGAGCATCTTTTTCTCCAAAATTCATTGAGGTTTCGGCTAGAATTATCTTTATGGATCCACCTACAATATAGACCAATCAATAACATGATCAAAATCCTTTACATATCTTTTAAGCATTGAAACATGGAAAATATCATGGACTTTCAATATCGGACGCAATGCAAGTTTGTAGGCCACTGGTCCAATCCTCTCAAGGATCTCGAAATGCCTACAATACCAAGGTTCCAACTTCGCACATGACCCAATCCTCAAGGATTTCTTCTTGTGCTTGATGCATAAATACACATGTTCCCTAACCTGAAACTCCTTAAATTCCCTGTGCTAATATGCATAACTCTTTTTACTATCTTGTGCTACCTTCAAATTCTCCTTAATAACCTGCATTTTATGTTCCATGTCTGCCAATGATCTAGGTGGATATTGGTGGCCATCCTCCTATTCCACCTAGACCTCCAGTTGGTTTCATTTGTTTCCTTGTTTATTTCAGCATTTACTATTTTTAGCAGTTTTTCGGGTCCTGAACTTCTAGAGCAGTTTTGACCCCCTAAACGACGTTTTTTTTAAGTCCATTGCTAGCTTGCCGCAAATAATGTATTACTAGGAGAGACCTTTCAAACAAGCTATCGTACATGCCAAACAGAGATAATATCACCAAGCTACGACCCTCGGAAGTTGGCTACCCAACTAACCCCAACGGGGCCCACAAACTCTTGGCTTTACATCTCATGGGGTTAGGGTTTTGGTTGTTTAGGGTTTTATCTTGTTGCTCAATAATAAATATGCCCTTCAGTGGTATCAGAGTAGTCTGCTCTTTCTCTGTTTTTCCTTTGCATGTCCCTGATGAGGTTAGGGTATAAGGAGTTAGGGCTTGATCTGGTTGAACCATTTCAAGATCAACCTTGCAAACCCCAACGACCACCCATGGAGGAAGAAAAGAAAGGCGAGGGGGCATGCGATCCTTTCAAAATGTTTCTCGAGGAAACCATTGAGCGACAGAGGAACATGATGATGGATAAATTTTCCCAGATCCTTCAACATCTACCCACAGGCGACACATCTTCATCCAACAGCCACTCTGGAGGCACCACTCCTTTTAAGGTACAAGATAAATTCAATATTCCCATGTTTGAGGGACAGATAGATGCAAACACCATAGATAAATGGTTAAATCTATTGGAAGTATATTTTTCAATTCATGACTTTTCTAATCGGGAAAAGATTACTTTTGCACTTCTCAAAGCCGCCCCACACGTCAAGGACTGGTGGGAAACCTACTATGAAGAAAAGGATGATAGTGAACCCTCATTTTTTTCAGATGCACCCACTTGGTATTATTTCCGATATGCCATCAAGGAACAATATTACCCTTTCGGGAGCTATGAAGATAAACACATAAAGAGGACCACGCTATGGCAGGGAAGGGACCAAGATGTGTCGGAGTTCACAAATGTTTTCCATACCCTTAGTATGAAGTTGGGGATCAAGTGTTTTGAGGGTCATTTGGTACTCAAGTACTATGGCTATCTACACAAGTAAATCTAGGATGAGATGGTGTTCCTGAACATTTCCTCGCTCGGCACAACATACCGATACGCTGTTAATATTGAGTAGAAGTTTAAACAGAAAAAGCAAGACTTTGGATCTGCAAATCCAAAGCAAGGAAAAGGCACCCCCAAACCACAGAGCAAAGGAAATATCAAAGGCGGGGCTACCTAGTACAACCCTCTAAATCCAAAAGAAAATAAAAAAACCATGAAGAGAAAGAAGGACACGGGAAAATGGTGTGAGTTCCATAAGAGCTCCACTCACAACATGAGTGTTGGGCCAAGCAGTCACTGGTGGCCGAGCTGAAGGCCTCTGAATCAGATGCATGTTCCAACTCTACGTTAGAACCTGATAAGGGAAATGAAAAAGGAAATCAAATAATTGATGTGGAGCCTAGTGCCACTATGGCCACCACCAAGATCTAGAAGATTGAGCCTGAAGATCGAGAGGAGGGGGAATGCCTCTTCCACTCACAGATGTGGGTGAAAGGTTCTCCACTGTAGTTTATTTTCAACGGTGGGAGCCAAAAGAATCTCATTTCAGTATAGGTCACTAAGTGGTTGGGCCTAAAGACTACAACACATCCACAGTCATACACCATCGGGTGGATTCACCAAGGATGAGATCTCCCCGTCAACTAGAAATGTCGCCTTCCCTACAACATCAAGCCCTTCACATATGAGGTACTACGTGATGCTTCTCCTCTTGAATTTTGTGATGTGTTATTAGGACAACCATACTTGTGTAAGCGACATGTTGTATATGAGTCTAGATCTCGCTCTATGATTATTACTTTGGCCAATAAGTTGTACAAGATACCGGAGGTAGCCCTGCCTACCTCCATCTCTTTGATCACTGCAAAGAAATGCAGTAATATCATTTCCCAGACCAAGAAATTTGTTTTCCTTATGATTTGCCCTTAGGGAAAGAAGAAGGTTGTGGCCACAACTTACAAGTAGGGATCCTCTGCACAATAGTAACAGATGGAAAAGATTGTGGAGGAGTATAGGTACATTTTCTCCTCACCTACATGGGTACCTCTACATGGTCAGGTCAAGGCCTCCATCGATTTGACCTCGGGCACGCCACTGCCCAATGGACCGATTTATCGATGCTCTATTATGGAGAATAATGAGATCAAGAGGTAGATTCAGGAACTATTGCAGAAAGGGCACATCAGGTCAAGCTCATCACCCTGAGGGAGCTCGATTGTATTGGTATAGAAGAAGGATGGGACCTAGAGACTCTGTATTGACTATCGAGCACTAAACAAGATCACTATCCGGAATATGTACCTAATCTCGTAGATTGATGATCTTCTGGACCAGATCAAGGGGGGGAATATTTTAGTAAGATTTAATTGAAGTCAGGTTATTACCAGGTGCATATCGAACCCTATGATGTGTGGAACGACTGCCTTCAAATCCAAGGAGGGAATTTTTGAATGGCTGGTCATGTCGTTGGGATTGAAAAATTCCCCTACAACCTTCATGAGATTGATGGACGACATATTGCGACCCTTCACCATTTCATTCATGGTGGTGTATTTAGATGACACCTTGATCTTCAGCCAAAGTTGGGAAGAGCACCTCCCCCATATTCGACATTACCTTCAAACTCTGTGACAACACAAGCTATGTGCTAACTTGGAGAAACACACTTTTGGCCTAACCCAAGTTCAATATCTGGGGTACATCATGAATGAGCAAGGTGTGCATGTGGATCCAACCAAGATAAAAGTCATTTGGGATTGCCTAGCCCCAACCACTCTAACAAAGCTCCACAACTTTTTGGGTCTTGCCAATTTCTACCACAGTTTAGTGTTGGGTTCTCTCATATCACTTGGCCTTTAAGTCAAATCACCAAGGGTAGAGCGAAAGTAAAGTTTTTTTGGTTTGAAACCCAATAGACATGTTTTCCGAGTTGAAGCATCGCCTTTGCTCTACACCATTGCTCACATTACCAGACCTGAAACAACCATTTGAGATTGAGACAAACGCCTCCGACTATGCTATTGGTGCGGTTCTTACTCAGCAGGGGCTTCCAGTGGCTTACCACAGTGAGACACTTTCAGACACAGTCAAAAAGTATCCCACTTATGACAAACAAATGTATTTCATTGTGTAGGCCTGCCATCAATGGAAGCATTACATTATGGGGAAGGAAACGGTCAACCAAACAGACCACCGACCACTGTAACTCATATAGACACAAGGGAAGTTGCAAAATGATCGCCATCAGAAATGGTCCACCTCCCTGCAACAGTTCCATTTAAACATTAAGTATAAGAAGGGAAGCACCAATAATTTTGCTTATTGCCTCAGGCGACCACCATTCACGGTGTTGATCACTGTTCTTGACTCTTGTGGGCACAAGACTTCGGGGTGGCTGCATCTTTACCAGAGCGATCCAGAATTCGGCAGCACATACCAGACACTCCTAGAAGGGAAGAAAATTCCAAATTTTCACCTTCAGGATGCACTGTTATGCCACTTGGGACACATCTATGTTCCTTCAAGTGGGCATGCCAAGATGATTGGGAGGCGCACTACAGTCAGGTCACTGGACATTTTGGAGTAGAGAAAACAATGGCGGTATTGCAGAAGTATTTTTATGGCCGAAACTTCATGAGGATGTTTGGAAGTACATTAGATCCTGAACCGCCTGCACCATTTCCAAATCAACCATCAAGAAGCAAGGCCTATATACTCCTCTACCTACTCTTAATCGACCTTGGGAATCTATCTCCATGGATTACATGTTGGGCCTTCCTTGTACTAAGAACAACAATGATTAGGCTTTCGTGGTCGTCGATAGATTCTCCAAGATGGCCATCATGGAGGCCTACAATAAGAATATCACAACAGAGGCCACTGCTAAGCTCTTCTTTAAGTGAGTGTGGGTACACTTTGGGATCCCACAGTCCATTGTCTCAGATCGGGACAATAGATTCCTGAGTGCATTTTGGCCAAGTCTCTACTCGATGCTGGATACAAAACTTACTAAGTCCACGACTTTCCATCCCCAAACTAATGGCCAAACAGATGTTTTCAACCGAATTATCATACACATTCTACGCATGTACAACTCAAAGCATCTATGCACGTGGGATGAAATTCTCCCTTATGTCCAACACAACTACAACAGAGCTCTCCATAGCTCAACGGGCCACAACCCCTTTCAGGTAGGGCTGGGATTTCAACCATTATGTCCCATTGATGTGCCCATACAATTTGCAGCCACTCAGGAATATTCTTCTCATGTCCAGTCTGAAGCCGATATGGCCAACAACATCATTGAGTGCATTCAACACATTTTCTAGTAGGTCCATGATATATTAGATAGAGCCAATGCTAAGTAAAAGCATCACCGTGATCAACATCGAGTGTCGAACAAGTTCTAGGTGGGCGACAAAGTTTGGCTGCATTTGCAGAAGGGGCACCTCATGGGACTCCATCGCAAGCTTTCCCCGCTCCAATATGGGTCATACACCATCATCAAGGCTATCGATGACAATGTCTTCGAGCTTAGCATCCCACCATTCCTTGGTTTACACCTAGTGTTCAATGTAGAGTGTCTTCGGCCATACTTTCCACCACTGTTGGACACATCCAACATTGCAAAACAAGTCACACCAACAAAGCTCAACCCAGACTACATGGAACAGACAACAACTGATCAGCTCATGGACACACAGATCAAGAGCACTCACCAACAGAGGATCCAACTATATCAAGTTGTCAAAGAAGGCCAACTCCTTCAGCAGGGCAAGTAGTTCACTAGGGACCATGCTCAACAAAAATTTTCTCACCTCATGGAGGCTCTGCACGCAATAGGGACCATTTCTTCCTAAGGGGGCATGAATGATCCAGATGGATATTGGTGGCCACCCACCTATTCCACTTAGACCTCCAGTCCGTTTCATCTATTTCCTTATTTATTTCAAAATTTACTATTTTTAGTAGTTTTTCGAGTCCTGAACTTCTGGAGTAGTTTTCACCCCCTAAACGGTGTTTTTTTTAGGTTCGCTGTAGGCCAATGGCACCGCAAATCCTTTATTACTCGAAGAGACCTTTCCAATAAGGTATTGTACACTCTAAACGAAGATAATATGACCAATTTATGACCCCGGGAAGTTGGCTTCCCAACTAACACCAACAGGGCACACAAACTCTTAGCATTACATCTCCTGGGGTTAGGGTTTTGGTTTTTTAGGGTTTTATCTTGTTGCTAAATAATAAATAGGCGCTTGAGTCTCATTGTAACATAGTTCACAAGCATGTAGCCACCACATCTCTTCTTAGAGATAAGCTACCATCGCCCGAGCTAGCTTATTTCCATTCTGTTTGTACTCATAGTTCAATATTTTTTATTAATGAAATGAAGTGTTTTTATGTTGCATCTTTGTATTTATGATTATATCTATAATTTTTTGCGTTACTGTTTAAGTTTGGATCAGCCAACATGCTTGGTCCTATCAACACCTTGTTCATTGGATCACTCCAACTAATGGGAGTATTACGACTCCGCCCATAGAGTGCCTCAAACGGAATCATCCTCAATGACTCTTGATAACCATTGTTGTAAGCGAAATTAACCAGTGGAAGGTACTCTTCCCACTTTCGTTGTTGATGCATAACATACATTCTCAACATGTCCTCCAAAATCCTATTGACCCTCTCTGTCTGTCCATCTGTCTATGGATGATAAGTTGTGCTGAAGGATAACTCTATACCCAATCCTACAAATAACTCTTTTAAGAACCTAGAAGTTAACTTAGCATCCTTGTCTGACATAATTGTCTTCAGAACACCATGTAGCCTCACTATCTCCCTGATGAAAACCTGTGCTACATCACTAGCTGAATAAATAGACTTCACTGGAATGAAGTGTGCTACCTTTGTCAACTTTTCCAACACAACCATGATGGAATTATGTTGTCTAGATGTCCTTTGAAAACCTATAATAAAATCCCTAGAAATGACCTCCCATTTCCACTCTAGAATCAAAATCGGCTACAATAGACCTCTAGGATGCTTACACTCTGCTTTTACCTGTTGACAACACAAACATATAGCCACAAACTTCCTTCTTCAGATTTGGCCAATGGTAGAACTTCTTCACCATTGTCAATGTCTTTTGATATCTCAGACGACATGAATATGGCTTAGCATGAAATTCCCTCAAGATAAGCTTCTTGAGCTCACTATTGTCTGGCACATAGATCCTATCCATAAATATGACCAAACCATCTGCAGTGAGATGATAGTCCACATCTTGATAACCTATACCTTGTTGTTGTAACCTGTGCCTAAGCCCCCTATACATGTCATCCTGTTATCCTTCCTATAATATACAATCTTGTAAATCCTTCCCATATGAGCTCATAGTTGTTATATGATTTACTTGTACTCTTTTGCTAAGAGCATCTGCAACCATATTCTCCTTTCCTTTAATGTACCAGATATCGAAGTCAAACTCACTGGTCATGGCCAACCATCTAGTTTGCCTGGAATTCATATTTAGTTTCTCAAATAGGTATCTAATTCCACTGTGATCACTCATCAAGATGAACCTCTTGCCAAGAAGATAGTGTCTCCACATCTTCAAAGCATGGATGATCGCTACCAACTCAATATCATGTGTAACATAATTATGCTCATGCTCATTAAGTTTCCTTGATTCATAACATACTACCTATCCCTCCTACATCAATACTCCACCAATTCCTCTCTTGCAGGAATCTGTACACACCATGAACTCTTTTTCCAGATCTGCGAACTTTAGAACTGGAGCATTTGCCAACAACTATTTCAACTGCTCAAAACTTGCCGCAAATTCCTCTCTACATTCATATTTATTCCCTTTTCATTGCAACGATGTGATATGATATGAAATTTGCGAGAAGTTCCTAATGAACCTCATGTAGTAACCTGATAACCCCATAAATGACCTTACCTCATCCACATTCCTAGGATATTCCCATTCCATTATAACACTTATCTTTTCTGGATCCACTGCTATGCCTTCCTTGGAAACAACATGTCTTAAGTAATGAATCTTTGTTTGTAAGAAACTGCATTTGCTAAGCTTAGCATACAACTGATGATCTCTTAGCAATATCAATACTGCTACTAAGTGTTAGACATTATCTTCCTCATTTTTAGAATATATCAATATATCATCAATGAACACAATAACGCACTTGTCCAAATAAGGACGCAACACACTATTCATCAAGCACATAAAGGTAGCTAGAGCATTAGTCAACGTGAAATGAACTTCAACAAACTCATAATGTCCATACTTGGTCTGGAAAGAAGTCATGTAGATTTCCTCTTCTTTAATGCTCGATAGCGTCCTGATCTCAAATAAATATTTGAGAACACCACTACTCCCTTCAACTGGTCAAACAAGTCATCAATCCTCAGTAACGAGTACCTATTCTTGATGGTTACCATGTTCAACTGTGTGTAATCAATGCATAACCTGGGAGTATCATCATTCTTCTTTACAAACAACATTGTTACACCCCAAGGTGACACACTTGACCTGATGTATCCCTTGTCAAGCATTGCCTTCAACTGTAACTTCAATTCCACTAACTTTGTAGTGCTAATCCTATATGGTTCCTTTGATGCTGGTGTTGCCCCTCGTACCAACTCAATAAAAAATTCCACTTCCCTGTGAGGCGACAACTCTGAAATATTCACTGGGAACACATCCTAAAACTGTTGTAAGATTGGATACCTGCTCAATACCTCTACGTCCTCAACTTCCTTACCTTTATCACTAGAAATATGTATTGTAAACAATACACATACTTTTATGCAACTGCGCTTGGCTTGCATAGTTGTAACCATCTTCACTGATGTTGCCTTGTTCTTACCTTGTAGGATAATTTGTTCTCCATTGTCATCCAGGCACTTAAATCGTTATCATAAAAATCTACCTTAATCTTGCGAAGTTACAACCAATCCATACCCAATAACATATTGTATGATCCCAATGAAAGTACATTCAGATGCATTGATGTAGGCATACCATTCAACTCAAATGCACAAGCTCTTACCTAATGATGAGCTATTTTCTTTGTACCTGTAGTGTAATGTCCCTTCTTAAATTATTTTGGAACATGATTTATTTCTACATTTTGGGGGCCAATTTTGGTGAAGATGGGGCCCATTTGATTTTTTATAGAAGATTAGGAGTTAGAGGCAAGTTAATTTTATTTTATTTTGTTTTGTTAATTATATGTGGGGACCACCCACATAAGAAATACACACTCCCTAAGCCAATAATTTGAAATGCATGAGAGGGAAGAAAAGGTGGGAAGAAAAGCTCCCCAAATTGTTATAAAAGGAAGGTAACACACTTCATTTGGCATTCTTGGCTTATTGAATTTGATTTTGTTGCCTTGAGTTGTTTACCCAGGCCACTTGCTATTTAGAAAGGGTTTTCCAAGCAGAGAACTCACCCTTTCTTCAGGAGACTTTGAATGCCACCCGAGAGAGGTTTATCCATTATCATTCGGAGGAGATTTGTAGAGAGATTTCTAGCATTTTTATTTAGTTCGCATCAATAGTGCGTATTTTTGGAGGACGCAATAGTGTATCTAATGTGGCCATTGTAACATTCTTCTGGAGGGTTAGTGCTTGTCGGGAGAAATAAGGGAAGTATTGGTGGAGTTGATCGATACCTTTCTAGAGTGTTTGAGAAGGATTTTGTTGGTGTATTAGTAGGCAGTGTGCTTCAATAGATTTGGAGGGTGTAGGGCCTTTTGGGGGTTGATTTTGGAAGGTCAAAACCAGGCCAAACCATTTATGGGTTCTTTTGGGCTTTTGACAAGGACCTCATATATAAATTTTCAGAATTTTTTGAGCACCAAAGGTGGGGTTTTCAGTCGTATCTTTGTAGCAGACGTTGTAGAATTGTTGAGGACATGCAGTGCCTTTTAGGGGTCGATTTTGGGAGGTCAAAATCAGGTCAAACAATTTCTAGGTTTCTGTGAGTTTTGTTAGATGAGTCTGTGGCTAAATTTTCAGAATTTTCCAGGCAATATTCAAGCCGAAATCCTAATTCTTACAACAAGGTGAATTGCTAGTTAGCTTGGGAATTTGCACCATTTTGTGGGTTTTACTTTGAGTTGGAGATAGGCCAAACCCTTTCTAGGTTTTTCTGCGTTTTTAGTGGAGATCTCAAGATTAATTTGGTGGAATTTTCTGAGCACTTTGGTGGCTCAAATAGGAGTTTCTTCCAGCCCACATTTGCAGAATTTCTAGGGCTAGCACAAAACATTGAGGATAAGTCTTTCCTTTGCATCCGGGCATCATTTTTCTCACATGAGATTGTCTAGCCTGCTTTGGCAAGCTAGGTGCACACATTCCATGCATTATACTCTCCTTTGATAATAAAATGGCTCAGTTTGGCGCAATTCTAGTGCAATTTTATGAGTGCTTAATTATTGTTTGAGTTTTCTCTCATATGTGTATTTTGTTTATTTAGAATTGTTATTCATTTTTTGGGACATTAAAGTGGTATCAGAGCATGATCTTGGACTAGTTGTGGGTAACTAGTGTGATCATGGAATATTCGAGTATGTAGGCACAGTAACGGGTGAAACCACAAACAAACCCATGGCTCAAGAGAAACTCAGTGTGCAGAAATTCTGGGGTGGAATCCATTAGGACAATGAGAGGTTGGCCCAGTTGAGGAGGGTGAAAGACCAAACCCATCCTCATCCTTACAACAGAGACACTAGAGGTACACAGACCGTGGGGGTGCAACCATCTACACAATGTGGGGTAAATCGACAGACTCAGGACACCAGATCTCCTCGAAAGGAGCAGACAGGACAAGAACAATTAAAGGGTGAGACTAGGAGGAACTTCTATTGGTGGATACCTAGGTTTAGATATGAGGGGCCTGAGGATTAGATTGAGCACGACCAAAAGGAAACGCAGGAGTGTGAGGAGCACATTGGTATACCTAGTGTTGCACCAGAGACACCATTGTTTGAGGCCTCTTTGATAGCACCAGTTGACACCTTGGGGGAGAGAGTAGAGCATACACTCATAGGGCCATCCATTGACAAGGTGCCAAGAGACATAGACATGTCCACCATTGAGGAGGTGAAATATGTTGTTGAGGTATCCATTGATGAGGTATCTAGGGTTGTGACCAAGTTTTTAGGTGATAGCAACACACGACAGGATGTTGAGGGGCCAAGAGACATCACCACCCTTGATGAGGAGTTGATAGGTACAGAGGCGCCTAGATCTATGACAGAGTTGTGGGATGAAAACCACCTACAACAACATGGAGAGCACATAGAGGGGCGTGAGCTAGTCATGGAGGGGAAGTTTGTGACTCGTGTTGAGCCCACGGTGGAGGAGGAAGAGTAGTCTTCTTTGGGGCCAACAACAAACTTAGAGTAGATAGATGCATAGACCGTAAAAAAATTCCAGTACTTCTAGATAGTAGCTCTCTTTGGGCTTATATAGATGGGGCTTGCAACATTGCAACACTACCCTTGCACCACAGAGAGAGATGCAGAGACTCCCCTAAAATTTTTATGTGTTGACCAAGATGGTGAGTTGAGGCGACATGAGTTGTGCAAGGTGCAACACTTGCAGGATGGAGGGATTTTTCTATGTGTTGGAGTTTGTGCATTTGATCCCTCTCTTGGGGTTGGATGGTGAGAGATTCCAAGTTGGTACCCAGTGGAGTGGGCTAGACTCATGGAGATGGTTGTAGTCTGAAGTGAAGCTCAGTGGGAGCTCTCAAACATGGAGGGTACTGGAGACCCAGGTTGGCATTGGGATCCAGGTGGGGCTTCCTATATGATATCAGACATGCAGGATGGCTATGTCATTGATGAGGTATTCAACCCAGTGCCTGAGCGCATGCATTCCTTAGGGGATTTCTAGTTGGCGCTAGTGGCTAGGTGGTTTGTGAGGAGAATCCAGTGGTTGTTTTGGCATGTTGGTTGCATATGGGGGCGCAAGATGATTAAAATTATCTGGTAGGAGCTAGTTGGAGGAGGTGGCATGGGTTGGCCACCAGACCAGATATTGTATGGAGATGATGTCATCCCATTGAGGTTTAGGGCTCAGGGGTCATAGAGAATCAACACAGTAGATCTATCGCCTCTAGTAGGAGTGGAGTTAGGGTGATCAGGTCTATTAGGATGGACAAGGGGACATGGCACGTGTGATGGTGTGGTCACTAGCAGAGTGGCAAACACTTTGGCATAGGTAGGATACCATATGTTACAGGGTGGTATGATAGTAGGAAGTGGTACACAAGACTGTAGAGAGTCAGGTCGTAGCATCCAGCATTATATAGAGGGATGTGGCCTGATTCATACAAACCCAATTCTAGGCCATAACATCCAGTGGCATGCAGGGATATGTAGCGAGGAGTAGTGGCCTACAGAGGAGCATAGAGATGCATGGTGGTATACCAAATCATGTCAGTTTACACTTTGGGGTAGGAGGAGTGACTCACATCGCATTGTGGACATGCGAGGAGTGACAGGTGCAATGACACAAGCAGGACACAGGATGGTATAGCCATAGTTGGGGGTATCCAGTGGTGTACAGGGATAGGTTGTGGTGTACAGTGGCATGTCGAGGAGTGCAGTGGTACTTGGTGGTAGGCAGTGACACATGCTGCAGCACAACAGGCTCTTGGAGCATTTCCTCTTGGGAGACTTATGGACAGGGACAATAAGTGTACCATTGGATGCAACTCACCTAGGATTGATGAGGATAGTTTTGAGCATATAGGAACACCGTGTTTAGTGAAGACAAGGCCTTGAGGGGGTTATTAGTATATTCAAGGTGGAGAAAGGGTCATCTATAGGACTACTCTTGAGCATTCCAACAGACTCTTGATCATACTCTTTGGGACACACCCACCCATTGTCCTCTAGTGTTGCTTACAGTCACAGAGGATTTGGATGTTGCTCTTTGACACTCTCCATTAAGGCAACAGGACATGGGAGGCTCACCTTAGGTAGTTGGATGAGACACCACATGTCATGCACTAAGAGGAGACCCTCCAGTTGAGACACTTCGTAGGTGCACGAGTTGATGGTTACAGGCTTAGGGATGGCATGGTTGATTGTCGAAGTAGCATATGTTCCACCCCTAGGCTCACACTTGGAGAGGTGACCGAGACGGAGTTACATGGTGCTTTTTTAGCTGGACAACTCAAGGTGTTAGGTGAGCATGAGGTGCGAAGGATGGTAATCCTTGTTGGCAGGATGATGCCTAGGCTTTTGGGAGTACTCAGGCACATCATCAAGATTTGGGATAGCAGATCTAGCCATGTGATTTGGCAAGCACAAAGCAGTTGGATATTTGTGATATAGGTTCTTGATGCTCTATGCCTACCTATTGGATACCTAAGGGAGGTAGATATGGGGCACATAGGGGTCCCAACAACTAGCAACATATGACAACGACAGGTAGAGAGGATTAGGGGTTGTGGACCTCCAGTATGGTTATGGGATCCAGGGATCCAGTGGATTGGTGGGATATTCCAATCCTCAGTGAGCATGGTCAGGATAACAAGCGGACTGATTCATTCATAGGTAGACACATGGGGGATCACCAAAGCCCTCACCATAGGATGAGGAAGATTTTTTCTCAGGATTGGGGCTAGCCATGGAGTGATAGGCGTTGGCATTGTTGAGTTGCTTTGGCAAGATTGGCCTAGCCTCGATCATCACATAGATTATGGTAGAGATTTATGGGAGAGGAGGCTCAGGTATGAGCAAGGGTGTCACAATGTCAGCAGGATAAGTTCCTTATGCGATAGGCAGGGGATTCTGGCATAATAGGGTTGAGCAGTTCAACTACCCATAGAGGTGAGTTAGTTTTTACAAGGGAGGGTCATCCAGATCTTCCATTTAGTTTTAGTGATTCATTAATGGTGTAGGGAACTTCACCAGTGTGGTAGGGTGATCAACAGGAGGAGATTAGGGGAGGTCCAGGTAGACGAGGGTTCAATCCCACCAGGATTGGATTGCATCTTCAAGAGTTTACTCTTGTAGTGCATGACATGGATTACTCAATAGGGAAATTTCATGGGGAGTTGGGCAGAGTCCTTCATTATTATGATGATCTACTTATTGCTAGTATGCTGAGGGCTTCTGGTACCTATATCTGGTTGGATAGTGAGTGGAGAAAGGTGTGCTTCACATTGATTAGGATGGCTTAAGATCCTGAGATCGAGGGATTCCTTCATGTCGGGATAGTGCTGAGATTGGGGATGACTCAATGGTACATTTGGGACCTTGGTATTATTGGTGGTTACAGTGGTGATCAACAATCAGAAAGGTCACTCGTTCAGGCATTGCTTGAGGACATGAAATTTTTGGTGGGGAGGAATGTAATGTCCCTTCCTAAATTATTTTGGAACATGATTTATTTCTACATTTTGGGGGTCAATTTTGGTGAAGATGGGGCTCATTTGATATTTGATAGAAAACTTAGGAGTTAGAGGCAAGCTATTTTTATTTTGTTTTGTTAATGATATGTTGGGACCACCCACATAAGAAATACGCACTCCCTAAGCCAATGATTTGAAATGCATGAGAGGGAACAAAAGTCGAGAATAAAGGTTTCATGAAAGTTATAAAAGGAAGGCATCACACTTCATTTGGAATTCTTGGCTTATTGAATTTTATTATGTTGCTCGAGTTGTTTAGCCAGGTCACTTGTTGTTTTGCAAGAGTTATCCAAGCGGAGAACTCACCCTCTCTTGGGGGGACTTCGAGTGCCACCCTAGAGTGTTTCATCCATTATCATTCGGAGGAGATTTGTAGAGAGATTTCTAGCAATTGTATTCAGTTTGCACCAACAATGCGTATTTTTGGAGGACACAATAGTGTATCTAGTGTGACCATTGCAACATTCTTCCGAAGGGCTATTGCTTGCTAGGAGAAATAATGGAAATATTGGTGGAGTTGATTGATGCCTTTCCAGAGTGTTTGAGAAGGATTTTTCTGGTGTATTTGTAAACAGCATGCTTCAAAAGATTTGGAGGGTGTAGGGCCTTTTGGGGGTCGATTTTGGAAGGTCAAAACTAGGCCAAACCATTTTTGGGTTTTGTGGGTTTTTGACGAGGACCCCAGATATAAATTTGTAGAATTTTCTGAGCACCGGAGGTGGGGTTTTCAACAATATATTTGCAACAGATAGTGTAGAATTATTAGGGACTTTAGAGTGCCTTTTGGGGGTCGATTTTGGGAGGTCAAAATCAGGTCAAATCATTTTTGGGTTTTTGTGGGTTTTATGAGAGGGGTCGTGGAATTTTTTTTGGAATTTTCCAGGCAATATTCAGGAATGAAAACCTAATTCTTATAACAGGCTGAATTACGAGTTAGCTGGAAAATTTGCACCATTTTGTGGGTTCCATTTTGACTTGGAGATAGGCCAAACCCTTTTTGGGTTTTTGGTGGAGAGATCTAAAGTAATTTCACAGAATTTTCTGAGCACTTTTTGTGGCTCAAACAGGGGCTTCTTCTAGCCCACAGCTGCAGAATTTCTAGGGCCATCGTAGAACATTGAGGAGATGTCTTTCCTTTGCATCCAGGTAGCATTTTTCTCACTTCGGATTGTCTAGCTTGCTTTAGCAAGCCATGTGCACACATTTCATGCATTTTACTCTCCTTTGATAATAAAATGGCTTAGTTTGACGCAGTTCTTGTGGAATTTTATGGGTGTTTAATTATTGTATGGATTTTTCTTTCATATGTGTATTTTGCTTGTTTAGCACTATTATTTCCTTTTTGGGACATTAGATATATCCAACTTCACTAACCAAGATTATGCATGTACTTCTTTATTCAAATCACACTTATCCACTAGGTCAAGATTAACATAACTATAGTTAAGATCCAGGGTCAATAAAAATAAAAACAACTTGATCACAAAGCTTAATGTCCATCTCAAGAATGGATTCCTGGTGATCCGTATGCATATTATCCAATGTTGCATAGATACTAGGAATGCTCTGCCCAACATTCCTAAGTTGTCTGCACTTCCTATGCATTGTAAATCTAAGGTCTGCCTCCTTGATTTTGCAAACAATCTTTCTTAAGATGCTCCTTACCACATGTCCAACATTGCAACTGTCTCCTATCATCACCTCTGTTCTGTTGTTCTCCAAGCTGAGATCCATTAAAATTCTTGTAAGGTGCAACATTATCTTTCTCACCTACATCCTGGAGCCTTGTTCTTTTCGGCTGCCATTTACCTTTAGTCTTGTCTTTCCATTTCCAACCTTGTTGAGATTTTGTCTTACACTTTGATTGCTCATAGCAATGCTTAAACATCCCAATGACTTCTTCAAGTGATTGAGGCTCATCATACTCAATCCGATCTTTAAACGCTAATGGTAATCCAATGAAAAATATTTGAACTTTGTCTTTCTCATCCTTAAGATACGGTACATACCTAAAACATTCCAGGAACTTGGTCATACACTCCTTATTTGTCATTGATCCCATCTTTAGCTCATAAAACTCCTTAGCTATATTTTCGTAATACCTCTCTGGAAACTATTTCTTCCGAAAAAGTCTCTTGAATTCATGCTAACTCAGCTCCTCTGTCCGGATATCTCTGATCCTCTTCACATCTCCCCACCATATGTCTTCTTTCCCTTTGAGGTTGAAGATATCTATTTTGGCCTTCATATTCTATGTGTAATCATGCAACTCAAAGAACTTTTTCATCTTGAGTAACCATGCCTCTACATCTTCCGGCTTCTTCAAGTATCCACCATAGGTAGGTGGCTTGGCTTTCTTGAGCTCATCCAGAAAATATCACCTGTCATTCCTCCTGTAAGGATGATAATGATGATGACCTTGGTACCTTTCAGAACCATAACTAGAATAGAACCTATATCCATCACCTCTCCTAGCTGGTGTATCCAAGAACTTGCCATATTTGATCTTGTCATCTCTAACCGACCTGTGCTCACCATAAGACTTGCTACCATATGCCCCATTAGTCCTTTGCTCACATCCATGACTGATCCTAAGCAGTCCATGTCTCTGGAAATCTGAAAAACTCTGAAGGATAACTACATTAACCTCTACTTATTTCTCCTGTGCATGAATGATTATGTCATTATTTGCTTTGCAACTTCTTATTTCTACCTTCAAACTTCTCAATGCGTTTTCAATGTCAGGAGAGTACCCATCACCACGCTGCTCATCTCATCTATAGGGAGAATCTCGTGAACTATAGTCTACCATCTTGCTAGTCATGTTTGCTCTTCTTCTTGCAAGTATATCATGTCAACTAAACCAAAATATAAACATAATGAACATACCTCAATATAGTTTAGGGGAGGATCTCTCATCTACAAGATCAACCAGATTAGCATGATACATGTATAATCATATAACAATATATCAACATTATCTCAGTCATTATCTAGTTACCATGCATCACAATATGTATTGCATACCATGACCTCATGAAAACTATAACCGTGACAATGCATGCATACATCCACATAGACAATAGTGATACACAACAAATGCATATTCAACTAATATGCATTCATGTCAAACACATCCCAAAAAAAACACCTTCAACTTATACATGACAACACAGTCACAACAATGACCATCACCTTGCATACACATCAAGCACATATACAACCTACATGCATGCATGAAAAACACATTCCACCCATCTAGTCTAAAGGGTGAAATTTTCTTTAATACCACTATGTGGTCTTAGATATCACCAAAAGAGACCAGAAACCAGATGTCACCTAAAGAGAATGGAACATGCTTTGATACCACTCTATAACACCCTCCTCCCACACTTACCCAATCTTATCGGTCCACCGGGGTAAATATGTGACGAAGAGTTACTATGATATGATTCGACCTCCTAGATAGCCTTAAGGAAGTGGAATTGACATAACAACACTTTATAGACCTCCCTTACATGCTACAAGACCCCCAGGAGATAACCAACCACTCTAGGTGCCCAAACCCTGAGTTAAGTTAGCCTTTTACTAAACTAAACCTCCAGTCGCTCCCATGACAAGGCCTCCATGCGACTGAAACCCTCTAGTTTCTCCCACAGGATTGCTTCCCAGTGACTGCAGTCTTTTTGTTACAGATCCATTTGGGCACATCAATCCCATCATCCAAATCAGTGTTTTAGGGCTCATCAAACCCTAATTTCAGTTGCTACATGCCCTAAACAAGTCACCCCTTTTAATACATCCTTCCCAGACAGTTTCATGACTTGAAGACATCCAGAAACAACCTCTAGAGGGACCAACGTAGGTGATATGAAACCAGCTCACAAAAAGATAGAAAAGATAGATCAACACCTTAGAATTCAGCCTCTTCGAGGGGGCAACCTCCTTTACATTACATAAATGAACAATTCTTCGATGATTCAAATGAAAAAACCTCCTTTCTATATATAGGAGTCTAAGGAGTCACAATATAACCCACCCAACCTAACAATAATAATATAAAGCCACAAAAATAATAATAGAGGGATTCTATGGGGCACAGTAATAACAATATGGGCACAATAGGGGCACAACAATATTAATAAGGGATACAACTACAATAGTAATGGGGTAATCACTAGTATTATAGGGACCTAACATGCCCCTCTCCTTCAAAAAAGTGTTGTCCTCAACGCTTGAGTAGTTCTAGATGCTTCTGTATAAAATTCTCATCCTCCCATGTGGAATCTTTAGCGGATAAGTTCTTCCACTTGATGAGATACTCCGAAATTGATCGATTTCGTAGCTGTCGAGTTCTTGTTTCTGTGACTACTTCCGGTTCCAATATAATTTTTCCTTCCTCGTCAAGTTCTGGCAATATTGTTTGAACTGGGAGCTTGTCACCTATAACATTCTTTAAACATGAAACATGGAAAACTGGGTGCACTCGAGAAGCTGTAGGAAGCTCCAATTTGTATGCCATAGCACCAATATTTTGCAACACCTTGTACGGACCATAATACTTTGGTGATAATTTATTATCCTTCTTAGCTTGCTTGAGGGACATTTGTTTATATGGTTATAGCCGTAGGAATACCCAATCACCTACATCAAAACTTATTTTGCTACGATGTTGATTTGCCTGTTGTTTCATTCGATTCTGTGCCAACATGAGGTTATCCTTTAAGAGTTGGAGGACTTGTTGTTGATGTTCGATGTGATGTTCCACTGCTTGAACTTTAGAATTTTCTCTTAAATATGATGTGATGGATGGTGGCTGATATCCATAAAGTGCCATAAATGGGGTCATTTTTGTTGCTGTATGGAAGGAAGTGTTACACCACCATTTAGCCAGATGCAACCATTTGACCCATTGTGTCTATTTATTAGATACAAAGCAATGAAGATATACTTCCAAACATTTGTTTACTATCTCAGTTTTCCCATCAGATTGAGGATGATAAGATGAGCTATGAGCTAACTGAATACCAAGACAAGAAAATAATTCTGTCCAAAAATTTCCAGTGAAAATGGGATCCCTGTCACTTACAATAATCTTTGGGTTTCCATGTAGCTTTTGAATTGTTTCCATAAATGCAGTAGAAATTGTACTGGCTTTAAATGGATGTGATAATGCACAAAAGTGTGCATACTTGGTAAGTCTGTCTACTACCACCATGATGACACTCTTTCCCTCGGAATTGGGTAAACCTATGATAAAATTCATTGAAACCTCCTCCCAACGTTGGCTTGGAATGGATAAAGGTTGTAATAGACCCGGGGTCTTCATTTTTTCAACTTTATTTTGTTGGCAAACCAAACATTCTGCCACAAACTTTTGAATATCCGATTTAAGGCCATCCCAAAAAAATTCCTTCTTAACCCTGTGGTAAGTTTTTAAAAATCTTGAGTGCCCTCCTAAGGGAGAAGTGTGCAATTCCATAAGAATCTTTTGTTTGAGTTGGGAATTCTTACAGAGGTATAAGCAATCTTTGTACCATAACGAATCATTTTTCCAGCTAAATGTATCAGATGTACTGGAATCTTGTTGTAACTTTCGAATAAGTGCCCACACTTCTTCATCATGCTTCCATTCCTCCCTTGCTCTGTTTATCCAATCTGGTTGGATAATAGAAATGGCGCACAACAATGCTTCCACATCCTCATCATTTCTTGAGAGTGCACCTACCACCACATTTTGCTTCCCCATTTTGTAGATGATTTCAAGGTCATAACCCAACATCTTTGTGACCCACTTTTGTTGCTCTTCAGAGGATAATCTTTGTTCTAAAAAGTATTTAAGGCTATCGTGATCCGTTTTTACCTTGAAGTGTCTTCCCATTAGGTAGGGTCACCATTTCTTAAGTGCATGTAGTATTGCCAACATTTCCTTCTCATAAATGGCTTTGTGTAAAAACTTTCCCTTGATTGGACGACTTTCGAAAGCAATGGGTCTTTCATCTTGCATTAAAACAACACCAATTCCATTTCCTGAAGCATCACATTCCACAATAAAGGTTTTTGTGAAGTCCGGTGTAGCTAAGACCGTTGCTTGGCACATTGCCTCTTTAAGATGTTTGAAGGCCTTTGTTGCTTCTGGAGTCCATGAAAATGCATCTTTCTTCAATAATGTTGTTAGAGGTGCTGCTATTCTCCTATAATTCTTAACAAACTTGCGATAATACCTTGTCAACCCGAGAAATCCTCGCAGATGCTTTATGGATGTGGGGATTTTCCATTCCTTAATGGCTTTAATTTTGCTAGGGTCTACCTTAACTCCTTCATGACATACAATATGACCCAGATATTCCACCTCTTGTACTCCAAAGAAACATTTGGATCTTTTTGCATATAATTGTTTCTCCTCCAATAGTTGTAGCACCCTGTTAACATGTTCAACATGATCCTTCCAAGACTTCTTGTAGATTAGTATACCATCAAAAAATACTAACACAATTTTTCTAAGGAAGGGTTTGAAAATGGAATTCATCAAACCTTGAAATGTAGAAGGTGCATTGGTAAGGCCAAAAGGAATGACCAAAAATTCATAATGACCCTCATGAGTTCTAAATGCTGTTTTCAGAATGTCTTCAGTCTTCATTCTGATTTCATGATATCCTGAACAAAGATCCAACTTGGTGAAGTAAATTGATCCATGCAATTCATCCAGTAATTCATCAATGACCGGAATGGGAAACTTATCTTTAATAGTGAGCTTGTTGAGCTCCCTATAATTTGGACACATGCGCAATGATCCATCCTTCTTGTGCACCAATACTACTGGAGCAGAGAAAGAACTTTGACTAGGTTGAATTATACCACCCTCTAGCATTTCTGTAACCATACATTCAATTTCACTCTTTTGGGCATAGGGATATCTGTACGGCCTAATGTTTGGAGGAACACTTCCTGGAATCAGATGAATAGCATGATCATGATCACGAATAGGTGGGAGACCTTTGGGAGTCTCAAATACCTTGGAATGATTGTCCAAGACTTTTTGGAGATCTGGAGAAATAGATGATTCTGATGTGGAAACATCTAGTGAACATAATTGTGCAATTACACCTCTTTGTTCCTTTTTTAGAAGCTTTGTCATACCGTTAGAGCTGATTATCTTTCCCGGTTTCCATGCAATACCCCTTAATTCAACTTCCTTTCCTTTAGCATAAAAGTTCTTGAAAATTAAGAGCTATTGTACCAAAGGGTTGTAGCCATTGGACTCCTAGTACAACATCAACACCTCCCATTGGAATGGAAAGCATTGGGCTAGTCAATACATATTCTCCCATGGATAGCTTTATATTATGGAACTTTCCAGAACAATTTATTGTTCCTCCATTTGCAATCATCACTTGACACTCTGGTGCTAGATATAGGAAACAATTCAATTCTTTTGCTATCTTACAATGAATAAAATTGTGGGTACTTCCTGAATCAATCAACACTATTACCTTTTTCTTCTTGATTTGTCCTTCTATCTTGATGGTTTGAGGAGTGGTAATTCCAGCCAATGCATTACAAGATATGGTCGGATTCATTTCCTCTTTATCTAGGCTTTTTTCCTGGAGTATATCCTCTTCTTTTGACCTTTCTTGCTCCTTTTCTTCTTCCTCTTCACAATCTATGTAGAATAATTTCTTCTCAGCACACTTATGACCTTTAGTATATTTGCTATCACAACTATAACAAAGCCCTTTTGATTTTTTTTTCTTCCAATTGTTGTGGTGTCAACCTTATAGGTTGTGGAAGACTAGGGGCAACAACACTTACATCTTTATAGTTGTGAGTGGTATGCTTCCTAGTTGCCATAATTTTGCTTTCCATTTTTCTTTCTAATCTGAGTGCCTTCTCTAATGAATCAGGTTCCCAAAGGCGAACATCATGTTGGATATTATCTTTTAAAGTCCCTATGAACACATCAATCCTATGCTCCTCTGGAATATTTTTTACCCTTATGTTCAATTTTTGGAACTCCTCAATGTGCTCCATTATTGAACCCTTTTGTTTGAGACTTATCAATTGGCTAAAAAAAGTGTTGCTTTTTGTATCCTCATAATGTGCTGTCAATTCTTCCGTAAAAATTGCCCAAGTGATAATTTGCTTATGAGAGTAAAGCCATTGATACCATACAAACTGATTTGGTTCCAAATATAAAGTTGCAATACGTACCTTTTGTGTGTTTTGCACATTATTGAGATCGAAAAATTTCTCCATCTGTCATATCCATGTTGCGGGATCCTTGCCATCAAAATTCCTCATATCGATTTTTGGAATATGGTGGGTCTTCGGTCCAACATTAGAGTCTATGAAATCATGATTAACATTTCTTTTGTTCTCATCATGAGTTTCCTTTACTACCCTTTCACCATTAGTAAGCATTTCTTGTAGAAACTTTGTCAAATTTATCTTCAAATCTTCCATGCCTGTCTTGAAATTAGCTTCCACGTCATTCATCTTAGCTTCTACACCTTTCTTTAAACAATCCATTTTAGCTTCTACACCTTTCTTTAAACCATCCATCTTAGCTTCTACGTCTTTCTTTAAACCATCCATCTTAGATTCTGTTACTTTTTGTGCAAGTGACACTTGTTGCACTTGGTTTCGTAATTTTGATATATCATGTTGCATTTCTTCCTCTTCTTCATGAGTCATGCTAGAGCTTTTAGGTTGCTTACTAGGTGTTTGCATTTCTTTCCTCGGGGCATCAATTACCGATAATAATGCTTTACTATGCCCTTTGAATTCCTTCAAACTAATTTTTCAAACCAAGCTTATGCAAAAATTAAAAAAAAACTACACACCTTTTTCAACTTTGTAGGAGCTTGATATTGAATCTGATGTATCTTTGTAATTTCAGACCATCTAGTTTTGCAATTGAGACCTGCAGTACCCCTATGTGTCCTCTTTCCAATGCCACTAGTCTGATCCAAATTGGATTCTTCAGGGAAGAGTTATACCAAATCTCCCACAGTGACCTGATTATAGACTAGTTCAGTAGAGCGAACTTGTACGACGTGCCACGAGTCACTGTTTTGACCTTTGGCTCTGAAAAATATATACGATAAACTATAGTCCGTCCTCTTTTTGTAGCTTCTTATGAAATTTAAATCCGATGCTCAGAGAGAAAGTTATGACGATTTTCCCCAGGTCACCTGTTTGGAGTGTAATTCAGGAGTCTGTAAAAAGACCAACTTCCTCAGATCATATCTCTGCAAATATAGTGCAAAAAGATTTGAAATTTGGACCCGAGGTTCAGTGCAATTTCTTCTCAAATGGGTTTTTTTTGAGCTTCTGAAATGTCGCAAAACAAAGTTATAGCGAAAATGCCACGATGACCTGTTTGGAACAGCGAAACCCTAGAATCCAAAGCTCTGATACCAAATGTTATGAAACCAGCTCACAAAAAGATAGAAAATATAGATCAACGCCTTAGAATTCAGCCTCTTCAAGGGGCAACCTCCTTTACATTACATAAATGAACAATTCTTGGATGATTCAAATGACAAAACCTCCTTTCTATATATAGGAGTCTAACGAGTCACAATATAACCCAACCGACCTAACAATAATAATATAAAGCCACAAAAATAACAATAGAGGGATTCTATGTGGCACAATAATAATAATATGGGCACAATAGGGGCACAAAAATATTAATAATGGATACAACTACAATAGTAATGGTGCAATGACTAGTATTATAGGGACCTAATAGCAGATAAGCCCTTATGAAGGTGTGCTACAGAGCAGTTGAGTCCACTGCCAGGGTGATCTGTAGAGCACTTAGTCTTCCTTTCACCTACGCTGGGTGAGATTGAGCGCAATTCACATAGGGTTTGGGGAATATTCTTATCTTTTGGAGTCGTCTAGAAGGTTCCCTCACTTATCAACTCCTATGAGCTCGAAAATGGATGAGGAATGAGTTAAGGTGCATCCTATCCTCTCATCCCTTCCTCCATGGAACTCATTCTAAGTATGGAAGGTCATTCAATGCCACCATTTATGACAAAACCTCCTTCATCTTCCTATAAATTGACCACTCATCTAAGTGATTAGGGGCTGGATTGTGTTGAATTGTAAGAAGATAATGCTGCTATGAGATTTGGCTTTGAAGCAAGTATTGTAATGCTACAAGTTTTTCATGCTTTTGATGTGATATGGATGGGATCCAAGATAGAGGAATGACTTTGAATTAGACACAATGGTTGTAATTCCTTCTTCTATTCAATAAAGTATTTGAACCTTTCTCCCATATGTTTATATTGTCATATGATGCTTATATGTGTGAAATGTATCCGATTCCATTTACTTGTATTCAATAGATCTTTTGCTTTGATCGGTTCTTTGTCTTTTGTTTATGTTTACAGGTACTTCTCAAGAGTGTTAAGTATGGGAAGGAGCAATAGGATCAATACAAAGGAGACAAGAGGAAAGCAGAACTACAAGTAGGTCTTCTCATCTTCTTTGTCTTATCTATTTCTTATAGGAAAAGGCTAAAGTGCTTTAAATTGTTGTTCTAGATGTGGCTACTCATCTAGGGAATTAGTATTTATCTGTAGATACCAATTCTCCAAAACAAGTTGGCAACTCCGCTGGGGAAGAATCACATTTCCTAGTAGCTTATTCACCTCCTAAGACATTCTTGTAGACCCTACTTATTTTCATTGAGTGTATTTCAACTCTTTTGCATTGAATTTTGGTCAAAAAATGAGTTTAGATGACTCTTGAGTGGCCTCTCAGAAACCAGTGCAGGCTTGGTTAGGGGACAATGCTCTACAAAGCACCCTTGAGTGAGAGACAGTGCTTTGCAGCACAGTTAGGCCCTATTTGACCCACGCTGATCAACCTTAGGTCAAATTCCCACCTTTGGAAAGTGTTTTTGCCAACTTTTCTCTGTTTATTTTCTCGCTGATTGATCAATGAATGTCATGTCTCAGAGAACAATTTTTTATCTCTTTTTCCAACCCTACTTTGATTTGATTGATTAATGTTTCATTAATGTTTTCTTTGTCATTATCAGTCTATAGTCAAAGTTAGAATATAGTTGATTAATCTTCATTCGAAAGAAAGTGTTGTAAAGTCTTCTCTTCCTTCGAATTAGAACTGTTGTAAAATTCTTTGTTCTTATGAAAGATTGATTGATTGTATGTGCATATTTCCTTTTGTTCATATTCACATTAAGGAAATCGAAAATAAAAAATTGCATCGTTCATATTGTATTTTGTGAATGATTGAAAGGAATAGCTAGGGAAATTGCATTAGATGTGCTTTTTGCTTTTTGTCAAAAATCTGATTGCTCTATCCCTATTAGCTAAGGATTTTCATTGTTAAATTGAATGGAAAGAATGCTTATCATATTAGTTGCATTTTAGGAATTGAAAACATACATCATGTGGTGAACCCTGAAAGGTAAATTCTAAATAAGATCAACTTAAAATTTATCTGAATTTACCTAATGGAGCATTGTCACCTAACAAAAAACATTTAGTGGTTCTAGGCTAGAGACGTGTTCCAGCATCGTAAAACAAAGCAGTTGCCGCTAACTTGTATGCAATACATCCCAAGTGTGACCTCATTCCACGTACGTGCATATATCGTAGCTCATCCATGTACCTTCGGGTATATAGGGCGGTGTTACAGTACGTTAATGCTCTCACTGTGTGGTTTTGCATTAGACAACGCTTATACGGACTGGGCCTCCACGTACCTTCGGGTATATATGGGAGGACAACTCTAGGTTGCTATCCATCCTTAAGTAACTGAGTCGACCACCTTGTAAACTGTGATACACCGAACACAGCATTCGGGGAGATTGCCTGCCCGTACTTCTTGGTTCACCAGGAGGTATTCTGCAGTTCACAGTTGCTTGGTAAACCTTTTTCCTAGATTATCCCTCTTTTGTTTTGTTATGTTACTTTGATTAAAATAAATTTAATTGACCGCGAATAACATCCTCCACGCTCACTCCTTAGTTGATATTAGGTTGAGACATATGGCGACAAATCTAGAGTCCACCGATCAAGGAATTCTTTTGGATGGGAATCCTAGTCCTTTTCCTTCTTTCGGAAATATTAGTTCTCCTTATATGGCTACATTGTCCCTTCCGAGACTTACCATTGGCTTGCTAGTATGGTTGTTTTCAACCTCCTTGGTTGAAAATGTCGTGATTTCTTCGCAATTGAGTACACCTCCAACTGGAAAAAATCAACCTCCAGTTGCTCCTAAAGTTGACCCTTTGCCTTCTTCCTCGGTTGTTTCTTCCTCCCCTTCTTCCTCTTCGCCTGGTGAAATTATTGGTACTAGTAACCAGGTGGCTAAGAAGAAGAAGAAATGGAAGAAGAAGAAGAAGTATAAAATTCAGCAGAGGGGCAACCAAGCAACCATTGCTTTGAATGCAACATCTGATGAGAAACCATCCTTCAAATCTCACAAAGTTTGATATCCATGCAAAATTTGTGCAGGAGACCATCTTCTTCAAAATTGTCCTAATATTCCTTGGATATTAGAAGAATGGTCTTCCCATGCACATCATATTGTGTCATCAACTTCTGGAGATCATGCTGGTGACACACCATCAACTAGTGATAGTAAAGTTCATGGAAATAAGGGTAAACTTAAGTTTCCCTGTAGGTTATGTGAAGGGAATCACCCCATTCACCTTTGTTCCTATCTGGATGAAGCCAAAAAAGTGTTGGATAATCATCCTGCCTCACTGCAGCGACTTCCATCTGGTTACAGGAGACTCTCCCTTAATCCTTCACTAGTTGATGAATAGGCTGACCAAAATCAATCGTCGGTTAAACCCATTCTCTCTAAAAGTGAATCCTAGGAGTCTATACCTAACCCAAATCAACAAGTCAAGGTAACAATTCACCGAATTTCACCTTCAGCAAATTGTACCTTTCCTGAAGAGAGTGAATATGATACCACTTAGGTTCTTTTTGTTTATTCAGATTCCAATGAGCTTGGGGGCAGTCCTCCTGTTCCATCAAGATAGGAGGAAAATCCTCCCATTCTCGTAACTCAAGGGGTTAATTCTCCTATTCTTACGGTACCCCCTCCAAGTAGTCTAGTCACTTCCTTTTATTGGAATTGACTGGCAGGATTCTGTCTTCCTTCTTATGTGCCTTTCCAGATCATAGTATAGGTTTGTAATATGATTGTATCAGGCACTATTATAGATGAAGGTGCATCTGTGAGTATCATTTCCTCTATTGCTTGGCAAGCACTCGGTTCGTCGCCACTTGTGCCTGTTACCCAAAATCTATTGGCTTTTAACATAGGAACCAGTCAACCATTAGGGATCCTTCCTCAATTGCCTATTACTTTGGGAGGAAAAATTGTTTATCTGAATGTGATGGTAGTTGCAGGCCCTTTAGATTATAATTTACTTCTTGGGCGCAACTATGTTTATGACATGGGAGCTATTGTTTCAACACTCTTTAGAGTGATTTGTTTCCCACATGAAGGAAGAATTTTCACCGTTGACCAGCTTTCATTTCTTGGTCCAAATATGGCTTCCAGTCAACCATCTTCCCTAAATGGTCATTTTGTACCAATGGTATCATCCCCGCCATGGATTAATTATGTGGCAACCCGTTCTGTGCCTACATCAACAGACGATGAACCGTGATATTGTACATTATGTACTGGGGGCATTGGAACCAGATCTCTCCTTCCAAAGCATTGTTCTCCCATCAGATGAGAACCTCTTGGAAGTCACGACCTCCTATCATAGGTCGTGAAACTAGGAGTATGAGGATAGTTCTTTTATTGTGTCAACCTCGTTAAAAAATGAAATTGTCTTGTGTCAAGATCATTAAAAAATGAAATCAAGGACATGAGGATAGTTCCTAGTCTTGTGTCAACCTCGTTAAAAAATGAAACAAGGAATTAGAGCATAGTTCCTTGTCTTGTGTCAAGTTTGTTAAAAAATGAAACAAGGAATCTGAGCAGAGTTCCTTGTCTTGTGTCAAGCTCATTGAAAAATGAAACAAGGTCCCCTGGAGCAAAGTTCCAAGTCGAGTCTTGGAATAGATCTCGTAAAATCCCAGTCGAGTCTTTCACTTGATTTCGTAAATGAAACTTCATTCCATCCACCTAATAGCCATGAGTAGTCTACTTAGGTGAATGTAATGAAGCTTGGGGGGCATGCACCTCGTGGTAAAGTTAAGTTCCCCTATAGGTTATGTGAAGAGAATCACCCCATTCACCTTTGTCTATCTGGACGAAGCCAGGAAGGTGTTGGATTATAGTCCTCCTTCACCGCAACGACTTCCATCTGGTTACAGGAGACTCTCCCTTTCATCATGCTGGGGGCATGTAAACCAATCTCAAGCATAGTTTTTCATTTTAAGCTTGTGTAAAAATGAAACTGAATTCAAGCATAGTTTTTCATTTTAAGCTTGTGTAAAAATGAAACTGAATCCAAGCATAGTTTTTCATTTCAAGCTTGTGTAAATATGAAACTGAATCCAAGCATAGTTCCCTAGGGTTCAAGCTTGTCTAAAAATGAACCCATGAATCCAAGCATAGTTTTTTGTTTCAAGCTTGTGTAAACATGAAACTGAATCCAAGCATAGTTCCATATGGTTCAAGCTTGTCTAAAAATGAACCCATTTCCATTTTAACCCTCGTGATTGCCATTCTATCAGCCTTTTCCGTCAGATGAGCCTTGGTTGTTTTCATCCCATCGCCACCATCCCTTTGGCTGATCATACGCTTTCACTTGGTTGTTTTACCCTTTTTGAGGAACAGTTGCAATGAGTGGTCTTATTAGCTAACCTCTTCACATAAATCAACATGTTTTGAGAAGTTCCAACATCACCGGAACCAGTTGCTACCAATAGGCACCACTCGTTTCTCAAAGTGGAGTCCTTTTTAAGCTCTTTTCAGACTCTCTAAAAATGAAAAGATTGCCGAGCGCTTGAATTTTCCAACTCGTTAACGGATTGGAAATGATATTTCTCTTGTATTATTTTACCCTTTTTTGGGCTTGAGAGATTAATTTACAAAAAATAAATTGTGGAGTTTTCTTTTTGTCCATTTTCAAACTCTCTAAACATGAAAAGGACTGAGTTATCTTTGTCGTTAAACTCGTTAAAACATGAAGTAGCGACAAACTTGTCCATCTAGACGAGACGGAGTTTCACCTTCGCTAGACTCGTTAAAACATCAAATCGCGATGGATTCGCCTGAAGGGTGAAATTATACAACAAGCATATGTTATCCTCCTCAAGCTTGATAAAAAAATAAAGAGGTACTGGTCAGCAATGACTGGGGAAAATGGGAAAAAGGGGAAAACCACTTTATGGTAGCAAGTCGCTCTTAGACATGACACTTTCACTTCATCTCCGTGACTATTTGGGTTGGGTTATCTGCTTGACGATGATCATACCTATGGTTTATCACACCATCCATCACTTTTGTTTTGGGTCAAGGTTGCTAATTCATTCAGACTATTTGGGTTGGGTTATCTACTTGATGGTTATCACACTATGGTCTATCACACCATCCATTACTTTGGTTTTGGGTCAATGCTGCCAATTCATTCAGTGTCGCCGATATGTTCAAGATAAGTCATCCTTTGCAATACCATAAACCTTCAATTTCATGACTGCCATTCCTGAACTTTGTGTCGTCAATCAAATTCCATCTCTAAAATCACTACACTCGTTTCGTGTCGTTGATGTGCGATGCATCAAGGCCCTCGTACGACGAGTCGCTTCTTGTTGACATCAGCTCATTATCCAAGAAATTGACTTAGAAACACCCATTCAGTACCTTGAAGCTTGCATACATCAATGACAGGTTTCTCGCTTCCGGCGATAGGCATACATCAATGGCCTTCGACTGAAAGACTTTGTATGGCGTTCGACATCAAATCATCCATTCACACCATGCAGAATGTACTGCAGTACCATGAGGATCATTATCATTATTGGTGATTTCTCTCGCATTTGTTAACAACTTACATCATTGGCTGGTAATTAGATGGTGTCTTCCTATGTTCAACTTCAGATCACATATTTACATGGTTAGGCTCGTACTTGAGTGAATGGTTGAACGAGATTGAAGACCTTGGATCTAGTTTCATCTATGCGAGCTGTGATTTCAGGAGTACTAAATCATATGTATAATGGCTTTACATTGATGGTCATTCTGATCATGGATCTATATCTTTAGACGACTGTTTATGTACATGTAATGAAAGTTTATAAGCTGAGCATGGGTATGCCTTCCCTCAACAATTCATGTAAAATCAAATAACATGATATATGTATTGTAATTGATACAGGTCACCTTCCACTTTGATACCTCCTCATCACATCGTAAAGCATTTCATTTGACATTGGCATTTTTCCGACTTCATGCTTTAGGGGGCAACTGTTACAGATCCATTTGGGCACATCAATCCCATCATCCAAATCAGCGTTTTAGGGCTCATCAAACCCTAATTTCAGTTGCTACATGCCCTAAACAAGTCACCCCTTTGAATGCATCCTTCCCAGATAGTTTCATGACTTGAAGACATCCAAAAACAACCTCTAGAGGGACCAGCGCAGGTAAGCCCTTATGAAGGTGCGATGCAGAGTAGTTGAGTCCACTGCTAGGGTTCTTTGCAGAGCACTTAGTCTTCCTTTCACCCGCGCTGGGAGAGATTGAGCGAAATTTACATAGGGTTTGGGGAATATTCTTATCTTTTGGAGTCATCTAGAAGGTTCCCTCACTTATCAACTCCTATGAGCTCGAAAATGGATGAGGAATGAGTTAAGGTGCATCCTATCCTCTCATCCCTTCCTCCATGGAACTAATTCTAAGTATGGAAGACCATTCAATGCCACCATTTATGACAAAACCTCCTTCATATTCCTATAAATTGACCACTCATCTAAGTGATCAGGGGCTGAATTATGTTGAATTCTAAGGAGATAATCCTGCTATGAGATTTGGCTTTGAAGCAAGTATTGCAATGCTACAAGTTTGTCATGCTTTTGATGTGATGTGGATGGGATCCAAGCTGGAGGAATGACTTTGAATCAGACACAATGGTTGTAATTTCTTCTTCTATTCAATAAAGTATTTGAACCTTTCTCCCATATGTTTGTATTGCCATATGATGCTTATATGTGTGAAGTGTATTTGATTCCATTTACTTGTATTCAATAGATATTTTTCTTTGATAACTTCTTTGTCTTTTGTTTGTGTTTACAGGTACTTTTCAAGCGTGTTAAGTACAGGAAGGAGTGACAGGATCGATACAAAGGAGATAAGAGGAAAGCGGAATTACAAGTGGGTCTTCTCATCTTCTTTGTATTATCTATTGCTTATAGGAAAAGGCTAAAGTGCTTTAAACTGTGGTTCTAGATGTGGCTACTCATCTAGGGAATTAGTATTTATCCGTAGATACCAAATTCTCCAAAACACTTTTTCAGCGAGTTATGTGTCAACGACCACGAGATTTCAACCACTTTTTAAGGGCTATGACCCAGGCCTCTGCCCAGAACTTGATGAAACACTCAGAAGTGATAATTAAAAATAAGACAAGGCTTCTAATGCAAAACTTAAACACAGACCTAGCCTGACTCATCCTAACCATGACAAACATTTCGTCAAACACATCATGAACATGTAATGTACAGGTCATAAAAACACATATGAACGTAGGGGCCTCATACTTATATGATACTATTCAAGAAGGTTTGATGCCCTCTCACAATAGTCACATTATCATCTATTAGGTCATACATTCATTTACATTTTATTTACTAATCAAAACATTAAGAGAGCCATAACTCAAGTCTATCATAAACCATTCTTATAACCAACATATAACCAAAGAAATATCAACGATAGGACAACCATTTAAGACACATAATAAAAATCACATTTACACATAAAACACAAGAGAAAATGAGCTCTTATTAACATATGCAAAAGCCAACCAAGTCAGGGACTTCCACGTACCACCCGACCATAGATTGCGTTGAGCCAAATGTTTCTTTCATCCAATCACCCCCGTGCCATATTCCAAGCATGAATGTGGGACTCACAACAAAACCGGCCATGCTTCTCATGATTTACTGCATATCTCCCCAAAACTAGTCAAGGATTTCTAAACTCGAAGCAAGCACCTATACAACTAGGCTTTATTGTATATCCTACCAAGGGATTCCTATGCCCAAACAAGAAACATACACTACCAGGAATTATCGCAATCCCACCATATACCGATATAGAGATCACTAGGCCTATACAAACGCAGATGCTTCTAGATCTCTCCATCTAAACTGTGAGGAATTTTCCCATCTCCACCCTTAGGATTTGCACATATCCCACCTTTACCGGTCCAAAGATTAATAGAACTTTGGGAATTTTCTTGAGACTACCTTACTCAGTTTCGAAACCATCCGATCATCCAGCTCAAACGAGTAAGAGAACCCCATCACACCATGGTTATCCGGAAATGGCAAGGAAAGGTTGAAACCAATGTCACACTTGCTAAAACTCATGCCAATGACAACAAGAGAACCAAATACACACATGCATGTACCATGCATGCCAAAACTACAAAGTAGATCATACATGCAACTCGATACCAACGAGTAATTCCGTTGTAGCCGCTTGATCCACCTCTTCCTTGCTTGATCTTTGCTTCCCTTTTCTTTCTTCTCCTTCCTTTGCCTTCCTTTCTCCAAAGATAGAGTGCTCCAAGAATGCTCTAAGTTGCAAGAGTATGAAAGAGTATAGAGAATAGACAGAGCTCCAAGCTAAAATTGACAAAAGTTTATGAACTAATCCTCATAAGCCTTTTTATCAATGAGGCCTTTATTTTTCTTCTTTTTCCTCCTCACATGCAACCTATGACCTTTCACCGTCCTTTTCTCCTATTAAATTCCTTTATTTTCATAAATAAAATGCCAATTAATGCCTCTTGCCTTTCCAAAGCCTTTGCCATTGCCTTTGCCAATTCCCTCTTAGCCATAATAAACGAAATGAACACCCATTAGAATGTCTTTCCCAACATTCAACTTGGAATACGTGTCCCATGACCTTGGTCTTATTTTTCCTTTATTAACTTTATTACATGAACTTTTATTCCAGGGTTGCTACAGTGACCATGAAATAACCGTTATTATATCAGATGGAATTATTTTTTCAGAAGAAGAAAGGTTAAAGGAAGTATTTAACCTTAAAAGAAAACATGTTTCTTCTTTGAAAAGGATTAACAATATTGAGAATAAGTTGCAGTAATATGAAAATAGTGGCCATGATTAATCAATAAATATTGCGTTAGTAACATAAAAAATAAATGAAATGAAACAATGTTGTGATGGACTTGAAGCTGAAATCATCTCTCTATGATCAGATCTAAAAAAGTCAAACATATGAAATGAGAATCTACTTCAAGTATTTGAAGAACAAGAGAATGGGCTTAAATAAGAATATTAGTGAAGAACACAATTGGAAGAAGGAAGAACCACAATGGGAAGAAGGAAGAACCAATGAAGAAAAAAGAAGAAGCAATATCAATATCAAAGACTAGAGAATAAGCTAAATATTCTAAAAAATAAATTAACAAAAAAACAAACATTTGAAATTTCATGATAGTAACAAAATATTGAACAATCTTCCCAGAAGAGTTCGCCTCCATCAAATTAAGCCTGGGATTTCATGAAACGGTTAACCAAGAATCTAGCTCACAAGATTGTGCAAGCAATCTTGAGGAATCAAAATTTTAATAAAATTTTCATTTGAGAAATCAAAATTCCTCGAACTTACTCATCTTTTAAGAAATAAAACACTAATACCATTTCTCAATACCTTTATAAACCTTTTGCAGAAATAAAACTAACATTTGATTAGACTCCTAAATATTTAAAAATGAAAACGCGTGCGCCTTCAAACAAATGGGACTCTATATGACACGTAGACGCAACGCATTGATAATAATTTATATATATATATAGTGCTCGGTCTGTGTCTTGTTCGAGAGCCCCAAAGAACATGGTGCACAATCCAATATCCTACCTAGTACCTACGCGCAGACTTATGAGTTGTAGAGCTACATTCACTTCCATAAAACACACCAATTTATTGGAAGCTGGGAATCTTCTTGTTAACCAACCATTTTATATTGGAAAAATAAAAAATAGTAAATAGTAGGTTAAAAATGGTAGTTATTGAAAACAATGAATTTTATATTAAAGAGAAATATAAATTTGCACTGGTTAAAAACTGCAAAATCAAATTAAAATATGACAGTGATAATTTTTATTTATAAATATATTTTAAAATATATATTTTTAAATTTTTTCTATATTAAATTTTATATAGTTAATAATTTTTTTATACAAGATTAAATTTATAATTAAATTTGCATTTCTTAACTATGATTTTCAGCCAACAAAATATTTCAAAAATCAAATTAAAAATTTAAAACGACAAAAAAAACTATATATAAAGTATACCATAACAAAATCTAGATTAATTTATTTATAATAAAACAAAACCAGAGATATAACTAAAACCCCTAGCTCCCTCAATACTCTAGATATGACACATAAATATAAATCTATTCTCAAACTCTATTTTTTTGAGAAGTTCTCAAAATCTACCCTATAAAAATTAAATAAATAAAACATATGCAAATTAGATAAATTAAATTTAAATAAATTCATAAGATAGATTATACTATAAATAATTTTTCTTAAAATATAATATAATCATTAACCACATAAAACTACAAATATAAATAAAACCTTGAATTTTTTTTTAATATTAAAATTAAAGTGTGATTAGCTATATGGATGTGTATGTAAATTTATCATTATGACCTATGTTAAATTATTATTATGAAATATGAAATTAAATTTTTATTTTTTTTAATTTAAAATACTCATCAATATTATAAATTTGATATTTTTTTATTAACCTAATAAAATAGTATATAATAAATTTATTAACATCATTAAAAAAATAATGTATGAGAAGATTTATTATTATTAAAAATATTCATAATATTTTGTTTTATAAATATATAAATTCAAACAATTTTTTATTTATTATTATTATTGAAAATGATTCATACTATTTTGTTTTATAAAAAAATAAATTCAAACAAAAATACTAAAAGTAATAGTCTTTCTATAAACTAAAACTCATATTATATTATATTCTTGAATATATATTTAATGTTTTTATATGTGTGAAATTTTAAATTATTTTTTATAATTAAATATATAAGTGAATTTATTTTAAAATAATTTTTTCATAATTTTAATCTAATTATTAAGTAAATGGTAAAAATTTAATCTATATGGAACATGTTGTAATAGTATTCATAAATTAAGAGTTAAGATTCATCTCCAAATTAGTTATGCTCTTTTAATTAATTAAAGAAAATGCCATATCAATACATGTCATATTAAACATGGTGTATTGATCATAAAGCATGATATTGTAGCAAAAACCATTAAGTTAAGAATTTTGTGAGATGGATCTTCATAATTAAAACATATATATATATATATAAAATTAATAACAATGTTATTTTATTTTTATAGTAGAAAAATCTATGATATAATCAATAACCAACCTAGATCCATCTTAACTCTAGATGTACCTCTCGTTGAAAGGGGTCAAATCTCTTGAGATGCAAACATCTTTTAGAGTGAAAAGAGTGAAAAGAGATTTGATCCTTCTGAGTGCTTGGTAGATCTAGAGTTAAGATGGATCTAGGCTGATATAATATATATGTAGTTGACATTTAAATATTTCATTTATAATTCACATTCTCCACATTAAAATGTTAAAACATGCCCCTCATATATATTTTGTCGTGTATGCATACATTTAATTATTTTTATTATTAACATTTTCTAAAATATTGCATGTCAAATCCATATTAATCATTGAAAAAATTATGTATTGAAATATTTTATTTATAACCTACAATAAACTTTTCTTTGTTATTGATATTTATAAAATCTTATATATCAACTCCATATTAGAAATAAAATAAATTACACTTCTCCCTAGTTATAAAACTAACAATATAAGAATTTTTTAATTCAAATTACTTTATTTTTCTCTATATAAAGTAGATATAAAATTATTTTACTTGATATATACATTAATAGTAAAATATTTTTTGTTTTAAATATCACATGTAATATCAATAATAATATTTATTGTCATTTCTATATTAAGTAGTGAAGAAATTATATTTCTTCTTCATAGTAAAAAGTAAACTTTTATTTTTTATTTATCTCCGTATTAAGTAGTGAAGAAATTACATTTCTTTCTCGTACTAAAAGGAAAATTATTAATATTGTTTTATTTTTACTTTTTGCTATTTTACATCTGTTAAGTTATGTAAAATTAAGATGCAAATTGACTTATTTTAATTATGGCCGATATTAATTTTTTTGTTATCACTATTTTAAATTTGTTAATTTAAATTATTATTTTACTATGTTTAAATGTAACTTTAAGTTACACCATTTCTCCCATATTAAAGTTGTAGAGGGAATGTAACTTTAAGTTACAACATTTCTTCCTTATTAAAGTTGTAGAAGGACTTGGGGCACAAAAATATTAATTTAAAAGAAAATTATAGTTTAATTAACTTTTATAAAAAAAATTAACCTAAATAATAAAATAAATGTTTTGATATTTATCATTTATATTTATTGACACCTATTGACTAACTACTATCCCTATAATTTCTAAATAAACCCATACTTATAAACACCCACATAAAACATCAAAAAATTTAAACTCAATTATTAAATTTACACATCTTTATAACAAGGCCATACAAACTACACCCCTGGAAGTTACTAAACTATTTAGGATTATAATTACCTTCTTTATATTTTATTAAATTCATTTATTTATTAATTAATTAAAAAAAATGGTACCCTACTTTTTTTCACCAAATATATATGAATAAAGCCTGTGAATGAACCAGGTTAAGAAAATAGCCTATGAATATTGAAGCCCACCACCAGATTTTAACGTTATTGCAACATTGGAATGCTGAATATGATAAATATGAATCTCACTTCAACTTCGAAAAAATCATTCAATTAAATAAATTATACTTATTTCCAATGTACTAATCCTACTTTCGTTGCTCATTCTAACCTGGTCTCCTTGCGTAAAAAAGGAAAAATGGCAACCTGAAGATCATAAACCCTAATTTTGTTGTTAACCCTAACTTGGTTTCCCTATGCGTAGAAAAAATAGAAGAATCGTAACCTGAAGATCATAACCCTAATTTTGTTGCTAACCCTAACTTGAATTCGAATAACCCTAACCTGGTTTCCCTATGCGTAGAAAAAATTGGAAAATCGTGCATGGAAGCAATATTCATGCAGTAAAAACATATTCATGCATATTCTTGAGTAATAAATGTGAATTATATGCCAGTGCAGGGAAGGAATATCCATGCAGTAGAAACTCATCAAATGAAATAGCATGTTTCTTAGTGAAAGACGGAGAAATAGTAAATATGATTCAGTCAGGGTGCAGACATAACATACCAGGAGCAATATAGCCATATGAGCCAGCAACAGCAGACATTGACAGTGGATATGGAACATCAATCAGTTTTGCCAGTCCAAAGTCTCCCACATGCGCTTCAAAATCATCATCAAGTAGAATATTTGTGGTATGCAATCGTGATGTAAATATGAAATCCCTTCTGCTGCTCCTCTGGCAATTTTGTAACGAGTATCCCAATCTAATATCCATGAACTTCCATGAAGCAGCTCGCCCAAGCTTCCTTTTGGCATATACTCATACAAAAGAAGCTTTGATTCTTGGTGATAGCAGAAACCATACAGCTTCATGATATTGCGGTGTCTGATTTTACCAAGAGTTGATATCTCAGCGCTGAAGCTGTTTTCTACATCGTTCCCTTGGCCTTGAGAAGCGATCTTCTTGACAGCAATAACTTGTCCAGAATGCATGGTGGCTTTATAAACTGTTCCACATGCTCCTCTTCCAATCACAGCTGTCTCAGAGAAATTATCTGTGGCTTCCACTAGGTCCTGTGAAGTGAAGCCCTCTGTTGGGAAAAAGTAAACAATAAAGTCTTTTGGAGAAACAAGCACACAACGTACTGGTTGCCGGGAAAAACAGTAGATGGCCAGCAGAATAATTAATAAAGATCCCCCTAACATGCCAACAATTATGGCCACAATTTTCCCCCTTTTGTTCTTCGTCTCCCGCCAGGCAGGTGGAAGGGCCGATGGCCATACATTTAAGGGCTGACATGCATCTGGAAATGGTCGTCCACAGAGCCCTTGATTTTCAATGAAACAACTAACAGGCATGTTGCGAAATATAGTTATATTAGGCAGAGGCCCAGTAAGGTTATTGTATGAAACATTGCACACGATCAAACTGTAAAGATTTTCAAATGACGCAGGAAGTTGACCAACAAATTGATTGTTATTGAGATATATGGATTCTAACAAACTCAGGTTGCCCAATTCATATGGTATTTCTCCTGAAAGCCTATTCAAACTCAGATTTAGAGCAATCTGCAAGCCTGTAAGATGACCAAGTTGTGGTGGGATAAGTCCTGAAAAGTTATTCCCACCCAGTTGCAGTTCTGTCAAATGGGAAAGCCCTCCAAGAATTCCAGGTATCCGTCCTGACAGTAAGTTATCAGAAAGCTTCAGTAATTCCAAAGCAAGAAGATTGCCCATCTCTTTTGGGAGACTGCCACTAAAAGAATTTCTGCTCATGTCAAGTCGTTGAAGTCTTGCGCATTCGCCAAGCTGAGGAGGAATGCTTCCTGTAAGCTTATTTGATGAGATATTAAAACTCACTAGTTGCAAAAGATTCCCAATTTCGGGCGGGAGGCTACCCACCAAATAGTTACTGGAAAAGTCAAGCCTCTCCAGGGTTTTGCAGTTCCCTAGCCCTGGTGGAATTAATCCGCTGAACTGGTTCTGATATAATTCAACAGCAGTCAAATCTACAAGTCGGCAAAGCTCCACGGGTAGGGTACCACTCAATTTGTTCTCTCCCAGACGCAGCTCCACTAGGGATAGGGAGGTAGTCACACCATAAGGAATATTCCCCACCAGCTGATTGGACCAAAGGTGTAACAGTAGCAATCACCGAAGCTTGCAAACTTGATTAGGTATACTCCCACTGAGAGAATTTTGTGACAAATCAAGCACTGTTAGTCTACTGTAAATTCCCATCTCTGGAGGAATTTTACCACTCAAGGAATTATCAAAAAGTCCTACATATTCCAAAGAGGTCAAATATTGGAATTCAGTTGGGATAGTGCCATTAAGTTGATTGATGGACAGATCCAATCTCTCTAAATTTCTTAACTGCCCCAGTTCTAGAGGAATATTTCCCGTAAGTTGGTTCTCAAACAGTTGAAGCAGCCGCAAACCTTTAATGCGACTAAGCTCTGAAGGAATGGATCCTGTCAACATGTTTTCAGAGAGATCAATCTCAACTGCAAAAGCACAGTTCGCTAGCTGCCATGGGATTGTTCCATTCAAATTACTCCCATACAGATATAGTTTCTTTAGATTTTGCAAGTTTCCAAGCTCCACTGGAATCGCTCCAACCAAATTGTTTTCATACAAAGCAATCATCTCTAACTTGCTGCAATTTCCGAGCTCTTTAGGAATTGAACCCGAGAATCCGTTCAACCACAATATCAATGTTGTTAAGTTCCGAAGCTTTCCTAACTCCTTCGGAATTTCATCTTGAAAATTATTATTAGCCAATCCAAGAAACTGCAAGCCATCACACTCGCCCATTTCCAGGGGAATTCGACCTGACAACATATTCCGCCCGGCTCGGAAGACTTTCAAGTTCTTGAGATTCTTAAATGATGTAAGCAATGAACCAGTAAGTTGATTGGTATAGATAAGAAGCTCCACCAGAGATGAGAGATTACCAAGTTCTTGTGGCAGATTTCCACCAATGTCATTCTCAAACAAATAAAGTTTTGTCAAGGACGTTAACTTGCCTAACTGCGGAGGGATGTTACCTTGGAAGCTATTGGTACTCACATCCAGAATCTCCAGCTACGAGCAGTCCCCAAACTCTGGCAGCATCTCACCCGACAGCTCGTTCTTTGAAACGTTAAAAACTCTCAGAGAAGTCAAATTTGCAATATTGGGGAACAAGCTCCCTGTTAAATTCATACCACTGAGATTGAGGGACCAACTCTAGGATTACCAGTACTGCTTATGCACTTTACACCCTCCCAATTACAGGGATTCTCATCGGTGGACACCCAACTTTTCAATTTACCAAAGCGGTCATTCAGGTCTCTTTTAAACTCAAGAAGACAATGCCCTTCTTCATTAAGCCCATCAAGGTGAACCGCCAAAAGGTTAACCACAATTGCCCTCAATGCACTACTCTGGGAATTTTCAGGTACCCTCATGTTGTTGGGCCTCTGCTTATCTTGACACAATGGACTTGTGATGTCTGTTATGCAGACTGGGGTTCAACAATTCAAATACAATCATAGAATTGCAGTGCAGTTGGAAAAAAGAAAAGGGAAAACCAACAAAATCAATCCTCTCCTGCAAAGCTAATGGCAATGAAATTGTCTCAAAAAAAAATACTAATGTGAATGCCAATGCAATTGAGTCAATGGTTTGTGGGTTGGATAGCTGATAGTGCACATCTAGACATTCCAGCCTTCCATGATTGGGTCTCCCCTTTCCTCAAATACCAATTTCCAACGGCATTAGGGCAAAGAACAAGAACTTTCGTGTAAAGAAAGGAAAAGGAAAAGTAAAATGGGGCAGTCCGCCGCATTCTACACACAAACGTCATAATTAGATTGACTATCACAAGCTCGCGTGCTTCTGGATCCATTTTGCCGCTAGACAGGACTTCAATGCAGCGTTCTTGGACAAACAGTTGGTCACCACGCTTACTGCAACCCTTTTTCTTTCTTCTCTTCTTTGATAGTCTTAAAGGTGGTCCACAGAAATAAGAACATGAATGCCCCTGTCCATCCAAGCATTGGGAGCTTTCTTTCTCCTCTTTCTTCTTTTAATATCATTTTGATTGGTTACATGAAAATGCATCAAAGTTTACCACAATAATCTATTGTTTATTAAAATATGAATGCATCCAAAATCTCAGTCAACCACTATAATCTATGATTTATTTAAATATGAATGCATCCAAATTCTCAGTCTGCCACAATAATCTATTGCTTATGTAAAAATGGTTGCATCCAAAATCTCAGTCTACCACAATAATCTATTGTTTTTTTAAATATGATTTTATTAGAAAAAGAGATTACCCGCTTTTTCTTTTTTCCTTTTTTAATACAAACATTATTGGTTTTATTCCAGATTTAATAAATATTCTTTGGTGTTACAATGTAATCAAACGTTGATTAAAATTTATTAAATCATTCTTATTTGATAAATAGACATTTATAATTTTTTAGGTTATTAAAAAGTTTTAAATTTTAAATCAAGTAGATGATTTTCTCAAATTTAAATTTTTACTATTTTTTTTATAATTATCTTACTTACATTAAATATCTTAAACCTATGTCTCACTCAAATAACACATTATTAGAAAAATATGACCACAAGTAAGATCATAAGAAGTTATTTTGATGGAGACTATGCAATCTTTCTTTATTCTAAACTAGAGCTATTTGATGGCATGTCATTGCTTATTTGTATATATAAATTAACTTTATATAGTTTTTAGTTTATCTCATTTAAATGGTATATGTAAAGATTAAATTATTTGAAATAAAAAGAGACTTCATTGAAAATTTATATATTTCGAATTTCAATTTTTAAAATTTCAATTATATTTTTACATCAAAATGAATTGATAAATGTAATTTTTCTATAACTATACTTGACTTAGAAATGTAATTATTTGAAAAATATTTTAAATGATTTACTAATTAAACTTATATATGTTGGCTAGTCAAATATAAATCAAATATATCCTTAATATTCTTAACTAAAGATTTATAAATATCTATATAACAAGATTTTTTTTTTTGTGAATTTTTTATTTTAAAAAATTTGTAAATGTTACCTAGTTTTCCTAATTAGAACATTTTTATAATGATAGCAATATTCCATTCAACAAATCCTAATGAGACTAAAATTGAAGCCTAAGAGACTAAAATTGTCTAACAAATTATTTGAAGCCTAGGAGACTAAAATTGTCTAACAAATTAATATTAATGTGAATGCCAATGTAATGGAAATGAACTTGTCTCAAAAAATAATTAGACCTAATGAGACTAAAATTGAAGCCTGAAAGACTAAAATTTGTAAGAGCTTGTTTGAGACCATACAAAGGTCGCCTAAGGCTGCAGAGCAGTGAATAATCTTGCACAAAAATAGGGGGTTGTTCCATGTAAATATCCTCATGTAGATCACCATGCAGAAAAACAATCTTAACATCCATTTGGTAAACTGACCAACCTTGGGAAGCTGCAAGAGAAAGCACAAGACAAATAGAATCCATCTTTGTGACAGGGGCGAAAGTCTCAGAATAGTCAATTCCTTCAACTTGTGAAAATCCCTTAGCCACAAGACATGCCTTATGTTTGTCTACAGATCCATTTGCTGCATATTTGGTTCTGTAGACCCACTTGCAACGAACCAACTTGCATCCGTTTGGAAGAGGAACACGATCCCAAGTATGATTCTTCAACAAAGAAGAATACTTTTCTGTCATGGTAACTTCCTACTCAAGTTTTCCAGTAGCATCAAAAAATTGTTGTGGATCCTCTTAAATGACATGACTCAAAAGAGAGATTCCTTCAAACTATGGTTGATTTGAGGCTAGATAACTAAAATCAACTCGATCATATCCAAATCTATCAGGATGCTTTCTCTTACGAAGGCTCCTCCTCAAGGAATTATCCAGAATTCTTGTACGGGTTCTGCTGGTACTAATGGAAGTTTTTCTTCTTGTTGGGGAACTTCAGTAGAGTTTTCTTCTTTTGCCAAATCTATAAAATTATCACAATTATTAAAACCATAGCCAACAACTAAAGATGAGGTAGTAGGGCAAGAAGATGATCCTCGCTGATATTTTCATCAAAATGAACATTTCTTTGGAACAAAACTTCCTTAGAGTTAGGATCAAAGAGTTAATAAGCTTTCATGTCCTCACAGTAACCAACATATATCAACTGTTGATTTCCATGTAAGAGTATTCTATTACTCACAATCTTGTTCTAAAACTTACACGCAAATCTCCAAAATAAATTGTGTTTCTACCAAAAAGATATCACAGAACTCTTGATGCTAAAGTTGGTGTGGCGGAAATGATAAAGTCCACATGGTAGAAAAAACATGTAAATGATAATCTTCGACTCAAGAGGGACAACTAGTGTAGACATGATGCTGCCAACATGCTCATAATAGCTCGTGTTGTTCATCCCAATCTCGTCCAATCATTAGAAAATGTAAGAAAATCCATCAAAAAAAATTTAACAGAGGAAGAAAAATTCAATACATAGAATACCTCCATTATATAGCAATGGAGGAAGCCACATTGTCGATTAAGGATAACTATAACAACTGAGCAAACACAAGTCCCTATATGAACTTACAACTCACCATACTTAACTCATAAAAAAATGAAGCTTTAGAAAAAAGAACTCTAACAAAATTCTCTTAAGAAACAATACTAATGTGAATGCCAATGCAGTTGAGTCGATGGTTTGTGTATTGAATACCAAATAGTGCACATCTCGAAATTTGAAATTCAAGCCTTCAATCATTGGGTATCCTCTTTCCAAGTTCCAAGTGCATCTGTTATCAACCATTAGGGCAAAGAACCGGAAATTTCGTGTAAAGAAAGGAAAAAGAAAACGAGGCAGTCCACGGTAATCCACATACAAAAGTCATAATTAGCTTGGCTGTCACAAGCCCTCATGGTTGTGGATCCATTTTCTCGTGTTCTTGAATAATCAGTTGGTCGCCAAGCTTACTACAACCTTTTTTATTTCTTCTCTTCTTTGACTCGGAAAGAAGAGAAGCAAATCTGTGAAGAACTATTACTGTGCAAATCAGAGAGACTTAAATTTGATACAAATTGCAAATTTAAATGGTAATGAAATCTTTTATTAAACCTGAATAATTGAAATTGTAAATTTTGTGATATCAACAATATGAAATGGAAAATTTCCGAGAACTTCAGATGCTTCAAGAGGGAGCTGCCGAGTGGAGCCATGTGCTGAAAGCAACCAACTAGGTTGCCATAGCCATGCTTTAGCATACATCCTCAACCTGCTCCCCCCACAGGTATGCGAAGAGCCAATGCATGTTTAGCCAGCGTTTTTTACCGCCACGCTTTTACTCTGGGAGGTTTTTATTGCCCATGCATGCCTACTAATCGTCGTGCTTCATCATAGCCACCCGTCAGCAGATGACTCTTTTCCCTTTCATGCTTAATGACACACTCTCCCCATTTCCCCCCGGCCTCGAGTCCATGAAGCTTCTATAAAACCCCATTTTATGGTAGCAAAGAAAAGTTTAGCCATCTTTTTCTAGTTCCCTGCGCGACCAGACGTAGGTCTTGAACCTCACCACCTGGCAGTTTACTTCACTCTACTGTCCTCAGCGCTTGAGAGTGCATCTGCCACAACATTTTTCTTCCCTTTTTTGTAGATGATTTCAAATTCATAACGCAACATCTTTGTGACCCATTTTTGTTGCTCTTCAGAGGCTAATCTTTGTTCTAAAAAGTATTTAAGGCTATCATGATCTGTTTTTACCTTGAAGTGTCTTCCCATTAGGTAGGGTCGTCGTTTCTTAAGTGCATGTAGTATTGCCAACATTTCCTTCTCATAAATAGCTTTGTGTAAATACTTTCCCTTGATTGGACGACTTTCAAAAGCAATGGGTCTTTCATCTTGCATTAAAACAACACCAATTCCATTTCCTAAAGCATCATATTCCATAATAAAGTTTTTTGTGAAGTCTGGTGTAGCTAAGACCGGTGCTTGGCACATTTCCTCTTTAAGATGTTTGAAGGCCTTTGTTGCTTTTGGAGTCCATGAAAATGCATCTTTCTTCAATAATGTTGTTAGAGGTGCTTCTATTCTCCCATAATTCTTAAAAAACTTACGATAATACCCTATCAACCCGAGAAATCCGTGCATATGCTTTATGGATGTGGGGATTTTCCATTCCTTAATGGCTCTAATTTTTCTAGGGTCTACCTTAACTCCTTCATGAGATACAATATGACCCATATATTCCACCTCTTGTACTCCAAAGAAACATTTGGATCTTTTTGCATATAATTGTTTCTCCTCCAATAGTTGTAGCACCCTGTTAGCATGTTCAACATGATCCTTCCAAGACTTGTTGTAGATTAGTATATCATCAAAAAATACTAACACAAATTTTCTAAGGAAGGGTTTGAAAATGGAATTCATTAAACCTTGAAATGTAGAAGGTGGATTGGTAAGGCCAAAAGGCATGACCAGAAATTCATAATGAACCTCATGAGTTCTAAATGTTGTTTTTAGAATATCTTCAGTTTTCATTCTGATTTGATGAAATATTGAACGAAGATCCAACTTGGTGAAGTAAATTGATCCATGCAATTCATCCAATAATTCATCAATGACAGGAATAGGAAACTTATCTTTAATAGTGAGCTTGTTGAGCTCCTTATAATCCGGACACATGCGCCATGATCCATCCTTCTTGTGCACCAATACTACTGGAGTAGAGAAAGAACTTTGACTAGGTTGAGTTATACCAGCCTCTAACATTTCTGCAACCATACATTCAATTTCACTCTTTTGGGCATAGGGATATCTATATGGCCTGATGTTTAGAGGAACACTTCCTGGAATCAAATGAATAGCATGATCATGATCACGAATAGGTGGGAGGCCTTTGGGAGTCTCAAATACCTTGGAATGATTGTTTAAGACTTTTTGGAGATCTGGAGAAATAAATGATTTTGATGTGGAAACATCTAGCGAACATAATTGTGCAATTACACCTCGTTGTTCCTTTTTTAGAAGCTTTTTCATACCGTTAGAGCTGATTATCTTTCCTGGTTTCCTTGCAATACCCCTTAATTCAACTTCCTTTCCTTTTGTAGAAAATTTCATGAAAAGTTCTTGAAAATTAAAAGCTATTGTACCCAAGGATTATAGCCATTGGACTCCTAGTACAACATCAGCACCTCCCATTGAAATGGAAAGCATTGGGCTATTCAATACGTATTCTCGCATGGATAGCTTGATATTTTGGCACTTTCTAGAGCAATTTATGGTTCCTCCACTTACAACCATCACTTGACACTCTGGTGCTGGATGTAGGAAGCAATTCAATTCTTTTGATATATTACAATGAATAAAATTGTGGGTACTTCCTGAATCAGTCAACACTATTACCTTTTTCTTCTTGATATGTCCTTCTATCTTAATAGTCTGAGGAGTGGTAATTCCAACCAATGCATTACACGATATGGTCGGATTCATTACTTCTTTATCTATGGTTTTTTCCTACAGTATATCCTCTTCTTTTGACATTTCTTGTTCCTTTTCTTCCTTCTCTTCATAATCTATGTAGAATAATTTCTTCTCAGCACACTTATGACCTTTAGTGTATTTGCTATCACAACTATAACAAAGCCCTTTTGCTATTTTTTCTTCCAATTGTTGTGGTGTCAACCTTATAGGTTGTGGAAAGCTAGGGGTAACAACACTTCCATCTTTATAGTTGTGAGTGGTAGGCTTCCTGGTTGCCATAATTTTGCTTTCCATTTTTCTTGCTAACCTGAATTTCTTCTCTAATGAATCAGGTTCCCAAAGGAAAACCTCATGTTGGATATTATCCTTTAAAGTCCCTATGAACACATCAACCCTATGCTCCTCTAGAATATCTTTTACCCTTATGTTCAATTTTTGGAAGTCCTCAATGTGCTCTATCATTGAACCCTTTTGTTTGAGACTTATCAATTGGCTAAAAAAGGTGTTGCTTTTTGTATCCTGATAATGTGCTGTCATTTCTTTCGTAAAAATTGCCTAAGTGACAATTTTTTTACGAGAGAAAAGCCATCGATACCATACAAATTGATTTGGTTCCAAATATAAAGTTGCAATACGTACCTTTTGTGTGTTTTGCACATTATGGAGATCGAAAATTTGTTGCTTCTGTATTGTTGCAGGATCCTTGCCATAAAACTTCCTCATATCGATTTTTGGAATATGGTGGTTCTTCGATCCAACATTAGAGTCTATGAAATCATGATTAACATTTATTTTGTTCTCATCATGAGTTTCCTTTACTACCCTTTCACCATTAGTAAGCATTTCTTATAGAAACCTTGTCAAATCTGTCTTCAAATAGTCCATCTTAGCTTCGATGTCATTCATCTTAGCTTCCATGCCATAATCTTAGCTTCTACATCTTTCTTTAAACCATCCATCTTAGATTCTATTACTTTTTGCGCGAGTGACATTTGTTACACTTGGTCTCGTAATTTTGTTATATCATGTTGCATTTCTTCCACTTATTCATGAGTCATGCTAGATCTTTCAGGTTGCTTACTAGGTGTTTTCATTTTCTTTCCTCGGGGCATCAATTACTGATAATAATGCTTTACTATGCCCTTTGAATTCCTTCAAACTAATTTTTCAAACCAAGCTTACACAAAAATTAAAAAAAACTACACACCTTTTTTCACGTTGTAAGAGCTTGATATTGAATCTGATTACATATCTCTGTAATTTCGGATCATCCAATTACGAAATTGTGACCTAAAGTAGCCCTCTACATCCTCTTTCTAATGCCACTAGTCTGATCAAATTTAGATTCTCCAAGAAAGAGTTATGCACAATCTCCCAAGATGACTTGATTATATACATTTTCAGAAGAGCGAACTTGTATGAAGTGCCATGTGTCACTGTTTTAACCTTCAGATCTAAGAAATATACACAAGAAACTACAATCCATTCTATTTTTGTGACTTCTTACTAAATTTTAATATGATGCTCAAAACAAAAGTTATGAGGATTTTCCCTATGTCACCCGTTTGGAATGTAATTTGGGAGTTTGTAAAAAGGCCAACTTCCTCAGATCATATCTCTGCAAATATAGTGTGAAAATCTCTGAAATTTGGACCCGAGGTTCAGAATGATTTCGGCCCAAATGGGTTTTGTTTTTAGCGTTTGAAATGTCACATAAAAAAGTTATAGTGCAAATTCCACGATGACCTATTTGGAGTAGCGAAACCCTAGAATCCAAAGCTCTGATACCAAATGTTATGAAACCAGCTCACAAAATAATAGAAAAGATAGGTCAACGCCTTAAAATTCAGCCTCTTTGTGGGGGCAACCTCCTTTACATTACACAAATGAAAAATTCTTGGATGATACAAATGACAAAACCTCCTTTCTATATAGGAGTCTAAGGGGTCACAATATAACCAAGTTGACCTAACAATAATAATATAAAGGCACAAAAGTAGCAATAGAGGGATTCTGTGGAGCACAGTAATAACAATATGGGGACAATAGGGGCACAATGATATTAATAAGGGATACAAGTACAATAGTAATGGGGGAATCACTAATATTATAGGGACCTAACACTCTTTCATCAAATTCCAATTTCCATCTACTTCTATTATCAACCATTAGGGAAAAGAACCAAAACTTTCATGTAAAGAAAGGAAAAAGAAAATAAAGCAGTCCACTGTAATCCACACACAAGTGTCAAAATTAGCTTGACTATCACAAGCCCTCGTGCTTCTAGATCCATTTTCTCGCTTGGCAGAGCTTCAATGTAGCATGTTCTTGGACAATCAGTGTCTCCATGCTCACTGCAACCCTTTTGATTTATTCTCTTCTTTGACTTAGAAAGGAAAGAAGGATTCTCTTAATGGAAAGTTGTGAAGGCTTGTAACCAGAGAGACTTAAATTTGATATAAATTGCAAATTTAAATTGTAATGAAATCTTTAATTAAACTTGAATAATTAAAGCTGTAAATTTTGAGATATCAACAATATGAAATTCTAAAAAAAAAAAACAAAAGGACATTGTTAGAAATGAGATGGCATGAATGCCTTTGTACTAAACCCTCCTTTGTCCTTGGATTCTCTGGTCCCGTCGCTGTCCTGATTCAATGCTTTGGGAGCGTTCTTTCTCCTTTTCTCTTTTCTTGTTTTTTTTTCAATATCAATTTGATTGGTTAAATGAAAATGCATCCAAAATACCACAATAATCTATTGTTTAATTAATTACCACAATCAAATTTATTTAAATAATAATAAAAATAAGAGAAACATATTTCTAATCTAAGAGACTAATATTATTATTAATTAATACTAGTAATAATATTTATTAAAAATAATAATATTAATAAAACCAAAGGATTAATATTATAAACCAAAAGGCTTAACAAAACCAAGGGATTACAAACCCAAGGGATTAATATTAAACCCAAGCGATTAATATTATAAACCCAATGTATATAAACCCTAATGTATGCGACGTCCGACCATGCTCAACCATCATTGAGCATGATGGATTTCCATATGAAGACAATCTTTCTCACAATGCGACATTCGACCATGGTTCATTCTCATATTGAGAAAATATTTCTCACAATGTGACATTGCACAATGTTGTTGTTATGACTACAACAACCTCCTCTTTATTATTATCTATATAAAAGAAATAAAATAAGCAGGAAACTATCTAAAAATATTTCTCAATTTTCTCTTTTTTTATTTAATTTTAAAAAAAGTCTAACATAAAAAAGTAAAAAAAAATATGGAAGTCGGAAGCCAGAGCTCAGACCTATGCATTTTATAAAAACATAACACTTGTTCCCAACCTTTCGACTTTTGACTACAATAGGGTTAGCTCCATACTTGAAAAAAATAAAACAATGTTCTTCACACCCGATCTCTCGACTACCGACGTTCATCTTACCCCGACTACGCTGCATGTTGGGATCAGGGTCAGCACTGGCAGAAAAATGAATTTAACACCATGTTGAATTCTGACTACTCGACTTGCTTCTGCTACGACTACGAATAAATTATTTTATTTGTTGGTTTATGTGCAAACCATAATTTTCTTTTAGCTTTCTTTAGTTTTTTGTAAATCAACTCCCAAATTGAAATCCCTTATGTTTCAATAAAACATTCTCCGATCTCCGATCATCCTACCTCACCTCAATTTTCACATGCAAGCAATTGAAATGTCTTGTCACTTTGATGAATAATTAACACCTTTCATGTGAATTTATTGTTGCATGTCTTGAGGGTGATCCAGATCGTTGGAGGAATGAGACTTAGAGAGTGACAAAAGAATAAAAAATAGAAATTGCCAACAAGTCACCCATTCTAGTACTACTCTAGCCCAAGGACACTTAACTGCAAAGTTCTCATGAAATCTTATGCATTAATGTCGGTGTGATCCATGTTGCAACTTCATGAGTGGAAAAGGTATATGTCATCATGTGTAAGAGAAATATTTCAGTCAAAACATTATAAAAAGAATTGAGAATAGGTCATAATGCGTAAGAGAAATATTGGAGAAAAATTATAAAAAATAACTCATAATAAGAGAGTATTGTAGAAAAATAATAAAAACGAATCAAATATTTATTGAATTGATAATATCCCATGAGACTGCATTGTGAGAAAAATATGATTTAGTCCACGGTGAAGTTCCATATTTATACTTTTTATGGGTATCTTTCACCGAGAGTCATGCCTCCTATTACATTTCAGATACCATGGGTAAATACCATGGTTTACAAAATTCATGGGTAAATACCATGGTTTACAAATAATTTTTTATTAAATGTGGTAATTATTTTCCACATGGATCAATCCTCCTCCCTTAAGAAGAAATTGTCACCATTGTGTAAAGTTCCCTCTAGGGAAGCCTTTGTCAAATAGGAGCATAATTGTGGGTTTTTGGATGACCCAATTTTTTGTTGTTGTTGTTGAAGAAAATGGTTTTGCATGGTTGACCCATAATCATGGGATTGTGGATGACACTTAACCATGAAGAATGTATATCTGAGGATAGAGATACCTTGTAATGCTTGTGGGCCAACTGTGATGCTGACAATGTGCAACCTAGAAAATGGACTTCGGTGGCAAGGGTTTTGTGTGGTTGACCCATAATTGTGATGAATGAAGATCCAAGGATAGAGATACCCTGTAATGCTTGTGGTCCAACTGTGATGCTGACAGTGTGCAACCTTTGTAAATTCTCACCATCCAATGATATGTTGTAAAAGCTTTCATCATCTCACTCCTCTGTTGTGTAAGTGCTTCCTCGAGCAATAGTTTGACAGGATCTCCTGCTCTATCATTTTTGTTTTCGTCTGCCATGTGAGGTTGTTGGGGTCAGCGAGGATGGTCTTGCAAAGGATGCAATAGTTCAAGTCTGAGCTCCTTATATGACGATCTTGCAAAGGTTGCAATAGTTCAAGTCTGAGCTCCTTATACGTTGACCTCGTTGGGGAAATGTGAAAAAAAATTAGACAAGAGCAACCCTACTCAGATACCACTGATACAAATCATTGGAGGAATGAGATTTAGAGAGTGACAAAATAATAAAAACTAGAAATTTCTAGCAAGACACCCATCCTAGTACCACTCTGGCCTAAGCGCACTTAACTGCAATGTTCTCATGAAATCTTATGCATTAATGTTGGTGTGTTTTAAGTTGCGACTTCATAAGTGACAAAGGCATATGTCATAATGTGTAAGAGATATATTTAAGCTAAAACATTATAAAAATAATTGAGAATAGGTCACAATGCACAAGACAATATTGCAAAGAAACAATAAAAACAAGCCAAATATTTATTGAATTGATAATATCCCATGAGACTACATTGTGAGAAAAAGATGATTTACTCCACAGTGAAGTTCCATATTTATACTTTTTATTGGTTGAGATTCATACCTTTGGTTACATTTCAAATACCATAGGCAAATACCATGGTTTAAAAAATCCATGGGTGAATACCATGGGAAAATATAATAAATTATGACACCTTGAAATATTATAAATTAGGACACCATGGGTCAATACGATACCATGGATAAATACCATGGTTTACAAAATCCATGAGTGAATACCATGGGTGAATATCATAATTACGATGGTGAAATTGAAATCATTTTGCGATTAGATTCTTGCTTTGATATTATGATTTATTTTGTTTGTCATCATGCATTATCCATGATTTTAACAACTATTGATAGAAAATTAATTATTAACTGTGGTCATTATTTTTCATCTGGACTAGAGGGTTTAAACATAATTTAGCAAGTTTCCTTCTTTCCGCTTTTTATTTTGCAATCTATTCTCCATACCCTGTTTACACTGTTGGTCTGAAACTTGTCTATGATTACAAAGAAACAGATTTAAATTCACTGTTATGGTAAACATGCACTCTCATAGACAAATTGACTAATAAATTTGATATTTCTTATAGAAAGTTGAATTGTTTTAAATCTACCACGTCAAAGCAGACTATTCAACATATTAATGAACGCGTAAAGGGAGTTGAAAATCCAAAACCAAAAGATCGCAATCTCAACCCAACTCTCATTTCCTAAACCATATTCAGAACCCAAACCCAGATGGAAGGTATGATGAATTCAGAAGATATTTATAATTTATTTGAGAATAGAAGTTGGTTGAATTCAGAAACTTCAACTTAGGAGAAAAACACATAGTTTGAAAAAATATAGGTATGAGATTGCACAAAGTTGTTGCCAATGCGATTTTTTTTCCTTATTATGACATGTTTGCATGGATTATATGACCTTTGGATTTTCCTACCTACACTATAGTAGACTACAACAAAAATGTTATAGCCTCTTGGAAACCGCAAATAATTTCAACAATTTACAAGCTTAGTCCTCCCGAAATTTTCTTAAACACTCAGTTTTTGGATAATTTCAAGAACACAATATTCAAGAAGTGTGAAGGGAATTATGATAAAGTTGTCAAACATTGGTTATGAGAAGATAGAGAAGGGTTCAAACTTAAGTCATCAAAAGAATATCTTGTTTCCATTTTCAAAAGATCTGTTAGGTTCCTCATCAAAATGTTGTCCCATTTATATGGAGAGAAAGACCCTGAGCATTGCAAATTTCGATGGATGACTTTAATACACATCCTAACCAATGATTCAAAACATTTGAATTAGGTTGATATTCTTTCCCAGAATTTAACAGATGACCTTAAGTTCTCCATTTTTTCTCCTCTAGGATATGATCAAATATTTTGCATGCCAACCTTTATTATCGATATTATAATTTCTTTTTTTTTGGTTTCCTTTGATGAAATGAAATTACCTAGTTGATCAACAAGTGCCTATTCAAAATTATGCCCCTATTTTGTGGGAAAGTAACTTCAAATTCCATTTTTATGACATTTTTAATTACGTGATGATCCCTTTCCATGAGATTCTATTTGGAGAATCCCTCCTAGGGTTAGTGAAGGCCTTAAAGAGGCATTATAAGAAATAGGAGACTAGTTTGTGGAAGAATTATTCACATATATTAGAGTCTATGGAAGTGAAGTTGGCCCTCATCTTCTTCCTAGATATATTCCAAAGAGGATTGATTTAAGAGAGGTAGCCAATCAAATTGCCTTGAATGGTCAAGCTCGGAAAATGAGCAAACTCCAGAAGAAAATCTAGCTAAACTTCCCAATTAACTTTGGAAAAAATTTCCTCAAGGATCGAGGACATGCATTTAAGGAGGCTGAAGAACTCGAGCATGTTTGGTTTTATTCATTTCCCCTTTATGATTATGATCCTAGAGGAATCATTAATGAACATTATAAGGTTATCAGCTACATCAAAATCTTCACACACCAGAAGCCTCTTTTTGATGAGATTTTCATTAATATTGATAATTTTGAGCAAGCTTGTGAAAGAAGGCAATTGTTGTGTAGGGAGGATAGAACTAAACTGCAAGATTTTAGAGAAAATATGTATGAGGACTTCCTTAAACATAAGAGTCTTCATACTATTATTCAAATTGAACAAATGAAATCACTCGAGATTCTGAAATACATTTTCATTCACATTATTTTAGACCCTATTTCCTCTTCTAAAAAACTAGAAGAATCCCAAGTTGAAAATGTTCCTAATGTTTGTTTTACAGCTCTAGAGACAAGCACAACCAAAGAAAACACTATTAAAGAAAAAGAGCCAGATAGAAAGATAGACCAATAGGGTCAAAGGATCACAGAAGTCAAAGATCAGAAACAACAAAAAATAGAGAAAGAAAATGCAACAGAAAAACAAAGTTCCTATGCCAAGAGTATCATTATTATTCATGGTGTAGATGAAACCACTCAGGAAGATAAAGAGTCCAAGAAAAGTGATGAAGAATCAAATATATGCAGATTGATACAAACAGAGATGAGCAAATTACTAGCACCCCTCACTCAACATTGACCTATTTCTCTAGAAAAGAAAAAGAGTTTCTTGAGTAGCAAGAGAAAACTACTGAAATTTCTATTCCACAGAATTCTAATGAAACTTCCATGACTCCACTTTCTACCAAAATTCCTCTCGATTCCTTTTTATTTAAACTTGTCACTGACGTTGAAATTGTTCATGAAAGTGTTCCATCCTTGACTACATATTACTTTAATGCTGAAACTAAGTTAGTTGTGATAAGAACCAAGTAAAGAATGTTTGAGATTTTTGAAACCATTTCAGAATTTAGTTGGAAAGAAATGAGAAATGTTGATGAAAAGTCTGAAGAATCCTCAGAGACTCTAGGAGCCTTTGTTAATTATAACCAACACCATGTTGGAGAACTTTCCCCAACCTACAAGAATAGTGTGTAGAAGATCAAACATCTGGAAAGTGAAATAGAATGAGGTAAAGCATCCAATTAATAAAGTTAGAAAAATCATTCTGCGACACTTGTAGGTGGGTTATCCATTGAAAGAGAAAACTTATACAATCAATTCCAAAATGAATTGAAACTTAAACACTCCACAAAGATCCAACAAATCCAAAAGGCACATGAACATGAAAATAGAATATTGAAGGAACAATTTGACAACAACATTGAAACTGTGACCAGTGAAACGAAGGAATAAATTTCTAGGGGTTCCATGTAGAATAAGAGAGGAAAAAGTAGAAGGTCAAACATGTATTGGCGAAAAGGAAATAATAAGAAAATAAGATTTTATATTCACTTCGATGCAATCTCTGATGAGTTCAACTAGTTAACTAAAACTGGGCATGTATATCTAGGTGGTCCTCTACCTAATCCTTGTGCATTGCATAACTCTCCTCCTCAACCACATCCCAACATAATGGAAATTCCTATGCCCCATCCAACATCACTACAACAACTTCAGTGGCATGATGGATGGGAACCAAATCCCATCAAACCAATAATTTTGGCATTGCTCATTGGCCCTCTGGTTCCAAGTATGTTATCCTGCCACCTGTTATGGGCCCACATATCCCATTTGTTGTATCTCACATTGATCATAATTTTTGGCAAGAGCCTCTAATTACCCCTAAACATGTAGAAGAATAGAAACAACCTACATTTGTCTCTCTTGTCTTCTCATCTACACATTCCGCTTCATCTCAATCACATATTAGCACACCTAGAACTAAAAATGAAGGAAGAAGAGATATCTCCTTCCTAGACATGCATCCCAATTTGTGTGTAGAAAATAAAAGTAGCGAGAAAAGGAAGGTAGCTAGTTTAGAAATGCATCTAGAGATATATTTATTTTGACATTTACTTGACTTTATGAATGCCTACTTTTTAGAATTTATAATGACATGTTTTATGAGAGTGGTATCATTTTTGTTAATGTTGTTATTTTGTGCATAAGGGAGACATAAGGATTTCGTAATACATTCCATTTTGAAATTGTCGATAAATCCTCATATTATATTTTATGATACAATATATATTGGTTGATCATGCATTAGGATGATATGGTAAGTGATGGTTGACGATGTTAAAATTTTTATCATGCTACCATTTATATTTCATTTTTAAGGGAGTCACAAGTTGATATATTATATGATAGATTTAAATGAAAATGAGCCTAGTGGGACCCTACTTACTTAAAATAAATTATAAAAGTTTCCTCAAATTTCCTTTTCTCCTAAAAATAAAAAATAAAAAATTTAATTGTGGGTGGGGCTGAGCAAGGGGTGAGGGGGTTATTTCAATAAATAAAAAAATTTAATTGTTTTTTTTTAATATAATTTTTTTTAAATATTTTTATTTTTATTTTTAAATTTGAATTTATTTATTTATTTATTTTAATTTTAATTTTTTTCTATAATTTTTTTAACTTTTAAAATTAAATATTTTTATTTTTATTATTTTTATGTTGTTTTTATTTTTTATTTTTCATTTTTAACTAAAAAATGGTTTTTATTTTTATTTTTATTTATTTTTTTCTTAAATTATATATATTTTTTAATTTTTTGTTTTTTTTTTTTTAATATTTTTTTATTTATTAAAATTTTTCATTTTTACAAGTTAATTTTGTTTTTGTTTTGGTTGTTGTTGTTGTTGTTGTTTCTGTTTTTTTTTTTTTGATATTTAATTTATTTTTTATCATGAATCGTCCCCTTGCCACCCCTGGATGGTTGTGCCTAGGTTGGCCAAGAAATATATATATATATATATATATATATATATATATATATATATATATATATATATATATATATATATATATATATATATATATCTATCTATATATATTTTAATGTTATTGTTGTTGTTGTTGTTTTTTTTTCATTGTTATTATTTTTTATTTTTATTTTTTTTTCAATATTTGAATTTTCGCATTTCTATATATTTTTTATATTTGAGTTTTTTCATGTGTTTTATGTTTTATTACTTGTTATTAGTTTTTTTTTTTTTTGGTTTTTTTTTTTTTTTTTCCAATATTTGAATTTTTGTTTTCTTTTGTATTTTTTGTGTTTTTTCTTTCAATATTTGAATTTTTTCATTTCTATATATTTTTTATATTTGATTTTTCTTGTCATGTTTTTTTATGTTTTATTACTTATTATTATTATTATTTTCAATATTTGAATTTTTGCATTTCTATATAATTTTTATATTTCATTTTTTTGGTCATGTTTTATTACTTGTTATTATTATTAAGTTTTTTTTCAATATTTGAATTTTTGTTTTCTTATATCTATACACACACACACACACACACACACACAAATATTGTAGGGTCCGTGTCGATATTTATCTAGTAACCCGATCCCAATATGTGCTATTTGATAGTTGATTTTAAATTTTTCGCAGTCTGCCTGACAATATATTAATTTCATGGTTGGTCTTTAAATTTTCATTACAATGGATTGAGCTCGCCTACACTCCGTGTCAATTTGATAGTTGATTTTCTTATTTATTTTTGCAATGTATCAAGTTGTCTTAGGCTAAGATTTTAAAATCACTATACATTTAACATTTAAAAAAGAATACTCTTTGTATGATAACTCGTTCATTCAAATGTTCATTTTAAAGTATTTTTAGTCATAAAATTTTTCCATAATGTCATGCTTGAAATATTTTGAAAACTTAAGATTGTTTTGTAGTCATAATCTTTGGTTTTAATTCCATAGTTGAAAAATTGTCAAGATTTTAATGTTTTTCTAAGTCGTGATATTTTATCTTTAATGTTATGGTTGAAAACAATGATAAATATTTTTTCTTAGCACTGTGCTTGAAAAGGTTTTTCAAAGAAGTGATATTTTAAATTTAATGTCATGCTTAAAAATCATTGGAGTTTGAAGGATTTTCTAAAACGTGATATTTTATCATTAATGTCACGCTGGAAAATCGTTGAAATTTAAAGTTTTTAAGAGTCATGATATTTTATTTTTAATGTCATTATTAAAAAATGTTGAAAGTGTACCCTGAAAAAAAGACAATTATTCCGGCATCAACACTTTTTGATTTCAAGGTGTTTCTTGCACCAAACAAAATGGATTTTTTTTTTTTTTACTGTCATTTTTAAAATATATTGAAAATTTACTTTGAAGAAAAAAATGGTGATGCAGAAGCAAGACTTTTTATTTTTGGGTTGTTTTTTCATGGTTTTTTGGGATTTTTGGGCTCCCAGTACCCGTTTTGAGGTAATAGTTCCTGTTTGATCGGTAACTATGTTAAGAGGAGGATTCCACATCAACACTTTTTGATTTCAAGGTGTTTCTTGCACCAAACAAAATGGATTTTATTTTTTTTTTACTATCATTTTTAAAATATATTGAAAATTTACTTTGAAGAAAAAATGGTGATGCAGAATCAACACTTTTTATTTTTGAGTTATTTTTTCATGTTTTTTTGGATTTTTGAGCTCCAGTACCCGTCTTGAGGTAATAGTTCCTGCTTGATTGGTAACTATGTTAATTTAGACCACAATGTCAAAAGTAACTCCTTTGGAATGCCCATTCATTCCTTTGTATGTGCATTCTTATAGTTGAAGCAAAGAGAGAAAAAGATAGACCTCACTTTTTATTTGGTTTTTCTCCCATATTAGATTTCTCAAGATAAATCTTGTTCTCATTTGTGTAGATGGTGTTTTTATGTACCCTCCCTTTTCATTTTTTATTATAGTTATTTTATAAATTTGAATAAATTTAGTAATTAATTAATCTAAAACCTAAAACAAAAATTTCAAAATATCATAAAATTTATTAAAATGAAATATTCTAGTAAAATGTGCATGGCAATTTACATATCAATTCCCTCTTTTAGATGCCAAGCCCATACTTCTTCAAGGTCAACGCTAGGTTGGGGTATCTAATCTTCCAAATTCACCTTGATTGAGATATTAGATTTACATATCAATTCCCTCTTTTAGATGCCAAGCCCATACTTCTTCAATGTCAACGCTAGGTTGGGGTATCTAATCTTCCAAATTCACCTTGATTGAGATATTAGAACTAAATTTTCTTGGGCTTAGACTTAGAGTTATTTATTCTACCAAATTCACCATGTCTTAGATGACAAGGTAAAGATTCTTCGACATAGATACCATCGCTAAAAATTCTTTAACATAGATGTCAACTTTAATGGTTATCTATTATGCAATTTTTTTCCTTAATTTAGATCCGCTAAGGATATTTATTTTGCAAATTTATTCTAAATTAGCTAAATAATTTATTACCATACTTTTGTTTAATTAAGTCAAAATTGCTCTAGAAATGATATGGTCCAACTTAAATTTGTTTAGTTGAGGTTCTAAGATCAATGTTTATCTTACCAAATTCACATCATCATAAATGTTATATGCAATATTAAACCTTCTTTGGAATGAGGGACGATTACATATTCTCAGCCAAATTTACTTCTGAAAGCCTCATTTATCATTTTTTCTAATGATATGTCATTTTACTAGACAATTTATAACCAATATAGATTCATTTTAAATATAAGAGGGATCTAATTTCTTAAGGGATCTAATGTTTTCACTTGCAAATTTTTTGATGGGGAGAGGTTATTTAAATGTTTTTTTATAGTTATTTAATTTAATTTTTTAATTTTTAGATTTATTTTTTTTTTACGCAAAATTCAACTTTGATAACAGACGAAACACATAATACTGGGTTGTAGAATGAGTCTCTCTGCTCAATGAAAAAAGTTATAATGTTATTGGTTAACCACTAATTTTTTTTTTATTAATAATTATATTATAAATTTTTATATAATAATGATAATGATAATTTAATTTAAAGTTGGAATATAATTAAATTAGTTAATTTATATAAATTAAATGATTAATAAATATTGATAGATTTAAGATATTAATATAAGTAAAGAATATAGTTATGATAAGAGGTTTGTAAGAATTTAAATTTGAGAATTAGGAATCATTTATATTATTAAAAAAAATAATGACAAAATAATTATAAAATTGCATTTATAAAATACATTTGATTTAATAAATTTAATGACAACATTTTATTAAATTGCAACACCAAAAAATATTTTATTAAATCTTGAATACATCATTTGTAAAAAAAATTTTAAATTTTGAAGTGCTCTTTTTCTAACCAGATAGTAAGATCATATTTAAATAAGCAATAAATTATTGAACCGAGAGGCTCATTCTACATCTTAGTATGAAGGGATGCGTAAGTTTGTACTTTTATTCTTGCTGTTTAAAAAAAAATGAATATCCTCTAAAGTAATTAGAATTAAAAAAAATGTGTAAAGTAATTTAAGTCCATATCAACTTCATATGTATATTTATATATAGAAAAAAAAAAAAAAATTATGGTTAAATATTTTATATTGTCATATATATTTTATTTAGCATTCAAAAATACAATTTAAACAATTAAAAATAATGTATTGTATTTTGCACTTTAAAAAATTTAGACCCGAAAAAATTTGATCTTTTAAACTCATATTCTATACTTAAAATAGATCATTACTGATTGTTAAATTTATAATAGATCATTACTGATTGTTAAATTTATAATGGGAGACTGAAATTTTGGATACATTTCCATCCAACCCAGAAAAGAAAGGGAAAGAAAGCTCCCAATGCGTTGAATCAGGACGACGGTACCAGAGAATCCCATGAGAAAGGAGCGTACAACACAGGGGCATTCATGTCGTCTCATCTTTGACGACGTCCTTTGGTTTTTTTCGAGAATTTCATAGGGTTGATATCACAAGATTTACCATTTCAATTATTCAAGTTTAATTAAAGATTTCATTACCATTTAAATTTGCAATTTGTATCGAATTTAAGTCTCTCTAATTTTTAGAGTGATAGTTCTTCACAAATTTCCTTCTTTCATTTCCGAGTCAAAGAAAGAAAAAGGGTTGTAGTAAAGCTTGGCCACCAACTGATTATTCAAGAACGCTGGAATTTCGAGATGTGTACTATTTGGTATTCAATCCACAAACCATTGACTCAAATGCATTGGCATTCACATTAGTATTGTTTTTTAAGATAATTTTATTGTCATTGTATTGGAATTTCGAGATGTGTACTATTTGGTATTGGTAAAAACAATTTTGTTAGAGTTGGTATTTTCAACGTTTTATTTCCCTATTAGTTAAGTATGGTGAGTTGTAAGTCCACATATGTGTACTATTTGGTATTCAATCCACAAACTATTGACTCAATTGTATTGGCATTCACATTAGTATTGTTTTTTAAGATAAATTTATTATCATTGTATTGGTAAAGACAATTTTGTTAGAGTTGGTTTTTCCAATGTTTTATTTCCCTATGAGCTAAGTATGGTGAGTTGTAAGTTTACATAGGGACTTGTATTTGCTTCCTCCTCCATTGCTATATAATGGAGATCTTCTATGTACTTTTACACAACAACATTGTGAGTAATAAAATTCTCTTACATGGTATCAAAGCATGTGATTCTTGCCTTGCTAAATTTTTCTTCCTTTGTTAAATTTTTTTTGATGGATCTTCTTGCATTTTCTAAATTTGGTTAAGAGGTTCTCAGGCGACCAAGATTACAATGATGATGCCCATGATTGGACGGGATTGGAATGAACAACACGGGCTATTATGCGCATGTTGATAGAATCATGTCTACACTCGCTCTCCCTCTAGAGATGTCGAAGGTTATCATTTTAGACGACATGTTTTTTCTACCACGCCAACTTTATCATTTCTGCCACGCCAACTTTAGCATCAAGAGTTCTATGACATCTTTTTTTTGTAGAAGCGCATTTTCTTTTGGAGATTTGCCTGTACGTTCTAGTACAAGATTGTGAGTAATAGAATACTCTTACATGGAAGTCAACAATTGATATTTGTTGGTTACTATGAAAACATGAAAGCTTATCAACTCTTTGATCTTAACTCTAAGGAAGTTTTGCTCCAAAGAGATGTTCATTTTGATGAAAATATCAGTCCAGGATCATCTTCTTCCCCTTCTACCTCATCTTCAAATGTTGACTATGGTTTTAATCATTGCGATGCTTTTATAGATTTGGCAGAAGAAGAAAACTCTATTGAAGTTCCCCAACCAGAAGAAAATCTTCCATCAGTACCAACAGAACTCGTACAAGAGCAACCTGTTCTGGATAATTCCTTGAGGAAGAGTCTTCGTAAGATAAATTTTAAGGTATCTCTCTTTTGAGTCATGTCATTTTGGAGGATCCACAACAATTTTTTGATGTTATTGGAAAAATTGAGTAGGAAGTTGCCATGACAGAAGAGTATTCTTCTTTGATGAAGAATCATACTTGGGATCTTGTTCCTCTTCCAAAGGGACGCAAGTTGGTTCGTTGCAAGTGGGTCTACAGAACCAAATATGCAGCAGATGGATCTGTAGACAAACATAAGGCACATCTTGTGGCTAAGGGATTTTCACAGGTTGAAGGAATTGACTATTCTGAGACTTTTTCTCCTATCACCAAGATGGATTCTATTTGTCTTATGCTTTATCTTGTAGCCTTCCAAGGTTGGTCAGTTTACCAAATGGATGTTAAGAGTGTTTTTCTACATGGTGATCTACAAGAGGAGATTTACGTTACCAAATGGATGTTAGGAGTGTTTTTCTACATGGTGATCTACAAGAGGAGATTTACTTGGAGCAACCCCCTGGTTTTGTCTGCAGGATTATTCATTTGTCTGCAGGCTTAGGCGATCTTTGTATGGTCTCAAACAAGCTCCTAGAGCTTGGTATGAGAAGATGGATATTTTACTACTTTCTTCAGGGTTCAACAACATTGCGAGTAATAAAATGCTCTTACAAATTTTAGTCTCTTAGGCTTCAATTTTAGTCTCATTAGGCCTAATTATTTTTTGAGACATGTTCATTGCCATTACATTGATATTGCCATTAATATTATTTTTTTAGATAATTTTAGTCTCTTAGGCTTCAATTTTAGTCTCGTTAGGCTTTTTTGAATGGAACATTGATATGATTATAAACATGTTCTAATTAGGAAAACTAGGTAACATTTCCAAAATTTTTAAATAAAATTTTCACAAAAAAATCTTGTTATATAGATATTTATAAACCTTTAGTTAAGGATATTAAGGATATATTTGATTTATATTTGACTGGTCAAATTATGTAAGTTTAATTAATAAATCATTTAAAATCATTTTCAAATAATTACATTTCTAAGTCAAGTATAGCTAAAAATTCTTTGCATTTATCAATTCATTTTGATGTAAAAATATAATTGAAATTTTAAAATAAAAATGTAATTGCAATTTGAAATATATAAATTTTCAATGAAGTCTCTTTTTATTTCAAATAATTTAATCTTTACACATATCATTTAAACCAGATAAACTAAAAACTATATAAAGCTAATTTATATATACAAATAAGCAATGACATGCCACCAAGTGGCTCTTGCTTGTAACTTCTTATGATCTTACTTATGATTATCTTTTTATAATAATGTGTCATTTTAATGAGACAACTCATAATGAATATTGATAGGTTTAAGACATTTAACGTAAGTAAGATAACTAGCAAGTGCACCAAATGTTGCAAAGGAAATGGCATAAGGCATAAATTTGAGAAGCATCGTGACATATACAAAATTATTGACGATAAAAATTAGTAAAAAAAATGTTATTTAATTGTCATAAATCATAAGCATTAGTTTCATGTGAGATATTAAATGCTTGAAAGTGTCCATTGCGAGTGGCATATCTATGAAGTGACAATTCATGAAGTCCCAGTCAACATCAAGGTTTGGACTCTATGAAGCTTCCTCTAGAGGCATCCTTGAATGCCAAGAGAAAAGGATTTCCCCCCTTATTCAGATGAAGATCAACACATTTATGAGAATGATAAAAACTTACAAAATGTAAACTTGAACACTGATCTACCTCATCAAAAACATCAACACCCACAACTGTGAATTTTCCGGAACCTAATAAAAGGCCGCAACATCTCATCAAAATCAAGATCACAAGCATAACGTAAAACTCTTTTTTCTAACTTCAAAAAATCATTAGTCTCCATTGAACTATTTCTGTTACAAAACACTAACAATTAAAGTTGTATTAAGTTATTAACACATGAATAAAGATAAAATGAACATAAAAAAAATTGTAAGGAGGCAACGTAACTACATAAGTAACATGTATCTCTTTCACATTCGAAGCTAAATCTGAACTATTTATATGCTTGAGGGACTTTTTCTAGACCATTTCTCAAGTTGAATTTGTGGCCTACTCAGATTCCTATCCATAGGAAGAAGGGAATTGTGAGTAAGACTCTACTTGGAACTTTTGTGAGAAAGATTTTGCCGTTGGAGGATTTCCAGGATGATAAACAAGTTGCAAAGAAGATACATGTTTGGAAGTAGACAAACTACCCGAAAGCATTGAATGAGTCTCACATGATTTCTGGGAATGTGAATACTTGAACTTTGTTAAAGATTTCTTAATGGTAGACAAAATGAAACATTGAGAAGTTCTAATATTATCACATGCTTCACCAAGGAGTTCTTCATCATGTAGAGTCTACAACACACTCATCTTAGATGAATGTGCAAGTTGAATAGGATTTTGATTTCTCAAGCATTTTATATCTCTATTGGGTCCATGTCTGAGCAAGGGAGCAACACATGCAAGATGGTTATTGTTCACAACATAATGTAGAGGGGTCTCTCTTGTTCCTATGAATATGTTTATACTTCCACCACTCTTCTTTATTATTAATAGGATTGCTTCAAGGTGGTCATGACCTGCAGCTATGATAATATTACTTGGGAATCTATCTTTCTGTGAAGATTTACTCTTAACTTATGCACAAAAAAGCATTTAGTTTGTGCTTGCAATGTTTCTCATTTTACCATCACCAATAATCCTGACAAGAACATAGGCCATCTTTAAAATGATGAAACAATGTATGACAATATTACTTGGGAATCTATCTTTCTGTGAAGATTTACTCTTAACTTATGCACAAAAAAGCATTTAGTTTGTGCTTACAATGTTTCTCATTTTACCATCACCAATAATCCCCACAAGAACATAGGGCATCTTTAAAATGATGAAACAATGTTCCTCAATTTTACCATCACCAATAATCCCCACAAGAACATAATCCATCTTTAAAATTATGAAAATGATTATTGTCCCTCGGAATAATTTCCCTTGCTCTACAACTTGATTATTTTACCACAAGGGTTGCGACCCTATTCAATTCCTGAAAGGATATCTCAGATGGACATAGCTATATATACTTAATGATGATTTTTAACTTGTATCTTATAAAAACAAGGACAATTATGATCCACAGAATAACTGTAGACTTACAAGAAAAATCATAGAATGTATTCTCTAGTTTGTCTAGAGCTAGAATGCTCATTCAAAAAATTATTTGCCTCCTTCAATTCAAGGTGTATAGGAAAATGATGATGCGCTTCTAAATGTTTTGTTAGCATATGTTGCTCTAGTTAATGACATATATTAAGATGGAAATAAAGCTCTGCATTGGGCTTTGAAACATGACACTCCTCTCAAATGGATGTAGTGTAACTTGTTCGGTTCTGGAAAAAAATTAGATGCTGGTGCAACAGTAACATCTGGAAATAATACAGGACCAACTCATGTTCAAAGAGAAACACATCATAATTAAATTACCTAACTTATTTATTGTAAAATGAAAATATTTCTAATATATACTATTCAAAGTTAAAATAAATATAATTACAATTATCCACCCAAATTGCAATGGTAGAAATAGAAAACCTTAATATAATTGATAAGATTTGTAGTCATATATATTATAAAGGCACATTAATAATAATAATAATAAATGATAATTCATGTTATACATTTAAGAATTAGTTTCTATTTTGTTTAGACAACATATGTATGGAAAGTAGTATTTCATAAATTAAACCTAACTTCAAGAAAATCCACAATAAGAGGTTAAGAATGTTAATTAAAGGATGTTGTTTAAATTACTAATCATCTTTTGATCAATTTTTTAATTAAATTGATTAATAGTAGTTTAAGTTTTATGATCTTACTTATGGTCATCTTTTTCTAATAATGTGTCATTTTAGTGAGACAACTCATAATAAATATTGATAAGTTTAAGACATTTAATGTAAGTAAGATAACTAGCAATTGCACCAAATGTTGCAAAGGAAATGTCGTAAGGCATAAATTTGAGAAGCATCGTAACCTATAAAAAATTATTGTCGATAAAAATTAGTAAACAAAATGTTATTCAATTGTCTTAAATCATAATCATCAGTTTCATGTGAGATATTAAATGCTTGAAAGTGTCCATTGCCAGTGGCATATCTCTGAAGTGACAATTCATGAATTCCCAGTCAACATCAAGGCTTGGACTCCATGAAACTTCCTCTAGAGGCATCCTTGAATGCCAAGAGAAAAGGATTTGGCCCCTTCTTTAGATGAAGATCAACACATTTATGAGAATGATAAAAACTTGCAAAATGTAAACCTGAACACCGATCTGCCTCATCAACAACATCAACATCCACAAGTGTGAATTTTTCAGAACCTAATAAAAGGCCACAACATCTCATCAGAATCAAGCTCACAAGCATAATGTAAAACTCCTTTTTCTAACTTCAAAAAATCATCAATCTCCATTGAACCATTTCTGTTACAAAACACTAACAATTAAAGTTAAGTTATTAACACATGAATAAAGATACAAATGAATAGAAATAAATTTGTAAGGAGGCATCGTAACTACATTAGTAACATGTATCTCTTTCACATTCGAAGCTGAATTTGAACTATTTATATGCTTGAGGGACTTTTTCTAAACCATTTCCCAAGTTGAATTTGTGGCCTACTTAGATTCTTGTCCATTGGAAGAAGGGAATTGTGAGGAAGACTCTAGAGCCTCTGCAACAATTTGGAGGATTTCCAAGATGAGAAACAAGTTGCAAAGAAGATACATGTTTGGAAGTAGACAAACTTCCTGGAAGCATTGAATGAGTCTCCCATGATTTCTGGGAATGTGAATACTTGAACCTTGTTAAATATTTCTTAATGGAAGACAAAATTAAACTTTGAGAAGTTATAATATTAGCACATGCTTCATGAAGGAATTCTTCATCATGTAGAATCTAAAATGCACTCATCATAGATGAATGTACAAGCTGAATAGGATTTTGATTTCTCAAGCCTTTTACATCTCCATGTTTGAGCAAGAGAGCAACACATGCAAGATGGTTATTGTTCACAACATAATGTAGAGGGGTCTCTCTTGTTCATGTGAGCATGTTTATACTTCCACCACTCTTCTTTATTATTAATAGGATTGCTTCAAGGTGGTCATGACCTGTAGTTATGACAATATTACTTGGGAATCTATCTTTCTGTGAAGGTTTACTCTTAGCTTATGCACAAAAAGGCATTTAGTTTGTGCTTACAATGTTTCTCATTTTACCATCACCAATAATCCCCATAAGGACATAGGCCATCTTTAAAATGATGAAACAATGTTCCTCAGTTTTACCATCACCAATAATCCCCACAAGAACATAAGCCATCTTTAAAATTATGGAAACGATTATTGTCCCTCACATTAATTTCCCCAGCAGCTCTGCAACTTGATTATTTTACCACAACGTTTGCGACTTGATTCTTGGAAGGATATCTTAGATGGACATAGCCATACATACCTAACGCTGATTTTTAACTTGTATCTTATAAAAACAAGGACAATTATGATCCACCGAGTAACTGTAGACTTACAAGAAAAATCATAGAATGTATTCTCTAGTTTGTTCAGAGCTGGAATGCTCATTCAAAAAATTATTTTCCTCCGATTCGAGTTGTCTAGGAAAATGATGATGCACTTCTAGATGTTTTGTTAGCATATGGTTCTCCAATCAATGACATATATCAAGATGGAAATAAAGTTTTGCATTGGGCTCTGAAACATGACACTCCTCTCAATGGATGTAGTGTAAATTGTTTGGTTGTGGAAAAAAATTTAGATGTTGGTGCAATCGTAACATCTGGAAACAATACAGGACCAACTCATGTTCAAAGAGAAACATGATGTAATTAAATTATTTAACTTATTTATCGTAAAATAAAAATATTTCTAGTATATACTATTCATAGTTAAAATAAATATAGTTACAAATATCCACCCAAATTGCAATGGTAGAAATGGAAAACTTTAATATAATTGATAAGATTTGTAATCATATATATTTTAAAAGGACATTAATAATAATAATAATAAATGATAATTCATGTTACTCAATATAAAAATTATTTTTTATATTTTTTATTTTGTTTAGACATCATAGGTATGGAAAGTAGTATTTTATAAATTAAACCTAACTTCAAGAAAATCCACAATAAGAAGTTATGAACGTTAATTAAAAGATGTTGTTCAAATTACTAATCATCTTTTAATAATTTTTAATTAAATTGATTAATAATAGTTTAAGTTTTACTCTAATTTAATATAAAACATAGATTTAAGTAAACATAAAAACAAAAAATAGATTTAAGTAAACGATTGCTTCATAGAATATAATGTACATATTTAGTTAAAGTATATAAAAACCTTATAAAAACTACGTTGACTTCAAACTATAACAATATATCCTTTTCCAAACACGTAAAATAATGTTAAAACATAATCTCATATTTATATGGATAGTTTCGACAGCTGCACTAAATGCTTTGAAGGGAATTGCCATGGTATAGGCATATACATTTGACCAATTTATAGAGCCACTATTGTAATTAAAAAGAAATCGAAATGTGGGCGTGGGCTTTGAACATTTTTTAATATGTGCAAAATGATTAACATACACGAGGACAAGGAATAATCCTTTTCTTTTGACAGAGTCCCATGCCCTTTTGTAGTCCTCTGCTTTTGTTATTATATGATAATTTATTATTAGCTAGACAAATGAGCCTTCTTTAATGTTAGTATATGAACATACACGAGGATAAGGAATAGTCCTTTTTCTGGATTATATATAGATGTTTCTATTGAGAATATATATTTTTTAATCATTGTGATCTTTGTGGACTTGGGTTTTCGTATTCTATATATATTATTTCTAATATTTATTTCATTTAAATTTGACATTTTTATATTTTAATATTTAGATTTCAATAATTTAAAAAAAATAAATCGATTAAAAAAATTGTATAAACAATACTTATTCAATTTTATAACTGTATCATTTTTACATTAGTTTTTGAATTCAATAATCATATCCGTCAAAAGAAACAAATATCATGATTTTAAACCTGGAAAAAAATAGGGTACCCCTAAAGAACAAGGGCTTTCATATTCTATATATATTATTTTTAATATTTATTTCATTTAAATTTGACATTTCTATATTTGAATATTTATACTTCAATAATTCTAAAAACAATAAATTAATTGAAAAAATTGTATGAACAACACTTCTTTAATTTTATAATTGTATCGTTTTCACATTAATTTCTGAATTCAACAATCACATTCATCAAAAGAAACAAATATCATAATTTTAAACATGGAAAATCTCAACTATAGGCCAAATGGCCATGGCCTCCAAATTTGTATGAATCATGTGTATTCTTTTACGATGAAAATTTGTATGAATCATGTGTATTCTTTTACGATGAAAAAATACAATGCATGAAATATAAATATATATATATGAATGAAAAATGAAAAATACACCAACAGATTGTGTTTTGAAGAGTGTCTACTAAAAAGATATGGTGTGCTTGGTTAATCTAGATATGGTGTGCTTGGTTAATCTCACTCTACGGTGGAAAAAAAAGGGTAAATAATTGGAAAACTCCCCATATCAACTAATTAGAAAATAAAAAATATAACGTGATTAATTATTATAATAGAACCTGTAAATTCACAAACTCTCGACCAAAATAAGCCTGGTGAAACTCGTCATTGAAATTTAAAAATATATAAAATATCTAATTTCAAGGCACGTGGTACCTGGAAAGGAATATTTTGTATAAATATATATAAGTAGACCTTAAATAAATATATATATAGACCTTCTAATTCCTGCAAGTCCAAACGTTGCTTGATCTGTACTTCCTTAACAGAGAAAGACATACGCTGCGTGTTCAAAATTGAACCCTTCCTTAGGCTCTGGTTCTTCCTAGAAGGGCTAAAATAAAGTTACACTTCGAAAAAAAATTTAAAATATCAAAATCACTTGTCAATTACAAAGGTTAGATTAAATTTTTATATTTTAAAAGAAAGGAAATATTTGTAATAGCCTGTTAATAAGTTTTTAAGTCTACGATAATTTCAAGTCTGTACTAGCGCATAAATCACTTTGACTAGTGATAGTTTCGTAAAAAAGACCAGTCAAAGTCCAAATGACCACATACAATTAGAGAGTTATGTCATGACTTGGGGATGTTTCCCTGAGGTCCCCAACTTACGCCAACATGATGCAACTTGCAACAATAAGACATGCAACATTCATTGTACTATTACACCTAGCACAGGGCAACAAAGCACATTGAATAACCATTCAACAACTATGTGTGTGCTCTCGCTCCTCCCTGATTATCCTTGAGTGCTATTTTCCTACATCCATTTTTTCCATTTTCATTTGAGTTGCAACCCATCATCCACAGAAGGAAAGTTATCATTCAACGCTAGACTATAAGGTATTTTTCACTATCATCCTCATATCTTCATTAAAATTTGGTTTTTCATTCTATGGATTCTTTAATGCAACACTACTTGAAGTAATGGTAGCCTTCATGGTCATACAATGTATCTTGGGCAACATAGAATCCACACCCCTAGGAAATCAACACTGTGGCTAGATACCCTAAATGCAACTACTTGCCATCCTTACATTCTAGGCATAGGTGGTCGAGTTGTTTTCTACATTGTTAATGCTGCAAATTTTTATCTTCATTATTATATGAATCTACCAACTATGAAAATAATATCTACCTTATATTGAGGGTATTGGAATCCACATCTATAATGCTCTCATTCAAATTCTTTCTTATTTGCCTTGTTGCTTAAATCGATACAGATTTCTTGTCCAAGTACCATTTTTCATGGAATGTTTGTTCTCTATCATAAAGCTACAAGTTTCCTTAAATGTTACAAAACATAATTCAACAAATCAATGAATAACCTATCAAGAAATCTATAGTCAAATCCTATGGAATTTTGCTAAGGTTGAATTTTTTCTATCTCAATCTTGCTAATGGATTTTTAATTAATTATTTACTTATTCTATTTTATTTATTTATTTAATAGTGTAAATATTTAAAAATGTCTTCTATTTTTCGTCCTAAGAAGGATAAAATGCAATTGTAAATTGTTGAATCATTTGGTCTTACACAACATTCTAATCAACCATGTAATATTCAAAATGAAGTTGATGCTCATCTACATAAATATGATGAATCAAATAGTGTAGAGCTTGTTGAAATAGAAAACTCATCAAAGAAACACAAAATAATATTCAAATCTAAATGGAATACAAGGTTTCCATGGGCTTATGTTTTAAAAAATTTAATGGTAATGAAAGGATAAAATGTTCTTGACGTGTTAAATTTAAAAGTGAGACTCCATTTTCAAAAGAGGGAACTACCACTCTTCAAGTTAGTGGTATAAGTTGCCATGAAAAATCAAAATCTCAATTTTTGTTTTACAACTTTTGGAGGGCAAAAGAGATTGAAGCAATATTCCAATCACTAAACATGTAGAACTAATGGTAAACGCTGGGAAGGAGAAAATTATATCAATGATTGAAAACATGTATTTTGTTTTTATACATGATTTATCTTTAGAAATGTATAAGTCAATATGTGATTTGAATTAGTATAAATGCACTCCACACGTGCTTCTAACAGATGAATTTTCTGCATACACAAAGACCACACCAAAATAATATTTTCTTCAAGTTGCTGAAGAGGTGTATTGGAACAATCTAAAAGAGAATATTTTACATAGGTAATTTTACTCAATTTCAGTTGATGAAAATAATGATCAAATTATGGAACACCAATTAATTGTTTGTATTACATATTTGACGAATGGAGGAAGAGGTCAATGTTTAACAAAGTTTATATGTTTACTTCAAATAAAGGATGGAATAGCTCAATTTATGTATGATCTAGTGAGAACTATTTTAGCATAAAAGGATTTATATTTGATGAAGTTTATTGGTTTTGGTTTAGATGGTGCATCTTCCATGAGGGGTATTCATGAAGGTTTATCTCCTAAGCTTCGTATGCTCCTGATTTATTAGTTATCCATTGCATAGCTCACAGGGAAGCATTAACAATCAATGAGGCTTCACCTCATTTTCCAGAGTTGCAATATATTAAAAAATTTGAAACAAAGTTTACTCATGGATTGGAAAATCAACTAAAGGACATGCAAAATTGAGAGAGCTAATGTATACATTTCAAATCACTAAGTTAGTGGTCTTACAAATTCATCAAATTAGGCAGATCTCAAGAGGAAAGGTCATGGAAAGACTTGTTAAACTCATGCATTATTTGTTAGGATTGGGAGTTAGGGGAGAAAAAAATGTATGAGTTGGCAACAATATTTCAAGTGCAAATTTGCATCCATATACTTGCAGACATGCTCGTTGAATTAAAAAAGTTGAATTAAAAGTTCGAAGAGGATCATGTTGGTATTACATATATTGACACTACTTTAGATGTTTCTATTAGCATGCTTCATAAACAATTTTTGGAAAGAATTTTTGGTGTAGATGCAGTGCATATGTCTTATTTTTTAGTTAAAGCATAAAGAGGAACATAGGTATGGTACATTTACATCCATTGAGGTTCGAAAATTTTCCAAAGATGAAAATATTAGGGGCTACTATATGATTGTATTCTTTTGGGAAAATGTTTTATCGTCAAAGTGATTAAATATATTTAAATAGGAGATTCATAGATTTACATGTATTTAATGTGGCTAAGTTTTTCACTTCTCAACATTATTACGAAGAAGTGAATTATATAGATTGTCCAACAAAAATATAGTTGAAATGTTTATGTGAAAAATTTAGCGTTGGGGAATCATCTATTGTGGACACTGCTAGATGTTTGGGTGAAATGAATGAATTTATTTGTGCTATTTGTAAATCATACCCTGAAAAGCATATGTATGGCATGAGACCTATGTGGAGATGAACATGTTTGGGTGAAATGAATGAATTTATTTGTGCTATTTGTAAATCATACCCTAAAAAGCATATGTATGGCATGAGACCTATGTGGAGATGAACATTAATGGTTTGAAGACTTTCCATATTTGATGCAATTATGGTAAGCTATTCTTGTTATCCCAACAACCACATCAGTGTGTGAAAGAGACTTCTGAAAGTTAAACAGGATAACAAATGATGATAGATAAATGCTTTCATTGGAGACACTAGATATGTTAATGTTTCTATTTCTAAGTGCACATCATGCTCTAAATGAGGTAGATTGGAGTGCTACTTAGATGAATGGAAATAAATGAAAACTAGAAATCCATTTCCATTGGGAAAATATATTTATATTTTCAATTGTGTAAGTCCAAATACTTTTTAAGATCATTGAATGAATAGAAGAAACATATGTTTACCTTTTTTTAATTGAATTTGATCATTCATTTTGTTTATTTATTAGTTATATTGAGATTTTATAGTTTTTTATTGAAGCTACTCTTTAAAATTCAAAGATTTTAGAGATTTAGAATGACACTATTTCATTATGGAATTTTTTTGAGGGGTTTATTTAATATATACTTTTCACTAGAAGTGAATTTATTTTTTATAACTTTTCATCATTGAAGGGTTAGATGAATATATGCCCTTCCAAATGAAATTAAGAGCAAGCCTTCAAATTTGATCACTGCATACGCATATGTATTGGAATCCAACTATGGAAGTTATCTTCACAAAAGAGATTAAAGAGGAAGTTTGAGAATCCTTTCGAAATTTGGTCAAAAATAAATAATAAGGCAAAAACTATATGATAGGGGTTTCTCTGTAAATTACATTATTAATCACACGGGTTGTCAGGGTAAGTTGAAGAACCAGATCATGGCTTGCATGTTAAATAGGGAGAGAGAAGATCCTCCAACAACTATATTTGACTAGAAACAGCTATAATAGACCAGGAAACGACTATATTTAACTAGATTAGACCAAAAAATAGAAACAAAGGCTTGACTTAACCTAGGGATAGGAATAGAGAGAATTAGTTTAGATCGGAAAATGAAAAATAATACCCAACAGTTCACCATGATACACACACCTTAAAATCTGAAAACAGTGCTCCGAAAAGCAGGTAGGAAATTGTGGGGCTTGTACACCTGCGTAATATAGACGAAGGGAACCTGATATGTTCGTTGAATCCCCAGATTGGTTGCCCAAAGGATGGCTTACAAAAGGCAAAGTTAGAAAGAGAGGCATCACCGCAGGCAACATAGGTAAGGTACTGATGCAAACTTACTTGCTCTTCACTGCTAATTAATATCATCTAGTGCTCAAGCTTACCAATCAATAAATGAATGGAGATCTAAAATACAGACAAATTACTTTATATAAATCTAACCACACTTATAACAATGTATCAGAAGTTCCCTAACTTTAGCGAAGTGTATAAGAAGAAGCGTATGAAGCTATGAAGCCATTTAAACTCTCAGATCCTTTCATTAAATGCTGTTTAAACCAACTTCTGCATTATCAAGAAAGAGAGTTTCTGCTATTTCCATCTTTGAATACGAAGACAGTTAAGGCAAACGGTTAAAACGAGTTTCTTATGAATTAATTTTTTATTTTTGGTTAATTATTATTAACTATTAATCGATTGTTAATTTGAAAATATTAGTAACTATTAACTGATTATTAATTTGATGACTGATTTTTGTTCAATTATTTAACATTAAATCTGAAAATGCATCGTGATGCAAGGTGACATCGAGGAAAATCTTTTTTTAAAAAAACACCTTATAACATAATTATGAAATTTTTTTGATAAAAATTTAATTTGAGAAAGTCATCTACCCGATTTAAAATTTAGAACTTTTTAATAACCTAAAAAATTATAAATGTCTATTGATAAAATAGGAGCGATTTAATAAATTTTAATCAACGTTTGATTATATTGTCACACCAAAGAATATTTTTTAAATCTGGAATAAAACCAATACTGTTTGTATTAAAAAATAAAAATAAAAAAAAGTCTAATCTCTGTTTCTAATAAGATCATATTTAAATAAACAATAGATTATCGTGGTAGACTGAGATTTTGGATGCAATCATTTTCAAATAAACAATATATGGAATTTTGGATGCAATCATTTTCAAATAAACAATAGATTATTGTGGCAGACAGATTTTGGATGCATTCATATTTAAATAAACCATAGATTATTGTGGTAGACTGGATGCATTTTCATCTAACCAATCAAAATGATATTACAAGGAGAAAGAAAGCTCCCAATGCGTTTAATGGACAGCTAATGGACCAGAGAATCCAAGGATAGAGGGTGCAGTACAGGGGCATTCATCTTCTTATTTCTGACGACCACCCTTAAGACTATCCTTCTTTACTTTCCAAGTCAAAGAAGAGAAGAAAGAAAAAGGGTTGCAGTAAGCGTGGCGACCAACTGATTGTCCAAGAACGCTGCATTGAAGTCCTGTCGAGCAATAAAATGGATCCAGAAGCTCTAGGGCTTGTGATAGTCAAGCTAATTATGACGTTTGTGTGTGGAATGCAGTGGACTGCCCCATTTCCATCCAACCCAGAAAAGAAAGGGAAAGCAAGCTCCCAATGCGTTGAATCAGGACGACGGTACCAGAGAATCCCATGAGAAAGGAGCGTACAACACAGGGGCATTCATGTCGTCTCATCTTTGACGACGTCCTTTGGTTTTTTTCGAGAATTTCATAGGGTTGATATCACAAAATTTACCATTTCAATTATTCAAGTTTAATTAAAGATTTCATTACCATTTAAATTTGCAATTTGTATCGAATTTAAGTCTCTCTGATTTTCAGAGTGATAGTTCTTCACAGATTTCCTTCTTTCATTTCCGAGTCAAAGAAAGAAAAAGGGTTGTAGTAAAGCTTGGCCACTAACTGATTGTTCAAGAACGCTGGAATTTCGAGATGTGTACTATTTGGTATTCAATCCACAAACCATTGACTCAAATGCATTGGCATTCACATTAGTATTGTTTTTTAAGATAATTTTATTGCCATTGTATTGGAATTTCGAGATGTGTACTATTTGGTATTCAATGAACAAACCAGTGACTCAAATGCGTTGGCATTCACATTAGTATTGTTTTTTAAGATAATTTTATTGCCATTGTATTGGAATTTCGAGATGTGTACTATTTGGTATTCAATCCACAAACCATTGACTCAAATGCATTGGCATTGGCATTCGCATTAGTATTGTTTTTTAAGATAATTTTATTGTCATTGTATTGGAATTTCAAGATGTGTACTATTTGGTATTGGTAAAAACAATTTGGTTAGAGTTGGTATTTTCAACATTTTATTTCCCTATTAGTTAAGTATGGTAAGTTGTAAGTCCACATATGTGTACTATTTGGTATTCAATCCACAAACCATTGACTCAATTGTATTGGCATTCACATTAGTATTTTTTTTTAAGATAAATTTATTATCATTGTATTGGTAAGGACAATTTTGTTAGAGTTGGTTTTTCCAATGTTTTATTTCCCTATGAGCTAAGTATGGTGAGTTGTAAGTTTACATAGGGACTTGTATTTGCTTCCTCCTCCTTTGCTATATAATGGAGATCTTCTATGTACTTTTACACAACAACATTGTGAGTAATAAAATTCTCTTACATGGTATCAAAGCATGTGATTCTTGCCTTGCTAAATTTTTCTTCTTTTGTTAAATTTTTTTTGATGGATCTTCTTGCATTTTCTAAATTTGGTTAAGAGGTTCTCAGGCGACCAAGATTACAATGATGATGCCCATGATTGGAAGGGATTGGAATGAACAACACGGGCTATTATGCGCATGTTGATAGAATCATGTCTACACTCACTCTCCCTCTAGAGATGTTGAAGGTTATCATTTTAGACGACATGTTTTTTCTACCACGCCGACTTTATCATTTCTGCCACGCCAACTTTAGCATCAAGAGTTCTATGACATCTTTTTTTTGTAGAAGCGCATTTTCTTTTGGAGATTTGCCTGTACGTTCTAGTACAAGATTGTGAGTAATAGAATACTCTTACATGGAAGTCAACAATTGATATTTGTTGGTTACTATGAAAACATGAAAGCTTATCAACTCTTTGATCTTAACTCTAAGGAAGTTTTGTTCCAAAGAGATGTTCATTTTGATGAAAATATCAGTCCAGGATCATCTTCTTCCCCTTCTACCTCATCTTCAAATGTTGACTATGGTTTTAATCATTGCGATGCTTTTATAGATTTGGCAGAAGAAGAAAACTCTATTGAAGTTCCCCAACCAGAAGAAAATCTTCCATTAGTACCAACAGAACTCGTACAAGAGCAACCTGTTTTGGATAATTCCTTGAGGAAGAGTCTTCGTAAGATAAATTTTAAGGTATCTCTCTTTTGAGTCACGTCATTTTGGAGGATCCACAACAATTTTTTGATGTTATTGGAAAAACTGAGTAGGAAGTTGCCATGACAGAAGAGTATTCTTCTTTGATGAAGAATCATACTTGGGATCTTGTTCCTCTTCCAAAGGGACACAAGTTGGTTCGTTGCAAGTGGGTCTACAGAACCAAATATGCAGCAGATGGATCTGTAGACAAACATAAGGCACATCTTGTGGCTAAGGGATTTTCACAGGTTGAAGGAATTGACTGTTCTGAGACTTTTTCTCCTATCACCAAGATGGATTCTATTTGTCTTATGCTTTCTCTTGTAGCCTTCCAAGGTTGGTCAGTTTACCAAATGGATGTTAAGAGTGTTTTTCTACATGGTGATCTACAAGAGGAGATTTACATTACCAAATGGATGTTAAGAGTGTTTTTCTACATGGTGATCTACAAGAGGAGATTTACTTGGAGCAACCCCCTGGTTTTGTCTGCAGGATTATTCATTTGTCTGCAGGCTTAGGCGATCTTTGTATGGTCTCAAACAAGCTCCTAGAGCTTGGTATGAGAAGATGGATATTTTTCTTTTTTCTTTAGGGTTCAACAACATTGCGAGTAATAAAATGCTCTTACAAATTTTAGTCTCTTAGGCTTCAATTTTAGTCTCATTAGGCCTAATTATTTTTTGAGACATGTTCATTGCCATTACATTGACATTGACATTAATATTATTTTTTTAGATAATTTTAGTCTCTTAGGCTTCAATTTTAGTCTCGTTACGCTTTTTTGAATGGAACATTGATATGATTATAAACATGTTCTAATTACGAAAACTAGGTAACATTTCCAAAATTTTTAAATAAAATTTTCACAAAAAAATCTTGTTATATAGATATTTATAAACCTTTAGTTAAGGATATTAAGGATATATTTGATTTATATTTGACTAGTCAAATTATGTAAGTTTAATTAATAAATCATTTAAAATCATTTTCAAATAATTACATTTCTAAGTCAAGTATAGCTAAAAATTCTTTGCATTTATCAATTCATTTTGATGTAAAAATATAATTGAAATTTTAAAATAAAAATGTAATTGAAATTTGAAATATATAAATTTTCAATGAAGTCTCTTTTTATTTCAAATAATTTAATATTTACACATATCATTTAAACCAGATAAACTAAAAACTATATAAAGCTAATTTATATATACAAATAAGCAATGACATGCCACCAAGTGGCTCTTGCTTGTAACTTCTTATGATCTTACTTATGATTATCTTTTTATAATAATGTGTCATTTTAATGAGACAACTCATAATGAATATTGATAGGTTTAAGACATTTAATGTAAGTAAGATAACTAGCAATTGCACCAAATGTTGCAAAGGAAATGTCATAAGGCATAAATTTGAGAAGCATCGTGATATATAAAAAATTATTGACAATAAAAATTAGTAAACAAAATGTTATTCAATTGTCTTAAATCATAAGCATCAGTTTCATGTGAGATATTAAATGCTTGAAAGTGTCCATTGCCAGTGGCATATCTTTGAAGTGACAATTCATGAAGTCCCAGTCAACATCAAGGCTTGGACTCCATGAAGCTTCCTCTAGAGGCATCCTTGAATGCCAAGAGAAAAGGATTTTCCCCCTTCTTAAGATGAAGATCAACACATTTATGAGAATGATAAAAACTTGCAAAATGTAAACCTGAACACTGATCTACCTCATCAAAAACATCAACATCCACAACTGTGAATTTTCCGGAACCTACTAAAAGGCCGCAACATCTCATCAAAATCAAGATCACAAGCATAATGTAAAACTCTTTTTTCTAACTTCAAAAAATCATTAGTCTCCATTGAGCCATTTATGTTACAAAACACTAACAATTAAAGTTGTATTAAGTTATTAACACATGAATAAAGATACAAATGAACAAAAAAAAAGTTGTAAGGAGGTAACGTAACTACATAAGTAACATGTATCTCTTTCACATTCGAAGCTAAATCTGAACTATTTATATGCTTGAGGGACTTTTTCTAGACCATTTCTCAAGTTGAATTTGTGGCCTACTCAGATTCCTATCCATTGGAAGAAGGGCATTGTGAGTAAGACTCTACTTGGAACTTTTGTAGAGCCTCTGCAACAATTTGTGAGAAAGATTTTGCCATTGGAGGATTTCCAGGATGAGAAACAAGTTGCAAAGAAGATACATGTTTGGAAGTAGAAAAACTACTTGAAAGCATTGAATGAGTCTCACATGATTTCTGGGAATGTGAATACTTGAACTTTGTTAAAGATTTCTTAATGGAAGACAAAATGAAACTTTGAGAAGTTATAATATTATCACATGCTTCACCAAGGAGTTCTTCATCATGTAGACTCTACAACACACTCATCGTAGATGAATGTGCAAGTTGAATAGGATTTTGATTTCTGAAGCCTTTTACATCTTTATTGGGTCCATGTCTGAGCAAGGGAGCAACACATGCAAGATGGTTATTGTTCACAACATAATGTAGAGGGGTCTCTCTTGTTCCTATGAGCATGTTTATACTTCCACCACTCTTCTTTATTGTTAATAGGATTGCTTCAAGGTGGTCATGACCTGCAGCTATGATAATATTACTTGGGAATCTATCTTTCTGTGAAGATTTACTCTTAACTTATGCACAAAAAAGCATTTAGTTTGTGCTTACAATGTTTCTCATTTTACCATCACCAATAATCCCCACAAGAACATAGGCCATCTTTAAAATGATGAAACAATGTATGACAATATTACTTGGGAATCTATCTTTCTGTGAAGATTTACTCTTAACTTATGCACAAAAAAGCATTTAGTTTGTGCTTACAGTGTTTCTCATTTTACCATCACCAATAATCCCCACAAGAACGTAGGCCATCTTTAAAATGATGAAACAGTGTTCCTCAATTTTACCATCACCAATAATCCCCACAAGAACATAAGCCATCTTTAAAATTATGAAAATGATTATTGTCCCTCAGAATAATTTCCCTTGCTCTGCAACTTGATTATTTTACCACAAGGGTTGCGACCCTATTCAATTCCTGAAAGGATATCTCAGATGGACATAGCTATATATACTTAACGATGATTTTTAACTTGTATCTTATAAAAACAAGGACAATTATGATCCACAGAGTAACTGTAGACTTACAAGAAAACTCATAGAATGTATTCTCTAGTTTGTCTAGAGCTGGAATGCTCATTCAAAAAATTATTTGCCTCCTTCAATTCGAGTTGTATAGGAAAATGATGATGCACTTCTAGATGTTTTGTTAGCATATGTTGCTCCAGTCAATGACACATATCAAGATGGAAATAAAGCTCTGCATTGGGCTTTGAAACATGACACTCCTCTCAATGGATGTAGTGTAAATTGTTCGGTTGTGGAAAAAAATTTAGATGTTGGTGCAACCGTAACATCTGGAAACAATACAGGACCAACTCATGTTCAAAGAGAAACACATCGTAATTAAATTACCTAACTTATTTATTGTAAAATAAAAATATTTTTAATATATACTATTCAAAGTTAAAATAAATATAATTACAAATATCCACCCAAATTGCAATGGTAGAAATGGAAAACCTTAATATAATTGATAAGATTTGTAGTCATATATATTATAAAGGCACATTACTAATAATAATAATAATTGATAATTCATGTTATACATTTAAGAATTATTTTTTATTTTGTTTAGACAACATATGTTTGGAAAGTAGTATTTCATAAATTAAACCCAACTTCAAGAAAATCCACAATAAGAGGTTAAGAATGTTAATTAAAGGATGTTGTTTAAATTACTAATCATCTTTTGATCAATTTTTTAATTAAATTGATTAATAGTAGTTTAAGTTTTATGATCTTACTTATGGTCATCTTTTTCTAATAACGTGTCATTTTAGTGAGACAACTCATAATAAATATTGATAGGTTTAAGACATTTAATGTAAGTAAGATAACTAGCAATTGCACCAAATGTTGCAAAGGAAATGCCGTAAGGCATAAATTTGAGAAGCATCATAACCTATAAAAAATTATTGTCGATAAAAATTAGTAAACAAAATGTTATTCAATTGTCTTAAATCATAAGCATCAGTTTCATGTGAGATATTAAATGCTTGAAAGTGTCCATTGCCAGTGGCATATCTCTGAAGTGACAATTCATGAATTCCCAGTCAACATCAAGGCTTGGACTCCATGAAACTTCCTCTAGAGGCATCCTTGAATGCCAAGAGAAAGGATTTGGTCCCTTCTTCAGATGAAGATCAACACATTTATGAGAATGATAAAAACGTGCAAAATGTAAACTTGAACACCGCTCTGCCTCATCAGCAACATCAACATCCACAAGTGTGAATTTTCCAAAACCTAATAAAAGGCCGCAACATCTCATCAGAATCAAGCTCACAAGCATAATGTAAAACTCCTTTTTCTAACTTCAAAAAATCATCAGTCTCCATTGAACCATTTCTGTTACAAAACACTAACAATTAAAGTTGTATTAAGTTATTAACACATGAATAAAGATAAAATGAACATAAATAAAGTTGTAAGGATGCATCATAACTACATTAGTAACATGTATCTCTTTCACATTCGAAGCTGAATCTGAACTATTTATATGCTTGAGGGACTTTTTCTAAACCATTTCCCAAGTTGAATTTGTGGCCTACTTAGATTCTTGTCCATTGGAAGAAGGGAATTGTGAGGAAGACTCTAGAGCCTCTGCAACAATTTGGAGGATTTCCAAGATGAGAAACAAGTTGCAAAGAAGATACATGTTTGGAAGTAGACAAACTTCCTGGAAGCATTGAATGAGTCTCCCATGATTTCTGGGAATGTGAATACTTGAACCTTGTTAAATATTTCTTAATGGAAGACAAAATTCAACTTTGAGAAGTTATAATATTATCACATGCTTCATGAAGGAATTCTTCATCAAGGAATTCTTCATCATGTAGAATCTAAAACGCACTCATCGTAGATGAATGTACAAGCTGAATAGGATTTTGATTTCTCAAGCCTTTTACATCTCCATGTTTGAGCAAGAGAGCAACACATGCAAGATGGTTATTGTTCACAACATAATGTAGAGGGGTCTCTCTTGTTCATGTGAGCATGTTTATACTTCCACCACTCTTCTTTATTATTAATAAGATTGCTTCAAGGTGGTCATGACCTGTAGTTATGAAAATATTACTTGGGAATCTATCTTTTTGTGAAGGTTTACTCTTAGCTTATGCACAAAAAAGCATTTAGTTTGTGCTTACAATGTTTCTCATTTTACCATCACCAATAATCCCCATAAGGACATAGGCCATCTTTAAAATGATGAAACAATGTTCCTCAGTTTTACCATCACCAATAATCCCCACAAGAACATAAGCCATCTTTAAAATTATGGAAACGATTATTGTCCCTCACATTAATTTCCCCAGCAGCTTTGCAACTTGATTATTTTACCACAACATTTGTGACCCTATTCAATTCCTGGAAGGATATCTTAGATGGACATAGCCATATATACTTAACGCTGATTTTTAACTTGTATCTTATAAAAGAAAGGACAATTATGATCCACCGAGTAACTGTAGACTTACAAGAAAAATCATAGAATGTATTCTCTAGTTTGTTCAGAGCTGGAATGCTCATTCAAAAAATTATTTGCCTCCGATTCGAGTTGTCTAGGAAAATGATGATGCACTTCTAAATGTTTTGTTAGCATATGGTTCTCCAATCAATGACATATATCAAGATGGAAATAAAGTTTTGCATTGGGCTTTGAAACATGACACTCCTCTCAATGGATGTAGTGTAAATTGTTTGGTTGTGGAAAAGTGTAAATTGTTTGGTTGTGGAAAAAAATTTAGATGTTGGTGCAACCGTAACATCTGGAAACAATACAGGACCAACTCATGTTCAAAGAGAAACATGACGTAATTAAATTATTTAACTTATTTATTGTAAAATAAAAATATTTCTAGTATATACTATCCATAGTTAAAATAAATATAGTTACAAATATCCACCCAAATTGCAATGGTAGAAATGGAAAACTTTAATATAATTAATAAGATTTGTAATCATATATATTTTAAAAGGACATTAATAATAATAATAATAAATGATAATTCATGTTATTCATATAAAAATTATTTTTTATTTTGTTTAGACATCATAGGTATGGAAAGTAGTATTTTATCAATTAAACCTAACTTCAAGAAAATCCACAATAAGAAGTTATGAACGTTAATTAAAAGATGTTGTTCAAATTACTAATCATCTTTTGATAATTTTTTAATTAATTTGATTAATAATAGTTTAAGTTTTACTCTAATTTAATATAAAACATAGATTTAAGTAAACATAAAATTATAACAATATATCCTTTTCCAAACACGTAAAATAATGTTAAAGCATAATCTCATATTTATATGGATAGTTTGGACAGCTGCAGTAAGTGCTTTGAAGGGAATTGCCATGGTTTATCGGGGAAAGGCAGAGGGAGGGCATGAGTTTCAATCCTTATGGACTCTTTGAGAGCGTGGGCTTTTAACATTTTTTAATATGTGCAAAATGATTAACATACACGAGGATAAGGAATAATCCTTTCCTTTTGACAAAGAGTCCCATGCCCTTTTGTAGTCTTCTGCTAATAATTTATTATTAACTAGACAAATGAGCCTTTTTTTTAATGTTAGTATATGAACATACACGAGGATAAGGTACCCGATATGTTCGTTGAATCCCCAGATTAGTTGCCCAAAGGATGGCTTACAGAAGCCAAAGTTAGAAAGAGAGGCATCACCGCAGGTAAGGTACCGATGCAAACTTAATTGCTCTTCACTGCTAATTAATATCATCTAGTGCTCAAGCTTATCAATCAATAAATGAATGGAGATCTAAAATACAGACAAATTACTTTATATAAATCTAACCACACTTATAACAATGTATCAGAAGTTACCTAACTTTAGCGAAGTTTATAATAAGAAGCGTATGAAGCTATGAACCCATTTAAACTCTCAGATCCTTTCATTAAATGCTCCTTAAACCAACTTCTGCACAATCAAGAAAGAGAGTTTCTGCTATTTCCATCTTTGAATACGAAGACAGTTAAGGAAAACGGTTAAAACGAGTTTTTTATGAATTAAATTTTTATTTTTTTGGTTAATTATTATTAACTATTAATCGATTGTTAATTTGAAAATATTACTAGCATTTGTACCAAATGTTGCAAAAAAAACACGGTAACGTATAAATTTGAAAAGAATAGTGAGATATAAAAGATCATTGAATATCAAAATTAGTAAACAAAATATAATAAATTGGTGGGGCAATTCTGTAAAGTCTTTACAAACAAATTCATTGTTTTTGTAAGCCATAATCACATTTTTCTAGTAAGGTACGAAATCTTTTTTATCAAGAGAAAGACACTGAAAATTTTGAAGAGACATCTATGAAATTCCCTGATGTACTTGCAGCAAGCCAAACACCGAATTATATAATACAAATACTCTTTCTAGTTAAAAAAAAAAGAGCAACCTTGCACAATTTTAATTGAAGAAGACTTTCTCAAGGATGAAATGCAACTTTAAAAGGAGTAAGTTGAGGGTAAAACAATAGCATGCCCTTATGACCTATGGCATCAAATTTGCAAAGGAAGCGAATTAATACCAATGAATTACTATTGAGATTTCCCAAAATATTTACTAATTTGCAAAAATGAAGGATAACAAGAAATGAAATTGATTAGCACACCATTAAAATGCAGAACTAAGTAAACTGTGAATCAAGAAAATTGATACGTGATTTAATATCTCAATGCTACTGCGTGTCAAACCAAAAATACAGTGCAAGAAAGACAGCAATAACACACGGCACAGAAACAAAAATTTACCCTTGAAACTAAATGCTATAAAACCAATAACAATAGAAGGGTTGTTCAGCTCTTCGTGAATTCAGAAAATGCAGACTACATGATTTGTCTATATCTATAGCTACTCCTGAGTGGGAACTTGAACAACTACTTGGTGATGATCTCTTTCATTCTGCTAGTGAAACTCTTGTCCTTTTGGATCAATCGATCTAAGTTAGGTTCATCATGTCCAGAACAATACACTGGGTAGTGTTTGCTGGGCTAACCGAATTTGAAAGCATCAAAATACTTGTCGTGTCGAGGGAATCAAGAGAAATCAACTAACATAGTGAATAACAAAGAAGCAAACTAAACAACTGGCAAAGATTTCAATTTTAGAGCACCTACCTAGTTTTTTAATAAATTAATTTAATTGGGCGTTCAGTCTCTCTCTTTATATATATATGAAGTGCATACACACATACGCAATGCGTTTTGTAAGTGTCATTTTTCTATACAATACATGATGTACATGTTACAAATCCTGGGTAGACGATGAAATAGTCCCCAGGATCGAAATCTCAACCCATCTCGTAAAGGGTACTGACAAATTTTTTATTTTGTTTCTAAAATATCTTAATCTACACCAAGTGCATTCGGATCTGTCGTTCAGCACTGGAAGCCAAGGGCACCCCAAATCTAGAGATGATGGAGTCTTGAAAGGCATGAAGCAACCCTTACAATTGCAGCTATCAAAGCAAAAATAACCATGAAACCCGTTGCTTCATTCCCCACTAGAAAATAGATTGGAGAAAACCCTAGAGGAAGAGCTCTTCCACGACCTACAAGTCAATCATGTAGTCATTTAGTAACACACTTCATCATATATTTAGCCCAAAAAACACATTACATTTGGAAGGAAAAGGAAAAAAGGAAAAAGAAAAATTGTGATTCATCTAGAGATTTATGTGAACCTTGAATTAATAAAAGTTCAAAAATGAAAAAAAAAATTACTTGAGACACAAATATTAGTGAACAATAAATATTTTATAAAATGTATAAGTTTGTCATATTGCAAATATACCAGAAAAACAATATGTATATTTACTAAGAAATTAGTAAGTACCAGTATGTGTGGTAAAGGGTGTCATTGAGAGCGCATCTAGCAATAGCACCCACAACAAGAAACATGCAGAAATTCAACAACAACAGAAAACCCGCAAGAGACTTCACCACTCCGAACGCCATTATAATTATAAAACTATGGCTACTTAAATAACTATAAGTACCGACCAAATGGGGCATAATTTGGAAATGACAAATTACCAATCTATACCATACACTAGATTCTTAATTTGCAGAGGATGAGATCAAGCTGACAACAATGGTGGTTGGATATTTTCTCGACTACCTATTAGTATGAGAACATTTGAAAATGGTCATGAACTTTCTGGCATTGTAGATGCCATTAGAAGTGATGTCTATGTCCAACATTTGCTAGAAAGTCAACATTTTTCCTCCACATTAGCTGCAAAAAATAAAGATGAAGAAATGATGAAACTCAGATTTCCTTTGTAGTAAAAATCAATCAGACACAGAAAGGTATTTTTGGTTTCTCTAGCTTGTAAAGTTAGTTTTGACAATTTGAATAATCCAGAGAAAATCTTGAAAAAAACTTCAATGAGCAGTTCTCTGCTTAGCAGTCAATGTGGGGATATTTATATAAAAAATAGTACAAGGATTTGTAAAAACTGTGGATAGTGGCAACAACTGATATATCCTAGCACCATGAACATGTCCTCATGTGCTTCCAAACCACCCGAAAGAAACCACTAAAATTTCTACCTTGTTGGACTACTCTTTTAATTAATATAATCGACGTCGGATGAACCATCGATCTCACAACATTAATGCCAAACATATTTTTTTAGCATACAAAACATTCGGGCCTACCAGGCTGAGCGAGTTATGAAATGGACAATCAAAAACATGGGTACAGAACATGCAGGCCTGCCAGGTCGAGCGAGTTATGGAATGGACAAACACGGGTAAGACTACAGTAAATCAATTCCAAACACCAAAATTTTAGAGGCCAGATACCAAAGTTGGTGATGGGATAGATTTTTAATATAAAATTGTGATGGGACATATTTGTAATATAAAATTCCTGGAAATAAGTCAAAAAAGCATGCTTAAACACTGCAAAATGTCAAATGATTATGCTTAGCGATTTTTATATATTAGGAAAGCCAGAACACTATCCACATTGTATAAATTTGTTCCATTCCACTGGCCAAGCTCAGGGAACCCTTGAATTATGTATAGTTATCAAATGTTGGTTTTCAGCATTCAAATCTTGTTGAAGTTATTGTGCTAATCAAGCTCAAAATTTCTGAGTAGGTACAAGAATGGTTTCAACAAAGCCTGTTAATTAAGGAAAGTGTAATGAGAATGGCTATCTCAGGCTAATTCTTAAGAACAATTTGACATTTGTGTACCAACCTACAGTAGGGAAGCTAGGTCCCCACATGATTTTTTCCTGTTCTTTTGGGCATTTTGTTTCATTCAAGACTTTAATCTAGTGGGAATTTTCATGGCCTTGTTGAATTTGGAGATTATCTTGCTGTCAATTGATAGGAATGGCAGTTTTGCTTTAGTTTAAGAAGTTTTGGGTACCCTTTAGGCTCACTACTATGATGCAAATGGATGGGAGAGGGAGCTGCATGCAATTAAAACAAGTGTGCATTATGCCCCTGAATTTGAGTGCTATTGTTCAAAGCAATGCTAATATACCCATTGCATATTTAGTTATAGATGGGCTTGTCTTAAAATCAGGAAGGGAAAATGAGTATGATTTAGAAAGTGATATTACAGTCACTGAAGCAGAGGCTTTGCCATTCCTAACGTTGATCAAAAAGTTTTTTCGAAAAATAAGGTATAGGTTAAGCTTAACATTATTAGTTAATGCATTAGAATATGACAATGCAGTGAACAATACACTTCAATGTGGGGCTATCCAAGAGACAAATGCTAAGTTGGTTTTTTCATCTCATCACAATACAGTGAAGGAGTCCACTGTTACTATGGTTACAAACCAGTCTGAGGATATGGGTCTTGCAAAAGGCATGGATACCCTTTTTGGATGTTCGGAGAAGGAAAATGATGGGAATGTAAACAGTAACCTGAAATCCAGTTGGAAAAAACCTCCAAGGCCGCCAAGAAAAGCTAGGGACACTTCTAGGGAAAGGTATATGAATAGTATTTCTGATACATCTTTGCGAAGAAAAGCAAGGCTAGAAAGAATGAAATCAGCAAGAAACTGCAAGTTTGCAAAGCCTTCTTCAGAAAAAACAAGCTTTTGGGCCTTGTTCGTTACTATTTCCTTCGGTGTTATTATGATAACTCAAGGTAGTAACTGCTATTTTGCTTCACAGTTGTCTCCTTTGAAGTTAAAGAGAAATACCTTTATTAATTAGAGGATCACAACTCTATATTGTTCTTAACCTAAAAGAAAAGAAACTCTAGCCCACAGGCAGTGTATCCATTAGATTGATGTCATTGCAAGGATCATAGAGTTCTGCATGTTGGTTTTGTTTCATCATCTTATTCTGAATGTAAAATGTGATTCTCCATTTTCCTTTTTCCACTCTGGCAATTTGATTTTAAGGTTTTGTGCTGGAAAACGTCAGGGACCAAACATAACTCCATGCTTATTATGCACCCATGATCTAATTATGGATTTGGAATAATTGTTAGAGTAGTTTCCATGAAAAGTTTTTGATTTCACTCTCTATTAGGCATATTCACCAAAGCTTATTCTATAGTCAATAGTGTCATAGCTTGAAATAGAATTTTGCAATCCTACTGAAGTCTTTAGGTAAATTTTGCTATAAGGATTGAAATTTTGGAAGACCTATTTTTACTTCTGTTATGTCAGCCTGATGAATTGGATCAGTGGGAGAATATTATGTTTGCTTCCCTTGTTGCTTTTCAGGTATGTTTTCACACGACATCGGTACCCTACAATATTTATCACCAAAATCAGGACAAACAAGTCAATTGTCTATGCACAATTTCACAAGTCCTGTCTCAAATAATGAATCAGCGCCGGCCAGTGTAAGCCTCTCCTACTCACCATTTCTTTAATTCCTCAAATTCATATTTTGTTGATATCAAAATAAGTAGGGCCACAGATTAAACTAGGACTAGGCCAAGGACAATAAGATTTTTTCTACTACTAGAGATTCAATGATCCTTAATATGGGAATTCCCATGCTCATTACTTTTAGGTAGTATTCTTACAGTAAACATATTATATTAGAAAAACTGAAGACATTCCCTCAAGAATTGGATGCTATCAAATTCATAATAAATGAACCACCTATAGTTGGTTGTTCTTACGATATCTGTAGTTTTGGTTAGCTCTTATAGTTTGCATCATTAATTGTTAAAACACATGGAATCTGATGTTTGTTTTTCTTCTTCAACCAATACATAATAATCCCATTTGCCACATTAATGATGACGTGGACAGTTTAGGTGCGACAGTGGTGATTCCTGCAAGTCTGACCAATATTACACAGTTCACACTTTCTCAAGAGCATCAACATTCATTTATTATCATATGTCCCAACCATAGTATCCAACTATTGAGACCACATTTCATTGATAATCACATAAGAAACCATATGAACATCATTCATTCCATGCATTCTAATTAGTTCCATAGACAGGGTTACAGACAACATCTCATCAAGCTCAGATTTCCTTTGTAGTAAAAATCAATCAGCTACAGAAAGGTATTTTTGGTTCCTCCAGGTTGTCAAGTTAGTTTTGACACTTTGAATAATCCAAACAAAAGCTTGAAAAAAACTTCAATGAGCAGTTCTCTACTTAGCAGTCAATGTGGGGATATTTATATAAAAAATAGTACAAGGATTTGTAAAAACTGTGGATAATGGCAACAACTTATATATCCTGACACCATGAAGATGTCCTCATGTGCTTCCAAACCACCCGAAAGAAACCACTGAAATTTCTACCTCGTTGGACTACTCTTTTAATTAATATAATTGACGCCGGATGAGCTATCGATCTTACAACATTAATGCCAAACATATTTTTTGTTGTACGAATAACGGAAATAATGAAGAAAAACAAAGAAACTCAACAGAATAACCAAGACAAGAAACTGAATTGGATTGGAATTTGTTATTCAACAATGATTCTCCGCTCATTACATTTCATGGGCATTTGTTAGTTTTATATCATCGACCGTCGTTACATAACTAATATTTTGGTATAAAACTGTCTAGTTACATTTTACCCAAAGTTACTAATTCGTTGTCAAACTAACAAACTCCACCTTGACAACAATTTTCCTAATCTCTTGCCCATGCCCATTCATCATCTTTTCTGCAAGCCAAGAGAAGCTAAACACCACCGCAGCTTCTCTATTGTAACTGGCTTTGTGAACATGTCTGCACAATTCTCTCGCGTATGGACCTTTTGAAGAGCTACTTTTCCGCCATCGATCACATGTCTCAGAAAATGATACCTTACATCAATGTGCTTGGTTCTGCTGTGATAAGCAGGATTTGTAGCCAAGTGAATAGCGCTTTGACTGTCACAAAGCACATTCACTTTCTGTTGCGTCCTTCCAATCTCATCGAGCAGACCCTTTAACCAGATTGCTTCTTTACTGGCATCTGAAGTAGCTATATATTCAGCTTCGGTAGTGGACAACGCAACTATTTCTTGAAGCTTTGACATCCAACTAATTGCTCCACCTGCAAGAGTAAAGACATAACCTGTAGTAGATCTTCTTTTGTCCAAATCACCTGCATAGTCAACATCTACATATCCGCAGACTGATCCTTCACTACCATTAAAGACGATGCAATGGTCACTTGTGCCTCTTAGATATCGAAGCACCCATTTCACTGCTTGCCAATGTTCTTTACCTGGATTTGCCATGAACCTGCTGACAACTCCAACTGCATGTAAAATGTCAGGTCTTGTAGATACCATCGCATACATTAAGTTGCCTACAACGTTTGCATATGGTACATGAGACATATACTGCTTTTCTTCATCAGCTCTAGGACTCAAAACCGAAGAAAGCTTAAAATGGGAAGCTAGTGGAACATTAACAGGTTTCACATTATTCATAGAGAACTTTTCAAGTACCTTCTCCACATACTTCTGTTGTGATAACCAAAGCTTACCATTTTTCCTGTCTCTGTGTATCTCCATGCCCAAGATATGTTTTGCTGCTCCAAGATCCTTCATATCAAACGTCCTAGAGATTTGAGCCTTTAACCTGTTGATATCTTCCATGCTTTTTCTTGCAATAAGCATATCGTCAACATACAAAGCTAAGATAATGAATATGCCATTGAAACTTTTGAAGTACACACAATGATCATACTCACTTCTTATAAAGTTCTGGCTCACCATGAAGGAATCAAACTTCTTGTACCATTGTTTGGGAGACTGCCTCAAACCATACAATGATTTCCTGAGCTTGCAAACTAATCTTCTGCTGCGACCTCGTACAAAACCTTCTGGTTGTTCCATATATATCTCTTCGTTCAAATCACCATGTAGAAAAGCTGTTTTAACATCTAACTGTTCTAACTCAAGATTAAGCAACGCATTTAGTGCCAACACAGTACGTATAGAAACAAGTTTTACAACTGGAGAAAATGTCTCATGAAAGTCTATACCTTCAACCTGAGAATACCATTTTGCTACCAGTCTCGCCTTATACCTTTCGATACTTCCATCAACTTTCCGCTTCAGCTTGAAGACCCATTTGCATCCAACAACACTTCTCCCTTCAGGAAGCTCTACAAGATCCCAACTATTGTTCTTGGCTAAGGAGTCCATTTCTTCTTCCATAGCCAATTTCCATTTCTCGCTATCTGTATCATCTACTGCTTCCTGATAACAAGAAGGTTCCCCATCTTCAGTAATCAAAGCAAAAGATGAAGTAGAATGTTCATACCTTTTGGGAGTTTTCCTTTCCCTTGTAGACCTTCTCAAAGCGACTGGTTGCTGAATTGGTTCAGAAACTTGCACTGGTTCAGAAGCTTCAACAGCTTCCTTTGTGTCTTCAACACTTTTTTCTCCAGAAGTCTCTCCTTCCTTTCGACTGTCACCGAAAGGTCTAGCCTCCAACTGAACTCGTTGATTCGGCGATACCTGTTCATGTTCAATTCTTTCAACATTTGATTTTAACAAAGAGGATTCATCAAATGTTACATCTCTACTAATGACTATCTTCCGCAATGTAGGATCCCACAACCTATATCCTTTCACTGCATAGTCATACCCAACAAAGACATAACATTTCGACTTTGGATCTAATTTTGAACGCTGATTTTTCAGAATAAGAGAATAAGCATCACAGCGAAATATCCTCAAATGTGAATAGTCTCAAGATTGACCTGTCCAAACTTCTTCAGGAATTTTACAATCAATTGCTACTGAAGGTGATCTGTTAACTAAATAACAAGCAGTAGATACTGCTTCTGCCCACAACTCCTTTTGCAAGTTAGCATTGTTGTTCATGCTTCTGGCTCTTTCCATAAGAGTTCGATTCATACGCTTAGCAACACCATTTTGCTGAGGAGTATAAACAACAGTTTTGTGTCTAAAAATTCCCTCATCCTTACAGTATTGTTCAAATTCAACAGAAGTGAACTCACCACCATTGTCAGTTCTTAGACATTTAATAGATTTGCCTATTCTTTTCTCTACCATTACTTTAATATGTTTAAAGACATTTAATACATCAGCTTTCCTTTTTAGCATATAGACCCAAACTTTACAGGAGTAATCATCAACGAAGGTTAAAAAATACAATGCACCTCCATATGACACAACAGGGGAAGGCCCCCATAGATCAGAACGAATGTAGTCTAAAACATCTTTACTATTATGATTTCCAACTTTAAATCTTTGTTTACACTATTTTCCATACACACAATGTTTACAGAAATCTAAATTCAAGGATTTCAGACCGGGAAGAGATTTACATTTCATCAATATCTGAAGACCTTTCTCGCTCATATGACCCAATCGCTGATGCCATAGACGAGTACCTGCTTCTTCCTTTTCTGACGCAACCGCTGCTTCACTGATCTGAGTACTTCCTTTTAACCTGTAAAGATTTCCGACCTTTTCTGCCTTCATAACCACAAGTGCTCCTTTAAAGACTTTTAAGACGCCATCCTGACCTGTAAACTTATATCCATCTGAATCCAACACTCCCAAAGAGATTAAATTTTTCTTCAAATCAGGTACATGTCTAACACTAGTTAATGTCCTAACTGTGTTATCATACATCTTAATCCTGATATCTCCCATCCCAACAGTCTGACATGACACATTGTTACCCATAAACACAGAACTACCGTTTACATTTTTATATGAAGTAAACCAATTTCTATGTGGGCACATGTGATGCGAAGCACCAGAGTCTAACAGCCAGCTATCAAAACCCTGAGAGACATTACATTCAGGTGAAGTTTCATCTATCATACATAATTCTTCAGCAGATAAAACTTCGTCTATCATACCTGAATCGACCTGATTCGCTTCGTTCTTCGGGTTTTCGGATTCCTTTCGTTTCCAACAGTCCTTCTTCAAGTGTCCAACTTTACCGTAGTTCCAACATTTTGCCTTACACTTCTTTCCCTTTGATTTATATCTGGAAGACCCCCTTGGTTTTTCTCCTCTTTCCTTTGAGCGTCCTCTAGCGACCATGGCTTCTGATGCAGCTGTTTTAGTGCTGGATTTCCTTCGTACTTCTTCAGACAGGAGAGCTCCCACGACTGATTCAAACTTCAAAGAATCAGCAGAGTTGAAGCTGATTGAAGTTACGAAGTGATCCCACGATTCAGGCAGAGAACACAACAAGGTTATGGCTTTATCTTCTTCCTGTATTTTGACTTCCATATCTGTTAATTGACATATTAGTGTATTAAAAACATTCAAATGTTCTGCAACGTTTGAACCTTCTTTCATTCGAAGACTGTATAACTGCCTTTTCAGATAAATTTTGTTGGTTAATGACTTTTTCATATAGAGATTTTCAAGTTTTTCCCACAATCCTGACGCCGTAGTCTCTTCAACAATGTTGAAGAGAACTTCATTCGCTAGGCATAATGGATGGTACTGAGAGCTCGGGCATCCAAGTCCTCCCAGTCAGAAGTAGTCATGGTTGTAGGTTTCTTAGTTGCCCCATCCAATGCCTTGTGCAACCCTTGTTGCACAAGTAAATCCCTAACCTTCAGTTTCCAAAGAGCAAAATTGCTCTTTCCGGTGAATTTCTCCACCTCGAATTTCGCATTCGACATCTTGGCCATTTTTCCTCCTTCCTAGGGTTTCAATCTTTCTAGGGTTTTTGCTTTTCAAGAAAAAAAAATAATCTCAGCCTCTGAACTAGGGACCTTTCTTTATTTATAGACCCTTTCTTACAAACCCCTTTGTTATTCAAACAAACAAAGAAACCCTTCCTGAACCCTTTCTTTTCCTCCAATTTCACACATTCACTCCTTTACTTAAAAATTTCTGAAACAATTTCTGAATATTTTTTTCCTTTTGTTTTTTTTTTTCGATTCAAAGGAAAAACCTTTAACAAGCCCAGAATTTATTTAGCAATGGCCAAAAGGAAAAATGATACCCGGTCTTTCACGCAGCAGCACCTCTAGCACCTCCACGCAGCAGCACGCAGGCAATGATACCCGGTCTTTCACGCAGCAGCACCTCTAGCACCTCCACGCAGCAGCACGCAGGCAGGCAAGTCAACTTCCGGCACCCTTCCTCTAGCGCTTCCACGCAGCAGCACCCAGGAAGATTCACGCAGCCTCACGCAGGTCCTCACACAGCAAAAAACAACACGCAGGTTCCCAGCACGCAGGAAGATTCACGCAGGCTCTCGCAGGCAGACTCTGGATTCTCACGCAGGCAAATTCACGCCAGCAGCACCAATTCTTCACGCAGGGTCTTCACACGGCTTCTCACGCGGATAGGCTCTTTCACTGAAAAAACGCCTCACAACTGATACAGCTTCACGCCCAATCGCTCGGCCCTCGGAGCTCTGATACCACTTGTACGAATAACGGAAATAATGAAGAAAAACAAAGAATCTCAACAGAATAACCAAGACAAGAAACTGAATTCGATTGGAATTTGTTATTCAACAATGATTCTCCGCTCATTACATTTCATGGGCATTTGTTAGTTTTATATCATTGACTGTCGTTACATAACTAATATTTCGGTATAAAACTGACTAGTTACATTTTACCCAAAGTTACTAATTCATTGTCAAACTAACATTTTTTGGCATACAGAACATGCGGGCTTACCAGGCCGAGTGAGTTATGGAATGGACAAACATGGGTAGGACTACTGTAAATCAATTCCAAACACCAAAACTCTAGAGGCCGGAGTTAGTGATGGGACTGATTTGTAATAAAAAATTCATGGAAATAAGTCAAAAAAGCATGCTTAAACGCTGCAAAACATGAGATGATTATGCTCAATGATCATTATATATTAGGAAATCCAGAACACTATCCACATTGTAGAAATTTGTTCCATTCCACTAGCCAAGCTCAAGGAACCCTTGAATTGTGTATAGTTATCAGATGTTGGTTTTCAACATTCAAATCTTGTTGAAGTTATTGTGCTAATCAAGCTCAAAATTTCTGAGTAGGTACAAGAATGGTTCCAACAAAGCCTGTTAATTAAGGAGAGTGTAATGAGAATGGCTATCTCAGGCTAATTCTCAAGAACAATTTGACATTTGGGTACCAACCTGCAATAGGGAAGCTAGGTCCCCACATGAGTTTTGCATGTTCTTTTGGGCATTAGGTTTCCTTCAATATTGTCATCTAGTGGGAAGTTTCATGCCCCTTTGCTGAATTTGTTGATTATGTTGCTATCAATTGATAGAAATGGCGGTTTTTCTTTAGTTTAAGAAGTTTTGGGTACCCTTTAGGCTCACTACTATGATGCAAATGGATGGGCTGGGGAGCTGCATGCAATTAAATCAAGCGTGCATTATGCCCCTGAATTTGAGTGCTATCGTTGAAAAGAATGCTAATATACCCATTGCGTATTTAGATATAGATGGGCTTGTCTTAAAATTAGGAATGGAAAATAAGTATGATTTAGAAAGTGATATTATAGCCACTAAAGTAGAGGCTCCACCATTCCTAGCGTTGATCAAAAAGTGTTTTCGAAAAATAAGGTATAGGTTAAGCTTAACATTAGTAGTTAATGCATCAGAAGATGACAATGCAGGGAACAATATACTTCAATGTGGGGTTGTCCAAGAGACAAATGCTAAGTTGGGTTTTTCATCTCATCACAATATAGTGAAGGAGTCCATTGTTACTGTGGTTACAAACCAGTCTGAAGATATGGGTCTTGCAAAAGGCATGGATACCCTTTCTCGATGTTCAAAGAAGGAAAACAATGGGAATGTAAACAGTAACCTGAAATCCAGTTGGAAAAAACCTCCAAGGCCTCCAAGAAGAGCCAGGGATGGTTCCAGGGAAAGGTATATGAATAGTATTTCTGATACAACTTTGCGAAGAAAATCAAGGCTAGAAAGAATGAAATCAGCAAGAAACCGCAAGTTTGCAAAGCCTTCTTCAGTAAAAACAAGATTTTTGGGCCCTGTTCATTACTTTTTCTTATTCATTACTCTTTTTCTTCACAATTATCTCCTTTGAAGTTAAAGATAAATACCTTTATTGCTTAGAGGATCATGACTCTATATTGTTCTTAACCTAAAAGAAAAGAAACTGTAGCCCACAGGCAATGTATCCATTAGATTGATGTCATTGCAAGGATCATAGAGTTCTGCATGTTGGTTTTGTTTCATCATCTAATTTTGAATGTAAAATTTGATTCTCGATTTTCCTTTTCCCACTCTGGCAAATTTGATTTTAAGGTTTTGTGCTGGCAAACGTAAGGGACCAAACATAACTCCATGCTTATTATGCACCCATGATCTTACTATGGCTTTGGAATAATTGTTAGAGTAGTTTCCATGAAAAGTTTTTGATTTCACTCTCTGTTAGGTATATTCACCAAATCTTATTCTCTAGTCAATAGTGTGATAGCTTGAAATAGGATTTTGCAATCCTACCAAAATCTTTATGTAAATTTTGCTATAAGGATTGAAATTTTGGAAGACCTATTTTTACTTTTGTTATGTTAGCCTGATGAATTGGATTAGTGGGAGAAGCTTATGTTTGCTTCCCTGGTTGCTTTTCAAGTATGTTTTCACAAGGCACTAGTACCATGCAAAATTTATCACCAAAATCAGGACAATAAAGTCAATTTTCTATTCACAATTTCACAAGTCCTACATGATTTGAGTTGTTTTGAATGGGGTTTGTTTCTTGATCAGGATCCAAAACTAATCAATTCCACAACATACCATATTACTGCTGGCGTGTATGCACTAAACTTCTGGAAAAATATATCGATATAAATATGAGGAGGAAACAACTGATGACTCACCCCTTACTTGAATGGATAGAACGACATAGACATACATTGAAAGGGTAGGGAGTAATCCCTGTTATATTCTAGCCTACCCCTTTGGACGAAACAGTTGATAGGGCCGATTGATTATGCTCCCAGCTCATTAGTAGATCCCCCACTTAAAAGAGTAATAGTATGGAGCCCTCGCTTGTTTTTTGAAAGGTAGGGTAGGTAAGGCTGAAAATGATGCATTCTTGTTATGTCCCACACCCATCTATTGGCGAGCTGGCAAGGATTTTCCCTGTGTCCTGCACATGCATGAACACACACATCAAGTAGATGAACAATATATGTAACATAGTAAAAAAAATGCTCAACATCACAAGTTACCCTTCGCGGTTATCTCTGTCAGACTCCCAACCTGGAGTTATCCCATACAATCATGCGCACTTGTTTCATCATATAGGAAAAGTGGCCTGCATCACTATGATCAGTAGCATCATATCATAACACATGCATATAGATATACAACATAATCAGAATATAATCACCCCCAACGTAAATTCAGAGGCCATTAAAACCTCATTAAAGCACTCTCCTAGGTTGATTCTACTAAGCAGCTCAGCCAACCCGAAGTACCAGCCAGCAGACACCGACACCGAGTTGCAGAGCGAAGAACCCTAGCCTTGAAGCTACAGATGCCCGAAGGAACTTCAAGAGGAACCAACTTCAAGACGAACCAAGAGCAGAGGGTTCGCGGGGGACAGGAGTATGAAGTCAATCTGCAAAAAAAACAAAGAAAACCCAATTAGGTTCGGTTCAAAATGAAAGATGGACAGATTCCCCATGAAACACATTAATTAATCAAGAAGATTTCTGAAAATTTACCTTGAGCAATCTCCAAGAAGCAAAAGCTTCCTACTCTTTACCCTGTAGTCTGGCCAAACCAGGTTCGATTAGAGGTCAATACATAAACAATAGAAAATGAATAGAACAACAAAAAAGAAGAACCAGATAGACCCCAAACTCTATAGTTTCCAGTCTACAACAAAGAATGCCCTCCTCTGTAGCAAACGCTGCTATCCTTGCGCGGACGAGTTGGTTAGGGTAACAGACTGGGTAATTAATTCTAATTAACTAATCTTACATTTAAGGTTTTTTAAAGATTTTTAATTAAATTGGATGGCAGACCATTGTTTAATCGTCTAACAATGGATCTGATGGTTAGGATTAGGATAGAAAGGCAGTTGGGGGAGTTGATTTCCTTACGATATAATTAACTATTAACTGATTATTAATTTGATGACTGATTTTTGTAATACTTATGGCATAATTATGATTTTTTTAAATAAAAATTTAATTTGAGAAAGTCATCTGCGTGATTTAAAATTTAAAACTTTTTAATAACCTAAAAAATTATAAATGTCTATTTATAAAATAGGTGTGATTTAATAAATTTTAATCAACGTTCGATTAGATTGTAACACCAAAGAATATTGTATTAAATCTGGAATAAAACCAATAATGTTTGTATTAAAACAGAAAAGGTCTAATCTCTTTTTCTAATAGGATCATATTTAAATAAACAATAGATTATTGTGGTAGACTCAGATTTTGGATGCAATCATTTTCAAATAAACAATAGATTATTGTGGCAGACTGAGATTTTGGATGCATTCATATTTAAATAAACCATAGATTATTGTCGTTGACTGAGATTTTGGATGCATTCATGTTTGAATAAAACAATAGATTAGTTATTGTCGTTGACTGAGATTTTGGATGCATTCATGTTTGAATAAAACAATAGATTATTGTGGTAGACTGGATGCATTTTCATCTAACCAATCAAAATGATATTAAAAGAAGAAAGAGGAGAAAGAAAGCTCCCAATGCGTTCAGTGGACAGCGACGGGACCAGAGAATCCAAAGATAGAGGGCGCAGTACAGAGGCATCCATCTTCTTATTTCTGACGACCACCTTTAAGACTATCCTTCTTTACTTTCCAAGTCAAAGAAAAGAAGAAAGAAAAAGGGTTGCAGTAAGTGTGGCGACCAACTGATTGTCCAAGAACGCTGCATTGAAGTCCTGTCGAGCGACAAAATGGATCCAGAAGGACGTGGGCTTGTCATAGTCAACCTAATTATGACGTTTGTGTGTGGAATGCAGTGGACTCAATTGCATTGGCATTCACATTAGTATTGTTTTTTGAGACAATTTCATTGCCATTAGCTTTGCAGGAGAGGATTGATTTTCTTGGTTTTCCCTTTCGTTTTTTCCAACTGCACTGCAATTCTAGGACTGTATTTGAATTGTTGAACCCCCGTATTCATAACAGACACCACAAGTCCATTGTGTCAAGATAAGCAGAGGCCCAACAACATGAGGGTACCTGAAAATTCCCAGAGTAGTGAATTGAGGGCAATTGTGGTTGCCCTTTTGCTGGTTCACCTTGATGGGCTTAATGAAGAAGGGCATTGTCTTCTTGAGTTTAAAAGAGACCTGAATGACCGCTTTAGTAAATTGAAAAGTTGGGTGTCCACCGATGAGAATCCCTGTAGTTGGGAGGGTGTAAAGTGCATAAACAGTACAGGTAATCCTAGAGTATGGTCCCTCAATCTCAGTGGTATGAATTTAACAGGGAGCTTGTTCCCCAATATTGCAAATTTGACTACTCTGAGAGATTTTAACGTTTCAAAGAACGAGCTGTCGGGTGAGATGCTGCCAGAGTTTGGGGACTGCTCGCAGCTGGAGATTCTGGATGTGAGTACCAATAACTTGCAAGGTAACATCCCTCCGCAGTTAGGCAAGTTAACGTCCTTGACAAAACTTTATTTGTTTGAGAATGACATTGGTGGAAATCTGCCACAAGAGCTTGGTAATCTCTCATCTCTGGTGGAGCTTCTTATCTATACCAATAATCTTACTGGTTCATTACCTACATCGTTTAAGAATCTCAAGAACTTGAAAGACTTCCGAGCCGGGCACAATATGCTGTCAGGTCCAATTCCCCCAGAAATGGGCGAGTGTGAAAGCTTGCAGATTCTTGGATTGGCTGTAAATGGCTTTCAAGGTGAAATTCCGAAGGAGCTAGGAAAGCTTAGCAACTTAACGACATTGATATTGTGGATGAACGGATTCTCGGGTTCAATTCCTAGAGAGCTCGGAAATTGCAGCAAGTTAGAGATGATTGCTTTGTATAAAACCAATTTGGTTGGAAGGATTCCAGTGGAGCTTGGAAACTTGCAAAATCTAAAGAAACTATATATGTATAGGAATAATTTGAATGGAACAATCCCATGGCAGCTAGGGAATTGTGTTTCTGCAATTGACTTTGATCTTTCCGAAAACATGTTGACAGGATCCATTCCTTCAGAGCTTAGTCGCATTAAAGGTTTGCGGCTGCTTCACCTGTATGATAATCAACTTACGGGAAATATTCCTCGAGAGCTGGGACAGTTACGAAATTTAGAGAGTTTGGATCTGTCCAGCAATCAACACAATGGCACTATCCCAACTGAATTCCAATATTTGACCTCTTTGGAATATCTACAACTTTTTGATAATTTCTTGAGTGGTATAATTCCTCCAGAGATCGGAATTTACAGTACACTAACAGTGCTTGATTTGTCACTAAATTTTCTCAGTGGGAGTATACCAAATCAAGTTTGCAAGCTTCGACGATTGGAACTGTTACACCTTCGGTCCAATCAGCTGGTGGGGAATATTCCTTATGGTGTGACTACCTGCAAATCCCTAATGCTGCTGCGTCTGGGAGAGAACAAATTGAGTGGTAGCCTACCCGTGGAGCTTTGCCGAGATTTGACTGTTGTTGAATTAGATCAGAACCAGTTCAGTGGATTAATTCCTCCAGGGCTAGGCAACTGCAAAACCCTGGAGAGGCTTGACTTTTCCAGTAACTATTTGATGGGTAGCCTTCCGCCCGAGATTGGGAATCTTTCGCAACTAGTGAGTTTTAATATCTCATCAAATAAGCTTACAGGAAGCATTCCTCCGCAGCTTGGCGAATGCACAAGACTTCAACGACTTGACATGAGCAGAAATTCTTTTAGTGGCAGTCTTCCAAAAGAGATGGGCAATCTTCTTGCTTTGGAATTACTGAAGCTTTCTGATAACAAACTGTCAGGGCGGATACCTGGTATTCTTGGAGGGCTTTCCCATTTGACAGAACTGCAAATGGGTGGGAATAAGTTTTCAGGACCTATCCCACCACAACTTGGTCATCTTACAGGCTTGCAGATTGCTCTAAATCTGAGCTTGAATAGGCTTTCAGGAAAAATACCGGCTGAACTGGGCAACCTGAGTTTGTTAGAATCCATATATCTCAATAACAATCAATTTGTTGGTCAACTTCCTCCTTCATTTGCAAACCTCTCCAGTTTATTCGTGTGCAATGTTTCATATAACAATCTTACTGGGCCTCTGCCTAACAAAACTATATTTCTCAGCATGTCTGTTAGTTGTTTCATTGAAAATAAAGGGCTCTGTGGAGGGCCAATGCCAGATGCATGCAAACTTTCAAATGCATGGCCATCTGCCTTTCCCCCTGTTTGGAAGGAGACGAAGAACACAAGGGGGGAAATTGTGGCCATAATTGTTGGCATTTTAGGGGGGTCTTTATTGATTATGCTACTGGCCATCTACTATTTTTCCCGGCAACCAGTACGTTGTGCGCTTGTTTCTCCAAAACAGTATGTTGTTTACTTTTTCCCAACAGAGGGCTTTAGTTCCCAAGACCTAGTAGAAGCCACAGATAATTTCTCTGAGACAGCTGTGATTGGAAGAGGAGCATGTGGAACAGTTTATAAAGCCACCATGCATTCTGGACAAGTTATTGCTGTCAAGAAGATGGCTTCTCAAAGCCAAGGGAACAATGTAGAAAACAGCTTCAACGCTGAGATATCAACTCTTGGTAAAATCAGACACCGCAATATCATGAAGCTGTATGGTTTCTGCTATGACCAAGAATCTAAGCTTCTTTTGTACAAGTATATGCCAAAAGGAAGCTTGGGCGAGCTGCTTCATGGAAGTTCATGGATATTAGATTGGGATACTCGTTACAAAATTGCCAGAGGAGCAGCAGAAGGGATTTCATATTTACATCACGATTGCATACCACGGATTGTTCATCGAGATATAAAGTCCACCAATATTCTACTTGATGATGATTTTGAAGCGCATGTGGGAGACTTTGGACTGGCAAAGCTGATTGATGTTCCAAATCCACTGTCAATGTCTGCTGTTGCTGGCTCATATGGCTATATTGCTCCTGGTACGTTATGTCTGCACCCAGACTGAATCATATTTACTATTTCTCCGTCTGTCACTAAGAAACATGCCATTTCATTTGATGAGTTTCTACTGCATGGATATTCCTTCCATGCACTGGCATATAATTCACATTTATTACTCAAGAATATGCATGAATATGTTTTTACTGTATGAATATTGCTTCCATGCACGATTCTTCTATTTTTTCTACGCATAGGGAAACCAAGTTAGGGTTAACAACAAAATTAGGGTTTATGATCTTCATTCAGGTTGCCATTTTTCTTTTTGTACGCAAGGAGACCAGGTTAGAACGAAAGTAGGCTCTGTACATTGGAAATAAGTTTAATTTCTTTTAATTGAATGATTTTTTCGAAGTTGCGGTGAGATTCATATTTATCATATTCAGCACTCCAACGTTGCAATGACGTTAAAATCTGGTGATGGGCTTCAATATTCATTGGCTCTTTTCTAAACCTGGTTCATTCACAGGCTCGTGGTAAACCTCCCATTGAGGTCAAACTGAAAGTATTCTTGGCATTCTAACATCATGCGTTAAACTGTTCTGGATGGTATGTGGTCTGCTTCCCGCGGAAAATCAAGTGTCCCCTTATAGCCTGTCCCTTTCCTCCAGTGCTCACGGCTGTCCCTTTCCTCCAGTGCTCACGGCTGTGTCCTCGTGAGCCCGTGTGTTGAGAGGGTGGGATGGAGTGGAGGAGTGACAGTGCGCTGTCTTCCTGTGAGCCTTCGTTCTGGATGGTATGTGGTCTGCTAATAGGATTATACTATGCTAAATGTGGTGATTTGGAAGATGTCCATCTATTTTTATCACCAAATGAGAAATCTCTGATGTTTTATCACCAAAAGTAACTGATGGTAACTGATAGGCATTAGGTTGGACTATTACATATTTCCTCATGTTCTCAATGCTTGGGTTGGTTTATTAGCTCCCTCACAATGCAAAGTGATCCATGCCTATATAATGAGAACCAAAGTTCAAGTCTCATACACATATAAGAAATACCCTTCTAACTATGTATGTAGCTTGCACGAATTTAAAGGATTCACACCAAATGCTTAACAAAATGTGTCCATGATTAAAGTCCATGCAAAAGTTAGTGTTGGTAGTCATGGGTGGTCTTTTCAAAGATTTATCGAAAGATTTAGTTTTTTTTAAGCATCACTTCTCTTAAATAAGCATTTTATATTGCATGATTCCATTAGCACTTGTCATTATACCTAAAGCACCTACAAGATGATCAACCACAAGTATGAGTTTAACATTTTCTCAGACTTTGTTTCTCAGAGAAAGATATGCATTTCTTACAAGTTATGAGTGAGCTATCCATCTAATAGAAGTTACATGTAAGAATAAAATTTTGAAACAGAGAAAAATGGGATTTAGTTTGTTTCCATAATAATAATAATAATAATAATAATAATAATAATAATAACAACAACAACAACAACAACATTATCAACACATGACTTCTGTAGATTTTTCTCTATAAAAAAACTCATGAAAATTTTATATACCATCCATCTATCCAGCCATAACCCTCCAAACTGGAAACCTTTTCTTTTAAGTATAATTCTATTAATAACTTATTGCTTGCCATGTTTGAGAATTGTATATACCTTTTATTGAACTACTCTAAGGATGACAACTCTAGTTGTATTTACAACTATGTAGAAATAGGGCATACATTTAGACCGATTATTGGAGGGGAATCACACTATCTATTGGTATTCTAGAACATATCATATTCACCTATCTAAAAATAAAATAAAAAAACCAAGTGTTTGCACATTGGAATTTTTAGAATGTCATAGATATGATATCTACAACATGAAACGTTGGTGTACTTAAAAATTTGGAATGAATATTCCCATTCTATCCTATTTAGTTTTCCGTACCCACATATGGATTAATTAATTTAGTTTATTGTGCAAACAATCCAAAACTTCTAATATTGTCGATGTTGATGCGAGAGAGAAGGTGGTAGCACAATATTCTTTTTTAAGGGAGTCACATAGGGTAAAATAGCGTTCATAATGAGAAACCATTAATAATATATAACCCAAAAGTTGATAGAACAATAGAAAATTACATGCAAGAAGACAAATTATGCATTTTATATCAAAACCAAAATTACATTACATTGAGTGGCACCTATGCCACATTTTCCTTAATAAGATATTTTGATAATGTAAATTCTCAATTTTATACTGTACATATTCCTTGCACAGGGTTGTGACTACAATGATTAGACTATCAAATCCATTTTCTTGTAGAAACAAATTTCTCGTAAGTGATCTTGATGCATTCTACGTTGTACACTATTTTCTCAAATTCGGTAGGAATCATCTAAGGGAATGTTTCATGTGACATTTCCCAAAAATTTAAACCTGTACTTTTTTAGTGACTATTTAACCTCTACCCTTATCATCATTTGGCAATTATGACTTCAAATATTATAATTTGTTTCAAATATAGAACATGATCATATTGTTACTTGTAACGTATGCAGTGTATGCTCATGTTTTTGGCTAGTGTTTTTATTTCACCCTTTCATTGGTGATATGGGTAAAATTTTTGGGGTAGTCATATTTTTGAAATATTCTTCATTCCTTTGTAGGACTTATTTCACTCCTATACAATCTAATGATAAAATAGGATGAAATATATCTATTCAAGGATTGAAAATATGATAAAATATCTTTGTCCAAGGACCAAAAACAACATTCTTCAAGAACAATTTGATTATTTAACAACATCAAGTAGCATATCATGCAATGTTAAAAGAAAAGAGTGAAGGTTTTAACATTGTATAGAAATTACCTGCAAACAAATTCTTAAAAAAATAGAAAATATATAATGGGCAAATAAGACAATATACATAGAGATTTTTCTTCTGGAACCTAAAACTGGGAAAACTAGATTGATTTTCATTATATTCCTTTCAATGTTACAATACATTATGTACATTCTGAAACATTCATAAGCTCCCAATCCATTAACCCTATATTAGAACATAACCATAGTTTCCTTGACCAGATCAACAAAATACCATGGGAAAAACCGTCATGCCCAAAACCTTGCATAAAAAACCATGCACAAATCCATGGGTGGGTCTACCCACCATCATTGGGTTTGCCAAACCATCCTTGGATTTGCCCCCATCCTTGGGTCTGCCTCAAAAAAATTGTTTCGGGGCACTGCCTTGAACACTATGTAGAAACCCCGTGGCAGGGGGGAATGTTGCCCCCATGTGACTCCCCCATAGTGCTTGGCGCAACGTAATAACATCTACATCTAGTTTTGCAGAAAATATAATATCAATGTGAAAACTCTTTATGAGAAAATACAATCTCTACAAATCAAATCTATGAATGACAACAAACTCAAAACATCAAATACCTTTGGCTAGACACTTCACATCACCAACATCATGAAGTCTATAGTAGGTTCATATCAATGAAAAGAAGCATCATAAATTCATAACATTGGAAAACATACAAGTCTTTGTCATACCAAGTTTTACACATAAGTCTCTACATCAACATACAACCCTTACTAACATTTTGCTCAATCAATAGAGAGTCTTATTGTCATCAATCTCTTATCACAAATATTTGTTAGCTAGGAAAAAATTCAAGGATAAAAGTCACATATTATATCGTCAATACATGCTCTAAATGTCAAGCAACCTTACCTATACAACATATATTTCAAATCAAACATTAGTGGGAAAGCATACATGAACCTTTTTGTCACACTAATCTCTGCATCTGTATACACAAAACTATGTCTACAAATCATTGATCTTTGTCATGCTAATATCATCATTCAAGTTACTGTCACCAAGCGAACAAGTATATGTCCAACATATAGGCCAGTGTTAATGAAATAAGAAAAATTTAAGAGGATCTCTGCAAACTCTCATGACAGTCACCTATAATCATTTAGCTGCTACAAAAAACTTCTGTAAAAAGATCAAACACTTGAGTACAAGAAACATACAAGAGTCTCTTCCATTCAATGATAATTCTGATCTCAGCATACACATTATCAATGCAACATATTAATCTTGGATCTTTACAAAACCTCACTATTCATGGATATCTACATATCATGACCTATGTCACAATGCAATTCACACAATTCTGTCATAGCAAGTAATAAATATCATATCTCTACATAAAGCAACTAGCATGCTCTGATCTCTACATATACACTATTATAAACCACAACAATCTCTACATACAATATAAAAAAACACACTAATATCAAGCCTATGTTGCTCCTTTCTCTCTTCATTCTCTCAATTAGATCTACAACAAAAACATGATGTTAAGTCCTTTAAATATTCATAAATCCAATATATATTCAAGTAATAAGAAAATAATTGAGGACATCCATTAGATATCCTTTAAATTTTTCATTGAGGAATAAATCTGAGCCTGCTCTTGCACCCTAGTGCACACCTGTTCGAAACAAGACACAAGAAACTTAAGAAATTCACACACTAACTATTCAATATTCTTCTACTTCTATAATCTCTGCCCATTTCCAATACCAAGAGAAAATCCCATGGATTTGTTGATAGGAAAATTTGATAGGATCAAAAGGACCTTGCTCGAACTTCCAGAAGATTACCTTGGGAAAAAACCATGGTTTTAGCCTTAAGTTTTTCTTTTTTCCATGCTTATAGGTAGTAATGCACCTCTCCCCTTTAGGAAGTTCTTTATAACTCATGCCTTGAACACAAAACCTGCATTATCCTAGGTGGTAATGCTCCAACAAAGGTAACTCGTGTTACTCTGTCTCCATGCCCTGAAAGCTGTTAAAACACAATTAAACTTTGCTCAAACTTTCTCGAACTTCTAACATGCCTTTTCCAAATCCTAGGGGTCATGTCAAGTTTTAATAAAGCTTTAATAACACCTCAAAAAATTCATTAAAAATTCTCCCATCAACCACCTATGTCCCCTTAGTTGTCTTCACCTTCAAACGACTCCAATCCTTGTCCATTCTTCTACAATTGATCCAAACCTTGAGCTAGATTTTGCAACTCATATGCAATAAATTAAGAAACCTATGTAATCGTTAGGACACTTGTAATACCTTTATAATTATGAGGAAACATCCTCCATCCTTGACCTAGCTAGGCACATCAATTATTTATGCATACTAATAGTGTCATAATGTGTCAAAATCATGACATAATGGACAAGTTGACATCCAGATTGACATCAAGTACAACACATTAGTCATATTGCCAGCAATATCCCCCTTTGGACTTGATTTCAACCTCTTGCAAAACTCCAAGTCCTTCCCCCTCCCCCTTTTATATGAAGGGAAAAGGGTAGCACCAAGCCAAGAGAAGTAATCCCCTTGCAATGATCAACAATATAAATTTGATATGCTAATGTGAAGCAAAGAAATTGGCTACAAGGTATCACTCTAATCAACACCATGACCTGACCATGCTCCCCTTGAGTGTATACTGGGCCTTCTAGTGATATACAATATAAATATAGGGCTTTGTAAAGTAAATACATGGTTTTACATAATCATATCTTTCCCATAAGCATGACTAACACAATCAAAGACTCTGTCATCCCAAGTTTACATCAATCACCCAAAGCAACAAGGTTATATACATGAGATGACTTGATAGGGCCCATACATGATTGAATTTTATAATGTTTAAAACATGGTTCACTTCTTGACCAACACACCAAAATAATGAGACAATGATGTTACATGGTTGTAAAAAATGCATGACATCCATCAACAATAACAATATGGTGTATGATATCACAAGGATCTTAGCAGCAACATATGTGAAGTTCCTATCAACCTATAAATCAAGACCTTTTACAATATTTCAAGCAAGATAAGAGTAATCAACAACATGAACACTCCATAGCAACAACCCAAGCAACATATATATCTATCCTCCTCAACAATGAAGATGCATCAAATAAGGATTGTAGGAAGACTCATCTAAAAAGAAACAACAATAATATGAATTCGTCATAGATCATAATTCCAAACACCATATAGGAATCATAAATAGTTTGCAGTAAACCAATGTTAGATAAGTAGTTGCAATGTTCCTTGGTGCTAAGGAACCACAATGCCAATAATGAATTATGAGAAGCTCATGAGAAGTTCCCCTTGGGCCTATGCTAAGGCTCCATCATCCATCATGATCATAATAGATTTACCAAATGAAACATTAGTATCATCAAAAGAATGATCATCATAATAACACATGGAGTCATCATTAAAGTTGAACCAGTCAAATAACACACATGCATAGCTCCCCTTGAGATCATGCAACATTGGTCCTATAGACCTAGTTGTCATCAAGCTATCATATGCTCCACATGAATTTTTGCAATCCTTTTAGAATAAGCATCATATATAATATACCATAGTGGAAAATATCTTCCCCTACTCTAAATATGAAGAGGATGAACTTGAATTCTTATTTATGCCTAGATTTTTATTTAGAACATATAATTTGTCTGCGTTTATGCATCCTTTTTCTATAACTTTTCCAACATCTTCTTCTATAATTTTGCATCCAATTGATGTAAATACAATTATATGCCCTTTATCAACTATTTGGCCTATACTTAGAATGTTCTACTTTCAACCAAAAATACATTAGCAGCTTCTGTAATCTTAACATAATGATCACCACTACCCTTTCCTAGCACCTTTGCAGGTGCACTATTTCCAAGAATAACTTTACCACTCTTGTTTTTCTTCAGAGAGATAAATTTTCTCTTGTTTCTAGACATGTGATGAAAACATCTGCTATCAACATACAATTGATCTTCTTCTTCAAATGTGCACTGAGAAAGGCCACACTTCACTTGTTCCTCTTCCTTTTTCTTATTATGAGAAGTGCTAGTGGATCCATCTTTTTCAGGTCTTTTGATAACAATATTCTTATCTGATTTCTTGCTTTGGATGGAATCTACTTGTTTTCTAACATGTGTGTATGAATTCATTGACTTGATCTTGCATTATTTTCCTTCATGTCCAAACTTATTACATGTATAACACCTTACGTGACTAGAGAAGGGGGCAAGAGAATCATAATATTTATGCTTCATGTTTCTCTCATTGCAATCAATAGATTTTTGAAAAAATACATTGCATGTAAAAAAATACTCCTTAAAGAAACTTGAGTACCTAGAAGTTGATGATATAGCCATGGAGAGATTGTACAATCTGCTTTTTCAATCAATGACAATGTGTCTAAATTTATGACAGATAAAACATTCAACATCATTGACCAAAGGAGAGAATGGATTGGTATTTCTATTTTTGTCATACTTATTGGGGGTAAATGATTTCCTTTGAAAATTCAATTTTCTCAGTTGCTGGTTTGGTTGACTTCTTACTTCTTTACCAGGATTTTCAGAGTTTTCTTTGTTAACCTCAAGATTTCTTGCACAATCTTGTGAGCTAGATTCTCCCTTAATTGTTTCATGAAAGCCAAGGCCTAATTCGATGGAGGGGGGCATTTGACTATCGAGAAGATTGTCCAATATCTTGGTACTATCCTAAAATTTCAAATGTTTTTCCTTTTTTGCTAATTTACCTTTTATAATATTTAGCTCATCCTCTAGTCTTTGACACTGATCTTCCCTTTACTTATATTGCTTCCTCTTTCTTTCTTCAAATTTTCTTCCTTCTTGCAATTGTATTCTTAACTAAATAATTTCTTCTTTAAGCCCCTTCTCTTCTTCTTCAAATACTTGAAGTAGATCCTCATTTCATTTGTTTGACTTTTCCATATCTGATCATAGAGAGATGATCTCAACTTCAAGTCCTTCACAATATTGTTTCCTTTCATTAATTTTTGCTGTTACTAATGCAATATTTATTGATTAATCATGGTCACTATTTTCATATTACTGCAACTTATTCTCAATACTGTTAATCCTTTTCAAAGCAAAAAAAGTTTTTTTTTTAAGGTTAAATACTTCATTTAACCTTTCTTGTTCCAAACCAATAATTCCATTTGATATAATAACGGTTGTTTCATGGTCGCTGTAACAACCCCAGGTTAAAAGTTTATGTAATAAAGTTAATAAGGGAAAAATAAGACCAAGGTCATGGGACATGTATTCCAAGTTGAATGTTGGGAAAAGCATTCTAGTGGGTGTTCATTTGGTTTATTATGGCTAAGGGGAAATTGGAAAAGGCAATGGAAAAGGATTTGGAAAGTCAAGAGGCAATAATTGGCATTTTATTTATGAAAATACAAGAATTTATTAGGAGAAAATGAGGGTGAAAGGTCACAAGTTGCATGTGAGGAGGAAAATCAAGGAAAATAGAGGCCTCAATGATAAAAATTCTTTTGAGGATCAATTCACAACATTTTTCCAATTTTAGCTTGGAGATCTCTTTATTCTCTCTACTCTCTCATACTCTTGCACACTTAGAGCATTCTTGGAGCACTCTATATTTGGAGAAAGGAAGGCAAAGGAAGGAGAAGAAAGCAAAGGGAAGAAATGATCAAGCAAGGAAGAGGTGGATCAAGTGGCTACAACGGGATTACTTGTAGGTATTGAGTTGCATGTATGATTTAATTTGTAGCTTTGACATGCATGGTACATGCATGTGTGTATTTGATTCTCTTGTTGTCATTGGCACAAATTTTGGTAGGTGTGACATTGGTTTTAGCCTTGCCTTGGCATTTCTGGATAGCCATGGTGTGATGGGGTTCTCTTACTCGTTTGAGCTAGACTGTCTAATGGTTTCGAAACTGAGTAAGGTGGTCTCAAGAAAAATCCCAAAGGTCTAGTAATCCTTGGACGCAAATCCTAAGGGTGGAGACGGGAAAATTCCTCACAGTTTAGATGGAGAGATCTAAAGGCATCCATGCTTGTATAGGCCGAGTGATCTTTGGATTGGTTTATCGTGGGATTGCGGTAAATTCTGGTAGTGTATGTTTCTTGTTTGGGCATAGGAATCCCTTGATAGGATATACAATAAAGCCTAGTTGTATAGGTGCTTTATTCGAGCCTAGAAATCCTTGATCAGTTTTGGTGGGATATGTGGTAAAGCATGAGAAGCATGGATGGTTTTGTTGCGAGTCCCACATTCATGCTTAGAATATGGCATGGGCATGATTGGATGAAAGAAATATTTGGTTCAACGCAATCTATGGTCAGGTGGTATGTGGAAGTCCCCGACTTGATTGGCTTTTGTATATGTTAATAAGATCTCTTTTCCTCTCGTCTTCTATGTGTAAATGTGCTTGTTATTATGTGTCTTTAATGGTTATTCTATCATTGATATCTCTCTGGTTATATGCTGGTTATAAGAATGGTTTATGACAGACTTGAGTCATGGCTCTCATAACATTTTGATTAGTAAATGAAATGTAAATGAATGTATGACCTAATAGATGATAATGTGACTATTGTGAGAGGGTGTTATCGGGAAATCTAGTTTCCACTCGGAGCTGCTAGTCCCACTAAGACGGGTAGCTATCTTAGAAACAAGCACACTAAAACTACTTTCGTTTTCCTTTATGAGAAGTAGATAAGAGGGGAAAAAAGGTACCAACCTCAGTCTTGCACTTGGTTCCTTATTTGGTTCCTCTCCCTTCTGACAGATCTTTGCCGTTTGCTTCCTTGCTTCAGAGAGCACCTGTAGAATCAAAGCAGCATAACACTATCGAAGAACAAAGATCTACAATCATAAACAATATAGGACCAGATATATATTGACCACACAAATGCATATATCATCAAACATACAAGAATGTGGAGGAAAACTTGAATAGCTTTATTAATAGAAAGAATAGCAAAGAGGATTACAACCAATTGTTCTGACCTAGCGTCATCCTCCCAGCATGAAAGCCCTTCTTCACCTCATGAAAAGCTTAGATCACCCAACACTATGATGTTTCACCGAGAAACTTAACAACACTTCCTTACAAAATTCAAGATTCCAGCCTCTGGATCTCTGTGATGAGGGATCCATATATAGATATTTGCAGGGGGGTGAGTTAGTTGCTGGGTTTTTGATTAGTGTCCTCTCTCTGATAGTTCTTTGTTCCACTTGGAGATTCATGATCTCTTACTCATCCTTGGGCGAATTCAGAGAGGAAAGTGTCATTGGAGAAGTTTCTGGAAGATTCCATGATCCTCCACCTTGCAAACTGTCTCTGCCATTTGTCCACTCTCGCTCATCGCACCCTACAGAAGGGCTATTCAGTATGCATCGCACCTTTTTCACTGAGCAGGTGGGATGCATTGCATCCTTAGCACTGAGCAGCATGTATGGTCTAGTTTTGACCAGTTCTGAGCAGTTTTCTATGGAGAAATTCTGAGAGATGATGTAATCAGCTGACCTTGCTCCTTTAGGGTGTGAAGCAACACTTTAGGGACTTAGAAGCCCTTGGTTTATGGACATTTCTGATTGGGGTTGCAGTGCCCAAAAATGTCTATAACAGTTGCACCCTAAAGCATGAGGTCGTTAATCTTTTGATGTCGGGCGAAATGCTTTATCATGAGGATCTGAAGTTTTTTTCGAACTGGAATGCGACCTGTAATAAGATACAATACAATACATTATCTTCATAATATTTTCATGATCTAGCTGAGGCGGGCATTCCCATGCTCAACTTTATAAATTCATTTTATGTACATAGGACAGACAACCGTCTGTGTAGCAGACTGATGATTCGGATAGAGCCATCATCCTTTGATTCGGATGATCATCTATTCGGAAATGATGTACATTTGATGTCTTTATTTCCCTGAATATATCGCAGCCTGGATGGATGAAACTAGATCGGGGTCTTCAAACTCGTTCAATCTTCACCTGAAGTACAAGTCAATCCATGTGAAAAATGTTCTGGAGTCGAACATGGAAAGACATTGCCTGATTACTAGCCAATGATGTAAGCTGTTAACAGGCGCGAGAGGAGTCACTGATAATGATGATGCCTCAAGGTACACCAGTACAATTCACGTGGTGTGAAAAGGGACTTGGCGTCGAACGCCACGCAAAATCTTTCGGTCGAAGGCCATTGATGTAAACCTGTCGCCGGAAGTGAGAAACTTTCCGTTGAGGCATGCAAGCTTCAAAGTACTGAAAGGGTTGTTCCTAGGTCTGCTTCTTGGATACTGAGCTGATGTCGACAAGAAGTGACCTGCCGTAGGAGGGCCTTAATGAATCCCACATCTATGACACGGGATGGAGCAAATGATTTTGTGGAGGTGAAAACGATCTGATGATACAAGGTTCAGGGTGGCGGTCATGAAAGAATGGAGCATGAATGTATTGCAGCGGATGAGACACAGGTGAATTCTCTGAGCGACTTCTCTTGAACATACCGGCGACACTGAAATGGATTGGTAGCGTTAACCCCAAAGATGGATGGTATGATGGACCAATGGTGATATGACCGGTGAACGGAATAACCCAACCCGACTCGGACGTGGAGTGAAAGTGTCATGTTCAAGAGCGACTTGCTACCAACAAAGTTTCTTCAAGTTTTCTTCCCAATTTTTCCCCAGTCATTGCTATCCAATACCTCTTTATTTTTATCAAGCTTGAGGAGGATAACATATGCTTGTTCTATAATTTGCCCTTCGGGCGAACCCATCGCTATGTTTTAACGAGCCTAGCGACAGTGAAACTCGTTCTTGTCAACATGACAAGTTTGTCGCTATTGATTTTAACGACAATGATAACTCGGTCCTTTTTCAATTTTAGAGAGTTTGAAAAGGGACGGAAAGGAAACTCCCATAATCCTTTTTCGTCATATAATCCCTTAAGTCCGAAAAAGTATAAAATAATACGAAAGGGATGAATTTTCGATAATTTTAACGAGCTGAACAAGACAAGCGCTCGATATTTTTGTGTAATAATCCCTCAGGTTCAAAAAGATTAAAATCTAGCGGAGGGATAGCACTTCCGGTAGCTTTAATGAGTTGGAGAGGCCAATCGCTCGGAAATCTTTTCATATTTTACGAGTCAGGTGAAAAGAGCTTAAAGGAGACTCGTTTTTTGAGGAACGAGTGATAATTTCGGGTAGTAGTTGATTCCAGGTAAGGTTTGGAATTTTCTAATCATGGTAGTGTCACAAGGATGGCTAACAAGATCACTCATCGTAGATGTTCCTCAAAAAGGGTAAACAATCAAATGGAGGCGTATGATCGGCTAATAAGAGTGGAGGTGATGATGAGAACACGACCAAGGCTCAAAAGCTGATGATAATGCATTCACAATGGTTATTTACTAGAGATCGGTTCATTTTTTAATGAGCTTAAACTCTAGGGGAAAATTTTTCTCATTGCTTAGGTTTAATTTTTAACGAGCTTGAACTTCACATAAAAACTGCTCATGCCAGTCATATAATAAGGACATCTCATCGATAGATTCCATTTTTTATGGAGCTTGCACCTTTCGAAGCTTTGCCCCATATCCTTTCGCATGCAAGCTAGGAATGACCAACTACTATCCTAGGGGTTAGTTAACTACTAAGGTTAGGTAGGAAAACACTTCCTTTACTCTGCCGGTGCCATCTCGCCTCTAGCGAAGACGAACGGTCGACCCGACTACTCACCCGACTCAAGCAGTTGAAGTCAGCGAAACTACAGTTAGCATTACGTTGGTCGCTTTTCACTTGCTCGCAAAAGGTTTACATGCCCCCAGGCATAGCGAAGTAGAGTTTCTAGATTACCCTTCAATTTTCAGACAAAACATTTGTTCTATCGGGAAAGGTCTACCTTCTAACGGAGGTATCTTATTCCGGTCTAATTCCCTCTTCCTATACGGACAGGTATCGGACTAGTCATATATCCTTCGCAGAAACCTTACTCTATGCCTAGAGTTTTCTTGCCGGAACAGGCCAGCGTGCATGCCCCCTGGGTTTCAGTCATGTCCTCCCGAATTACTCGTGTTCTTCAGGTGGACGGACTGGAGATTGATGAGACATTCCTTTCATGAATAGACCATTTAGGGATAGTTTTTGACTATTAGCTATGTGTGATTCGGGGAACGAAAGCTGGTCTACGAGCTGGACCACTCGGCCTTCGTGCAAAAAACACATTACTCTAAAGAGTGAGGAGACAATGGCTCCCATGCTATAAATATAGTCGCGCCCAAGGAGTAGATTATAGTATAGAGGTCCTTGGACTACCATTACATTCATATAAACGGTTTTCCTTCTCAATGTTATAGGTACATTGGGAAGGATCCCTAACGGTCGACTGGTTCCTTTGTTGAAGCTCGTCAGATCTCTCATTTCAGGCAGAAGCGATGGCGAACCAAGTGCTTTCCAAGCAGTCGAGGAAAGGATACTCACAGAAGACCCTTCATCTATGATGGTACTGGCCATGACCATTCTGTAAGCTTGTACAACTATTCGGAATGGTACACTAGTTGGTAAACGGGGTCTGCCTAGTAGATTCCAATCGAAGGAAATGACTAGGTTGCTTGGAGGTGGGACCGAATAGACGGCCGGATATGACTCTGACAAACTTCCTTCCTGCAGTAAAGGAATAGGTAGATTGCCCCTATGCTCATCGGAGTCTGTGTTTATGAAAAGAATTTGAACAGTGTCGTTCTCATTCTCTTCAGTGACCATATCATCTGAAGATGGACCTTCTGAAGGCAAGACCGGGTTGACCGCTGCCTCGACCTTTTGAATTTCATCTGGTGTGGATTCAGAGGGTTTATCCTCAATGATATATGCTTCGACTGACCACAATGGCTTGTCAGTCGGATTTTCAACTAGTGATGGACTCGACAAGAGTTTCTTATATCCAGGAGGAAGCCGTTGCGGTGAAGCCAGATAGTTATCCAAAACTATTTTAGCTTCGTCTAGGAAGGGACAACGGTGGATGACGTGATCGCCTTCACACAGTTTACAAGGAAATTTACATTTCCTTTTCTGTCTAGATACTTCGCTTTCACTAGTTGACGGTGTACTTTCAACACGATCAGAGGTTGATGACACCGGATTGTGCAAACGAGGAGACCAGTCCCTTAAGATCTGAGGGATGCAAGGACAATCTCGATGATAGTGGTCTCCTTTGCAAATGACACATGGAGATTTAGGCTTGGATGGTGCAGTGTGTGGATTTTCACTAGACGATGCATGGTTGCCCCTTTTTGCCTTTGGCTCCTTCTTCTTCTTTTCCTTCTTCTCCTTCCCCTTCTTCTCCTTCTTAGTTACTTGATTTTCAGCTTTACCAGCTTCATCAAGTGAAGAGGAAGGAGGAGAGGGAGAAACGGATGAAGTAGAAGGTTGGGGGGTAACTCTAGTATCATCTAGTTGCTGACTTGATTGTTCAGGAATCACGGTGTTCTGAACGACAAAGGTAGAGAAGAGCCATATGGGTAAGCCAATCGTCAATCCTGGAAGTGACAATGTGGCCATATGGGGTGCACCAACATCTCCCCAAGAGGAGAAAGGACTAGGATTTCCTCCAAGGGGAAATCCTTGGTTGGTGGACTCCATTTTCCTCAACCTAAGACCAACACGGGAACAGTAATATTATTTCGATTAAAATAAATTTTAGACGCTTTGACACAACTTGTTTTTTCAATTTTTAAGAGTCGAGAAAAAACAAAAGATGACTCTAGTCGCCTTCGATTTTTAATGAGCCTGAAGTGACAAGTGCTCAAATGGACCTTTTCCTTTAAGGAGTCTGAAAAGGAACGAAAGAGACTACTCTGGAAATCTAGACAGAGGGATTACCAAACCAATCGCAAAATTGCAGAATACTTTTTACGGTACGACAGTCAATCTTCCCAAATGCTATGTTCTGTGCATTTCGATCGATAGGGCGGCAGACACGGCTTCCTAAGGATAAAGGATATAGCCTAATGTGGTCTCCCAATATATACTCGATGGTACGTGGGAGCACAAGTCCGTACTGGCACTTGCTGTCTCAAAGTGGAGGAATCACCCAAGCAGCAATGAAAGCAACAGTTACCAAGCTTTACGACGCCGGAATACGTCTCTAGCCTAGACTTCTAAATGTTGTGCGTTAAGTTCCAAAGCGTTTTTATGTTCATTGAATTTATTTTACAGTTGATCTTGCTTAATAAATTTTCCTTTCAGGTTCACCGCGTGATGTAGATATACAATTCCTAAAATGCAATCTAAGATGATAAACAATCGTTTAATCTTCTTTTTGCAATGAAAATTCTAGCTACAAAGGAAAGAGAAATGAGGTTCTTTCAACATAGAGCATAGAGCACACACTATATGCACTGTCCTAAATCAAACCAACAAGCAGTCTAAATGCAAATGCACATGCATGTATTTGTTTTCCGCTTTCTTAATGTGTGAATGACAAAAAGAATGCTGAGTACAAATCTGAATTATCTTTTCAACGCGATAGTACTAACAAATTTCTTTTCAAAAACGAAAGGAAGATAATGACGACACTTTGCGATTTTGAATTGAAAATTGTTTTCGACACTTGAAAAACCACTAATTCAAATCAAATACAAGAATAACAGTATAATCGACTATCAAGAACAATAGGATTCTCTTCTTTGGCTGAAAACGACACTTGCAACACTTTCAAATCAAGAAACGATAGTTCGATTACGCTACTTCTTTGTAAAAGAGAACTGAAAATGGTGCACAATACATAAAAACATTCACAGTTCTTTGCACGATGGAGGCAGAATGATGGAAAGGAAGGGGGTTTCCACAGTGGTATACTGATCATAGACAACAAAACTTCTGAATAGAGCTGAAGAGAGTGAAGAAAAACCGACGTCTGAAGACAAAATTAGCCTTTTCTGATCATCGCACCTGTTACACAGGGAATCCAGTATGCATCCCACCTACTGCACACACGAGGTGCGATGCATACAGACTTCCTTGAAGAGAGGTTCCGATGGTACCAGTGCGAGACTTTAACTTGGTTCTTGATCACAGTTTGCAGCTCAGTTCAGGGATTTAGGCCGAGCAAGTGATGTTCAGTAAATATAAATCACAGGGGCTGATCTAATGAGGTTACTAGAGCCACCACCAGGGCAATTAGGATGTTTGCAAATCGATTGTTCAGTTTATAAACAAAACCCAGAGATAGACTGAAGCAACATTGATTTACTTTGCACTCGCATAGCAAATACAGTTCGAAGGCTAGCTGGCTTGACTTCAGGCTCCGTCTGTAAGTTTATAAAACAAACAAATATAGACAAACAAACAAGCTATTCGAACCCCAGTGGAGTTGCCATTTTGTTATCGGGAAATCTAGTGTCCACTCGGAGCTGCTAGTCCCACTAAGATGGGTAGCTATCTTAGAAACAAACACACTAAAACTACTTTCGTTTTCCTTTATGAGAAGTAGATAAGAGGGGAACAAAGGTACCAACCTCAATCTTGTGCTTGGTTCCTTATTTGGTTCCTCTCCCTTCTGACAGATCTTTGCCGTTTTCTTCCTTGCTTCAGAGAGCACCTGTAGAATCAAAGCAGCATAACACTATCGAAGAACATAGATCTACAATCATAAACAATATAGGACGAGATATATATTGACCACACAAATGCATATATCATCAAACATACAAGAATGTGGAGGAAAACTTGTGTAGCTTTATTAATAGAAAGAATAGCAAAGAGGATTACAACCAATTGTTCTGACCCAGCGTCATCCTCCCAGCATGAAAGCCCTTCTTCACCTCATGAAAAGCTTAGATCACCCAACACTATGATGTTTCACCAAGAAACCAACAACACTTCCTTACAAAATACAAGATTCCAGCCTCTGGATCTCTTTGATGAGGGATCCATATATAGATATTTCCAGGGGGGTGAGTTAGCTGCTAGGTTTTTGATTACTGTCCTCTCTCTGATAGTTCTTGGTTCCACTTGGAGATTCATGATCTCTTACTCATCCCTGGGCGAATTCAGAGAGGCAAGTGGCATTGGAGAAGTTTCTGGAAGATTCCATGATCCTCCACCTTGCAAACTGTCTCTGCCATTTGTCCACTCTCACTCATCGCACCCTATAGAAGGGCTATTCAGTATGCATCGCACCTTTTTCACTGAGAAGGTGGGATGCATCACATCCTTAGCACTGAGCAGCCTGTATGGTCTAGTTTTGACTAGTTCTGAGCAGTTTTCTGTGGAGAACTTCTGGGAGATGATGTAATCAGCTGACCTTGCTCCTTTAGGGTGTGAAGCAACACTTTTAGGGACTTAGAAGCCCTTGTTTTATGGACATTTATGATTGGGGTTGCAGTGCCCAAAAATGTCTATAACAGAGGGCATCAGACCTTCTTGAAGAATATCAGATAAGTATGTGGTCCCTATGTTCAGATGCATTTTTATGACCTTTACATTGCATGTTCATGATGTGTTTAACGAAATGTCTGTCATGTTTAGGATGAGTCAGGCTAGGTCCTTGTTTTCTTTTTAATTATCACTTCTGAGTGTTTCATCAAGTTCTGGGCAGAGATTTGGGTTTTATACCTAAAAAAGTGGCTTAAATCCCGCGGTCGTTGGCACATAACTGGCTAAAAAAGACTGTAGTCACTGGGAAGCAGGCCTATGGGAGAAACTGGAGGCTTTCAGTCACATGGAGGTCTTATCATGGGAGTGACTAGAGGTTTAGTTTAGTAAAAGGCTAAGTTAACTTAGGGGTTGGGCACCTAGAGTGTTTGGATAGCTCCTGGGGGTCTTGTAGCACGTGAGGGAGGTCTGTAAAGTGTTGGTACATCGATTCCACTTCCTTAAGGTGAACTAGGAGGTCAAACCATATCATAGTAACTCTTCATCACATATTTACCCCAGTGGACCAATAAGCTTAGGTAATTGTGGGAGGAGGGTCTTACAAAGTGGTATCAAAGCAGGTTCCATTCTCTTTGGGTGACATCTGGTTTCTAGTATCTTTTGGTGATATCTGATACCACAGAGTGGTATCAGAGCAAATTTCACCCCTTGGACTGGATGGGCAAAATGTGTTTGTCATGCATGCATGTAGGTTGTATATATGTTTGATGTGTATGCATGGTGATGGTCATTGTTGTGGTTGTGTTGTCATGTAGAAGTTGAAGGTGTTGTTGTTGGGATGTGTTTGGCATGAATGCATGTCGGTTGATTATGCATTCGTTGTGTATCACTATTGTCTATGTGGATGTATGCATCCATTGTCACGGTTATAGTTACCATGAAGTCATGGTATGCAGTTGGTATTGTCATGCATGGTAACTGGATAATGACTGAGATGATGTTGATATATTGTTATATGATTATACATGTATCATGCTAATCTGGTTGATCTTGTAGACGAGAGATTCTCCCCTGAACGGTATTGAGGTATGTTGATTAAGTCTATATTTTGGTTTAGTTGACATGATGTACTTGGAAGAAGAAGAGAAAAGATGACTAGCAAGATGGTAGTTTACAGTTCACAAGATTCTCCCTATAGATGGGATGAGCAACATGGTGTGGGTACTCTCCTGACATAGAAAACACATTGAGAAGTTTGAAGGTAGAAATAAGAAGTTGCAAAGAAGATAATGACATAATCATTTAGGCACAGGAGAAACAAGCATAGGTTAATGTAGTTATCCCTTAGAGTTTGTGATATTTGCAGAGATGTAGAATGCTTAGGATCAATCATGGATGGTAGGACAAGACTAATGGGGCATATGGTATCAAGTCTTATGGTGAGCATAGGTCGGACATAGATGAAAAGATCAAATATGGCAAGTTCTTGGATACATCATATGGGAGAGTTGATGGACATAGGTTCTATTCTAGTTATGGTTCCGAAAGGTACCTTGGTCATCATCGTTATCATCCTTATAGGAGGAATGACAGGTGATATTTTCTAGATGAGTTCAAGAAAGCCAAGCTACCTACCTTTGATGGATATTTGCAGAAGTCGGAAGATGCAGAGGCATGGTTACTCGGGATGAATAATTTCTTTGAGTTGCATGATTACACATAGAATATGAAGGCCAAAATAGATATCTTCAACCTTAAAGGGAAATAAGACATCTAGTGGGAAGATGTGAAGCGAGTCAGAGATATCAAGACATAGGAGCTGAGTTAGCATGAATTCAAGAGACTTTTTAGGAAGAAATATTTTCCAGAGAGGTACTATGACAGTAAAGCTAAGGAGTTCTATGAGATAAAGATGGGATCAATGAAAAATAAGGAGTATACGACCAAGCTCCTGGAATTGTTGAGGCATGTACTGTATTTTAAGGTTGAGAAAGCCAAAGTTCAAATATTTGTCATTAGATTACCCTTAGCATTTAAAGATCAGATTGAGTACGATGAGCCTCAGTCACTTGAAGAAGTCATTGGGATGTTTAAGCACTGCTATGAGCAATCAAAGTGTAAGAAAAAATCTCAACAAGGCTAGAAAGGGAAAGACAAGACTAAAGTTAAATGGTAGCTGAAAAGAATAAGGCTGGAAAGGGAAAGATAAGACTAAAGGTAAATGGAAGTCGGAAAGAAGAAGGCCCTAGGATCTAGGTGAGAAAGATAATGTTGCACCTTACAAGAAGTTTAATGGATCTCAGTCTGGAGAACAAAAAAATAGAGGTGATGGTACAAGACAGTTGCAATGTTGGACATGTGGTAAGGAACATCTTAAGAAAGATTGATCGCAAAATCAAGGTGGTAGACCTCAGATTTATAGTGCATAGGAAGTGCAGACAACTTGGGAATGTTGGGCAGATAATTCCTCATATCTATGCAACATTGGATAACAAGTAGGTGGATCACCAGGAATCCATTATCGAGATAGACATTAAGCTTTGTGATCAAGTTGTTTCTATTTTGATTGACCCTGGATCTAATTATAGTTATGTTAATCTTGACTTGGTGGATAAGTGTGATTTGAATAAAGAAGTACATGTAGAATCTTGGTTAGTGTAGTGGGATACATGTAATGTCCCAAAAAGGAAATAACAGTGCTAAACAAGCAAAATACACATATGACAGAAAAATTCAGACAATAATTAAACACCCATAAAATTGCACCAGAGCTGTGCCAAACTAAGCATTTTATTATCAAAGGAGAGTACAATGCATGAAATGTGTGCAATTGGCTTGCCCAAGCAAGCTAGACCATCCCAGGTGAGAAAAATGTTTCCTGGATGCAAAGGAAAGACTTCTCCTTAATGTTCTATGTTGGCCCTAGAAATTCTACAACCGTAGGCTGGAAGAAATACTTGTTTGAACCACCAAAAGCACTCAGAAAATTTCACCAAATTAATCTTGAGCTCTCCACTAAAAACCCAGAAAGGGTTTGGCCTATCTCCAAGTCAAAGTTGAACCCCACAAAATGTTGCAAATTCCTTAAGTAACTAGCAATTCGCCCTGTTATAAAAATTAGGATTTTAGGCCGAATATCGTCCATAAAATTCTGAAAATTTAGCCATGGACTCCTCTCACAAAACCCACAAAATCCCAGAAATGGTTTTGCCTGATTTTGACCTCCCAAAATCAACCCCCAAAAGGCATTGCGTAGTCCCTATCAATTCTACACTGACTGCTGAAAGATACGACTGAAAATCCAATCTCCATTGCTAAAAAAATTCTCTAAATTTATATCTGAGGTCCTTGTCAAAAACCCAAAAAAACCCAGAAATGATTTGACCTGGTTTTGACCATCCAAAATCGACCCCCAAAAGGCCCTACACCCTCCAAATCTGTTGAAACACACTGCCTGCCAATGCACTAGCAAAATCATTTTCAAACACTTCGGAGAGGTATCAATCAATTCCACCAATACTTCCATTATTTCTCTTGGCAAACAATATCCGTCTGGATGAATGTTGCAATGGCCACACTAGATACACTACCGCATCCTCCAAAAATAAGCACTACTAGTGCGAACTGAATACAAATGATGGAAACCTCTCTACAAATCTCCTCTGAATGATAATGGATGAACCTCTCTTGGGTGGCACTCGAAGTTCCCCAAAGAAAGAGTGAGTTCTCCACTTGGAAAAATCTTGTGAAACAACAAGTGTCCCAACTAAACAACTTGAGCAACAAAATCAAATTCAATAAGCCAAGAATGCTAAATGAAGTGTGTTGCCTTACTTTTATAAATTTCGTGGAGCCTTTCTTCCCACCTTTTCTTCCCTCTCATGCATTTCGAATCATTGGCTTAGGAGGTGCGTATTTTTTATGTGGGTGGTCCCCACATATCATTAACAAAACAAAATAAAATAAAATTAACTTGCCTCTAACTCCTAAGTCTTCTATAAAAAATAAAATGGGCCCTATGTTCACCAAAATTGGCCCCCAAAATGTAGAAATAAATGATGTTCCAAAATAATTTAGTAAGGGACATTATAGTCCTCCTCGCCAAAAATTTCTTGTCCTCAAGCAATGCCTTAACGAGTGCCCTTTTTGACTATTGATCACCACTTTAACCACCAATAATACCAGAGTTCCAAATGTACCATTGAGTCATCCCCAATCTCAGCACTATCCCGACATGAAGGAATCCCTCGATACCAAGCCATCCTAATCAATGTGAAGCATGCCTTGATCGACTCGCTATTCAACCAGCTACAAGTACCAGAAGCCCTCTACATGCTAGCAATAAGTAGAGCATCATAATAATGTAGGACTTTGCCCAACTCCCCATGAAATTTCCCTACTAAGTAATCCATCTCATGCACTACAAGAGTAAAATCCTTAAGATGTAATCCAATCCTGAAGATGTAATCCAATCCTGGTGGGATTGAACCCTCGTCTAGCTAGGCGTCCCCTGATATCCTCCTTTCGATCACCCTGCCACACCGGTGAAGTACCCCACACCATTAACAAATCACTAAAACCAAATGGAAGATCTGGATGATCCTCCCTTGTAGAACCAACTCACCTCTACGAGTAGCTGAACTACTCATCCCTGTTGTACTAGAATCCCCTGGCCATCGCAGAAGGAACCTATCCTACTGACATTGTGAGACTTTGGTCATGACTAACCGCCTAGCATGCTCATACGTGAGCCTCCTCTCCCATAATTCTCGGCCATAATCCCATAATTCTCGGCCATAATCTATGTGATGATTAAGGCTAGACCAATCTTGCCAAAGCGACTCAACAACGCCAACACCTATCACTCCATGGCTAGCCCCAATCTTGAGCAACAATTTTCCTTGTCCTATTGTGAGCACTTTGGTGATCCCCCATGTGTCCGCCTGTTATCTTGACCATGCTCACTCAGGAGTGGAGTATCCCACCAATCCATTGGATCCCTAGATCCCATAACCATACTGGAGGTCCACAATCCCCAATCCTCTCTTCCTGTCATTGTGATATGTTTCTAGTTGTTGGGACCCCTATGTGCCCCGTCTCTACCTCCTTTGGGTATCCAATAGGTAGGCACCAAGCATCAAGAACCTGTGTCGTGAATATCCAGCTTCTCTCTGCCTACCAGATCACATGGCACGATCTGTTATCCCAACTCCTGATGATGTGCCCAGGTATTATTGGAAGCTCAGGCATCATCCTTCCAACAAGGAGTACCGTCCTACGCACCTCATGCTCACCTGACACCTTGAGCTGTCCAGCTGAAAAAGCACCATGTAACTCTCTCTCCGTCACCTCCCCAAGTGTGAGCCTAGGGGTGGAATATATCCTATCTTGACAATCAACCATGCCATCCCTATGCCTATAACCATCAAGTTGTGCACCTACCAAGTGTCTCAACTAGAGAGTCTCCTCTTGGCCCATGAAACGTGGTGTCTCATCCAACTATCTAAGGTGAGCATCCCATGCCCCGTTGCCTGAATGGAGAGTGTCAAAGGGAAACAACCATACACTTTGTGACTATAAGCAACACTGGAGGATGATGGGTGGGTATGTCCCAAAGAGTATGATCAAGAGTCCGTCATAATGCTTAAGAGTAAGCCTATGGATGACCCTCTCTCCACCTCGAATATATTGATAACCCCCTCGAGGCCCTGCCTCCACTAAACATGGTGTCCCTAGATTCTCAACAATGTCTTCATCGATCCTAGGTGAGTTGCGTCCAATGGTACACCTACTGTCACTATCCATAAGTCTCCCTGGAGGCAACACTCCAAGAGCTTGATGTGCCGCATCATGTGTCACTGCATACCACCAAGTACTACTGCACACCTAGACATGCCACTGTACATCGTAACCTGTCCCTGTGCACCACTGGATACCCCCGGTTATGGTTATACCATCTTGTACCATCCTGTGTCCTACTTGTGTCACTGCACATGTCACTCCTCGGACATCCTCAATGCGATGTGAGTCACTCCTACTAGCCTTGAGTTTAAACCGGCATGTTGTGGTATACCACCATGCATCTCCATGCTCCTTTGTAGGCCACTGCTCCTCGCTACATAGCCCTGCATGCCACTGGGTTCTATGGCATAGAATTGGGTCGGTATGCATCAGGCCACATCCCTCTCTATAACATTGGACCCTACAACCTGACTCTGTGCAGTATCTTCTACCATTGCCTACTGTCATATCACCCTGTAACATATGGTATCCCTCCTATGCCAAAGTGTCCACCACTCTGCTAGTGACCCCACAATGACATGTGTCATGTCGCCTCGTCCATCCTGGTAGACCTGAGCACCCTAGCTCCACTCGTGCTAGAGGGGATATTTCTACTGTGTCGATCCTTTGTGACCCTTGACCCTTAATCCTCAATGGGATAACATCGTCTCCATACAATATCCGGTCTGGTGGCCAAACCATGCCACCTCCTCCAACCAGCTCCTACCATAGAATGCTAATCATCTTGTGCCCCCATATGCCACCAACATGCCAAAACAACGAATGGAGTCTGCTCACAAACCACCTGGCCACTAGTGCTGACTAAAACTCCCCTAGGGAATGCATGCACTCAGGCACTGGGTTGACTACCTCATCAATGCCATATCCATCCCACATTTATGATATAATATAGGAAGCCCCGCCTGGATCCCAATGCCAACTTGGGTCTCCAGTACCCTCGATGTTTGAGAGCTCCCATTGAGATTCACTCCTGACTATGATAAACATCCATGAGTCTAGCCCACTCCACTGGGTACTAACTTAGGATCTCTCGCCATCCAACCCCAAGAGAGGGATCAAATGCACAAACTCCAACACATAGAACAAGCCTTCCATTCTATGAGTGTTGCACCTTACGCAACTCATGTCCCCTCAATTGACCATCCTAGTCAACACATAAAATTTTTCGGGGAGTCTCTGCATCTCTGTGTGTGTGGTGCAAAGGTAGTCTAGCAATGTTGCAAGCCCCATCTATATAAGCCCAAAGAGATATACTATCTAGAAGTTCTACAATTTTGTTGACAGTGTATGCATCTATCTGCTCTAAGTGAGTGGTTGGCCCCAAGGAAGAGTGCTCGTCCTCCTCCACCATGGGCTCAACACGAGTCACACACTTCCCCTCCATGACTAGCTCACACCCCTCTATGTGCTCTCCATGTTGCTGTAGGTGACTGTCATCCCGCAACTCTGTTGTAGATCTGGGTGCCTCTGTACCTATCGGCTCCTCGTCAAGGGTGGTGATGTCTCTCGACCTCTCAACATCTTGTTGTGTGCTGCTATCACCTGAAAAATCAATCATGACCACACATACCTCATCAATAAATACCTCAACAACAAATTTCACCTCCTCAACAGTGGATATGTCTGTGTCTCCAGTCACCTTGTTAATGGATGGCCCTATGGGTGTATGCTCTACTCTCTCCCCTAAGGTGTCAAATGATGTTATCAAAGAGGTATCAAACAATAGTGTCTCGTGTCCCACATTGGGTATACCGATGTGCTCCTCACACTTTCCTTTACCGCATGCTGAATCTCACCCACAAATAGCTCATATATAAAGCTAGGTCTCCACCAATAGAAGTTCCTCCTAGTCTCACCCTTTAACTATTCCTGTCCTATCTGCTCCTTTTGAGGAGATCTGGTGTCTTGAGTCTGCCCATTTACCCCACATGGTGTAGATGGTTGCACCCCCATGGTTTTTGTACCTCTAGTGTCTCAGTTGTAAGGATGAGGATGGGTTTGGTCTGTCACCCTCCTCAACTGGGCCAACCTCTCATTGTCCCAATGGATTCCACCCCATAATTTATGTACACTGAATTTCTCTTGAGTCATGGGTTTGCCTATGGTTTCACCCGTTACTGTGCCTACATACCCGAATCTTCCATGATCGTACTGGTTAGCCACAGTTGGGCCAAGATCATGCTTTGATACCACTGTAATGTCCCAAAAAGGAAATAATAGTGCTAAGCAAGCAAAATCCACATATGACAGAAAAATTAAGACAACAATTCAACACCTATAAAATTGCACTAGAACTGCGCCAAACTGAGCCATTTTATTATTAAAGGAGAGTACAATGCATGTAATTTGTGCACCTAGCTTGTCAAAGCAAGATAGACAATCCCAGGTGAGAAAAATGTTGCCCGGATGCAAAGGAAAGACTTCTCCTCAATGTTCTATGTTGGCCCTAGAAATTCTACAAATGTGGGTTGGAAGAAACCCCTGTTTGAGCCTCCAAAAGCACTCAAACAATTCTGCTAAATTAGTCTTAAGCTCTCCAACAAAAACCCAAAAAAACCCAGAAATGGTTTTTTCTATCTCCAAGTCAAAGTCGAACCCACAAAATGGTGCAAATTCCCCAACTAACTAGTAATTTGCCTTGTCATAACAATTAGGATTTCAGGCCCAAATATCGCTTAGAAAATTACAAAAATATAGCCACAAACTCCTCTCACAAAACCCATAAAAACCCAGAAATGGTTTGACCTGATTTTGACCTCCCAAAATCGACCCCCAAAAGGCAGTGCGTAGTCCCCAACAATTATACATTGTCTTTTGCAAAGATATGACTTAAAACCCCACCTTCGATGCTCAGAAAATTATGCAAATTTATATCTGAGGTCCTTGTCAAAAACCCAAAAGAACCCAAAAATGGTTTGGTCTAGTTTTGACCTTCCAAAATCAACCCCCAAAAGGCCCTACGCCCTCCAAATATGTTGAACCAAACTGCCTACCAATACACCATCATAATCCTTCTCAAACACTCCAGAAAGGTATCATTCAACTCCACCAATACTTCCCTTATTTCTCCCAGTAATAAATAGCCCTCCAAAAGAATGTTGCAACACTCGATACGCTACTACGTCCTCCAAAAATATGCACTGCTAGTGCGAAGTGAATACAAACGCTGGAAATATCTCTACAAATATCCTCTTGATGATAATGGATAATCCTCTCTAGGGTGGCACTCAAAATCCCCCAAAGAAAGGGTTAGTGCTCCACTTGGAAAACTTTTTATAAACAACAAGTGGTCCGACTAAACAACTCGAGCAACAAAATCAAATTCAATAAGCCAAGAATGCCAAATGAAGTGTGTTGCCTTCCTTTTTTAACTTTCGTGGAGCCTTTATTCCCACCTTTTCTTCCCTCCTTTTCTTCTCTCTCATGCATTTCGAATCATTGGCTTAGGGAGTGTGTATTTCTTATGTGGGTGGTCCCCACATATCATTAAAAAGATAAAACAAAATAAAATTAACTTGCCTCTAACTCCTAAGTCTTCTATCAAAATTCAAATGGGTCCTGTGTTCACCAAAATTGGCCCCCAAAATGTAGAAATAAATCATGTTCCAAAATAATTTAAGAAGGGAAATTACACTATAGGTACAAAGAAAATAGTTCATCCTTGGGTAAAAGCTTGTGCATTTGAGTTGAATGGTATGCCTACATCAACGCATCTGAATGTAGTTATGTTGGGATCTGCATACAATATGCTATTGGGTATGGACTGGTTGTAACTTCACAAGACTAAGGTAGATTTTTATGATAAGGCTTTTAAGTGTCTAGATGACAGTGGAGAACAAATAATCCTACAAGGTAAGAATAAGGCAACATCAGTGAAGATGGTTACAACTATGCAGGCTAAACACAGTCACATAAAAGGATGTGTATTGTTTGTAGCACATATTTCTAGTGATAAAGGTAAGGAAGTTGAGGTATTGAGCAAGTATCCGATCTTACAACAGTTTTAGGATGTGTTCCCGACAAATATTTCATAGTTTCCACCTCACAGGGAAGTGAAATTTTCTATTGAATTGGTACGAGGGGCAACACCAACATCAAATGCACCATACAAGATTAGCACTGTAAAGTTAGTGGAATTGAAATTGCAGTTGAAGGAAATTCTTGACAAGGGATACATCAGGCCAAGTGTGTCACCTTGGTGTGCACCAGTGTTGTTCGTAAAGAAGAAGGATGGTACTCTCAGGTTATGCATTGATTACAGATAGATGAACATGGTAACCATCAAGAATAGGTATCTGTTGCTGAGGATTGATGACTTGTTTGACTAGTTGAAGAGAGCAATGATGTTCTCGAAGATTGATTTGAGATCAAGATGCCATCGAGCATTAAAGAAGAGGACATCTACACGACTACTTTCCAAACCAAGTATGGGCATTATGATTTTATTGAAGTTCATTTTTCTTTGACTAATGCTTTAGCTACCTTTATGTTCTTGATGAATAGTGTGTTGTGTCCTTATTTGGACAAGTTTGTTATTGTGTTCATTAATGATATATTGATATATTCTAAAAATGAGGAAGAGAATGTCGAACACTTAGTAGCAGTATTGAGATTTCTAAGAGATCATTAGCTGTATGCCAAGCTTAGAAAACGCAATTTCTTACAAACAAAGGTTCATTACTTAAGACATGTTGTTTCCAAGGAAGTCATAGCAGTGGGTTAGGAAAAGATAAGTGTTATCATGGAATGGGAAGCTCCTAGGAATACAGATGAGGTAAGGTCATTTATGGGGTTATTAGGTTACTACAAGAACTTGTTCATTAGGAACTTCTCACAAATTTCATATCCTATCACATCATTGCAGTGAAAAGGGAATAAATATGAATGGACAGAGGAATGTGTAGCAATTTTGAGCAATTGAAATAGTTATTGGCAAATGGTCCAGTTCTAAAGACCGTAGATCCAAAAAAAGAGTTTTTGGTGTGTACAAATGCCTGCAACAGAAGACTTGGTGGAGTATTGATGCAAGAGGGATAGGTAGTATGTTATGAATCAACAAAACTTAATGAGCGCGAGCATAATTATGTTACACATGATATTGAGTTGGCAACGATCATCCATGCTTTGAAGATGTGGAGACACTATCTTCTTGGTAGGAGGTTCATCTTCATGAGTGATCACAATGGAATTAGATACCTATTTGAGAAACTGAATCTGAATGCCAGACAAGCTAGATGGTTGGCCACGATTAGTGAGTTTGACTTCGATATCAGGTACATTAAGGGAAAGGAGAATATGGTTGCAGATTCTATTAGAAGAAGAGTACAAGTAAATCATATAACAACTATGAGCTCATATGGGAAGGATTTACAAGATCATATATTATAGGAAGGATAACAAGATGGAAATTATAGGGGGCTTAGGCATAGGTTACAACAATAGGGTATAGGTGATCAATATGTGGACTATCATCTCACCATGGATGGTTTGGTCAGATTTAGGGACGAGATCTATGTGCCAGATAACAGTGAGCTCAAGAAGCTTATCTTGAGGAAATTTCATGCTAAGCCATATTCAGGTTGTCCGGGATATCAAAAGACATTGACAATGGTGAAGAAATTCTACCATTGGCCAAATCTGAAGAAGGAAGTGGCAGAGTTTGTGGCTAGATGCTTGTACTGTCAATAGGTAAAAGTAGAGTGTAAGCATCTAGGGGGTCTACTATAGGCGATTTTGATTCTAGAGTGGAAATGGGAGGCCATTTCCATGAATTTCATTACAAGTTTTCGAGGGACAACTAGACAACATGATTCCATCATGGTTGTGGTAGACAAGTTGACAAAGGTAGCACACTTCATTCCGATGAAGCCTATTTATTCAACTAGTGATGTAGCACATGTTTTCATAAGGAAGATAGTGAGGCTACATGGTGTTCCGAAGAAGATTGTGTTAGAGAGGGATTCTAAGTTCACTTCTAGGTTTTGGAAAGAGTTATTTGTAGGATTGGGTATAGATTTATCCTTTAGCACAACTTATCATCCACAGATAAATGGATAGACAGAGAAGGTTAATAGGATTTTGGAGGACATGGTGAGAATGTATGTTATGCATTAGCAACAAAAATGGGAAAAGTACCTTCCACTGGTTGAGTTCGCTTACAAAAATGGTTATCAAGAGTCACTGAAGATGATTTTGTTTGAGGCACTCTATGGGCAGAGTCATAATACTCCCATTAGTTGGAGTGATCCAGTGAACAAGGTGTTGATAGGACCGGACATGTTGACTGATTTGAACTTAAACAAGAATGCAGAAAATTACAGATATAATCATAAATACATAGATGCAACAGAAGAACACTTCATTTCATTAATAGAAAAATATTGAACTATGCTTACAAAGAAAATGGAAATAAGCTAGCTTGGGTGATGGTAGCTTATATTTGAGAAGAGATGTGGTGGCTACATGCCTGTGAACTATGTTAAAATGAGGCTTAAGGGCCTATTTATTATTGAGAAACAAGATAAAACCCTAAACAACCAAAACCTTAACCCTAGGAGATGTAACACCAAGAGTTTGTGGGCCCCATTGGGGTTACTTGGGCAACCGACTTCCGAGGGTCGTAACTTGGTCATATTATCTCCATTTGGTGCATACAATACCTTGTTGGAAAGGTATCTCTGAGTACTACCGGATTTGCAATGCAATTGGCATGCAATCGACCTCAAAAAACGTAGTTTATGGTGTCAAACCTGCTCCGAAATTTCAAGACCCGAGAAACTGCTAAAAATAGTAAATGCTGAAATAAATAAGGAAAAAGATGAAACTGACTAGAGCTCTAGGTGGAATAGGTAGGTTGCCACTAATATCCACTTGGATCATTCCTCTCCCCTTAGGAAACAATGGTCCCTATTGTGTGCATAGCCTCCATGAGGTGATGAAATTTTTGTCGATCCTGGTCCTTGGCGAACCACTTGCCTTAGTGAAGGAGTTGACCTACTTTGACAACTCGCTATAGCTGGATCCTCTACTTGTGAGTGTTTTTGATATGCGTGTACATGATCTAATCTATTGTGCCTTTTTCCATGCAGTATGGGTTGATCTCTGTTGGTGTGAGTTCTTCTTCAATGTCGGATGTGTCCAACAATGGTGGAAAGTATGGCCAAAGGTGCTCTACATTGAACGCTAGGTGCAAACCAAGGAACGGTGGGATGCTGAGCTAGAAGGCATTGTCACCGACAACCTTGGTGATGGTGTATATCCCATATTGAAGTGGGCAAATCTTGTGGTGGGGTCCAGCGAGGCACTCCTGGAAATGTAGCCAAACTTTGTCGCGCACCTGGGACTTGTGCAACACTCGATGTTGATCATGGCGCTACTTGTACTTAGCATTGGCTTTGTCCAATATATCATGTACTTGCTGGAAAATGTATTGAATGCACTCAATGATGTTGTTAGCCCTATCAGCTTTGGACTGGACGTGAGTCGAATCTGCCTGAGTGGCTCGAAATGGTATGGCCACATTAATGGGACATAATGGCTAAAATCCCAACCCTACCTGAAAGGGGCTGTGGCCCGTTGAGTTGTGGAGAGTTTTGTTGTAGCTGTACTGGACATAAGGGATAATTTCATTCCACATGTGTGGATTCTTTGAGTTGTACATGTGTAGAATGTGTACGATCATCCTATTGACAACCTATGTTTGGCCATCAGTTTGGGGATGGAAAGTCATGGACTTAGTAAGTTTTGTATCTAGCATTGACCATAGACTTGACCAAAATGCACTCTGGAATTTGTTGTCCTGATCTGATAAAATGGAATATGGGATCCCAAAGTGCACCCACACTTGCTCAAAGAAGATCTTAGCAGTGGCCTCTGTTGTGATACTCTTTTTGTAGGCCACCATGATGGCCATCTTGGAGAATCCGTCGATGACCACAAAAATAGAATCGTTGTCATAGTAGGTAGAAGGAAGGCTTAACATGTAATCCATGGAGATAGATTCCCAAGGCCGATTAGAAGTAGGTAAAGGAGTATATAGGCTTTGATTCTGGATGGTTGGTTTGGCAATGGCACAGGCAGTGCAAGATCTAATGAAGTTTCGGCCAATAAAAATACTTCTGTAATACCATCACTATTTTCTCTACTCTGAAATGTCTAGTGACCAGACTGTAGTGCACCTCCAAAATAATCTTGGAACGCTCGATTAAAGGAACACAAATGTGTCCCATGTGGCATAACAGTGCATCCTGAAGGTGAAAATTTGGAACTTGTTTCCCTTCCAGGAGTGTCTAGTATGTGTTTCTGAATTCTGGATTGCTTTGGTAAAGATGAAGCCACCCCGAAGTCTTGTGCCCACAAGAGTCAAGCACAGTGATCATCACCATGATTAGTGGTCGGCTGAGGCAATTAGTGACATTATTAGTTCTGCCCTTCTGATACTTAATGTTCAAATGGAACTGTTGCAAGTAGGTGGACCATTTCTGATGGCGATCGTTCTGCAACTTCCCTTGTGTCTATATGAGATGCAGGGGTCAGTGGTCTGTGTGGATGACCGTTTCCTTCCCCATAATGTAATGTTTCCATTGACGGTAGGCTTGCACAATGGAATACATTTCTTTGTCGTAAGTGGGATACTTTTGGATTGTGTCTGAAAGTGTCTCACTGTGGTAAACCATTGGATTCCGCTGCTGAGTAAGAACCACACTAATAGCATAGTCAGAGGCATCTATCTCAATCTCAAATGGTTGTTGTAGGTCTAGTAATGTGAGCACTGGTGCAAAGCAGAGGTGATGCTTCAACTCGGAAAATGCTTGCCGTTGGGTTTCATACAAAAAAAAATTGCTTTCACTCCGCCCTTGGTGACTTGACTTAAAATGTTAAGTGATATGAGAGAACCCAACATGCACTTGCGGTAGAAATTGGAAAGACCCAAAAAGCTGTGGAGATTTGTTAGAGTGGTTTGGGTTGGCCAATATCGAATGACTTGTATCTTGGCTGGGTCCACATTCACACCCTACTCATCAATGATGTACCCCAAATATTTAACTTGGGTCAGGCCAAAAGTGCATTTCTCCAAGTTAGCACAAAACTTGTGTTGTCGCAGGTTTGAAGGACCTGTTAAATATGGTGGAGGTGCTCTTCCAAAATCTAGTTGAAGATCAAGATGTCATCTAAATACACTACCACAAATTCATTGGTTAATGGTCACAAGACATTTTCCATCAATCTCATGAAGGTTGCAGGGGAATTTATTAATCTGAACGGCATGACCAACCATTTGAAAAGGTCCTCCTTGGATTTGAAGGCAGTCTTCCACACATCAGAGGGTTCGATAGACACCTGGTGATAACCTGAATTTAATTCAATCTTGCTGAAATATTCCCCCCCTTGAGCTGGTCCAAAAGGTCATCAATCCGCGGGATTGGGTACCTATTCTGGACAATGATCTTGTTCAACGCCTGATAGTCAATATAGAGTCTCCAGGTCCCATTCTTCTTCTCTACCAATACAATTGAGCTCCCATAGGGTGATGAGCTTGGCCTGATGTGCCCTTTCTGCAATAGTTCCTGAATCTACCACTTGATCTGATCTTTCTTCAGAATAGAGTGTTGATAGATTGGTCCATTAGGAAGCGGCGCGCTTGAGGTCAGATCGATGGAGTGCTTGACCTGACAGTGCAGAGGTACCTTTGTAGGTGAGGTGAAAATTTCCTTGTACTTTTCCATGACCTTTTCGACCTACTACTGCTGTGTGGAGCAGCCCTACCTAGAAGCCATGGTCACAACCTTATTCTTGCCCTGAGGATGAACCATAAGGAAGATAAATTTCATAATCTGGGAAATGATCTTACTTCATTGCTTTGCAGTGATCAATGAGATGGCAGTAGGCAGGGCTACCTCTGGTATCATGTACTACTTATTGGCCGAAGTAATAATCACATAGAGAGGTCTAGACTTTTATACAACATGTTGCTTCCACAAGTATGGTTGTCCTAATAATACATCACAAACTTCAAGAGGAGAAACATCACATAGTATCTCATCCGTGAAGGGATTGATGTTGTAGGGAAAGTGGCACTACTAGCTGACATGGAGATATCGTCCTTGGTGAAGCCACATGATGGTGTATGACTATGGATGTGTTGTAGTCTTTAGGACCAACCACTTGATGACCTCTGCTGAAATGAGGTTCTTTTGGCTCCTGCTGTCGACAATGAACTGCAACGAAGAACATTTCACCCACATTAGTGAGTGGAAGAGGCATTCCCCCTCCTCTGGATCTTCAGGCTCAATCTTCTAGATCTTTGTTGTGGCCATGGTGTCATTGGGCTCCACATCAATGAACTTCTTCCCTTTGTCATTCTCCTTATTAGGTTCTAACTCAGATTCAGAACATGCACCTGATTCAGAGGCCTTTAGCTTGGCCACCAGTGACTTCTTGGCCTGACACTCACTTGTGTTATGAGTGGAGCTCTTTTGGAACTCACACCATTTTCCTCTGTCCTTCTTTATCTTCATGGTGTTGTTATTTTATTGCAGCTTTGGCGAGTTGTCCTAGGTAGCCCCGCTTTGGCTCTGTCCTTTGCTCTGTGGTTTGGGGGTGCCTTTTCCTTGCTTTGGATTCACAGATCCAAAGTCTCACTTCTTCTGTTTAAACTTCTACTCAATCTTGACAGCATATCGGTACATTGTGTCGAGCAAGGAAATGTCCAGGAACTTCATCTCATCCTAGATGTACTTGTGTAGACAATCGCAGTACTTGAGTACCAAATTCCACTTAGAATCCTTGATACCCAGCTTCGTGCAAAGGGTATGGAAAACATTTGTGAACTCTAACACATCTTTGTCCCTGCCTTGCCATAGTATGGTCCACTTTATGTACTTATCTTCATAGCTCTTGACAGGTAATATTGTTCCTTGATGACGTCTCAGAAAGAATCCCAATTGGGTGTTGCTGAAAATAACAAGGGTTCACTCTTATCCTTTTGTTCATAGTAGGTTTCCCACTAGTTCTTGACTTGTGGGGCAACTTTGAGAAGTGAAAATTTAATATTTTCCCGATTGGAAAAGTCATGAACTGAAAAATATCCTTCCAATAGATTTAACCATTTATCTGTGGTGTTTGCATCTATCTATCCCTCAAATATGGGAATATTGAAGTTAACTTGTACCTTAAAGGAGTAGCGCCTCCATAGTGGCTGCTGGATCAAGATGTGTCACTTGTGGGTAGCTGTTGAAGGATCTAGGAAAAATTATCCATCATTGTGTTCCTTTATCACTTGAGGGCTTCCTCGAGCAACATTTCGAAATGATCTCTTGCCCCCTCATCTTTCTTTTCTTCCGCCATGGGTGGCCGTTGGGGTTTTCGAGGCTGATCTCGTAACGGTTCAACCAAATCGAGCCCTAACTCCTTATACCCTGACCTCGTTGGGGACATGCAAAGAAAAAGTAAAGAAAGAGTAGACTACTCTGATATCACTGATTCGAACTTAAACATGAAGAAAACAAATTACAGATATAATCATAAATACAGAGATGCAATAGAAAAACACTTCATTTCATTAATAAAAAAATACTGAACTATGCTACAAATAGAATGGAAATAAGCTAACTCAGGTGATGGTAGCTTATCTATGAGAAGATATGTGGCGGCTACATGCTTGTGAACTGTGTTATAATAAGGCTGAAGGGCCTATTTATTATTGAGCAACAAGATAAAACCCTTAACAACCAAATGCCAACCCTAGGAGATGTAACGCCAAGAGTTTGTGGGGCCCGTTGGGGATAGTTGAGAAACCAACTTCCCGAGGTCATAACTTGGTCATATTATCTCTGTTTGGCGCGTATGATACCTTGTTCGAAATATCTCTCTAAGTACTACAAGATTTGCTATAACTATTGCCACAGGCTTGCAGCGGACCTAAAAAAAGCGTCATTTAGGTGGTCAAAACTGCTCCGGAAGTCAAGGGCCCAAAAAACTGCTAAAAATAGTAAATGCTGAAATAAACAAGGAAACAAATTAAACCGATTGGAGGTCTAAGTGGAATAGGCAGGTGGCCACCAATATCCACTTATATCATTGGCGGACATGGAACATAAAATGTAGGTTATAAGAAGAATATGAAGGCAACACAAGATAGAAAAAAGAGTTATGCAGATTAGCATAGGGAATTTAAGGAGTTTCTAGTTGGGGAACATGTGTATTTATGCATCAAGCATAAGAAGAGTTCTTTGAGGATTGGTGATGAGCCCTAGAAATGGGTAATTATATGGGCTCATTTTGCCTCTTAACTCAACTTAGTCCACCATTCTCTTTAGTTTATTGCATTTTTTTAATTATATTTATGCTAATAGCGTGAATTGGGTTAGTCATTATGCCATGAAGTCTAATGTGTGCTTTATGCAGATTTTTGGTCAATTTTGGACAAAGTCAAAGGATTAATGAGCATTTGATAGCCAATATTTGAGGAAAACAAGGGAGAGGATTTGTAGGAGGGTGTCCCCCTCATTTATGACTCCCTACCTCGAATCCTCCTTCAGAAACTTGGAGCACAAACAGCCACATCAATGCATCCAAGGGCTCGCCGAGCAAGTCAAGAAGAACTGTTGTCTATATCTAGTTCTAAGAAGCCGAGCCCATTGATTTTAGGAGGGTTGTTGGGGGACTCCATTTGTATAAATAGGGGGGGCTTAGAGCCTCAGTAGTTTAGCCAGTTATTAGTAGAATTTTCGCACTTTTGTGCAGCCCTTGTTCAACTCATTTTCTAGCTTATTTTTTGTGAACAATTTATGTAATGTGACTTTTATTTTGATAATGGAGATGACATATTTTCTGAGCTAGTGCTGATTTCTTTTAGAGGGTTGAAGCTCTTGGGTTAGGGCCCAACCCAAGCTTCCCAGCACCTCTTTCTTTGTACTTATATGTTTTTGCTTCAGTTCATGAGTTAATTTCTATTACATAGATTCATTTTACCTTGTTTAGAATAGGTTGCTTTTGATGTTTTGCATAGCTGCTTTTTGTTTCAGTTGCTGAAGTAGGTTAATACAGTGATAGGCTAGGATTGAAAAAGGCCAACAATAGACCCTGATCTCCTTTCTCCCTTCCTGGGACCATGATTTGAGGTCAAGGCAACATTGCTGCCACCAAAAACATAGTTTTGCTTGTTCCATGCAATTTCTAGTGTGATGATTTGATTTGAAAAGTTAAAGGGTTGCTTCAAATTCATTTTGCCAAGATTATTTCTTGTTCTTGTAATAAATATCTTTGCAAGCTTTTCTATTCGTAAGTTACTGTTCAACACTTTATGTTTCTAGGTCAGAAATTAGGCTAACAAGAGATATGGTTCTGTTTTCTTGGTCCAGCTAGTCCTTTTCTTGCTCAGTTTCGGTAGTTATATGTGAAAATCTCTTACAACACACCTCAGCTCACAATACATCAATAAATTAGCCAGAATCATATCATTTCTCATAGGTTTCACAAGTCATTCACAGTCCTTCATGAATCTTCCCTAATTTCTGCACTTTTTCCATAAGATTTCCTCTCATCATTTGAACAAATCCAACCATCATTTTCTTTCCTGATCCTCCTTGTAAAGCCCCAAACACCTCAAAACATCCCTCTAGTATTTAGCTACCATTTCCCACCATTTTTCCACTCTTAAAACCTCTAAAAATAGCTCTCGGCATCCTCCTGTAGATCCTCCTATAGATCCCCCTGTAGATCCCTTGCAGCCTCCTGTAGAATTTCTTGTGAGTGATTTTTCGAAGTCCAATTGCAGGTTAAGTCTTAAGAAGGTTACTAGAGGCTTCTTAGGACCCTCCACACCTTCTTACACCTCTGCAAAAACCAAATCTTCCCTCCATCGCCACCAACCCTCTGCCACAGTCACAAACAGACAAAATCACATGCATAACAATTTCACATAAAACACATAAAAATGCAAAAAGATGTTCTTTTCTCATTTTCTTCTAGGAATAGCTTGAATAGATGTAATTTACCTTTTCAATAGTCAATGGCATTCATTTCATTAGTTTTCATCCCTTTTTCTGCAAAAGTAGGGTTAGTTGGAAAAATTAGGGTTTGCTAGGGTTTGCTTTACAGTCCAATCTTCTTTTTCTTTCTGCAAGTAGAATAGTCTTTGTAGAGTTAGCTTTCTTTCATCATAGTTAAAAGCTTCTTCTAGAAACTCATAGAAGTTTGCTTGAGCTCCTAGTGATCTTGCGCCAATTGACCAAGTGACATCCTGCAGTAAGAGCTAGTACTTGTGCATACAACACCGTCACTTCCAAGTTTGTTACGAACTACCGGGTTGATAAAAGTAAAGTAGGAAGCCCCAGGAGTTGCAACATTATTACTGCAATACTGGTGCTCACCACTTTTTGGCGCCGTTGCCGGGGAAGTGTCAGAGTATTTTGTGATTACTGCTTTCTTCTATTTTCTATTCGCAACATTCTGCTAAGTAGTTTATTTCAACAAAAGTAGAGTAGTTGTTTCTTTCAGTTTCTGCATTTCATTTGCTTTCATTTTCAATTCTGCAACTTTCATTTCAGCAAATTCATTTCAACAAAAGTAGAGTAGTTGTTTCTTTCAACAATTTCCATTTCAACAAAAGTAGATTAGTCATTTCCTTGCTTTCAGTTCTGCATTTCATTTTCTTTCCTTTTCAGTTCTGCAATTTCATTTCAGGAAGTTCATTTTCAGTTAGTTGCAATTTGTTTTGTTCAATCAATTTCAGTTTTGCAGGTATTATCAGTGTGGGGAAAAAGAACCAAAAACCAAACAAAAAAAGATTCCCTTTCATGCCTCGTAGGAACAGAGATAATTAAGGGAAATTCCTCCCCAATACCCCCACCACATCACAAAGCCACACTTCTCTCTTCTTCAGTGGAAGTGACCTAGAAGATCCTTTAGGAGAACAACCTGAAATATTTGAAGAACCTATGGGAGAAGAAGAAGAAGAAACCATCCCTCCTGAGACAATGGCTGAAAACAAAAATGCTAGGGGGAATGGAGAAAGAGTAGAGGGTACCTTTCCCATCCGAGAGACCAATGGGGACACTAAAATGAAGAACATAAGCCCTTCATCCCTACCTCACTTCCATGGATTAACTACAGAAGATCCTGACACCTTCCTATTTGAGTTTGCTGTTATCTGTCGAACCTATGACTATGCAGAAGACGAGCAGAAGTTGAAACTGTTTCCTTCTACCCTCAAGGATGCAGCATTGTGCTAGTTCATGGGGTTACTTGACAACAGCATCACAACTTGGGCTCAGATGCAACAAGCCTTTAATAACAAATATTGGGACTACTGTAGGTCAAAAGACACTAAGGAAGAAATATTCTGAATGACCATGGGAAGTGATGAATCCTTGGAAGATTATGAAGAGAGATTCCAGGGCAGTTATAAAAGAGCCAGGTGCACACTTGACCCCAAATCTCTGAAGTTTGTCCTACTCAGGGGAATTCCAGAAGACCTTCTAGACACCCTCCATTTATTGGCTGGGGGAGACATCTATCAGCTACCTTATGAAGACATCAAGATTGTCTTTAGAAACAATTCTAGGGCAGTCAGAAAGAAAGGTAGGGGGAATCAACCCATGGCTAGTACCTCCTCCTCCAATTCATCCCTCAAAGGTGAATTTGGAAACATGCTGGAAGATTTCAAGAGTGAGATGCTGTAGACTCTTGCCATGCAAATGGATACCTTGCATATCAAAAGGAAACAAGAGGAAGCAGAGAGGGCTTTGGCCATTTTTTGTCCTAGGTGCACTAAAAGGCATCCTAGGAATGAATGCCCATTGAACTCTATAGAGGTGTGCTCATTCTGTGAAGAAGATCATCCTACAAATAAGTGCCCTTCCTTGCCCGGACTTGCCCGGAGCTATTGAACCAATCTATTTCATAAACCAAAGGAGGCCGCATGGACCTAGACCTTACCAGCAGGGAATGCAAGGGACATCCCAGGCATACTACAACCCCAATCAAGCCACTTCCATGGCTTCTTGGGGCTCCCTGCTCATCCTTCCTGGTCCACACCTCCTCCTTGGTCATATCCATCTTAATATCATGCTCAACCAACTGCTCATTCATTTCACTCCTATGCGCAGCCTCAGCCTCAGTGGAATGCACCTCATCAGGGTAGAGGCTCTAGTACAACTCTCCTCCCGCTCTTTTGCCTCCACCACCTGCTCAATTGCAACCATTTCCTCCTGCTCCACCAAGGCAACCCCAAATGCTTGCTCAACCGAACCCGAACCCGAACCCGAATAAGAGATAGGCTCAACAAGTATATAGTGGGGAACCATCATGCCTAACCTACGTTGTGGAGATTCAGGAGATTAACCTACGATTTGGGAAGGTTCTTCTAGATAGCTAGCCTCCCCCTAAGGAGGATGAGGAAGATAAAGAGGAAAGTGAACTGAAAGCAATTCCACCTTTTCCTGAGAGATTATCTGGAACAAAACAGCCTACCCCAGAAGAAACTGAACTTTTGGGAGAATTGAAACAATTATGTGTAAAGATACCACTTCTCCAAGCCATAAAGGATGTACCTATATACAATAAGATGATCAAAGAGAAGTGCTTTAGGCATCCAGGCAGGCGCAAGAGAGATGCCCCAACCATCAATGTCATAGGACAACTATCCGACCTGATGTTGGGGTAGGTAATCTGTTTGAAGTATCTAGACCCTTGAAGCCTAGTAGTCGATGTCCATATCAATGGAACCATGATCCCCCATACCCTGATTGATATAGGGGATGCCATTAATGTGGTGAACAAGGACACTATGCTCAAGCTCAACCTCCAGGGTTCCCTGAGAAAGACCACAACAATACTGCAGTTAGCAGACCGCTCCACCGTGACCCCTGAAGGGATTGTGGAAGATGTAATGGTCTCCATTGATTCTTGGGAGTACCCTACTGATTTCCTGGTTCTCTAGCCAAAGGCAAAGCTCACTGGGTATCCTCTCATCCTGGGAAGACCCTGGTTGGCTATTGCAGATGCCTACATTAGCTGTCGAGCTGGGAACATGACAATCAAGAATGGGCATATGTCCAAGCAGCTAGTCCTATACCCTCCTGCCCAACCTTTGCTAGAACATGATCTACCTCTCTGGTTGGAGGAGGAAGATGAGGATGAAGTCTATTCTGCACCACTGTGTGCAGTAGAAGCTGCCATGGGGGGGGGGGGGGGGGGACCACAAACTGAGGATGATCTCATTGAAAACTTGATTCAGAATCCACCCCCCAGTATGTTGCCATTAGAAGAGCTAGTGAAAGAAACCCAAGACAATCCTTTAGTTGATTTCTGTGTGGCCGACCCGACCTTTCTCTAAGTTAAGAATATAGAGTTTGGCCCAGAAAGAACCTTGAAAATCAACTCATCCCTATCCACCTCTCAGGAGAAGGAACTGTGTAGCTTATTGAGAAACCATTTGGATGCCTTCGCTTGGAGCTATAAGGAGATGAAGGGAGTGCACCCTTCGGTCTATACTCATCACATTTACATTAAGGAAGATTGAAAACTAGTTATACAACCTCAAAGGAGGATGAATCCAGCCCTTAAAGACATTGTCAAGGAAGAATTGCAAAAGTTACTGGATGCAAGATTCATCTACCCCATCTCTGACAGTGAATGGGTCTCTCCTTTGGTGCTAGTGCCAAAGAAAAATGGTAAGTGGAGAATCTGTGTCGATTATCGGGAACTAAACAAGGCCACCAAGAAGGACCATTTTCCTTTGCCTTTCATAGATCAAGTGTTAGATGGTCTGGTGGGGAAAAAGTTTTTCTCCTTCCTAGATGGGTTTAGCGGGTACAATCAGATCCAAATCAACCTAGAAGACCAAGATAAGACAATTTTCACTTGTCTTTGGGGTACATTTGCATATCAGGTCCTTCCTTTTGGTTTGTGCAATGCTCCCGCCACTTTCTAGAGAGCAGTATTGAGTATATTCTCTGAACTGGTTCATGATGCAGTGAAAATATATATGGATGATTTTACTCCTTATGGTTCTAACTTCCAGGAAGCTTTGTCTAACCTGGGGAAAGTTCTGGACAAGTGTATTGAAATGAACCTATCCCTCAGTCCACAAAAGTGTGAATTCTTGATGACTGAAGGGACCATGCTAGGTCATGCAATCTCTCAGGAGGAGATATCTCAACCAATGTGATTGGTGTCAAAGGATGGGGAAACCTACTCCAAAGGATGAGATGCCCTTGCAGCCTCAAGTGACTTTTGAGCCATTTAAGAAGTGGGGCATGGACTTTGTGGGTCCTATCAACCCTCCCTCAAACCAGAAACAATACATCATTGTCTGCACCGATTATTTGACAAAATGGGCAGAGACAAAGGTAATCAAGGTAGAACCGAAGAAAAAGTAGCTGAGTTTTTAAGAGAGAACATATTCTATAAGTTTGGGTATCCAAGAGAACTGGTTATAGATCAAGGCAGTCAGTTCACCTCCAATTTGATTGAAGACCTGCTCATCCATCATAAAATCAAGCACAGGACTTCCACCCCCTACCATCCACAAGCCAATGGACAGGTGGAAGTCACCAACAGAGCTTTGGAGGGAATTTTGACTAAGGTAGTGAGCAACAACAGGAAAGATTGGGCAGATCGATTGGTTGAGGCCACCTGGGCCTACAACACCACATGGAAGACCACCACAGGGTTCACACCCTATGAGTTGGTCTATGGAAAGAAGGCTCTGTTGTCAATAGAATTTGAATGCAATACACTAAGGATGGCAGCTCAGCTGGACCTAGATCTTAGCCATACACAAAGGGAAAGGTTACTCCAGCTTAATGGATTGGATGAGTAGAGATTGCAGGCCCTTCTCCATACAGAAGTAATCCAGCTGCAGAGGAAGATATGGCACAATAGAAGCATCAAGGAGAAACAATTCCAAGAAGGAGACTGGGCGTTGCTGTATGACTCAAGGTACAAAGATTTCAAGGGCAAGTTGAGGAAAAGATGGCTGGGACCATACATTATAGAAAAATGCAATGACAATGGCTCAGTTCTGATTAGGACTATTGATGAGGAAGCCATCCCCATGCTTGTCAATGGGCATAGGTTGAAAATCTACAAGAAGCCACTCTCCAAGCAAGAATTCATTGAAGAGCTGAGTAAAACAGTGTTGGTAGTGGAGCAAACCTCTGCATCCACTTCACCCACTCATTAAAAAAGAGAAAAAATATAATAAGGACTCCAGTTATAATCTCTATGAGGCGCTTGAGTCCTATCCTGGGGCTGAAAACCTCTCTTGAGGCAGCCCAGAGATGATAAAAAAAAATTGAAAAAAATGAGGAGAATAAAGATCCCTGGGTGAAAACCTCCCCTTGGAGGTGCCCAAGGCAGGTAGGTAGGGTGAAAACCTCCTGGAGGCTCCGTAGCTGTCTCTTAAAAAAAAACAGAAAATGAAAAATTAACTTCTTTTGAGTGCATTGCAGGTTGCAGGAGGACCACAGAAGGAAAGGGGATAGGCCACAAGCCTATTACATCTCTTATTGACCCTCTTCCATCGTTTCTATCTTTTTTCATCCCTTGGTATTGCTTTTTCTGAAATATGTGCATCCTACAGGAGGCACTGTGTGTTCTACAAGAGGCTCTTGTAGAAATCACAGAGAGCTCGAAGTTAAGTCAAAGAAGGGATTGAAGAGCTGGAAACTTTCACAAAAGGCCTGGGGGCCATCCTACAACCATCCGTCATCATAACCCTCCATTCCATACCTGCACCACCACATTTCTAATCATTTCTTTCCTCCCTGCAAATAAAACACAACAATCCTGTTTTTTTTTTTTTTAAAGAAGGGGAAATAAAAAACAACACCCCTACCACTTACCTACAGCCTACTGACTACTTCTCCATGATAATCAAAACCTTCAATAGACTCCTCCCAAGTCCCTGCATAAACCTCAGCTAAAATTTCTAGAGGGAGAAGCAGCTACAAGAACTCTTGTAGGATTCCTGTAGCAGCTGATCCCCTTAAAAATCAAGCTCCAGAAGCAGAATCGGTGCAACCACAGGTATGTAAAACACGTAAGAAGCCAGATCCTGATCGAATATCACCTGTACAAGGTAACTGAGCTACATATCTAGAATCCACAAGCATATGGCAATAGAAATACATGGGGATAGCACCAAAGTCTAGGCATGCAACAACACTGTAGCGTGCACATTTCGACTTACAGGTAAGTGTCTAAACCTGTTCCTCTATTGCATCTGTATGATCCAAAACTGCATGAAAAAATGGGATGGTTGAGATTAAACTAGATCGGTTTCCAGCTAACTAGCCACCCTTGTCCAGTTCGATAGTGCTCAGCTAGAGTTCACTCTGCACGTGCGTCCAGTCAACTTATAAGAATCTCAAAATAGGTAGTGGCAAATATTTTGAACTCCAACGCAAATGATGGAAATGATTGTGGGCAGGCAGCATAAAGTTTCATGATGACACTGCAGTGGGGACCAACATTCCGAATGAGGGTAACGTACCCTTCCTGCCACCTCATCTCATCACCGCAGACCTCTCCCGTAAGCTTAAGTACGCTCTCTCAACTGCACTCACCACCTTTGTTTTCATTTGTATCGTCGTGCTCTTGACTGCAACAAGCTATCTACCACCTACAGAGCCTCAAAACAATTGCTCTCTATCATTTTCAGAACCCTTTTGACTTTCGGATCCTATAGGAACAGAAATCGATCCTACAGGAGGCCTTTCTACATGAGGGCCAGTGAGCAGTCTCGCAGAGGAAAAATCGTGGTTTTATGGAAAATTCGAGCTCGAAGAGGTAGGCTCTAGTAAACCCAATCTGCATATTCATATATACAAGGGGTGATGTGATTTCAAGCAAAGGATTGAGTGAAAAGGAAGGATAATTGAAATCAAAAGTCTGCCTGTTTCTTTAAAAAAAAACACAGTCTTTTTATCTACTCTCTGTAGTGAAGAGTTGTCTCTTTCTCCACCATGGTATTCTCATATACTGTTATGCTCTTAACTTGCAAGACAATACTAGAATACCAAATATGCAAAGAAATATACCCAAAACATAGAACAATGAGTAATAACAACAAGTATTTTATTATTCAGAAAGCAATGTTCACTTGCCTCTTCGAGGGGGCGACCTCCAATAGAGCTGAGCTCGATTACAAAATAAGACACGATGCTCCTCGAGGGGAGTCTCTATCCTTTATATAGGATTCATACATGCAATACCATGGGGAAATACCATGGTTCTTATTAATACCATCTATCTAGTACCATGGCCCATTTGCAACTAACTGTGGTCCCTTCATTAAATGCGGGTTAACCACATAAAATTATTAATATGGGCTTTATTGACTCTTTACTTAACTATAACTATGACTCGATCCTATTACATAAATAAGGGGGTTAGGGTGGGACCCTAACATGCCCTCCCCCATAAGAATAGCCTTGTCCTCAAGGCTGAATCTGCGGAAACTGCTGAAGAATAGTGGCTGGTTCCCAAGTTGCATCTTCTGGAGAGGTGTCTTTCCACTTGATGGGGACTTCCTTGATCATGCGGCCACGCAGGTGTTGTTCTCGTATGTCCAGAACCTGTTTAGCTTGGAGCCAAATTGACCCTTCTTCATCCAGTTCAGGTAGACTAGTTTGAATTCTACAATTATTCCCAATCACTTTCTTGAGGCATGAGACATGGAAAACTGGATGGATTTTTGTAGTGGGTGGAAAAGCTAGCTTGTAGGCAACTTCTCTAATGCGCTGAAGTACTTGATACGGTTCGTAGAATTTTGGAGATAGTTTCTGACAATCCTTGTCTTTGAGTGATGTTTGCTTATATGGTTGCATCCTCAAAAATACCTGATCCCCTTCTTGAAATTGGCGTTCTGAGCGATGTTGATCTACCTGTTGCTTCATGTGGTTTTGAGCTTGATGAAGATTCTCTCGAAGATGGGCCAGCATGGTTGTGCAATTCTGTAGGAGTTGATCCACTGCTTCTACCTTCGAGCATCCCTTGACATAAGAAGTAGGGGAAGGAGGGAGTTGACCATAAATTGCTTCATATGGAGTCATTTTGGTGGTGGCATGATAGTTGGTGTTATACCACCATTCAGCTAGAGGTAACCACTGTACCCAGAGATGTTTCTTTTCTGAAGTGAAACATTTAAGGTAGGTTTCCAGACATTTGTTGACTACTTCGGTTTGACCATCAGTTTGTGGATGATAGGAAGTACTGAGTTGTAGTTGGGTACCTTGTAGCCAGAAGAGTTCCTGCCAAAAGTTACTGGTGAAGACCGGGTCACGATTAGACACAATGGAAGTGGGCATGTCATGCAATTTGAAGATCTGATCCATGAAAGATTTGAGCGACCAAAGTTAGTGTAAAAGGGTGGGGTAGGGTGCAAAAATGAGCAGACTTAGAAAGTTTGTCCACAACCACCATGATGACTAACTTGTTTCCTGACTTTGGAAGACCTGTAATGAAATCCATAGAAACCTCCATCCATATTGATGCCGGGATGGGTAATGGCTGTAATGTGCCTGGTGATTTGACTATTTCTCTTTTGTGGCGCTGACAGATTTCACATTCAGCTACAAAAGTAAGAATGTCCTTTTTCATGCCTGTCCAAAAAAATGATCTTCAAGTGCGAGCATATGTCTTCTAAAAGCATGAATGTCCTACAGTGGGAGATGAGTGCAACTCTGCCAAAATGCGACTTTTGAGGGTGGATGTTGGTGATATTACGAATCTGTCCTTGTAGCGAAGAATCTCATCCTGCCACGAGTAGCCCTCTGTGGAATTTGGATCTGCCTGCAATTGAGTAATGAGTTGGGAGAGCCAGGGATGTGAAAGCCATTCCTTGCGAGCCTCTTTAATCCATTCTTGAATGGGAAGGGAAATTGCGAGTAGGGTACTTTCCTCCTCAAATTGGCAGGATAATGCATCTGCTACAATATTTTCGCTCCCTTTCTTGTAAATTATCTCATAATCATATCCCGGCATTTTGGCGAGCCATTTATTTTGTTGTGGTGAGGATAGGCGTTGCTCCAAAAATTATTTAAGGCTTTGATGGTTTGTGCGGATTTGGAAACGTCACCCCAATAAGTATGGTTGCCAGGTATCTACTGCATGTAAGATGGCCATCATCTCCTTCTCACAGGTATATTGTCCCAGATTCTTCCCACTTAGTTGCTGGCTCATGAAGGCCAAGGGTCGACCTTCCTGCATTAAGACTACCCCAATACCCGTACCCAAAGCATCACATTCAATCACAAAAGATTTGGTGAATTCGGGTAGTGCTAAGACTGGAGTGGAACACATGGCATTTTTGAGAGCTATAAAGGTCGGTTGTGCGTCATCATTCCAGAGGAATGAATTTTTCTTGAGGATTTGAGTGAGGGGCCTCGCAATGCGACCATAATTGTGGACAAATTTGCGATAGTAGCCTGTGAGACCCAAAAATCCTCTCAGGCTCTTCAAGGTCTTAGGTTGAGGCCAATCCTACATTGCCTAGATCTTTTTGGGGTCCACCCTGACACCTTCACGCCCCACAATGTGGCCCAAATACTCAACTTGTTCCATGCCAAAAGAACACTTGGACATCTTGACAAATAATTTATGCTTGCGGAGTAGTTGCAAGAGCAGATCTACATGTTGAAGATGTGCGGCCCAAGTGCCACTGTAGATGAGGATGTCATCAAAGAAAACAAGGACAAATTTTCTGAGATATGGATCGAGCAAGTTGTTAATAAGGCTCTGAAAAATGGATGGGGCATTACAAATACTGAATGGCATGACCAAGAACTCATAATGGCCTTCATGAGTTCGGAAAGCAGTCTTTGGAATGTCGACTTCTTTCATGCAAATTTGGTGGTAGCCTGAGCGAAGATCAAGCTCAGTGAAGAATTGAGCCCCATTTAGTTCATCCAGCAAATCATTGAAAACCGGGATGGGAAATTTATCTTTGACTGTCAACTTATTAAGGGCCCTGAAGTCTGGACACATACGCCATTCCCCATCTTTCTTGAGCACCATGACCGCCGGCGATGAATAAGGACTAATGCTGGGACGAATGACACCTGCTTCCAAACGTTCCTTGATTATTTTTTCTATTTCATTCTTTTGGGCAAACAGATATCTATATGGGCGCACATTTAGTGGTTGGGCCCCTGGGACGAAAGTGATGCTATGATCATGTTCCCATCTCGAGGGTGGAAGCTCATGAGGCTTGTCAAAGACTGGCAGATGGTTATTTAAGATCTGTTGCATCTCAGGATGAATCTAAAGAGAATTGGGTTCGAAGGCCTGGATGGCATTAAATTGAGCTATAACTCCATGGTGGCCCTTTTTTAACAATTTTTCCATCCGATGTGAGTTGATGATAGAGGGAGCTCCCGCCTGGAGTCCGCGGAGGGTATGTGTGTGGTTGTTCTGCTTAAAGCTCATATATAACTCTTGGAAATCCATTGTGATTGGGCCAAGTGTGCGAAGCCATTCAACACCTAGGACAATGTCGCACCCTCCCATTTGTATGGCAAACATGTGGGTATTTAACTGATAATTCCCCATTTGAAGTTTGACATTTTCATAGCGGCCTTCACATTTCATTATTCCCCCATCAACAATTTGGACCTAGAAGTTAAAAACTGCTCATACAAAACAATGCACTACTTCCGCGACTCTTTGATGGATAAAATTATGTGTACTTCCACTATCAATCAAGACTACTATTGGGCGATGCTTAATAAAAACTTTGATTTTGACAGTTTGAGGTGAAGAAATCCCTGCCAAAGCATGCAGCGAGATAACTAGTTCTTTAGGTACATGGTCCTGTTGGTTGTCCTCTTCTTCCTCCTCTGGTTCCTCAAGTGGTGGGGCTTCCTTCGATGAACTATGATCAGTAGCATCAATTTCAAAGAATTTGGGATCCTTGCATTGATGCCCGGGGGAGTATTTCTCATCACAGTAGTAACATAATCCTTGCTTTCTTCTTTCCGCCATTTCTGTAGGTGACACCTTTTGAACCTTGAGTGTTTGGGTAGTGCTTTGAGCCTATGGGGGGTGACCCTTGGCGATGAAATTTGGGCAATTGGACTAGGCCGCTAACGCACGTTCTACTTCACGAGCTATCCTGCAAGCCTGCAGCCATGAGCTAGGGTGGTGCAGTCGGACGTGGGCTTGTATGGCTTCTTTAAGACCACTGACAAAACATTCCATGTAGAACTCATATTGTAGACCTCCAGTGCAGAAAGCTAAGGCTTCAAAGGTTGTAATATATTAATTCACTGTTCCTCTGTTGGAGCTTAGTGAGATGACCCAAAAAGGCAGATTCATGGTCAAAGCGATCCATAAGAGCTTTTTTGAATGTCTCCCAAGTCAAGGGCCTTCCATAGCAACGTTGATGCCATTGCCACCATTGCCATATTTCATTGTCCAAGTACATGATACCCACACTAAGCTGAGTCGCATTATCCAGGATGTAATTCAGATTGAAATATTGCTCCATTTGTGCTATCCATGTGGCCGGGTGAGAGCCATCAAATTTATACATGTCCAGCTTGGGTGGTTGCGGATGGGATTGTTGGTGGGTGCCAAAGAGGTGAAGAGACTGGCTAGACTCACCCTCACTGTTTTCAGTGCCAATATATGCCTCCTCACGTGCCTCCACCTTGCCCTTAGAGAGTGTTGCATTTAAATCCTTTAGCTGCGACACTACCTCTTTCAAGGCTGATTCAAGGCTATCCATCCTCTCATTCACCATTGCTTGAGCTCTAGTTTGTACCATGCACCGAGGCGATGTACTTGAAATTTGGGACCACTCGAATTTTTTGGCACTAACAATTGAATGGTACCACCTTGCTCAGCTCGTCGTCCTGATTCTTATGGGCTAAGTCACCAATAAGTGCCCCGGGGGGGTCTCAGACTTTTTTTCCTTTTACTCCGAATGGAGTTTTACTCCTTGCTTAGGAATACTGCAGTAGCCGAATCCTAGAAATGTCAATGCTGCCAAAAGTCCTGCGAAAATCACGCCCAGGTATAGGAACCCACACAACTACTCAGATCTGGATGGTGGATCTGATGGATCTGAGAGATCTGAATGGCAGAACTGATTGCTACTGCAGATCTGATGGATCTGAGAGATCTGAATGGCTAATATGATAGATCTGAACAATGGAACTGATTGCTGCTGCGGCGACAAAACCCCACTTGCGAGATCTGATCTGGCAAAGATTATGTGTGATCCAGAGATAGATCAGGGAACTATGGTCTCCAGGAGTGTCAGGTGCTACAGATTGCAATATACATAAGGGTCTAACAGTAGTACTTGGCCCAATTTTTCAGGGCACTAACCAAGGAGGATCAATTGTACCCTTAGCCATACAACCCGACTACCCTATCATACACGCGAGTAATCTCTTCGAGTGCTGTTCTCGGTGTACTGTAGCAGCAATATGACCGATGGTTTATCTATGGCGAGGTTTCAAGGGAGCTAGGGGGCTTCCAATATACCCAGAGGGTACTTGGAAGACAATCCGTGCGCGGTTCTGTCTAATGCGCTACTACTCGAAGGGGTACCCACAGGGGTTGCAAAGAAGTCCAACAAGCGTGACCACCTCTTGTATTTCTTGTGTGCATGCCTCCCTAAATCCGCAGGTTTATGCGCTCAATGACAGATCCCGTGGTTTAAAGACGCCGGAACACGTCTCTAGCCAATTTTTTTTTTGCTAAAAATTGGAGATCCCACCAGCCCTGGAAAATGCTCTGATGCCACTTGTTATGCTCTTAACCTGCAAGACGATACCAGAATACCAAATATGCTAAGAAATATACCCAGAACATAGAAAAATGAGTAATAACAACAAGTATTTTATTATTTAGAAAGAAATATTCACTTGCCTCTTCGAGGGGGAAACCTCCAATAGAGCTGAGCTCGATTACAAAATAAGACACGATGCTCCTTGAGGGGAGTCTCTATTCTTTATACAGGATTCATACATGCAATACCATGGGGCAACACCATGGTTCTTATTAACACCATCTATCTAATACCATGGCCCATTTGCAACTAACTGTGGTCCCTTCATTAAATGCGGGTTAACCACTTACAATTATTAATATGGGATTTATTGACTCTTTACTTAACTATAACTATGCCTCGATCCTATTACATAAATAAGGGGGTTAGGGTGGGACCCTAACATATACAAAGGAGTGATGCAATTTTAGAAAAAATTAAGCCTGTAAAGAAGGAAATTGCATTGGAAAGTCTGCCTATTTCTTAAGGAAAAACACAGTTTTATCTGCTCTTTGTTTTTAAGATATTGTCTCCTTCACCACCTTCATGCTCACATATACAAAGGAGTAATTAAAGTATAGAAAATTGAGCCTGGAAGGAAGGAAAATTGCATTAAAAACTCTCCCTATTTCTTGAAAAAAAACCTCAGTTTTTTTCTCTGTTTTCGGGTTTGAAATTTGCTGTCTCCCTCTTCACTTGAGATATTCCAAAAGACTCTGAACATCATGACAGGGGGATTTATGAGGAAGGAACCTCTGAACTCAACCAGGCTACATGAACAACCAAGGTGGTAGCCCTTTTTACTAGAGCAAATTGGATGCCCTTCTTTGAAAAGCTTCATGGGTATGATGAAGAAGTAACTGAGGAATTTGCCTTGTCTTTGACACCTCACTCAAAAACTCATGCCACTGTCAGTTTCAGGGGTCTCACTATAGAAATCACCCCAAAATTCATCAGTAGGGTTACCAGTCTCCCACTTGGACTACCGTGGAGAAAGGAGGAAAAACCGCTGGGTCAGGTTGCCAAGAAAACCTTCTTCCAGCCAGATGAGCATCCTGTAGAGGACAAAAATGACATCAGGAGAAAAAGTATACCTTACCCTTGGCATGAGGTCAGTTATCAGATTATTAAATACATATCCTATGAAGGAAGATACAACATAGTTTATGGGTACCATTTCAGACTGTTGCATGAGTTAAGATATGGCATGGATCTTCTTACACCCCGAAAACTTAGTATTCCCTATTTTCTCCTCCAGTCCCTAATATATTCCAGCATCAAATTGAAGGCAGGAGTTCTAGACGAATTGGATCACCATGGGATAATTAAACTGCTGGTGGAGGAGGCCCTCCACACCTTCACAATACCCATAGCCTGGGAGATTTTTAGAAATATGACAAGGGAAGATGATGTGAAAGCCCTCACATATGACCTCAGTCCATCTGAAAGTGAGGGAGAAGAACAAAAAGGGGAAGATGAGGAGGAAACCAGAGAAGAGGAAGAGAAAACCCAAATAGAGGGAGAAAAACATGAAACAGAGAAGGATAAGACCACAACAGAGAAGAAGAAAGAACCTAGGACAAGAGGAAAAAGGACTAAAATAGAAAGGAAAAAGACTAAATCAGTGAAGATAGAGACTACAACAGAAAGGGTAGAAGGAAAACAAGAAGAGGAGGAAATTAAAACAGGGATAGAAGAAACAAAACCTACAGAGGCAGAAAAGACAAAAGAAGAAGAAATAGAAGCACCAAAGGCAGAAGTGTCTCCTGAAACACTGGAAAGGGAGGCAACAGCTGTTCTTGCTGCACTCAGCACCCCAGTTAAGCCCAAACCAAAGAGAAAAAGGCAACCATCCATGTATTTCAAGGCTCTAAAGAGCACCAGGATAAAAAGAGGGAAGCCACAGCCACCCTCAAAAGAGCCTATCACCATTGAAGATTCTCCTACTTCCAAAAAGGAAGAATCTCCATCCAGAACTCCCATCACCTATGAAAGAGGAAGCCCTAGATATTCCACTTGGATAGAAAGGATAAAACTACAGGACACCAAAACTGTCCTACAGGAGACCTTGACAAAGCTACAGGAGACTGAGAAACTTGAGAAAAGGGCAGAAGAGCAGACCAAGGGGAAGGATGAAACAACAGGGATACCAGAACCTGACCCACAACCTAGTTTAGGCTCTTATTACAACCTTCTGGAAGGAGGGAAAATCATCCCACAGAAGTTTGCAGTCCCTCTTTTCTTTGAGCTGGAAAAAGAAAGAGTAAGGAGCCACAGATGGATGCAAATTGCAAAGTCCAAAGGGGTGGAAGACATTGGCCACATGGAGAGCAAGCTTAGAGAGATGGGTAGAGAGCTGGCCACTGTAAAACATGCAGAAGCAATCAAAAGATCTCACTTGGAAGAAGAGAATGAAATGTTAAGAAAAAAGTTGCAGGAAAGGGAAACTCCGGTAGAAACTGAAGTGTTGAGAAAATAGTTGCAAGAAAGGGAACCCCAAGTAGAAAATCAAATATTAATATTAAGGATACAACTACAAGAAAGAGAAGCCCAATTAGCCTGCATGGACAACTGGGCTATGGAGGCACTACAGTGCAGGCAGCCATCCAAATCATATGGAGTATACCTCAAAGATCAGTGGCTATAGTTCTAGATCAAGACTCTGGCCCAAAGAGGCACCATACCTTTCCAGGACTATAGACAGTTCATGGATTTATGTGATCATAGTTCAGCAGAGGACAAGGCGAAGTTGGAAAAGTTTTATTTACATAACATGGCCCTTACTAATATGAACCTATGGGACCCCAATGCCATGTTAGGAGACTTGCAGTTGATGGCCATGGCATCATGGATGAGCCATGAGGAGAAAAGAGCAACAGAAATCAAGAAGTTAATGGCAAAAGAGCTAAATGAACCCTTAATGATTCGAGCTGAGCTAGCAGACCCCATGGCTCTCATCAGTGCCCACCAACACCTTGCAAATAATCCTCAAAGTGTCCCTAAGTATATCAATGAGCAGGCCCAGGCTATTGCACATTTTGAGGACATGGAGAGATTGTTTGGAGATGAATGCATTCATGCCTACATGAGAAGGTGGAACACATTGCCACATAGCCTACAGATCAGGGAGTATCACTCCCCAAACATGATGAGAGAAGCCTTGAGGAGAGTGCCACTGTATAAGCACTCTATGCAAAGTTTGAAGGCCAATTGGATTGGCCTCAAATTCAGTCCTCCACTGCTGCTAGGACTGTTGGAAGGTGTAAAAGAAGAAGAAGAACAAAAACAGTGGGAAGAGGTGGATAGAAAGGCAGGATTCCATGATAAGGAGGAGGATATCACATCAGAAGCATGGGATGTCAGGGAATCCATCAGGGCCATCAAGGATGAGGAGATAGACTAGTTGCTCAGAGGATGAGCAACTCATTTAGTAGGGGGTGATGATGAGCCCCAGAAATGGGTAATTATATGGGGTCATTTTTCCTCTTAACTCAACTTAGTCCACCATTCTCATTAGTTTATTGCATGTTTTTGATTATATTTATGCTAATAGAGTGAATTGGGTCAGTCATTATGCCATGAAGTCTAATGTGTGCTTTATGCATATTTTTGGTCAATTTTGGACAAAGTCAAAGGATTAATGAGCATTTGGCAGCCAATATTTGAGGAAAAAAAGGGAGAGGATTTGTAGGAGGGTGTCCCCCTCATTTATGACTCCCTACCTCTAATCCTCCATCAGAAACTCGGAGCACAAATAACCACATCGATGCATCCAATGGGCAGCTGAGCAAGTCAAGAAGAACTGTTGTCTATCTCTAGTTCTGGGAAGCCGAGCCCCTTGATTTTAGGAGGGCTATTGGGGGACTCCATTTGTATAAATAGGGGGGCTTAGAGCCTTAGTAGTTTAGCCAGTTATTAATAGAATTTTCTCACTTTTGTGCAGCCCTTGTTCAACTCATTTTCGAGCTTATTTTTTGTGAACAATTTATGTAATGTGACTTTTATTTTGATAATGGAGATGACATATTTTCCGAGCCAGTACTGATTTATTTCAGAGGGATGAAGCTCTTGAGTTAGCACCTAACCCAAACTTCCCAGCACCTCTTGCTTTGTACTTATATGTTTTTTCTTCAGTTCATGAGTTAATTTCTATTACATAGATTCATTTACCTTGTTTAGAATAGGTTGCTTTTGATGGTTTTCGTAGCTGCTTTTTGTTTCATTTGCTGAAGTAGGTTAATACAGTGATAGGCTAAGATTCAAAAAGGCCAACAATAGGCCATGATCTCCTTTCTCCCTTCCAGGGACCATGATTTGAGGTCAAGGCACCATTGTTGCCACTAAAATCACAGTTTTGCTACTTCCATGCAATTTCTAGTGTGATGATTTGATTTGAAAAGTTAAAGGGTTGCTTCAGATTCATTTTGGCAAGATTATTTCCTATTCATGTAATAAATCTCTTTGCAAGCTTTTCTATTTGTAAGGTACTATTCAACACTTTATGTTTCTAGGTTAGAAATTAGGTTAACAAGAGATATGGTTCTGTTTTCTTGGTGCAGCTAGTCCTTTTCTTGCTCAGTTTCGGTAGTTAGATGTGTAGATCTCTTACAACACACCTCAGCTCACAATACATCAATAAAGCAGCCAACATCATCTCATTTCTCACAGGTTTCACAAGTCATTCACAGTCCTTCACGAATCTGCCCTATTTTCTACACTCTTTCCATAAACTTTCCTCTCGTCATTTGAACAAATCCAACCATCATTTTCTTTCCTGATCCTCCTTGTTAAGCCCCAGACACCTCAACACATCCATCTAGTCTTCAGCTACCCTTTCCCACCATTTTTCCACTCTTAAAACCTCTAAAAATAGCTCTCGGCATCCTCTTGTAGATCCTCCTATAGATCCTCTTGTAGATCCCCTGCAGCCTCCTGTAGAATTTCCTGTGAGTGATTTTTCGAAGTCCGATTGCAGGGTAAGTCTTCATAATGTTACCAGAGGCTTCTTAGGACCCCTCCACACCTTCTTACACCTCTGAAAAAACCAAATCTGCCCTCCATCGCCACCAACCGGGTTGATAAAAGTAAAGTAGGAAGCCCTAGGAGTTGCAGCACTATTATTTCAATACTGGTGCTCACCTATTGGGTCATGTGCGAAGTTGGCACCTCAGTATTACAGGCATTTCAATATCCTTGAGAGGATTGGATGAGTGGCCTACGGACTTGCACTCCCTCCGATAGTGAAATTCCATGATGTTTTCCATGTTTCATTGCTTAAAATATATGTAAAGAATTATGATCATGTTATTGATTGGTTTGTATTGCAAGTGGATCCATAAAGAGAATTCTAGCTGAAACCTCAATGCATTTTGGAGAGAAAGATGTTTATGCTCTAGAACTGAGCAATCGAGCAAGTTAAAGTGCAACGAAAGAACTTTAGGCCCGATGAAGCTACATGGGAGATGGATGATCATATGTGGGTTATGTATCCTTCATTTTTTTCTAGTTAAGGCAAAGCAGTTTTAGTATATATATATATATATATATATATATATATATATATATATATATATATATATATATATATATATATATATATATATATATATCGTAATGAGTTGTGTTATAAATCTCCAGTAAGTAGAATGGGTGTCATGTTGCTATGTTTGTCATGTTGGTTTACTTTTCAGTAGGTTGATAATTGTAAATATTTCATTGAGCTAAGTTATAAAGCTCCATGGGAAGTATGTTGTGCTTTTCAACAGTCTTGATGGTTGTAGGTGTCATTGAACATCAAGGATGGTGTTCCCCTAAGGGGGAGGGGTCTATAATAACCCCAGGTTAAAAGTTCATGTGATGACACTAATAAAGGCAAAATAAGACCAAGGTGATGGGACATGTATTCCAAGATGAATGTTGGGAAAGACATCCTCATGGGTGTTCATTTGGTTTATTATGGCTAAGGGGAAATTTGAAAAGGCAATGGAAAAGGCTTTGGAAAGGAAAGATACATTAATTGGCATTTTATTTATGAAAATAAAGGAAATTAGGATAAAAGGAAGGTGAAATGTCACAGGTTGCATGTGAGGAGGAAAATGAAGGAAAATAATGGAAATTGAAGAAAATAGAGGCCTCAATGATAAAAAGGCTTCTTAGGATCACTTCACAACCTTTTGTCAGTTTTAGCTTGGAGATCTAGCTATTCTCTCTACTCTCTCATACTCTTGCACACTTAGAGAATTCTTGGAGCACCCTAACTTTGTAGAGAGGAAGGCAAAGGAAGGACAAGAAAGCAAAGGGAAGCAAATACCAAGAAAGGAAGTGTTGGATCAAGTGGCTACAATGGGCTTACTTCCAAGTATCGAGTTTCATGTATGATTTCCTTGCTAGTTTTGGGATGCATGGTACATGCATGTGTATTTGATTCTCTTGTTGTCATTGGCATGGGTTTTTCCAGGTGTGAAAGTGGTTCCAGCCTTTCCTTGTCATTTCTGGATAGCGATGGTGTGATGGGGTTCTCTTAATCAGTTGAGCTGGATTGCATGATGGTTTCAAAATTGAGTGAGGTGGTCTTAGACAAATTTCCAAAGGCATAGTAATCTCTGGACCGGTAAAGATGGGGTATGTAGTAAATCCTGAGGGTGGATATGGGAAAATTCCTCACGGTTTAGGTGGAGAGATCTGGGGAATCCATACTTGTATAAATCTAGTGATCCCTAGACTTATATATGATGGGATTGTTGTAAAGTCTGGTAGTGTATTTTTCTTTTTTGGGCCTAGGAATCTCTTGGCGGGATGTACGGTAAAGCCTGGTTGTATAGGTGCTTCCTTCAAGCCTAGAAATCCTTGATCGATTTTTGCGAGATATACAATAAAGCCTTAGAAGCATGGTCAATTTTTTTGTGAGTCCCACATCCATGCTTTCAATATGGCACAACGGTGATTGGCTGAAAGAAATATTTGGTTCAGCCCAATCTATGGTTGTGTGGTATGTGGATGTCCCTAATGTTGGATTGTTGGGGCCTGACCCAGGTTCGGAGTTAATTAGCCCAACAAATCCTGGTACTACTGGCCCTTTCGGTAACAGTCTGCAGAGCACGGACTAAGGTCTCACTCGAAGTAGTATGGGAGGGTGCTAGAACCAGGTTTCTGCACCCTTGAGATGTCTGAGAGGTTTGACAGGTCCCACTGTTGTCCCTGCGCATAGGTTACTTCGCGGACTTGCATGTTCCTTACACCCTGATACACTGCCTTCGCATAGCCCTAACCAGGGGTTGTGAAGCTACTGCTAAAGCCGTGCTCTGCACTACCACCCGAGATCTTACTTATCTTCCTATACCAGTTAATTACCTTTGTGTACTTGGATGTCTTACGTTATAATTAGTTATACAAAACATTCATATAAGTTCGCGCAGAAAATAAACAACATACTTGCAAATTATACCCAATCATATATTAAAACAGGAAAAGATGCACAGAAATATGGTAAACTTCTCTTTATTGATTCTTCCAATAGTTACAGACTCATCTTGCCCCACGCACTCAGCTGCGGACTACTTGGCCTCTGCGCACTCAGCTGCAGAGCCTTCCCCTACTCTACGACCCAAAGACACACTTTACACTTTTACTCAATCACTTAGACTTCTCATGCTCTTCTATTCTATGTTAGATATCTTCTCTACTTAAAGCCTCACTCTATTTATACAATCCCATGGTCCACAGACCATGGGTAGGTATATTAAGCTAACAGTACATTACAAAACGAGGGTGGAAAACCCTGTGACTCTATCATAATTTCGCGCTCCACGCCCACAATTCGCGGAGCTTTTACAAGAAGATTTGTTCAAAACTTGGGCTTTAAGCCCTACAACATGCCTTTGGGGGATTCCATGCCCAACAAACCCCCAACACAAACATCGTGACTCGCCCTCGAGTCACTCTGTCGGCATGGAGATCTTTGCATGGAGTCCTTCCAACTCTGCTCGAACTACTGCAAGGTTGGCAGTGCACTGAGCTGCTACCTGCTGGATCTGCTGCATGCATTGTTTCGAGACCGTGGTGTCGGAAGTGCTTCTCTGCATATGTGCCTGTATCCCCTGCATTTTTTTATAGTCCCATGCCTTCTTCCAGATCCTTGGAGCACGAAGACTGTGCTTCTGTCGGCTAGTCAAATAGTCGGGCCACCCATGTAGGGCTTTAATCGGCTACCATTCACTTTTCCTGGGAAAGGCTCTCCATTTAGTTTGACTAGTTGTACCGCGCCTCCGTCTGTGACCTCCTTAACAACGTATGGTCCCAGCCAATGCATTCTGAACTTTCTTGGGAATTTATCAAACTTACTGTCATACAACAGCACTAAATCATTTACCTTGAAGGTGCGCAACTTAATATGGTGATCGTGCCAGGCCTTCTCACGCTGCTTTTGCACCTGTTGATGAAAGCTAGCCAGGAACCGTTCCTCCTCAAGTTCTTCCAATTGCGTGAGCCGTTCTTATAGGGCTTCGTGGTCCATCATACCTGTGAGCGTTGCTATGCATAGACTAGGTACAATATACTCCATTGGCATGACAACTTCCATGCCATAAACCAATCGGAAAGGTGTCTGTCTTGTCAGTTTCTTGCATGTTGTCGTATAAGCCCATAGTACTCTAGGTACGTGCAAGTCCCAGTCACTCCGCTGCGCATTGCATACTTTGGTCAGTTCAGTTTCCAACATTTTGTTGAATGCTTCTACTGTCCCATTGGCTTGTGGGTGATACGGTGTGCTTTTTTGATGATACACTTGAAACTCTTCTGTTAGCGTGTTGATGGTTTCATTCAGGAAATGTGTATTGTGATCACTCATCAAGATTTATGGGCATCCAAATTGAGTCAACACATGTTCAAACAAAAACTTCACAGCCGTGAAGTCCGTGCAGTCTTTGACTGGTTGTGCTTCTTCCCAACGAGTCAGGTACTCTGTCGCGGTGATAATTTATCTCATGCCCATTTTTCCCTGAGGTTTGATAGGTCCTACAAAGTTGATTGCCCACTTTTTGAAGGGTTTCAGCGTCATTTTTGGATTCAATGGCATCTCATCCCTCCACGATGGTTTACTTGTCCTTTAACATATATCACAAGCCTTACAGTGTGGTTTTGAATCCTGGTGAAGGGTTGGCCACCATAACCCTGCGCAGAATCTTTTGTGCGGTCGCTTATCTTGCATAGTGTCCCCCTGCAGTGCCCCCATGCACTTCCATGAGGATTTGACTTCATTCAAATTCAGGTACGTATCTTTGCAGTATCTCATCATTGCCCATTTTGTATAGGTGCCCCGCGATGATAGAAAAATCAGCCATGCACACCACTAGTTCCTTCTTTTGCTGGATGGAGTATTCCTTCGACACAGTTCCCATTATCAGAAAGTGGATTATATCTTCAAAGTGTTCATCCGCTATGTGCACAACAAAGAGTTGTGCATTAGGTAATCCTTCCTCCAAACTAGTAGGTTCCTCTCCCGTCTCAATACGTGACAAGTGATCCGGTCCTGCGTTCAGGCGTCCAGGCTTCACCACGACCTCAAAGTCATATTCTTAGAACAATAAGAGCCACCAGCATATGTGCCCCCCCAACAAAGTCTTGTTGACCAATTATTTTAGCGTGGAATGGTCTATATACATCTTGAAATGTCCCCCTAGCAAATAGTGTCGGTATTTTTGGAGTGCGTACACCATAGCCAACCCCTCACGTTCGGTTGTGGAATAGTTCTTTTATACTTTAGAAAACCTGCGACTCACGAACGCGATAGGGTGATCCAAGCCCTCTCCTCCCTCTTGTGTTAGCACCTCTCCCAGTGTTATACATGACGCATCAACATGGACATGAAACTCGACATCCCATTTTGGGAAGACCAGGATTGGAGCAGAGGCCAATTTCTCTTTTAGTACATCCAAGCTCTTCATGCAATCATCATTCCAGTAGAATGTGACATCCTTTTTCAACATCTTTTCCATTGGGGTGGTGATCTGGGCACATCTTTTGATGAACTTCCTGTAGTACCCCGTATGTCCCAGGGTAGCGTGCAATTGTTTAACACTTTGTGGTGCTTCCAAATTTAGAATTACTGCAATCTTTGCGAGGTCTACCATTAGTCCCTGTTTGCAGACCACATGTCCCAACAGGTTCCCAAAGGGAACGAGGAACATACACTTTTTAAGGTTCAGCGCGATTTGGTGTCATCGGCAAGTATCCAGCATCAAGCGTAAGCTCGCTACATGGTGTTTAACTAATCCAAATACAGTCCAATCATCCAGATAGACCTCCAGGAATTTGTGGATATATTCTTTGAATGCTGCAACAACTATGCGCGAAAATATGGACGACGCGTTCTTTAACCCAAACGGCATAACAGTGTATTGAAAGCATCCCCATTCAGTCACGAAGGTGGTCTTGCTCCTATCTTCCGGCATGATTTTGATTTGGTGGTACCCTAAGAACCCATTAGTAAAAGAATATGCTTCTTGTCTGTCGACATTTTCTAATACTTCATCTGTGAATGGATTTGGGAATGGGTTGTGCACATAGGCATCATTCAATTTCCTGAGGTCCACACATATTCTTATCTTTCCCTTCTGCTTCTTCTCCTGCACTACCATAGGGCTTACCCAGTCGGATTCTTCCACTGGCTCAATGATTCCAGCTGTAAGCATTTTGTCTAATTCTACACGGAATCCCTCTCGCAAGATATCCCATTCGTTCGTTCCATGGCGGAGCTCCGTCTCTATATACCAATTCATGGGTATAATATCCAGGGCATGACAGAACAGGTGCACCCACTCAGGTTGTGGCTCTTCCCCATAGACCTTTGTCCATTTTGCAAGGTGTGCACGTGGATCATCCCGTCCGTCATACTTTCCTTTTAACCGCATTTGAGGCTTCGCAAACCGTATGCGCATCATTCTTCTATAGTCGTGCTAGTCCTCAAAACTTCTTTGGTGCATACCCAACCATCTTGCGGGCGTAGCTCGCAGTACCCATTCAGAGTGTTGAAGTGTTGCTGTTCCAAGACTTCTCTTTCAAATTTTTTCAGGAAGTCATCAACCTAACTTAACCCGTCATATGTAGGAAGATCTCTTACCTTTGTTGCTATGCAGCGCAGCGACCTCGTCACCATGTTACAGTTGAGAGTGGTTACCTTGTGTAACTGGTTCTGACATCATTCTATCTCCTCGTCAGAATTTGATGTGCAGGAGCTTTCGCACTCCCATGAGATTCAACCATCCGCGGTTGGATTTACCCAGTCTTGTTCTCGCATGGTTATCTTGTAGATGCAATCCAGATCATCGTCATTGTTGTAGTCACGCACTGGCTCCGTGTAGCGTGATTCTTCCATAGGGTCTAAAGGTACCACTACGCGCAGAGACTTTTTCTCAAAGATCATCTTGCGCTTCTTTAGATTTCTTACTCCATTCATGTCAATGGCCCAATCTATTCCCAATAGCACGGGGTAGGAATTATTGTTATCAACAATCTCTATCACTTCGAAATCTGCTAATGCGCTTGCTCCTTTGATATCTACTGTGATTCTCTGCAATCTCCCCATAGGTAGGATCTTTTGCTGGTTCACCATTCGCAGTCAGATAGGAGACCATTGCAACGTAGGCCTACCCATGCACTCCCATGTTTGCATTGGTAGGATGTTTATGTCTGATCCTAGATCTAGAATCACTTGGTCCATCTCATAATACCCAATTTGCGTGGTCAATCTCATCTCCCTTCCTATTCATGTCTTATGCTTCCCGAGCTTCCAGATTATGTACAGTTCTCCTGGCGTGGTCCCAACACATCTAGTTATGAGTTCTTACAGCCCCTTTACAGCCTTGCTATTGCACAACAACTTCATGCATGTCTCCAAGAACGTAGTGAGCATCGATGGGTCCATTTCTAGCTCAAGGCTGTCTATACTTCTTGAAGTGGAGGCATCAGCGAAGCTTCTCTTAGCTTCCATGAAAGTCTCCTTAGCGCGCTCCAAATCAAATTTTGGTTCCTTCGTTGGAGCCTTACAAAACCAGGTGCTTTCTTCAGGTTGCTTGCCTTTGTCATCCCCTGTCGTAATTCCACTCCAGAGCACGATATTTACATTAGGGTCTTCCTCATGTAGCTCAGACCTCATCATTTGCAGGTTCTGAGTCGGGGGAGGTTGGAGTGCTCCTTTATTGCGTAGCCTCGCTATCAGTGTGGGATAATCCTCCGTCTCATGATCAAACAACGTACAATACAAGCATGATGGTCGCGTTGGATTCGTACAATCGCTAACATAATGCCATGGCCCTCCGCAATTGTAACATATCAGCTGTCTACGACCTCTTCTTGGTCACCCTCCACCTCGGCCTTGTCCGCGCCCCTGAAATTCGATGCACGCCATTCCTGCGTTTTGATCGAGGGGCCATGTTTTGGCCTGAAATATCTAGGTAGGAGTTCGATCCATCATCAGCTCATAAGTTCGACAGGTGTGCTCATCATGTCCCACTGACCTACAGAAATTATAGAACAACTGATGTGAATTTTGCATATACTTCTGTAATAGATGACAGTTATCTGTAGCATGCATTCTTTGTATCTGATAAATCATGCACCATAGTGTAGGCACCATGCTTGGTGATTCTTGTGCCTCCGGTCTTAGTGGCATTGGCCCTCATCCCGCAAGGTAATTCGCGAACAGCGGGCAATGGTCGTTGTCATGCCCCTGGCCCTTGCATTTTACACACCATACCTCATCGTGCATCTTTGGGCGGGTTGTCCTGTCTTGTTTCAAACTCTGTGTCTCAAGGAACAAGATTTTCAACTGCACATGAATCTGCTAAACTCCCATGTTGGGATCTTATATTGGGGTCTCGTGCAATCTCATCGTGACCTCCAAGGCCTTGGCCTGAGTGCTTAGCCTTTGTTGTGACAACGTGTTCCGTAGATGCGACGTTAACGATGCTACAAACCATTCGTGGTGTTGCCCATTTGTTAATGTCATGTTCGCTTTGCGAATTGTGCACTTCAGTCTTTGATCCGACTCCCACGGGGTCTCGCCTGGTAGCATTGTGATTTCCTTGAACCAAATGATCGACTGTTCTTCTGACTTTGGCCTGCTAAATTCTTTGTTTAGTGCAACTTGGATATCCGTGATCCCCACATTCGGATTGTCATTGGAATGCTTAATGTACCAGGTCAGTGTACGATCCTGTAGAGCGTTGATCAATGTTTCCTTCTTTATATTGTCATCTGTGACTCCCTGTGCTTCCCATACAACTTTTATCATGAACCAGAACTAGTCTGGATCTTCATTCCCTACTCCCTTGAACACTGGTAGCTTTATCGCGCTTGCCATACTACTTTGCGGTGGTAGCAGAGGTGGTATGGGCAAAGATGGGGGTGAAGACGGTGTAACTGGCGGTGGTGTGGGTGGGGGTGGTATGCGTGGAATTCTATACCTTATTAGATTGATCGCACTTCTTAGCGAGACCTTCGCGAGCTCTTCCTCGCCCCCTTGCAAAGGTGAAATCTAGGGGCTAGTTTCTAGTTCTATGTTACCTTCATTTCTATAGATTCTCCCACTTCGCGTAGCCCTAAACGTCAATTTATTCACATAACCCAGTTTTCACATAGTAGCATTTTAATCCAAGTGTTCAAAGATTTAACGTACTTACCTCGCGGTCCCTTAAGGAAGCGTCGTTCTGCCTCGCTATAACTGACTGAAGTATCTACCACGAATTCGGTGATGAATCCTCTTATGATTCGATTGAGCCAGTGATCGATGGCGTGCACAATCTTATCTTCCGATACTTCCAATCTGCACACCAATTCTAGAGTCCACACAATAGGTCTGTCGATTTTACACCTTCCTTGGCTATCTGCTAGCTTCGATATCCACTCGTATAACTTAGTGGGGAAGGATGCGAAGAAAATTTCGTGGATCTCTATATATAAGTAGCAGTATAACCACTCTTCCTTTGATAGTCATGGATTCCTATTTTCCTGCGCTGCGAATTCGTGAATCTTCCTGTCCAACCAATCTTCAATTCCTTTCTTTGTCGGATTCCAGTGATACTACATTAGACATCTCTATGCAGATCCCAGTCCTAACAACAAAACCATTTGTTGGCTTGTTGGGGCCTGACCCAGGTTCAGAGTTAATTAGCCAAACAAATCCTGATACTACTGGCCATTTTGGCAATAGTTCACGGAGCGCGGACTGACGTCTCACCCAAAGTAGTATGGGAGGGTGCTAGAACCAGGTTTCCGCACCCTTAAGATGTCTGAGAGGTTCGACAGGTCCCACTGTTGTCCTTGTGTGCAGGTTACTTCACGGACTTGCCTGTTCCTTACACCCTGATACACTGCCTTTGCGTAGCCCTAACCAGGGGTCGTGGAGCTGCTGCTAAAGCCGCGCTCTATGCTACCACCTGAGATCTTACTTATCTTCCTATACCAGTTAATTACCTTCACGTACTTGGATGTCTTATGTTATAATTAGTTATACAAAACATTCATATAAGTTCACGTAACAAATAAACAATATACTTGCAAATTATACCCAATCATTTATTAAAACAGGAAAAGATGCATAGAAATATGGTAAACTTCTCTTTATTGATTCTTCCAATGGTTACAGACTCGTCCTGCCCTACGTACGCAGCTGCAGGGGTTCGCACACTCAGCTGCAGACTACTTGGCCTCTGCGCACTCAACTGTAGAGCCTTCCCCTACTCTACAACCCAAAGACACACTTTACACTTTTACTCAATCACTTAGACTACTCATGCTCTTCTATTCTATCTTAGCTATCTTGTCTACTTAGAGCCTTGCTCTATTTATACAATCCCATGGTCCGCGGACCATGGGTAGGTCTATTACGCTGAAATTACATTACAAAACAAGGGAAGACAACTCTGTGACTCTATCATAATTTCATGCTCCGCGCCCACAATTCGCGGAGCTTTTACAAGAAGATTTGGTCAAAACTTGGGCTTTAAGCCCCAAAACATGCCTTGGGGGGATTCCATGCCCAACACCTAACTTGGTTGGCTTTTGCATATTTTAATAAGAGCTCTTTTCCTCTTGTGTTCTATGTGTAAATTTACTTGTTATTATGTTTCTTTAATGTTTGTTCTATCATTAATATTTCTTTGGTTATATGTTGGTTATAAGCATGGTTTATGATACACTTGAGTTATGGCTCTTATCATGTTTTTCTTAGTAAATTAAATGTAAATGAATGCACTACCTAATAGATGATAATGTAACTATTGTGAGAGGGAATCAGACCTTCTTGATGAATCTCAGATAAGTATGAGGCCCCTATGTTCAAATGTGTTTTTATGACCTGTACATTACATGTCCATGATGTGTTTGACAAAATTCCTGTCATGGTTAGGATGAGTCAGGCTAGGTTCGTGTTCAAGTTTTGTATTAGAGGCCTTTTCTTCTTGTTAATTATCCCCTTTGAGTGTTTCATCAAGTTCTCAGCAGAGGCTTGGTTCCTAGCTTTGAAAAAGTGGGTTAAATCCTCTAGTTTCTAGCAAAAAAATGGCTAAAAAAGACTGCAGTCGGTCGGAAGCAGGCCTATGGGAACTACTAGAGGTTTTAGTCACATGGATGCCTTGTCATGGGAGTGATTGGAGGTTTAGTTTAGTAAAAGGCTAAGTTAACTCAGGGGTTGGGTACCTGGAGTGGTTGGTTAGCTCCTGGGGGTCCTGGAGCACCTGAGGGAGGTCTATAAAGTGTTGGTACGTTGGTTCCACTTCCTTAAGGTGATCTAGGAGGTCCAATCATATCATAGTAACTCTTCATCACATATTTACCCTGATGGACTGGTAAGGTTGGGTAAGCATGGGAGGAGGGTGTTATAGTCACTCTCATCTTCTGATAAACTAAAATTTCCTTCTGATTCATTTAATGTTTCATAAACAAGATTACCTGTCATTTTACCTGATGAATAAAATTCCTTTATTACTAGTTTTCCTTCTCCTTCATGGATGGCCTACAACTTATTACATACCTTCTTTACAGTTTCATAATGCATAATTTTCTCTAATACTAAATTAGGTATGTTACAAAATATTTCACTTAATACCTAACCATTATTCTAAATTTCTTTTCCTGATGAAGGGGTTTTAGTATAACCATTACATAATAAATGCCAAACATTATATCCAAGGGATATTATCCTATAATTCATCTTTTCCTTCCAATCCTAATAATTAACATCATCAGTTACTAGCATACCTTTATTATCCATCTTTTATGGCTTGACTTTTTTCACTACAGATTGTCCTTTTCCTATGATTGTTGATATTTCCTTAACATCGGATACATCACTACCACTATCACAGTTGTCTGGGACTAACTTCTTTTTTTGAGCTTTATTCTTCTTGTGCTTCCTTCCCATGGGGCCTAATCTACACTCAAGAGGTTAAGATTTCCTGGAGAGACCTGCTATGATATCAATTGTTATAAATACTGAGACCATGAGGGCGGTGAATCAGTTTTTCATACCTCATTGAATTTTACTCAGTTTATACTTTTCATTTTCAAATTCATCTAATCCATTATTTCATTACCAACACAATGTGTTATAGATATGACAATATTCAGTAAATTATGATTAGCATTAAACATAAGAACACGTGAGCCATAGAATGAAACATATCATCAATACATCAAAACATAGGGACACTGGAATTTTTAGGTGGAAATCCAATTTGAAAGAAAACCATCATTGTTGTTGTGTATGCCTTCTTTCTTATTATGCAAAAATATTTTACTTCTTGTACTGACACAAACTCTTACTAGAACACAAGCTCCTACCTGCTGGAGGGTACCACCCCCTCTTTTGTCCAACTATGATAGGAAGGAAGATACTACTCCTTGATCAAGTTTATCGACTCCTAACAGAAGGAAGCTCCTACTCCCTCATAGACGTCTCCAACACTCAGCATCCTTGTGGACCATGTTTCAAAATATTTCACACTGGATCCACTTGACTCAATCACAAACCACAACTTGTAGGCCAAGTTTTGTCAAATTTTGAAACTGGACCCACACCCAACAATATTCTTAATCTGAACAATTGAATAACAGATGCCAATAACCTCTCTAAATTCAATCACTCATCAATCAAGCCAAATCTCAAAAACACCAAGTAAAACAATTTTCTCATCAATACCAAGTCTTACATTATACTCAAATCATACTCATAAAGCAATGAAACAAATTACAACAAAGAAAAAAACCTCTTAGCACCGAATCCCTCATAAACTAGTCATTATCCTTAAATCATCTTATTTACTCATTAATACATTGAGCCACAAAAAACCTTCTCTGAATATAGGATACAACAAGATCTACCAATCTTAATCTATATGAATGACCAATAGCAGCAAAGAACCATCATCATGAAGCAAAAAATCATAACATATAAATCTCTATAATACCATCCTCAAGCCACAAGTAACTCAATCAATGCTAAAACTCTTTCTAAGAAAATACAATCTCTACAAATCAAATCTATGAACAACATCAAATACCTCTCGATTGACACGTCATGTCACCATCAACATGAAGTTTTGATGCATAAGTAGTTGTATCAAAATACAAACCTTACCAACGTGTAGCTTAATTGATAGAGAGTCTTACTATCATCAATCTTTTGTCACAAATATTGTGTTAGCTAAGAAAAACATCAAGGATAAAAGTCACATATTTTGTCAGTAACACAAGCCCTAAAATTCAAGCAACCTTACCCATATAACATCTCTATCAAATCAAACATTAGTGGGAAAGCATATATGAACCACTCTATCACACTAATCTCTACATCAACATACACAGAGCTATGTCCACAAATCACCGATATTTGTCATGCTAACCTCATCATTCAATTTACTATCACCAAGCCAACAAGTATATGTCCAACATGATAGGTCATCGTTACTACAATAAGACAAAGTTAAGAGGATCTCTACAAACCCTCATGGAAATCATCTGCTATTAGTTAGATGCTAAAAAACACTTTTGTAAACAAATTAAACACTTGAGGAGAAGAAGCATACAAGAGTCTCTGCCATTCAAATCTCATTCTAATCTCAACATACACACTATCAGTGCAACATATTAATCTAAGATCTTTGTGAAACCTAACTATTCATGGATATCTACATATCAAGTCCTGTCACAATGCAATTCACACACTTATGTCATAGAAAGTAATAAAGATCATATATCTACATAAAGTTGTTGAAAATGTAGCAAGAAAAATCTCAGTTTGATTTTCCATGGTCAAACTAGAGAGAATTCAAATTTCCATTTTAGTAGACAACCTGGATGAGTTAACTTGAGTGACATGGTCCGTGTCACCTAGTTATCTTAGATAATTTGAGTTGGAAGACTTGAGTTCAGTTGAGCATGAGTGATTGCTAATTTATAGCAATCTAAATCACTTAAATTGAGTTATCGTTAGTTAAACTAGTTCTAATTGTTAGAGGAATTAATGGAAGGTGAAGTTGTGCAATGTGACTTTAGTCACACTCATTTATCAACCAGTTAATTGATCAATCAACCCAAAATAATAGTTTGATGTAGAAAATTTGAGTTACCCAGTTGACGTGGAGGTTCCAAGGCAATGTACTATCAATTATAGACTATTCCCATGTGTATAGGTGGTGCATGCAATCAGAGATCAGCCTAATGGAATTGCGCAATCCAAATTGAGGAATCTCCTAATTAATAGGGGCCTAATTCCTCAAGAAACAACATAAGGAAATATGAGTTTGGAGGGCTTGAAAATTGGCTAAGTGTTGGACAAAGTCAGTCAGTCAATTAGGCAAAGGGATAGACTATACACTTGCAATTTTTGTTTAGGCTTGAGCAAGCATATGTATTCATCCATGTTGTTTGATTAATGCAATACATACAAGAAGGGGTTTTGAGCAGTTGCTTTTCCCTAGATAAATATTTGTGTATGTATGTTTAGTCTTGATGCATGTTTATGATTTGAGATATTGAGCATGAATTGAATTCCACTGATGAGAAGAGTAGATTTGTGTCTTGTGTTTTAGTAAATTACAAGAGTAATTTCATATCTACACATTAATTTCTACATGGTATCAGAGTAGGATTCATCGTAAGTAGAAAATTCGAAGTTGTTATTGTAGGAGGATCAAATTTGCAGGATAGATTCTTCAGATCTAGACGAATGTATTTCTATTGTCTAAGAATTGAGTATTCCCTTGAGGTAAGATCAAACTTTGTTGCTTGGAAGGAATGCATGGAAGCGGTACTGGAAGACAATGGTTTGAAGGAATTTGTTGAGATTGACATTCCAAAACTAGGACCATCTGATGTCAAGGATCTAGCAGAATGGATGAAGTGTGTAGCCAAGGCAAGGAGAATCATATTGGGGAGAGTAAAGGAACAAACTATATCAAAACTCCATTGGAAATAAAGTTCGTATGCAATTTGGAAAGCGCTGATCAATTTTTTCTGAAATAGTAGTGACCAAAGGAAGTTGGCGTTCAGGGATAAACTTTGTAATATCAAGATGCAAAAGAATATATTTATTTAGCAGTACCTGAGTAGGTTCACACAATGTTGTGATGAACTTGGTGGAGTTGGTGTTACTATTGTAGAATATGATTTGGTAAGTCTAGCCCTTATAGGCCTTCCCAAGAGTTGACATAACTACCAATATTCGTTGAACGAGAGGGAGAAACTACCAAACTAGGAAAACTTATGGTCAGGTTTGGTATAGGTGGAAATAAAGCAGAATACCAGAGATGGAACTTCATCCAAGTGTGAGGATGAAGAAAACTATGCCTTGGATGGAAAGGAAAAGAACGGGAAAGGGAATAAATAACAATCCAAACCAGTGTCTAGTAAAGGGGGAAAGAAGAAAGACGTTTCCAAAAATTAAATGCTTCAATTGTCATGAATTTGGGCATTATTCCATGAAATGTCCACACAAGAAGACAAGGAAGAAAACTTCAGAAGGATCTACAGGTGAAACATTGGCTTCACATTTAGAGATTGACTTTACCCTTATCAAATGCATGGTGATCAGAGTAATGGGGATCGTGTGGTACTTGGAAAGTGGTTCCTCATTCCACATGATGGGAAACATAGATTTTTTCTATGACCTAGAGGAGAAATACCTCTAGATGCACATCAGGATGGGAGATGATGGAAGGTATAGCACAACCAGTATCGGTACAATTACTTTTCAAAGGGAGTCTCTATCTCATCTAAAACTCATCTCATCTCAGTTCTATGTTGGAAGATCGTGGTTATGATGTGATCTTAAACAAAGGGAAATAATTCCTAAGGCAAATAGCCATGGGTCAGAGGAAGTGGATCGGGGTTCGTGTGAAAAACTTGTACAAGATATATGTGGAAGACAATGCTACATTAAGTACGAAGGTAGAGGTATAGAGCCACGATGTCGGTGAACTATGGAATTATAGAAGAATTAGCCATTTCCATCATGGCAACCTAAAGATTATGCAACACATAACCACATGCCTCCCCAAGATACATGCAAAGGGTGTACCTTGGGGAAGTACACAAAAGCGTCATTCCATGATTAGGATACAAAGCACAATGCAGTCCTTGAAAGGATCCACTTTGATGTCTGGGGACCTTTCTGGACAACGTCCACTCACAAGCATAAATATTATGTTATCTTTGTATATGAATTATCATGGAAGTGCTTGATCCTCTTCATGCAGAATAAGGATGAGGCATTCTCCAAGTTATTAGAATTCAAAACACTGGTAGAGAAGGAAACCAATATGAAGGTGAAGGATCTTAGGAGCGATAATGGCAGTGAGTATGTGTCGAATGAGTTTTTTTTTTTTTTTTTAAAAGAAGGCATTTGACGAGATTTGACAAAACCCCACAACCCACAACAAAATGGTGTGGCTGAGAGAAAGAAGCATAGTGTTGTGGGAGAAGCGAGAGTGATGTTGCATGAAGAAGGCCTACTAGTACATTTGTAAGCAGAGGCATGCAACACAATAATATACTTGCATGACCAAAGTCCTCATCAAATTCTAGGAATGATTACATCAGAGGAGGCTTTCTCAGGGAAAAGCTGGATGTGTCTCACTTGAGGATATTTGGAGCATTTTTTTACTTCCATGTCTCCAAAGACTCCAGAAAGAAGCTTGAGCCAACAATTGAGTTAGGGGTATTTCTGGATTACACAGAAACTCCTCACAACTACCATGTGTACTTACCATCCCTCAGAATGACAGTTGTGTGAAGGGATGTAAAGTTTGATGAGGAGAAAGAAATGAGATGTTCTCTTGAGTGGGAGCTTCAGTTGCAACTAGATTAAGAGATTTTGGCTCCAAAGGAGGAACCTCAAGAAGTTGTGGAGTAGCCAAAAGTTGAGGAATAGAGAGTGGAGACAACCACTCAAGCAAAGTCGTCCAGAGAAGGAAGAAAATGAAATAGAGAAGCTGAGAGGCTATTGCGTGATGCTATAGAGACTATGGGAGCACCCACTTCTCAACACAGGCAGAGAAGGTCACCAGATCAGTGCACTAGCTACATGGATCTAATAACTAAGTTAGTTGAGACTCAGCCATCCTATTTCAAGGAAGCAGTAGAGAATTATGTATGGGTTGATGCAATGGTAGAGGAATATGATTCCATGTAAATAATAGTGTTTAGGAAGTGGTCCCAAGACAGGAAGGTAAATCAGTGGTGGGTTTGAGATGGATTTACAAGGTAAAGCATGCAACAGATGGAAGCATAGAGAATTATAAGGCCAAATTTGTGGCCAAGGGATTCTCTCAAGTTGAGGGAATTGACTATGAGGAAACATTTGCACTAGTTGCAAGGTATTCATCCATTAGATCTATACTTTCTTTTTTAGTGCAAATTGGGTGGAAGATCCACCAGATGGATGTAAAGACAACATTCCTCAATGGAATTATTGAGAAAGAGGTGTACATTGAGAAACCAGAAGGCTTTGAGACTTTTGATCGATAATCACATGTGTGCTGACTCAAGCGAGCATTGTATGGCATTAAGCAAGCACCCTGTGCTTGGTACACTAGGATCGACAAATGTCTCACCGGGTTGGGCTTCACCGAAAGTGAAGTATATGTAAACCTTTATCATATATTGGTAGAAGGTAAATTTCTAATTATTGTCTTATATGTTGATGATTTGATTTTAATGGGTGATGATAAGTTGATCAGATCTTGCAAGGAGGACCTTGCAAGAGAATTTGAAATGAAGGACATGGGACTCATGCACTACTTAGATTGGAAGTATGGCAAGGATATGGGGAACTGTTTGTCTCTCAAGGAAAGTATGCTAATGAGATACTGAAGAAGTTTCACATGGAGAGTAGCAAACCCATGGAGACACCTCTAGCCACCAGTTGGAGGAAAGAGGATGCTACTTCAGGTGAAGTAGTGGAGGCTACCATCTATCGGCAGCTTGTGGGTTCACTAATGTATTTGGTGAACACACGACCAAATATGTGCTATGCAGTCAACCAACTTAGTCAAGCTATGGTTAGGCCAACCAAATTGTTTTGGAGCGAAGCTAAGCATGTTGTATGGTACCTCAGAGGCGCCACTCAGTTTGGACTATGGTATAGATGGATAGAGGGAGTGAATTTGTGTGGTTTCATAGATGCAGATTGGGCGGGGAGTCCATCAGAACAAAAGAGTACATGAGGAGAAATTTTTAGTGTTGGTTCCACGACGATTTCCTTGTACATCAAGAAGCAAATATCAGTGGCACTTAGCTCATCAGAAGTAGAATACATGGTTGCAAGTCAAGCAACATGCGGGGTGATCTAGATGATAAATATTCATGTGTGATTGTTTGGTTAGATGATGGATCCTACTATTGTGATATACTGTGATAATCAAAGTTTCATCAAGCTCTCTAAAAATCTAGTCTTTCATGATTGATCCAATCATATAAATATCTGGTATCACCATCTATGAGATTGTGTGTAAAGATGTATCATGTTGCTAGATTACATTCCAATAGAGGAATATGATGTAGATATTTTGACAAAGGATTTGTCAAAGCGAAAAATCAAGTTCCATAGAAGCAGGATTGAAATATCTGATAATCCATTTCTTGCTGAGAGGGAGTGTTGAAAATGTAGCAATAAATATCTCAGATCAACTTGCCTTGGTCAAACTAGAGAAAATTCGAATTTCCATTTCAACAGATAGCTTGGATGAGTTAAATTGTGTGACATGGCTTGTGTCACCCAGATAGCTTAGATAATTTGAGTTGGAAGACTTGAGTTTAGTTGATCATGAGTGATTGCTAATTTCTAGCAATTTAAATTAGTTAAATTGAGTTATTCTGAGTTAAACTAGTTCTAACTATTAGAGGAACTAGTGGAAGGTCAAGTTGTGCAGTGTGACTTCAATCACACTCATTGATCAACCAATTAACTGATCAATCAACCGAAAATAACAGTTGCGTGTAGAGAATTCAATTTACCCAGTTGAGGTGGAGGTTCTAAGACAATGTACTATCAGTTGTAGACTATTCCCATGTGTACAGGTGGTGCATGCAATCAAATATCAACATAAAGGAATTGCACAATCTAGATTGAAGAATTTCCTAATTAATAGGGGCCTAATTTCTCAAGGAACAATGCAAGGAAATAAGAGTTTGGAGGGCTTGAAAATTGGCTAAGTGTTGGCTAGAGTTAGTCAGTCAGGAAGGGGGATAAACTATACACTTGTAGGTTGTGCTTAGGCTTGAGAAAGTGTATGTATTCATCCATATTCATTGATTGATGCAATACAAATAGGAAGGCGTTTTTAGCAATTGCTTTCCCCTAGATAAATATTTGTATGTGTGTTTATTCTTGATGCATGTTTATGATTTGAGCTCTTGATCGTGAATTGAGTTCCACATATGAGTAGAGTAGATTTGAAACATAGTTACCTATCAAACGAGAAAATTACCAATTACCCATTTTTTTGAGGTAGCAAAAAATCAACCTATTTTGAAAAGTGGTTATTTAGAATACACCTTTTTTTTGGAGCATATTTTTGACACTTTAAATTTTCTTATGTAACATTTTTTTTAAATGTTAGTGATTTTCATGCTGATTTTGAAAAGTGTTGATGCGGCATCAACACATTTTTTTAGAGGGCTTATTTTTGACACTTTAATTTTTTTATGTATCAAGTATGAACATTTTTTTTTTAAATTTAGTGATTTTCATGATGATTTTGAAAAGTGTTGATGCAACATCAATCCCTTTTGTTTAGAGGGTTTATTTTTTACACTTTAATTTTCTAATTTATTAAGTGTGGATATATTTTTTTTTTAAATGTTGTTGATTTTCATGTCAGTAATAAACCATAAAAATAAAATAAAAAACATGACAAAAAAATCGATTATAAAAATTATATAAAAAAGAAAAAAACCATAAAAATAGAAAAAAAAAACTAACTTTTAAAAATAAAAAATTTAAACAAAAAATAAAAAATAAAAATAAAAAACAGAGTAATAATAAATATCATAAAAATTTAAAAAACATGACATACATACATATATATATATATATATATATATATATATATATATATATATATATATATATATATATATATATATATATATATATATATATCTATATATATATATATATATATATATATATATAACGACAAAAAAATATTAAAAAAACAAAATTAACTTGTAAAAATAAAAAATTTAAACAAAAAAATAAAGTAAAAAATTATGAAAAAGGGAAAATATTAAAAAAAAGACACAATTCAAGAAAAAAATAAAAGAAAATTATTAAAAACATTTTTTTAAAGTAGAAAAAACTACATAATTTAAAAAAGATAAAATTAAAAATTAAAAAAAATAAAATTAAAAAAATTAAAGAAAAAATTAAAATTAGAAAATGAAAAAAAAAAAAAAAAAAAGTTTAAAAAGTAAAACAATAACAAAATAAAAAAACTAAACATATTAAATTTAAAAGGAATTAAATGAAAATTTTTAAAAATTTAAAAAAAATGGCCTCAGGGCGGCCTAAGTCGATTCCCGGAATTGACCAAGGTTGTCCGGGCCGCAGGGCCTCAGGACTGGCCTAGGCGGCTGCTTTGCAGTGTTGCCCTGGCTAGGCCCAAGTGCTCGCAGCCCTGGGCAGCGAAGGCCGAGCTCGACGGGAATTGCTTAGGGCTACGAGGCCTTGGGCTTTGATGGGGCAGGCGTTGTGGAGTGCCGTCTCGACCAGGCCCGAGGCCCTGCGGCCTTGGGTGGCCAAGGCCAAGCACCAATGTGGTCACCTAAGGCCACGGGGCGTCGGGCTGGTGGGAGCAGCGTTGCACAATGCTCACCCTAGTAAGGGCCCAAGGCCCTAGGTGGCCACGACTGAGCACGGTCGTGGTTGCCCATGGTCGCGGTGCCTTGGGTTTGGACGAGACAATGTTGCACAATGCCCCCCTTGGCTTGGCCCAATGTCACGACCATGAGCTAAGCATGCTCATGTGCGACGGGCGAGGGTGGATGACAAACTTCGATTATGTGCGACAAGTCGACTTTGTGATGAAGCATGAGTTCGGTTAAAGGCGACATGATGAGTGGGAGATTTTGGTTAAATGTGCCCCCGACGAGTTGTGCGATGACGAGTTGTGCAACTGTGCGGCGAGTTACTTGGAGAGTTGAAAAACCGAGAAGTGGAAAATTGGCTAAGTATGGGTGCACGCATGACGAGTTTATAAGGAGTGTTAAAAAACCAATGAGTTGGGCCGACGTGTGGAGTTGGATGCCCTGGGTTGGCCGACGTGCAGAAGCGGACCCAAGTCGGTTGGCTGACGATTTATTTGATAAATTCATAGGTGATTTGTATGGTCGGCCTAGGTAGGCCGACCCATCTTAATGCATGGAAGAGTTCATATAAGTAGGCAGATGACTTGGAAGGAAGAAAACCAAGAAGTTCAAGCATCAAGCATTAGCAAGACACTTGGGCGAAGAGAGAAGAGACATACGATCAAGGCAAGGCGTACACGGTGGATGGGCTGAGCCAAGGAAAGGGTGAATGAGCTGCAGGTTGGGCGAACAATGCATGGGTGAGTTCTGTGACACGACACTGGATAGATGGTTCGGCAGAATAGGTCGGTGACCTAAACTACTGTGGGCATAGCCACACGAAGTACGACTTGACAGAGTTGGGCAACTTGACCCGTGGGTGCATTCGAGAGACACGACCCAGCTAGGCGAGTCTGCATGAGCAGGAAGAAGGAGGCAACGAGCTGCAGGTTTGATGGAAGTTTGAGCAAAAAGGAGCACGAGCTGTGGAAGGCGTGGGTGCGACTACACGACCCGACCTAGTTGGGTGAGTTGCACGGAGGCACGGTGTGATGAGATGCGACAATGCTTGGGCAGAGTTAAATGCAGAGGGCGACCCGGTGGAGTGGGCACCTCTCCACAGTGCAATGCAAAAGTTTGAACATGGAGGGTGACCCAACCTGGAGTGGGCACCTCTACATGGCGCGACGAGCTGCACGACATGAAACGAGGTGGGCACTATTGAATGAAGGGTGACCCGACATGAGTAGGCCGAAACTGCTGAAAGGTTGAAAGTTTGCTAAGGGTAAATTTGGAGTTTCCTAGCGAAGCTGTACTTGTAATTGTATTTGAAAAATACTGAACTATTGGTTATTGGGAAAACTCTAATCTGGGAGTTGCCCCTCCCATTTAAAAAGAAAGTAATCCGTTGTGCATATTTATGATATGATGATGATGATGTAAATGTTATTCCGCTATGTAAATGATAAATGCTTAGTAGAAGTAAAGAAAAATAACTAAGTATTGAATGTTAGGCATAGCCCGTACTCATAAGTATTGGTGAAAAGAAAGTGGGTAGCAGTGCCGCACTTGCCTATGTGCGGTTGAAAGACCACCGCCAAGATATGGGTGTGAAAATTGGCATCGAAGCTTCGGATTCCATGGGATTTTGAATGATTTGCAGAAAGCTAAAGTGACGTAGATATCTTTTAGTGACATGTGGTATTAGACTTTCCGCAAGGCTTTGGAAGGTTCGACAAGGACAAGTGAAGGGTCAAGTTGAACGATAGAAGAACTTTATGGTCTCAATGAGATCACAAGCAAAAGTGATGGATGATCAAGTGGAAGAACCTCACGTTATAATAGGGGAATCTAGCAGGGATTCCAAAACAATTTTCATGGACAGGGTAGTGCATAAAATGGAGGAATTAGCTTATGAAGTGGCTTTGGTGAAAACCGAGAATGTTGAATTCCAGGGGATGCACATGAAGTTGAAGGAAGAATTTGAAGACCTCAAAATTTGATACGAGTATACGTAATGGATGTATGTGAAAATAGAGAAAGAAGTCAAGGACATTTGAGTTGCAAGGGATCAAGGTTTGGCAAAAATCTCAAAGTTGTAGAAAGAACTTGACGATGCTCGAAATGAGATAGTTGTTTTGAATAAAGTAGTTGGGAAAGCATATGTTGGAGGAGTTTCCCATGTGGAGGTCAAAGAACCTGAATATTATGATGGGATGAGGAGTGTGAGATCTCTTGGCAATTTCTTATGGGAGCAATACTTGGAGCATTTGGGTATGCCTGATGAAGAGGCCAAAGTCAAGGCAGCTGCTCAATCCTTGACGAAAGATACTAATATGTGGTGGCGAAGAAAGATGGACCAAATTGCCAATGGTGAGGCTACGAAAATCTCTTCTTGGGATGACATGAAGAAATATTTTTAGACTCATTTTAGCCCACAAGATGAGACTTAGTATGCAAGGATGAAGATTAAATATATGAAGAAAACAAGAATCCTACAAGCATATCAACGAGAGTTCTCGAGTGTGATCTTGGAGTTACCTGACATGGCGGAGAAAGGCAAGGTGTTCAATTTAATTATAGGATTGAAACCCTGGGTGTGCAATGAGGTGAAGAGGTAGAAGATCAAGGCACTAGAGGAAGCATTTGAAATGGTTGATCGCTTGGTAGAAAATTATGATGAAGGAATCGAAAGAACGAAAAAAGAAGACAGATAAGCTGAAAGAGAAGGCTACGAAAGAAGAGCCTTCGAGATAGAATGAAAAGTTGAAGGTGAAGAAGCCTTTGAAGTGTTGGATTTGTGAAGAACCACATATGGTGAATAATTTTCCTTCAAGGCCAAAAGTGGCAGCAGTAGCACAAGTCGATGCAAAGAAGAAGAAAGAAGAAACTTCCGTTGGAGTGATCCATATTTTTGGAGCTGCGGTAACTACGGAATCGGTCTCACGACGAGATCCTGAAAGGAATAAGTTGGAATATGTGGAGATGAATATTGGGAAGAATACTATTCTCACTATGGTAGATAGTGATGCAACTCATAACTTCATGAGTGAAGAAACTGTGAGGAATATTGGGTTGAAATTTATATCGGTTCAAGTATAGTTGAAAGCAGTGAATTCTCCACCAAATTCAGTGATCGGCGTAGTAGAAAAGGTTGATGTGAGCATAGGTGAATGGAATGGGAAAGTCAACTTCACGATTGTGCAGATAGATGACTATGAATATGTACTGGGTATGGAATTTATGAAACAATTTGAAGCTATGATAATACCTCACTTAAAAAAGTTGTACATTTACGACGGGCGTGATAATGATCCCATTGGTGTACCAACCATAGGAACTACGACAACTGAGTGTAAGTTGACAATGATGAATGTGGAGGAAGTCAAGTGGGATGAAGAAGTTTAAGAGAGGTTGTCTTGTACAGAGGAAAAAATTATGGAGTAGTCACAGGTGATTAGAGAATTATCTAAGAGTATCTTGGATCTATCAAGAAGACTAGAGGCAGTGGAAGGAGTTGGAGATGCTAGACCCAAGATTCAGATGGAGAGTCGAGAGGCATACATGCAGAGATTGGAGGAGGAAGATCCAGATAGGTGGATTGAGCTATTAGCTGAGGAAGAGGGAGAGCCTTCGGCCTCCACTCCCTCCCTCTCTTTTTTGACTGACATGGGGATGAGGCTCATTGTTAGCTACTCATGGCAGTGAGTCTCCTATGTTTTGAGCAAACATATGGGGTGAGATGGACACGATTGGCAGCAGCATGCAGAGATAAGTCATGATGATGTAGGAGCATGCGTTCTTCTAGTGGTGATGTACGGTTGGATTAGCTACCCAATTAGCCACCAACATGAGGGTTACCAGCACATGATTTTCTTGCAGAGTTTGGCATATCGTTGGCATGAGACAGGTCAGAGGTGGACACATCTGGATACCCGTATATATGGATTTTTAGTATTAGTGATGGTGGCTGCTAAGATGATGTTGTCGAGGACGATAAATGTTTAAAGTGGGGGAGTATGTCACGACCACGAGCTGAGCACGCTCATGTGCGACGGGTGAGGGTGGAAGAAAAACCAGTTATGTGCAACGAGTCAACTTTGCAACGACACACAAGTTCAGTTAAAGGCGACACGACGAGTGGGGGTATTCGGTTAAACACGCTCTCGACGAGTTGTGTGACGGTGCAAGGAGTTACTTGGAGAGTCGAAAAAATGAGAAGTGGAAAATCGGCTAAGTATGGGCGCACACATGACGAGTTTATAAGGAGTGTCAAAAAACTGATGAGTTGGGCTGACGTGTGGAGTTGGATGCCCCGGGCAGGTCGACGTGCAGAAGTGGACCCAAGTCAGTTTGTCGACGAGTTATTTGATATATTCATGGGCGATTTGTATGGTTGGCCTAGGTAGGCTAACCAAACTTAATGCATGGATGAGTTCGTATAAGTAGTCGAATGAGTTGGAAGGAAGAAAAGCAAGAAGTTCAAGTATTAAGCATTAACAAGAGACTTGGGTGAAGAGAGAAGAGACATATGACCAGGGCATGGTACAGGCGGTGGACGAGCCAAAGTGCTGAGCCAAGGAAAGGGTGAATGAGCTGTAGGCTGGGTGAACAACGCACAGGCAAGTTTTGTGACATGGTAGTGAGTGGACAGTTCGGCAGAACAAGGGCATGGGTAGGCAGAAAAGGTCGGTGACCTAAATTGCAGTGGGTGCCCGCACGATGTGTGACCCGACTCACGGGTGTAGTTGAGCGACATGACTTGACTGGGTGGTGCTGCATGAGCAGGCAGAATGACATGACGAGCTGTATGTTCGGCGGAAGTCTGAGTGCGAAGGAAGGCATAGGCGCGATTGCACGGCCTGAACCGGTTGAGTGGGTTTGCACGGAGGCACGGTGTGATGAGTTGCGATAGAGCGTGGGCAGAGCTGAACGCGGAGGGCTAACTGGTGGAGTGGCTGCCTCTGCATGGTGCAGTGCAAAAGTTTGAATGTGGAGGGCGACACCAACGCAGAGTGGGAGCCTATGCATGGTGTGACGAGCTGCATGACACGACATGAGGTGGGTGCTACTGAACGAAGGGCGACTCGACCCGATGAGGATGAAACTACTGAAAGTTGGAAATTTTTCTAAGGGTAAATTTGGAGTTTCCTAGCAAAGTTGTACTTGTAGTTGTATTTGTAAAATATTGAACTATTGATTACTGGTCAAACTCTAATCTGGGAGTTACCCCTCCCCTTTAAAAAGAAATTAATCTATTGTGCATATTTATGATATGATGATGATTATGTAAATGCTATTCCACTGTGTAAATGATGAATGCTTAGTAGAAGTAAAGGAAAAATAACTAAGTGTTGAATGTTAGGTGTAGCTCATACTCATAAGTATTGGTGGAAAGAAAGTGGGTAGTGGTGTCACACCTGCCTATGTGCGGTTGAAAGACCACTGCCATGATAGGGGCATGAAACCCGAGGCCTCGCGCACTGCAAAACGCCCACCCCAGCCAGGCCCGTGGCACTACGGCCTTGGGCGACCATGGTCGTGGGGCCTCGGGCCTGGTCGGGCTGGCGCTGCACAATGTGCGCCTCGATTAGGCTCGAGGCCTCACGGCGTAGGCGGCCATGGACGAGGCCTCCCAGCTTGGGCAGCCATGGCCGACGGTGGCCTAGGTTGATTCCGGAATCGACCTAGGCCGCCCAAGGGCATTTTTTTTTTTTTTTTTAAATTTAAATTTAAATAGTTTTTAATTTAATTTGTTCTTGTTTTTTTTTTTTTAAATCTTTTTAATTTTTAGTTTTAAAAGTTTTAATTTTATTTATGTTTTTTAATTATGAGTATTTTTTTTATTTTTTTTACTTTTTTTAACTTTAAAAAGAATTTTTTGTTTTTTTTTTCTTGAATTATGTCTTTTTTTTAATATTGTTCACATTTTTTTCATAGTTTTTTTCCTTTTTATTGTTTTTTTTTTTCAATGTTTGAATTTTTGTTTTGTTATATATATATATATATATATATATATATATATATATATATTTGCAGGGTTTGTGTTGATGCTTGACTAACAAACCGATCCCATTATGTGTAATTTAATGGTTGATTTTAAATCTTTTATTATAATGAATAGAGTTTGCGCCATAATGTGTCAATTTCATGGTTGGTCTTTAAGTTTTCATTACAATGGGTTGAGTTCACCAACACTAAATTTTCGTTATAATGAAGAGTCTACCCCATAATGTGTCAATTTCATGGTTGGCCTTTAGGTTTTCATTACAATGGGTCAAGTTTACCAACATTGCGTGTCAATTTGATGGTTGATTTTTAAATTTTTGTTTCGATGTATCAAGTTGTCTTAGGCTAAGATTTTAAAATTGCTATACATTTAACATTTAAAAGATAAATTTCTCTTGGTATAATAACTATTTCATTCAGGGTTCATTTTTAAGTTTTTTTGTCATAATTTTTTTCCAAAATGTCATGCTTGAAATATTTTGAAAACTTAATGTTTTTTTTCTAGTCATAATCTTTGGTTTAAATTCCATGGTTGAAAAATTGTCAATATTTTTAAGTTTTTCTAAGTCATGATATTTTATCTTTATTCTATGGTTGAAAACAATTATAAGTATTTTTTCTTTAGCACCATGACTGAAAATTGTTGGAGTTTTAAGGCTTTTCAAGGATGTGATATTTTATCTTTAATGTCATGATTGAAAACGTTGAAAATTTAAAGTTTTTTGGAGTCATGATATTTTATCTTTAACGTCATTATTAAAAAACGTCGAAAATTTACCATGAAAAAAAAGATGTTATTCCAGCATCAACACACTTTTGTTTTCAGGGTATCTTTTGCACACAAAAAAAGTTTTTACTGCCATTTTTAAAAAATGTTGAAAATTTACTTTGAAAAAAAATGTTATTCCAGCATCAACACTTTTTGTTTTCACCCTATTTTTTCATATTTTTTTGGGGGTTTTTTCTAGAGTTCTCGTTTAGAGGTAATAGCTCTCATTTGATCAGTAACTTTTTTTTGTGTAATGTGTTTTAGTAAATTACACGAGCAATTTCATATCCACACATTAATTTCTACAAAAGAAACTATCATACTTGTATCTCTACATATACATTGTTAGAAACCACATCAATCTCTCCATACAATGTCAGAAACAACATAGTGATATCAAGCCTCTGCTGCTCTTTTCTCTCCGCATTCTCTCAATCATATCTTCAACAAAAACATGATGTTAAGTCCTTCAAATATTCATGAAACCATATATCTTCAAATAATAATCCAAGTATTGAATATTTTGTTCATATCTCCTTTATATCTTTCATTGAGGAATAGATCTGAGTCTCCTCCCATGCCTAGTGCACACCTATTCGAAACAAGACACAATCAAATCAAGAAAATCACACACTAGTTTCTCAAACTTCTTCTTATTTTATAACCTCTATCCCTTTCCAATACCAAGGGAAAATCCCATGGATATTTTGATATGAAACTTTGAGAGGATGAAATGGACCTTGCTCGAACTTCCAGAAGATTACCTTGGGAAAAAGACAGGGTTTTAGCTCAAAGTTTTTCTTTTTATGTGCTTACAGGTAGTAATGGACCTCTCCCCATTTGGAATTGTGTTATCAATCATGTATTTAACACCAAACATATACTACCCTAGGTGGTAACACTCCTCCAACAAAGGTAACCCGCGTTACTCTTTTTCCATGCCGTGAAAGTTGTGAAAACACAGTCAAACTTTCCTCAAATTTTCTCCAACTTCTAACATGCCTTTTCCAACACTTGGGAGTCTTTTCAAGCTTTGATAAGGCTTCAATAACACCTCAAAAACCTTAGTAAACCTTTTCCAATCAGCCTCCTATGTCTCCTTAGTTTTCTTCACTTTCAAACAACTACAATCCTTGTCCATCCTTCTCTAATTGATCTATACCTTGAGCAAGATTTTGCAACTCATATGCAATCATCAAGACACATCTATAATCATAAGGACATCTGTAATACATTTCCAATCATGAGGAAACATCCTCCATCCATGACCTATCTAGAGACATCAATCTCGCATGCATACCAATAGTGTCAAAATGTGACAAAATCATGACATAGTGGATAAGTTGACATATAGGTTGACATCAAGTACAACACATTAGTCATAATGCCAACAAAGAGATGATTTGGTTATAAAGGTTTATAGAGGAATCAGGAAAGAAGCATGAGAATATTAGGTTGTATAGTGATAGGAGAGTTATATTCATCTTTCAAAGAACTTAGTGCTCCATTATAAGATAAAGCATATACAACTTACATACCATATTGTAAAATCAATTTTAGAAGATGAATGGATAGTTAAAGTTGAAAAAGATACATACTAGCCAGAATGTTGTATAAATGTTAATGAAAGAAATAACAATGGAGAAATAGATTTCCACTCAATTTTAGTTGGTCTTCAAGCATGATGGTGAAGATGAGAAACTTGCTAGGTCCAAAGTTGAAACATAGTCCAATAGGTTCACTAGCAATGGAGTTGTTGTAATTAGTCTCCAAGTGGGAGATTATTGATTTGGGAGCCTTATTATCTTCTTGATTTAAAGGTCTTGTTTTATATTCATGCTTGTACCCTAGTACTTAATGGGAGATGTGGGGGGGAAGTTTCACTACTATTGTCACAAGGGGGTCCATGGGGGGTGGTGAAAATTCTTTAGATCCCTCTCTAGTGTGGGTTCCTTGAAACACACGAAGAGATAATTTGTTTGGAAAATTTTTGTTGTAAAATATTTTAATTTCATAGTCAATATAGATCATTCATCATTAGGTCATAGATGTGACATTTGAAGTTATTTTAAGGTTTTTTTGAGCTAGAGGGAAACACTTCTTTTATGAACAACTTGTATTGTGCCTGTATTATTTTTGAAAGAGCATTTCCATTGAGAGTGAGGAGACTATGAGAAAGAAAAGAGGATGTTGTAGTTGATGTGTTGCAAGTTGTATCACTTCATTTTGTTGTATGGAATAAAAGGAAGGACACAATATTTTTACGTGGATGTAGACCAAATTGGTTGAACCACACATATTGGTGTTTGCTTTGTATTATTTTAGTCTATGTTTTATTTTGGCATTCATGTTGATTTTGTTTTTCTATATGATCTTATTCCTAACACATTGGGATGTATGGGGTCTAAGCTACTATTTAAGTAATTATTCTCTTACTATTTGTGTTTGAATTCCCCATACATCTTGGAATATTACTCAGTGAGCATCTAACTTAGAAATATGAACTATGTAAGAATAATACAGGGGTTAATCCTAAGTAATTTAACATAAGTATTATGAAAATTAAAATTTTAAAGTTATACCTAGGTAAGGAATTAAACCCTAGGGATATTCACCCCCAATATTAGACCTAGCCTAAAATTTAACAAATAAATCAAATAAAAGCAATTCATACGTCACTTGCATCGATTTTTTTGTAATATCTCCTTCTTCAATGAAAATATGCATAACTAGACTCTTCTATAATCACGTTAGGAAATTCACTCAGGAAAATAAAGAATATACCACAAAAATATTGAGTAAGTAATCCTCTCTAATTAGTTTCTAATAAGAAGAAATGAGGGAGGCACCATTTTATATATGTGAGGCACTCCCTAAAACCATACATGAGATACAATGTGATTGAAACAATACGATGTGGTCATACCATGTGCTTAAGTAAAGCATGAACCAAACACCTTGTTCCCAAGTGAAACCACAAGAGAATATCATAAGTGGTTACTAAAAATCCTCAATCATAGGGGTACCCTCCTCAATCAAGGGTCAAAATACATGTGTGAAGTTAAAACTATGAGAGAAACCTTGAGAAAAACCAAAAGGAATCTCACACATGAGAGAAGAAAGGAATATATTAGGCGTTCCCTTGTGGAAGGCTCTAGAACCACCACACATGTGAATAGAAAATAAAACATGAAATGTACCCTTCTATAAGGATTTAAAAACCTCACACATGTTAGTTAGGAGAAAGAGTGCACCTAGGAGAGATATTCACAGAAATGACAAGTAAATACCCCATCTAAGAAATTAAGAATCACTCCCACGTGAGAGAAAAAGGTCTAAAAGAGGTGCACTCCACATGTGTGCTAGGATATCATGTTGTGACCACCCCAATAGTATCATTTTTAATCCATATGCTACTAGAGTGAAAGTGATGATGTAGACACGTATATAACGATGTTATTACACTATCATGGATCCTTAAGTAGTGAAACATATTCCAATCCAATGTCATGGATCCTAAAAAGTGCGATGGATATCTTGATGTTTACATATTTTTGTGATTGCAGATACATGGTTCCCAAGGAAATATTATGGATCCTTATGCAAGCTCATGGATCTGAATGTGCAAGACCCATTTATAATAGTAAATCAAGTGTCAACACAAGTCATTAGTCAATTCATAATAAGTGATCTCTTCCAACGACATCATAACATAAGTTAATTTTATAATTTTCATATGTTTACCATGGTGGTACAACCTTACTCTTATTACATGCTCCAATGCCTAAGTAAGGAAGTATTTCCTCAGGCACTCAATGGAAATAGGTAAGATGATGGAATAACTTACGCAAGGGGAAAAAAACTTCATGCATTAACCTTCAAATTCATACATTTTAAATATCTCCTAACTAGTCAAACTAGTTTTCTACAGCTAGGAACCTTTATTTTGTACAGGCACACCTTTTTTATTGGGAGGTATACTTAGAGTTACTACATTGACGCTTTTTATTATTGTTTTTTCTTTTATTTTTTAGTTCCCATTTTTAGAATAGAACTTAGAGGTAAGGGCATATTTAAGAAGGTGGCATAGATCTAGCTTTATCAATTTAAATTTTCTAACTTTTCATGCTCTTCACATCAACCTTTTCGCTTCATATGTCTTTGACTTACATTGTCCTTCAATTTACATAACTAGGCCTTGTTGGATGAAACTTTTATAAGCCAAAATTGGATGAGATTAATATCTTTTAATGAAATGAGGGTACAAATTTAATGTGTAGATATAAAACTTCTCATGTAATTTACTAAAACACAAGACTCAAATCTACTCTACTCATCTTCAAAATTCAATTCATGATCATGAGCATAAATCATAAACCTGCATCAAGATTAAACACACATACACGAATATTTATCTACGGGAAAGAAACTCCTCAAAACCCCTTCCTATATGTATTACATTAATCAAAGAATAGACATGAAATACAATTCTTGCTCAAGCTTGGGAAACCTCTGCAAGTGTATGAACTATCTCTCTCCCTGAACTGGCTGACTCTGGCCAACACCTCGTAAATTTTCCTATCCTCCAAGATCCTATTTCATTACATTGTTCAATGAGGAATTAAGCCCCTATTTCATAGGAATTTTTCTCCAATGAATTGCTTAAATCATCTAAGCTCATCCTCTGATTGCATGTACCGCCTAGACACCTTAGAATAGTCTACAATTGATAGTACACTTCCTTGGAATCTCCATCTCAATTGGGTAACTTGAATTCTCTTCATGCAACAACTATTATGGGTTGATTGATCAATTAACTGGTTGATCATTGAGTTGTAACTAAAGTCACACCCCACTACTAGACCCTCCACTAGTTCCTTCAATAATTAAAACTATTTTAACTCACATTAACTCAATTTCACTGATTTAGATTGCTAGAAATTAACAATCACTCATACTGAAATGAACTGAAGTCTTCCAACTTGAATTATCTAAGCTAACTGGGTAACACAAGCCATGTCACTCAAGCTAACTCATCCAAGTTGTCTATTGAAATAGAAATTCAAATTTTCTCTCTAGTTTGACCAAGGCATGTCAAACTGAGATTTTCTTGCTACATTTTCAACAGTCCCTTTTAGAAAGAAAGGGATTATCAAATCCCCCAATCCTACCTCTATGGAACTCGAATTTACCCTTTGACAAATCCTTTGTCAAAATATCTGCATCTTGTTCCTTTGTTGGAATGTAATCAAGCAACATGATCCTCCTCTACACACAATCCCATAGATGGTGATACCAAATATCTATATGCTTGGATCAATTGTGAAAGACTCGATTTTCAGAGAGCTTAATGTAGCTATGATTTTCAAAGTATGCCACAGTAGGATCCATCATCTGACAAAAAATTCCCTCAAGAATCTTGCTCATCCAGATCGCCCCACATGCTACTTAACTTGCAACCATGTATTCTACTTCTCCTGAGTTGAGTGCCTCTGATATTTTCTTCCTGTTGTACCAAGAAACCACTGTAGAACCAACATTGAAAATTCCTCCTGATGTACTCTTCCTATCTGATGGAATCCCTGCCCAATCTACATCTGTGAAGCCACATAACTTCAGTCCCTCTATCTGTTTGTACAATAATCCAAACTGGTTGGTTCCCTTAAGTTAACGTAGAAGATGCTTAGTTTCCCTACAAAATAATTTGATAGGGCCTAATCATTTATTTACTGCATAGGTTGACTGCATAGCACATATCTGTTCATTTGTTCATGAAATACATTAGTGCACCCACAAGTTGTCGATAGATTCTAGCTTCCACTAGTTCACCTGAAGTAGCATCCTTGTTTCTCCAACTAGTGGCTAGAAGTATCTCCATGGGTTTGTTATTCTCCATGTGAAACTTCTTCAATATCTCATTAGCATACTTTCCTTGATAGAAAAATTGTTCCCCATCTCCTTGCCATACTTCCAATCCAAGGAAGTAGTGCATGAGCCCCATGTCCTTCACTTAAAATTCTCTTGCAAGATCCTCCTTGCAAGATCTTATCAACTTCTCACCACCAGTTAAAATTAAATCATCGACATATAACACAATAATCAATAATTTACCTTCAACCATAATATGATAAAGGTTTGCATCTGCTTCACTTTTGGTGAAGCCCAACCCCGTGAGATAATTGTCGATCCTAGTGTACCAAGCACGAGTTTCTTTTTTGAGGCCATACAATACTTGCTTGAATCTGCACACATGAGGCTCTCACTCAAAGGTCTCAAAACCTTCTAGTTGCTCAATGTACACCTCTTCATCAATAACTACATTGAGGAATGATTTATTCATATCCATCTAGTGGATATTCCACCCCATCTAAGCTGACAAAGCAAGTATAGATGTAATGGATGAATACCTTGCAACTGGTGCAAAGGTTTCCTCATAGTCAATTCCCTCAACTTGAGAGAACCCCTTGGCCACAAATCTGGCCTTATAATTCTCTATGCTTCCATCTGCTGCATGCATTACCTTGTAAAGTCATCTCGAACCTGCCACTAATTTGTTTGTTGGTCTTGGGACCACTTTGCAAACATTGTTTTTGATAATGGAATCATACTCTTCAACCATTGCATCAACCCATACTGGTTGCTCTACTACTTCCTCGAAAGAGGATGGCTCAATCTTAACTAAATATGTCATTAGCACCATGTAGCTTGTGTACCAATCTAGTGACCTTATCTACCTACATTGAGAAGTGGGTGCTCCCATAGTATCTCTAGCATAATGCATCAGCCACTCAGCTTCTCTGCTTCATTTTATTCCTTCTCTGGATGTTTCTTCTTGAGTCGATGTCTCCGCTCTCTGCTCCTCAACTTGTGGCTTCTCCACAACTTCTCGAGGTTCCTCCTTTGGAGCAAAAAGCTCCTGATCTGCCTGCAACTGAATCTCCCTCTCAAGAGAACATCTCATTGCCTTCTCCTCATCAAAATTCACATCCCTTTGAACAACTATCATCTTAAGGGATGGAAGGTACACACGGTAATTGTGAGGAGTTTCTAGGTAACCCACAAATGTCCCCAACTTAGCTGTTGGCTAAAGCTTCTTCTTAGAGTATTTGGAGACACGACAGTAAAAAAATGCTCCAAATATCCTGAAGTGAGACACATTTGGCCTTCTCTCCAAGAAATCCTCCTCTAGTGTAATCATTCCTAGAATCCGATGAGGACTCTAGTTCTGAAAGTATACTATTGTGTTGCATGACTCTGCCCACAATTGAAGTGGTAGGCCAAGGTCCACCCTTTGCATGTATCTTGTTGACCAAGTGATCCTTTGGGGAGGCTTGTGGTAATCTGTTGCATAATATTTAGGGTGCCATCATGCAAATGACCAAGACTTCTATGCCATATTTCAATGACATCTCAGATCTACACCTCTCTACCTCCGTGCTTAATGCAACATAATATTCCACGTCTAGCTTGTACAAGGTCTTCACATGAGCCCTGATCTTCTTCACTTGTCTCGTGGCTATGTGTCTTAGGAATTCTTTCGATTTTCTGAAGATAACATCGTAACCACAATCTTCCAACAAGAAACTGAAACAAGATTTTTTTTAGGCTCGAAACATACATGCCATCCTTGAGATTGAAAGGGGATCCAAAATCCCTCTGAAAGGTAACTGTACCAATATCGGTCACACTATACCTTCCATCATCTCCCATCTCGATGTCCATATGGAGATATTTCTCCTCCAGGTCACTGAAAAATTCTTTATTTCCCGTCATGTGGAACGAGGCACAACTATCCAAGTACCACACACTCCCCATCACTGTGCTCATCATGCATGCGATAAGGGTGAAATTAAGATTGAACTGTGAATCCAAGTCTTCACGTGCCACTCCTCTCGAGGTTTTCTTGCTTGTCTTCTTGTGTGGACACTTCATGGCTTAATGCTCGAATTCATGACAATTGAAGCATTTTATTTTAGACTAGTCCTTCTTCTTGCCCCCTTGACTGGACTCTAGTTTGTATTGGGATTTTTTTCCCTTTCCCCTTCTTTTCCTTTCCAACCAAGGCACAATTCTCCTCATCCTTATACTTGGATGAGGTCCCATCTCCGGTGTTCTACCTTATCTCCTCTTGTACCAAATCATACCATAAGCGTTGCTAGTTTGGTAGTTTCTCCCTCTCGTTCATCGACTATTGGTAGATATGCTAGCTCTTGGGAAGGCCTCGAAGGGTTAGGATTATCAAATCATCCTCTCGAATAATAACTCCAACTTCACCAAGTTCATCATGACATTGTGTGAACTTTCTCAAGTATTGTTTAATAGAATTGTTCTCCTGCATCTTGATATTTCGAAGCTTATCATTGAGTGCCAGTTTCCTGTGGTCACTGTTGTTCTGGAGAAAATCTTTCAGTGGATGCCACATTGCATATGAGGTTTCTTTCCCATGGAAATTGGAGACAATGTGGTCCTTTACACCCTCCAATATGATTCTCCTCGCCTTAGTTACACACTTCCTCCATTCTGCTATGTCTTTGACATCAGATGATCCTGGTTTTGGAATGTCAATCTCGACAAATTATTTCAACCTATTGTCCTACAATATCGCCTCCATGTAGTCCTTCAAAGCAACAAAATTCGAGCCACCCTCAAGGGTATACTCAAATCTTAGACCATAGAACACCATCATGCTAGCTCTAAAGAATTGATCCTGCAAATTTCATCCTCCTGTAATAGCAACGTCAAATTCTTTGCTCTCGTGTGAATCCTACTCTTATACCATGTAGAAATTTAATGTGTAGATATGAAATTTCTCATGTAATTTACAAAAACAAAAGAATCAAATCTACTCTACTGATTTGCAGAATTCAATTCACGATAGCAAACATAAATCATAAACATGCATCAAGATTAAACACACTTACACAAATATTTATCTAGGGGAAAATAAATTCTCAAAACTCCTCCTTATATGTATTGCATTAATCAAAGAATAGAGATGAAATATAATGCTTACTCAAGCTTGAGCAACCTCTGGAAGTGTATAAGCTATGTCTGTGCTTGACTAACTGGCTTTGGCCAACACTTAGCCAATTTTCATGTCCTCCAAGATCCTGCTTCCTTGTGTTTTTCAATGAGGAATTACGCCCCTATTTCATAAGAATTTTCATCCAAGGAATTGCACATTTCATCTAAGCTCATCCTCTGACTGCATGCACCACATGTACAACTCATAATAGTCTACAACTGATAAGACACTACCTTGGAATCTTCATCTCAACTCAATAACTCAAATTCTCTGCATGCAACAATTATTTTGGGTTGATTGATCAGTTAACTAGTTGATCACTGAGTTGTGACTGAATTCACACCCCACTACTAGACCCTCCACGAGTTCCTCCAATAGTTAGAACTAGTTTAACTTACAATAACTCAATTTGACTGATTTAGATTGCTAGAAATTAACAATAAATCATACTAGACTAAACGCAAGTCTTCCAACTCGAATTATCTAAGCTAACTAGGTGACACAAGCCATCTCACTCAAACTAATTCATCCAAGTTGTCTACTGAAATATAAATTCAAATTTTCTCTCTAGTTTGATCGAGGCAAGTCAAACTAACATTTTCTTGCTGCATTTTCAACAATGAGATGAGAAGGAAAAGGAAAAAATAGAAATTTTTAAGTATATATATGATATAAAGTATGTTAACTCAAGTATATTCTTAGTAGTATGATTTGAGCTAAGTCTTGAGGACACTTAGTTAAGGACAATTATGCCCTTCATATTTCAATTAGAGAAAACAATAAAACCTTTATTGTTAAGCGAGAATCTCACACACAAGAACATATTGACTAAAATAATGTTCCCGCATGATGTATGATGTGAAATGTACAAAACATATGAGGTCTAAGACATAGGAGTTGATATAGTATGGTAGAGTCATGTGATAGAGCTAATGAGAGAAAGACTAGATTGTCATGTCTACGATGGAAGAAGTAGAAGAACAAATTTAGATAAGAAGATATGAGTAAAAGAACTCATCCAAAGAATAGACCACTCCAATGGTGGTATGGAAGTAATTACCCTTGAGAAAGCAACAATGACCTTTTTCAATACACTTGAATCTATGCACATTTTCCTAGTCCCATTTTTTTTGGAAGTGTAATTTACATTGACATTACATATAACCTTTTAATTTTTGGGTTTAATCTTTTGAATAATATTTATGAGTGGGCCTAATGGTTAAGAGCATGTGTTTCCTCGTGGGCCTAATGGTTCAAAATTAAAAGGGGGTAGAGTATGTATGCCTTCGTAGACATAGCAATAAAATCAAATCATGCGGAAGTGAGTCCCTTAGTTGTGACCTTAAAATTAGATAATAATAATAATAATTTATTAGAATGAATATAAATATCTTTAATCCCCTTTAAAATTAATCTATATGTATCTTGGTAGATCCATAGTTATTAATAGTTATTAATAATTAAGGTTAATCATTTTTTTTTGCAAAACTAAAACTACAGAATCACAAGACTATAAATATCTTTTTTTTGCAATCTAAATTTATAAGACATTTTTTGTTTTTGCAATTTAAATTTGTAAAACATTTTTGTATAACAAGCTTTTAGTGAAATATTGAATCAACTTCAAAAAAACAAATATATCACTCAACAAAGAGAGCAAAAGCTTCTGATTGAGGAACATAATATAAGTAGATCAGGAAAGCTTCATTGATGGAAGGAAAATAACTTATGGAACATTTAACAAAGAAATTTAAAGGAAATTGTAGAATCACTGAAAGGAGAAGGCTTGAGCTTAAAAGTAGGAAAGCCACAAAGTGGATGGTTGAATTTGTAGGGAAGCCACAAAGTGGATAGTTGAATTTGTGTTTCACAGTTCATTAACCCAACTCTACAATTTAGTTAAGGAGAATCAATTGTAAATTTGGATTATGTCCGCAATGTCAATACTTGAATTTGTAATTTCACTTTATAGTAATCAAAATCTACAATTAAAGATAACTAAATATTGATAGATATGAAATCTAAAAATTTAATGACATCACCAGATTTGAATTTACCAGTAGTATTATTCAGTCTATGCACGTAGATATTTTGTTCCTACTGTAATGAGGTTCTAACGCAGTTTATTCTCTGGTTTCCAGAGTATGCATATACAATGAAAGTCACTGAAAAATGTGACATTTACCGTTTTGGAGTTGTTTTGTTCGAGTTAATTACGGGCAAAAAACCACTACAACCACTTGACCAGGGAGGAGACCTTGTGACGTGGGTAAGGAACTCAATTCAGACAACACCACTGACTGCTGGAGTCTTTGATGGTCGATTGGATCTGAGCCAAAGGAGGGTGGTGGATAACATGGTCCTGGTATTAAAAATTGCTCTGTTTTGCACCAGTGTGGCACCTTCTGACAGACCAACAATGCGGGAAGTGGTGGCAATGCTGATTGAGGCTGGCGGTGGAACCAACATCAGAAACAACTCCACTGAATGAAGACAACAAATCTTTTACAATAAATAAATTGGTCTTTCAAGACTGGTGAAAGCTTTACATTTGGGCATGATTATGTCTGGGCATGATGTGTGAAACCTTGGGCATGATTATGTCTGGGCATGATGTCTGGTAAATGGTGGTTTTTCCAGATGTGTGAAACCTTAAATTTGGAAATGATTATGCTTTGTAAATTATTTGTGTGATGTATTGTTGTTTTTTAGGTGTAGTTTTGTGTTCTGCGTAGTGGTGTGAGTTGTTAGTTATTTTATGTGATGTTTTAAGGAAAAATTTAAAGATGTTTTTCCATATTTAGTATTTTTAATAAATTTATTAATATAGATGAGTGTATTTAACTTTGGGCAATTGGAATTACGTATTTGTTGGCATGAAATTAATCGAATATATGATAACATTTGTGACATGTAGTTGAGTTAAAGCTTTTGTTATTCCATGTGTTATATTTTTATTATCTTTTGGAGAACTTAACCATTATGTTTCAAAATTTGCATATAGAAGTTGTTAACATGATACATATAAATAAATTTGTATATAGAAGTTGTTAGCATGATACATATAAATAAATTTGTATATAGAAGTTGTTAGCATGATATATATAAATAATGTTAAGAGATATTTAAACTGATATTAGTATAATATGGAAAAGATTAATATATTTTTTTACATATGTAAGTTAACAAAAAAATTATTATTTAATGACATTGTTTTACAAAATATTATATTCATATTTATATAACAAAGTTTTGACAAATTATATTTTACTCAAAAAAATTTCTTTGAAATTCATATAAGAAATTATGTTTTGTTATTGTTAATTTATGTGATGATATTTTGTTATTAACAAATCATAAAAATAAGTGTGATAAAAGTATAATCATTTCATGTAATAATGATATTTTCTTTTTAGGTAATATTATTTAAATTATTTAAATAAAAGAAAAACAATAACAACAAATTTATATAATTGTATGTGTTATAGAGTTATTTAAAGAATTATAGAATAAGGTTGAAAATATTAAAAAAAATTGTTTAGTAAAACAATTATGTGTTAAAATACAAAATAATTACTCTTAGTTTAAAAAGAAAGCATTAATTTATTTTATATATTATCAAATTTAATTATAAAAATATAAATAAATACAAATATAAATTATTTACTCAAGTAAAATTTAAACAAAGGAGGTTATCTTGTCTCACATAGAGCCTAGATCCATCTTAACTCTGGATCTACCAAGCCCCTAGAGGATCAAATTTCTTTTTAGTTTAAAAGATGTTTGCATTTCTAGAAATTTGATCACTCTAGGCACTTGGTAGCTCTAGAGTTAAGATGTATTTAGGCTGGTTTAATTATTAATTATAAATATAATTGTTAATTTTATGTTTTTAATTTAATTTTATTCATTTTATTTTTATTTTATTTTCACCAAGTCAAATGTTAAACATTACAACATCTCTACCATAGTGTAATGTCCCCAGAAACGCTGTAAATATTTTATTTTACCACAATAAGAACAAACTAAATAATTATTATTACTCGTTTGAGTTGAATGATATTGTTAATTATTGAAATGAGAAATGATTTTTAGTATTAGCAAATCTTGTAACTTCTCATAGGAGGAAGTTGGAAAAAGGCAGTTGCCGGAAAAAGCCTAACTACCTCCCCTAACTGTGAACTGCTTCCAAAGAAAACGAAGTGGGGGGTAGGAAATACCGTGCTGAAATGTCAGGCGGTAAGGGCAGAGTTACTAAGTCTGGTGATGACTAGATAGCATACGCCTTGTGTGCAAGCAACTTGCAGAAGATAGAGGTCTTGCGAGCAAGCTTGGGGGGGAGATTTGGTCTCGAAAGACAAATCTCATGGACGAGAGGTTGACAAGCAACAGAAAACATAGGTGATCTCTACCACTGGAGTTCTTCCTTTGAATCCCGATTCAGGTAAGTGGTACCTCTGGGAAACTAATTTGTTGCACATAACTAAATTATGTGTCTTTTTCTGAGATTAAAAGGATGTAGCTGGAGCTCTCAATGTCAAAAAGATACTTGAAAATACTAACAGTAGGATAATTATTAGCATTTATTTCAACAGAGAAAGCAAGATGGTAGAATTGGGACCAAGAGATCACCTTAAGCACTAGTATTTTTTTTTACAGTAAAGTCATTATTTGTTGGAAGGGGAAAGTCTCTATAATCTGGGCCATGTAAGCTGTGGAGTTATGAATTGTACAAATCTTTTAATGTTTGGTAAATTAATTATAGCAGAGCTACCGTTGTAATGAAATGGTAAACATTTCTTTGGTTGATTGTGTAAATTATAGAACTGTAAATTAGAAATGTAACCAAGAGACCATAGAACAGAAAGAAGGAATATCAGAAAAGAAAGATTACAGATAATGTTAGAATCCCAAAATGTGGGTTGTTACCATGGTTAAAAACCAGGGTTCGACCCCATAGAGTCGATGTGATGCAATCAAGAAGGGCCGCTGTAGTGGGAAATATAGGTGTATTTACCCTAAAAGCCGCTCTGGGATAGCAAACTAAAGGAGTTGACCAATAAATAAATTTCAAACTTTGTAAGATCCTCTAAACCCTACACGGGTAAGGAACCCCACAATAATGGAACAACTGAATAACCCTCGAATGAGTTAACTGAGTTTTCTAGGTACTTAATCTAAAACAATGAAAAAACGTAGATAATCCAATTTCAAAAAGGGCAATTGCTAAATTGTTGTTATCACAGAGCTGCATATAATTCTCGGTAAGCTAGAAAGTAAGTGGAAACCCTGACTTGTGATTACCACAGCCAGTATTACCCACATCAATCAAACAGAAATCAAGAATAGGATTATCATGCATAATGTAAAGGATTGCAAGCTTAAAACATTCACACCTCGAACAATAGTTCAAAAACACATTTCATGTGGAACCAGAACCATAGAACATGAGGAAAAATCCAAACGAGTTCAAATTACAAAGTCTGTCAAAATAGATTTACAGGTACAAAGACTGTCAAAATAGATTTACAGGTCTTACCAGAGATAATGTAAATTTTTCCCAAAACTCAAACATGGAATTACACTGGCGCGGTCAATGTCTTAAGACCCGCTGCCGGAAAACAAATACATACATCTCTTAAACCACTATGGACCAACATACTATTACAAATATCTGATTCCGTTTTAACTTCAAATTCCAGAAAAAGAAAAACAGAAAAATTCTTGAGAGCCAAGACTTTAGCCCCAAAATAATCAGAGGACTCCCTCTTGTCAAATAAGCATCAAGCCAGAGGTAATTCTTACCCGGAAGCCCTCGGGCAATGGAGACATGCAAGGTAACCACCATGCATTGACAACTTGAAGACCCTGGGTTCATAGCTGTAACCCCTACAGACAGAGTGCACCGTGAACATTATTAGCGACAGAGCCAGTAAACAGGTGACATATAATCTTCTGTAATAAGAAAATATATCAGAACTCCAATGTAAAAAGCTTACCCGGGACACATCTATCGGAGGGAAAGCCATAACCCTGCACCTGTAATTCTTTCATCCTGTTCGAAGCTTCGGATCGATAGACAGAACAAGCTCATGAGAGAAGAGGTGGAAACGGAGCAGGCGCCAAGGAAAAGGAATGAAAAATGAGGCATAGCATCCGAGAGCAGGGTTGATCAAACCTCAAAAAAAATCTTAGGCATAGGATAAAGCACCCAGGTCTTCCATCGTCAATGCGATGAGGAACCCGAGAGAAATAGCTGCGGAGGGATAGGCCTGCTCGTGCCACGTACCAGGGCAGAGCAGGAATTTATTACCATAACCAAATCAGCATCATAGATAAGCATAGCCAGATGTAAGCGGTAAAGAATTTGGTAGATTAAACGCATAAGCACTAATACTGATAGCAAATGGGTAGGTTGGAAATCCCAACGCACGAAAATATTTAATGAAGCCATGAAATGACAGTACTCAAATCTTAATCTGATAACCCAAAAAATCAAACAGTGATCATACCATGTAATTAAGCGTACGTACAATCTAAATATTACAGTCATAATGCTATGGTAATTGAAACCTTGTCAAATATATTCTCATGTACATTTTTTAATTTTTTTTTTATAATGAATATATTTACCAAAGTATGACGTGGAGTCTTGACAAGTGGTATCAAAACCCAGGTTACCAAACTACGGCCTTTGGAAAATATACTAAGTGAGAGCAATCAGTCATCGTTCTTCTTTTTGTTTTCTACCTATTGTTAACCCACTAACTTGCTAAAAATAGGAAAATTGGATGACAGCAGATTATGAGGAGAACGAGCAGTGTTCCACATAGGAATGTGATTGGCCCAGATGCTACAACATTCCCTGGGAACAATCCTGAAATATGGGTGTAGTTAGGGGAGGAGGCCCGCAACACCAATATTACGATATTGGAGATAGTCCAGGAATTAAAGAATGAGATGGCTCGCCTGCGGGAGGACAATGCAATATTAACTATGGAACAGGAAAAAATCATGAAAAGCCTATCTGACAAGCAGAATCAGCGCCAGTCGAACCCCAGCCCTGAATAGGTACAAGTGTCAGAAGAACAGGGCTACCACATAGACAAGGAAGAAATAGAAGAGAATCGAGAGGAAAAGCCGATAATGCCTCTGAACACCCAACATCAAAAAGGCAGCGGATAGAGTTACAAGGGGAGTTTCGGAAAATAAAGCTGCCACTCTTCGATGAAGAACTGGAGGAGGCAACCGAAGCCTGGTTGGTTAACATGAATAAATATTTCCAATTATATGAATATGATCAAAATCTCAAAGTGTCGCTAGCCATTTTCCAATTGCAAGGAAAGGCCACTTTGTGGTGGGAGGAGGTCAAGATTGTATGAGGGGTGAGTGAACAAAATATAACTTGGGAAACATTCCAAAAATATTTCAAGGAAAGATATTTGACTAAACAATTTTATGATGAGAAAGTAAGAGAATTCCATGACCTGCGGCTTGGACAACAAACAATGGATGAGTTTATCACCCGATTTACCTCCCTACTCCGATATGTACCTTACATACGGGAGGAAAAGGCTAAGGTAGAATGGTTCGTTAGTAGTTTACCCTTGGCAATGAGGGAAAGGATTGAGTTTGATAACCCAAAAATAATGGATGAGGTTATACGAAAGGCTAGGATATGCTATTAGCAAAGCAAGCAGAAGGGAGAAATTTTGGGAAAGAGGTGGACTGATAAGAAGGGTAATAAGATGGTTGTGGGCACCAAGGGAAATCGTGGCAGTTTTAGCAAAGGATTTTCCAAAGGGAAAAACATCAGAATCCTGCCTAAAAACTAGCTTAGATTGAAGCCACCCACTGAATCCAGATTCAGCGAGAAATCTGGTAAAATTGATAACGAAGGGACAGTGAGACCCCCAGTACAATGCTAGGGATGTGGAGGGCCACATTACGTTAAGAACTGTCCTCATCGAAAGGGTACTGAACAGGTTTCACAGATCCATGAAGCATCTACGGTAGGTGACGTGGCCTAGAGTATACTGAAAATTAATGCTGCTCTCGAAGATCATCAAGCAGAATACCAGCCGACTATGGTGGAGTTTGAAGGTAAGATCTTTGATCATACTGTATCTGTTTTAATTGATCATGGAGCTACATTAAGCTATGTTAGTCCTAAGGTTGTGGAAAAATGTAAATTACAAACTGTTAAGTTTAAAAACCCTTGGCTAGTACAACTGGCTACAGGGGAAAAAAGGCATGTGTTAGCCAAGGTCAATAGCTGCCTGCTGAAGATAGTAGGCCAGCCTTTTATGGCAGATTTAAACATACTTCCCCTTGGTTCATATGATGTGTTGATAGGCATGGACTGGTTTGAAAGACGCTTGTCCGTTATAAATTGTAAAACAAAAATTATCTGCTACGAAAATGAACTAGGAGAAAAGCAGGAAATGCAGGGTATTTTTAGGCCAGTGTAGATTCGGCCAATAACTGCCTCTCAATTGGAAAAGTGTATCAGGAAAATATGTCAGGTTTATGCCATTCAAGTTGGCCATGCCAACTCAAAAGACAAAACTGCCACTTTGGAAAGTATTCCAGTAGTTCAAGAATTTGTAGACGTGTTCCCTGAAGAGATACTAGGACTGCGACCCAAAAGAGACATAGATTTTATTATCGAATTGATGCTAGGAGCAGCCCTGGTGTCCCGAGCTCCTTATCAAATGAGCACACCAGAATTAACAAAACTGAAAATGCAATTGCAGGAGCTGTTGGATAAAAATTACATCTGCCCCAGTGTGTCGCCCTGGGGAGCCCCCGTGTTGTTCGTCAAAAAGAAGGATGGGACCCTTCGTATGTGCATGGACTATCATCAATTGAATAAGTTGACAATTAAGAATAAGTATCCTTTACCGCGTATTGATGAACTTTTTGACCAAGTAAAAGGAGCAACCGTGTTCTTAAAAATTGATTTCCGATCAGGAAGCCACCAGATTAGAATCAAATAGGAAGACATAGCCAAAACTACCTTTAGAACTCACTATGGACACTACAAGTTCGTGGTATTACCCTTTGGGTTAACCAATGCCCCCACGACCTTTATGTGCTTAATGAATAGCATATTTCATCAGTATTTAGACAAGTTTGTGTTAATTTTTATTGACGATATACTGATATATTCTCGAAATATTGAAGAACACAAGGAACACCTCAGTTTGGTACTGCAAAATCTCTGGGAACATCAATTATATGCCAAATATAGCAAGTGTGACTTCTTTAAGGAATAAATTCAGTACTTAGGACATATTATCATTAAAGATGGAATCGATGTGGATCCCGAGAAGATAAGGACCATAATGGAATGGCCAGTACCGAAGGACGTAGCAGATATAAGATCCTTCATGGGATTAGCAGGTTACTATAGGTAGTTTGTGGAAGGATTCTCAAGAGTGGCTTATCCTATCACTTCCCTGCAGAAAAAGGGAAAAAATTTTAAATGGACCACAAAATGCCAAAAAAGTTTTGAACAACTCAAGCATCTGCTCACCACTGCGCCTATATTAAGCATAACAGACCCATGAAAGGACTATGTGGTGTGCACAGATGCGAGTAAGGAAGGAGTAGGAGGAGTATTAATGCAAGAAGGTAAGGTAATCACCTATGAGTCCAATAAACTAAAGGAGCACAAGCATAAATATTCTGCTTACGATTTGGAGCTAGCTACTGTCATTCACGCTTTAAAGATGTGGCGTCACTATCTTATGGGAAAAAAATTTCTGTTGATGACAGACCATCACAGCTTGACTAGTTACTTCAATTAGCCTACTTTAAATGCTAGGCAGGCGAGGTGGGTGGATTTCCTAAGAAGAATTGATTTTGAGATTAAACATCTAAAGGGGAAAGAAAACCGGGTAGCTGATGCTTTAAGTCAAAAGGTACATTGCCTCTATGAAATTTCTTGCAGCGAGGGGCAGACTACTCTCAATGAGATGATTAAAAGGGCAGCAGAGAAAGATCTGAAATATCAGCAAATAGGACAGCAAGTTCAAAACCCAACCAGTCATGAATATCAGCAAGGATACGTAATGGATGCTCCCAGCATGCTGATTTACAAAAAAAGACTATATGTACCCAACCAAGGTAACATTAAAAGTTTGATTTTAGACGAATTTCATAAGAGTCCTTATGCAAGACATCTAGGGTACCAAAAGCTAATTACAACACTCCAGAAGGAGTACTACTGGCCGGGAATGAAGAAAGAGGTAGCAGAATATTTGGCACGTTGCTTGGAATGCCAACAAGTCAAAATAGAGCATCAGCACCCTGTTGGGTTACTGCATCCGCTACCAATTCCATAGTGGAAGTGGGAAACCATCTCTATGGATTTTATAACAGGATTACCCAAATCCAAGAGAAACAACGACTCCATCATGGTGGTGGTAGATAAATTAAGCAAATCAACCCATTTTATACCAGTACAGTCCACTTTTAGAGCGACACAGATTTCCAATATTTTTATGCAAAACATTTTTAGGTTGCATGGGTTACCAAAAACTATAATTTTTGACCGTGATGTGAAAATTACATCAGTCTTTTGGAGAACTCTATTTGAATGATTGGGGACTCAATTAAGTTTCAGTACTGCTTATCATCCTCAGACTGATGGACAAACAGAGCGGGTGAATCAGGTGGTAGAAGATATGCTAAGATCATATGTGATGCAACAACCATGCAAGTGAGAAGACTATCTGCACGTAGTTGAGTTTGCATACAACAATGGCTATCATACATTCATGTAGATGAGCCCATTTGAAGTGCTGTACGGACAGAAATGCCGCACACCCTTCAGTTGGGGGGGACCAGAGGACAGACTGATGATGGGCCCCTAAATGCTAAAGAGATGGAAGAAATGGTCAAGAAGGTGCAAACAAATTTAAAGGCAGCACAAGATAGGCAAAAGGGCTTCGCCGACTAGAAGAGGAATTTTAGAGAATACCAAGTAGGAGATCATGTGTATGTGAGAATTCGAGCTAAAAGGAGTACATTACAATGGAGTGGGTGTGCCAAGCTGGCACCCTGGTTTTGTGGACCATTTCAAATCTTAGCGAGAGTTGGGCCGGTGGCATACCAGCTCGCCCTGCCAAGTCATACTCGGGTCCACAACATCTTTCATGTGTTAGTATTAAAAAAATATGTTTATGATCCTAAGCACATAGTTAGTTGGAATGAAATACAGGTAAGAAAGTATCTTAGGTAGGCCAATCAAATTTATTATTAAAGGAAAAATTGACTTAAGTATTGTGTTACAGGTCAAGCCGGAGGGAGAATTCTTGGTCAAGCCGCTGAATATGCTTGATCAGAGAGAAGTAACCCTGTGGAAGTGAGCCATCACCCAGGTTAAAGTGCAATGGCAACACTTTGGGCCAGATGAGGCCCCTCGGGAGGATGAACAACTCATGAGAGAATCTTATCCAAGGCTGTTTGTGGCCAGAAAACATTGGGACGATGTTTGATTTCAGGAGGGGGAGATGTAATGTCCCCAGAAAAGATGTAAATATTTTATTTTACCACAGTAAGAACAAACTGAATAATTATTATTACTGGTTTGAGTTGAATAATATTGTTAATTATTGAAAATGAGAAATGATTTTTAGTATTAGCAGATCTTGTAATTTCTCATAGGAGGAAGTTGGAAAAAGGTAGTTGCCAGACAAACCCTAACTACCTCCCTTAACTGTGAACTGCTTCCAATGAAAAGGAAGTGGGTGGTAGAAAAAATTGTGCTGAAATGTCAGGCAGTAAGGGTAGAGTTGCTAAGTCTAGTGATGACCAGATAGCATAAGCCCTGTGTGCGAGCAACTTACAGAAGACATAGGTCTTGCGAGCAAGCTTGGGGGGGATATTTGGTCCCTAAAGACAAATCTCACGGACGGGAGGTTGACAAGCAGCAGAAAACAAAGGTGATCTCTACCACTGGAGTTCTTCCTTTGAATCCCGACTCAGGTAAGTGGTACCTATGGGAAACTAATCTGTTGCGCATAACTAAATTACGTGTCTTTTTATGAGATTAAAAGGATGTAGTTGGAGTTCTCAATGTCGAGAAGATACTTGAAAATATTAATAGTAGGATAATTATTAGCATTTATTTCAACAGAGAAAGCAAGATGGTAGAATTGGGGCCAACAAGTCACCTTAAGCACTAGTATTTTTTTTACAGTAAAGTCATTATTTGTTGGAACGGGAAAGTCTCTATAATCTAGGTCATGCAAGCTGTGGAGTTATGAACTGTACAAATCTTTTAATGTTTGGTAAATTAATTAGAGCAGAGCTACTGTTGTAATGAAATGGTAAACATTTCTTTGGTTGACTGTGTAAATTATAGAACTGTAAATTAGAAATGCAACCAAAAGACCATAGAACAAAAAGAAGGAATATCAGAAAAGAAAGATTACAGATAACGCTAGAATCCCAAAATGTGGGTTGTTACCAGGGTTAAAAACCAGGGTTCGACCCCATAGAGTCGAGGTGATGCAATCAAGAAGGGCCGTTGTAGTGAGGAATATAAGGGTATTTACCCTAAAAGCCGCTCCGGGATAGCAAACTAAAGGAGTTGACCGATAAATAAATTTCAAACTCTGTAAGATCCTCTAAACCCTACATGGGTAAGGAACCCCACAGTAGTGGAACAACTGAATAACCATCGAACGAGTTAACTAAGTTTCTAGGTACTTAATCTAAAACAACGAAAAACGTAGATAATCCATTTTCAAAAAGGGAAATTGCTAAATTGTTGTTATCACAGAGCCACATATAATTCTCGATAAGCTAAAAAGTAAGTGGAAACCCTGACTTGTGGTTACCACAGCTAGTATTACCCACATCAACCGAACAGAAACCGAGAATAGGATTATCATGCGTAATGTAAAGGATTGCAAGCTTAAAACATTCACACCTTGAACAATAGTTCAAAAACACATTTCATGTGGAACCAGAACCATAGAACATGAGGAAAAATTCAAACGAGTTCAAATTACAAAGTTTGTCAAATTATATTTACAGGTACAAAGACTATCAAAATAGATTTACAGGTCTTACTAGGGATAATGTAAATTTTTCCTAAAACTCAAACATGGAATTACGCCGGCGCGGTCAATGTCTCAAGACCCACTACCGAAAACAAATACATACATCTCTTAAACCATACATCTCTTAAACCACTATGGACCGACATACTATTACAAATATCTGATCCCTTTTTAACTTCAAATTCCAGAAAAAAGAAAAACAGAAAAACTCTTGAGAGTCGAGACTTTAGCCCCAAAATAACCAGAGGACTCCCTCTTGTTGAATAAGCATCAAGCTGGAGGTAATTCTTACCCAGAAGCCCTCGGGCGATGGAGACATGCAAGGTAACCACCATGCATTGATAGCTTGAAGACCCCGGGTTCATAGCTGTAACCCCTACAGATAGAGTGCACCGTGAACATTATTAGCGACAGAGCAAGTAAACAGGTGATAGATAAACTTTTGTAATAAGAAAATATATCAGAACTCCAATGTAAAAACAATTACCTGGGACGCATCTATTGGAGGGAAAGCCATAACCCTGCACCTGTAATTCTTTCATCCTGTTCGAAGCTCCGGATAGATAGACAAAACAAGCCCGCAAGAGAAGAGGTGGAAACAGAGCAGGCGCCAAGGAAAAGGAATGAAAAATGAGGCATAGCACCCGAGAGCAGGGTTGATAAAACATCCAAAAAAATCTTAGCCGTAGGATCAAGCACCTAGGCCTTCCACCGTCGATGCGACGAGGGGCCCGAGAGAAATAGCTATGGAGGGACAAGCCTGCTCGTGCCACATACCAGGGCAGAGTAGGAATTTATTACCATAACCAAATCAACACCACGGATAAGCATAGCAAGATGTAACCGGTAAAGAATTTGGCAGATTAAACGCATAAGCACTAAGACTGATAGCAAATGGGTAGGTTGTAAATCCCAATGCATGACAATATTTAATGAAGCCATTAAATGACAGTACTCAAATCTTAATCCGATAACCCAAAAAATCAAACAGTGATCATACCATGTAATTAAGCATACATACCATCTGAATATTATAGTCATAATGCTATGGTAATTGAAACCCTGTCAAATATATTCTCTTGTACATTTTTAACTTTTTTTTTTATAATGAATATATTTACCAAAGTATGACATGGAGTCTTGACACATAGGGATCAAATGTTTAAATAGGAGTTAAGTTTACGTATGAACCTCAAATATAAAGGATTTTTAAAATAAAAAGTGGATTAGGTGGGAGGAAATCTTGGATATAATATAATATTATAGTTTATACTTTACCTAATATTAAATTTTACTCATATAAAGAAAAATTACAATTAAAAGTGGACTAATTGAGGGGAAATATTGGGTAAAATATAATATTATAATATTATATTTTACCCAATATATGTGGCAAGCTAGTAAAAAGTGGATGAAGGTAGGCATAAATATTAGATAAAATGTAGTAATTACATTTTATCTCATATTTATCTCACCTCCTCCTCTCACCCCAACTCACTTTCATAGCTAAGCTTATTCATTTCTAAACTTACCATCCTACATTTATCCAAGCTCTAGTTCTATAGCACATTATTACACATAAATTAAGAGAATATATTACATATATTATGTTAAAGTGATTATAAAATTGTCATTAAAATGAAGAAACAACTATTGTTATGTACTTTGTGCAATCTTGCTTAACCTTACACTTTTAAAAACACTTTCCTTAATCACCAAATAGTCTCCACAAAGTTGCTTCTATGCATATATACACATTCTGTATTCATCCATTCAATGATAGAAATAAAACATACAAAAAGGCATAGGGCCACCCAACAAATCCATACAAATGCCAAGAAATAAAACATACAAAAAGACATAGGGCCACCCAATAGATCCATACAAATGCCAAGTACAATCATATTCATAAAAACATTTTATTCAACTTCCTGATATTCCACATGAATACCATGGGTCAATACTATGGATTCTTAATACCACATGTCATTTTATTATTATTAATTTTTATAGGGTTATTTCTATTTGTTATAAGGTTTCACATCTCTACCATCCTTTGTTAGAGAACACCTCTCAACCCAATAAAAAATTAGTAATTTTATTAAAAAAATAAAAAAATATTATATTATATTTTAAAATAAAAATATTATATTCAAAATCTTTAGATTAATTATTTTACTTTAATTATTTCACCCTTTCTCAAAAACAAATTTCCACTTCCCTATAAAACAAATGTTGAATTTGTATTTTGTTTGTACATAATAATTATATCGATTTTTAATTATGGCTGACATTGACATTAGATTAAATTTGTAAAAAATGTTAAATTTGTTAAATGTTAAACATTTTCGCTTGACATCTACCCCATACTGGGTTGTAGAGAGGTAGGTTGTAGAGCGCAATAAATTTCAAATACACACAAAAATATATACTTCACAAACTAAAAAAAATGAAAACAAGGTACATGTAAATGAGACATGATATTATTCATGAAAAAATAATATGTTTGTAGATGTAATCTGTATGTCCAACTAAAATACTCAAATTCAGACATTTTCTCGTGTCATTCCCTAACTTCGATGTTCAGTGTAATGCAACTAAAACAAGAAAAAATACTTGGAAACAACCAAATAAACATTTATTATTTTGAAATGTTCATATTAAAAGGCAAGTATATAGAAACTTGGATGATGACCGATTTTTTTTTGTAAATACTTCTGCTTTTATTATGAAATTTTTCAGATTGGATGAAAAAAAATAAAAACTAAAACATTAGTTAAACTGATATTAAATTTTAGATTAACTTAAAAATTAAAAATATTGATTAATTAATATGAGAATATATCTTTGCCTAATAATTTGTGTTGGAATTTATCAATTCAAGATTTACGATATAGCTAAATAACAAACACAGGGATGAAAAAGAATAAAAACGAAAATATTAAAAAGAATAAAAACGAACATATTAGTTAAGCTGATATTAAGTTTTAGTTTAACTTACTTAAAAATTAAAGTAGGTTAATTAATATGAGAATATGTCTTTGCTTAATAATTTGTGTTTGAATTTATCAATTCAAGATTACGATATAGCTAAATAACACATACAATTGAATCGCTACACGATGAAAGTTGGAAATGTTTTCGAAACTCTGGAAGTATATTATGGCACAATTACTAAGTTCCAATTAAAACTAGCATTTGCATCAGATGTTGCAAAGGAAACGCCGTAAGACATAACTATAGGTCTTTAAGACATAACTATAGGTCTTAAGGCATAAATATGGGTTTTAATGGGAATTTTTTTTTATGAATCATTGATTTCCCATAGATTCTGGGGGTCATAGGATGATGAGGGATAAATTTTTTTATAAGAGGATTGAGAATAAGAAGAGAAATCACATTTTTTATATGCGGTAGCACTTATTGCACCCAAATTTAGGAGTTAAAAAACCTCATATCGTTGAAAAAATTCTACTTCAAAATCAAACGCATTGTCTGTGATTATGCCTATGGTGGTCATATAAAAAAGCAACAAAGAAAAGCCTCAAAGATTACATAATGGCTTTAGATCCCAAATGGACTTGATGATCTTCATATAATGGATTTGGTATATATATATATATACATACATATACTTACTCAAAAGAAAGAAGAAACTAAAAGTAAAATGATTTAGTGATTTCCTAGAAAGAGAGAAACTTGTAATTCATATATATATATATATATTTGAAATGAATGCAACATTTAAAACATATTATTGATAACAAAAATATTAAATTTTCATCAAAGTAAAATATCTCCTTATAAAATCCTAGGTAATATTAATATGTATTTGAAAATATATTAACAACTTAAATAAAATATAAAATTTTAATATAAGCAAAATAGTCTATAAGTGAAAAGTTTTAATTCCCATATTAAATAAAATATTTTAAGATCTATATTAAATAAAATATTTTAATGTCAACTATACATATATGTATATATTATATAAATCTCTTAAAAAATGAATTTTTTATCATCAAAATAGTTTTAAACATTTCTATTAATCTCACAAAAATATTCAATTTTGACGAAGTAAAATATCCCATTATAAAATCTTAAGTAATATCTTGAGTAATATTAATGTGTATTTGAAAATATATTTATCATAAAATGGTTTACACTATTTATTATACCTGCCAACCTATTATATTGTAATGAGTGTATGGTAAAAAAGAATTGGTCTTTCAAATTTTTCAATAATCTATAAAATTTGTTAATTTTTTTAGAAATTATTATATTAAATCAAATATTTTAAAAACTAAAATTTATTTTTTTATTATTCTAACTAATTTTGTAAAATTTTAATTATAATGATCAATCAAAAAATATTTATAAAAAATAAAAAACTACAATATCCGCTGGTGTCTACACAATTAATTGACATTGATTGCAAGCAGATTAATTTCTGAAAATTAATACTTGCATCAAATCAATCAGTGAGTACTTCCATCCCAACTTCAAATTATATTTAAGTACTTCCATGGTAACCTCAAATTATATATTTTTCTATTTGGTTTGGTTAGTGGTAATGGCAACACAACATATATCATTTATCTCATAAATTGAAAGAAAAACACAAGATATATTAATGCGTATTTGAAAATATATTATCTTAAAATGGTTTACACTATTTATTATACCTGCCAATATATTATATTGTAATCATATTATATTGTAATTAGTGTATGGTAAAAAAAATGGTCTCCCAAATTTTTCAATAATCTATAAAATTTGTTAATTTTTTTAAAAATTATTATGTTAAATCAAATATTTTGAAAATTAAAATTTATTTTTTTATTATTCTAACTAATTTTATAAAAAAAAAAAGAAACTACAATATCAGCTCGTGTCTACACAATTAATTGATATTGACAGCAACCCGATTAATTTCTGACAATTAGTACTTGCATCAAATCAATCAGTAAATACTTCCATCCTAACCTCAAATTATATTTAATTACTTCCATCTTAACTTCAAATTATATTTTTCTATTTGGTTTGGTTAGCGATAATGACAACACAATATATATCATTTATCTGATAAATTGAAAGAAAAACACAAAATATGTCATTTATCACATAAATTGAAACAAAAAAATTATGATATTGAATTATAAAATGTTAATTTTGTCATACACATGCCCTATACAATATTCAATGGTGATATGACTACCTATGATTGAGTAGTTTATAATGTATGACAACAAATGTTTTATGTTATAAATTAAATTAAAAATTAAATAGAAAACATGCTTTTGAAACAAAAATCATACTTTCGAAGATTGATTTATTTATAAAACAAAATAAAATTCCCATTCATTTAGAGTCCTAGCAACCGGAGTAGTTTGGGTATTCGATCTTGGTATCAATATTTCAATTTTGGTCGTTAGAAAATTATTTAGCATTAAGTTGACGTTGCATATTAAAACTCTTTTAATAGTAGAAGGCGTGATTACCTTTCATTTGAAAGTAATTTTTTTTTAAAACTTAATGGATTTTGACCTATCTGGAATTACGAGGGAGAATTCTGGCATGTTAAGATATATAGATTATTTTATTGTAAGTTTATAATTCTAATTTAATTATTATAAGAATTATTTAACCATGTATAATTTAAATATAATTTTCAAATGGAAAGTGAAATGTATAGGGAGTAGAAATTAAGTTTATAATTTGTATAGATTCGTGAAGAGCCGATAGTGGCGCTCCCGGGTATAATCGCAGAGTCTCTTTCACCACATTGGGGAGGTATTTCATGCTTGCCACATAATAATATAATAATATAATTAGATAATAATAATATATAATTTTGTTTAAAATTTTTATCAAAATTTCTTAATCTTTTAAATTTTAACTATTCTAATTTAGTTTTAAATTTTAACTATTCTAATCTAGTTTTGTTTTGTTTAAAAAGTTTCAGGTTTAATCTGATTTTTTAATTCCAAAATATATTTATTTATTTAGAATTGATATTTATTTATTTAAAAATGATTTTGAGATTTTAAATTTAATATTAATATGTTCAGAACGTATTTTTGAGAATTTAAATTTAATATAATATGTTCAGGTGCGTATATTCAGCGTGTCGGGATTAAGACTTATTGCCACTAACATATTCAGCGTGTCGGGATTAAGACTTATTGCCACTAACATTATAATAGTTACCACATAACCACAATTTTGTGATAACCAGATTTATTGCCACTAACATTACAATAGTTATCCACATAACCACAATTTTGTGATAACCAGCCCATTCCATTATAACCATTTACAGTCACTCGAGCGCAGTGGTATGATAAACGAGTGTATATAACTTGCACGAGGACCATAGTTACTCTATAGTGCATCGTCGTTTGTCCGCAGCGTATGAAGAGGAGGTGCCCCGTGACTGCTTTCCCTGTCACATGTCCTGACAAATTCAATTCATTTCTAAATTCTCATGTTAGTAGAAGGCGTGGAGTGACTGAGTATTATGAATTAGAAAACTGAAAGAGGGAATGGTGGTCGAGAGGCTTACAAACATAACTGCCTTGATGGTTTCTCGCATGATGTGGGCGTCCTGTTGCTCATTCTGGATCTGAAGCAGCACATCAACGAAGCTTTTACAATGTTCTGCTTCAACCCCTGGCTAGCCATCCGAGGATGAGTCCTTGCGATGCTCCATATGGTTATGTATGAATTTCTCAGCGAGTGAACCGAATATTTTGTTGGCCTCCTTCATCCGTCCAAGGATACCTTGCAAATCAAGCCAGTCCAGTCCAAATAAGGAATAAAACTTCCAATGTCAAAAGCTCCCGTTGAAGACACCGCTCTTGCTCTTGCTCTTGCAGGTGGTTTTCATTGTTTCATAATGGTCGGCCTTGAGCTTGAACCGACACCCTTGAGCAGTTGCAACCGATTAGCTATCCAAAGCGAAACGCACGGGCAACTAAACACTTTTAACTCACCTGCGATGGTAGTTTGTACAGTTGGGAAAGCCAGCAGCGGTCATGCAATTCAAATCGATGGATCATATTAACTCAATCGTCTAACAAAATATCTAAGGGTACAGGTTATGACACGAAGGCATTTAGGATAGTTGATTTCAGAGGGAACGCCTTACGGCGTAACAAAAATTTTGATAACAATTTTTCCATTCAAGAAATATTTGATAATATATACGCTTTGGTGGATGACACTGCTTGCAACAACAATATATATTTATCACCTATTTTGTTATCATTCTCGTTTGGCTTGGTTGTCCTAACATGACCATCCTCACTTGTGCTGAGTGTTAGATGATCCATCTTATATTACCTTCCACCAAAGTTAGTCTTTTAGATTTCTCTCTATACAGATATAGATATCACTTTTTATTCACAATTATTCATCTGTAGAATAGAATTGTTTTACGATTCTTATAAACTTTTCTTCATATTCCTATTCAAAATATTAGTAGCAAGATAAGACTACAGTGTTTTTGTTGGCTGAAGACTATAGTGTTTTTTGTGTTTTTGTTGTGTGAAGATTACAATGTTTTTTGTGGTGTGATCTAGTGTATCACGGGGAAGAGATCCATGTAGTTATGTGTTTTTGGTTATGTGATCTTGTGTATTACATGGAAGAGATTCATGTGGCTATGCAAGGATGCCAATGAACTTAACAAAACCAAACAAACAAGTATATTAATGAACTCTTTTCTAAATTTCATAATTCACATTCTCTTTTTTATTTCATTAGCTTTAACAAAAAAAATATTTTTTCCAAAATAAGATGGTTTTTGAAACATTATTTAGTCATTTTATTTATCTTAAATAAAAAGTAGATTATTCACTCAATATATTGGAAGTTTCAAAAAACTACCACATAATTAACATTTCACACCATTCAAACATTATAAAGTAATCAATCTCTTTGAATTTACTAGATAATGAATTTTAAAAAAATATTTTTAATTATAGTAACCACTACAAAGTTTACACATTCACACATTTACTCTTACATGTTAAAGCTTGAAGAAAACATCCTAGTAGGTATATTATTTCCATCTTGTTCATATTAATTTTTTATGCAAATACTTGCTTAAATTATGGTAGTCACTAGAATGAGCTATTTACATGGATTTTATTTTTTGGTGGTTTTTCTGTAGAGCTTAACAATGAAAAATCATTGCACAAATATTTAAAAATCATGACATAAATATTGCAACTACATCCAAAAATTATGCCAAAAAAATTTGAGCCAGTTATCCATATGGCACAAAGGCTATAATAATACCTTCAAGGTTATGGTCCAATCAAAGGTTTGAAAAATAATTTTTTCAATAATATTGAAAAGTAAGTTTTTTTTTCAAAGTTAAACATTGTAATCTGAATTGGTCAATGTTAAACTAATAGTGATCCGAATTGGATCCATAGAAAGATTGTTGAGAACCATGACTGAATTAGGTCGAACAAATCTTTAAGGAAATCCAAAACAGTATAAAAAACAACCTGAACCAGTGGCCATGGCAGTTGACGTGGAACGACGAGGACCTCGGTTAAAGCGCACTGACTAAGGCCCATGGAGATCGCGCAGGAGGCCAAAGTAGCCCCTGGGAGCCCCGGATTGGGAAACAGAGGTAGATTTTGATTGCGCGATTAGCGCTTAGCGCTAATCGTGCATCGCTGGGCGAACAAGGCCAAAATGGAGGAAGCCCGAGCACTCGATCGTGTTGGGAACTGAAGGACAGCGGGCATAAAAGGTAAAAGCACTAGAGTACAAAGGCGGGACCTGTGCTCTGAAAACTGGTGGTATTGATTGGGGCACCCTTGAAAAGTAAGAGGTTTTGGACGAGAGCGGAGCGATTCCATACATCGATTGACGCGTGGCAAGTGGAGGTGAGATAAAACTACTGTTGATCGCGCGCTATCGGTCGAGCAAGTCAACAGCGTGAAATGTGTGTATGGCGTCAGATCTGGAGGGCTCAGATCAGACAGCTAAGATTTCACCTGATGGAAGGAAACGGAATCGACAGGGAATTAAGTTGTGTTCTAAAGGCATTTGGAATCCATTTGATAGCCATAGTGGAGGAAAGATTCATCCATGGCGTAATTGAAGAAACGAATCGACGAAGCATGCTGATGCCATTTAGAGGAGGACAAGTGGCCACTCCCTGAGCATTCATGATGACTCTGAACGTAGGGAACTCCAAGCACAACTGCAGAAGGTGAATCGGCACAGGCGGAAGAGGAACTGAACATGCATAGGGATCAAATGGCTAAAACTATGAACAGAGACAGTTGAATCAGTTAGAGTTGATTTGGAATCAGAATTGAGAAGAGTCCAGGCGACCAACAGAGATAGTGAACAATGAACCCTGAGAGGAGGATTGAACACAAAGAACAGTAAAGCTAAGCAGAAGAGACAGAGGGCCGAGCTGACCACAGGCAGTGTCGAGCACGAGAGTGCTTGAAGATTCAAGCCTTCCCATAAAGGAATTTGTCTGGACTGAGCATCACATTTGTCTCTTTCCACTGTAGACCGAGAGGTCACAGAGTTGGTAGGAAGAAGAAGAGTTTGTGTACTCCAAGTGGTTTGGGGAATCCAAGAACCACCCTACCAAGCAAAATCTGCTTTAGGAGAACTCATTTTGAGTCCCTGTATTGTAATTTCTCTGCTGAAAGACACAATAAAACAAGGCCACCACTGAAGCTAGACCGGAGACGTAGCCCTGGAGAATAGGGTGAACTCCTTATAAAAAATTGTTTGTGTCTTTGTGTTGCTTATTGTATTTCTCTGTTGTCTCTCCATTTTATTTGTTTGTGTATTGGCAATCTGATCGATCCGTTGTTTCAATAACACAGAACACACACCAACACATGAGTCTGTAATACCTTTAGTTTAATAAATATTTAACTGATGGCACTCATAGGGTGAATATCAGATCAAGTGGTATCAGGGCTCAAGGTTGTAAGGTTAGACAAGCTTGTGTTGGTATAGCTGTGAATGCTCATAAGATCAAAGCTCAAATTAGGAGAAGAAGACTTGGTGGAAACTAATCCTAAAATTGGAAGTGTATATCCTCGAAAGACCATGTTAGAAGAAAGTATTATGGGGCTAGACCCTCTATTCATAGAGAGTTTCCTAGCTATAAAGTCTATGGTTGAAGAAATGTGTAGAGACTTTAGAAAGCAAAAGGTGGAAGATGCATCAGGCTCTAAGCAAGAGAAAGAAGAAGATGAGTCTCACTTCCATGACAACTCCAAAGGAAAGGGGAAAGAGGACAACTTTCTCACACCTCCTAATAGCCCTGTACATAATAAGAAAGCATCCTTGATTAAGTTAGATGTTAAATTTGATTTGTCTATATATGATGGAGAGCTAAATGCTGAAAAATTGGACAATTGGATTAGACAAATTGATGTGTATTGCAGGGTACATAACATAAACTCAGACAAGAGTAAGATTCAACTGGCAAGCCTACGCCTAGGAGGCACTGCCTTGGTTTGGTGGGAAGGTAGAACCCAAGCTGATATGAAAAATCCATGATAAGACCATCTTCGTCTGGAGTGACTTCGTTTCTGCAATCAGAAAACAGTTCTATCCATTGGCCTACATGTAGCAGGCCATGATGAGTTGGAAACTCTTCAGCAATTGAAGGGGAAAAGTGTACAAGGGTATACTCAAGAGTTCAGAAAGAGAGCATTGACGTTGGGTATCTCACTAGACTCGCCGGAGACTCTTTTGAAGTACATTGGTGGTCTACACAGCTACATGAGGCATACCATCCTCATGTTTAATCCCACTAGTATAGATGAGGTATCTGTACAAGCTACTCATCTAGAGGCTAGAGGAAATAATGACAATCCAAAAGTTGGGGGACCATCCCAACCCACTGTAAGCAAGAGCAAGGAGAAAATAAAACAAAATTGGAAAGCAAGGAAGGCTAACACTGCACAGAAAGCCAAAGCTTCATGCACTCACTGTAAAAAGGAGGGGCATGATGATGAGCATTGTTGGATTTTGCATCCAGAGCTGAGACCTAAGAAGTCTGAGGGCAAGAAGAAGAAGAAAGTTGCAGCTATTCAGAGAGATTTGGGGTGAGACTCAGGAGATGAAAAAAATATAGCAGCCACAAGTATAAGAGGTAAGAATTCTAAAGCATCTACTAGTAATTCTACTAAATCTGTTATTGATGAAGAAAATGAGAGAAAAAGACATGAGCTTTTCCATATACGAGTTATTTCCAAAAATCGAAAGATTGATACTTTGTTTGATAGTGGCTCTCAAGTAAATTTGATTTCTGAAGAAATTGTAAAGAAATTGGGATTAGCAACTACACCTCACAAGAAACCATACCCATTAGGATGGTTGAATGATAAAGCACAACTACAAGTGACTAAACAGTGCAAACTCAAGTTTTCTTTTGGATCAACATCTGTAGATGAGGTTGCGTTAGACATAATTCCTTTGGATATATGTGGAATTGTTTTAGGAAGTCCTTACTTGTATGACAGAAAGGCTATTTTCTATAGAGTTGAGAACAAGTATCTACTGGTTAAAGATGGAATTGAATACTTTGTAAGAGCTCATAAGCTCAAGAATAGTTATACTCTCATAAACTTAGGACATATGAAAAGAATGATTAATTCATGCAAACAATTCTTACTGATGGTTGTAAAGGAAAAGAAACCTGATAAAACCAATGCATTTGAGGGTTGTAATGCTGAACAACAAGCTAATATAGAAAAGGTTGTTTCAGAGTATGATGTCTTGTTTCAAGAACCTAAAGGTCTACCACCCAAAAAGGGAATAGTACATGATATTATTTTGCAGCAAGATGTTCCATTGCCTAACATTGGGATGTATAGGTTGTCTGCTTTAGAGAATGTTGAAATCAAGAAGCAGGTGCAAGAGTTGCTTGAGAAAGGCTTCATCAGGCCTAGCACATCACCATGTGGGTCACCAATCATTTTGGTGAGAAAGAAAGATGGCTCGTGGAGAATGTGCATAGATTACCGAGCACTGAATAAGATAACAATAAAAAATTGTTATGCCCTTCCTCGCATAGATGATCTTTTAGATCAATTAAAAGAAGCTATTTATTTCACCAAGTTGGATTTGCATAGTGGATACCATCAGGTCAGAGTTGCAGAGCAAGATGCATGGAAAACTGCTTTCAAAACAAAGCAAGGAATGTATGAATGGTTGATTATGCCTTTTGGCTTAACTAATGCTCCTTCTATTTTCATGAGATTAATGAATTATGTACTCAGACCTTTTCTTGATGATTTTGTTATTGTGTATCTGGATGACATTCTAATTTTTAGTAAAACGTGGGAAGAACATTTGAAGCATGTTAAGAAGACATTAGATGTTTTGAAAAGAGAAAAACTTTATGTTAAACTCTCAAAATGTGAATTTGGCAAAACATCTCTAAACTACTTGGGTCATATAGTAGGGGGAGGTGAATTGAAAATAGATCCCTCTAAAGTGGCAGTCATTGTGAACTAGCCTAAACCCAGGTTTGCTACAGAAGTGAGAAGCTTCCTAGGAGCAACACAATATTGGAGGAAGTTCATTTCTAACTTCTCCTAGATTAAAGCTCCCTTACATGCTTTAACAGGATTGAATAAGGTGTTTCAGTGGGGAGGCAAACATTAGAAAGCCTTTGACACCTTGAAAGAGAAAATAACTACAACACCTATACTAGCACTGCCAGATTTAAAAAGACCATTTGAGATCCAAACTGATGCTAGTGACTATGCCATGGGAGAAATGTTGACACAGCATGGCAAACCCATATGTTATCATTCTGAGACTTTTAATCCTACAGTAGTTAACTATCCTACATATAATAAAGAATTTTATGCGTTAGTTTAGAGTGTGAAAAAGTGGAAACATTATTAATGGGCAAAGAGACAGTAATACATACTGATCATCAGCCACTTCAATATCTACACTCCCAAACTAAGTTGCAACAATCAAGACATTACAGGTGGATGGGTTTTCTACAACAGTTTCACTTAGTCATCAGATATAAGAAGGGCATACATAACAAGGTTGCAGACATGTTATCTAGACCCATTATAAATGCATCTACTATACATAAGCATAATTCTGTGTTACATGAAAGCTACGTAGAACAATATGCTCAGCATATGGATTTTAAAGATGTATATGCAACTTTAAGTCAAGGCAAAAGAGTAGAAGAATTGGACTATCATATAAAGTACTGACTCTTATACCATTATGGGAAACTCTACATTCCACAAACTGAGAGGATAAAGATAATTAGGGAAGCACACACTTCTCTGATATCAGGTCACTTTGGGGTAAGAAAAACAGTTTCACAGTTGCAAAGATTCTGCTATTGGCCGAAAATAAATGAGACAGTTTCTAGATATGTAAGAGGGTGTGCCATGTGTGCTAAAAGCAAGCCCAGTAATAGAAAACTAGGCTTGTACACTCCATTTCCAGTTCCTTCTCACCCTTGGGAAAGTGCTTCCATGGATTTTGTTGGAGGACTGCCTAAATCTAGGAAAGGTCATGATTATCTATATGTTGTTGTGGATAGGTTCAACAAAATTTGTATTTTAATACCTTGTAGTAAACAGATCATAGCTGAACAGACTGCAAAATTGTTCTTTGAACATGCATGGGTTCATTTTGGATTACCCACTTCCATTGTATCTGATCAAGACACCCGATTTGTGGGGAAGTTTTGGTCTAGTATGTGGGAACTTATGGATACCAAGCTAAAGAAAGGCACAACTTTTCATCCACAAACAGATGGCCAGACAAAAGTAGTAAACAGGACTGTGATCTAGTTACTGAGAGGATATTACTGTAAACATCATAAGCTCTGGGATGAACACTTGTGTTATGTGCAGCATGCTTACAACAGAGCCAAACACTCTTCTACACAGAGATCTTCTTTTGAGACCTACTTTCGTTTCACACCAAGGTCTCCTTTGGATTTTGTCTTTGGTAAAGATACCATGGTTGATGGACACAGTGATGTGGACAAGGAAACCAGGTTCATTGAACAGATCCAGGAGATACATGAGGCAGTACAAGAACAACTAGAAAAGAGCTAGGCCAAGTATAAGGCTAGGCATGATAAACATCGAATGGAGCACAATTTTTAAGTTGGAGACCAAGTCTGGTCGTATATCAGCAAGGACATGATGCAAGGTGAAGGTAAAAAGCTAAAGCCTATCAAGTATGGACCTTTTAGGATACTTGAGAAAATTGGTGAAAATTCTTTTCGCCTTGATCTACTAGCTTACATGCACATCTACTCAGTGATAAATGCAGATTGTTTGAGATTGCTTGAAACTTCAATGATTGAGGACCTTGAAGAGCAAAGTCAATTGCCTTCTATTGATGACCTGCTACCTGAATACCTCAATGAGTTGTAGGAAGACACCGTGTTGGATAGGAAGTTGAGGACAATGCACAGGGGAGATGTTGAGTACCTCAGGATTGGGCTCAAAGGTTCAAAGCCGAGTAGCGCAAAGTGGATTGAGATTGGACAAGTGAAGAAATAGTATCCTCACTTAGTTGATGCTTGGAAACCAACTTTTGATGGTCCAAAAGCTTTTTCAGTAGGGAGGCCGTGATCCGAATTGGATCCATAGAAATACTGTTGAGAACCATAATTGAGTCAGGTCAAACAAATCTCTAAGGAAATCCAAAACAGTATAAAAAACACCCTGAACCAGTGGCCATGGCAGCCGATGTGGAATGACGAGAGGCCCATGGAGACTGCACAAGAAGCCAAAGTAGCCCCTGGGAGCCTCAGATTAGGAAATAGAGGTGGATTTTGATGTGCGATTCCCTGGGTGAACAGGGCCAAAATGGAGGAAGCTTGAGTACTCAGTCACGTTGGGAACCAGAGGACTACGAGCGGAGAAGGTAAAAGCACTAAAGTACAAAGGCGAGACCCAAGTTCTGGAAACCGGTGGTATTGATTAGGGCGCCCTTGAATGGTAAGAGTTTTTGGATGAGAGCAGAGCGATTCCATACATCGAATGATGCATGGCAAGCGGAGGTGAGAGAAAACAGTCGTTGATCGCGTGCTATCAATCGAGCAAGTCAACCGCGTGAAATGTGTGTATGGTGTCGGATCTGGAGGGCTCAGATCGGACGGCTGAGATTGCACCTGATGGAAGTAAGCGGAATCGACAGGGAATTAAGTCGCGTTCTAAAGGGATTTGGAATCCGTTTGACCGCCATGGTGGAGGAAAGATTCATCCATGGCGTAACTGAAGAAACAAACCGACGAAGCATACTGGCGCCATTTAGAGGAGGACAAGTGGCCACTCCCTGAGCGTTCATGATGACGCCGAACACAGGGAACTCCAAGCACAGCTGCAAAAGGTGAATCGACATAGGTGGAAGAGGAACCGAATAAGAATAGGGGTCGAATGGCTAAAGCCATGAGCAGAGATAGTTGAATTAGTTAGAGTTGATATGGAATCAGAATTGAGAAGAGTCCAAGCGACCAAGAGAGACAGTAAACAATGAACCCTGAGAGGAGGACTGAACACAGAGAACAGTAAAGCTAAGCAGAAGAGACAGAGGGCCAAGCTGACCATAGGTAGCGTCAAGCATGAGAGAGCTTGAAGATTCAAGCCTTCCCATAGAGGAATTTGTCCGGATTGAGCATCACATTTGGCTCTTTCCACTATAGACCAAGAGGTCATAGTGCTGGTAGGAAGAAGAAGAGTCTGTGTACTCCAAGTGGCTTGGGGAATCCAAGAACCACCCTGCCAAGAAAAATCTACTTAAGGAGAACCCATATCGAGTCCCTGTATTGTAATTTATCTGCTAAAAGACACAATAAAACAAGGCCACCACTGACACTAGACCAGAGACGTAGCCTTGGAGAATAGGGTGAACTCCTTATTAAAAATTGTTTGTGTCTTTGTGTTTCTTACTGTATTTCTCTGCTGTCTCTCCATTTTATTTGTTTGTGTATTGGCATTCTGATCGATCCGTTGTTTCAATAACACAGAACACACACACCAGCACATGAGTCTGCAATACCTTTAGTTTAATAAATCTTTAACTGATGACACTCATAGGGTGAATATCAGATCAAATAGTGGTCAATAGGCAAATCAATTGCTAGAGTCCTTCCTTGGCAGGGACTAATAACTACATAAATAGTTTATTTCGCAAACCTTATGATAATAAGATACTCAACATTTCTATAATATGGTGTACTTAAAGGAATTAATGATTTAGAAAGTGTAAATTCTATTAGATTTCTAGGAGGATTAAAGGGGATATTATTTTTTGAAAAGGCTATCTAAGATACTAGGTAAGAGTTATTACTTGATATGTGAATTTAAAAAAATTAAGAGAATTGATAATTGAAGAGTTGTTAGGTCCAATGCACTGTATGTTTTTCATTGAAATTCATTCCCATCCTTCATATAAATATTTTTTTGATAACATCATTTTACAATAGTTATTCATTTCTTATCTAATTTTGGATGGACTTGGTGCTCTCTTTGTAAGTAAGACATGGATCAAACTCCATTATTGCTACACCTTTGTTTAAGAAATCATCAATGTTTTAATGAGATATAGCCCAACTCTTTAACTAGAGCCCATAGTTCTTTATAATGCACATTTTTAGTCAATTTGCTACATTATTTTATATTATGAGTTTATTTTGATCATCATCCACATACCTTATATGTGGCATGCAACACTCCACAATAAAATTGTAAATACCATTTTCCTGAAGAAAAGTATTTAATTCTTAATATCACTTATTTCTCATTAGAACACATTTTCATTATGAGAAACTTTCAAAAATATTACATTGCATGTTAATTTTCCATATAATGGGCTTTTGATTGTGGGTCTAGTATCATTATATGGATGATGCCTTGGTTAGGACCTATGGGAATTTCAAGAAATCCATGGTTAAGACAAACTAAAAATTTCACCTCAAAACTTAAAGGTCTATTGACAGGTGCTGGAAATTCATCAACCAAGGGGGTCTCCTCGATGTGAAGTCCCAATTAGACCTCATACCATTCGGAATAGAAGCCACATCTGGAATGTTGGCACAATTGCCATATATTTTTACATGTTTTTAGCTTTATCTATTAGCAAGATAGATAAGTGCATATGTGCCTTGGAAAAAAGCAAGCAAGTTTGCCTAGTGAATGTTTGGTTGCAGGTGTATCAAGGTTCTTCTAATACAAAGGGAGGAAACGTGAGCCTCTAAGAGAGAGGTTATAGTACCACCCTAGTATAGGCTCACACAAGCAAGAAAGAATCACCTAACATCAAGCAAAATAGTCCACATATATGTGACGATTGTTACAACCATTACAAAGCATTCTTAATATGATAAGCACTAAAATATCTGAAATAGTTCAAATACATTAGTACAGTGTTGTGGGGAAAAATGCCTATGCAGGACGATCCTATCCACCTAAGGTGTGACAGTGCCTTAGCAACAAACAGAGACAGCTATTTTGGTTTCTTCCTTTATGAAATGGGAAAGAAGAGAGATCAATGGACTTACCGGTGTCTTCCGTTTGTCCCTCGATCTAGATCCTCTTCTCTTTGGGTGTTCACAGCTACTTGCCTCCTCGCAAAACCACAAGAGAACATCTACTTGCCTTCCTGCAAGATCACAAGAGAACAGCTACTTGCGACAAGAGAACAACTACTTGAGACAAGAGAAGAACACAACACAAAGGAAGATATTCATATTCATAAATGATTCAGGATTAGAAATAAATCAAATACACTAATGCAATCATACATCAAAGATACATCAGTATATAGGAGAAAACCAAGATAGCTTTATTGATAAATAACAAGGTTCAGGAAGAGATACAACCCAGAGGGCTCCAATCCAGCATCTCCTTCCCAGCAGAATGGAATTCCTATCTTCACCTCCCTTCAAAGCATTAAGCACCCAATGATTCCAGTCTCAAACCAATAGCAATTCTTTGCAATAACAAAATTCCAGCCTCTAGATCTCATGGAGGAGAGATCTATATATAGTTATTTTGGAGAGAGGATGAGTCAACTTGAGATCTGACTAGTGTCCTCTCCCTCTATCAGTTCTTGAGTCCACTTGGAGGTTCTTGCTTCCACTTGGAGATTTGGAACCTCTTACTCATCACCAGTCGAATTCCCTGAGGCAAGTGTCATTTTGGAAGCTTCCTGGGCATTGACACCTTGAGGAATGAGCCTGCCACTTGTCCAAACTCGCTCAGCGCAGGTAGCCTTTGTTGGAGTTGACATTAAACGCAGGTAGACAGTGGAGCAGTTGACATTCAGCGCAGATGCTCAGTGGAGCAGTTGACATGATCCTGAATTGACTTGTTTTTGAGCTGTTTCAGGTGGAGAACTTCTGTGAATTTCTGTGGTTAGTTAGCCTTGTTCCTCTAGGGGTAGGAACAACATGTTTAAGGACTTTGGATCCCTTAGATTATGGACATTTCATGCTCAATGCTGTAAGGCACAAAAATGTCTATAACAGTTGCCCCCTAAAGTATGAGGCCGTTTATCGGGTGAAATGCTTTATCCAGAAGGGTCCGAAGTTCATCCATTTGCTGGGAGGAGACCTGTAATAAGATACAATACAATACATTATGATTCTTACTGCTTTCATGATCTGGCTGAGGCGGGCATTCCCATGCTCAGCTTTATAAATTCATTTTTGTACATAGCACAGACAATCGTCTGATGGTAGACTGATAATTTTGGTGAAATTATCATCCTTTGAGTAGGATGATCATCTGCTGCAATGATGTACATGTCAAATGTCTTTATTTTTCCTGAATATATATCGCAGCCCGGATGGATGAAGCTAGATTCGGGGTCTTCAAACTCATTCGATCTTCACTCTAAGTACAAGTCGATCCATGTGAGAATTGCGCTGAAGTCGAACATGGAAAGACATCGCTTGATTACCGGTCAGTGAGGTAAACCATTAACAAGCGCGAGAGGAATCACCGATAATGATAATGACCCTCAAGGTACTGCAGTACAATTCGCGTGGTGTGAATAAAGGACTTGGCGTCGAACACCACGCAAAATCTTCTGGTCGAAGGTCCTTGATGTATACCTGTCGCCGGAAGTGAGAAACTTGCCATTGAGGCATGCAAGCTTCAAAGTACTGAAGGGGTTGTTCCTAGATCTTCTTCTTGGATAATGAGCTGATGTCGACAAGAAGCGATCCGTCAAAGGAGGGCCTTAATGAATCCCACATCAGTGACACGGAATGGAGCTAATGATTTTGATGGAGGTGAAAACGATCTGTGACATATGATTCAGGGTGGCGGTCATGAATGGATGAAGGATAATGTATGGCAGTGGATGGGACCCGGTTGACTCCTTCTGAACGACTTCTCTTGAACATATGGCGACACTGATGCGATGGATCGGTAGCATTACCCCAATTATGGATGGTATGGCGAAACCATGGTGATGTGACCGGTGAATGAAACAACCCAACCCGATTGTGGTACGGAGGAAAAGTGTCATGTTCAAGAGCGACTTGCTACCATCAAAGTTTTCTTTAGTTTCTCCCAATTTTTCCCCAGTCATTGCTGACCAGTACCTCTTTATTTTTGTCAAGCTTGAGGAGGATAACATATGCTTGTTCTATAACCTGCCCTTTGGGCAAGCCCATCGCTATGTTTTAACGAGCCTAGCGATAGTGAAACTCGTTCTCGTCTAAAGACAAGTTTGTCGCTATTTAGTGGTTTAACGAGTCTAACGACAAGGATAAATCGGTCCTTTTCATTTTTAGAGAGTCTGAAAAGGTACATAAAGTTAACTCCAAAATTCCTTTTTCGTCATCTAATCCCTTAAGTCCGAAAAAGTATAAAACAATACAGAAGGGATGAGTTTTCGATCGTTTTAATGAGCCGAACAAAACAAGCGCTCGATCTTTTTGTGCAATAATCCCTCAGGTCCAAAAAGATTAAAATCTAGAGGAGGGATAGCACTTCCGGTTGCTTTAACGAGCTGGAAGGCCAAAACTCGGCAATCTTTTCATATTTTACGAGTCAGTTGAAAAGAGCTTAAAGAAGACTCGTCTTTTGAGGAACGAGTGATAAATAGGGTTAGCAGCTGGTTCCAGGTACAGGTTGGAATTTTCCAATCACGGCTGTGTCACAAGGATGGCTAGGTGAAATCACTCTTCGCAGCTGTTCCTCAAAAATGGGTAAACAATCATATGGAGGTGAACAATCGGCCAAATGAAAAGTGGAGGTGATGGTGCAAACACGACCAAGGCTTTGATGGTTGATGATATTACATTCACAGTGGTTATTTACCGAAATAGGTTCATTTTTTAAAGAGCTTGAATGTGCCAAAACACTGCTCAAACTTATGTTTATTTTTTAACGAGCATGAACTATGTGCTAAAACTACTCGGACCTTGTGTTTATTTTTTAACGAGCATGAACTTTATGCTAAAACTGCTCGTGATAAGTTTGCATGCCCCCAACATAATAACGGAAATCGAGGTGCATGCCCCCCAAGCTTCATTGCATTCAACTCGGTGGTTGGAATGAAGGTTTACCTTTGAGACTCGGAAAGGGGATTTGTTTCATTTTTTTAATGAGGTTGACACAGTAAAAGAACTATCCTCATGACTCCTTGTTTCATTTTTTAACGAGGTTGACACGAGATAAGAACCGTCCTCGGTGCCCACTGTATTTACAGTATTTCTATTAGGGCAATGATCCATGTTGACAAAATGTTTAGGAATCTTCCGAATCCATTAGATATAGAAGATTTCATATTGTAGGTTTCCACTGTGGCTACTTCCGCCAGATTACTCGTAGGCAGTAGGGCAAAAGTACCCATTAAGGCAGGGTCTTTTAGGAGACCTACTCCAATGTTTTGAAGCGAATGATTGCTTCCATGGATCGTTGGAGTGTTTCCCGTAACTTGTGAACTGTCGGGGAGGAAAGTTTGTTGGTCGACGACTGTAATTCCTCCTTGAAAGGGAAACGTAATATTCCTGAAGTAGGTCGACACAACTGCGGCCATGGCATATATCCAGGGCCTTCCCAGTAGGATGTTGTAATCGAGTTTTCCATCAATTACTTCAACATCAATTTCTACTGTTTTGCCCCCTAGTTCAACTTGTAAGTTACTTAAAATCCCGTATGGAGTGTATGATCATCCATCAAATGCTTTTAACGTCGTTGACGATTTCGACAAGGGTGGTGAGCCTAAATTTTTCCAGCAACTCATCGACATAATACATGTAGATGCCCCCTCATCAATAATTGTTCGATGAACAGTTTTGTTGAGGGCTTTCACTTGAATAAGGAAAGCTAGTTGAGCTGGTAACTGAGGGTCATATCCTTTATGATCAAAGGCCACAAGATTGGAATCCATTGGGTCAATCCCACCTATTGCTGATAATAAAGCTTGCTCTTGGGAGGGGCAATTTTGCGGTACCTCAAGTGTCGACATAGCGGACGGCGATTGGGCCAGGTCCTGTACTATATTATAATTCTGTGCTACTTTGGCACGAGGATTAAATGTCGATTTGTGTACTACTCCCTTTGGCAACTTTATCATTGGTTCGGGAATGATGGGTGGCACAACTTCGGTCGAACTACTAGGTTGTTCATTAGCCTTGTTATTCGACAGCTGTGGATTCCTGTAATCTTTATTCCTTGTCAAAGCATCATTCTGCTGCTTTGAGGTAGACAACATAAGCACTTGGGATCGGGAAGCATTTTGATTAGCAACCAGTTTGGTTCCCGGGCTTGGAAACGGATCAGTCAATACTGCTTGGGTTTTTGAACTCTTAAAGAGTTTCTTAACTTCAGCTATATGTGGACAATCTCTCGTCCAATGACCCTCATCGCATATATGACACCCCGCAGGGGGTTTCCTTTTTCTCCCTTTCTTTTTCTTCTTGCCCCCTGGTTGCTTCAGTTGTTTGCCCTTGTCGGTCGACATGGCATTTACTTCCGAGGCAAGAAGTTCCTCATTTACATTTTGACCGGAAATCTTACGGGCCTTTTTAGATATAGCCTTTGTCGATTTCATGTCTGTTGCGCCAATGACGCCATTGCCGGCATGAGAGTCATTGTTTGATTTAGGAGGAGGAGGAATTGAGAATTCCGGTCTAGGGGCATCAGGTATTTTGTCGTAGAGCGTGCCGGACTGAGTGTAAACCAAGTCCAGATATTGCGCACGAGCGATGACTTGCTCTTCGGTTATGACTCCCCCCTTTGCCACATCTTCCTTGATGGCAGGAAGTAATGACTTGATAAACCATTCAGCTAATAGCTGATCGGGAACGTATGTTTTTACCATCCTACGACTACGTCGCCACTCATGTATATGATCAGATATGTGAGTGGCCGTTGTCTGTTTGAAGTTGGTTAGGAGTTCTGTTCCCATTTCATACCTTATCGGTAACTGAAAATGGGTTAAGAAAGTCGTGGCTAAGGTACTGAAGTTGTCGAACAAAGCTCTAGGCAATTCAATATACCATTTTGCCGCTGGACCCGTTAACATCCTCTGAAAAAGGCGAAGCCTTATCGAATCATCGTTTAGGGTGTTTGATGAAAACCATAGATGAAATGTCATCACATTATTCGATGGATCTTCACCCGGATTTCCATTAAATTTAGGAATATCTGACGGAAGTTTATGTGGAATCGCTGGCCACCAAGGGGAATAAGCAATTGGATCATTCGTCAGCCGGTTTAGATCTGGTAATTCTAGAGTTGCTACAAAGGGAAACTGTTGATTCAGGTTAGGTGAAGCATACCCAAGATAAGATGGAATCGCCTGAGCAGTGGGTCTTTGCATACCAGCATAATGCTGGCAACTTTGACAAGGTTGATGGGCATAACCACTATAATATGGTTGCCCATTACTTACAAAGACTTGTTGCTCAGGTCCTTGATATGATTGCTGGAACGACGGTTGTTGAGATTGAACCAGCCCTGGTTGTTGGACCATTTGCTGTTGTCCAATACTGGATGTTTGACCAAGATGACAAGTCATAGTACTTGTTTGAGCCTAAGTCACTCCAGATAAGGAGTCACTAACCTGAGGTTGTGATTGAGTCGTCGAGACAAGAGGCTGTTGTATTGCAACCTGAGAAGCTTCGGGTTGACATACAACAGGTAGCGCTTGTACTTGCGACGCAATCACCATAGCAGGTGTAGCGGGAATATTCGACACAGGGTGGACTGGTTGTGTTGAATATACAACCCTTGGTTGCTGAGGCAGTATTGGTACCCAATCGCTGGATGTAATTCCAGTTTGACTTGAACTTTGTTGTAAACTCCCATATGTTTGTTCTCCGGGGGGGAACAATGAAAAGGCATACTGCCCTCCATATGGTGGCAATCCAATACTTAAAGGGTAGATTGGCCTTTGAAGACACATTGGATCAATTTGTGGAGTTTCAACATAAGAAATACCAGATGATAATCCGGATGAAGAAATAGGAACTAACCATGTCATCGAAGCAGTCCCTGATGGGACTCCGGCTTGTTGTTGATAACTTGCCGGGACAGATGGTATACCATCGAACATCGTTGGGGTAGCAGCAGGAGGCTCTGCCGCTGCTGTGTCGGATGACACAGTCCTGGATGTCGACGGTTGTTCAGACATATCTAGTCTATCCAAAAGATTTTCTAGCAATTCTAAAAGAACTTATGATGAAAAGAGACTAACTTCGAAGATCAACGAGGGAATGGTGATGATTATTCCGTTTAAAATAAATTTTTAACGATGCTTAGACACAACTTTCTTTTTCAATTTTAGAGAGTCGAGAAAAAGCTAAAGATGACTCTAGTCTCCTTCGATGTTTTAACGAGCCCGAAGTGACAAATGCTCGGATGGACTTTTTCCATTGTAGAGTCTGAAAAAGGCCAAAAGGAACTGCTCTGGAGTTCTAGGCAGAGGGTGTGCCAAACTTTTCGCAAAACCGCAGAATACTTTTTAAGGTATGGGCGGTCGATCTTCCTGAATGTTGTGTTCAGTGCATTGCGATCAGTAGGGCGGCCGACACAACTTCCTAAGGATAAAGGTTTTATTCCTATAGGGGTCTCCCAATATATACGCGACGGTACGTGGGAGCACAATCCGTACTGGCGCTGTCGTCCCTTAGGAGGAATCACCCACCATCCACGAGATCGACAGTCACCAGGTTTTACGACGCCGGAACACGTCTCTAGCCTAGACCTCTATGTTGTGCATTATGTTACAAAGCGTTGTTAAGTTCATTCAGTTTATTTTAAGTTGACCTTTTTAGAAGTTTGCCTTTCTGGATCACCACGAGATGTATGATACAATTCCTAAATGCAGTCTAAGATGATAAGCAAGCTTTATTATCTTTTCAACTTTGAAAATCCTAGCTACTAAGGGAAAAGAAAGACACCATCTTTTCTCAAAGAGCAATCAGCACACTCTAATGCACTTTTCCTAAATCAAACATGCAAACTTATCAAAATGCAAATGCACAATGCAGGTGTTTGTTTTCCACTTTTTTAGTATTGATGCCTACAAAGAAAGCTTTTTGTACAACTCTGAATTTGCTTTTAAATGACAGATACAAACAAGTTTACTTTTTTCGAAATCAACAAGGGTAGAAGAGATTACAACACTTTGTGACTTTCGAAATGAAAACTTGTTTCGACACTTAAAAGAGACAAACTCAAACCAATAAGCAAAAGCGAATGTATAATCAACTGCAAACAACCAATGAACTCTCTCCTAAGATCACAATCAACAGATCTGAACCAAGGGCTACAGGATGACTATTTCACTCATGCAAAGGAAAACTGTAAATGATGCCACAAACACATAAAAACACTCGTAGTATTTTTGTACAAAAGGAGGCAGAATCTAAGCAGAGAAAAGGAGTTATCAGACTGGTACCTATGCTGGTTACAGGCTGCAAAAAACAGAGATCAAAACAGGGCAACAGAGAGCAGAGAACCCCAGCTGCACAAGGCCAAACTAGTTCAGCGCAACCTCAACACTGTGGTTTTCACATTCAGCGCAGGTAGCCTTCACGGGACCTGCGTTGAAATGCAGAATGCCTTCACAGCAGTTGCGCTGAAGGAGAAACTCTCGTTTCTCACTGGGTTCTGGGTCACAGATTGCTCAATAATCAATGGTTTCAGGCCAAATCAGAAACACAAGCAAAGTATAATCAAAGGGATGCTTTGAGAGGGTACCAAGATCTATCACAAAGGATCATCAAATCATTTGTGAGTCCATTGTTCAGATCATAGACAAAATCCAGTGAAGGATCAAGGCAGCAACTGTCTACTTTGCAACTGAGAATAGCAGAAGCAGTTTGATTGTTGCTGTTGAGTCTATGAGGTAAACAATGATAGAAACACAAATAAAATGACTAAAACAAATCTCCCCAGTGGAGTCGCCAATTTGTTGTGGGGAAAAATGCCTATGCAGGACGATCCTATCCACCTAAGGTGTGACAGTGCCTTAGCAACAAACAGAGACAACTATTCTGGTTTCTTCCTTTATGAAATGGGAAAGAAGAGAGATCAATGGACTTATCGGTGTCTTCCATTTGTCCCTCGATCTAGATCCTCTTCTCTTTGGGTGTTCACAGCTACTTGCCTCCTTGCAAAACCACAAGAGAACAGCCACTTGCCTTCCTGCAAGATCACAAGAGAGCAGCTACATGCGATAAGAGAACAGCTACTTGAGACAAGAGAAGAACACAACACAAAGGCAGATATTCATATTCATAAATGATTCAGGATTAGAAATAAATCAAATACACTAATGCAATCATACATCAAAGATACATCAGTATATAGGAGAAAACCAAGATAGCTTTATTGATAAATAACAAGGTTCAGGAAGAGATACAACCCAGAGGGCTCCAATCCAGCATCTCCTTCCCAGCAAAATGGAATTCCTATCTTCAACTCCCTTCAAAGCATTAAGCACCCAATGATTCCAGTCTCAAACCAACAACAATTCTTTGCAATAACAAAATTCCAGCCTCTAGATCTCATGGAGGAGAGATCTATATATAGTTATTTTGGAGAGAGGATGAGTCAGCTTGAGATCTGACTAGTGTCCTCTCCCTCTATCAGTTCTTGAGTCCACTTGGAGGTTCTTGCTTCCACTTGGAGATTTGGAACCTCTTACTCATCACCAGTCGAATTCCCTGAGGCAAGTGTCATTTTGGAAGCTTCCTGGGCATTGACACCTTGAGGAATGAGCCTGCCACTTGTCCAAACTCGCTCAGCGCAGGTAGCCTTTGTTGGAGTTGACATTCAACATAGGTAGATAGTGGAGCAGTTGACATTCAGCGCAGATGCTCAGTGGAGCAGTTGACATGATCCTGAATTGACTTGTTTTTGAGCTGTTTTAGGTGGAGAACTTCTGTGAATTGCTGTGGTTAGTTAGCCTTGTTCCTCTAGGGGTAGGAACAACATGTTTAGGGACTTTGGATCCCTTAGATTATGGACATTTCATGCTCAATGCTGTAAGGCACAAAAATGTCTATAACATACAGGTGAAAGAAAACACGAATCATAAACATTTATAGAACAATATTACAAATATTCACAATCCATGCATGAAAAAGTGTTGGCCATTAGACTTCAAGTATTATGTAAAAGTCCCAAGGTACATGTATACAACAAATATCACTTCTCCAATAGTGGAGCATTGGAGCCACGAATTGCTCTCCAAAAGTACTGAATTTTTCTCTCTAATGACTTATGGGAGAAGCCAAGGTGAAAAGTCCATTTCATGTACAATGAGGGTTTATATGTAACAAGTAGAGTGATCCTTCATGTCCCATGTGACTCTTGGACTAACCTCTTGATTGTTCAACTTCTCTATGACCTTTTAACTTCCTACATGACTTTTCACATTACATGAATGACTCTTAGACTTCCACTTTACATTATATTTCTCCACTATAATCCACAAAATTATGTGCACATGATGACTCATGACACAATGTGACATGAAACTGATGGCGTGGCAGTGTCAAGTCACTCTTTGCTGCTAGTTACTTTGTGTCTTCTTAAAATATATAACATGGTCTTTTATTTCTCCCTCTCATGACTTGAAGATTAGGAGTCTTTAATGTGGTCTTGATATTTTTCCTTTTGTTGTAATCTTGTGTTCCTTCATCTTCTGACCTGATGATTATCTGATTTATTTAGCTCCATAGGTGTCTCTTAGTGTTACTGGGAAAAGTGTCTATTTAGAACTGCTCTATCCCACTAAGGTGTGACAGCTGCCTTAGAAACAAACAGAGAAAAACTACTTTTGTATTTCCTTTATGAACTATAGATAGAGAGGAATAGAAAGAACCAACCTGTGTCTTGCGCTAATCCTTTGATCCAATCCCTCTCTTCTTTGACAGCCTCCAGCTACCTGCTCCCTTACTTGCCCAGCTTCACCAAGTAACTGTAAGATCACAGAAGAGGAACACTATACAAAGACATGGATCTATATTCATAAACAACTTAGGATCAAATTTAAGTTAACCATACAAATGTAACAAGCATCAATGATACAAAAGCATGGAGGAAAAACTCAAATAGTTTTTATTGATAAACAAGAAAAGATCCAGGAGGAGTTACAACCGATGGTTCCTGACCCAGCATCAACCTCCCAGCAAAGAAGCCCCTCTTTACTTCCAACAAAGCATAGATCACCCAATACTCTGATGTTTGTCTCAAAACCAACAGCAATTCCTTACAATGTGCAAAATTCCAGCCTCTGGATCTCTGGGATGAGGGATCCATATACAGATATGTGTAAGGAGGATGAGTCAGCTTGTGATTTGATTAGTGTCTTCTCTCTGTCAGTTCTTGCTTCCACTTGGAGACTGAAGGCCTCTTACTCATCCTTGGTTGAATTCAGTGAGGCAAGTGTCACAGGAGAAGATTCTGGAAGCTTCCATTGTCTCTCCACCTCGCGGAATGACACTGCCATTTGTCATTTCTTACCCAACGCACCCTCACAGTGTATTTAGGTGCATTGCAATGCACCTAGCCAGTGTATTTAGGTGCAATGCAATGCACCTAGCCAGTGGAGCAGCTGAAATGATCCTGTTTTGACTTATTCTAAGCAGTTTCAGGTGGAGAACTTCTGGGAGAAGCTGTAATCTGTTGACCTTGTTCCTTTAGGGGTTAGAACAACACTTTTAGGGACTTAGGAGCCCTTGGTTTATGGACATTTCATGCTTGGAGTTGTAAGGCACAAAAATGTCTATAACACTTAGGATGGTATCCTTATCCATATCCTTCATCATCATCTTGTCATAACATGAAATAATACCTGCAATTACAATTCACTCATGACAAGATGACATTAGTTTGATAAACCCCTAATCTAAAATTATTGATGAAATCACTTGTCAGGGCAGGAATTGGTGACTAGTTGAGTTATTGACTCAGGGATTGAACAGTTCCAAAGATAAACGTCTGGGACTGAGGCTTGAGACTGTGCAATGTGCAGTTATAGAGGCCTAGGGAGAGGGACTATGCATTTCAGGGACTCAAGAGATCAAGGTCGAGGATTGAGTCATGAGGTTTCCAAATTCACAATTCTTGAGGGACAGAAGCCCAGGGACTATGCAGTTCAAGAGCTCAAGGTTGAGTCTTTATGCTTGAGACTATGCAATTCATAGTTCTAGAAGGCTAGGGATGAGTGATTGCACAATCGAGGGACCTAAGGAGTCAAGATAAGGGCTTGAGCATTGAGTTTTCCTACTACATATTTATAGGAGGAAAAAGTGGCTAGGTGACTGTGCAACTATGAAAATCATAACCTCGAGGATGAGGCTTGAGGCCTAAGACTGGACAATGCATAATTAAGGTTAGGTTGGAGACAATGATTGCACAACTCTTGAGCTCAGGGGTTGGGCTTGAGCATTGAGATTGTGAAGTGTGCAGTTCTAGAAGGTAGAAACTGTGCATTGCATAGTGCCAAGAGACAAGGCTACTACTTGAGGGATGGGATTTCATAGTGCACAGTTCAGGAGGGTTAAATGAGGCTGAGTGGCCTGGTCGGGGAGTTTTCCCAGTTTTGACTAAGTGTCAGATCAGTGAGGAAAAGTTAAATCAAATAAATACTTCAACATGATCACACACTTATATTACTTGACGACATGACAAGGAAAACTCAGAACACATGAATAACATGCTTTTCCTTAATGTGAAAACTTTGCAATGGCCTACACCAAGTGCGACACAAAATGTGCACTTTGCGACAACAGTGATGACACTTGTGTGACAATGCTTGAAACTTTGGAAATTATGTGGTACATATTTGTATGATAAGAAAAACTCATCATCAGAAATATTACCCTTTGAAACAATCCAAAACTCCACTCTACATGATCAAAGATGCTTCTCATGTGAAAATATGATATTTTTTAAAGTGTGAACGACACTTGTGATATGAAAACAATGGTGAAAGAGACACATGCTAGAGAAAAGATAAGATGAAAATGACACTAATTAAAGTGAAAGCAAGCAAAACTGATAGTTGAAAGCATGAAAATGACACCCATGAAAGAAAAGGTGTGGAAAAGTAATAGTTTGTAAAAATCACCAAAATAGGAGTACAAACACATCTAATCACAAAGATCATCGAACAACTAGGTTGATTTACCTAACCCTTTGAAGACAACTTCGAATGATCCTATTCCACCACATATTGCACCAGAGTTAACAATAAAACTGCCTAAGGGAGTTGTACACAAATTGACATTTAACCCTCGAGCTCGAGCTACACAGAACTATAATATAGTAGAAGATTTGGCTCAGTCACCTTCTGATATCTCTACGCTTGAGGTGTTACAAAATTGTCCCTCCCAAAAGTAGGCTTTGTTGTCAAAAATTGGTGGAATCGATCCAACTAATTCCAATCTTGTGGTTTTCAACCATGCGGGTTATACACCATAATTACTAGCACAATTATCATTTCTAATTCAAGCAAATGCCTTGAATAAATTTGATCATCAAACCATTATTGATGAGGGGGAATCTACTTGTATAATGTCTATTAGTTGTTGGAAAACAATTGGCTCACTGCCTTTGTCACGTTCACCAACAACAGTAAAAGCTTTTGATGGTCGCACATATATGACTTGTGGAATATTGAGTAATCTGCAAATCAAACTAGGAGGCAAAATAGTAACGGTTGAAGTTGAGGTAGTTGATGGACCCCTTGACTACAACTTTTTGCTAGGAAGACTGTGGGTTTATGTCATGGCTGCTGTGGTTTCAACATACTTTCATATGATTTCATTTCCTCATAAAGGTGGAATCACAATTATCGACCAACTCGCCTTCTTCGCCTCTAGTTCACAGGTTACTAGAAGCATCCAGTTGGTACACAGACCCTCGCTATCTCTTCAAAACATTGGTGTAGGTCTCTTTAAAGACTCTTCCCTAATGGGTACTTTTTCACCACCACCACCATCAAATTTCGCAGAAGTGGAAAAAGTTGAGACTTCCAACATGATATCTTCCAATTCATCTAACTTAAGGAGGATTACCAATAGTTTTGAAGTTGATAGTAGTAATGAAATCATGCCACTAAGCCCTATTGAGCTAGCATATCCATCAATCTTTTTGCCTTGTGTGGCGAACCCAAATCCATTTTTGTCAATTGTATGGGTAGATCGTTCATTAGAATTTGGTACTTCTTCCAATCCTTTTTCACTTATATTTTCTACTGATGAAGGAATCGTCCAGTCAATGATGATGGAAGGAGAACCATGGGAGGATTATCATCATCATTCCCATCTTATAGATCACATCAAAGATTATTCAAATAAACTTAATCATCCTTCAGTTGTTGATTTCCTTTCGAATTCCGTTTTCATAGATACAGTAGATTCCGAGTGAAACTTGTCAAATATTGAAGAAATTATTTTTATAAATATTTTGACCAAACATAACATTGTAGAAAACATTTATGTTGGCAAATCTTGTTCTCCATCATAAATTTATAATTACCGTGCTCTTTTTCATGAATTTCGAGATATATTTTCATGGTCATATGAGGAGATTCCAGGTATAGACTCTAGTATAGTTGAACATGAAATCAAAATGTATCTTGATGTCAAACCAATATGACAGTGCCTCCAACCTATTCATCCAAGGAAGGCTACTTCCATTACGGTAGAAGTTGAAATTTTTTGCATTCTAGTTTCATTTACCCTATTCCCCTTACTGATTGGGTTTCCAATATTGTTCCTGTCATGAAGAAACAAGGGACAATATGAGTGTTTGTCGATTATAGGGATGTAAATCAGGCTTGTCCAGAAGACAATTATCCCACCCACTTTATTGACTAGATTATTGATGAATGTGCCAGATGTGAAATATTCTCATTTATGGATGGATTTTCTAGCTACAATCAAATCAATATCCACCCACAGGAGCAATCTAAAACTTCTTTTATTTGTCCATGGGGCACATTCACTTATCGTCAACTCCCATTTGGTTTGAAGAACGTAGGGGCCACATTTCAGAGGGAAATGAAATATGCCTTCCAAGACATCAAACATATTGTTCAACCATACCTTGATGATTTACCTGCTCATTCACGAAAGCGGTCTGATCACCCGCAACATTTGAGAGCTATATTTTTACGGTGTCGACACTACAAAATACGACTCAATCCACATAAATGTGTGTTTTGTGTTGGTTCTAGTCGTTTTCTTGGATTCGTAGTGTCTAAGGAGGGAATTTGACTCGATCCATTCAAGGTTCAGGCAATTCTTGACTTGCCTCCACCTTCAAATCTACTTCAGTTACAGAGACTCCAAGGGAAGGCTAACTTTCTGAGGAGGTTCATTCCCAATTATGCTGAAATGGCTAAAGGATTTACTTGTTTATTGAAAAAGGGGATACCCTTCCATTGGGATTAGGTTGTGCAAGCTTCCTTTGATGCTCTTAAAGATACCTTGATTAGAGCCTCATTAATGTATTCCCCGAATTATCAAAATGACTACTTCTTGTATCTCGCCGCTACAGATACAACCATTGGAATGGTTTTAGTCCAAGAGGAAGATGGGATTGAACATCCGATATATTATTTGAGTCGCAATCTCAATGATACAAAAAGTAAGTACTCTTATGTCGAGAAACTAGCTTTGGCAACTGTTCAAGTTGTATAGAGATTTTGCCACTATATCTTGATCCGAAATACCATTATCATTTCGGATTGCAACCCTATGACATATATTTTATCACATCAATTGTTGGGGGGGGGAATACTCAAAATGGATAATCATTTTGCAGGATTTTGATCTGGAATTCATCAAGTCCAAATCAAAGAAATATCCAGTTTTCACTAAGCTACTTTGTGACCTTCCCTCAACTTATATCAATTCAACATTAGAACCATCAATTCTGGATGAATCTTTGTTCCTGATTTTGTCGTCTGATGTGTGGTATGGAAATATACTGATTTATCTCTAGACCCAAACTTTCTACCCTGATACCTCTTGCTCACAACAATGACGTACCTGATACCAAGCCAAAGATTATCTGATCATTGGCGGCACTCTTTATCGTCATGGTATCAATACGATTTTACGAAGATGCCTCAATCATGAGGAAGACGAGAAAGTTTTGAATGATTTCTATTCTGGTGCTTGCGGTGGACACTTATCTGGTTATGCTACCATAGATAATTCTCCGTGCTGGTTACTTCTAACCTAGTATATTCAAAGATTGCATAATTATCGTCAGAAGATGTCACAAATGCCGGATCTATGACCGTAAAGCTAGATTACCACTTGCACCATTGCATCTTGTCATCGATGTTGGACCATTCACCAAATGGGGCATTGACTTCATGACATGTAACCCCACCTCGCCCGGGGAGCATGGCTACATTACAGTCATCGTTGACTATTTTACCAAATGGGCCAAGGCAATTCCAACATTAAACAATAGTGGTGAAACGCCTGCTCTTTTCTTTTTCAACCATGTGGTTGCCCAATTTGGTGTACCATAGAATATAGTTACAGATCATGGGTCGCATTTTCGTAATCACATGATGGCTGAGATGACTCCTAAGTTAGGATTTTCACATGATAGTTCTACCCCTTATTATCCCCAAGTGAATGGACAAGTTGAGGCCATCAACAAAGTCCTTAAGCGAATACTTCAAAGAATGATAAGGGTTCATAAATGAAACTAGCATTTAATCATGTACTCTACCTTGTGTGCATTCGAACCTCGGTGATAAATGCAACTGGATTCACACCCTTTCAATTGGTGTATGGTCTAGAAGCAATCTTGCTGATACAATGGAAAATGTCATCTCTCAAACCCACAATTGACCTATTACTCGACACTTCGAAAGAAGTGTGTTTCTTGGAACTTATCCATCTAGATGAAACTCGTCATGAAGCCGCATTGGCTAACAAAGTGCATATGAAATGAATCAAGGTGCAATATGATAGAAATGTCAAGCCTCGCATTTTCTCAGAAGGAGACCTAGTCTTGCTTTACGATCAGGAAGTTGATAAACGAGGAGCAGGAAGATTTGAACCTCTTTGGATGGGTCCTTATATTGTCAAGCGTGTTTTGGCAAAAGGTGCCTACGAGTTGGTGGATTATGATGGAATTACATTATCACAACCCTAAAATGGACTGTATCTCAAACGTTACTATGCTTAATTGAGTGTAGTAAAAATCACTGTATATATGCTTTAATTGCATGTGTGTGTGTCAATGTGTCTTTTAGAGTTTTTATGTGGTTAAGTAATCTGCTTTTCATTTGTTGCAGATGTCGGAACCTTTGGGACCATTTGTTGGTTATGCTGATGATGCTAATCGTAGTACGTAGAACCTATCTTCTGCAGCATGGGCCATTTTCGCTCCAAGTGGCGAGTTAGTGAGTTTTGAAGGGATTTGTATCGGTTGATCGATGAATAATACTACTGAGTATAGCACGTTGATCAAAATTCTCTTTGATTTCATTTCACTTGGCATCCGCCGAATCATCATTAGCCTGGGTTCACAACTCATTGTACTATAACTAACAAACATTTATATTGTCTGAAATCCAACAATTCTTCATATGTTCCTTAGAGTTCATCTTTTGGAAAGACATTTTGAGTACATTCAATATCAACATATTTCCAGAAACTTTAACACATTAACCGACTCGTTAGAAAACTATGTGTTAAACAAACATTTGCGACACATGTAAAAGTAAATTTTCAACTCACATCATTAGTTGAATAGGATTGCATATAGCCATACATATAAAAACTCAGAAAGTTAAAATAGATATATGTTTTAAAAGTTTTTACAAATTTTGTGTCCAAGACACTTTAGTCATCTGACCTAAAAACTGAAAATGCATGCAAAAACATTAGTTACATTGTTGGGAATAGATGGATTATAAATAATTTCAATATAAAAACCATATTTTAATGGTGACATTCTAGTAATTGCATTGGCTAATATATCTGGGACAGCATTACACATCCTAGGCACAAAAGTAATATTAAAAGCTTTGAATAAAGAAATGAGTCGCCATACCTCTTGTTGGTAGTTTCTCAAACTAGGTGAAACATAATGAATGGTATTCCATACCTAACAGGTAATGATATTTGAATCACCAATTACCTTAAGTACCTCTACCTTGAGGTTTATGGATTTTTTTAACCCCAAAATGAGTGCTTTATATTCATCAGTGTTATTTGTGCACTTGAACTCCAAGGGGCATGACAATATTTACCTTTTATTTGAAGGGTGTTGGCTTGAGGGGGCTTGAACCTAGGTTTAGAGTTAGCTACGCTACCCAACAAAACCCTACACTACCGGCCCTTTCAGTAACAACCCGTGTAGCACAGGCTGTAGTCTCACCTGAGGCATTATTGGGGGATGCTAGAACTAGGCTTTTGCATCCAGAAGGCTATGTGATGTGGTTTAAGGCACTTTCTATGGTTTTAGTTCAGATTTGACCTTCATGAACCATTATTCATGAGAGCTAGATGATTTCCAGTTAAATAAAGTTGTAAACTTTACGTATCTATATAATCATGGATAAAACAACATCAAACAGTTGATCCAGATCTTCACAAAGTAATTAAGATAAACATAGATAAATATCATTCAGTGGTGTGTAAATACAGAAAATACAGAGTGCATGAAAATAGACACAGTTTTGTTTCAAATATATTTCTATTACTTCAGATCTTCCTTTACAACTTTTCCAAACCCTTTGCACACAGCTGCAGGGGCCCGCGCACTCAGCAACGAACTTACCAAAGTCTCCGCACACTCATCTATAGGAGCCTTCCCCTTCACAAAAAACACTGAAATATCTACAGTTATAGACCCAAAATCATATCATCATGAAGTACTTGATTTATTTTTTGATTTCCTTAGACTTACTAAGACATCTCTTTATATATCCTTCACTATTATAATACCATGGTCCACAAACCATGGGTGGATCTTAAAACAATACCAAAATATAAGGGGCTTTGACCTTCATGAAACCCCTTGAATCCTATTTGACCCACACTTACAATATTTTAACAAGATTTGACCCAGGGGACCCCATCCCAATAGGCCCCCAACACAATTATGTGACTCGTCCTAGAGTCACTCCACTGGTACACTATGGATCTTTTCTTTCAGGCTGTTGAATGGAGACTTCAATTGGTTAATCACCTATGTGCATTGAACAATTGCCTGTCGCACTTCTTCCACCAAATTTTCCATCGTTGGCCCATCTGCTGCTAGGTCGATGGTCCGCTACATCTGCTGCTAGGTCGATGGTCCGCTACATCTGCTGCTAGGTCAATGGTCTATTGTGTCTTCTGCATACTCTTAAGCATGCCTTCCATAGTCTGTGAGAGATTCCCTACTTCCTCCCATAGTTGCATTCATGTAGTGATGATCTGTATATTTTTCCATAGCTCGTCGATTTGTCCTTGCAGGGACGTCCATTGCCTTTATCTCATCGTACTACAACTGCTTATCCTGAATGGCAACTTCGATATTCTTTACATGTGGGTCCTCCTGCAGTGAAGCCCATAGTTTGAGAGCTTTGTTAAATAGTTGTCTACACTCCTTGACTGCAGCATAAAGCTTCACCCTATCTGTTCTGATGGTAGGCTCACAATATTCTCGGATCTTTGGTCATGTGGTGGGATGCAGCTTATCTTGAAGCTCAGTAATTTGGAGCTGTAGATCAAAGAAAACTTTATCCACCTGCACCTTTGACTCTCTGAATGCATCTTCCAACTGCTATACTTGTCTTCAGAAGCGGCCTCCGACTGAATCTGGAGCTCGGGGAGCTCACTACATACTCTTGAAATGGCCTACTCCAACTGCCCCCTTCTTCTGGCTGCCTCGTCATGGTCATGGAGAGACTTGTGCTTTTCATCGCACATTTGTTGACTGGTTATATGCATGTCCTTGATCACCATGAGAACCTGTTGCTCTCACACCTTAAGCTCATATGCTACAACCTAGCGTAGCTCATGTAGTGTGGATAGAGAGAGCACCTCAAGGCTAACACATACATCTTTGGGCAGCTGGGCACCCTCCTATTTCACGACACCATTCAAATATAAAAATCCATCAGGCAAGGGTACAACTCAGATCTCTGAGGTGAGGACTGACTGCACACTACCTAATGTTGTTGGCTTCACGCTCGCTTGAGATCGGCTCGCTTGAACCATGCTCGCTTGAACCTGGCTCGCCTAAACCTGCAACTTTGTGAGGCCTACTTGGACCTTTGACAAAACAGACTGGTACTGATCTTCAATATGGCCCCAAATTTCTTCTATCACAATCCAAATAGTGTCTCCAATCTCATCAAGGTCCCCCTCAGTGAGGACCATGACCTCCGCACTGACAGTCTTATCAGACTTGCACTTCTTACGTGCGCCTCCCACACCTAACTTTTGTAGCCGTTTAATAATAAAAGGAGAACCACCATTCTCTGTGTCTGCAAAGGGGTATTTAGTACCCTGATCCAGTTCTTCATTATGTGACTCTTCGTCATGCTCACCCTTTGGTTCTTGCATGATATTTTTCTCTAGATCGATGGTCACCTTCTTATTTTCCTTTTGCGCTGGTTTACTGGTGCCTATTGTGCCTTCATCACTAGTCCCCATGATGCCTTCGACAACATCTATGGGAAGAAGCCAATCAATCGACCACTTAACGACTAACTATGCGATATCATCTTCAATGACCAAAAACAACAACGTCGTCCATTTCTTCGTCATATCATGCCTCACATGGATGTATACATGATGGAAATTGGCCTTAAAATATGCAATGCGTTGATATTCCTTGAACATAGTGGGTGAAAACTGTGGTTTATGGTTAATCACCATACACAATTCTGATTCAAACAGTACCCAAAACATCTCGTTTTTAATGACACAGTCAGGGTCCTTCGTCACCCACAGCGAGGAAAATTTTGCAACGTCGCACAAGTCTAGATCCATTGTTGGGAATTGGGAATCCTCTGGTGTCCTCCAAGCTATCAGTGCGATCAATAATATTAACCACATGTAGTGGAACACTTTTCCTTCCTCCCAGACTTCACGACAATCATCCAAGAATTCTTGGCAGAGGTACTATGCCAAATTGAATTGGACCCCCTGGCTATACTACATAGCTAAGGATACCACTGGTGCTGGTACTTCATCAACATGACACTTCCTCATTATTTTTCCTACAAATATTTGTGCAGCAAATCACACAGGTTCATATGAGATAGAACTAATGACGTATCCTCGCGGCTTCTTCACCAACCCAAAGTTGCTACTCATCTGATCCATGAACTTTTTCTCCTGTGACTTCCCCATAAAATATTCTTCGGGGTTCACACCCTGATATGGTAGCGCTGTGATTCTATGGACCAACATATCATCAATTGGGATGGGCTCTCCCATCTAAAGGAACCCATCATGAGCCAACGCCAACAACTAGCACACAGAGATGGTATTAATAATGTTGTAGCTAAAATGTGCGACATATAACATTTTGAGAAACCTTGCGTGCTCAATACCGGTCTCCCAGTTCATTGGTTCAAGCCTTGTGACACCCGCCTCCTCATAGTAGACCGATTTCAAGTACTTACTGGGTTCTAATTGCAGAAATTTCTCATGATCGCCCAAATCCTAGTCCTCCATCTTCAGAAATGGAACCCGGTCCAACAAGAATCCCTCAATAGGTACTTCCTCAAGAAGTAATGGCGTGAATACCTTTAATTTCAATGAGTCAGGGTCCTTAGATACTTTTGTAGCTGATTTCCTTTGGGGTATATATCGTGACAACTGAGCAATTGTCTCTGCGTCCTCTGCACTGATATTTTCAATTCCCATAGTCAACTCTTCTTCATCCAAGTCCTAAGGTTCCATAGGTTGCTTGTTTTTATCCATACGACCCTTTTGTCTATTCTCGGTTGGGATTTTGCGCGGTGATTGCCAAACTGAGGCTTGTTGTGGCTTTTACCACTTTTTCTCTCCTGCCATGTAGGTTGTAGGTTTTGGCTTTGATGACCTAGGTGATGTAGCAAGAATTGGTGATGTTGCAGTCATGATATTTCCTACCCCTCTCTTCAATAATTCTTGGTCAAATTCTGTCCAACTCAGGTAACCGAGCATCCAACCATATACTCTACTCATTAAGCGCAACCACACATAACAATTTCTCAAGAAGAAAAGTGGCCAATTGTGGAGTGGGGTGCAATATTTATAACTCAATTTGAATTCAAACTGTTCATTCCCTTGGAAATATTTCTCATAAATGTGATTTTGGTGGCAAATCCTCCCATATTTGTGCCTTAAATGCACTTCCCCCACTCCTTTTAATGGAAAAATAGCTATCAAATCAGTTGTAGCTATTCCAACGGTCATTTTCTGGGTAGGCTACATGAAAATCCTCCTTGTGGCGCAACTACCTCGTTGTAGCTTCCATCTGCGCACTCTTCCAACACATCGCACAACCTTCCAACAAATTTTTTCCTTGGCAGCATATTTTATAGTCCTGCGCTTTCTATCAACATCCAGAAATGCTAAGACTTTCCCATGTCCATGTAGTCATTGTGTAGCGGTGGGATCGTCCCTATAAACCTTCAGCCAAATCCCATTAATCCTTCCTGGAAATATCCTAGAAATACTTCCCCATTAAGCTCCATGGGATGAACCACGCCACCATCTGAAATGTCCTTAATGATATATGCTTGCAGCGAGTGCATCTAAAACTTCCCCGGAAACTTGGTAAAATTTTTCATACATTAGTACAAAATCACCATTTTTGAAGATGCGCTACTTGATGTGTCGATTGTTCCATGCATTTTCTCTAGATTTTTTTACCTGCTGATGAAAACCAACGAAAAAGCAATCTTCCTCTAACACCAACAACTGCATGTCGTTCCTCCATGATGTTGCGCTCTACTATCTCGGTTGCTGTTGTGATTCTTAGATGGGCACTATGTACTACATTGACATTACTGCTTCTTGTCCATAAACCAATCAAAAAGGTCTTTTCCCAGCCAATTTCTTATAGGTAGTCCTATAAACCCATAGAACTGCTGGTATGCACACATCCCAATCACTCCTATTAACATTGCATACCTTTGTGATGGAATTCTCCAAGATCTTGTTGAAAGCTTCAGCATTTCCATTTACCTGGGGGTGATATGGCATGCTCTTCTGATGATACATCTAGAATTCCTCTGTTAAAACTGCGATTGTCTCATTCAGGAAGTGTGTCCCTCTGTCACTCATCAGAATTTTCGGGCATCCAAACCTTGACAAAATAAACTCAAATATGAACTTCGAAGTAGTGTCCACGCTACAATCCTTCACAGGCTATGCCTCAACCCATTTGGTTAAGTTTTCCATTGCAGTGATAATATAATGCACTCCCGTCTTTTTCCCTGGTGGCTAAATAGGTCCAATGAAGTAAATCACCCACTTATCAATTTCTTGTATGTGACCTTTGGATTTATTGGGAGTTCATCCATTCACGACAGTCCCTCAGTGCTTTGACACACATCGCACGCACTGCAGTATTCCTTGGAATCTTTACGTATTGTTGGCCACTATAATCCTGCACGTAGGATCTTCTACACAGTAGTCTTACCTACATAGTGTCCTCTGGTGACAACACCATGTGCTTTTGCTAGCATAATGTTCCTTTCATATTCAGGTACATATCGGAGTAGGACTTCATCTGACCCCATCTTATATAGTTTTCTTACAATCACAGAAAAAGAGGCAACCTTGGCAACTAGTTCCTTCTTTTGCTGTGTCATATAACCTTCAGGAGCTATGCCAGTAGATAAAAACTAAATGATGTCTACAAAATGCTCGTCTACAACCCTGACAGCAAAGAGCTACACATCAGGTAATCCTTCCTCAATATTTGTAGGCTCTTCACCATTTTCGATCTGAGACAGGTGGTCTGGTCTAGAATTCAATCTCTTGGACTTCACTATGACTTCAAAATCATATTCTTGAAAAAGGAGAAACCACCTACAAATTCCCCCCTGAAACAGGCTTATTGACTAGGTACTTCAAAGTAGAATGGTCCGTGTACATCTTAAAGTGCGCACCTAGTAGATAATGCCTGAACTTTTGTAGTGCATAAACCATGGCCAAACCTTCATGCTCTATGGTTGAGTAGTTCCTTTCAGCCTTAGATAGTTTCTGACTGGCAAAGGCAATCAGGTGATCGATATCTCCTACCCTCGGTTGTGTTAAGACGATTCCCAACGTTACGCAAGACACATCCACATGCACATGAAATTCCTTCTTCCAATCGGGGAATACTAGGATTGGTGTCGTAACCATCTTCTCCTTTAGAGTATCCAAGCTTTTTTGACAATCTTCATCCTAGAAAAACGTAACATCCTTCTTTAACAACTTCTCCATGGGCGTAGTGATCTACGCATATGCCCTAATAAACTTTCTATAGTAACCAGTATGACCCAATGTCATGCGTAACTGCTTTACATTTCCAGGGGGCTATAGATTGATAATGGCATCAATCTTAGCAGGGTCTACCATCAATCCCTATTTACAGATGACGAGGCCTAATAATATTCCGTAAGGTACATATAAAATACACTTCTTCAAGTTCAGACAGATCTGGTACTTCCTATACGTATCCAACATTAAGCACATACTATATAGGTGCTTCTTGACCAGCCCAAACACTGTCCAATCGTCGAAGTAAACCTCCAAAAACTTGTGAATGAACTCCTTGAACGTCACAAAAACCACCCAAGAGAAAATTGCAGGGAAATTTTTGAGTCCAAAAGGCATCAATGTATACTGGAATGACCCCCATTCAATAGAGAAGGTAGTCTCGCTTCTGTCTTCCGGCATGATCTTAATTTGGTCGTATCCCAAGAATCCATCCGTAAATGAATAAACTTCATGTCTGCCAACATTCTCGAGAACTTCATCTGTAAATGACATAGCAAATGGATCATGGACACATGCATCGTTAAGCTTCTGCAGATCTATGCAAATCCTGATATCACCTTTTGTTTTCTTCTCTTGTATTACCATAGGATTGACTCACTCAGATTCCTCTATAGGCTCAATTATTCTGGTCGTGAGCATTTTATCGAGTTCCTCTCGAACCTTTTCTTTGTATTTGGGGTTCAACTGATATGGGCATTGCTTAACGGGCTTCACATCAGGTTTTAAATTGATCTTCATTACCCCCAAATCTCCTACTATCCCCTTCAAGTCAGAAAAATTGGTTGGAAATAAGTCTTGATATTCATGTAACAATTCAACTACCTTATCCACTATATCTTCATCCCAATAGTCACCAATGTTAGCGAATTTTGGTTCTACCTTTGAGCCAATGTTCACCTGCTTTGTGTGCACTAGTTGTGAAATATCAGGGATCTCCGCACTAGGTCCCTCAACTTTGCACTATCCTTCTGATTAAACGATATTAATATTCCTCATATCCTCATCATCTTCCTCTATTATAACATTGTAACATTCTAAAGCATGCTGCAACTATGTACTCCAGTCAGGCTGTACCCACGTGATAGGTTCAATGGGTGTTCATAAGATTGCTGCCTTAATCTCCTGAAGCACTTCATCAATGCATGTGAACCCATCTTCAAAACTGAATGTGAGCAAGAAGCTTTCTTTCATCTCATCCCAGTCAGCTGTCCCATGTCACAACTCTGTTTCTAAATACCAATTCTTCAGAATAACATCTAGGGTATGAATAAAAGTATGCACCCACTCAGGTTGAAGTATTTTTCCCCCACACCTTAGTCCATTGTGCCAGATGTTTGCGTGGATCATCCTTCGTTGTGTATTTTTCAGTGAGTTAGGTGTTTGCATAGCTAAAACTTAATCGCATCATTTGACAATATTCCTTCTAGTCGACAAAATTGTCCCTATGCATAACCCACCATCTTGCAGGCATAGCTCTTAATGCTAGATATAAGGGCTAGAACCGATGTTCCTATGGTACATCTCTTTCAAAATGTTCAAGAAATAAATTGACATCACCCAAGCCATCATAATAGGGTAATTTACATACCTCAGTAGATACACAACGTAGAGATTTCGTAAGATGATTGCATCACAACGTAGAGACCTCATGCAACTGATTCTTCCAGTTTTCTAACTCTTCATCTGAGTCTGATTGGAAGGAGCTATCCTTTTCCCAAATGATCCTTCCATCCACAGTGGGATTGATCCAATCTTCATCCTATGCAGTTAACTTATAAATGTGCTCAATGTCGTCATCTTCATAATAGTCATAGTTCGGTTCTATGTACCACACACCTTCAGCTAGATCCAATGGGACAATTACTCAAAGTTCATTCTTATCAAATACCAGGCTTCGTTTTTTTAAGTTGATGATTTCATTCTTGTCAAAATCCCAATCAATCCTAAGAAACACTGGGTATGTATTACTATCATCAACGATCTCAATAACTTCGAAATCAGCCACTACTCTTGCCCCTTCAATATCTATGATTACTCCATGTAGGAACCCCATTGGAATTATCTTCTGTTGTGTCGTCATGGGAAGTTGAATTGGTGACCATTGCAACTTTCACTTTCCCATACATTCCCAAGTCTGGTTCGTCAATACATTAGCATTAGAACCCAAGTGTAGGGTGACCTGATCCATTTTGAAATCACCATTCTGCGTAGTCAACCACATCTCTCTACTAGTTCTCTTCTTGATTTGATTTACCTTATTTACTATGTTCTGTCTTGGAGACGAATTATCCTTGCAGGCACAATTATCTATTAGCTATTGCAGTCTCTCTACTACCTTCTAATCCCGTAGTAGCTTCATACAGGTCTACAGAAATGATTTCAACATTGTGGGATCTAACACTTGGGTTCCAGTAGCATCTTTAGTTTTCTCCTTTCGTGAGGCTATCAACATCAGGTTCTGAGATGTATAAGTACTCAGACTCATAAATTTCTTTCTGGCTTCCATGAATGTCTCTTTTTCTTTATGTAAATCAAACCCAATATTCTTCTCACCAGCCTTTTGGAACCATGACCATGATTCTGGTTGTTTTCCTTCAGCCTTGTCTTCACTAGTGGTTACACCACTTCGTGTGAGTATATAGACACTGGGATCATCTTCTCGCAGTTTAGATCTTATCAGTTGGATATTCTACATTGGCTACTAGGTCTTCTTCTCCTGCATCTTTGCTATTAACAGTGGGCAATATTTTATAACATGATCAAATTGACGACAGTATTGGCATGAAGGGTGTGTTGGATTCTGACAGTCACAGACAAAGTGCCCTGGTTCTACATAGTTGTAACAAGTTATCTGGCCCCGAACTCTTCCAGCTCCTCCTCATCCTCTTCCTCTTCCTTGAAATCCTCTATGAGTTGTAGGTGAGCCTTGGTCATTCTACACATGGTTTTCAACTTGCATTCTATATAGTGGAGCTTTATCCATCCTTAGCTCATAACTTTGGCAACTCCTCTTGTCATGACCAACTAACTTACAAAAGTTACAAAAATATTCTTCAGAGATTATATAAACTTCTGTAATAAGGAGAAATTATTGGTTGAATGTTGTCCTGAAACTTGGAAAATACTACACTAGGTACTTGCATCAATGCTTGATCCAACATAAGATTTTGGTTTTAGCAGGTTAGGACCTCCCGCAACTATATAATCCTAGAATACAGGGCATTGATCCTTATGATGACCTTCAACCTTGCATTTTGTGCACCAAACTTAAGAGTGTGTCTCTGTCTTAATCTCCTTTCCCTTCTTCAGGTCCTACAACTCCATATGAAGGCTTGCTAGCTGCACCTAGATCTATTGAAATCCTACATTCGTATCATGGATCAATGAAGATTCTAGCTTCATTGCGATTTCCAATGATTCAGCCTGAGACCCAATCTTCTGTTGAGATAATGTTAACCTTAAGTGAGGTAATAACGAAGCTATGTACTAGTCCTTATGTTGTTCAGCTGAGATCTGAAGGTTAGATTGATTTAGTAAACACTTTAGCTACTGATCTATATCCCACGCATATTCATTAACCTTTTGCTTAATCTCCTTGATCTCAGTCACACACTGAGATTTTGACTTCGGCTTCATAAATTCTGCGTTCAACACATCCTTCATATTAGTCAATGAAGTAGCCGGGTGAGTCGTGTTGTATCTGAGATACCAGGTAACCGCCCTATCCTGTAGTGTTGTAACCAGTTGCACTTTCCTTATATCATTGTCATTGATCTGCTGTGCTTTCCACATAGCTTCTGTGATGAACCAAAAATGTTCAGGATCCTCTGATCCCTGACTTCTGAATACAGGAATCTTTATTGTATTTTCCGTATCGAATAGTAGAGGTGTAGGTGGAGGTGTAGGTGTATGAGGTGGAGGCGAAGGTGGAGGTGGAGTAGTGGGATATTGAATACAGAAGTAGCCTATTTTAGAGTCTGTGCTGCACGTTTAGGCGTACTAGGGCTACTTCGCTCTTCTTTACTTTTAGACTCACCCAATAAGGGACTGTATTCACTTTTGACAAATTTGTCTTGATCTACTCTGAATCAATTTCCACTTCACGTAGATCTAGTTGGACCCATTTTAAACATTAAGGTAAAGGAATAACCTTCTTTTCACACAAAAGCATTTTAATCCAAGTTTTTAGTGATTTCAGGTACTTACCTCTTGGACCCTTACAGAATCATCATTCAGCTTTGCTATAAGACACAGATGTATCTATTTCAAATTTAGTGATGAAACCACCCAAGATGATATCAATCCAATAATAAAAAACCCTTGAAACCTTATAATCAGAGCTTTCAAGATGTTTGACGAGTTCTGGATTCCACAAAATAGGATCGTCATAGTTTTGAGTAGGTTCTCTATCCTCTAATTTGGACAGCCACTCATACAACTAGTAGGGGAACAATGAAAAGAAAACTTCATGCAATTTCGTGTAAAGATACCTTTGTAACCACTTTTCTTTTGATAAGCATGGATTCCTATTCTCCTAACCTACAAACTCATGCATCTTTTGATCTATCCACTTTTCGATTTCCTTCTTAGTCACTATCCACTTATGCCACATCACACATCCCTCAAATAGATCCCAATCCTGAGAACATAACCATTTTTTGGCTTGAGGGGGCTTGGACCTAAGTTTAGAGTTAGCTGTGCTAACCAACAAAACCCTACACTACCAGCCCTTTCGGCAACAACCCATATAGCGCATGCTGCAGTCTCACCTAAGGTGGTATTGGGTGATTCTAGAACTAGGCTTCTACATCCAGAAGGCTATGTGATGTGGTTTAACGTGTTTTTTCTGGTTTTAGTTCAGATCTAACCTTCACGAACCCTTATTCATGATACTTAAATGACTTCCAGTTAAATAAAGTTATAAGCTTCACATAACTATCTAATCATGGATAAAACAACATCTAACATTGATCCAGATCTTCGTGGAGTAACTAAGATAAAATACCGATAAATATCATTAAGTGGCACATAAATACAAAAAATATTGAGTGCATGAAAATAGACATAGTTTTGTTTCAAATATCTTTCTATTACTTCAGATCTTCCTTTACAACTTTTCCAGGCCTAGCGCCCACAGCTGCAGGGGCCTGTTCACTTAGCTGCAGACTTACCAAGGTCTTCTCACACTCAGCTATAGGTGTCTTCCCCTTCGCTAAAAACAAAGAAATACCTACAATTACAGATCCAAAATAATATCATCATGAAGTACTTGATTTATTTTTTTATTTCCTTAGACTTGCTAAGACATCTCTTTATATATCCAAACCATGGGCGAATATCAAAACAATACGAAAATACAAGGGGTTTTGACCTTCCTAAAACCCCTTGATTCCTATTTGACATGTGCTACTTACACTTCGCTCCTCAAAATGCGAAGACTTACAATATTTTAACAAAATTTGACCCAAGAGACCCCATCCCAATAAAGGGTCAACAAGAACACAACGAACTCTGGAACTGTCCTGCATCTTAGAACCATCAAAATAGAAGGTCCATAAATCTACAACTACGAAGCTAGTTCCTAAACTAGTATTATGTACATCTATATTACAAAGTTCGTTTGCACCAGTTGGACAAGGAAGGAGCTCCAATTGTGTTTTGATGGTATGGGTGATGGCTGCACTTGATAACACATGTGGTCAACATCTAAGAAACAATTTCCAAAAATGACGTCTGCAAAGCCAACTGGTTGATTATGTCCCTCAAGTGCTATCATGGTATACTTCATGTAAGGCTCACTTTCCACTCAAATTTGATTTTTTCTGCCCTTATAGGGAAGCCATAAATGTGTCTAGTCCATTGAGAAATATCCTTGTAGCTTGCTAGATAAGTCTCTACTCAGAAGCAAACGATAGGCTTCCAGAATGTCCACAATTACAATATAAATGGATTGGTGATTTCTATGGTCCAATGATAAATGAATGATAACATTATTAAGTTCACCAATTTCTTGGACCAATGATCTATCCAAATGTATGATTCATAAATCAATCATTTCCCATTTAGCATTAATCTTCTTAGGAAACTGATAAAGGCATAACATTTGTAGATCCTCACGAATCAATGAGACAATTATGGACATTATAATTAAAGATTTCAAATACTAAAAGTAATGGGGGGCAAAGAGTGTTAGAATTTAAATTAATAATGTTAACCTCAAACTCGAGAATATCACGAGACTTACTGGATAAAACTCGAGAAGTAGAAAATTCATTACCTGATGGAGGTTGTGATAAAAATGCTTGGATCACCAGTTCACATTGTCCTGTTATATTTGCGAGCTCAAATATTTAGATGTTGGCACAATATTTTTTCATATCCTCAATAATGTTATAACTAATACTTTCATTATCAACAGGATGTGCTAAAGTATCATGTGGTGTAGCTTTGTTAGAAGCCACATGAGTCATGGACTTATTATTATTATTATTTGTGGAAGTGTTCTTAGAAGGAGGAGCACTTATAGACTTTTTCTGCACACTCTGAGCATGATTAGGAGGTGGTAAAATCCTTCTCAATAATTTTTTCTTAAAATCTTGATCAGAAATATGTCCTTTGCTCCTCAAATTATACCAATTGGTTGTTTGTTAAGGAGGAACCTCACTTACTAGTGGTTCATTAACACTTTGTTTTTCAACATTATATATGATACCAAATGTATTAGCTAAATGTTTAGCACCCGAACCTTCCTCAGTCACGGTAGATTCATTTTCTTCTTCAATTTGCTCAGGTTGCTCATATGCTAATAATTTGTCTACAAAATTAGTCATCATAGTGTTCATGTTGTGATTCCATTGAGGACACGTATTTTTTGAATGCTTCTTCTGGTGGAAAGTACAATAGTTTTCCATGCCTCAATTTTCAACATTGAACACATAATTGGAACTCCAAGTAGATTTAACCAATTGATTATTATTCTTCTTCTTAAATAAAGGTGGCTTGAAAGACTTACTGTTGGTGGTTGCCTCATTTGACCTTCTCTTAAGTTCAAATACTTCATTAGTAAGAAACTTTAAATATTTGGCCAAGATTTCAATTTCATAAGGATCTTTCTCTTTGAATTTAGTAGAAGAGGCTTGAGTTTTATTCCCAGTATGTTTGGGGTCCTTCACATCTTTATGATCTTCGATGGCCCCAATAGAATGCAAGTATTTGTTCAACAAATGAGCTAATCTTTGATTAAAATAATTTACTATTTCTCTGTCCCCCATATTAAGATTCCCGAGCTATTTTAGAAACATGGTAGGAGTCTTATCATCAACGAATTTATCTAAAAAGAACTTGTTGAACTCCCTCCAACTATGGATTGAATTTTGCAGAGGACTATGATACTAGACTAATGCTCTACCTTCAACATCATTGAAATGTACCTCGAGAATTCATAAATGCATGTAGAAGTCATCAATATGGTCTTCAAATTTTGTCTTCTTATCAGGATAAAACTTTGAAAGAAAATTTTTCGGGTGCTTAAGCATATGATGAAGATTGCTTGGAAAAGCAGGTGACCCTTGGGCTATCCAATCAAACTGTTTATCAACCATGTCTTCTTCCTCCTCCTTTTCTCCCTCTGAATCTAAAGAGTATTATCCCTCACCATTCAAATTCTCATTATAACCAAGTTTTTCTTCATCCAAAAATTGAAAATCCTCCACGTCTCCTTCCAAATCCTCCTCAATAGGTGGAAGTTCCCCTTATTGATTTGTTCTTTTAGAAGAATCAACTAGCTCTTCAATGGTTACAATAACCAAATCTTTTACTAAAGAGACCAATACACCACTGCAGGTGGTTTCTTTCTTTATAGGTTTATGAGGAAGAATAGTAGCAACATGAAGTACACCAAGAGATATTTCAAACTAACGAGTAATAGGCTAGATGGTTTGAAGTGTAGGTGACTTTGAAAGCTTGTTATAGACTCAAATTAGAGGGCTCTCCTATCTTAATATTCAAAATTAGAGTGGAACTCAGAGAGTTACTTCCTTGCATGGAAGCTTGTTTATTTGGATGTGGTGAATTGTCAGCCATATAAAGCTTCCCTCCTTCTAACACCAAAATTTTGATGGTGCTGGATCTTGCCAACATTTAGGGGGTCTCCCCAATATGAAGTCCCAATTAGACCTCACATCATTTCGTATAGGAGCCCCATCCAATAATGTAGCCAAACTTCCATATACTTAAAGATTTTCCTTGGTTGCAGTAGTTAGCATAGGAGAGCAATGAACGTGTACTTTTAAATGAGAAAGTAAGTGTGCCTTGTGAAATGCCCAATTATAATATGTATCAAGGTTCTTTCACTAGACGAGAAATGAAAGTGAGCCTTTAGAAGAAAGTTATTAATACTAATCTAATAAAGGAATACACCCATAAGTATGAAAGAATTGTTAGTCATCAAGTGAAATAGTTCACATAGATGCAAAAAAAGTATAATGCCAATTCACAAACACTCTCCAAGTATAACAAAAAAAGTATGTGCAGTTGTGACACATAAGTGTCATTTTGTGACTAGAAGGTATACTATGATTCCATAGTGTATTATTGCCACTCCCAACGATACAAAGACACTTAGGAAGGAACATGGACACTTGAAACATGTGTGGGAACATGAAAGGACACTTGAATACCAAAAGCGACACTTCACACAATGAGGGGTAGGCTCCAAAACTCGAATACAACAAAATTTTGGAGGGTGTTGTAGCAACGACAACAGGTGGGGGATTATTCTGATGTGGTGCTAGGAAAATAAGATAGGGATTCCCTTAATTAGGGTTTATGTAAGGAGGTTTGGAGGTTGACATTCCTTTCGAAGTGTGTGCTAGAAAATGATTTCCTTACGTGGGAGAGTTTTGAGGAGGTGCAGGTTGGTTGGGATAATATCCAATATTTGATGGTGTGGGTGCTGTGGATGTCTTGGGGAATGATTAGAATGATGGTTATATACCATAAATAGGGTTAGGATATGAGAAGGGGTTCCTTAGTTTAGTTTTTGTGAGGGTCCAAATCAAACCATCATCAGTGTTTGATGCCCTTGATTTATCTTGAGTAAAGGAATGGAAGTGAGGAGCATCGAGAATAACTGAGTATAGGTACCTTGATTATATGTAATTAAGATAAAGTTGTTGAGATTTATTGATAGCCTCTTCTTTAGTTTTTGGAAATGTGGTTGCAACATCTTTTGCTATGATTGGAAAAAGTGACTTCAAAAATAAATTGAGAATAATTGTTGGTGAAACATCAACTTTACAAAGGCTACGATGCTTCTGCCATTCATGAACATGGTCTAAAATATGGGTGGAGGTAGTCTGTTGAAAGTGAGTTAACAATTCCAGCCCTGTGTCATGGTAGACTGGGAGCTAAAAGAATGTGAGGAAATAATTGGCTAAAGACTCAAAGGTTTGATGGGAACTTGCGACTTCACTAACATACCATTTTGCAATAGGGCCCTTCAGGCTACATTGTAATAGTCTCACTAGAAATGAGTGCTCAATAATATTGTTTGATGAACACCATAAATGAAAAGTCATGACATGGTTGGCAAGTTCATCCCCCTGTTTACCCTCAAACTTCGCGATATTTGATGGTAACTTGTTCAGCATGGGAAACCATTGAGAATCATGGGCAACATGATCATTTGTAGACTTCGTAAGATATATGAGATTTAATGAGGCTAAAAATGGCATTCTCCTCGTATTATCCATTATAGTATGATGTTGCAGTGTGTTGCTAGCAGGGGTACCCTGCGGGGTAGTGTTAGTAGGGGTACCTTGCGGGGTAATGTTGGTAGGGGTTCCTTGAGGGCTGGTGCTAGGGGTACCTTAAGAGGAACTAGATACTAAAAAACTAGCACCAAGAATGGATGTGCCAAAAAAGGTGAATGGATGTTATCTTCTATTACAAAAGGGTGAGAGACCAAGTGTTACAGGATAAAATACCCTAGGGTCTAGGTTGAAAACCCTAACAGATCGAAGGGCATATGCCAAGAAGCAAGAAAACAAGCAGTCATAATGCTTAAACTACTAAAGTGGGATGAAGAGAAAGTACCCGTAGGTCCTACGTTTGAAGATGTTCCCATAGGGTTCAAACCCTCTACTTCCTCCAATGCTTCAAAACCTGCAACTCATTCAAGAAAAGCATATATGCTAGCAATAGTTCGAAGCATGCTCAAGATATGAATGTTAGATCATATACGATATGGATATAAAACATGAAATCATACATAATTTGATCATAACATGAATTAAAGCATAAAGATCATAACATCGGGAACAATATAGAGTTTCTTTATTGATGTCTGCAAAGAAATATGGAAGAATACAACCTGATTCGACCATGGCTCCAAGCGAAACCTTCCTCTAGATCCATCTAGCCCAAGCCTCAACAATCCTCTTTCAAATGCATACACATAGATGTCATATAAAGGAGATGAACATCTATGTGAGGAAACAAGGTTTTCCTATACTTGGGAGTGCAAGAGGCACAAGGATAAATTAGACTTGATCAAGGACCAATTGGATATAATATCAATATCCTATCCTTCTCCCCCCTTAGGCCTTCCCATGAGGTGTATCTATACCACATCAAAACAATTGTTTTAGTTGGGATATAGTTAGGCCACAACTCCAGTAGGTGGTCTTCTAGTGTAACCCATAAACCTTGCCCAAAAAATGGGGGATTTTATATTTTTTAATATTTCAAATTATTTACATGGGTTGGATATAGGTGAACCCATGTGTGTAAGTGGGTTGAGTATAGATGAACCTATGTTTGGAATTTAAAATAATGTTTTTAGTAAAAGGACCAAGTCTGAAGGGAAAGGGATGCCTAAGGCCATGACTCCGAGCATCAAATCTACCAGGGTGGTAAATGGTGCTATAACAAATGCCCCCTAATATATGAGGTCAGAAGGGGTACATGATGGCTGAAATGTATTAAGTGTATCAAAAGAATCATGCGAGGACTTGGGAGGAGATCACTAGATTGTAGCCTAGCAAACCAGTGGAAGAGATCAGAAAGAAAGCTCATTCCTGAGGCAGGCATACCCATGCTTAGATATAGTAAAGCATGTCCACATATCAAGTGTAGAGCGGATCTAATATGTATACAAGTACAAAGGAAACTGAGAAACACATAGTGGATCATCTGATCATAGTCGTAAAAGTACATATCAAGGCCATGTCACAATATCACATATAAAAGAAATGATCAATGATGCCGAAGGAGATATCTGATTACTTATGTCACATAATTGATCCTCAAAGTACCAAGTCAAAAGGTGGAATAATGGTACTGCATGTAGCTCGGGTTCCAACATATAAAACGCTGTTGTGATGAACTGCAACATATAAGGTGGATGGTGTCACTGAAAGAAAACTAGAGGAACTGAAAAGTGAACCAAAAAATGTTGATGCAACCTGAGGTCTTCACCGACTACCATGGTACATTTCTACACTATGGGAATAAATGAGCTGAAGTCGACCATGTGAGAAATCATTTGATTACTGGCCATTGATGTATATCATTAAAAAACATGAGATAATTCATTGATAATGATGATGAGAGTCAAGGTAATCCAATACAATCTGACAAGTGAAAATAAATGAGTTAAATTAGAACAATTGAGAGAAGCTACCAATCAAGAGACAATGATGTATTCTCACTATCGATAGTGAGGGAGTATACCACTAATGACTGCAAACCCAAAGGTTTTGAAAAAGGACCCTACACCTTATTTCCAAAGTAATGAGTTGGAGTCGATGGGAAAAGATCTACTGGAAGGAAGGCATTAAGGCATCCCACATCAATTAGTGCGAGTGTAACCCGCAGGCCAATAATTTGGAAGCAATCGAACAAAGAAAGATGAAGTAACCATACCGAAGCATGTTTTCAAAATACACAAGTGTGGCTAGCGCACAACATATATCCTCTAAACCAACAACTAATGAAAGCTGACACAAAGGCGAGGAATCCACCAATAGGGTCAAATGGAAACCAAGGTATTGCACGAATCCCAATGTGTGATAATGTAAGATGACATCGAACACAAGGGAAACCACTCAATCAAATACCCATGATACTGATCGATGGTGGGTACAAGGTCATTTATCAATGATGGTAATAGGGCCAGGGTGCAGCTCTAGGCCTACTATCAAAGAAATGTTTTGAAGTCAATAAGAGAAGACCCGCCAACAAGAATTCAATGGAGACCTTCTTAACTAGGACGAGCAAAGGACCAAATAGATGATGTGACACTGAACATAACTCTAACAGACCAGGTATGGCTGACTGAAAATGAGTCAAGAGACACTGTAGAAAGTCCGACTTAGGTTTAGTTCCCTTGAACAAAAGCACAACTCAAATGTGACCGTATGGCAGTATATGATAACTTTGTATAAGTTTGTCATGTAAGAGGCATAAACAAACTCTCCATATGATTGGAAGAGATAACCAACCAGAGGAGTAATGACTCAATGATAAGGTTATTTCTCTCCTAAGTCAAATTAAAGCCCATACTGATGGAGGATAGACTTGCTTTGAGTGCTTTCTTCAAGGGCGACACAACTGACTCTTGCTGCCATCAATTATGGAAGTAAAGTCTTGTTCCTGCTCTTTTTTGCAATATATAATTTTTTTTTTCTTCTTCATATTTAAAAAGCCTGAAAAAGAATTAAAAAATGCATATGGTATGGTGGAAAAAACGAGTGTCTAAATATAGATGTGTTAGTTCTTGGGAGTGGAACATTCCTATGCTCAATGCAAGGTAACGAAACTAGTCAATGACACTCAAAGGAATGTTCTTTCCACGGGCATAAGGTGTCAAGTTGCAGATGCAAAATGATTGCAAGGTTGATTTTGCAGAAAGACATGGTAAAAAAGTGGCTTATACACAAGTCCAAGTGAAGCCGAATTAAGGCCAAAAGTTACAAATAGTCAACATGCAATGTAATAGTACAACTCAACCTGTGGGAGCCTCTAGGTTATAAAGCGAGAAAAATATCAAAGAAGAAGAGGAATGAGGCTTCATCAAAAAGTCATGGAAGGACTAAAGAGGACTCCTGAGCCTAAGAACAAAAGTTCAACATGGGTACCAAGTGACAACAAGGTACTATCTAGGGCACCCATGATAAGGTAGGCTCTACCACACAAGTTATGCCACTTCTAAGAAATGAGAGGGTCCTACGTCATATCTTGGTGGGGTTGATCCTAAGGAAAAAATGGAAAAGGAAACTGATAAATGCAAAATGCATTTGAAAAAGCTAACCTATATGCCAGTTTCGAGAACCAATACCTGTCAAAGCGGATCAACTATAAAAATTCCCAAAGGAGAAGTCTTCCAAGTTATGTAGACATAATTAGGAACACTAGACAAGAAGTTAATACATCCCATATATAAACTTCAAATAAAATTTTGTGTTATAGGATATAAAACTTGAAAATTCGTACCTTATATGTACAATATGGTACTAGGAACCACACAGGCTTGCATCTTACGCATAATAGTTCTTAAGGACAAGCCCCTTGCAGGGCTCAAGCCAAGCACTCCTTCGGTAGTTAAAACTCATGGCTTCAAAAAGTTCCTCTTGTGAAGGAAACTCAACTTCCAAGAAATCATGAGAACTAGAAGGATCAAAAGAGGGAATTAAGGGGTCCCATGTTCCCATAGGAGAAATCACTTGGTCAACTACGGGAACCAAGTTCTGAGAAGGAAAATAATAGTTCAAAGGATCCTTCTTAGAAGCAATTCAACATTTAGGATACAATGTCACATAGTTCACCTGTGGCCAGGTAGAGTCTACCTAAACACTTGGAACATACCAAGGGGTATTCTGTAGTAAATTCAAATTACGGGGGTGATTATGAGATGCAAGCTAATCAATAGTAATAATATTTCCATTATGAGGAAAATACATCACTCGAAAGAGTGAAGACATCACAACATTCATATCATAGATAAAATCACACCCAAGTAGCATATTAAATTCTAAAGGGAAATCAACCACCATCATATCAATTAAGATAGTCTTCCCACCTAAATTAATATGCAATTGAGGAAGAACACCCATAGATTCACCATGGCTTCTATCATAGGCTAATAATTGACTATCAGCTACCAACAACTTTGGAGAACCCAAATCTTTCCAAATCAAGGAGGATATAATACTTGCAGAGAATCCTTCATCTACCATACATCGATAGAAGTTTGTGGAATTAACTCTAACCCTTATTTGGAAAGGCATAGCAGAAGGAAGATGAGGCTCAACAAGATTATCCAAATCAAAGGAGACACTCCTAGAACTTGGAGGGGGTACACTCGAAGAGACTGGAATTCCCACTAGATCAAAAGAGTCTATACTAGAAATCAAGAAGACTATGTTGTTAGGCACTTCACCCCCCAAAATAAGAGTGGAATAAGCCAAATATTGCACTGTCTTGACCACTTCATCAATCAATGGTTGATTAGACTGTTGAGAAACCATAACAAATTCAAGATTAGAAGAACCATCAAACTCGGACCATAACATTTGTACCAATGAAATACCAGGGAAAAAATGAGTAAGATGGTCTCCCCTACATAGATTACAAGGGAAATTTGGTTTGAATCTTCTACACCTAGGTTTCTGATCAACATCCATTTCGCCAACATGACTAGCAGTGGTTGGTGGAGAGTCCCCAACATGACTCACAGAGGTTAGTGACTCTTTCCCAAGAGAGATAGGACTTGTGCCCCTAGTCCTACTCATAGAAGCAGGTGAGTCAACAGAAATATGACTCACAAAGGTAGGTGACCCATTGCTAGTATGACTTGCAGTGACTAGACTTATGCCCCCAGTCCTACTCATAGAAGCAAGTGAGTCAACAGAAATATGACTCATAGAGGTAGGTGACCCATTGCTAGTATGACTTGCAGTGACTAGAATTATGCCCCTAGCGTGACTTGCAGTGGCTGAAATCTCATCTCCAACATGACTTGCAGGGGTTGGTGATGATTCATGGATAGAACTATTCTTATTCTTCTTCTTCCTCTTTCTCTTCTTTTTAGATCTCTTATTACAAGAGGGAGGAGAAAGAGGAATCCTAGATTTCTCTTTTGAAGAAGATGAAAAATTAACACCCATTTGATGCCCTTGAAATAAAGCATTCATCTGAGAAGCTTCAAGAACATTTGGAATATTCAGAGTGGACCACAACCAAACTGGTAGTCCAACATTCAATCTAGGAATATTCAAAGTGGCCATCAAGGGGGTACCAACATTTCCAAAGAAAGGAAAAGCACAAGGATCCCATTTTGGAAGGGCTCCTTGGCTGGCCTCCCCAGGAATATAGGACATATCCAACTTACATGTAGATCCTTCCCTTATGGGATCATACAAATGACTTTCCAAGGAAGAGAGATGCACAATTAAACCTTTTCCCTTAAGGAGGAAACTCCACAACTTTCAAAAGAAAGATCAAAACCCTTCCAACACCAGTGGAGTGGTTAGTTAGTCACTTAGAATATAGGGTCCAAAAGTGACAAGACAAATGCACCTAAAGCCAACTAAATACAAAGAGAAAATAACACTCCACTATAAAGTCCCTAAAGATGCAACCAATCAAGTAACTTCCAAGTATTTTTGCTCCACATGATGAGGACCGGACACCAAAATACAAGAAAGTGAAGTAAAGGACCTTCCGAAGATAGTTTGGGATAATTACAACGCAAACCTACTAGCGAAGGTCACATAAAAAATTATGTTGACCTCCAGACAAAATCCTTTGCCGGTGCAAGTACCCTAGCTTCACAGGGGCACCCTCCAGAAGTACTAATGAGAGTGATATAATGTCTACCTCAGGTACCACAGGTATTCCCCTCACAGTCACCTATGTGGTCCATATGAATGGAAGCTAAGGCCATTAGTTCATATCAGAAGCTAGGTAGAACAGTGTTTGGTCAGGATCTGACAGGTAGGAGAGGGAGTACCTCTCTTCCCTGCTTTCACTCACCCTCATGCTTAACTCCTCGAAGAGAAGAGATTTCCCAAACAAATTAACGACACTGGATTTCACTCTTTTAATCAACTTCTGTGTTTAAATTCAGAGTGGCCTTCGAGAGTTAACTCTCGACACACCTTTTCCAAGGCCCTAAATGACCTAGACTAGTTGATGTAACTATGACAAAAAAAAAATTCTAGTTCATTTTAGTTTTAGCACTTGATTTTAATGGCTATTCTTCAGTCAAGGGTAAAATGGAAGTGCAACTTATGATGCTATTTGACACAAGAAGAAATCAATAGAAAACCTAGCTACATGCATATGTAACTCTTTTTTTCTAATGAAAGAGATTTCTCCAAAAGGTTCTACAAACAAACTAAGAAAGCAAAAATTTCTTTTCTTTTCCAAAATGCACGGTCACACACTCAAAATCTACAAAAAGACTAAAAATTCTTATAATGCATCTATCCTAATGCAAACTAAAAATGCTTACAGTGCATCTATCCTAATGCAAACTAAAAATGCTTAATGCAAGATTCCAAGGATTTCTCTTAAAGCAAGCTAATGTGTTTCTCAAAGAGATAAAGAGGCCAAAACTTGAAAAAAGAGAGGAACAAATTCAATGAAATTTTTTCCCCAAAATCAAGAAAATTCATCCTAATTAAAAGACTTCACACTTTCTCAAAAATGATAAGAAGACAAAAAATAAAGGCAACAAAAAGATGTTTTTATATTTTTTCTTTTTAAGGGCACAAAGAGTTCTGGAGAAAAGAAAGCTACTAAAGACTTCAATATCAAATTCGAGCATAAAGAACCTCAAATTTCACAAGCAATAGGAATCATTAACATGATAAGACTTAAAGTGAAAAGAGGCTGAAACTCAAACAAATTGATCTGAACAACAACATACAAACTCCAACAAACAAGAAATATTTCAAGAAGACCAAGAAAAACTTTTCAAGATTGCAAGAAGGACTTTCTCAAAAACCAAGAAAAAACCAAATATGTCAACTTTTAAGAAAGCAAGGCAAAGCAATGTAAAGGCTGGGTTATAAGTGAATTGAGACCAATTCCCTGTTCCAAAAGCTCAAAACAACCAAGAACTTCACTAAGAAGCCTTGAACCGAAACAAAAAAAATAACTCTTCACCAAAAAGAAAACCCTAGGTTGACTAGTTTTTTCCACAAAAAGAGATAGGAAACTGAAAATCTATAAGAAGCAAGACTCTCCCAAACAATCAATGACTAAACAAAAGCAATACAAATCAGGCAAAACCATTTACTGGACTCAGGATTTGAAAAATTCATTCAAAACCAAACATACGTGATTGTGTAGTGACAAAATTGCATGTATACATGACTGTACGCAAGAAAACACACATATAAGCGTGTTTCTTTGGATAAAAGTGTGTGTTTACGCGACTGTGTGAACTAAAAACTGCATATAAAAAGGGTAGCAAAGAAAAATAAAAATTTTAGGCCTGATCCAGAAGATCAAACTTTTTTCCCAAATTGCAAACAAGTCAAAGATAGTGTAAAAATCAAGAAACCAAACAAGAAGGCCCAGATCAAGAGAGAAACAACCCAAACAAAGAAATACAAAAATTTATTTCCTAGTGGAGTCACCGATATTTTTACAAGATAAAACACCCTAGGCTCTGGGTTGAAAACCCCAAGAAAACGAAGGGCATACACCAACAAGAGGCAAGCAAACAAGCAGTCCTAATGCTTAAACTACTAAAGTGGGGTGAAGAGAGAGTACCCATAGGTCTTACGTTTGAAAATGTTCCTGTAGGCTTCAAACCCTCTGCTTCCTCAAATGCTTCAAAACCTACAACTCATTCTAGAAAATCATATATACTAGCAGTAGTTCGAAGCATGTTCAAGATATGAATGTTAGATCATATATGCATATGGATATAAAACATGAAGTCATACATAATTAGATCATAACATGAATAAAAGCATAAAGATCATAACATTAGGAATAAGACAAAGCTTCTTTATTGATGTCTACAAAGAAATATGGAAGAATACAACTTGATTCGACCATGGCTCCAAGAGAAACCTTCCTCCGGATCCGTCCATCCCAAGCCTCAACAATCCTCTTTCAAATTCATACACATAGATGTCATATAAAGGAGATGAACTTCTCTATGAGGAAACAAGGGTTTCCTATACCTGGGAGTGCAAGAGGCACAAGGATAAATTAGACTTGATCAGGGACCAATTGGATATAATATCAATATCCTATCCTCCTTCCCCTTTAGGCCTTCCCATGAGGTGTATTTATACCACCTCAAAATAGTTGTTTCAGTTGGGAAACATTTAGGCCATGAGCTCCTATAGGTGGGTTTCCAATGTAACCCGTAAACCCCACACAAAAAAATGGGGGATTTTATATATTTCAATATTTCAAATTATATACGTGGGTTGGGTATAGGTGAATCCATGTGTTTATGTAGGTTGGGTATAGGTGAACCCGCGTGTGTATGCTGGTTGGGTATAGATGAACCCGTGTGTGGAATTTAAAATAATGTTTTTTAGTAAAAGGACCAAGCATGAAGGGAAAGGGCTGCCCAAGACCATGATTCAGAGCATCAAATATACCAGGGCAGGAAATGGTGCTATAACACCAATAACTCCTTCTAGAAAGAGTGGGAGGTCTTGTAGGCACCTAGAGTGATGGGAAACCCTAGAGTGCCCTATGGTGCCCTAGAAATTCTATGTGAAGATACTATGAGGGGGATTTTTTAACATACCAAATGAATCACATACATAAGGCAATTTTTTTTTTTTTTTTCCCTTTAATCTATTTAATGTGTGAAACAATCAACAAATAGGTTTGTAAGTTTTTTGCGTATGATAAAAAATCGTAAAAGTCCTAGTGTCCTTCCTCTTAATCAACAATTGGGCCTTACGAAGGATTTTACAAGGGTATTAGGGCCACGTCCCATAAGTACTAGTGAAATTTCCAACAACCAAAAAACCAAGGTATGGAAGAGGGTTATAACGAGGAGTATTGGGGTCACATCCTAAAAGTTCTGGTGACACTTCTTGTAGCATGTTTGAAATTTACTCCAAGTGAAAGTGCTCCTGCACCTGCCACATATAGGGAAAGATGTCCTAAAATTTGGGGACTAAGCTATCTACATCTAATGGGGATGAAAGAATCTCAGCTTCAGGATTTCAACTTCGGACCTAGGGCCCCTACTTAGTTTTAGGAGACAACAAGGAGGCTCGTGATAATATGATTTCTAGGCCTTGCCCCTTCACCGTTTTTTTTTCATCAATGGTTTTGGAACTAGATTATGTAGGATTTGAAAGTTCCCTAAAAGGAAAAATCCTATGTTTTGAATGAAAAACAACCACTGTGGCTTATGGGATGCTTACCCCTATGGTTGTAACCTAAACTATTAAATTATTGTGTGACCCCTATGGGGAGTTTAAATGGTTCAAGTTAAGGTTTGTTTTTAAAGATTTTTTGCTTTGCTTAGGGTGTGCCAAAATGTAAATTCAAAATAAACTAAGTACAAAGATTGTAAAAGAGTATACCCTTTGCACAAAGTCTAAATGAATTTAGTGCGTGGTGTGATGGTGTGTGCAAGGTGAATGGTGCACATACAAAGTGTTTGAATTGTAACAGTGTGGATATGGGATGATCCTTTACAATCCCCCCTAATTACACTATGTTATGTTGTTCCTTGAAAAAATGAAAAGATGTGTGGATAATGGTGATCTGGATCTTGGGGAAGACCCTCAACATCTAAAAAATTGAAATGTCAGAAGAAGCAGAGAACAAACAGTAGACAAAACCACAAATATTTTTTTTATTAAAATGAAGAATAACTGTAAAAGCTACATTGTGGTGGAAAATCTCTCATTTTTACAAAGTGAGACCCAAATTTATAGTCTTATGAGTTACAATACCATGGGTGGATACTATGAATAAATTCCATGGGTGGATGAGCTACGATACCATGGGTGGATGCGACTTTCCATTTGGAACATCCCCCCCACACACCCCCCACCCCCCCCCCCCCCCCCCACAAGAAGAAATTATATATCTCCATTTCCTGAGGTTCCCTATGAAGAAACTTTTGTTGAAGATGAGTTATGGGTTTGTGGATGACCCACAACCAAATGTTGTTGAAGCCAAGGGTTTTGTGTGGTTGAACCATAACCATTATACATGAAAATCTAGGGATAGAGATATTGTTAATTTTAGGCAACAATGGTATGTTATATGCTTTAGAGCAATTTTACTTCAATTTCTTTATTATCCCATGATTTAGATTTAAACAAGAACACAAAAAATTACAGAGATAACCATAAACACAAAGATACAACAAAAATAATACTTCATTTCATTAATGTAAAATACTGAAATATGCTTACAAACAGAAATGGAAATAAATTAGCTCGGGTGATGGTAGCTTATCTCTAAGGAGAGATGTGGCAGCTACATGCCTTTGAACTATCTTACAATGAGGCTCGAAGGCCTATTTATTGTTTAGAAACAATGAAAAACCCTAAACATCCAAAACCCTAACCATAGGAGATGAAACGCCAAACTATGGGCCCTGTTTTGGGTAAATTAGTACATCAACTTCCTGGGGTCGTAACTTTGGCATACCATCTTCGTTTGACGCACACAATACCTCGTTAGAAAGATCTATCTGAGGAATACAAATTTGGGATAAGCAACATCAGTCCATGGACATGTGTTGCTCCCAGTTTTCCCAAAAAGCATCATTTAAGGCCTCAAAACAGCTCCAGAAGTTCAGGACCCAAAAAGCTGCCAAAAATAGTAAATTGTGCTACAAATACGAAAATTGAAAAACTAAAAGAAACAATAGTGGGGGTCTAAGTGGAATTGGCGGGTGGCCACCAATATCCACCTAGATCATTCCTCCTCCCTTAGGAAGAAATCTTCCCAATTGCATTGAGTTCCTCCATGAGATGAGGAAACTTCTGCTGAACTTGGTCCCTAGTGAGCCACTTTCCCTGGTGAAGGAGTTGGCCTGCTTTGACAACTTGATACAGTTGGATCTTCTGCTCACGAGTGTGCTTGATTTACGTGTCCAAGATCCAATCAGTTGTAGATTATTCCATGCAATTTGGATTTAACTCTATTGGTGTGAGCTGTTCTGCAATGTCGGATGTGTCTAGTAATAGTGGAAAGTATGGCCGAAGGTGGTCCACATTGAACACTGGGTGCAGGCCAAGGAATGGGGGAATGTTGAGCTCAAATGCATTGTCTCCCACAGCCTTGGTAATGGTGTAAGGATCATATAGGAGTGGTCTGAGTTTTCGATAGGCTCCGGTAAGGCGTTACTTTTGCAAATGCAACTAGACTTTGTTGCCCACCTGAAACTTATGTGGCACCCTCTATTGATCATGTCACTGCTTGTACTTGGCATTTGATTTCTCCAGAATGTTGTGGACCTGTTGGTGGATATGTTGGATGTGCTCAATGAAGTTGTTTTCCTTATTTGTTTCAGACTGGACACGAGCTGAATCTGCCTAAGTAAATGCAAATGGCATGGCCACATCAATGGGACATAGTGGCTAGAATCCCAAGCCCACTTGAAAGGGGCTGTGGCCAGTCGAGTTGTGGAGATCTTGGTTATAGTCGTGTTGAACATAGGGGAGACTCTCATCCCATGTGTGTGGATGCTTTGAGTTGTACATGCATAGACTGTGTACGATAATCATGTTGACAACCTTTGTTTGGTGATCAATTTGGGGATGGAAGGTTGTGGACTTAGTGAGTTTGGTGTCCAGTATTGACCAGAGACTGGACCAAAATGTACCAAGGAACCTGCTATCCCGATCTGAGATGATAGACTGTGGGATCCCAAAGTGTACCCACACTCATTCAAAGAAGAGTTTAGTAGTGGCTTTTATTGTGATATTCTTCTTACAAGCTGCCATAATGGCCATTTTTGAGTACCTGTCGGTGACCAAAAAAACACAGTCATTTCCATGCTTAGTAGAAGGAAGGTCCGACATGTAATCCATGGAGATGTATTCCCAAGGTCGACTAGGGGTAGGTAGTGGAGTATAGAGGCCTTGCTTCTTGATGGATGATTTGGTAATAGCACAGGCAATGCAAGATCTGATGTACTTCACGACATCTTGTCAAAGATTCAGCCAATAGAAATACTTCTGCAGTACTACCACCATTTTCTCGACCTCGAAATGTCTAGCAGCCCGACTATAGTGTGCTTCCTAAATCATCTTTGCACGCTCACTTGAAGGAACACAAAGGTGACCCAGGTGGCATAACAAGTCATCCTGGAGATGAAAATCTAGAACATGCTGACCCTCCAAGAGTGTCTGGTATGTGTGGCCAAATTTCGAGTCACTTTTGTAGAGAATTGGCCAATTATAAGTCTCATGCCCACAATAGTTGAGCATGGTGGTTAACACCATAATCAATGGTCAACTGAGGTAATATGAAACATTAATGGTGCTACCCTTCTTATACTTGATATTCAAATGGAACTGTTGCAGGTATGTGGACCACTTCTAATGACAATCATTCTGTAACTTCTGTTGCATCTGTATGAACTGCAGGGGCTGGTGGTATGTGTGGATGACTGTTTCCTTCCCCAAAATGTAATGCTTCCATTGTCGACAGGCCTGAAGAATGGAAGACATCTCTTTATCATAAGTGGGATACTTCTGGACTGTGTCTGAAAGTGTTTCACTGTGATATGCCACTGGATGCCCGTGTTGAGTAAGGACTACCCCAATACCATAGTCAAAGGCATGTGTCTTGATCTCAAAAGCTTGTTTCAAGTCTGGTAATGTGAGCACTGGTGCTGAGCAGAGGTGATGTTTCAACTTTGTGAATGCCTTTTGTTGAGATTCAGACCAAAAAAAAATTTCTTTCACTCCTCCCTTGGTGACTTGACTCAAGGGCCAAGTGAAATGAGAAAATCCCAACACGAACTTGTGGTAGAAGTTGGCAAGACCCAAAAAGATGTGAAGCTCTATCAGAGTGGTTGGAGATGGCCAATCTTGAATGACTTGGATCTTGGTTGGATCCACATGCACCCCCTCTTCATCAATAATGTATCCAAGATATTGAATCTGGGTCATGCCAAAAGTGCATTTCTCCAACTTGGCACATAACTTGTGTTGCTCCAGTGTTTAGAGAACCTGTCGGATGTGGTGGAGGTGCTCTTCCCAACTCTGACTGAAGATTAGGATGTCATCCAAGTATACCACTACAAATGAGTTGGTGATCGCCGCAAGATGTCATCCATTGGCCTCATGAAGGTTGCAGGAGCATTCGTCAACCCGAAAGGCATAACCAACCATAAGAAAAGACCCTCCTTGGCTTTGAAGGAAGTCTTCCACACATCAGAGGGTTCGATTGGTACCTAGTGATATCTTGACTTCAAATCGATCTTGCTGAAATATTCCCCCCTTTCAGTTGGTCCAGAAGGTCATCAATCCATGGGATCGGGTACCTATTCTGGACAGTGATCTTGTTTATCGCTCGATAGTCAACAAAAAGTCTCCAAGTCCCATCCTTCTTCTGCACTAACACGATCAGGCTCCCACAGGGTGATGAACGCGGTCGGATGTGACCTTTCTTCAATAGCTCCTAAATCTGCCTCTTGATTTCATCATTCTCTAGAACAGAGCACTGATAGATTGGTCCATTGGGCAGCGATGCACCTGGGGTCAGATCGATGGAGTGCTTGACCTGACAGTGCAAAGGAACCCCTGCGGGGGAGGTGAATATGTCCTCGTACTCCTCCATGACCTTGTCCATCTGTAGTTGTCGTGCAAAGGGGCCTTGTCTAAAGGTCATGGCCATTGTCTTCTTCTTTCCTTGAGGGCGTATCATCAGGAAAACAAATTTTGCGGTTTTGGAAATGAGATAACTGCATTTTTTTACAATAACCAAAGAGATGGCGGTAGGCATTGCTACCTCTAGTATCCTGTACAACTTATTTCCCAAAGTAACAATAACAGCATGAGGCCTTGACTCATATACAACATGTCACTTCCACAAGTATGTTTGGCGTAATAATACATCACAAACATCAAGGGGAGCAACATCACATAATACCTCATCCGTGAAGGGCTTGATGTTGTATGGAAGGCGACACTATTGGCTCATGCGAAGATTTCATCCTTGGTGAAGCCACCAGATGGTGTACGGTTGTGGATGTGCAGTGGTTGGTAAGCCCATCCACTTCATGACCTCTGCTAAAATGAGGTTCTTTTGGCTCCTGCTGTCGATAATGAACTGTAGCAGGGAGCCCTTTACCCACATCTGGGAGTGGAAGAGACACTCCTCCTCCTCTAGATCTTCGGGTTCCTCCTTCTGGATCTTCATAGTGGCAATGATGGCATTGGGCTCTGCATCGATAATCTGCTTCCCATTTTCATTCCCCTTATTGGGTTCTAACTCAGAGTCTAAACATGCATCTAATTCCGAAGACTTTAGCTTGACCACCAGTGACTGCTTGGCCCGAAACTCACTTGTGTTGTGAGTGGAGCTCCTATGGAACTCACACCACTTTCCTGTGTCCTTCTCCGACTTTGCGGTGTTGTTCTTTGCTTGTGGCTTTGGCGGGTTGTCTTGGGCCACCTTGCCTTAGCTTTGTCCTTTGTTCAACAGTTTGGGGGCACCTTTCCCTTGCTTCAGATTTGCAGTCCCTAAGTCTCACTTCTTCTGTTTAAACTTCTACTCAATCTTGACAGCGTATTGATACGCCGTGCTTAGCGAGGAGATGTCCAAGAACTCCATCTTGTCCTGGACGTACCTATGTAGGAAGCCACTGTACTTGAGTACCAAATCCAGCTTAGAATCCTTGAAACCCAACTTTGCATGAAGGGTATGAAAAATATTAGTAAACTCTGACACATCTTGGTCGCTTCCCTGCCGCAGCGTGGTCCACTTTATGTATTTATCCTCATAGCTTCTAATAGGGCAATACTATTCTTTGATGGCATTCTGGAATGAATTCCAAGTGGGTGCGGCTGAAAACAGCGAGGCCGTACTTTCATCCTTCTGCTCGTAGTAGGTTCCCACTAGTCCTTAACATGGGGGGAGGCTTTGAGAAGAGCGAAAGTAATATTTTCCCTGATGGAAAAATCATGAATAGAAAAATACCCTTCTAGCAGATTTAACCATTTATCTACAGCATCTACATCTATCAAACCCTCAAATATGGGAATGTCAAAATTAACATGTACCTTAAAGGGTGTGGCACTTCTAGAGTAGCTGCTGGAAGTAGATGTATCGCCCCTGGGTAGCCGCTGAAGGATCTGGGTAAAGTTGTCCATCATTGTGTTCCTTTGTCACTCGAGGGCCTCTTCGAGCAAGATTTTGATAGGATGTCCTGCCCCCTTGTCTTTCTTTTCATTCGCCATGGGAGGTTGTCGGGATTTGCAAGGCTGGTCTTGCAAAGGTTTGACTAGTTCAAGCCCTAACTCCTTATATCCTGACCTCATTTGGGACATGCAAAGAAAAATAGAGAAAGAGCAGACCGCTTTGATACCACTGATCCAGATTTAAACAAGAACACAAAAAATTACAAAGATAACCATAAATACAGAGATACAACAGAAATAATACTTCATTTCATTAATGTAAAATACTGAAATATGCTTACAAATAGAAATGAAAATAAACTAGTTCGGGCGATGGTAGCTTATCTCTGAGGAGAGACTACCAAGCTGCGCCATGCTCCGTTATAACTATCAACCAACATAAAATTGATTCAAATGTTAATGCCCGAACTTAGATCTTATTTGGACTTATATTATATTCACAGATCACTCCCTCTGCTAGACACGTTCCATAACATTGACGATCGTGGCGGCTACATGCCCCTAAATTGTCTTACAATGAGGCTCAAAGCCCTATTGATTGTTGAGAAATAATGGAAAACCATAAACATCTAAAAACCTAACCCTAGGAGATGAAACACCAAACTATGGGCCTCGTTTTGGGTAAATTGGTACATCAACTTCCTAGGGTCATAACTTTGGCATAAGATCTCTGTTTGAAGAGCACAATACCTCATTAGAAAGATCTATGCGAGGATTACAACTTTTGAATGAGAAACAGGACTACAACTTTTGAATGAGAAACATTGGTCCACAGACCCATGCTGCTCCAATTTTTCCCAAAAAACATCATTTAGGGCCTCAAAAAGGCTCCGAAAGTTCAGGACCCAAAAAGCTACCAAAAATAGTAAATTGTACTACAAATAAGGAAACTAGAAAAGTAAAAGAAACAATGGTGGGGGTCCAAGTGGAATTGGCGGGTGGCCACCAATATCCACCTGGATCATCCCAATATCAATATTCAGATTATCAATCACATCAACATGATAGTAAAATGTAGGTAGAATATAAACATAAAATAGTAGAAGAAAAACCAAGACAAGAGGACACATGATGTGGCACCAGCCAAGGGAAAACCCCAATGTGGGGAAACCCTTGATCAATTCTTCTTATAGTCTTCAATAGTTTAGTAGAGAGATATAGTACAGTTTACAAATCTGATAATTTATAACAGCAGTAAAAGAGCCCTAACCAGAAAAGTCAACATTGGTCAACAGGGCATCTTTGACCCTCAACAAATTGGTCAACTTCAGTCAACTTCGGCCTCTAAATAGAAATATGAATCAACCCTCAAAACAACCTAAAATCAACCAAGTCAAATCTTGTCAAACAACCAACCTGCGGTCAGCCCTAGCTGCAGTCAACGTTGGTCAAAGTCAATGTTTGACCTCGATTTCTATGCCTAGAAATATGGCCTGCCCAAAATGAAATGCCTCACCCAAAAAAAAAGTCAAACAGGTCAATGTTGCTAGTCAACACATGATCAAACTGTCCTAGAATTTTGGTCAATGTAGTCAACGCCCAAAATAGAAATTTCGTCCTCCTTTCCTTTGCACATGTGAGAGAGAAAGCTGCCTAAAGATGCGTTCGCAATCATTAAGGAGAGAGAGGGATGTGTGAGGATGAGTGTTTCCAAATGAGGCTAAGGCATCATGTATTTATAGAAAACGTTGAGGATGAATAGACGTGACTGTTGGGCTTTTGATCCTACATAAGTTTGCTAGCTGACCTTGACAATTTGTCCATAATCAAAATAAATTATAACTTCATTTGTACATGTCAGAATCAGATGATATTTAGATAAATCCTACACTTCTCGGAGAGAGGAATCCAAGAAAAATATCAGCTGTCATAAATAAGATGATCCATGTGGAGTTTGGCCTAAGGTGCCAATTTTAACACTCCCTCTCAACTAGGGAGAACTCCATCTGCTAATCCATCTACCAATCTGTACTATCTCTGCCATCAATGCACTTATAATTATTGTATTTACTCAACCATTCATTATAGTAAAAGAATATTTTTTTTGTTACTTCTAATACAATACTTTGTATTAATGAAGACAAGGCATAACTTCTACAAAAAAATTGTCTTCATATTGAGGTCTACTAATATTTCTTCAAAATTAACATAGCTCCTCCATTCCTTGACATAGCTTATGTTGGTCCCCCCACCACAACCCCCCCCAAGAAATTAGCCCTGCAATTATCTTCTTTGTATACATTTTTTTTTCTTCTCTTCAGTCTATCAATCCTCCTTCTCTCATGTATTATGAGACAAAAGCCAAAAAATCAAATATTTTTCATCCATCTCCCACTTTTGGGTGGTTATTAACTACCTCCAGCTCATCAACAAGTGGTAGGTAGTTAGATTCTCATTAATGAGCTCTTGTTTCCCACTTCTAGAGACAACTCCCTATCTTCTAGGGAACATTGAATTGGCTAATACAGTAATTTCAAAATTAAATCTAATCGCCCAGATTAGATGCCTAGGACTTGTCGATGGATAAAATAATTTCTAAAACAAATTGCAGCCTTTTTCCTCTTCCATCCATCTGTACTTCAACTATTAGTTTCCCAATTTATTTTTTATTTATAAAATAAAACATATATACAACTTTATAAACAACCACTATACATCAGATATTACCAGTAAAATCACTGATAATTAAATATATGTCTGTCTCCTAATGTAGTACGTTAAATCAAAATTAAACTTATAAACATGTATTTACAAAAAAATAAAATCCTTAAGCTGAGGGATATCACATTTATATCCGCTTGACCTTGAGAAATCATATTATTAGGTTTTGTGGGTGGATTACCAAAAACATGGAAGGGACATGAATATTTATTTGTAGTAGTTGATAAGTTCAACAAAATGTGCATTTTGATGCCTTATAAAAATACCATCAAACGAAATGAAGCATTGAAGATGTTATTTGAACAGGTCTAGGTTCACTTTTGGATGCCAAGGAGTATCATCCCAAACAAGGATGGAAAATTTCTCAGTGCCTTTTGGATCGCGATTTGGGAAAACATGGACATTAAATTGAAGATGTCTACAACATTCCATCCGCAAATAAATAGGAAGACATTAGTAAACAAGAATTTTATGGATCTTTTAAGGGTTTACAATCAAAAGCATTTAATACCTAGGATGAAAATATGATTTATATTCAACACTTTTATAATAGTGTAATTCACATATCTACTACTAAGCCCCTTTTGAAACTTACTTTGCTTATTTTCCCCCTTTACCATTGGATGTTGTATTTGGACAATAAGGAGCGAAGGAAGACATCACAAGAAAATTATTAAAATTAAAGAAATTTTTTGAAAATATTATGAATATCCATTTATAAGTACATGAGACACTAAAGAAGTCATAGGAAAGGTACAAGTCTTGATATGACCAACATAGAATAGATAAATCATTCAATGTGGGGGAAAAGGTTTAGTTACAACTAAATAAGAAAATATTATAGGGTCCTTGTATTAAGATCAAGGATCTATGGTATGTGTTGACTCATGAATGACTCACCAATACTAAACACCATGTGCAAACCATCACAATTTCATGCTCTTTTGAAGATTTGATATAATGAAAAATGTTAAGTAGGTGGGGTCCATGTAGGAAATAAGAAGGTATTAGTTCTCAAATATGTTAAATTTACAGGATAGACATAGTTGTATAATCATTTTAGTTATTTACATGTGTTATGATTTATGACTTCCATGAGAGAGAATTGAAATAAGAAAGCAATTATTGGCAATAAATCAGGTTGAATGATATATTGATATCTTTATTTATCTCCTTCAAAAGAAGGCTATGATAAATAGGTGAGAAAAAATTGTTTTGACAATCTCCTTGATGTTTTAGATTCACACAAGTAACATATTCCCTATGGGTGGCACACAAAAAATCTTGGTTTGATGTGACAAGGTTCATTTCATTTTTTATGACATATGTTATAAAAGGTGGCAATCAAAATGTTTTCTTTTTTCACATAATGCAGTTCTAGCTCCAAAATTGGTGAATACTTTTCATATGGTTATATATTATTTTTTTTGAATATGATTCACTGTGGCCTATCATTATCATGCTCCATTGGTAGGACACAACAAGAGTTTGGGCTATATGATACAAATTGTTGGTGTCATATGATTAACCTTGAATTATGTCATATGATGTGAATTTAATTTAATATTCTAGATGGAACATTAGGAAATATATATATGATTGATCCATGATTCAGTTGATGAGTAATGTTAATATGGTGGATATTGAATATGGGTTGATGAGGTGCATCCCAATACATCCCTTGGGATGCATGCCTCACGTATGGAGGTGGGTGAGCCTTGAGGGTAGGCCACTAACCCACCTCCTCATTCATTTGAAATTACGATTGAAACTCTTCTCTTAGCTCTACTCAAACCCTAACATGCCAAGGAAGGACTGTGACAATTAGTGGCTAGCAAATGCATAGTAAAAATTTTTGGATGATTGGAAAATGGTATAAGAATTCAGTATCCCAGGAATACATAGTTTCGACTCATTGTAAGAAGAATTTTTCTTGAAAACTATAAGATTGAGTAATTTACCTATTATATCTCTATTTGTGTGACATTTTTTAGGTTAATCCCCTCACTCATTACTCATTCCTATTCCATTTCACTTCCCTATGTTTTGTTATGACATCATTATGCTTATAATAACCATGCATGCAATGTTTTTTAAGAGATTTGAAATCATAGTCTTGTAATGTTGATGGGTTATCTCTTTTTGAAATATATTTGGGACAAGTCCATATAAGGGCCATAACACACATTTCTGGTCATTTCTTTCAATTTTGGGGATTATTATGGTGGTTACAAAATCTTTATCCTTTTCTGTCATTGCCATTTTATTGTTGAATCCACGATTCCAAAATGTGATCTATCCATTTTTTCTATGAATAGACACCTCTCCACTACATAAAATCCAGCATGTTAATATCTATACTCCAATTTCAATGAAATAGTAGCATGCCAAGATATTGATGTGGGTAATGGAAAAATTTGTCTCACTTGTTGGCTCAGGTTGAATTCATTGTTTCATATGCAACGCTATGAGTTTCCAAAGTCTCGAGTTGATAAAATTTATTTACTCTAACTCGTAATGCCACCACATTCATTTCATTGCACTAAAATCTATAATGTTGAGTGCATGAATTTTATCTATGCACATTCATGATGTCACACCTCTTCTCGCATATCCATTATATTAACTTGAATAATTTATAAGTTGTATCATGAGTTATACACTATAATATATTAAGTGGAGGTCTCATATTAACTTTTCTTACTCAGGGCTTGAAAATTATAACTCAGATGCATTGAAAACCTTTGTATAACCAACCACTATTCAAAATATATATTTAAGTGAATTCTTGTATACTTCCAGTCACCCCTTTCACGACATCTACATCCTATTGCACTCTATTAGTTTCCATTGTTATATATGATTTATGGGCCTCCTTATTAACTTTTTATAGTATGTTGAGAAATGAAGAGTCCAAGACATTCCCACAGTTAAAAAAAATGATCAAAGAGTGATATGGGTTGCCTTTAAACCTATGCTACTTAGCCACATTTTATTTTCTCATATAAGATCAACTTTCATTTTTATTTATTTCATACATTGATAATAATTCCATCTTGTCTCAATGCTTTCCTCAGACTCATTATCAAAGCATGAATGAAATATTTATGAAACTGGTACATTGATGAACCATAAAAAAATATCAAGGGTTTGTTACATTTGTTCCATATCCATATTTTTCTCATGCACATTCGATCAACCTAGTTATAGAACCCAATTTTTGTTTAGTTTTCATATGCAAAATGGTAAGTGGTTGCCAATGATTCAACCTATTTTGATAAGCGTGCATGATGAAGCCCATGAAGAAAGTTTTGAAAGATATTTGTTCATCCCATTTCCGTCATAATATTTTAATCACTCTATCTATCACATATTTGTTTCAAATGCCTAAATTATTATACTAGATAAGGACTATTTAGGTCACTTTTTAATTTGTTTTAGTTTCTAATTATCATGTGATTGAAGTAGATGATGTCATAATAATATTTTTTTAATCTATGCTACAGATGCATTTCTTCAGTAGGGGTTCCATGTAGAATAAGAGAGGACAGAGAAGAAGGTCAAGCATGTATTGGCAAAAAGGCAAGAATAAGAGAATAAGATTTTCTATTCACTTCGATGCAATCTCTGATGAGTTCAACGAGTTAACTAAAACTGTGTATGTATATCTAGGTGGTCCTCTACCTAATCCTCATGCATCACATAACTCTCCTCCTCAACCACATCCCAACAAATTCCTATGCCCCATCCAACATCACTACAACAAATTCAGTGGCATGATGGGTGGGAACCAAATCCCATAAAAACAATAACTTTTGGCATTGCACATTGGCCCTCTGGTTCCAAGTATGTTATCCCATCACCTGTTCTAGGCCCACATATCCCATTTGTTGTATCTCAAATTGATCATAATTGTTTACAAGAGCCTCTAATTACCCCTAAACATGTAGAAAAATAGAAACAACCTACAATTTCCTCTCTTGTCTTCTCATCTACACATTCCACTTCAGCTCAATCACATATTAGCAAACCTAGAACTAAAAATGAAGGAAGAAGAGAGATCTACTTCCTGGAAATGCATCCTGATTTGTGTGTAGAAAAGAAAAGTAATGAGAAAAGGAAGGTCTCTAGTTTAGAAATTCATATAGATATATTTTTAATATGACATTTACTTGACTTTATGACCGCCTACTTTTCAGAATTTGATAATGACATGTTTTATGAGAGGTATCATTTTTTTTAATGTTGTTATTTTGAGCATAAGGGAGACACAAGGATTTTGTAATACATTCCATTTTGAAATTGTTGATAAATCCTCATATTATATTTTATGATACAATATATATTGGTTGATCATGCATTAGGATGATATGGTAAGTGATGGTTGATATGTTGAAAATTTTATCATGCTATCATTTATATTTCATTTTTAAGAGAGTCACAAGGTGATATTTTAGATGATATATTAAAATGGAAATGAGCCTAGTGGGACCCCACCTACTTAAAGTAAAGTATAAAAGTTTCCTCATAAGTCCTTTTCTCCTAAAAAATTAAATAAAAACAAAAAAATTAAAGAAAAGGAAAGTAGTTACCTTGTAATTGATTGAAGGAGATTACAAAAGGAGCAAGAGGCCACTGAGGAAAGGACTTTTTTTTGGAGAAGTGAAGAAAGATATGCTATACTTTTAAGTTGTCATTTTTATGGTCATACAATTACTTTTCTGCGTAATGAGCCTAATTGTTTTGTTGACAATAAAAATCTCATAAGGAGTGATAAGAAAGGAGTGATTTCATTATTTTATTATTTGTGCCTAAAGGTTGTTTTAGTTTTTTTGCAACTTCTTGTCCTTGTTAGAAGGCTTGATTAATTTCAACGCTAATTAGTGCATAGTTTTGTAGAGTTATGGCTGAGATGATCTTATCAGAAGGGTCCAAATCATGAATTACATAAGGGATTTAAGCAACTAGGCTCATTTCCCATTATCTCACTTAGCCCCTTGAGATTCAAAGTGTTGTTAGTGAAGCATAAAAAAATTGCCCTCAATAGTATTATCCTTTTTAGGCATTGGCGAATGTTAGAGATAATGCCTGTAGACTCATTATCCCCATACATGTACATATACTTAGTAGTGAATGTGGAGAATTTGGAACTCCATGAGCCTTCCATGTTAGATCAAGAGGAGGAGAAGGTTCTACGACTACAAGAAAAAAGGTCATTGGTGAGGGTCATACCTGTGACGGACCTTTAAGGTTTGTCACCAATGTGACATATGGTGACGGTCTTTAAAAAATCATTGTTGTAAGTGTATATAGAGATGGTCCTTTGAGGTTTGTCACCAAAGCCATTTTCAATGACACTTTTGGTGAGGGTCGTTAAAGGCTCATCACTAATTCTCTCTTCGGTGACACTTTTGGTGAGGGCCATGAAATGCCCATCACTAATTCTCTCTTTGGTGACACTTCTAGTGACGATATTTTATTGACCATCACCAATGATATTTTTGGTTACTTTTGGTGACGTTCAATAAATGTTCGTCATCATTGATCATTCCAATGAGTTTTTTATGATGCTTCATGCCTGTGACAAACCTTTAATCTCGCATATGGTGACGGTCCGTAAAAAATTGTTGTTGTAAGTGTATATAGTGATGGTCCTTTAAGGTTTGTCACCAAATCCATTTTCAATGTCACTTTTGGTGAGGGTCGTTAAAGGCCCATCAATAATTCTCTTTTTGGTGACACTTCTAGTGACGATATTTTATTGACCCTCACCGATGCTCTTTTTGGTTACTTTTGGTGACGGTAAAAAAATGTTCGTCATCATTGATCATTCCAATGAGTTTTTGATGAAGCTATTTACTTGTTATTATATTTTTTTGTTGAAAGATAACAATTTAAGATCATTGTTGTGGAGTCTTTTTTATTATTTGTCCAAGGTCGTGGTGGTTATAATAGTCAATCAATTTGTTAAGAATTAATTGGTTTGTATCATTTCCCTCAAGTCATAAGAATATAGTTTTCCTATGAGTCAAAAAAAAAAATACAAAAAGGAGAAAGGTAGCATTACTTTTGTGATGGATCTTATGGTTTTTTGGTGTAATGTAGTTTTTAGAAGAAGTGAAAGGTATTAATGAGCATGAAACATGAATTCATTAAGCAAGAAATAAAGTAACACATAATGATTTTTCCATCAAAACAAAGCTTTATGCAAAGAATTTTGTTTATAAAATGTAAGGAAAACCATTGAATAATTGATGAATGGAAAGATAAGATTGATATGTTTCATATAAATCTATAATAGAGAAAAAATAACATCACAAACTTACTTCACATGAATTCCTAGATAATAGTTGCAAATTGTGTCCTTTGATTTCCAAAAAATGTCCAAGTACAAGCTACAATAGTTCTCTCCTCTGAAATCCAACCTATTCTTTCACTGATAAACTAATACATAAAGACCAAAACAACCTCTCCCCACTCTGAGGGGTTGAATCAATGACTCTATGAACTGTTCCATGAGGTGTTCTAACCAAACCCTAATGTCCAGGGAAGTTAAAAACGACTTCTACAATTAACTTTGACTGCAATCTCTCTCATAAATGAGGTCAAATTTAAATCAAAAAAACTTTTAAATACTAACCACCCATTATTTGCATTATTTTTACCCCTCACATTCATCTACTTCACCCTTTGGACTTTTACCAGAGTCAAACTAGGAATTACAAAAAATTACACAGTGAAAATTTTACAAAAATCTCAGAAATTTCCAGGTGTACAACGAGCTATTGGAGGCCATTTTTGAGTGCCTTTTTGAAGTCCAAATCCAAATCGGAAGCCTTTTCTGGAAATCTGGGAGAGTTTAGATGTTGTTTCACTCAAAATGACCAATTTTTGGCTAAGATATGGTCATTCTCCCAAGGTGTCTCCAGGTGCGCAACAAAATGGAAAGAGGGGCAGAAAGGTGATTTTTGGCCTCTTTTTTGCAAATTTATCAAAGCCTGAGCCCCAGACCAGGAAAGTGGGAAAATGGGGTTTTAGATGAGCTCATAATCTTTCCAAAAATTCTGATTTTACATCATTTGGAGCCCTAAGGAAGAAGCAAAGCGTGAGCTCACTGTGCTACTAGACAAAAAATTGCAAGTATGCACCAAAAAACAAAATTTTCTCCAAACCCTCCCAAAATTTGTCTAGAGATGCCTCCTTAGCACACCCAGAACTTGTTAACACTCCCTATCATACAATATTATTCATTCATTTCCATGCAATTGAAACTAGTCCTTCCTTGTGTTTCCTTGACACTACCTAACATACCTTGTCAATGCCTCCTTAGCACACCCAGAACTTGCTAACACTCCCTATCACACACTCTTATTCATTCATTTACATGCAATTGAAACTAGTCCTCCCTTGTGTTTCCCTGGCACTCCCTAGCATGTGTTGGTGCCACACCCTAGCACCTGACACCTCTTGGCATGCCTTAGCACTTGGTATGTCTTGGAATGACTAGCATGCCTTGGAACTTTCTAGCATGTGTTATCACTTCCTATCATTCCTTGCACACCTTGGCACTCCCTAGTTGTCATGCCCTCATAGATAGCCTTACTTTTTTGTGACTTTGGAACCCAACCAAGTCATTGAAAAAATAGTGTTGTCCCTAGACAAAAGTCTCCCTTTGTCTAAAATTTCTTTTTCCATCCCCTTATCATAATTGTAGGCTTACCTATTGCAAGTCCTATTATGAAATTATCCTAATACACTTCATCCTTGGGACACTTGGAAGACACTCTTATTCATTTTTTTCCATGCACTTTGACCTAGTTCTCCCTTGTGATGCCCTCACACTCCCCAACACTCCTCGACATGCATTGACATTGTCTGGCATGTGTTATCATGCCTTTTCATTCCTTGGAATGCCCTGGCACTCCTTAGATATCATGCCCTCATAACTACCCTTATTGGTTTTAAGACTTGGGAACCAACCAAGTCCTACCTTGACTACAACATCTTGACCAAGTTACAGTTACTACAACTATAGTAGCCCTTGTTCACCTAAGAATGGCCTATAACTCATCTTAGGCTACTCATGTCCAATCTTAGCTCATCTCACTTAAGAAGTTGCCAAGTCAAGGCTCACGTCTAACCATGGCCATAAAACAAATAAGCAACATAGTTTACATCTTGACATGGCATAGCACCTGGAATGTCTAACAATCCCTTGGCACTATGTGGCACATGTTAGCATTCCTTGCATGCCATGGCATGCTTTAGCACTCCATATCATACCGTACCACTCCTTGAAATATCATGAAACCCTTGCATGCCTTGGAACTACATAGCACATAGCTTTGTCACTCCCTCCTAAGCACACTTGAAATTCACTAACACTCCCTATCATACACTCTTATTCGTTCATTTCCATTCATTTTGAACTAGTTTTCCTCTGTGTTTATGTTGCACTCCCTAACACTCGCTGACATGCATTGGCACACCCTGACACGCATTGGCACACCTTGACACACATTGGCATACCCTGGCATGTTGCCCTAACAATCTAGCATTTCTTCGCACCACCTAACATACCTTGTTGTCCCCTCCTTAGCACACCTAGAGCTCACTGACACACCTTGTCACACACTCTTAGTCATTCATTTCCATGCATTTGAAACTAGTGCTCCCTTATTTTTCCCTGGCACTCCATAACACTCTGTGGCATGCATTGGCACACCCTAGAACCTTACACATCTTGGCATGTTTCCTTGGCTTCTAATATGCCTTAAAACTACCTAACATACCTTATCACTCCCTCCTTAGCACACTTGGAACTCACTAACACTTCCTGTCACAAAATCTTAATCTTTCATTTGCATGCATTATTTTCACCTATTGCTCGCTTGTGTTCCCCTAACACTCCTTAACACTTCCTAGCACATGTTTTTTATGGAAAAAACACTATATATAGGGCATCTCATCCTCCATTTGTGGACATATTTGGTTAAGTAAGTCTGTAATAAGAAGTGCGAAGATAACCAACCAAACGAAGGAAACAAAGAGAGAAGATTTTGGTGTTGTTTATGGGTCTGTTTTAGGGCTAATAGATCCACATGTGTAAAGGAAGGAAGAACTATCTATTATAGAAAAGGTCGAAGAGCTTGTTGTTGTCCAAGGAGTCGAATCAAGGAAGACGATAAGCAATGTTACATGCTGAATTATAATAAGAGCTCATACCATCCAAGCCAAGAAGATCAAGGTTCAAAAGGTTGGTCAACCAAACATTCTAGGGTTTATGCAAGAGGGCCAAGAACTACGGATCTGATCCATGGAACTGGAATTTGAAGGATAGTTGAGTTATTGAAGGAAGAAGCCTGATCATCATTGACTCAAGGAAAAATAAGGAAGTTGAATCAAGGAGGCTTGTGACTTGGCCTTGGAGAGGTCATTGAGTTAAGGGCCTATGCCATGGTCTTGGTATTCATCAATTGAAGTCTATATAAGAAGAAGATATCGTTTGGGTTTTCCTTTCATGTTGGAGAGATTTTGGCCCTGGTTGATCGCATATTATATGTGTCTCTTGTCTCCTCATCTTTTATGCACTGGTAGATGTTTGACGAAGAATATTGTTTTGAGCATTGTTTGTTATTGTGGAATAGTCTTGAATGTGTTTGTGTATGAAAAATTGGTTGGGTTTGTAAACTATGAGTAGAGAAGTGTTTGATTGATGCATGCTTCCTACAATAAAATGCGTCTCTTACATAAACAATTAATTTAGTGGAAACATGGGTATTTGGACAATTATTTTAGAATTTATGCACCTTACAAATACATCAACTCATATAATGCATAAATATAATGGAAGTTGTAATGTGTTGCATCATAGAAAGGATTTTGATAAAATATGATAGCTTAAATGTACATGATAGTTTGGAAAGGTGGGGAATAACTCTTATTTAGTCATAGTTAGCTTAATCAATTCCTTTTTTAATATTTAAATGTCCATGATGATCTTGAAAGTAGGTGGGTAGCAATTATTACTCATGTCATAGATAGCCTAACGAGTACTTTTCTCTATCTACAATGATACTAGATGCAAAACCTTTTTGTATTGTGTGCTTCTTCAATTTTTTTTATAATATATCATGTTATAAAAACTTTAAAATAATCTTCTCACTTCGGTTCTTGCATTTGTGGTAAAATCTAAACCCAGCTTCTGAAAGTAGTGTTATTCTAGAGGATACCAACAATATTTTTCACTCCATAAAGGTTTTAACCTATTTTTAGTCTTTGATGAGTTTTTTTGGATGATTGTACTTTAAAAATAAAGATGCATTTGTAGTTTTTTCACTTGCTAATTTAGAATCAATGAAAAAGATCAAAATAATTACTTACATTTAATTGTAGAGTTTACCTGAAATTGATGGAACATGGTGATTACATCAAATGAGTGTGAAATTGAATTTTGAAATTTTATTAATGTCCTCAATGCTTGGAAAATGTAATGGGATCAGATGATAAGTTAACATGTAAGGTATTTAGTGAGACATTGCTTATCTTCTAACAAAAGTATATCTAAACCAAGTGCAATACCCGGGAGAGAGAGGATTCTGTAGTGTGCAAAGCTTAGTTGTGTAGGTTTGGGGCTAAGGCATAGTTGCTTCATTTAACTGAAGTAAAATGAGAGGAAATGAGGCAATGCTTACTTTGTAAATCTTAGCTATGAGGATTTGGGGTTCAAGGCTTAGTCACTTCACAATTGAAATAAAATGAGATCAAATGAGACAAGGACTTGCAAATTAATAGTTATATGTAATGACATTAAAGTGAGTAAACACAAAGTATCAAAATTTGAAGTAGAATCAACCGTAGTGTATGCAAATTCAGACAAGCATTTTTTTATGGCTGAATTCCCCCTCAAATATACATTTGATTAATGCAAAAGATTAGGAAACCACATCTATGTAATCGAGGTATCCCTCTTAGATGCACAAAACTTTCACCTTGGCTTCCCATTGACTTTGAGGTTGTGTTCCCCTCCACTGCTATATGCTTACTAGCGATACTACACTCCAACATGACGGATTCTATGATATATTGTGATAGGGGGGGATGAGGGTTTCGGAAATTATTGTTGCCACAGGAAAGTCTTGCCATGTTTAGTTCAACAATACAGAAGCAAAATGCTCATTTAGAAGGATTTATGGTGTTTTTTCAATTGTGGGAAATAGAAATTCCATACATTATGGTGCTTCTTGGTACAATATTACCGATTCATGGAGAAAGATCAATGGTTCCTTGGGTGGAACTATACCAATGTGTGGGTGGGACCAGGCTCATGAGATTCATTTTTTACTACCATCACAATGAACTACAACCAAATTGATTCATGAGATTCATTTTTTACTGCCATAACAATGAACTACATCCAAATTGGTTATAAAAGATTGCATTGTTAAAAGTTAATTTTTAGCTTTAAAGTTTGACATAATAATTATAAAACCAAATCTCATTTGTTTAAATAACATGGAAACCCATAATATTATTATTAGATAATTAAACATTAATAAAAAATATTTATAGTTTTTTTGTTTAATTATATAAAATCCAAATAATTTGTTTAAAATTACAACTTACAACATAGTTAGTTATTTTGTAATTTTGAAAAATAAAAAATATAATTTTTTGAAATGAGTATACAATAAGATAAGAAAATATACATTCCATACATTTTGATATATTCATAAAATATAATGTTTTTAAAATTTATAAAAAAAATTAATAATTATAATTAAAAAATTTAACGATCATCCAAATTAAAAATTTAATTTCTACAACGTTTTCTTTCCCGCCTTAGTGTATTCGAATGAATGTTGAGTAGTTGAAAAAAAAGGAAAGACCATTTTCTCGCGTTTTCTTCCCCCCTTTAGTGTATTCGAATGAATTTTGAGTAGTTGAAAAAAGAGGAAATACCATTATGTCATGTTTTCTTCGTCACCTTAGTGTGTTTGAATGAATATTGAGTAGTTGAAAAAAAAATGAAAGACCCAAACAAGTTTTCTTCCCCGCCTTAGTGTATTCGAATGAATGTTGAGTAGTTGAACAAAAAGGAATTCAAATGAATATTGAGTAGTTGAAAAAAAAAATGAAAGACCTTAACAAGTTTTCTTCCCTGCCTTAGTGTATTCGAATGAATGTTGAGTAGTTGAACAAAAAGGAATTCAAATGAATATTGAGTAGTTGAAAAAAAAATGAAAGACCCTAACAAGTTTTCTTCCCCGCCTTAGTGTATTCGAATGAATGTTGAGTAGTTGAAAAAAAAAGAAAAGAGCATGGGCACAATACAATCTGATCTGTGGCTATATGGAAACAGGTATAGGTCACTGGATCAATCTTTATGGTTTCTAGATCGATGGTCATTCTTAGAATTGATTTGCATTTTTTTTTTATATTTTCACATGAAATGTATGTTTAGTAGTTGAAAAAAAGGAAAGACCATGGGCACAGTACAATCTGATCTGTGGCTATATGGAAATAGGAACAGATTGTTGGATCAATTTCTAGGGTTTCTAAATATATGGCCATTCTTAGAATTGATTTTTAGGGTTTATATATCAATGACCATTCTTAGAATTGATTTGCAAATTTGTTTTATATTTTCACATGAAATGTTGCAGTAATTCGGTGGCAGTTATTGTTTCATGGTTGAATTTGGATGCGTTGAGAAATAATATTGAGGAGGATTTCTTCAATGGCTTGCTCACAAAACATGGATCTATTTTCGCTGGGCAAATTTGGACCATGATGGAAGGATCAGAAGCCTGGGTCTTCTTTCAAGAGCCCAAGAAAATACTTGCACAGGTACCCTTTCTCTCCTTTAATTCCTTCCTTGATTTCAGTTGCTTCAAACAATCTACCAAAATTTTCACCTGAAATTAGGTTATTTGGGTTTTGTTTTTTAAGAATTTAGCTTCAAATGAACTAACCCCACAATCACTATATTGGTAATGAAACTTATATTAAATATACACCTCTCTCTCTCTCTCTCTCTCTCTCTCTCTCTCTCTCTCTCTCTCTCTCTCTCTCTCTCTCTCTCTCTCTCAAGCTACAAATCTCTTTAAGTGAAGAGATTTGATCCTCTCAATGCTTGATCCATAGTTAAAATGGATCTAGGTACTATGGATCTAGGTTGCTTTAGTTATTAGCCTTTGAATAGCTACATTGCAGAAAAATACCATGGACAAAAATCATGGGTTAGGAGTACCATGGGAAAAAACCATGGGCAAGAAAAAACTACGCACTAGAGAATTTTATGTTTTTTAATTTTTTTATTTGATTTGGTTTTGTTTTATTTTGACTCAGTTAAAATGCCAAATATTATAACATATTCCCCAGGTGGAAATGGTCTCTTGGCACAAAAATCTAACAACCAAAAATATATTAAGAGGGGCCTAGAATAAAATACCTATATTATGACATTTCTTTTCAAGACTTCAAGGCCTCTCTCGCTTGTTTTAATTTATGAAAGAAAATTGATGAGAAAAAAATAATAAATTAAATAAATATTAAATACAGAACCATGGAATCTAACAAAACCATGTGCAAAAACTAATAAATTAAATGAATATAAAGTACAAAACCATGGAATATAACAAAACTATTGGCCATAACATTTTTTCAAAAGTTATTTTAACATAAACAAATCTAGGGACTAAAAAAGAATGGTTTGGTATGTTCTAACCATGGGTGATAACATTTTTTTTTAAGTTAGTTTAACATAATCATATTTAACAACTAAAAATGAATGGTTTGGTATGTTATAACCACAAGTGATATCTATATATAATATTTAACTAAGTAGAAATAAAAAATATCACAATTTAATAATTTATTTCACTTATTTATATTGATCAACCACACTTGTTAATTGGAAATATTGACTCACATAACAAATTTTAATGGATGCAACATAATAAAATGAAAATTAATTAAAAAACTAATATCAAGAAAGAATATCTAAATTTAACTATTAAAATTTAACATAAAAATAAAATTACTATACAAAACCATATATATATAATGCATTAAAATAATTAATATAAAACATGTCTGCATATAATAATCATTTAATCAATGCAAATACAAATATGAGATAGTCATTATACACTTTAACAATAATTATGGTAAATAATATATACTAGCCTAGATCCATCTTAATTTCGGATATACCAACACCCTAAAGGGATCAAATATCTTTTATAAATTAGTAATGTGTATAGATATTTTATATATATTTTTATAAATTAGTAGTTAAATAATTTAGTTATTTTTTTTTTCTCACAAACTAGCAATTTAATATCTAGTTCAACTATACTTTTAAAATATATTATTTTTATTATTATAAAGATTAGTTTTCTATTATAATGGATTAAAGATCATTTTTTGAAAGTTTTCTCTTTAGATTTTGTCTTCAAACACATGTTGTAGTATTTATGGTTCTGCAAGTGGCAATAGTTCGAGACAACCCTCTATTTTTGGCTCTATATCCAATGGAGATCAACTCAATCTCCACCATCTTGTTACCCAACCATGAAAAAAATAACCCAATAACTGTGTGGAAAATGATACAATAGATCCCAAATTTGAGGTCCACTCATGTCACATCCAAGAATATATACAATGTATGTGGGATCATGTACTCATCTGGAAAATGCAAGGGCTAAATCAAACTTGAATTCGGTGCCAAGTGTTTCTTCACTATTGTATTTGCCAGCCTAGAGGATCAAACATGGGTATTTAAGAATGGCTTATGTGAGAAATGGAATCTTTGTTGATCACTATAAGTATTAAGGAATGGCCAATGTGAGCATCTAAAGCCTATGAGCAACTACCTATGAACCATAATATTCATGAATGTTAATGATGAATGTTTGGTTTTATGTTTCATATTTTTCTTGTTTTTTCTCTCTCCTCATTTCTTGAATGTGAAACAAATGCTTGGTTGTATGTTTCATATTTGTCTTGTTTTTCTCTCTCCTCGTTTCTTGAATGTGAAATCTCTAAACTTTGTTTCTCGTCTCATTGTCGTTTCTCATTTCATTTCCCTTTTTGGTTTCTAGTAACATAGATTTCAAGCCCTTCCTTCTAGCTTTGGTTAAATTTTTGCATTTCTCTCAACTCCAAAAGAAGGTGATAGAAGGGATGGGTAGAAAGCTTGGTACCCAAGATAGAGTTAAAGAGGAAGACACATTGAGTCAGACACTACAAGATTCCTTTCGTGGGGTAAAAGGATCACAACAAGGCCACAATAAGCCCCCAAGAGAGAATGAAGATGCTACTGCATGCAGTGGTAACAATTAGAGTATGGTGCAGCACTGTATATTAAGGTCCACCAATGACATCATATTAGCAAAAATCTAAGCATGAAAATAGATTGAAACAAAAACAAAAGGGAAACCCTCACTAACTCATCAGGCCCTTACTCAATAATTGGGCAACATTTGGGTATGAAAAATCAGGGATCCCTTCTTCAAAGTCCCTGTTTTCTTTTATAGATCTCTTCATATTGATGGATGGCTTCGACCCTCCTCGAATAGCCATTGGATGAGTGTTGGGCAGTTGCATTCGTTAAACTTCCTAGCAACTGTTTGAAATTTTAACAATCAGAGTATGGTGCAACACCGTATATTAAGGTCCACCAATGACATCATATTAGCAAAAATCTAAGCGTGAAAATAGATTGAAAGAAAAACAAAAGGGAAACCCTCACTAACTCGTCAGGCCCTTACTCAATAAAGGCAACATTTGGGTATGAAAAATCATGGATCCCTTCTTCAAAGTCCCTGTTTGCTTTTATAGATCTCTTCATATTGATGGATGGCTTCGACCCTCCTCAAAAGGCCATTGGATGAGTGTTGGGCAGTTGCATTCGTTAAACTTCCTAGCAACTGTTTGAAATTTTTTTAATTTAAAACATTTATACAAAACTTTAACTTTCACATTTTTTAATTTGGTGCATATGTTTTCTGCTCATGCCACATTTGTTTAAATAAACTACATATTTATTTTCTTTTGATTACATTTCTCAACTATGGCTGTGGATTTATCCTGGGCAAGTAATGAAAATAAGATATGTTTCATGGAATTGAACATATGTTTTTTCATCACTTGTATCGATATAGTTTGACAGCACATGCACGGAAACTCAAACCCATCGCTTCATCACACTATAGCCGATAGAGACTTTCCTAGCTGTTGAGCACAACACATAGCCCATATCATTCGAAGGTATACTGGTGTTATTCTTCCACCTTGAGATGGATATATATTTGTTTTATTGCAGTAGGGAAACAACTGCTACATTATGATATATCAACTATACTCAAAGGCAAAAACTATTTTTCCTATACAACCACATTGAGAGTAATAAGTATCTTCCCATGTGTCATCATAGCAACAGATTCCATTTTGCTAATTCATTATGTTTCTTATTCTAGTGGCTGCCATTATCGTGCAAGTTTATCCTATCACTTTTTGCCTCCATGAAAGTTGATAAGAAAATGCTAATACAATGCTAAATGTCAAATTTTAGCAGACATTCTAAAAACCTTTTTGATCCATTTTCTAACATGGTCCAAAATTTGCTTTGATAGCACTACGATGTGTCTCTTATAAAACTTGTTTGTCTTTCATAGATGGACAACTAATTTGATAAATGATCTCTTTAAATTTGTCTTGGACTCGAACGTTATTGGATGTTCTTGAAGGTGGGCCAAGTGTTCACCCAAAATTTCCAAACATATCAATAACAACACATGGTGTAACAGAAATATTCATCCTTGTCCAATTATTAAATACAGAAATATTCCTCTAAAAGCCTGGATTTCCCATACACTGGGGCTATTACTTATATAACCCCTAGTTTTAGTTTCTCTTGCATGTTTGATGATTCAGCTGGAATATGTCAAAATATAGAGTTCCTTGATGTCTTCACTCCAACTTTTTGGATGCCATCTCAAAGAAAGGTTCAAAGGATATTCCAAATATTATCTTTAGAGGTGGCCATTTTGACTCGAAAGGCTGAGTATCCATGCCATCAATCACACTCTTCTATGCATGTGTACATTACCAAGCAATTTATCATCAATAAACATTGTTGAAGACAATAATTGTTCAAATAAATTTCTAAGACGTTCTGGATATCTAAAGAGATTTCCTTATAAAGCTCAATTTCAGCAAATCATCCAACATATGGATCATGAAACAATGGATCCTCACACTAATATATTCACTATGGCACTGAGACAAAGATATACAAATTGTAAACTGCCTCATGTAGATGAGAAAGTGGTGTTGGAAACTCTCCATGTTAGAATTGACATTCTTACCATATTCAAATGGTGTCCTTCCTCAATGTAAACAATTCTTCAATAATATGGCCACTCTCCCACATGTGTCACTTCTCCCAATCCTCACTCTTAATTCGCACACTACACCTATGCATTTCATTTGACAATGTGTATGTCTTGGTACTTTATACCCACTATAGTGGGCCTTCATCCCTCTTCTATTACAAAGTAGACTTCTCAGGGTAGGGGAAATCATAACTCCCTTCCCTCCCTCATTTCAATACAACACGAAAATCTTTTCTTGATCTCTTTCCATTTCACGGTAGTTCTTCAATCAGAAATTTCAATTTCAAGCCCTTCCTTCCAGCTTTGGTTGAATATTTTCATTTCTATCAACTCCAAAAGCAGGTGATAGAAAGGATGGGTGGAAGGCTTGGTACCCAAACTAGAGTTAAGGAGGAAGAAACATTGAGTTAGACATTGGAAGATTCCTCTCGTGGGGTAAAAGGATCACAACAAGGCCACAGTAAGCCCTCGAGAGAGAAAGAAGATGCTACTGCATGTAGTGGTAGCAATCAGAGTATGGTGCAACACTGTATATTAAGGTACCGTTATCATCCCCTCAAGACTTTGATTGCTGAGGAGAGAGAAAATATTTTAAAAGAAGAACCTGGCAAATTTAAGGCTATAATTAGCAAAGTGGAAAGCTTGCGCAATTCTGTTTAGAGACCTCATGAGCAAGTTACAGATGCTGATACACTCTTTGATCTCACATCCACACTCCTCGCTAATGTTAACAGATCACAAAACAATGATGGTGATACTCCAGTTGATTTTATTAGTAGTGGTATTCTAAGAAACTATAGTGACCAGGCATATGGAAGCAGGTCTTTGGAGGGAGGGAAGTGACGATCAAACCCAAATATCATGGAGAAATATTGCGCTTTTAGCTGCTTCTGTTTTCCAAGATGTGGAAGGAATTTTCACTATGCTTGGACCAATGGATAATGAACCCAAGCAAAGGAAAGCTATAGTACAAAGAAAACAGACTAAGCTCACAGAAAGCACTCGACTTGAAGCAGTGAAAGAGTCCCCGGAAGATGAAAAATTAGAAACAAACAAGAATATGGTAAGCATATTTAACATTTTGCAAAAACAAAAGCAAGCGAGATTAGAGAATTTGGTTCTAAATAGAATATCATTTTCCTAGATAGTAGAAAACAACTTTGCGTTATCATTTCTAGTAAAGGATGGTAGAGTTGAAATAAATGTCGATGAAAATGGAAAACATTTTGTTGTCCCCAAAAATGCTCCCAGAGCTACAAAAATGGCATCTAGAGAAGCTTCTTACAGCCAATTTATTTTTCGGTTTTCTTTTAAAAACTAGAAGTTGATGATGGAAGTTGTTGAATGTGGTGAGGAGTTGATGCCTCACAGAACCAATCCACTTATGATTCCTTTCTCTTAGAAGGCTGCATAGACTCTTATCAGAGAGATTTCAAGAAACAGGGGTAGAGTGGTACTTGCAACTCTTGAGGTGCAGGAGGATGAATGTGGAAGTGATGATGGTGGTGGAGGTCTTCAAAGACTAGCATCGAAGAAGCGAAATAAGTGTCTCCTATGACTTTTGCTACTTTTTTGGGTGCTTTTTGTTGGAAACTATCTCTGTTTCTATCAATGCACTGTAATTCATATAAGAAGCTAATCTTTAATTTAAGCAATTTGGTACATAAACAATGCTATCTTGTTCTCATAATTAGTTATAATTAAGTTTACTAGTAGTGTAAACCCCTAGTCATGTAGTACACCCCTTTAGGCATGGTTCGAAGGCCTGGGTAGAAGACTGGCATCACGTAAAAGGAAATTGTTAATGTAAGATGTCAAGTTTGATCTGTTAAACCATGATTAGTCTCCTTATGATAGTATGTTGTAATTTTATGTTTGAAAAGTATTTTGAGATACCACATAAGAACAAAGTTTCCGATTGTGTAGTTGGTTTAATTTGAGAATACATAGAGATGAGAGTAGGGTAAGGTATGGCAAAAATAGATGTAAATACAAAGGTTCAAAAAACTAGATAGCAGCCCTTACCATACCCAAACCCTTTTGCTGGAACTATAGGGATAGAGAGATCCACCCAGAAGCATGTGGAGAATAAGTAGGGATATGCATGCTTTGAATTGACTAATTGCTTGAGCCTAGCTCAAGAAGGCGAAACTAGTAGATGGAAAGAGATTGGGAATATATATCTATTAAGTATGTGTATATGAAATTCATTATGTCCCCTTTTGATTTTCAAGGTGAGAGGAATGCAATGGAGAAAGGGAGATCGTATTTTTCCTATATATCCCACCTATCAAGACACTAGGATAAGTCCCAATAATAAGAGTTGGGTTCGCTCATAAGTATATGATTGTGAAAGGCCATCATGAACTTTATTAAGCTAAGTCATCCCTTAGTTGAGTTTCATCCTTTAGTTGAAGTTTCAAGCAAGATACTCAGCCTCTTTTCAACCTTTCAGTCTTCTTGGAATAGCTACAGAACAACCCTATTTAACCCATGTTGAATGCCTCTTCTTGTTGTGATCTTAAACTTCAAACATCGACCCTTCTCCCTACAAGAGAACCCAAGATAAACACTCAAAACAGCCTCTCTTTCACACGTTGTACCTATAGCAAAACATAAGACTTCCACGTTGCTTCTAGGGCTTCTTTCTTGCTATCTTATGGATCCTTATTGCAGTGGATAGGGCCTCCCTTTGACTATGTCTAGGGCCTCTCTGAGTGCTGCTTTAGACCTTCATTGACTGAGACTATATGCTTCTTCTTGATGACTGATAAGGGCCTCCCTCTTGCTATGGATTAAGGCCTCCTTTGGTGTGGATAAGAGCCTTCCTTTTGTTGCGTATCTGGCCTCTCTTGACTGCATGTTTATGCCTCTCTTGGATGCATCTTAGGACTCTTTCTAGACTACGTCTCTGGCCTCTCTCTTGTTGTGGCTAAGCCTCCTTTTGACTGTGGTTAGGGCTGCCTTTTACTGTAGATAGGGCTTCCTTTTCGACTGTGGCTAGAACTCCTTCAATACTGCGTCTAGGTCTCCCTTCATGAATGCAGCTAGGGATCCTTTGTGACCGCAACTAGGGCTCATACTATTGTAACGTACTAGCCTCGCGCTACTCAAGGACTCCTGCATTGTAGCGCTCTCTGTTGCTTCATCCACATCCATCTCTACCCACATGTGCCAATCCTGCTACTCTATCTTCGAGGCTCCCGTAGCAAGGTATAATCCAAGAGGTTGGATCCCTCAAGTATCTGTCCCTCATCGCTTGTAGTCATCCTGACTACAGCTCGATGTCACCCCACCTCTTCTCTAGATGTACATGAGCACTCCTTGTAGTCCCTAACATGCCCTAGGACACTACGACATGAGCATTAGTGCATTAACTATGCTAAAAGGTCACTTTCTTGTTAATTTGACCATGAATATCTCTTCTACAAAGAAATATTTCTTAGCTTTGTTTACGTTAGTGGTTTGATAAGAAAATTTCTACAATCTCTTCACTGAATTTCTTAAAGTTTTTGCATTTATTCTTTTTGACAGAAAAGGGCTAGCATTTTACCCTAGCTAAGTAAGGATTCTTTAAATAACCTTCTAGCTTGGTTCCTTTTTGTTCCATCTAAGCCTAGAAAAGTGTCATGAATTTACATTGAACAATGTAAGAATCTAGTCTTCTTCAGAAACAATCAATCCAACTCTTTCATTTTGCAAATTACCTACCAGTTTTGGACATAATCTTTGAAATTTATATGCTGAAGGTGTTGGATTTAGGTAAGTGATATAGAATGCACACCTGCAGTTCTATTGTTCACCTATTAGACCAATGAAAATTATATGCAAAATTGGAAGGGTTGGACATGAATGTTCCAACCATACTCTTATTGGCTTGCAATACATATATTCATAACACATACCTACAATACTATTGTTCACCTATTCTGCTAGTGCATATTGTAGGAAAACTATTAATGTTGGACTTTGTTGTCTCAATTTCACACATCAGTGCTAAATATGCAACGTATTGCATGCATCCTTAGATATGTTTAACATTGCAAGCTAACTGTTTAAATAAATGCATGTATAAAACTTCTATATTATAAAAATAACCATTAATATTTTTTTCTAGCATTTTGGGCTGAATTCACAATAGTATGCTAAAAAGTGTCATTTTAATGTCTGGAAATTAGGATATACAAATGTGAGATATATACTCTACATCTTTGGGTTATCTCCTTTTCAAATCTGAGTTTTTTTAGGCTACATGTTAATTGTTTGAACTTTGAACTTTGAATAAATTCCTGAATGGATTTCATAAATACTCGAATGAATAGACTTCATAAGGCAATGGTACCATAAATTGTGTTATTTCAAAAATCTCACTTCCATATTTTCACAAAATACAATGTCCTCAATAAATAGTTATATGTATAAATACTTATGTTTAGTATTATATATGTGTGAGTGGTTCCTTTATGTTTTACTATAATCTTGATGCTGACAAGCATTAGCTAACTTTTTTCATCAATTATTCATAAAATATGCAAAATATTTCATTGTCAAAATGTGGCAAAAATTACATTTCTCTTGATTTATTTTTCTATTATTCATGACAAGATAATCATGTTGCAGGAATGAGGTATCCTACAGTCTGTTTCAATTTGTGGATATTTTTTTCCTCCCATTTTTTACAAGGATGTAGATTTGATTTTCATGTTGATGGTTTTTGCATGTATCTTATCTAGCCCCAAATGTTGGTAATGAAGCAGATCTTGAGAAGTAGTCATGGAAACAGACTATTAGAGTTTAATGTTACAGTACCACCTCCACCTGGTATCAAATTTTTTTTAATGGTAAGTGACATAAAGAAGAGTTATTTAACGACAGGGTTGAAACGGCAACCTCATGTCTTAGTTTTAAGTCATTTATTTGTGTTTCTTAGCTCTAGTTCATCTGTTTTTTAGCTTTACCAGATCAATTATTTCACTAATCCAATATGCATGGATTGTATTTCTCACTCGATGTTAGTTACTTGACATGGTTGATATAACATTCAATTCTAGGCCACTTTTATTTTAATTCAGAGATTTTATTGATTAAAAGGATGTTCATATTTTGATTGGTTTATTTGGAGCTTGATTTAATTTTTTTTTCTAAATTCCACGTGGATGTTATTTTTCCAGGGTAAGCTCTTTGCACCAATAAGGTCAGATGAGTCCTAGAACATAGGTATACACCAAGAACATCTTTTGCCTTTGTTGTGTATTTGTTATTCTTTATATCATTGATGGATGATTATTTATTATGTAAAATAGAGGATGGGAAGGTCTTGCCAATTCTCTTGACAAAACAAAATAAAATGGAGTGGTAGAATTGTGTTTTAAAGTGTGAGCCAAAAATTAGTACTTGAAAGGTAGAACTTGAGAATGGCAAGCTATCTAATCCGGATCTAGAGACATAACAGATTGTGGAAAAAAAATGATGGTATTGACAAGTCTTCCTAGAAAATAAGCTCTAATCATTAGACCACTGCCCAAATTTCAGTTATCTACAATGGAAATAGTGACTTTAGCTTTATTTTTATGAATAATGACTTTTGCCATTTTCCTATTCATTTCCTATGAATGATTTTGATTTTCAAACTCCAACTAGTTTGTTGTTAAATTAAGTAAAGCTTTAATGACAAACTTATATTTTTCAAATCTCTTTTCTAAATCTATTTTCTTGAGAAAATTTGTCTTTTTACTTTAGGTACTGTAGATTGCTACTGTGTGACATATGCTATGATATAATTGCCTGGATAAATAGATAGAAGTGTTGTACAACATAGTCTTTTTTAAATCTAAAGAAACAATATTTCCAAATACAAAGTTTATTAATTAAGAACATCTTTTAGACTTCTTTGCTAAGTTATGATTATATTTCGGTAGGGGATTTTGTGTACGCTGATATTGTGTTGTCTCTTTGGTTTTTTTTAGGTAACAATGGTTAATAAGGAATGTGTTCTTGAGCAGCAGGCACACATCTTATTCTACTATCAACAAGAAACTCCATGGTTTTCAGGCACAACAATAAAAATGCAGATGTTAGTGGGATATCCAAAGTCCGTGTTGGACGAATTTAATACTAGTGATGATTTTGATTCCTTGTCATATAAAGAATGTCATGAATCAAATTCAAATAAATAGAAGTAGCTCAAGAATGAAGGTGAAGCTATTGCTTTCTGTCCAATTCAATTTCTTTTATTTGTTGGTTATTGTCATGTTTTGAGTGTGGACTCGTGAAATTCCAAATTGCATGTTGGTTTATATAAAGGGGATATATATATATATATATATATATATATATATATATATATATATATATATATATATATATATATATATAGATATAGATATATATATATATATATATATATATATATATATATATATATATATATAGATATATATATATATATATATATATATATATATATATATATATATATATATATATATATATATATATATATATATATATATATATATATATATATATATATATATATATATATATATATATGTTATTATATGTTGTTCATGGTTTCCGAAGATCCGTGTTACATTTGTACAGAAGTTTAGATATCATTCAGATATCTAAACACCAAACAATAACAACATTGAGATTTTTCTTTCACTCAACCTATAACATATTGCATCTGTCTTCATCAATGTTTTTCTTCCATATGTTATCAACTTATGACATTTCGTTTGCAATATTTGGTGCATTTTCTAGTTATAGGTCATTCATAGATTATAAATATCTTCAAACTTTCACTTCTAATTGAGTATCCAACTGAACATATTGCTTCTCTTATACATAATTATTTTTCCCTCCAACCACTTTTCATAACTTCCATAACCATTAGGTAGGGACCTGCAGCTTTGATGCTTCTTTGCTTGTTTAGTAAAATATTGTCAAGACTTTAATTTATTGAAAGTTGTAGAATTTACAATTTATGAAGTTTCAAGGTCTAATTTAAAAAGTTTAGTTCTTTAAAGGGTGCTAGCTCAATGGAAGTGCACCTGCTTTACAAGTAGGAGGTTGGTGGTTCGATTCCATCGTGCCCTGACATGATCCATATGGAATGAGCTTTTGACCATCACCAATGAGCTTTGGTGACATTTTCAACTGTTACCAAAATATGAAATGGTGATGATCAACGAATGCCACCATATATATGCATCAATAGTGATGAAACTCAAAGGTATATAACCATAAATCATTGTTGTTGATATGAAATGGTGACGGTCGATGTCCGTCATTATAGTCATTATTTGTGACGGACCTTGAATGTCACCACAACACCTATACTTATGACAATGTTGCTTTTAGTGAGGATCAACGAATGTCACTATATATATGCACCAATAGTGATGGCCATGAAATATCCATCACAATAAATCATTATTTTTCATATAAAATGGTGATGGTCACTATCCATCATTATAATCAATATTCCTGACAGAACTTTAATGTCACCATAACACCTATACTTTTGGTGATGCCACCTTTGGTGACATTCAGTGTTTTGTGACGAAGGCTATGGTTCATCACCATTGCTCGTATGAACTAGTGATGGTCACTATCTGTCATTATAAATCATTATTGGTGACAAACTTTAAATTTCACTACAACACCTATACTTTTGGTGACGCCACCTTTGATGACATTTAGTTTTTGGTGATGGAGGCTATGGTCCGTCACCATTGCTCATATGAAATGGTGACAGTCACTATCTGTCATTATAAATCATTATTGGTGACAGACTTTGAATGTCACTACAACACCTATACTTTTGGTGACGTTCAATTTTTGGTGACGAAGGCTCTTTTGCCCGTCACCAATGAGCTTATGGTGACATGTTTTGCCCTTCACCAGTGTCCTTTTTTCTTGTAGTGTACCTACTATAGAGGACTTACCTAGATGCTTAGGCATAGCTTATAAAAGGCACAATTTTGTACAATAAATTCAAACCTAGAAGACAAGAGCAATATGACCTTTGGTAGATTGGGTGAAAATACAACTTCCAAGAAAAGAAAAATGGTACTTCAAGGAGAAGGAAAAGGAAACATTTCCTTCCCTCATTCAATAAAGAATTTGGAGATAAAAAACCTTCCTCATTGAGCACATAGGATCTAAATTCAATCATCATACTATTTTCATCTATATAGATATTATTTAGGTGGAAAACTTGGATGGATTGGCTTGTAGGACCCATATTAGTGTAAATATCCAATTTGAAATCTTACATAGTAATTTGGAGTTATCAATAACGTATTTTTGGTTTGTGGGCTTTAAAACTTGTACATACACCCTTCACATTTATCTACATGTCGAGACCTTTCCAATGGTGTAAAGATCACCCTCAAGCTGAGTTTGTATGTGAAATTTATTCCTCTTGTAAGTTGACCTACCTAACTGACCACCATCGTATGAGTGGATGCTACCTTATCCCTTTTACTAGCACATGTGGGGCTAACCATGTGAAGGCTTTCTACAAGATTATAAAAGATCCAAAAACTTATCATATTAAGGGTGGAAGAAGTCAAACCTTTAACCCTAGATGGATATTGGGTTATCTCAATTACCAAGATACTAGGAGAAGGGGTTTTATTCTTTTATGTTTTACTTGTTCCATAGTTGAGAAAAAACATCTAGGAGAGCCATTTTTAGAGCATAATATAAGAGGAGGAGGGAGATTTTGTAGTATCCATTTAGGCCACAATGTCAAAAGTAACTCCTTTGGAATGCCCATTCCTTTGTATGTGCATTCTTATAGTTGAAGCAAAGAGAGAAAAGGATAGACCTCACTTTTTATTTGGTTTTTATCCCATATTGGATTTCTCAAGATAAATCTTGTGCTCATTTGTGTGGAAGATGTTTTTATGTACCATGTCTTTTAATTTTTTATTATAGTTATTTTATAAATTTGAATAAATTTAGTAATTAATTAATCTAGAACCTAAGGGAAATATTTCAAAATATTATAAGATTTATTGTAATGAAGTGTTCTAGTAAAATATGCATGACAATTTACATATCAATTCCCTTTATTATTTCTTTTAGATGCCAAGCCCATACTTCTTCAATGTCAACTCTACGTTGGGGTATCTAATCCTCCAAATTCACCTTGATTTAGATATTAGAACTAAAATTTCTTGGGCTTAGACTTCTAGAGTTAGAGATATTTCTTCTACCAAATTCACCATGTTTTAGATGACAAGGTAAGGATTCTTTGACATAGATACCATTGCTAAAAGTTCTTTAACATAGATGTCAACTTTAATGGTTATCTATTATGCAATTTTTTCCTTAATTTAGATGCCAAAACCAAACTTCCTTTTAAAACTAAGGATATTTATTTTGTAAATTTATTCTAAATTATCTAAATAATTTATTACCATACTTTTGTTTAATTATGTCAAAATTTCTCTAGTAATTATATGGTCCAACTTAAGTTTGTTTAGTTGAGGTTCTACAATCAATGTTTATCTTACCAAATTCACATCATCCTAAATGTTATATGCAATATTAAACCTTCTTTGGAATGATGGGAGATTACATATTCTGAGCCAAATTTAATTTTGATGACCTCACTTGTCATCTTTTTCTAATGTTGTGTCATTTTACAAGGAAACTTATAACGAGCATAGAGCCATTTTAATATGGATCTGACATGAGACGAGAGGGATCTAATTTTTTCGTTTGAATTTTTTTTTATGAACATACATTATTTAAATGTTTTGTATAGTTATTTAATTTATTTTTTAATTTTTAGATTTTTAGATTTTTCTATTTTGGCGCAAAATTTCAACTTTGATTATGGTCGAACAGAGTTACACATCATATTGGGCTATAGAATGAGCCTCTCTACTAAATGGAAAGATTTATGTAATGTTATTGGTTAACTAATAAAAATATAATAATATTATAAAATTTTATTTAAAATAATATTTTATATAATAATGATAATGATAATTTAATTTAAAGTTGGAATATAATTAAATTAGTTAAGCTATATAAATTAAATGATTAATGAATATTGATAGATTTAAGATATTAATATAAGTAAGAAATATAATTATGATAATGGGTTAGTAAGAATTTAAATTTTAGAATTGGAAATCATTTATATTATTAAAAAAGTAATGACAAAATAATTATAAAATTGTATTTATAAAATACATTTGATTTAATAAATTTAATCCCAACATTTTATTAAATTGCAATACCAAAAAATATTCTATTAAATCTTGAATACATAATGTTTGCAAAAAAAATTCCAAAATTTTGAAATGCTCTTTTTCTAATAAGATCTTAAGATCATATTTAAATAAGAAATAGATTATTGAGCTGAAAGGCTCATTCTACATGTCAGTACGAGGGGATGTGTAAAAACCTCATTCTACATCACAATATGAGGGGATGTGTAAGTTGTTTCATCTATTCTTGCTCTTTAAAAAAAACTAAATATGTTGTAAAGTAATTAGAATTAAAAAAAATGTGAAACGTAATTTAAGTCAATATCAACTTCATATATATTTATATATAGAAAAAAAATTATGGTTAAATTTTTTATTTAGTCTTATATATATTTTATTTAGCATTCAAAAATACAATTTAAATAATTAAAAATAATATATTGTATTTTGCACTTTAAAAAATTATTATAAATGAATCCACAACCATTATTATAATAGATTATTCAAAGAACGCGAGGAAATGAATCCACAACCATGAGGGTTTGTGACGATCAAGCTAATATGACTTTTGTACGTGGATACCGTGGACTGCCTCATTTTCTTTTTCCTTTCATTACACGAAAGTTCCGGCTCTTTGCCCTCATGGTTGATAACAGAGGCACTTGGAACTTGGAAAGAGGATAACTAATGATTGAAGGTTGGTTCGGAGATGTGCACTATTTGGTATTCAATACACAAACCATTGACTCAATGCGATGTGCACTATTTGGTATTCAATCCACAAACCATTGACTCAATTGCATTGGTATTCAAAGTTTATTTTCTTTGTATTGGTAAGGACAATTTTGTTAGAGTTGGTTTTTCCAACTCTTCATTTCTCTATGAGCTAAGTATGGTGAGTTGTAAGTTTACATATGAACTTGCATTTTTCCAATTGTCATAGTTATTTTTAACAGACAATGTGACTTCCTCCATTACTATATAATGAAGGTCTTCTATTTTCTTGTACACAACAACATAGTGAGTAATAAAATGCTCTTACATGGTATCAAAGCAGGTGATTCTTGCTCTGTTGAATTTTTTCTTCCTCTATTAATTTTTTTACTATTATGGATCTTCTTACATTTTTTGAATTTGGGTAAGAGGTTCTCAAGTGACCAAGATTATGATGATGATGCCCATGATTGGATGAGATTGGGATGAACAACATGAGCTATTACAGGCATGTTGGTAGCATAATGTCTACACTCGCTCTCCCATGCCAAATTTATCATTTCCGCCATGCCAACTTTAGCATCAAGAGTTCTATGACATATTTTTTTTATAGATGTGTAGTTTCTTTTGGAGATTTCCCTGTACGTTCTAGTATAAGATTGTGAGTAATCAAATACTCTTACATGGAAGTCAACAATTGATATTTGTTGGTTACTGTGAAGACATGAAAGCTTATCAACTCATTGATCTTAACTCTAAGGAAGTTTTGTTCCAAAGAGATGTTTTTTGTTGCAAAAAGATGTTCATTTTTATGAAAATATTAGTCCCGGATCATCTTCTTCCCCTACTACTTCATCTTCAATTGTTGACTATGGTTTTAATCATTGTGATGATTTTATAGATTTGGCAGAAGAAGAAAATTCTATTGAAGTTCCCCAAATAGAAGAAAATCTTCCAACAATACTTGTACAACACCACCCTATTCTAGATAATTCCTTTAGGAGGAGTCTTCATAAGAGAAATTTTAAGGAATATTTCCTTTGAGTCATTTCATTTTAGAGGATCCACAACAATTTTTTGATGCTATTGGAAAACGTGAGTAGGAAGTTGCCATGCCAAAAGAGTATTCTTCTTTGATGAATAATCATACTTGGGATATTTTAAGGAATCTTTCTTTTGAGTCATGTCATTTCGGAGGATCCGCAACAATTTTTTGATGTTATTGGAAAACGTGAGTAGGAAGTTGCCATGCCAAAAGAGTATTCTTCTTCGATGAATAATCATACTTGGGATATTTTAAGGAATCTTTCTTTTGAGTCATGTCATTTCGGAGGATCCACAACAATTTTTTGATGCTATTGGAAAACGTGAGTAGGAAGTTGCCATGCTAGAAGAGTATTCTTCTTTGATGAATAATCATACTTGGGATCTTGTTCCTCTTCCAAAGGAACGCAAGTTGGTTCGTTGCAAGTGGGTCTACAAAACTAAATATGCAACAAATGGATCTGTAAACAAACGTAAGGCACAACTTGTGGCTAAGGGATTTTCACAGGTTGAAGGAATTAACTATTCAGAGACTTTTTCTCCTATCACCAAGATGGATTCTATTTGTCTTTTTCTTTCTCTTGTAGCCTCCCAAGGTTGGTCAGTTTACCAAATGGATGTTAAGAGTGTTTTTCTACATGGTGATCTACAAGAGGAGATTTACATGGAGCAACCCCCGGGTTTTGTCTTCAGGACTATTCACTTGTCTACAGGCTTAGGCGATCTTTGTATGGTCTCAGATGAGCTCCTAGAGCTTGGTATGAGAAGATGGATAATTTTATGCTAGGTTCAACAACATTGCGAGTAATAAAATGCTCTTACAAATTTTAGTCTCTTAGGATTCAATTTTAGTCTCATTAAGCCTAATTATTTTTTGAGACATGTTCATTGCCATTACATTGGCATTCACATTAATATTACTTTTTTAGGCTTTTTTGAATGGAACATTGATATGATTATAAAGATGTTCTAATTAGGAAAACTAGTAACATTTCCAATTTTTTTAAATAAAATTTCCACAAAAAAATATTGTTCTATAGATATTTATAAACCTTTAGTTGATGATATTAAGGATATATTTGATTTATATTTGACTATTCAAATTATGTAAGTTTAATTAATAAATCATCTAAAATCATTTTCAAATAATTACATTTCTAAGTCAAGTATAGCTAAAAATTCTTTTCATTTATCAATTCATTTTGATGTAAAAATGTAATTGAAATTTAAAATAAATATGTAATTGAAATTTGAAATAAATAAACATTCAATGAACTCTCTTTTTATTGCAAATAATTTAATATTTACACATATCATTTAAACCAGATAAACTAAAAAATATATAAAGCTAATTTATATATACAAATAAGCAATGACATGCCACCAAGTGGCTCTTGTTTGGAATAAAGAGCAATTACATATTCTGAATCAAAGTAACTTCTTATGATCTTACTTATGGTTATGTTTTTATAATAATGTGTCATTTTAGTGAGACAACTCATAATGAATATTGATAGGTTTAAGACAATGAATATTGATAGGTTTAATACATTTAATGTAAGTAAGATAACTAGAAATTGCACCAATTGTTGCAAAGGCAACACCGTAAGACATAAATTAAATTTGAGAAGCATTGAGGCATATAAAAAATTATTGACGATAAAAATTAGTAAACAAAACGTTATTCAATTGTCTTAAATCATAAGCATCAGTTTCATGTGAGTTATTAAATGCTTGAAAGTGTCCATTGCCAGCTGAAGTGACAATTCATGAAGTCCCAGTCAACATCAAGACTTGGACTCCATGAAGCTTCCTCTAGAGGCATACTTGAATGCCACAAGAAAAGGATTTGCCCCCTTGTTCAGATGAAGATCAACACATTTATGAGAATGGTAAAAACTTGCAAAATGTAAACCTGAACACCGATCTTCCCAATCAATAACATCAACATCCACAAGTGTGAATTTTCCAGAACCTAATAAAAGGACACAACATCTCATTAGAATCAAGCTCACAAGCATAATGTAAAACTCCTTTTTCTAACTTCAAAAAATCATTAGTCTCCATTGAAACATTTATGTTACAAAACACTAACAATTAAAGTTGTATTAAGTTATTAACACATGAATAAATATACAAATGAATAGAAATAAAGTTGTAAGGAGGCAACATAACTAGATAAGTAACATGTATCTCTTTCACATTTGAAGCTGAATCTGAACTATTTATATGATTGAGGGACTTTTTCTAGACCATTTCCCAAGTTGAATTTGTGGCCTACTCAGATTCCTGTCCATTGGAAGAAGGGAATTGTGAGGAAGACTCTACTTGGAACTTTTGTGGAGCCTCTGCAAAAATTTGTGAGAAAGATTTTTCCATTGGAGGATTTCTAGGATGAGAAACAGGTTGCAAGGAAGATACATGTTTGGAAGTAGACAAACTACCTAGAAGCATTGAATAAGTCTCGCATGATTTCTCGGAATATGAATATTTGAACCTTGTTAAAGGTTTCTTAATGGAAGATACAATGCAACTTTGAGACGTTATAATATTATCACATGCTTCATCAAGGAATTCTTCATCATGTAGACTCTACAATGCACTCATCATAGATGAATATGCAAGCTGAATAGGAATTTGATTTCTCAAGCCTTTTACATCTCTATTGGCTCCATGTCTGAGCAAGAGAGCAACACATGCAAAATGGTTATTGTTCACAACATAATGTAGAGGGATTTCTCTTGTTCCTATGAGCATTTTTATACTTCCACCACTCTTCTTTATTATTAATAAGATTGCTTCAAGGTGGTCATGACCTACAACTACGACAATATTACTTGGGAATCTATCTTTCTGTGAAGATTTACTCTTAGCTTATGCACAAAAAAGCATTTAGTTTGTGCTTACAATTTTTCTCATTTTACCATCAATAATAATCCCCACACGAACATAGGTCATCTTTAAAATGATGAAACAATGTTCCTCAGTTTTACCATCACTAATAATCCCCACAAAAACATAATCCATCTTTAAAATTACGGAAACGATTATTTTCCCTCACAATAATTTCCCCAGCTCTGCAAGTTGATTATTTTACCACAAGGTTTGCGACCCTATTCAATTCCTGGACATAGCCATATATACTTAACGCTGATTTTTAACTTGTATCTTATAAAAACACGGAAAATTATGATCCTCTCGGTTTGTCCAGAGATGGAATGCTCATTCAAAAAATTATTTGCCTCCTTCAATTCGAGTTGTGTAGGAAAATGATGATGCACTTCTAGATGTTTTGTTAGCATATGTTGCTCCAATCAATGACATATATCAAGATGGAAATAAAGCTCTCCATTGAGCTTTGAAACATGACACTCCTCTCAATGTATGTAGTATAAATTGTTCTATTGTGGAAAAAAATTTAGATGTTGATGCAACAGTAACATCTGGAAACAATACAAGACTAACTCATGTTCAAAGAGAAACATGACATAATTAAATTACCTAACTTATTTTTGTAAAATAAAAATATTTCTAATATATACTATTCATAGCTAAAATAAATATAATTACAAATATCCACCCAAATTGCAATGATAGAAATGGAAACCCTTAGTATAATTGATAAGATTTGTAATCATATATATTTTAAAGGGACATTAATAATAATAATAATAATAATAGATAATAGATAATAATTCATGTTATACATATACAAATTATTTTTTATTTTGTTTAGACATCATATGTATGGAAAGTAGTATTTTATAAATTAAACCTAACTTCAAGAAAATCCACAATAAAAGGTTAAGAATGTTAATTAAAAAATGTTGTTCAAATTACTAATCATCTTTTGATCAATTTTTTAATTAAATTGATTAATAATAATTCATGTTATACATATAAAAATTATTTTTTTACTTTGTTTAGACATCATATGTATGGAAAGTAGTATTTTATAAATTAAACCTAACTTGAAGAAAATCCACAATAAGAGGTTAAGAATGTTAATTAAAAAATGTTGTTCAAATTACTAATCATATTTTGATCAATTTTTTTAATTAAATTGATTAATAATAATTTAAGTTTTACTCTAATTTAATATAAAACATAAAACATAGATTTAAGTAAACATAAAAACATAAAATAGATTTAAGTAAACGATTGCTTCATAGAATATAATGTACATATTTAGTTAAAGTATATAAAAACCTTATAAAAACTACGTTGACTTCAAATTATAACAATATATCCTTTTCCAAACACGTAAAATAATGTTAAAACATAATCTCATATTTATATGGATAGTTTCGACAGCTGCACTAAGTGCTTTGAAGGGAATTGCCATGGTATAGGCAGATACATTTGACCAATTTATAGAGCCACCATTGTAATTGAAAAGAAATCGAAATGTGGAAGGGAGGGCATGAGTTTCAATCCTTATGGACTCTTTGAGAGCGTGGGCTTTTAACATTTTTTAATATGTGCAAAATGATTAACATACACGAGGATAAGGAATAATCCTTTCCTTTTGACAAAGAGTCCCATGCCCTTTTGTAGTCCTCTGCTTTTGTTATTAGTTAATAATTTATTATTAACTAGACAAATGAGCCTTTTTTAATGTTAGTATATGAACATACACGAGCATAAGGAATAGTCCTTTTTCTGAATTATATATAGATGTTTCTATTCAGAAAAGATTTTTTTTAATCATTGTGATCTTTGTGGATTTTTTTAAGTCATTGTGGTCTTTGTGGATTTGGGTTTTCGTATTCTATATATATTATTTCTAATATTTATTTCTTTTAAATTTGACATTTTTATATTTGAATATTTATACTTTAATAATTCTAAAAATAATAAATTAATTGAAAAAAATTGTATGAACAACACTTATTCAATTTTATAACTGTATCATTTTCACATTAGTTTCTAAATTTAACAATCACATTCATCAAAAGAAATAAATATCATGATTTTAAACATGGAAAAAGAATAGGCTACCCCTAAAGAACAAGGGTTTTCATATTCTATATATATATATTATTTCTAATATTTATTTCATTTAAATTTGACATTTCTATATTTGAATATTTATACTTCAATAATTCTAAAAACAATAAATTAATTGAAAAAATTGTATGAACAACACTTTTTCAATTTTATAATTGTATCATTTTCACATTAATTTCTGAATTCAGCAATCACATTCATCGAAAGAAATAAATATCATGATTTTAAACATGGAAAATCTCAAGTATAAACCAAATGGCCATGGCCTCCAAATTTGTATGAATCATATGTATTCTTTTACCATAAAAAAAATGCAATGCATGGAATATATATGAAAAATGAAAAATACACCAACAAAAAGTATGTTTTGAGGAGTGTATAAAAAGATGGTGTGCTTGGTTAATCTCCCTCCACAGTGAAAAAAAAAGGGTAAATAATTGGAAAACTCCCCATATCAACTAATTAAAAAATAAAAAATGTAACGTGATTAATTATCGTAATAGAATCTGTAAATTCACAAACTCTCGACCAAAATAAGCCTGGTGAAACTCGTCATTGAAATTCAATAATATATAAAATATCTAATTTCAAGGCACGTGGTACCTGGAAAGGAATATTTTGTATAAATATATATAAGTAGACCTTTATATATATATATATATATATATATATATAAGGCAACTATTGTAAAAATAATAAGATTTTCTACCATAGCTTTTCAGCCTTCTAATTCCTGCAAGTCCAAACGCTGCCTGATCTGTACTTCCTTAACACAGAAGGACATGATCTGTACTTCCTTAACAAAGGAGGACATGATCTGTACTTCCTTAACAGTGAAAGACATACGCATATGTATTGGAATCCAACTATGGAAGTTATCTTCACAAAAGAGATTAAAGAGGAAGTTTGAGAATCTTTCCGAATTTTGTCAAAAATAAATAATAAGGCAAAATCTATATGATAGGGTTTTTGCTTATTTATATTATTAATTAGACGCATTGTCAGGACAATTTGAAGAATCAAATCATGGCTTGCATGTTAAATAGGGAGAGAAGATCCTCCAACAACTATAATAAACCAGGAAACGATTATATTTGACTAGACTGGACCAAAAAAATAGAGACAAACGTTTGACTTAACTTAAAAATAGGAATAAACTTAAATAAATAAGTTTAGATCGGAAAATGAAAAATAATACCCAACAGTTCACCATGATACACACACCTTAAAATCTGAAAACCAGTGCTCCGAAAAGCAGGTAGGAAATTGTGGGGCTTGTACACCTGCGTAATGCTTACAAAAGGCAAAGTTAGAAAGAGAGGCATCACCGCAGGCAACATAGGTAAGGTACTGATGCAAACTTACTTGCTCTTCACTAGTAATTAATATCATCTAGTGCTCAAGCTTATCAATCAATAAATGAATGGAGATCTAAAATACAGACAAATTACTTTATATAAATCTAACCACACTTATAACAATGTATCAGAAGTTCCCTAACTTTAGCGAAGTGTATAATAAGAAGCGTATGAATCTATGAAGCCATTTAAACTCTCAGATCCTTTCATTAAATGCTATTTAAACCAACTTCTGCATTATCAAGAAAGAGAGTTTCTGCTATTTCCATCTTTGAATACGAAGATAGTTAAGGCAAACGTTAAAACGAGTTTCTTATGAATTAAATTTTTTTTTGTTAATTAATTATTATTAACTATTAATCGATTGTTAATTTAAAAATATTATAACTGATTATTAATTTGATGACTGATTTTTGTTCCATCATTAAACATTAAATCTGAAAATGCATAGTGATGCAAGCTGACATTTAGGAAAGTCTTTTTAAAAAAGTGATAAAAATTTAATTCGAGAAAGTCATCTACCGATTTAAAATTTAAAACTTTTTAATAACCTAAAAAATTATAAATGCCTATTTATAAAATAGGAGCGATTTAATAAATTTTAATCAACGTTTGATTATATGGTCATACCAAAGAATATTTTTTAAATCTGGAATAAAACCAATAATGTTTGTATTAAAAAAAAAATTAATCTAATGTCTTTTTCTAATAAGATCATATTTAAATAAACAATAGATTATCGTGGTAGACTAAGATTTTGGATGCAATCATTTTCAAATAAACAATAGATTATTGTGGCAGACAGATTTTGGATGCATTGATATTTAAATAAACCATAGATTATTGTCGTTGACTGAGATTTTGGGTGTAAATAAACAATAGATTACTGTGGTAGACTTGATGCATTTTCATCTAACCAATCAAAATGATATTAAAAGGAGAAAGAAAGCTCCCAATGCGTTGAATGGACAGCGAAGGGACCAGAGAATCCAAGGATAGAGGGTGCAGTACAGGGGCATTCATCTTCTTATTTCTGACGACCGCCTTTAAGACTATCCTTCTTTAGTTTCCAAGTCAAAGAAGAGAAGAAAGGAAAAGGGTTGCAGAAAGCGTGGCCACCAACTGATTGTCCAAGAACGCTGCATTGAAGTCCTGTCGAGCCATAAAATGGGGAAAGAGCTAATCAGTCATATATTGGGTATTTAATGCCCTCAGAGCAGCACGCGACTTAACGCGATAACATGGGAGCGGGCAAATTCGGCATTAAATAATATTTGCCCGCTCCCGTGTTATCGGGCTAAGTGGCGTGCTGCTCTGAAGACATTAAATACCCAATATATGGCTGGTTAGCTCCAGCCATAAAATGGATCCAGAAGCACTAGGGCTTGTGATAGTCAACCTAATTATGACGTTTGTGTGTGGAATGCAGTGGACTGCCCCATTTTCCCTTTCGTTTCTTTATACGAAAGTTCTTGTTCTTTGCCCTAATGGCTGATAACAGATGCAGTTGGAAATTGGAATTTGAGGAAATAGGAGACCCAATCATTGAAGGCTGGAATGTCTAGATGTGCACTATCAGCTATTCAACCCACGAACCATTGACTCAATTGCATTGGCATTCACATTAGTATTGTTTTTTGAGACAATTTCATTGCCATTCATTGCCATTAGCTTTGCAGGAGAAATTGGATTTGTTGGTTTTCCTTTTTTTGTTTTTTCCAACTGCACTGCAATTCTATGATTGTATTTGAATTGTTGAACCCCAATCTGCATAACAGACACCACAAGTCCACTGTGTCAAGATAAACATAGGCCCAACAACATGAGGGTACATGAAAATTCCCAGAGTAGTGCATTGAGGGCAATTGTAGTTGCCCTTTTGGTGGTTCACCTTGATGGGCTTAATGAAGAAGGGCATTGTCTTCTTGAGTTTAAAAGAAATCTGAATGACCTCTTTGGTAAATTGAAAAGTTGGGCGTCAACCGATGAGAATCCCTATAATTGGGAAGGTGTAAAGTGCATAAACAGCACTGGTGACCCTAGAGTAGGGTCCCTCAATCTAGATCATTTTTAACCATTGCATGTTGCTCTTGTAGACGCTGGCGAGGGACCCAAAGCAGAATTGATCCACAATAGTTTGTGCCATGGCACACTTTCATATTCTTATTTTTCTTTTAGGTCTAATCAGTAATAGTTCAGCTGAATCTATCAGTAATAGTTCAGCTGAATCTTTGAATAAAGTTGATTTGTGCCTTGCTGCCAACTTTTTCACTTAGTTTCTAATCTAGCTTCTTTTAGGATTTATATTGTGTTCTCTGCTATTTTTGCATCCAGTGATGCCTTAGAATAATATATAGACAAGTTGTACATGCACCTAGTAGTCCTAGTTCCATGCAAGAACTTTTCATTGGAAAATATTGATGTTGATTATTAGAAATCAAGTATGTTTGATTTTGTCTACCAGGTCTAGTGATAGGGAGTTCTGTTAAGACATTCCTTGATGTGAAGTCCCAAGTTCAATTCCTTGCCGGGGCGATATATTAGACATGATGAAAATGTAGTCTTGCCAAACTTACAAAAGACATGTTGAAGATATAGTCTTGCCAAACTTCAAAAGAATAAAAATATGTTCGATTTTATCAGTACTACTAATCTGTTTATAAATAAAAAAATTGTAATTTTCTTCTTATTTACTTTGCCTCCTTCTTCCTCATTTTAGTAGTTACAAAACAATATGCCAATTTTTTATATATTGATAACTTTGAAATTTATTAATCTCTCTTGTGATATTGCATCTCTTGTGTGAATTACAATAAAATTTAGGCTAGAGCTGGCTTTAAGGATTAATCTAATTTTCAAAAGTTAGTAATTTTCTTCTCATTTACTTTGCCTCCTTCCTTATTTTAGTAAATACAAAGAAGTATTTTAGTAAATACAAAGAAGTATGCCAATTTTTTATATATTCATAACTTTGAAATTTATTAATGTCTCTTGTGATATTGCATTTCTGGTCTGAGTTACAATAAAATTTAAGCAATATTAGTTTTGGTTTTAAAGAATAATCTAATTTTTAGAATTTTAATTTTTATGAATTTATATTATTTTTTTTTTTAAGTTTAATCTAATTCTTTTATATTTCGATTGGTTTTTTTTCAATTTGATAAATAATTATTATTTAAAATAATTTTTTTTAATATAGTCAATGTTCTAAAAAATCTTGAAACAATGTAATACATCAAATAACACTAGAGCATTAATTAATATGTGGAATTTCTGGAAAACAAAGTGTAATACATCAAATAACACCAGAGTATTTGTTGAAAATGTAATTTCAACGCAGCCGTACTGCGCTCTCCAAAACCGCCAGATTGAAAACCACAAAACCGCCCAGAGCACATCGCACCGCCTTCCCATGAAAAGTTGTTTCCGTATATTGGCCTCTGATGCGTTTTGGTGCAGGCACGTGGCTCTCGCCTGACGTCAGCATCTCTGACATATCGGGAGGTAAAGCTCAGCAACAAGGTGGCTTCCGATATCAATCTCCACCGTTGGATTTGCTTCTTCATCCTCCACCGTCGATCTCCGAAGCTGCATACGACCCGCATCAAATCAATAGTTTGCGTGGCGTGTGAGGATTCCCGTTGACCGCCGTAGAAGAGAATTAATGGAGCTGGTGGTTGTTCGTATTTTTTTTGGTGGAGGCTCTTTAATAAGGTGATGGGCTCATACGTGGTATACCTTTTTGTTTTGGTGTACACGTTATGTTTTTTTTATGGTATTCATATTAAAAAAATGTAGCGTGAAATGAGCTCGAGGCAGGGGAGAAAGATATTTTTTTATGTGTTGGCCATCAAAAAAAAAGGGAAGGAGCAGCGAATGCACAGTTGTGCATAAAGAAAAATGGTGGAGCTCATGCATTTTTTTGAGTTGACATTGTATTGTGAGAGAGTGAAAATGTATGCACAGCAGTGCATAAAAATCAGTTGCTCATTGTAATGAAGAGCGCGTAGTGTGAGGATAATGCACAGCAGTGCTATCCGTAAAGAAAAAGAGTGAGCACATGTGTTTTAAGTAATTTTTTCTATGTATTGGATTTGCATGGAAATGCAAAAGAAAAGAGCGCTCAAGTATTTCTGAAATAGTAAATGTAATGTAAAGTTTACTGCATATGTTTTTTTTTTTACAGCAGTAAGTGTAAAAATGGTTTTTCACAGCAGTGAATGTAAAAATGGGTTTTACAGCAGTAAACCCAGCACAGTGAACTCTCAGGTGGAGAGAAAAGATAGAGTTTTGTTTTTGATGGGTGAAAGTAATTTTTGTAAATCCCTCTGAGTGAAAGAGGATGTATGTTTGTATCAGGTTTTATATTTTAAGTAATAGAAATGTTCTTATGGCTATGTAATGGACTGTTCTGAGTAATTTTATTTAAAAGCTTCCCTGTGCATAAAGATCCTGAGGCAGAGAAACAGAGCATTACCTATGTGTGTTTGAAATCTTGGTTTTTGGTATTTCCCATGGAAAAATACCCAACAATGGTATCAGAGCAAGTCCAGGCTCTTTGAAGACTCAAAGAAGCTGAAGGAAAGATTCTTGTTGCAGCAGTAAAGCTTCTCCAGCAGTGTGAAGTTTCAGCCAAAGGGATTCAGGTATTTCTTAAAGTTTTTGTGTTACTGTTAAAGGAACAGTCAGTGATTTAAAAGAAAACACAGTCAAGTATTTAAAGCCTAGATAAGAATGGCAAGGTCAAAGAAGAAAGCCTCCAGGGCTGTTAAAAATGTGTCTCCCCCCTCTACTAAACTAGAAGGCAATCCATTAGAATACATTCTATTTGAAACCCCAAAGTTTGATGGAAACTTTGATGTATGGGAAATAAAGATGAGGGCTTTCCTAATGTTTGAGGGGATTGAAGTCTGGGAGTCAGTGATTGATGACAGCAAGATGGATAAAGAATCCATGGAGTATGATGCACAAGCAGCAAAGACTATCTTGGATGGACTGCCTGATTCTGTGAAGAGGAATCTAGGAAAATACACATCAGCAAAGGATATATGGGATAGACTGCATGACCTTCATGCAAAGGGAGCACTGACCATGACAATGAGTCAAGAAGAACCCATCATAGAAGCTGAGAATGAGAAGCTTGACCTCATCAAGCTTCAAGTAAGAGAAAGGGATGAAGAGCTTGCCAAGCTCAAGAAGGAGCTTGATCAATGCAAGAAGAAACATCATGAAGAAGTCATATCCATGACAAATCAGCTGAATGAAGCAAAGAAGCAGGCAGATGCCTTGACAAGTCAACTTGAAGAAAGACACAAGAGAGTGAACAAGCTTGTGGAAGAGATTGGACAGTACAAGGTAGAGGTCTCCTCCCTTAAGTCTGAACTACAAGAGGCCAGGAAGCAGGCACAAGAAGCTGAAAAGAAAATGAAGAGCAGTCAAGCAAAAGATGAAGAAATCTCCAAAATGAAGACAGAGATTATCTCCTTCAAAATAGTAGCAGCTGAAGCTACTCGTAGCAAGGAAGAAACTGAGGGACAACTAGCAAAGAAAAATAATGAATGTGAAAAGTTGGAAGAAGAGATTGTTCTCCTCAGGAAGAAGGTTGAAGGGATGAACAAGATCATGAAGAGCTCTCAAGCTTTGGATGACATGCTCAGCTATCACAGATCTCCATCTGATAAATCAGGACTTGGGTATGTAGCTGAACCCTCAAACAAGGATGAGGATGCTTTAAGCAAAGGAGATGTGAAGAAGCCAGAAAGAGATGGTGATGCTCCTAGTTCCAGCAAAGGCAAGGAGAAGAATGAAGGTTGCAATAGAAGAAATCCTGCTCCAAGCAGAAAACAAGCTCCAAGAAGAAATGTAGCTGATGGCAAAGAGGCAAGATGCAATGGTTATCATCAAAGGATCTCAAGGCAGCAAGGCTTCAGAAGTACATCAAGAAAACCTCCATCTCCCAGGTACCAAAGTTCATTTTATGGTTATTGTTACTCTTGTTCAAACTTTGGTCATATGGCAAAAGACTGTAGAGCATTTCATGGAGATAGATGTTGTGGTCCCCGACAATCTCCAAGAAATAATTTCACAAGAAGAAATCATGAATTCTCATTCATGAATAAAGTTGAATGCTTCAAGTGTCATAACATTGGGCATATGGCACGAGATTGTAACTTAAGATGGGCTGCTATGCAAGCTAGACCCACACAAAAGAAGAAAGTTACACAAGTATGGAGAAGGAAGGTAATACAATCTGAAAACCCCTTGAACTCCCCAGTGGTTCTAAATTTGTTTTGAGAAGAGTCTGCCAAAAGAAGACAAGCATACACTAAAGGGGAGCTTGAATTTTTTTATTTGCTGAACTGTATTAACAGTCATTTGTTGATGGAGGATGTATTGCAGCGCAGCAGTTGCAAATGAAATGTTTGTTAATCCCTCTAAAAGGTAATATGCAGCAGTGATGAAATCAGCAATGTTTTTGCTTTGTTTTTATGCAATATGCACAGAAATGCATAAAGAAGAAAAGATGGCAGCGCTGAAATGTAAAGAGCAGCAGTGAGATAAGAGAAAAATGCAAAGCATGGAGACCCTCACAGCAGTGGGAAGATAGAACATAAGACAACAGTTTGGAATTTTTTTTGGAGCACATGGATTAGAATGAACAGCAGTTTTGAATTTTTGCATGGCAATGGAATGTAGTTTTCTTTTATGTAATGTGAAAGAATATACTCACAGCAGAATGAGTGTAATGCACAGCAGATGAAATGTTTTGTATTGGGAATGAAAATGCAAAGCAGTGAGAAGAAAATGAGAAGAAGGCAAAACGCAGCAGAGCGTAAATGCCCAGTGGCTGAGAATGCAATGAAATTCTTTCACACAGCAGTAAAAAAAATGTAATGTTTTTTTTATGCAATGCAGCATGCAAAGAAATGCATAAAGAAAAACAGGGACAACAGATTTTTAATGCACACTGGATGTATAAGAATGTGTGTGGCAGCAGAAAGCCAAAGGAATTGCACAGTAGTGCATTGTGTAAAAAAAATGAAGACTAAGATTGTGTGAAGCAAGGGTGCATGAGAAAAGGCAGCAGCCTGTGTTATTTTTTTTGTGTGGAGAATGAAGTGCCAAGAGTATGGGCACAGCAGTATGATGAAACAAAAGGCAGCGACAATGCAAATTGCAGAGGCAATGCAGCAGCAAGAAGTTATGGACAGTAGCATGATGGCAAGAAGGAGAAGCACACAGCAATGCAAATAAAAAAAAATGCAGCAGCAAGAAGTTTTGAACAGTAGCACATGCAAAAGAAATTTTCCTTACAGCAGTAAAGGTAAATGTAATGAATTTTGTTGTTCATTGAATTGATATGCAATATATGCAACAGCAGTGAGTGCGAGAAATATTTACACACAGCAGTGTAAATTTGTAAATTGGGACAGTGTAATTGTTCTAGAAAAGACAGAGTATTTGTCTTTGAAAAGTGCACAAGCAGTGCAGGTGTAGACACAACAGTGTGGGGTAGACACAGCAAAGAAGATGACACAATAGTGCAGCAAAGAATATGCAGCAGCATAAAAGAACAATGTAATGAGTTTGCACACACAGCAGTGCAATGATTGTTTGTTTTGGAACTGCATTTGAAGCAGTCATTTGGTGAAACCCTCTATTAAAGAGGAAGGTGCTTTTCAGCACATTGTCATTAGTGAATCCCTCAGTCAAGAGGAAGATGCTTTTTAGCATACACATGGTAAATCCCTCTATCAAGAGGATGATGCTTTTCAGCATAGTCACAAGTGAATCCCTCTGTCATGAGGAAGGTGCTCTTAAGCACAGTTTCAGGTTAATCCCTCTATTAAGAGGAAGACAACTTTGTTTGTTTGTGAACTGCATCAGAAGCAGTTGGTGAATCCCTCTATGTGAGGAAGATGTCTTTGTAACAGCAGTGTTGGTGAATCCCTCGATGTGAGGAAGTGTTTGGGTATGTTTGAACGCCCAGCAGTTGAAATTAAAGGGGAGTGTTGAAAATGTAATTTCAACGCAGCCGTACTGCGCTCTCCAAAACCGCCAGATTGAAAACCACAAAACCGCCCAGAGCACATCGCACCGCCTTCCCATGAAAAGTTGTTTCCGTATATTGGCCTCCGATGCGTTTTGGTGCAGGCACGTGGCTCTCGCCTGACGTCAGCATCTCTGACATATCGGGAGGTAAAGCTCAGCAACAAGGTGGCTTCCGATATCAATCTCCACCGTTGGATTTGCTTCTTCATCCTCCACCGTCGATCTCCGAAGCTGCATACGACCCGCATCAAATCAATAGTTTGCGTGGCGTGTGAGGATTCCCGTTGACCGCCGTAGAAGAGAATTAATGGAGCTGGTGGTTGTTCGTATTTTTTTTGGTGGAGGCTCTTTAATAAGGTGATGGGCTCATACGTGGTATACCTTTTTGTTTTGGTGTACACGTTATGTTTTTTTTATGGTATTCATATTAAAAAAATGTGTTAACGTTTTGGAGCGTGAAATGAGCTCGAGGCAGGGGAGCAAGATATTTTTTTATGTGTTGGCCATCGAAAAAAAAGGGAAGGAGCAGCGAATGCACAGTTGTGCATAAAGAAAAATGGTGGAGCTCATGCATTTTTTTTGAGTTGACATTGTATTGTGAGAGAGTGAAAATGTATGCACAGCAGTGCATAAAAATCAGTTGCTCATTGTAATGAAGAGCGCGTAGTGTGAGGATAATGCACAGCAGTGCTATCCGTAAAGAAAAACAGTGAGCACATGTGTTTTAAGTAAGTTTTTTTATGTATTGGATTTGCATGGAAATGCAAAAGAAAAGAGCGCTCAAGTATTTCTGAAATAGTAAATGTAATGTAAAGTTTACTGCATATGTAGATTTATTTTACAGCAGTAAGTGTAAAAATGGTTTTTCACAGCAGTGAATGTAAAAATGGGTTTTACAGCAGTAAACCCAGCACAGTGAACTCTCAGGTGGAGAGAAAAGACAGAGTTTTGTTTTTGATGGGTGAAAGTAATTTTTGTAAATCCCTCTGAGTGAAAGAGGATGAAGTTTGTATCAGGTTTTATATTTTAAGCAATAGAAATGTTCTTATGGCTATGTAATGGACTGTTCTGAGTAATTTTATTTAAAAGCTTCTTTGTGCATAAAGATCCTGAGGCAGAGAAACAGAGCATTACCTATGTGTGTTTGAAATCTTGGTTTTTGGTATTTCCCATGGAAAAATACCCAACAGTATTAATTACCAAGTGGGTGACTTCAAATGAAGGGGAACTTGGATAGAACCATGTGGAAGGGTGGGTTGATTATAGATGGCATTTTGGGACTTTGAATATAAAGGTGTGTACATGGGTACACTTTTTTAATAAAATGGTCATTTATCAATGCATTCATTAGTTACAAGGGGAGAACGGTATTTTATCACATAATAAAAGATGGAAAAATAGTGATAATATGAAATTTTTTTAAATTTAGTTGTGGAAGTAAAAATTCTGGTAGAGACATATACATAATAACAATAAATACAAATAATCTAAGCGAGTAATGTTATATAAATGTTATTTTATATAGTAGGTTTATTATATATGTGAAAGAAATTAGTAATTTTTTAATATAGTATTTTAAGTTTGTTGAAATAAACAAAATATTTATTTTTTAATATTAATTAGTAATTTTTTAATATAGTGATTATATAGTATTTTAAGTTTGTTAATGTAAACAACATATTTATTTATTTTTTAATATTAATATTGTATTTTTTTAATAATTTTTAAAAATGGATGGTAGGAGTTTTTGAGATGTTTAATATTTTTGAGTGGACATTTTATCTATCATTGTGGATAAAAAAACTCTTCTATTTATTTAATGTTTTTTATACTTTATTTAAAAAAAAATCACTTAAATTTTGATGAGCATGACATCATGGCAAAGTTTTGAGATAACTTCTTTATTCACCAAAATTAGCATTATAGAAGCTCTAAATCTTGTCTTCAAACTTGTCGATCTTGAAACAATTAACCTCATTAAAATTTGTCTTATCTCCACTTTTCTTACCTTTAAAGGATCTTGTAAGGTACAACTAAGGGTTCCTCCTTTTCCCCAGTGGTTGCCAACATTTCTATGGAACATTTAAGCTGCAACATTTTGGTCTAGCTCTTTGAAGTTGTCCTCTGCATTGTAATGACCCAACTGGTCAAACCAAAGGTGTGAAAACCGATTCATTTCATCTTCACACCAACATGTTAACATAATAAACCAACAATTTTTTCAATAATAAAAAATAAGGACTTGTATAAATTTTGTGGTCATTTAGCTATTTACTTGCATAGTTTTCCATTAGTCATCTCACTCCGGTCATAACCAAATGTTGCAATGCAAAAGTTTCATCAGCAAGTAAGCAACCACCAAAGTAGATAGTTTCTCTTCATAATCATAATCCCAACTACAACCATCTGAATAGCTCATTTGAAATCATTATTTTCTTCACATCAACGATGTCTTAGTGCATACATGATGATCAATCAATTCCTTCCCATTTCTTTCATTTCACGCCAAAATGTTTAATCAACATTGCAATTATCAACTCAAATGTTGATGTTCTTGGTGCTATTAGTTTAACTTCTCCTACATCCATCATACATTGGTGTAATGGCTTGGGAACTCCCAATAAAAATTTGGCCTTGCGTGACATGTTAGGCTACAACATCGATGTCACCTTATGGGGTCTGCAATGTCATGCTGGAGGGGCAAACATTTTTGCCTTCACACCTTAACCACTTTTGTCCTTGAAATCAAAGGGGGTTGTGTTGTTGAGTTCAATGGAAGGACTATTGGAACTATCCCCACCACTTTCCTTCTTGTAAACCCGAATATTGTTGAAACACACCAACTCCAACAACGGTTTCAGGAAACGCCGCATTGAAGTCATCCTCACCTTCATTGAGCCGAAAATACACAGGGTTCTCTAACAGGCCCCTAAAAAATAATAATTGATCAACTTGTTTCAATGTCCCTCTTTGAGAAAGCTCTATGGAATATCATATGTGCTATTGCTACAACAATTAACATGGAAGATTTTTACTTCTTTACATGCCCCCTTAGCATTGATGGGATGAAATGCATGAAAAAGGTTGTCCAAAAATCTAACAACACATGGCATTACATGAAATGCAACAGTTCCTTCCTTGAATGTGACTACCACTATGTATTCCATCTTGACTTGCATGACCACATTGGCCATGTGGAAAATGTTGTTTCTTTCACTGATGTTGCAACTAAACTCTTGGGTGTAATAGCAAAGGACCCTTGCCTCCTTTCAAGCGAGCCACAATCCTTCATAGAGATCTCCACTAAGATCAAATGTTGCCACTTCATTTTCACCGTTTCTATTAAACCAACCACTTTCAACAACATTGGACGCATATGCCCAACCCTTAAGCACTTTGATATATGTTTAGAAAATATTTCACGCCATTTTAAAATAACTAAAGAAATTGAACTCCTCTGTTATGTAAGTTGTGCCTACAAGGATTGTCATTGTTCTAGGACGTTTATGTTAATGTAACTTTCTTCTTAAATTTAACCTCCTACTACATTCTTTAGAAGGTATATAGAAACTCAAATTTTGATTGTATTTCATTGTCCATACTTTTTACTTAATTATTGCCTTCCACATTCATCCCACTCCTTTGCACCTCTTGGTGCAATTGCTAGTATATTTTCTGCTAAATTTACTTGTTTTTAATGATGTGTCATTTTAGTGAGGCAACTCATAATGAAAATACTATTGTAACTTTAATGGTTAAAATAGTAAAATAATATTTTATATAATGATGATGATAATTTAATTTAAAGTTGTAATATAATTACTTATTTTTCTAATGATGTGTCATTTTAGTGAGGCAACTCATGATGAAAATATTGTTGTAACTTTATTGGTTAAAATAGTAAAATCTCCAAGTGTTAAGAGAGATCTCTTTGCATATTAAGATATTTCCATCTCAAGAGATTTAATTCTCCACTTAAATTAGGTTATATTCCACATGAATACTATGGGTTCTCATAAAGCAAGTCATATGTTTTGTCATAATGTTTTTGTTCTCCTAGTCTACAAGGTAGTGCTCTCCACTCACTCTAAAGTATGCTATTTTTTGAGTCTGCCATGGAGGTTACAATATTTGCTTTTTGCACATGTGACAATAAGTTGATCTAATACATGGATAAAGTAGGTAATCATATTTGCTTTTTGCACATGTGACAATAAGTTGATCTAGTACATGGATAAAGTCTTTCCTGGATTATGTATTCTCTGAACTATGTACTTTCATTATTTATAAATGGAAAGCATAACAAGACATTACAACATCTCTTACATACTGAGTTAGAAAAATACCATGGATTCTCTTAAATCAAGTCAAAATATTTACAGGACAAAACATTACAACATCTCTTACATACTGAACTAGAAAACACTTCTCTATACAATTATTGTTAAAATTATAACATGAACTGAAATCTTGCATACTAAACTAAAAAAACACTTCTTTGTACTATTATTGTTAAAATTATAACAGAGACTGAGATTTTGGATGCATTTTCATTTCACCAATCAAATTGATATTAACCCAAAAAAGAAAAGAAAAGAATTGATTTAACCAACCAAAAAAAAGCTCCCAATGCATTGAATCAGCACAGCGACGGGACCAGAGAATCCAAGGATAAACGAGGGTATAGTACAGGGGCATTCATGTCATCTCATTTTTTGACAACATCCTTTGGGTTTTCTCGAGAATTTCATATTGTTATAACCCAAAATTTAAAATTTCAATTATTCCGGTTTAATAAAAGATTTCATTACAATTTAAATTTGCAATTTCTATTGAATTTAAGTCTCTCTGATTTTCACTGTAACTGTTCTTCACAAATTTCCTTCTTTCCTTTCGAAGTCAAAGAAGAGAAGAAAGAAAAAGGGCTGCAGTAAGCGTGGCGACTAACTGATTGTCCAAGAACGCCGCATTGAAGTTCTGTCGAGCGAGAAAATGGATCCAGAAGCACAAGGGCTTGTGATAGTCAACCTAATTATGACGTTTATGTGTGGATTACAGTGGACTCCGTCATTTTCCTTTTGCTTTCTTTACACGAAAGTTCCTGTTCTTTGCCCTAATGGCTGATAACAGATGCAGTTGGAAATTGGAATTCTAGGAAAGAGAAGACCCAATGATTGCACTATCTGGTATTCAATCCACAAACCATTGACTCAATTGCATTGGCATTCACATTAGTATTGTTTATTAAGACAATTTCATTGCCATTAACATTGCAGGAGAGGATTGATTTTGTTGGTTTTCCCTTTTGTTTTTTCCAACTGCACTGCAATTCTAGGATTGTATTTGAATTGTTGAACCCCCGTATTCATAACAGACACCACAAGTCCATTGTGTCAAGATAAGCAGACGCCCAACAACATGAGGGTACCTGAAAATTCCCAGAGTAGTGCATTGAGGGCAATTGTGGTTGCCCTTTTGGTGGTTCACCTTGATGGGCTTAATGAAGAAGGGCATTGTCTTCTTGAGTTTAAAAAAGACCTGAATGACCGCATTGGTAAATTGAAAAGTTGGGTGTCCACCGATGAGAATCCCTGTAATTGGGAGGGTGTAAAGTGCATAAACAGTACTGGTAATCCTAGAGTATGGTCCCTCAATCTCAGTGGTATGAATTTAACAGGGAGATTGTTCCCCAATATTGCAAATTTGACTTCTCTGAGAGTTTTTAACGTTTCAAAGAACGAGCTGTCGGGTGAGATGCTGCCAGAGTTTGGGGACTGCTCGCAGCTGGAGATTCTGGATGTGAGTACCAATAGCTTGCAAGGTAACATCCCTCCGCAGTTAGGCAAGTTAACGTCCTTGACAAAACTTTATTTGTTTGAGAATGACATTGGTGGAAATCTGCCACAAGAGCTAGGTAATCTCTCATCTCTGGTGGAGCTTCTTATCTATACCAATAATCTTACTGGTTCATTGCCTACATCGTTTAAGAATCTCAAGAACTTGAAAGTCTTCCGAGTCGGGTACAATATGCTGTCAGATCCAATTCCGCCGGAAATGGGCGAGTGTGATAGCTTGCAGATTCTTGGATTGGCTCATAATAATTTTCAAGGTGAAATTCCGAAGGAGTTAGGAAAGCTTCGGAACTTAACAACATTGATATTGTGGTTGAACGGATTCTCGGGTTCAATTCCTAAAGAGCTCGGAAATTGCAGCAAGTTAGAGATGATTTATTTGTATGAAACCAATTTGGTTGGAAGGATTCCAGTGGAGCTTGGAAACTTGCAAAATCTAAAGAAACTATATCTGTATGGGAATAATTTGAATGGAACAATCCCATGGCAGCTAGGGAACTGTGTTTCTGCAATTGAGTTTGATCTCTCCAAAAACATGTTGACAGGATCCATTCCTTCGGAGCTTAGTCGCATAAAAGGTTTGTGGCTGCTTCATTTGTTTGAGAACCAACTGAGGGGAAATATTCCTCGAGAACTGGGGCAGTTAAGACAGTTAAAGAGATTGGATCTATCTATCAATCAACTTAATGGCAGTATCCCAACTGAATTCCAATATTTGACTTCTTTGGAACAACTACAACTTTATGATAATTCCCTGAATGGTATAATTCCTCCAGAGATCGGAATTTACAGTAGACTAACAGTGCTTGATCTGTCAGAAAATCTTCTCAGTGGGAGTATACCAAGTCAAGTTTGCAAGCTTGGAAAATTGCAACTGTTAAACCTTTGGTCCAATCAGCTGGTGGGGAATATTCCTTATGGTGTGAAGACCTGCAAATCCCTAATGCAGCTGCGTCTGGGAGAGAACAAACTGACTGGTAGCCTACCCGTAGAGCTTTGCCGATTTGTAAATTTGACCACTGTTGAATTATATCAGAACCAGTTCAGCGGATTAATTCCACCAGGGCTAGGGAACTGCAAAAGCCTGGAGAGGCTTCACTTGTCCAATAACTATTTGGTGGGTCACCTCCCGGCCGAGCTTGGGAATCTTTCGCAACTAGTGACTTTTAATATCTCATCAAATAAACTTACAGGAAGCATTCCTCTGCAGCTTGGCGAATGCGCAAGACTTCAACGACTTGACATGAGCAGAAATTCTTTTAGTGGCAGTCTCCCAAAAGAGATGGGCAATCTTCTTGCTTTGGAATTACTGAAGCTTTCTGATAACAAACTGTCAGGGCGGATACCTGTTATTCTTGGAGGGCTTTCCCATTTGACAGAACTGCAAATGGGTGGGAATAAGTTTTCAGGACCTATCCCACCACAACTTGGTCATCTTACAGGCTTGCAGATTGCTCTAAATCTGAGCTTGAATAGGCTTTCAGGAAAAATACCGGTTGAACTGGGCAACCTGAGTTTGTTAGAATCCATATATCTCAATAACAATCAATTTGTTGGTCAACTTCCTCCTTCATTTGCAAGCCTCTCCAGTTTATTCGTGTGCAATGTTTCATATAACAATCTTACTGGGCCTCTGCCTAACAAAACTATATTTCTCAGCATGTCTGTTAGTTGTTTCATTGAAAATAAAGGGCTCTGTGGAGGGCCAATGCCAGATGCATGCAAACTTTCAAATGCATGGCCATCTGCCTTTTCCCCTGTTTGGCAGGAGACGAAGAACACAAGGGGGAAAGTTGTGGCCATAATTGTTGGCATTTTAGGGGGGTCTTTATTGATTATGCTGCTGGCCATCTACTATATTTCCGGGAAACCAGTACGTTGTGCGCTTGTTTCTCCAAAAGAGTCTATTGTTTACTTTTTCCCAACAGAGAGCTTTACTTCCCAAGACCTAGTAGAAGCCACAGATAATTTCTCTGAGACAGCTGTGATTGGAAGAGGAGCATGTGGAACAGTTTATAAGGCCACCATGCATTCTGGACAAGTTATTGCTGTCAAGAAGATGGCTTCTCAAAGCCAAGGAAACCATGTAGAAAACAGCTTCAGCACTGAGATATCAACTCTTGGTAAAATCAGACACCGCAATATCATGAAGCTGTATGGTTTCTGCTATGACCAAGAATCAAAGCTTCTTTTGTATGAGTATATGCCAAAAGGAAGCTTGGGCGAGCTGCTTCATGGAAGTTCATGGATATTAGATTGGGATACTCGTTACAAAATTGCCAGAGGAGCAGCAGAAGGGATTTCATATTTACATCACGATTGCATACCACGGATTGTTCATCGAGATATAAAGTCCACCAATATTCTACTTGATGATGATTTTGAAGTGCATGTGGGAGACTTTGGCCTGGCAAAGCTGATTGATGTTCCAAATCCACTGTCAATGTCTGCTGTTGCTGGCTCATATGGCTATATTGCTCCTGGTATGTTATGTCTGCACCCTGACTGAATCATATTTACTATATCTCCGTCTGTCACTAAGAAACATGCTATTTATTACTCAAGAATCATATAATTCACATTTATTACTCAAGAATATGTTTTTACTGCATGAATATTGCTTCCATGCACGATTCTTCTATTTTTTCTACGCATAGGGAAACCAAGTTAGGGTTAACAACAAAATTAGGGTTTATGATCTTCATTCAGGTTGCCATTTTTCTTTTTTTACGCAAGGAGACCAGGTTAGAATTAGCCACGAAAGTAGGCTCTGTACATTGGTAATAAGTTTAATTTTTTTTAATTGAATGATTTTTTCGAAGTTGCAGTGAGATTCATATTTATCATATTCAGCACTCCAATGTTGCAATGACGTTAAAATCTGGTGATGGGCTTCAATGTTCATAGGCTATTTTCTCAACCTGGTTCATTCACACCTTTATTCATATATATTTGGTTAAAATGGTAGGGTACCAATTTTTTAAATTAATTAATAAATAAATGAATTTAATAAAATATAAACGAACGTAATTATAATCCTAAATAATTTAATAGCTTCAAGGGCTGTAGTTTGTATGGCCGTGTTATAAAGATGTGTAAATTTAATATTTGAGGTTTAAATTTTGTGATGTTTTATGTGGGTGTTGATAGATATTGGTTTAATTAAAGGTTATAGGGGTAGCATTTAGTCAATAGGTATCAATAAATGATAAATATCAAAACACTTATCTCATGATTTAGATTATTTTTTATTATTAAAAATAGTTAAATTATAGCTCTATTTATATTAATATTGTTGTGCCCTCTTTACAACCTTAGTATGGAATGCATGTTGGTTTTTTCTTTCATGCGTGAAGGCTTGACATGCTAACTTGTTCCTGAAGGTGCATGTTGGTTGCGTTTGTCCCCTTTGCATGCTTCGTTTGTTCTTTAGTGGGTGAACCTGTCCATCGGTGAACTTGTCCATTTGTATGTGCTCCCTTCGTTTATCCGGTTCCTTGTCTTGACATGTTTGTTGGTGTACCTTTACCTGCACTCACTCATGACGAGACAACATTAAATCCAAAACCTCCTAGCCTACCATGACATATGATCTTTCGGATGTAGGTGATCCCGAGAGGACATTAAATCTAAAACCTCCTAGCCTACCATGACACATGATTTTTTGGATGCAGGTGATCTAGAGAGGCATCTTGGCTGTGATGCGGGATGATGGCTCGAGGCAACTGCTAATGAAAACTGCGGAAGAGTCGCCCAGAGATGGAGAACAAACAATCTGAGTGGACAATGACTGTTTGCAAGGTCTGACTCGGTTGGGAGGCAAAATTGTGCAAATTTTGGGAGGGACAGTCAGGACTGAAGGAGGGCAAGACAGGCATGCTCTGGGCATTTGTTGGACAACCAGATGTTGTAGTTAAAGTTACTTTTAAAAATAGTAAAATAATAATTTAAGTTAACAAATTTAAAATAGTGATAACAAAAATTTTAATGTCGGCCATAATTAAAATAAGTCAATTTGCACTTTAATTTTACATTACTTAACAAATGTATAGTAACAAAAAGAAAAAAAAATATATATTAATAATTTTCCTTCTAGTAGGAGGAAGAAATGTAATTTTTTCACTACTTAATATGGAGATGAGTAAAAAAAAATAATTTACTTTTTACTATAATGAAGAAATGTAATTTCTTCACTACTTAAGATGGAAGTGATAATAAATAGTATTATTGATATTACATGTGATATTTAAAACAAAAAATATTTTACTATCAATGTTTATATCAAGTAACATAATTTTATATCTACTTTATATAGAGAAAAATAAGGTAATATTTTTATTTTTTTTCACTTTTATAACCTAGGAGATGTGTAATTTATTTTATTTCTAATATGGTGTTGTGATGTAAGATTTTAAAAATATCAGTAACAAAGAAAAATTTAGGGTAGATTATAAATAAAAATTTTCAATACCTAGGTTGTCACATACCCCGGTAACCTCACATGTAAAAGTAGGGAGTTAGAATTTTTTATACAATTACCACAAGTAATTAATCAATTCACAACTCCACAAATCATCACTAACCATTAGATATACTATTCATTAGTACATCAAGTAAATTGCCATCAAAGACAGTAAATTTCATAACCATTGCATAACCTTTAACCATCACTGTAATAACAAAAACTGTCTCATGAATCCATGCATCCATTTCTTGATATCCTTAACCATGTTAGATAATCATGTACTAAGACAGTATGGTTGTCACATCAAATAAAGAACCATCATCATTAAGGACCCATCATTATCAACAGACACATAAGGCAATCACATCAATCACACCATAGAACATGGATATACCCTGGAAACCCCGTAGGGTGAAAACCAGCAAACGTTTAATCTTATTATTAAACGCTCGTGAGGGTTTTCACCCCTCACTCAATGGTTTATAAGGGATTCCATCCCTTAACCATTGTCTTAAAATCTTTACAATGAATTATCATTAAGTTGTCACATAACTAGCTAAAAGCTAATACAATTTACATGTAATCTTTTATTTACATACCGCCACATACAACATCCCTTGTGGCATAATTGTTCTAGCAATGGACAATACTGCAGCTTGAATTCATCTGCATGGACGAATAATCCTTTTTCCTGCCATAATGTTAAACATCACTTTCCTTGGCACCATCTGCCATCGTTTCCTGTCAATGCGGTCATTAACAATCTTGGCAACAAGATTAGTTACATTATTATTCAAACAATAATCAACATCTAAAGAGATCTTTTAACATCTACTCATATGCATGAGCACGCATAACATACTAGCTAACTAGCATATATATATACCCAAATAATACTGTTTGACCTCCACAATGTTTACTAATGCATAACTCTCTTTAAGAGTTCTAACCATTAGTTTACAAGTCCATGTTTCTTTCTAAAACATATAACACAATGGTCAAGATTTATCATAGTTTTGCTAACATACAAAGAACACATCTCCCTAACACGATGACTGTTCTTTGAGCCATTAGCTTATCCTAATATCCCTTCTTTAGTATATGCAGTGGACATAGTCTTTTAATGATACAAGCATGGACTCATTAAGTACTTCTTTAACCAAGAAAAGAGATAAATTATTCAATCTTTTACCATATACATTACCACATGCATTAACCTATTCTCTTACAAAGAGAACATATAAAATCAATCATTCTTCTAATGCATGCACTAAAATTCTCTCTATAAGAATGCAGTTACTTATCTTTAGATCTAGGCGTTGATCTCTTCACATCCACCTTCAGCTCCACCTGCGGATTTCCTTGGAACGTTTCAGTGTGTGAAGATGATGCAGCCCAGGCCACTCCCAGGCCACCTCTACCAGGATCTTCTACAACCGTGCACATAAACCACGCACCTCAACACACTCTAGGTGTACACTTTGAAAGTTTGAAAGCTTATTTCTATCATTGTGATCTCATGACAAAGAAAGCAACCATGCTTGAATTTACTCTCAGCGCTCTTCATTTTAATGGACTTACGGTCAATTTAATAAACAGCCACAGGTATCCGAAATGTATTCGCTACATTCAATAATTCCCCACCCCATATGAAACCGCAGGCGTATATGTATATATATAATTAACTGTCACGGTTATGACTTAACACCGGCATAACATCGGTTATCCTTGGTAATTAAATATACAAAGAACGAACCTTTAATGCGCATCCAATATATATACCTGATCTAATAACGCCGCTGCCTGTATGTTTCTGTCGGTGTATATATATATATATATAGCCGTAATGGCTCAACCTTCTGCACCGACGTTATATAGCTATATTCGTTATGGTTAATAAGTTGCACAAACATAACAGTTTTTCTTTATGGCCCTTGTTATGCCATTCAAACTTCCACCGCAACCAACGAATATTCAAATGGATTTAAACACATAATACGCAGAGAAATAAATATTCACTTACGCCATGTGCAGCGATCCACCTCTGCTAAGGATTCTGCGATACATACACGTTCTGATTTGTATTCTAGAACTCTGCTACCAATTCAGAAGGTCTCCCCACGCTATTCCGGTCTCAGACTGATAAGGTTACAACCTCAGTTGCCCAATCTCATCTTGAAACTGCCATTAAAATCTAATATCATATAACTACCCTCTGCTATTAAACTGCTATTAAGTCGCGCCTCTTTTATCAGCGATAAATATGGTTTCGACCTCGCCACCAATCAAAGGCTCAAATATGATATCCGGTGACTGTATATTGATCCCAACGACGAGGGCACCTCGCCAAGCCCGGAGAATAAGTAGTGGACCCGATTCCATAGCTCGATTCATCGGTCGAGTTCGTTGGAGAAGGTGCACGGGGAACGGAAAAATCAATAACTGCCCATTCGATCTCATTTCCAATACCCAAATTCAAGAATCAGTTCCGAATTCTAAGGATCAGTTCCGAAACTAAATAACTATTCATAACTGTTAATTATGATGAGTTACCCGGTAGGGATGTTACATACTCCCCCCCTTAACAGGAACACCGTCCTCGGTGTTCATCTTTCATTGAGAACTTGAGATTTTACTCATTGTATAATCATCTAAACTGCACAAAAATGTGATCCTTTCTCTTTGAAATCAACGATTTCATTCCAAGAAAAGATGACAAACAAAATGTAATGATATAGTCATAAGAAATATCATTAGTTATAAGCATCAATAGTCATAAGCGTTCGTAATTGCAAAGATATGCATCTTCTAATCGCCACCACTTGGCCCTTATTCATTCATAATAAACAATTCTTTATGTCAACTTACCATTACTTACCATCTATTCTTTGGAAATCATGAATACTTTCATGTAAGACTTTTAATAGTGGTTGGACAATTCTTCAATCCTCCATGGTAAGTAATTCCTGTAATATATGACTAACAAATTCAATCGCATTAGTCACTATATTTTGAGTCAAATGAAATACTTTTGACTATCAATCAATTGTGCAATGCTAGATGATTTCTAAATCACAGTACTTTTACAAGTACTTAAAGAGCACCAACACTAATCATCAAATGATAAATCACTGCTCACGTGCACACTGAACGAATTCTCACTAAAGACATCCGCAAGGTGCTTCTAGATGTACCAAAAGAGCACCTAGCTCTCTAATCATCAAAACAGTCAATCACTGCATCATTTGGAAATGGTCTTAGCCCCTACTAAGACTTTCACAAAATTAATAAAATGATACAGGAATTAAAATTTCCAATAACTTCTTATTGAACATTAAACTCATTTCTTGTTAAGAGTGCATAACACATTTCACACCACTATATATAAAATTTATTTTCAACATATCATATAGCTGATTCATTCATTTCTTTAGCTATGAGCACCATAATAGGCTAAAGAATTCCCAACTCATGGGAACTGGTTTCCACAACCAGATCGAGTCATTTTCACATCCAGACAGTTTCTTTGATAGAGACCTTACCAGGTCTAACATGGGATTCCACTGGCCTACCAGCTCAAGAATTCCAGGAAGAGTAAATCTGGGCAGACAAGTACCATCAACCCCTCCGGGCAGGTAACTGCCATCAACCCAAGGCATTCAAGCCTTTCACAATCCGGGCAGACAAGTACCATCAACCCCTCCGGGCAGGTAACTGTCATCAACCCAAGGCATTCAAGCCTTTCACAATCCGGGCAGACAAGTACCATCAACCCCTCCGGGCAGGTAACTGTCATCAACCCAACTATCCACAACTGTCTGGCATGTTAAATTTCTCTTTTATTACTCTTTCTCAAAGTAATTTACACAATGAACCATATGAACATTATCATTAGCACAACAAACATGCATGTATACCATGCATTTACACTTAACCCCCAACATGGGTCCACAACATCAAGATTGATGGGAAACATATCCATCATACACGTTGTATGCATGCAAATTTTCCAAATAACATAATTCATGCATATCATATTTATAATTGCATTTCACATTGCAGCAATTTATGTGATGAGTTTTCTTGTTGCCGTTAAGCTACCACTACTTAATCCCATCAGCAACGTTAGTTATAAATATGCATCAGTTAACACGTATTCCATTTCCAAGAGTTCTCATGCATACAATATTGTCATGTATACAAGCATATGCAAATATTCATCAATGTATAAATGTCGACAACAGTTGAGTTAATAATCTAAACATTTCCAATTTTTCCATAGTCTGTTGTCTTAATCCAAATCGTCATTATTGGAGTATTATCTTACGTTTACTATGGCTAGCTTTAGTCATGCATCGTTAGTATAATTAAACATAATTTCTCTAACATACAAGAACATAACTCTTATGTCACAATGACTAATCTTTGTGCATACCATTGCTTATCATATAAGCCCTTCTTTAATGTATGCAACACTTATTCCCTTCACTAGAAGACTACCATCATTTCATACAACAAACCACATACCTCTTTCTTAAAGGAAGTCATTTTAATCCTCATTTCTCTAACTTCCGATGTGAGGTTTTCTCAAGATTCCCTTTCAAGAAATTATTAAAGATATCTATCTTTAGGCATAAAAATCAAGATACAAAAACAAGGTTTACTTATCCTTTATGCATCAAAATCAAGCAATCAACACAGCTCATCCAACAAGACAATCTCTCCAAGAGATTATTATTTTCAAGGAAGCTAACATGACCACTTTCTCTAAGTACACACAGACTCATAATTCCAAAGTCACAATAGCTACCAATATGCAACATGTGTTCTCCTAACACAATTACTTTACTTCAATGCACATAGTTCTTTTCATGAAACAAGTAAGGATTTTGGTTCTTGTATGAACACTATTCTAATGTGTCTTTAAAGGAAAGAACCTCTATTTCCATTTTCAAGAACTCTCATAAAATCCTTTATCTTCATACATGAAGTATGCACACTCTTTTAGAGTAAAACTATATTTATGTATATATATAATATACTCTTTCTTCAAAAAAGTTAGAAATGAATATCTATGTGCCTAGAAGCACATCTTTAGCTATCTTTATCATGCATGTAATGCATAATCATTTCACTAGAGCTTAGAACTAACTAGAATCATAATGCAATTAGCATATATATATATATATATATATATATATATATATATATATATATATATATATATATATATATATATATATATATATATATATATATATATATATATATATATATATATATATATATATATTTTCCAAGAAGCTTTTATCAATAAAGATACATATTTTAATTCAAGAAAACTTGGCCACCTGCCATGCTATGTCCTCAGGACATTTATATACCTCATCCTCTTTTCTCAAGAAGATACTTTGGCTATATTTAGCAAGGATTTTATAGACAAAAGACAAGCATTTCACACACAAGACTCACGTGGAGTCTTCCTAATAGGAACTACCTATTTTCTTTACCAATAAAACATACAAAATAATCAATCTTTAACTGCATGCCTTAACACATTTTCTTTACCAAGAAAATCTATAAAAGAACCATTCTTTTATTGCATGCATTCAAATACTTTCTCTACTAAGAAATCATATAACACATTCATACGTGTTCTCCAAGAAAGTGAGCAAGATACTTATCTTCTCCTTGGTTCAACATGCATAACTAACAAATTAAACCACCCTTACCGGAAGCAATTGCTCTACATATGCAATTAGAAGCATAATCTCCTAAGTGACACACATGCACCAGAGTTACCACTTGATGCTAGATGCAACAATTATCATAACTCTACTATGTGACCATTTCAGAATAACGAGTTCAAGGAGACATTACGAAAATCATTATCATCAACACACTATAGTTATCATTTTCCAACTCCTTAAGCATGGTCAAGGGAATACTCACATGCACATCGAGCGCTTATCTAGTCGTCCCCAGACTTAGAGTCTTCTGCAAGATTCTGATACTCCAAACTTGCTCTATCTGGTCATCACCAGACTTAGCGGTTTCTTTTTCCTTTCTCCGTCTGTCCCTACAGCACGGTCTTCTTCCTTCTCCTTGCTTCCTTTTCCTTTGGAAGCATCTATAGTTGGGGAAGGTAGTTAGAGTTTACTGACAACTGTATTAACACAGGTAATCTATTTATGTATAATTATCACATGTAATTATACCATGAATGGGTCCTAGAAATGTTACCCACTGAACATGCTTCTACAATTAACTTTACCCTGGAATGCAACATGCATAAGAAATCCATCATTCCCATAGTAGAGATAAATTCAACCATCGTTAAATCGAGGCTCCAATGGTTTTTATCTCCTAACAAGTAATGATTAACATAACACATACCATGCTAATGGATTTCACTTAATTAGAGGGTAATCATCATTAAATCTATTAAGGCATAAGCATATACTATTCTTCATGCATTCTCATGGTGAATAAAATTAAGAACTCTTCTCATAACAACTAGAACTATAGCACAGAGAGAGTAAGAATCTTCATACACACATTCCATGCATGTGACATCAATCAACCTTCACTTATTTTCGAATTGTAATAATCTTAAGTCCAATTCAATGAATGCATATAAGTTCTATGGGTTAGTCATACAACACTAACCAATCTCAACTACCAATCGTCTTCATGCATTCATGACAAGACTGAATCAAAAGTTAGTTATGACAATCAAGTCTCGCTGCTTGACTCATTGCATGTTTTCAATATCTAAGGGGTTCTTCTAATGTCCTTTTTAAACAATTTTTCATCCTATTCAAGGATGTTCCCCTTAATTTATATACATGCATTGACTCATTAAGTTTTCGTTCATTGTAACTTCAATTTTGTTTAATGAATATATCATTGTTATTACCATATTTGCAAACCAAAAGCTGGTAGTTCGTTGTCACTTTCCTCAATGACTGTTCAATATTGTTCATGAATGTAATGAGTACTCTATATTGTTCTTAGGTGTGACAAAAGTTTCATTGTCTTTTATCCTCATCAGGAATTTAACGTTATGAACGTAGTTATGCAACAACTTATTACTTACTACTTAAAGCAGTTATAAACATGAATCACACCTATCATGCCAAAAGTAGTGTACTACATAAATGAATATGTGAATGATTAAACTCGTACCTGAGTTAATGCCTACTGATGGCGTACCTCAATATCCTTTCCTCTTACCAATTCCCAAAGGCGCCAGTACTGCAACCTTTAGCTCTGATACCACTTGTCACATACCCCGGTAACCTCGCATGTAAAAGTAGGGAGTTAGAATTTTTTATACAATTACCACAAGTAATTAATCAATTCACAACTCCACAAATCATCACTAACCATTAGATATACTATTCATTAGTACATCAAGTAAATTGCCATCAAAGACAGTAAATTTCATAACCATTGCATAACCTTTAACCATCACTGTAATAACAAAAAACTGTCTCATGAACCCATGCATCCATTTCTTGATATCCTTAACCATGTTAGATAATCATGTACTAAGACAGTATGGTTGTCACATCAAATAAAGAACCATCATCATTAAGGACCCATCATTATCAACAGACACATAAGGCAATCACATCAATCACACCATAGAACATGGATATACCCTGGAAACCCCGTAGGGTGAAAACCAGCAAACGTTTAATCTTATTATTAAACGCTCGTGAGGGTTTTCACCCCTCACTCAATGGTTTATAAGGGATTCTATCCCTTAACCATTGTCTTAAAATCTTTACAATGAATTATCATTAAGTTGTCACATAACTAGCTAAAAGCTAATACAATTTACATGTAATCTTTTATTTACATACCGCCACATACAACATCCCTTGTGGCATAATTGTTCTAGCAATGGACAATACTGCAGCTTGAATTCATCTGCATGGACGAATAATCCTTTTTCCTGCCATAATGTTAAACATCACTTTCCTTGGCACCATCTGCCATCGTTTCCTGTCAATGCAGTCATTAACAATCTTGGCAACAAGATTAGTTACATTATTATTCAAACAATAATCAACATCTAAAGAGATCTTTTAACATCTACTCATATGCATGAGCACGCATAACATACTAGCTAACTAGCATATATATACCCAAATAATACTGTTTGACCTCCACAATGTTTACTAATGCATAACTCTCTTTAAGAGTTCTAACCATTAGTTTACAAGTCCATGTTTCTTTCTAAAACATATAACACAATGGTCAAGATTTATCATAGTTTTGCTAACATACAAAGAACACATCTCCCTAACACGATGACTGTTCTTTGAGACATTAGCTTATCCTAATATCCCTTCTTTAGTATATGCAGTGGACATAGTCTTTTAATGATACAAGCATGGACTCATTAAGTACTTCTTTAACCAAGAAAAGAGATAAATTATTCAATCTTTTACCATATACATTACCACATGCATTAACCTATTCTCTTACAAAGAGAACATATAAAATCAATCATTCTTCTAATGCATGCACTAAAATTCTCTCTATAAGAATGCAGTTACTTATCTTTAGATCTGGGCGTTGATCTCTTCACATCCACCTTCAGCTCCACCTGCAGATTTCCTTGGAACGTTTCAGTGTGTGAAGATGATGCAGCCCAGGCCACTCCCAGGCCACTTCTACCAGGATCTTCTACAACCGTGCACATAAACCACGCACCTCAACACACTCTAGGTGTACACTTTGAAAGTTTGAAAGCTTATTTCTATCATTGTGATCTCATGACAAAGAAAGCAACCATGCTTGAATTTACTCACAGCGCTCTTCATTTTAATGGACTTACGGTCAATTTAATAAACAGCCACAGGTATCCGAAATGTATTCGCTACATTCAATAATTCCCCACCCCATATGAAACCGCAGGCGTATATGTATATATATAATTAACTGTCACGGTTATGACTTAACACCGGCATAACATCGGTTATCCTTGGTAATTAAATATACAAAGAACGAACCTTTAATGCGCATCCAATATATATACCTGATCTAATAACGCCGCTGCCTGTATGTTTCTGTCGGTGTATATATATATATAGCCGTAATGGCTCAACCTTCTGCACCGACGTTATATAGCTATATTCGTTATGGTTAATAAGTTGCACAAACATAACAGTTTTTCTTTATGGCCCTTGTTATGCCATTCAAACTTCCACCGCAACCAACGAATATTCAAATGGATTTAAACACATAATACGCAGAGAAATAAATATTCACTTACGCCATGTGCAGCGATCCACCTCTGCTAAGGATTCTGCGATACATACACGTTCTGATTTGTATTCTAGAACTCTGCTACCAATTCAGAAGGTCTCCCCACGCTATTCCGGTCTCGGACCGATAAGGTTACAACCTCAGTTGCCCAATCTCATCTTGAAACTGCCATTAAAATCTAATATCATATAACTACCCTCTGCTATTAAACTGCTATTAAGTCGCGCCTCTTTTATCAGCGATAAATATGGTTTCGACCTCGCCACCAATCAAAGGCTCAAATATGATATCCGGTGACTGTATATTGATCCCAACGACGAGGGCACCTCGCCAAGCCCGGAGAATAAGTAGTGGACCCGATTCCATAGCTCGATTCATCGGTCGAGTTCGTTGGAGAAGGTGCACGGGGAACGGAAAAATCAATAACTACCCATTCGATCTCATTTCCAATACCCAAATTCAAGAATCAGTTCCGAATTCTAAGGATCAGTTCCGAAACTAAATAACTATTCATAACTGTTAATTATGATGAGTTACCCGGTAGGGATGTTACATAGGTTGAGTAAAATATTTTAACATGGAACATTTAGAGAGAGAAATATTGACAAAATTCAATTCCATTAATTATTGTTTTCTAATTCAATGTATGAAGGATATTTATAATTCTTTCAATGAGTAATAGGATTTGACATGTAATATTTTAGAAAATATTAATAATAAAATAATTAAATGTATGCACACACTAAAAAAAAATATGAGGGAGCATGTTTTAACATTTTAATGTGGAGGATGTGAATTATAAATAAACTATTTAAATGTCAACTACATATATATTATACGAGCCTAGATCCATCTTAACTTTGGATCTAACAAGCACCCAGAGGGATCAAATCTCTTTTCACTCTAAAAGATGTTTGCATCTCAAGAGATTTGATCCCTCTCAACGATTGGTAGATCTAGAGTTAAAATGAATCTAGGTTGGTTATTAATTATATCATAGAGTTTTCTACTATAAAATAGAAATAACATTGTTATTAATTATAAAAAGTATATATATATATATATATATATATATATATATATATATATATATATATATATAATCATGCAAAATCGTGTAACAATGTTTTAATTATCAAGATTTATCTCACAAAATTTTTAACTTTTGCTATTATATCATGTTTTATGATCAATACACTATGCTCAATATTACATGTATTGATATGACATTTTCTTTAATTAAATAAAAGAGTATAACTAATTTGGAGATGAATCTTAATTCTTAATTTATGAATACTATTATGAATATTCTAATATGTTCTATAGAGTTAAATTTTAAACATTTATTTAATAATTAAAGTAAAATCATAAAAATCTTATTTTAAAATAAATTCGCTTGTAAATTTAATTATATATAAAAAAATAATAATAATTTAAAATTTCAAACACATAAAAACATTAAATATATATTTAAGAATATAATATAAGGTGATTTAAAAAAAAAAAAAAAATTAAAATTTCAAACACATAAAAACATAAAATATATATTTAAGAATATAATATAAGATGATTTTTAGTTTATAGAAAAACTATTACTTTTAGTTTTTTTTGTTTGAATTTATTTTCTTATAAAACAAAATAGTATGAATCCTTTTCCATAATAATAAATCTTCCAAATACATTATTTTTTTAATTATGTTGAATATATTTTAATTATATACTATTTTATTAGGTTAATAAAAAAATATTAAACCTATAATTTTGATAAGTATTTTAAATAAAATATTTAGAACTTTAATTTCATATCTCATAATAATAATTTAACATAGGTCATAATTTTAAATTTATATACACATCCATATAGCTAATCTCACTTTAATTTTAATATTAAAAAAAGGTCAACGTTTTATTTATATTTATAGTTTATGTAGTTAATGATTATATTATATTTTAGGAAAAATAATTAATAGTATAATTTATCTTATGAATTTATTTAATTTTAAAAAGATTATTAGTTAAAAACTTTATATAATTTGCATATGTTTTATTTATTTAATTTTTATAGGGTGGATTTTGAGAACTTCTGAACAAAAAAGGGTAGATTTTGAGAATAGATTTATATTTGTGTCATATCTATATTATTGAGGGAGGTAGGGTTTTCAGTTATATCTAAGATTTGCTTTATTGTGAATACAATAATCTAGATTTTGTTATGATATAATTTATATATAATTTTTTCCTTTGTCCAACTTTATTTTTTTATATTTTGTTAGCTGGAGATCATAGTTAAGAAATTCAAATTTAATTATAAATTTAATTCTATATAAAAAATATTAATTCTAAAAAATTATAAATCTGCGCGTAGGTAGTAGGATATTGGATTGTGCACGATATTCTTTGGGCGTACGGAGCATATATATATATATATATATATATTTGGGTCTACGTGTCACACTGGAGTCCCATTTGTTGAAGGTGCACCCGTTTTTATTTTTAAATATTTAGAGTTTATTTTTATTTTTAAATATATAGAGATATATATATATATTTGGGTCTACGTGTCACACTGGAGTCCCATTTGTTGAAGGTGCACCCGTTTTTATTCTGCAAAAGGTTTGTAAAGGTATTGAGAAATGTTAGAAAGTTCGAGGAATTTTGATTTCTCAAATGCAAATTTTATTAAAATAATAATAATGAAAAGGGATGAAGAAATATTATGAGAGTTTAATTTTTTACAAAGTTTACAAAGAAAGTGAGATGAATTTTGATTATTCAGATAAAACTTTTATTAAATAATAAAATAGCAGTTATAATTTAAAAAAAATAAAAATATAATGATATTATTTATTTAATTTTTATTGGATGTTTTAATTATTATATATTTTTAATAAATATATAGAAGAAAAATTATATAGAGTAAATGTGTTTTTTATTATTATATATTTTTAATTTTATATAGGGTGGATGTAATCATGACTATGTTGAGTGGTTACTTATTAAATGTGGAATTTAAAGGGTGTTTATATTTTTCACTAAATATAAGTTGAAAATATAGCTAAAAAAAATTAAAAAAGAAAAGAAAATATAGCTAAAAAAAATTAATATATCATTATGTTGAGTCTTATTATTTATTATGAAGTTGATTTTGTCAATACACTTTTTTGTTTTGAGGTTTACTTTTTTTCTTTAAAATTCTTTTAATGCTTCATGCATTGAAATATATAAGGATTAAACATGTGACATGTGATCCCTCTTTTGTGGCACTGAGTCACAATTGCATGGTATTGGAGTAAAGTTGGGATGGAAATAACAAAAATACCAAGGACATCACTACCATTGGGTGAAAGTCAAATGAGTCAAATTATCACAAGGGGTCATCATCCTAATGTTAGTCTTTAACTAGATTCACAAATATGTATTAGTTATTATCTTGGTTAGATTGAAGTCAACACTACTTTTTCGAGTTGCAAGAGGTTTTACATGGTTGAAATGGTGGATGGAGGGATGAGCCTTGTATTCAACATTATTTCTTATATTCCTGGTGGTTGCCTTAATTAGCACTTCGATATTCTAGTAAGACAATTAGCTCTTTCATATTATGGTAAGATGGATTGATGATCATGGGAGATTCTCAATAGAGTAACTAGAGACGAGGAGGATGCATCACCCATATTGCACATAGGCAACCTAAGGAGGGGAAGACGCCATAGATGGATTCATTATGAGGGTGCACCAAGAGAGATAATAGTAGGAGTATGAGTTAAACGGTTTGTAATTTGCCATATAGAGATGTGACTATTTACAATGGAGATTGAGATGGTTGCAACTAGTTCGAGGTGACATTTCATGTTTTTTCAATGGTACTTTTCTTAAGAGCGAAACAATGATTTGTGTTGGGGCCTTGTATGTGCCTTAGTTGGAGGTAGTGCATTTATTTTAATAATGTATTAATGACTCATTTTATGGTTTAGAGATAATAATTAATATTCACTAACTTTATGATTTTATGTACTTTTAAAAGGATAGTGAAAGCAGGTGTTATGTAACGACTTTGGAGTTATTTTTTTTCTCCCTTATGATAGAGTGGTAAGATAAATTTTGAGTTTATATTTATGATTATATTGTATTGACTGAAATTGAGAGCAATGGGATAAAGAAAGAGATAGGATTTTGAGCTATGTTGCTTCCTTTCTTTTCGACCAAGGAGGGATTTATATAGTTTCTCTTTATCATGAATAAAAGAATATAGATTTTGCTATATAATAGAAACTATGCAATACTTGGTATTTGACGTTCTGGACATATATCTTAGTTGAATTCATTATGGATGTGGAGAGCACGACTAGCACATGGAACCTTGGCTTGTGAATCAACCCCTTACAGACACAATTTTTGGACTACTTCACTCTCAACATTGAGGTTAGCATTTGTACATGGAATCATGGCTTATGGATGTACATCTTAGGTACATGTATTGAGTACAATGCTTCTAAAAATAGGATTGTGTAGTAGGATCTTCTTTAATGATGTAATAGGGTCAAAAGGGCTCATCAAAGTTAATAATAGTATAGGTATGGAAGCCATTAAATGTAACATCAAATCATTCCACTATAAGATATTACCAAAAGAGGCCCACTAAACACTTTTTTTTTTGAAAAATATGTCTTATATTTACATAAAAATATCTACAAAAAGAAATTTGAAAAACTAGAAGCGTATATACAATGGAAATTATAACCTATTCCTAGAAGTGATTGAAATTAAAATAAAAACATAATACTCTATATGATGAAAATATTGGGCATCCTTGATCAACAAAGCACCCTTAACTAGGTATTGATGGCATAGCTCATCCCTCCACATTGTAATATCCCTCGCTTGATCCCCAAATGGTCTTATAAATGTACATATGATATTTAGGCTAGTGAGTTGGATTCTATTGAGGCCTGCATGCCTTTGTGTGTATAAATGTGTTAGGCAATTGGGCCAATGCACATATGTGTTTTAAGGCTAGGGTGCCTGTGTCAATAGGCCAAAGAGCATGTGTGTTAATAAGCCAATGAACCTAGTGGGAATGCTATGTAAACATACTAAGATTAATAAAAAAACACCACGACTATAGACCAAAGGAAAAAATGAGTATGGTGGGGGCTAAGATTAAATGAAGGGAAAGGAAAAAAAGTTAGGGACCTTATCAAGGGGGCTAAGCCAAGAAAAAAATATGTTATCCCTAGCCAATCTTATAAAGGTAAAGTGAATTGATATAAAAATATAATATAATATAATATTAGAATATATTACTACCATATAAAGTAAGGGGTCCCATATCTATAAAAAGGGAGTTCCCCAATTCAATGGGATATTTATTAGGAGGTGCATGTGTCCCTATGCAAGGTCCTATAGGGTACATGAAAATCCTGACAGTAGCAATAACTCTTGGAAGCCATAGGGCTCTAAGACGTACTTGGTTGGCTCGATTTGGAAACCCTAAAGGGTAGTGGCACAACCCAATGGACTATGGGTGTAGAGAAGGGGGTGCACTACCTTAGGTTGTGTGGGTTGATGGGGAATGCGAGCCTATTGGTTAGAGGCTACTAAGTTTTGGTACCTTGGCCCTATTCATATTCAATATTGGACATGTACCTAGCTTGGATAGCCATTGACATTGTTAAGTCATGACCCTAGGTTAGGGGTGACCCATTTCTTAGAGAACTGGAACAACATGGTATATGGATGGGTGGTGCATCCAAGGCTTGCATTAGTCGGTGAATTTTATCAGATGCGCTCTCAAACTTATTTATGCTATTTATGGTTATAATGCATGTTGGTATGTTTTTCTGGTTATGTTATTTTTTTTTTCTATTACAATATCAATAGCACTATGAGTGGCAATGCCCAAGATTGGTAGCCAAGGAATGTTACAAGTGGTATCAGAGTGTAGGTTGGAACATTAGGCATGCAAGGACCATGGAAAAACACAGATATGAAATGCCTAACAAGTTTGAAAATATTTTAAAATACCCTTTACATGAGATATAACTTCAAAAAAGGTAATAATAGTAGGAAATGTCATCCAACATTATAATAGTAATTCATAAATGAGAAAACTGTGCAAAGATGGGAACCCGCAAGAAGCATTGAACAACCTACATTATGTGAATGAGTTGGGTATTGAGATTGAATTCCATATATGCGACTATTTCTTTCCGGCATATGCCAACAAGACGATTCTCATACAAGCCATGTGTCTCCATTCCTTGATAGTTTTACTTGCAATTAAACAAGAAATCCTTTTAGCTAATAGGATTATACTATTCCAAATGTGGTGATTTGGAAGATGTCCATCTAATTTTATCACCAAATGAGAAATCTCTCACGTTTTATCACCAAAAGTAACTGATAGGCATTAGGTTGGACTATTACATATTTCCCCATGTTCTCAAGTCTTGGGTTGGTTTATTAGCTCTCTCACAATGGAAAGAGATCCATGCCTATATAATGAGAACCAAGTTCAAGTCTTATACACATATAAGAAATACCCTTCTAACTATGTATGTAGCTTGCACGAATTTAAAGGATGCACACCAAATGCTTAACAAAATGTGTCCATGATTAAAGGCCATGCAAAAGTTAGTGTTGGTAGTCATGGGTGGTCTTTTCAAAGATTTATCGAAAGAGTTAGTGTTTTTAAGTATCACTTCTCTTGAATAAGCATTTTAGATTGCATGATTCCATTAGCGCTTGTCATTATACCTAAAGCACCTACAAGATGATCAACCACAAGTATGAGTTTAACACTTTCTCGGACTTTGTTTCTCAGAGAAAGATATGCATTTCTTACAAGTTATGAGCGTGCTATCCATCTGATAGAAGTTACATGTAGGAACGAAATCTTGAAACACCGTAGAGAAAAATGGGATTTAGTTTGTTTCAAAACTGATCTCCATCATCTTTATAATAATAATAATAATAATCCATTTATAGCAATAATAACATTATCAACACATGAATTCTGTAGATTTTTCTCTATAAAAAACTCATCAAAATTTTATATACCATCCATCTATCAAGCCATAACCCTCCAAACTGGAAACCTTTTCTTTTAAGTATAGTTCTATTCATAACTAATTGCTTGCCATGTTTGAGAATTGTATATACCTTTTATTGTTAAGTACATGTGTCATTTCATGCAGCAAGAACTACTCTGAGGATGACAACTCTAGTTGTATTTACAACTATGTAGAAATAGGGCATACATTTAGACCGATTATTGGAGGGGAATCACACTATCTATTGGTATTCTAGAACATATCATATTTACCTACCTAAAAATAAAATAAAAAAACCAAGTGTTTACACATTAGAATTTTTAGAATGTCATAGATATGATATCTACAACATGAAACGTTGGTGTACTTAAGAATTTGGAATGAATATTCCCATTCTATCCTATTTAGTTCTTCGTACCCACATATGGATTAATTAATTTAGTTTATTGTGCAAACAATCCAAAACTTCTAATATTGTCGATGTTGATGCCAAAGAAAAGGTGGTAACACATTAATTTTTTTAAGGGAGTCACACAGGATAAAATAGCGTTCATAATGAGAAGCCATTAATAATATATGACCCAAAAGTTGATAGAACAATAGAAAATTACATGCAAGAGGACAAATTATGCTTTTTATATCAAAACCAAAATTACATTACATCAAGTGGCACCTATGCCACATTTTCCTTAATAAGATATTTTGATAATGTAAAATTCTCAATTTTATACTGTACATATTCGTTGCACAGGGTTGTGACTACAATGATTAGACTATCAAATCCATTTTATTGTAGAAACAAATTGCTCATAAGTGATCTTGATGCACTCTACGTTGTACACTATTTTCTCAAATTCTGTAGGAATCATCTAAGGGAATGTTTCATGTGACATTTCCCAAAAATTTAAACCTGCACTTTTTTAGTGACTATTTAACCTCTACCCTTATCATCATTTGCCAATTATGACTTCAAATATTATCATTTGTTTCAAATATAGAACATGATCATATTGTTACTTGTAACGTATGGAGTGTATGCTCATGTTTTTGGCTAGTGTTTTTATTTCACCCTTTCATTGGTGATATGGGTAAAATTTTTGGGGTAGTCATATTTTTGAAATATTCTTCATTCCTTTCTAGGACTTATTTCACTCCTATACAATCTGATGATAAAATAGGATGAAATATATCTATTCAAGGATTGAAAATATGATAAAATATCTTTGTCCAAAGACCAAAAACAACATTTTTCAAGAACAATTTGATTATTTAACAACATCAAGTAGCATATCCTACAATGTTAAAAGAAAAGAGTGAAGGTTTTAACCTTGTATAGAAATTACCTGCAAACGAATTCTTTAAAAAATAGAAGATATATAATGGTCAAAGAAGACAATATACATAGAGATTTTTCTTCTGGAACCTAAAACTGGGGAAACTAGATTGATTTTCATTATATTCCTTTGAATGTTACAATACATTATGTACATTCTGAAACATTCATAAGCTCCCAATCCATTAACCCTATATTAGAACATAACCATAGTTTCCTTGACCAGATCAACAAAATACCATGGGAAAAACCGTCATGCCCAAAACCATGCATAAAAAACCATGTACAAAACCATGGGTGGGTCTACCCACCATCATTGGGTTTGCCCTCATCCTTGGGTTTGCCCTCATCCTTGGGTTTGCCAAACCATCCTTGGATCTACCCCCATCCTTGGGTCTGCCTCAAAAAAATTGTTTCGGGGCACTGCCTTGAACCCTATGTAGAAACCCCGTGGCAGGGGGGAATGTCGCCCCCATGCAACTCCCCCATAGTGCCTGGCGCAACGTAATAACATCTACATCTAGTGTTGGATAAAATATAATATCAATGTGAAAACTCTTTATGAGAAAATACAAAATCTACAAATCAAATCTATGAATGACAACAAACTCAAAACATCAAATACCTTTGGCTAGACACTTCACATCACCATCCTCATGAAGTCTATAGTAGGTTCATATCAATGAAAAGAAGCATCATAAATTCATAACGTTAGAAAAATACAAGTCTTTGTCATACCAAGTTTTACACATAAGTCTCTACATCAACATACAACCCGTTATCACTCAGGTTGTTCCCAAAAGTTGTAAGAAAGGGAATACAGCCGAGGTAACCACAGAACAATCTTTTAGATACAGAATCTAGCCAATCTGTATCTAGAGAGGGCTCTCTCTTTATGATTTAGCCTTTTTTTTAGAATATATTAGGCTAGTTATGAGGTTCAAGGGTTTTGTTTTGAGTTTGGGTGGTGAGACTCAATAGAACAGTGAGGTAAAACAGAGTAGTTCAATCCATTGGGCATGATGGAGTCAAAGAAAATGGCTTTATGGATTTGGTTTTTCACAGAGGATGGCATCACAGAGCAAGGTAGTCAAACATGTAACAATTAAAGGCTAGAATCAGATGAGTGAGCTCAAATGGGTGAAGGGCAGTTAAGAATCCTTCAACATGTTGAAAGAGGGAAAATGGATGATTACTAATAAGGAGCAGTTAAGAATTCCTTAGCAAATACTCAACATGAGAGAATCAGGAAACAGGAGCAATTAAGAATTCACTATTTATTCTAATTCTGAAGAAAACATAAAGAATAATAAAGACTGAAAACAGAGTGCAGTCAAGAAAATTTTGAATTAATCATTTTCTTCATTATTTCAAATTATGAAACACAGATGATATAGTCAACAAAAAAACTGTAAAACATGAGATATAGGGGACTTATTGATCCGGAAGTTGATTCAAGAATTCTGTGACAAGTCCTCTACTTCAATTCTTCATCCAGTAGGACAGACAAGATTTTGATTCCAACATCTCTTTATTCCAAAGTTCAATATTACAACAGAGTCTAAGAAATCCACACACACCCAACCTCTTTAAAACTCAAATGGAGGGGGTATTTATACAACAAAATATGTACAACAGATATCTCATAAAAGTTGTGAGATAATACCTAGATTTTAACCTAAAGTAATTTACAAGTAACACAGAAGCAGCTCGAGAAAGATAACTGATGTAGGTAGGCCTTTAGGGTTCGGCTTGTAGCTGTCCTGTAGTAACTTTGTGCCGATTGTTTGTCTTAACTGCTCTTTAATTCTGATCTGCTTTTCTTTGTCGGCTCTGATACTCTTTATTTCTAACTTGACTTGCCTTTAATTCTGCACTAATACTCTTTAACGCTTGATCTGATACTCTTTAATCTGTTTTCACTTTTGCTCACCATTGTCCAGCAAAAAATAAGACTGCAACGTGTCTTCTGATCATCTTTCCTCTGGCAATTCATGTTTCTGCAGGTTTCCACTGGATAGGGTAGCAAATATCTCTGTATATCCCTTTATTTCTTTGTTCTGTGGGCTTGGAAGTCCCTCGGCACTGGTTCGAACTATTTGTACTATGCAGGCTGCGGAGCTCGCTATGGCCTTTCTAGTCGGAGGCGGTTGAAACACTAGAAATGTGACCTCGGCAGATATCATACCCGGAGCATTGTTTATAAACAAAAACATAGCAAAAATGACCCTTTTTTCCCTTTATTCGACAAAATGAAGTTTTGGCGGGAAATTTTAATTCAAAGGACAGATGACATAAGCATGACGTCAGTGGGAGTACGGGACAGATGATGTGGCAGGTGACTTGGTGGTTGATGTGGTAGTGACGTCAGTAAAGGGCGGAGGACATCAGCAAAGGGTCAGCGGTAAGCTGTTTGGCCCACACCGCTTTTGGGCTTGGGCGTTTTCGGGCAGTGGGCGAGTGATCACAGCGACGGAGTGATGCGTGGCATGAGTACGGGGGCAATACCACCGGTTCCCTGGGAGTTAAAGCTCGGCAATGGAGGGGGGTGCGATACAGTTGTGGACTGTTGGATGTGGAGTTGTTGATCGGACGGTGGGCACTCAGCGGAGATGGCGGGACTATAAGCAGCAGGCCCGATCATAATAAAACCACATTTTAATGCATCGGGGCTTGTTTTATTGGTCGAGGTTAATTGGTTATTAATTAACCAAAGGTTAATTAATTCCATGATAGTGCGCGAGGTTTAGGTTATTAAAAGGTTTCAAATTACCCTTTAATCCCTTTTGTATAGCGACTATGGTTATAGCTAACGGGGGGCGGGAATATTAAAATAAAGGGGTTTTTGTTATATATTTACATAATACGGGGATTTGGAAAATAAAAATGGGATTTAAATAATATATGTGAGCAATTAATATGAATTTGAATTGAGTGCTAAGTTAAACTTAGGCTAGAGCTAAAAAGGGTTTTAATAGAAAAATTTTGCCATTTTCCTAAGCAAAACAGGGTTGTACTTAGGCAATGGATGAAATGGAAGGAGTGGTTTTTCGGGGATATTAAGCAGATCTTAATATCTCTGGGGGAAGTTAGCAAATTATTTGGGGAAAGGACATGAAGGGAAATTAGTTATGAAATCTGCCTCGCTTGAGCTACTCCACAGAATATTTGCCATGGCACTTGTGATAAAAGTAAAAGTTAACACATTTTTAGAGACAAAACCTATCACAAGTCTCATTCTGCAATAACAATCTACCTACCCTGCCTACTTTTCCTAGCATTTTTTCTTCTTTTTTTACTTGGGTGCACTTAGACAAGCAAATCCTTATCAACTTTTCTTTTCTTTGCATGGTAAGCCTATCTAAGTCTGCAATTATTTCTTCCAAGGGCTCAGATTGAACAATTGAGCTTCTTTGCTTCTCTACCTATCTACTTATCTGCCAAGTTTAAACAGTTTGGACAGATTTGATTCCCTATCTCTAAAACATGAAATTCAAACATGAACTAGCCAAGATTAAGCTATTTGGCCATTCATCAATTGTGGCACAAAGTTCAACAAGTTTCACACAATGCTTTATTTGCAAAAAATGAAATAGTAGTGGCATTTGGACTTGCACACTTTCCTAGTCTTTCTTTATTTGTGGTTCATTTCTTCTCATTTTTTTCTTTTGACCATTTTATTCTTTTCACCCTTTGATTTTTTTTTTAGGGCATACCCTCTTTACATTTTTTAATTTTTTTGATTTTTTGATAATATGGAAACCTTTATAGCAAGGAAAGGATGAACATATTTACAGGGCTTAATCAGTCAATCATGAAATATGACACCTATTACTATAGGAGTATAATAGTGGCTCCACTTGGGGATGGCTTTCCCTGGTGGAAAGTCAAGAACAGCAGGTTAGATGGCCTTATAAATAACTTTCACTGTGTTTTGAAATCTTCCTTTGCTGGTTGCTTTATTGGTATATATGACAACATACTTATGAAGCTTAGGGCCTTCTCTTCGGGCTTCAACTGCATCAAGCTACTATCCAATCAACTGTAACATTATTAAGGATAAAGTATGTACATGTTAGAGTCAAAATCCATCAAAAAAATGGATCCAAGTAATGTTTCAGCATCCGACCATTCACTAGTCCTTCTTCTGTTTCTGTACCATCCAGGCTCTTCAGAAAGTAAGTATTGCTCCCTTTCAATGCATGGATGATAAATGGTCCTTTCCATAAGAAGTCAAACTTCCCATGTTTTCCTTTGTCTTCTCTCTTGGAATCCCACCTTAGAACTTTGTCTCCAATGTAGAAGTCTTCAGCTTTGGTCCTTTTATCAAATATTTTCTTGAGTTTTTCTTGTAACACTTGGGATCTTTGGTGCACTTCTTCTTTGGTTTGCTGCAAATGGATGGTCTGATTTATTCTTCTTTGAATGTTATTTGGTTCCACCTGAGCTTCTTGCAGCAATTTCATCATAGGAACTCCTAAAGATGAAGGAAACACAGCCTCCATGCCATAAACTAGCTCATAAGGGTTGGTTCCAATTGATCTCTTTGTAGTAAGTCTATCTGCCCATAGTGCATTTGTGAGTTTCTTGTGCTAGTTTTTCTTGTTCTCTTCCAGCAGTTTCTTAATAATATTGATCAGGCTTTTATTGGAGGACTCAGCTAGACCATTACCTTGAGGGTAATAGGCTGTGGAATGGCCTAAAGTGATATGGTATTTGCTGCAGAAATTTATCATTTTCTTGGACTTGAAGGTAGCAGCATTATCGGTTATGATCTTTTCAGGACAGCCAAACCTAGACAAGATGTTGGTTTCTAAGAATCCTATGATCACTGTGTCATTGGCTTGTCTAGAAGGAATGGCTTCTATCCATTTGGTGAAATAGTCAGTGGCAATAAGAATCCATTTATGTTGGCCAGAAGAGGGAGGATGGATTTCTACAATGAAGTCCAAACCCCATTGCTGAAAGGGTCTTTTAGTGGAAATTGGTCTCAAGGGTAAGGGCAATAGTTTCCTTTTGCCTTCAAAAATTTGGCATTTGTAGCAAGCAGTGACAAAATTCTTTACATCAGCGAACAAAGTAGGCTAGTAAAATCCAACCCTTAGGATTTTGTCTGCAGTTGATTTCCAGTAGAGGTGTCCACCGCAATCCCCTGCATGAAATTCTTTGAGGATTTTGTCAGCTTCTTCTTTTATCAAACAATTCAATAAAATACATTCATGATTTTTCCAAAAAAGAGCACCATCTAGAATACAGAATTTTGAAGCTTTCATCTTTAAAAACCTTTGCTTTGTTCTGGATAACCCTGTAGGAGCCTATAGGTTTAATAATACACGAATTATGTCAGCATACCAAGGTGATTCTAAGAAGGCCTGGTTGATTTGTGGAGTCGCCATCTCCTGTTCGTTATCCAGTTCATTAATATCTAGGGCTTGAAAATTTGTTTCAGTCATGAGTTTAGCTAATCCCTGTCCTTTTATTAGCTTTGTAGGTTTTATTTCAATGTCATACTCCAATATTTTAGCTATCCATTTACCTCGTTTGCCTTCAATTCCATCTTGAGTCAGGATATCTTTGACAACAACATTTGGTACATAAGCTACTACATGTGAGTACAGTATATAGACTCTGAAGTCTTGAATGGCTTTCACAAGTGCATAAGCCTGTTTTTCCATGATTTTGTAATTCAGAGGTGCATCTCTAAGTGCTTTACTAAAAAAGGCTATGGGTTTTTCACATCCTTGATCATCTTTTTGAAGTAAAACAGCTGCTATAGTGTGTTCTGATGCAAATGAGAAAATTATGAATCTATCAAACTTTGGACTTGTGAGGACTGGTGTTTTGGTCAAAGCCATTTTAATTTCTTCAAATGATTGTTTGGCTTCTACTGTCCATTTAACCTTTGAATCCTTTCTCAATGTGTTGTTCAACAATCTGATTAATTCAGCCAAATTGGATATGAATCTTCTCAAAAAGTTAATATTCCCTAAGAAAGATTGAAGCTCTTTGACATTTCTGGGGTGGGGTATTTGCAAAATAGCTTCTATTCTAGTAGGATCAATTCTGATGCCATCTTTGGAGATGATGTGGCCTAGCAGTTTGCCTTCTTCTAGACCAAATAGAGATTTTTAGGATTTAGTGAAATACCATATTTTCTGCATTTTAGGAACACTTGTCTCAAATGATCTAAATGTTGCTGGTCTGATTTGGAAAACATAGTGAGGTCATCAAGATATACAACCATAAAATCGTGAATCTCTTTGGCAAAAGCTATGTCCATTGCTCGCTGAAAGGTTGCCCCTGTGTTCTTAAGTCCGAACAGCATTTTAACATATTTGAATGTACACCATGGTGTTGTAAATGCAGTTTTTTCTTGGTCATCAGGATGAACTAGAATCTGATTGAAACTTGAAAACCCATCCAAAAGTGAAATCCTAGAAGCACCTACTACCCTTTGTAAAATATGATCCATCTTGGGTAAAGGGTAGTTGTCCTTCAAAGAAACCTTGTTTAAATTTCTTAAGTCAACACATAATCTGATTTCTCCTGTTTTCTTCCTGGTAGGCACTAAATTAGACACCCACTCTGAAAATATGATTGGAGCAATTATCCCTGCCTCATGCATTCGCCTGATTTCTTTTTCCAATAAAAGGTAGCAGTACAGGGTTGATTCTTTTGAACTTTTGCTTGAATGGTTTTTGATTTTCTTTGAGGGGTATTGTATGTTGAATAACAGAGGTGTCATAACATTTGAGGTCTTCATAGCTCTAGGAAAAAATATCCTGGAATTCTTTGATCAGTTCAACATACTTAAGCTTTTGATCACGGGGTAAAAATTTGGACAATTTTACCATTTTTGGGTTCTCTGCAGTTTCTATGTTGTAGTCTTCAATGTCTGCTTTTGGAGGTTCCATCTGAGGTTTCTTGGGAATATCATTGAAATCAAAGAGATCTTCCAAAGGAGTTAATCCTTTGGGCAAATGATAGTCTTTCAAATTGATAATTTCAGATTCTCCTTCAATAATATCATCAACATTTGTTTCTTTAAGATCTTGTATTTGCGCTTTAGTAAATTTTGTTGGATGAAGCATTTGAATTGCATTTTTTGCTGAAATGTCTGTTTCTATCCAATTTGCTGGATTAAACTTACTAGATGTATCTTTATCAACGTTAATGTTGGAAAATTCCTCTTCTAGGGTTAAAAAACTGTTGATCTGTTTATCACTGTCAAACACTTGCCAGTTTTTCATGTTATCACGTATGGCTGGCCTGTGTCTAATTTCTACTGTGAATTGATGATTTGGTTCGAATGGCAATTTACAGGTGCTGGCAAAAATTGCTAGGCTATGAGCTTGCAAGTTATGTTTTCTCGGAATTTTGGCAAGCTGAGTTTCCAGAAATGTATTGAGGATCTCTATGGCTGTTCTTTTGTACTCTCTTAATCTGGAATGATTTGTCAAGAAGTTCCCTTTTATCTGTTGAATGATTAAATCAGAATCTCCTAGGACTGACACTCTAGTTTCTCCCAATTTCTTGACCAGTTTAAGACCTAGAAACAGAGCTTCATATTCAGCCATATTATTAGTGCACCTAAAATTTAACCTGTAAGCATGACCTTCAGCCTGATTTTTTTGAAGATTGTGCACCCAGACTCCTACTCCTGCTCCTAATTTGTTCACAGAACCATCAATTTCTAAGTACCACAGGATTTGCTGTTGATGATTTATATCTGGAGTTTGAGGGATCTGTCTAAGAGGGAGATCTAGTTTTTCAATTTCTTCCGATTTCTCTGATGTTTCATGATATTTAGAAATTTCTTGGATTTGGACACTTGACCTTTCATTTGCCATTTTTTCTGTTTCAGCTATTAGGACTTTTATTTCATGTGGGTGATCAATTTCAACATTGCAAAGGATAAAAGAATCCATGTTTGAATGTAATGAGTAGATAGGGAAATTTTGAGGTTTCTCTTGACTACTTACTACATACTTCATTAAGGTTTCTCTATATAGTCTCTTGGGTTGACCAAACATTGAAATAGTAGCGTAAGACATGTCTAACTGTAGATATCCTTGAAGCTTTGCACCCGAAGATCTAGACAGTAACATACCATACTTTGGAGGAATATCAGCTACTACTATGTCCATCAAGATGGTTTTGGCAGGATATTGGACTAGTGATACACACAAATCTTTGATTAAACCCAAACATTTGACCTGACTTGAATCAAAAGAAAAAAGGTCTTTATATGGCCTGGTTATGTCAAGGTCAAGTTTCTCCATTACAGATTTAGGCATTAAATTATGGGAAGCACCAGAATCAAACATGGCATTATGAAGTATTTTATCATGTATGTTTAAACCCACATAGAAAGGAGGAACTTGTCCCTCTGCTGTTTTTCCATTTACTTCAGGGCCAAATATCAATTCAGGCTGGTCATCAAAAACGTTTACTGAATCTTCGTCTACAGAAATATTGAGTGATCTGTTGATTTGACTCCTGTAGACATTATGTTTAGCTAGTTCTGATAGTGGAACAACTATCTTTAATTTGCCTACTTTTGTCTCACGATTGAAAGGTTTTTCGGTCTGAGTCTTTGTATTTTGGACAACTGAATTTTCTGTGTTTTTATCCTCTTCAAGAGTGGGATTGTGGGCTGAATTTGCTTCCAAATCAGGTTCTAGAGGCTCTTCTTATTTTTCTTCAGAAGGAATAGCAGAGGAAGGTTATTTGTTAGATGGCTGATTGTCTGATATGTCTTCAACAATTGGGTTATTTGGGTTAGGGTCTGCTCTAGAAAAAATTTGTACAAGGGGTTTATTGGTCTTACCTTTGTTAAGTTGCCTGGTATCTTTCTATTTGCTAATTTCAGGGACATCTACTCTTCTGCTCCTCAGATTGTATTGTTTGTGGACTTCATAAATGGTTGTATCATATCCAGGGAAAATTTTAAGAACCCCCCCTAAATTTATAAATATAATAAATGGGCGAATCTCCATGGTATATAGGAAAAATGGAAGGCGATTTTATCAATAATATAATATGTATATATAATTTTTTGGCGAATCTCTCACCAGGCCTGGCGAATATTTTACTCAATTATAAAATCTTGTAAAATCTTGGCGAGTCTTTCACTAAATAATAAAACTTTGTAAAGTCCTAGTGAATCTTACCATAGGCTACATGCTGGTTTAATTCCCCCATTTAAATAGGCTACATTCCAGGTGAATACCATGGGTCAATACCATGTGCCATTTTTATTTTTATTAATTCTAATATTAGGGTTAATAATGGTTTTTTGCATGGTATTAATAACAATCTAGTCCATGGTATTTGTCCCATAGTATTTTGGTCATAAGTTTCACCTAAATATAACCCATTTTTTGAGTGTTCGTAAATATAAGGTGACTTATGGAGTAAATATAAAAAAATGTTTTATTTGTTTACCATACCTCTCGTTTATTTATATTTTTATTAATTTACCATACCTCTTTTACAAATATGGTATTTGGCCCATAGGATTCACTTAAACAAAACCTCTTTCTTGAGCCTTCATAAATAGAACGAGGGTTATGGACTAAATATAAAAAGAGGTTTTATTTATTTACGATACGTCTAGTTTATTTATATTTTTATTTATTTACCATACCTTTTGAGTATTTATATTTTTATTTATTTACCATACCTCCACTTTACTTATATTTTTATTTGTTTACACTCTTACATGTATATAAGGTGACTTATGGAGTAAATATAAAAATGTTTTATTTATTTACCATACCTCTCATTTATTTATATTTTTATTAATTTACCATACCTCTTTTATAAATATGGTATTTGGCCCATAGGATTCACTTAAATAAAACCTATTCTTGAAAATGGGCGAATGGATTCACTTATATAAAACCTATTCTTGAAAATGGGCGAATGGAAGGTTGTAAGTCCTAATTTCAAGGGCTAAATTTACCTTTTTTACCCTCTCCCTTAAAATAAGGTGGGCTATTTGAGGTGATTTGTAAAAATGTACTATGATACAAAATATTCGCCCACTAAAAATTTAAAACCCCTTAATTTCACCAAAGGGCGAACATTCGCCCCTAAAATTATCCTTGATCATATCCCTCCCTAAAGTCAAATGATTCACCTGACTGAGTTTGGAATTATTTCACAATGTAATCTTCTTGATCATCTTGGGTCAAGAAAACTTTTTGTTCATTGTTGAGTTCCATCAAATTAATTTGAGTGTCTTCAGTTGGTTCATCAGAAGTTGAGGCTTCAGCATAGTTTTCTTGAAATGGAGGCCTAATGTTTTGGTCAGGCCCTATCTTTCCAGTGTTAGGATTTTTGTGTTTCCTGAAATTTGGATTTCTCCTGGTATTGCTTGGTTGACCATCCCAAGGGGATTTCCTCTCAATTGTTTCCACTCTATCTCCAAGTCTATCCATCCCTTTAATGATAACATCTAATTTCTATTCAAAGGCAGAAGGTTCTTCTTTGAAAGGTGTTCTTCTTTCAGCTCTGGCTCTAGATCGTTTAGATATCAGATTGGCCTCAACACTGACAGCTATACTCTACATTTATTTTAAGTTTCGAGGAGCTCTTTCCCTAAGTTGGTATGCCATATCAGAATCAAATGCATCAGGGAATTTAATCAAGGCCAAATTTGGAGGAGGTCTGAGATTTTGAGGAATAATATTGTAGATATTATTGAATCTGGTACAATAGTCTTGGATAGTTTCTTGTGTGCCTCTTCTTAGGTTCTCATACTCTGATAAAATGTGGAGAGGATCTTTCTTCTTTTCCCATCTGTTGAAGAAGGTCTGATAAAGAGCTTGTGGGTCATTGATACTGTTTGCAGGGAGAGCTCTAAACCAGGTTCTAACATCTCCAGTTAAACTTTGAACAAATACTTTCATTCTATCATCATCATCATCAATCTCATAGTTTTCAAAATAGTCGGTCATTTTCTTGGTATGTTGTTGAGCCGTGTAAGTGCCAGTCCCATCAAAATAGGTGATTTTACTTGATAGTCTTGGGGCATAGCCCCTGGATTAGCAGGTAATTTTAGGGGAGTATATCGGTTTGCCATGATTGCAAAAATAAGTGTGACAATTAGAGGAGTAGGGATAGCGATGGGAATGTGTGTTATAGATGGGGGAGTGGAAAGGGTGGTTGGAAGTGCTGATGGTGAACTCAGAGAAGCTGCAGTAATCACAGCAAGGTTTGGTGTTTTTTCAGAGGTAAGCTCAGATTGGATAGGGTTCTGCAAATGTTTGTCAAGGTGTGAACTAGTAGAATTTTCTTGGCTCTCTTGGCTTCTAACGATCCTAGGAATTAGATTATAATTTTCAAATACAGGTGGGGGATTAGGATCTGGATTTGATCTCGTGTAACGAGTCCTTTTTGAAGCCAGTTTCTAGGTCTGTTTTTTGGTTTTTTCTTGGAACAATTTTGACAATACAACTTTAACAGTATCTTTTAGGAAGTTTTAGATGTGGGAGCTTTGAAATTTCCTAAAGATTTATTTGAAAAGAGGAACTGATCAGGGATTTGAAATCAACTGTTCAAAACATAAACTAGACTGGAGATAGACTGAAGCAGCATTTATTTACTTCTGTAATTGAAAAGCAAAAGCAGTTTCAAGGGCTACCTGGCTAACTTCAGGCTCCATCTGTAGCTTATGAAATAAAAAACAGTAACAAACAATTATTCAGTTCCCCAATGGAGTCGCCATGATGTTATCACTTAGGTTGTTCCCAAAAGTTGTAAGAAAGGGAATACGACCGAGGTAACCATAGACCAATCTTTTAGATACAGAATCTAGCTAATTTGTATCCAGAGAGGGCTCTCTCTTTATGATTTAGCTTTGTTTTTAGAAGATATTAGGCTAGTTATGAGGTTCAAGGGTTTTGTTTTGAGTTTGGGTGGTGAGACTCAATAGAACAGTGAGGTAAAACAGAGCAGTTCAGTCCATTGGGCATGATGGAGTCAAAGAAAATGGCTTTCTGGATTTGGTTTTTCACGCAGGATGGCATCACAGAGCAAGGTAGTCAAACATGGAACAATTAAAGGCTGGATTCAGATGAGTGGGCTCAAATGGGTGAAGGGCAGTTAAGAATCCTTCAACATGTTGAAAGAGGGAAAATGGATGATTACTGATAAGGAGCAGTTAAGAATTCCTTAGCAAATACGCAACATGAGAGAATGAGGAAACAGGAGCAATTAAGAATTCACTGTTTATTCTAATTCTGAAGAAAACATAAAGAATAATAAACACTGAAAACAGAGTGTAGTCAAGCAAATTGTGAATTAATCATTTTCTTCATTATTTCATATTATGAAACACAGATGATATAGTCAACAAAAAAACTATAAAACATGAGATATAGGGGACTTATTGATCCGGAGGTTGATTCAAGAATTCTGTGACAAGTCCTCTGCTTCAATTCTTCATCCAGTAGGCCAGACAAGATTTTGATTCCAACAGCTCTTTATTCCAAAGTTCAATATTACAACAGAGTCTAAGAAATCCGCACACACCCAACCTCTTTAAAACTCAAATGGAGGGGGTATTTATACAACAAAATATGTACAATAGATATCTCATAAAATCTGTGAGATAATATCTAGATTTTAACCTAAAGTAATTTACAAGTAACATAGAAGCGGCTCGAGAAAGATAACTGATGTAGGCAGGCCTTTAGGGTTCGGCTTGTAGCTGTCTTGTGGTAACTCTGCGCCGACTATTTGTCTTAACTACTCTTTAATTCTGATCTACTTTTCTTTGTCGGCTCTGATACTCTTTATTTCTGACTTGACTTGCCTTTAATTCTGCACTAATACTCTTTAACGCTTGATCTGATACTCTTTAATCTGTTTTGACTTCTGCTCACCGTTGTCTGGCAAAAAATAAGACTGCAACGTGTCTTCTGATCATCTTTCCTTTGGCAATTCATGTTTCTGTAGGTTTCCACTGGCTAGGGTAGCAAAGATCTCTGTATATCCCTTTATTTCTTTGTTCCGCGGGCTTAGAAGTCCCTCGGCGCTGGTTTGAACTGTTTGTATTATGTAGGCTGAATGACAGGCTGTGCAGCTCGCTATGGCCTTTCTAGTCGGAGGCGATTGAAACACTGGAAATGCGACCTCGGCAGATATCATACTCGGAGCACTATTCGCAAACAAAAACATAGCAAAAATTATCCTTTTTTCCCTTTATTTGAGAAAATGAAGTTTTGGTGGGAAATTTTAATTCAAAGGACGGATGACATAAGCATGATGTCAGTGGGAGTACGGGACAGACAACGTGGTAGGTGACTTGGCGAGTGATGTGGTAGTGACATCAACAAAGGGCAGAGGATGTCAGCAGATGACGTCAACAAAGGGTTAGCGGTAAGCTGTTTGGCCCACACCGCTTTTGGGCTTGGGCGGTTTCGGGCGGCGGGCGAGCGATCACAGCGACGGAGTGATGCGTGGCATGAGTATGGGGGCAATACTGCCGGTTCCCTAGGAGTTAAAGCTCGGCGATGGAGGGGGTGCGATACAGTTGTGGACTGTTGGATGTGGAGCTATTGATCGGACAGTGGGCGCTCAGCGGAGGTGGCAGGACTATAAGCAGCAGGCCTGATCATAATAAAACTACATTTTAATGCATCGGGGCTTGTTTTATTGGTCGAGGTTAATTGGTTATTAATTAACCAAAGGTTAATTAATTCCATGATAGTGTGTGGGGTTTAGGTTATTAAAAGGTTTCAAATAACCCTTTAATCCCTTTTGTATAGTGACTATGGTTATAGCTAACTGGGGGCAGGAATATTAAAATATACGGGTTTTTGTTATATATTTACATAATACGGGGATTTGGAAAATAAAATTGGGATTTAAATAATATATGTTAGCAATTAATATGAATTTGAATTGAGTGCTAAGTTAAACTTAGGCTAGAGTTAAAAAGGGTTTTAATAGAAAATTTTTGCCATTTTCCTAAGCAAAATAGGGTTGTACTTAGGCAATGGATGAAATGGAAGGAGTGGTTTTTCAGGGATATTAAGCAGATCTTAATATCTCTGGGGGAAATTATCAAATGATTTGGGGAAAGGACATGAAGGGAAATTAGTTATGAAATTTGCCTCGCTTGAGCTGCTCCACAGAATATTTGCCATGGCACTTATGATAAAAGTAACAATTAACACATTTTTAGAGACAAAACCTATCACAAGTCTCATTCTGCAACAACAATCTACCTACCTTGCCTACTTTGCCTAGCATTTTTTCTTCTTTTTCTACTTGGGTGCACTTAGACTAGCAAACCCTTATCAACTTTTCTTTTCTTTGCATGGTAAGCCTATCTAAGTCTGCACTTATTTCTTTCAAGGGCTTAGATTAAACAGTTGAGCTCCTTTGCTTCTCTACCTATCTACTTATCTGCCAAGTTTAAACAGTTTGGACAGCTTTGATTCTCTATCTCTAAAACATGAAATTCAAACATGAACTAGCCAAGATTAAGCTGTTTAGCCATTCATCAATTGTGGCACAAAGTTCAACAAGCTGCACACAATGCTTTATTTGCAAAAAATGAAATAGTAGTGGCATTTGGACTTGCACACTTTCCTGGTCTTTCTTTATTTGTGGTTCATTTCTTCTCATTTTTTTCTTTTGACCATTTTATTCTTTTTACCCTTTGATTTTTCTTTTAGGGCATACCCTCTTTACATTTTTTGATTTTTTTTATTTTTTGATAATATGGAAACCTTTACAGCAAGGAAAGGATGAACATATTTATAGAGCTTAATCAGTCAATCATGAAATATGACACCTATTACTATAGGAGTATAACACAACCCTTACTAACATGTAGCTCAATCAATAGAGAGTCTTATTGTCATCAATCTCTTGTCACAAATATTTTGTTAGCTAGGAAAAAATTCAAGGATAAAAGTCACATATTATATCACCAATACATGCTCTAAATGTCAAGCAACCTTACGTATACAACATATATGTCAAATCAAACATTAGTGGGAAAGCATACATGAACCTTTTTGTCACACTAATCTTTGCATCTGTATACAAAAAACTATGTCTACAAATCATTGATCTTTGTCATGCTAATATCATCATTCAAGTTTAAGCCCAAATCCAAGAGATGGAATCCTTTTGAACCACCCCATCCGTTGGACGATTTAGGCTTCTCGAGTTCGTAGGAGGAGGAATCTGAGGCAGATGTGCAGGTTGATGAGGAAATTGAAGCTGATTTGCAGAATGAGGAAATTCTGAAGGACGCCCCCTCGGCTCACCCGGAGGCTCCCTCTAACCAACAGATTTCTCAAAAACGTTCCCATTTCTCTTCGTCCTCAGACTCTGACAAGGATGATCAGCCATCAGAATAGAATAATCTACAACTTGTCATGACTCAGCCAAGCTCCACTGGGTGGATAAAAGTGAGCAAGAAAAAAGGCAAAAAATGTCGATTTGCAGGAAACAACCCTTCGGGGTAGCCTTTTGATCAGTACTTTCCTTTGTATTCCTTTGCTTTCTATGACCTGTCCCTTGTCTGTCTATTTGGAGCAAGGTTGATTCCCTATCACCTCCGGCTCCATTGCTTCTCTGCTAAGCCTGTTTCCAGGCTTGATTGTACTATATTTTCCCTCTCTTAATAGAATTAGTCTTTATTCAGAAAAAAAAAAATATATCATCATTCAAGTTACTGTCACCAAGTGAACAAGTATATGTCCAACATATAGGTCATTGTTAATGAAATAAGAAAAATTTAAGAGGATCTCTGCAAACTCTCATGACAGTCACCTATAATCATTTAGCTGCTACAAAAAAATTCTGTAAAAAGATCAAACACTTGAGTACAAGAAACATACAAGAGTCTCTTCCATTCAATGCTCATTCTAATCTCAGCATACACATTATCAATGCAACATATTAATCTTGGATCTTTACAAAACCTCACTATTCATGGATATCTACATATCATGACCTATGTCACAATGCAATTCACACAATTCTATCATAGCAAGTAATAAATATCATATCTCTACATAAAGCAACTAGCATACTCTGATCTCTACATATACACTATTATAAACCACAACAATCTCTGCATACACTATAAAAAAAACACACTGATATCAAGCCTATGTTGCTCCTTTCTCTCTTCATTCTCTCAACTAGATCTGCAACAAAAACATGATGTTAAGTCCTTGAAATATTCATAAATCCAACAGATATTCAAGTAATAAGAAAATAATTGAGGACATCCATCAGATATCCTTTAAATTTTTCATTGAGGAATAAATCTGAGCCTCCTCCTGCACCCTGGTGCACACCTCTTCGAAAAAAGACACAAGAAACTTAAGAAATGCACACACTAACTATTCAATATTCTTCTACTTCTATAATCTCTGCCCATTTCCAATACCAAGAGAAAATCCCATGGAATTGTTGATACGAAAATTTGACAAGATCAAATGGACCTTGCTCGAACTTCCAGAAGATTACCTTGGGAAAAAACCAAGGTTTTAGCCTTAATTTTTTCTTTTTTCCACGCTTACAGGTAGTAATGCACCTCTCCCCTTTAGGAAGTTCTTTATAACTCATGCGTTGAACACAAAACCTACATTACCCTAGGTGGTAATGCTCCTCCAACAAAGGTAACTCGTGTTACTATTTCTCCATGCCTTGAAAGCTATTAAAACACAATTAAACTTTGCTCAAAATTTCTCGAACTTCTAACATGCCTTTTCCAAATCCTAGGGGTCATGTCAAGTTTTAATAAAGCTTTAATAACACCTCAAAAAATTCATTAAAAATTCTCCCATCAGCCACCTATGTCCCATTAGTTTTCTTCACCTTCAAACGACTCTAATCCTTGTCCATTCTTCTTTAATTGATCCAAACCTTGAGCTAGATTTTGCAACTCATATGTAATAAATTAAGACACCTATGTAATCATTAGGACACTTGTAATACCTTTATAATTATGAGGAAACATCCTCCATCCTTGACCTAGCTAGGCACATCAATTATTCATGTATACCAATAGTGTCATAATGTGTCAAAATCATGACATAATGGACAAGTTGACATCCAGATTGACATCAAGTACAACACATTAGTCATAATGCCAACAATATCCCCCTTTGGACTTGATGTCAACCTCTCACAAAACATCAAGTCCTTCCCCCTCCCCCTTTTATATGAAGGGAAAAGGGTAGTGCCAAGCCAAGAGAGGTAATCCCCTTGCAATGATCAACAATATAAATCTGATCTGCTGATGTGAAGCAAAGAACTTGGCTACAAGATATCACTCTAATCAACACCATGACCTAACCATGCTCCCATTAAGCATATATTGGGCCTTCTAGTGATATAAAATATAAATATAGGGCTTTTTAAAGTAAATACATGGTTTTACATAATCATGTCTTTCCCATAAGAATGACTATAAATCAACCTATAAATCAAGACCTTTTACAATATTTCAAGTAAGATAAGACTAATCAACAACATGAACACTCCATAGCAACAACCCAAGCAACATATATAACTATCCTCCTCAACAATGAAGATGCATCAAATAAGGATTGTAGGAAGACTCATCTAAAAAGAAACAACAATAATATGAATTCGCCATAGATCATAATTCCAAACACCATATAGGAATCATAAATAGTTTGCAGTAAACCAATGTTAGATAAGTAGTTGCAATGTTCCTTGGTGCTAAGGAACCACAACACCAATAATGAATTATGAGAAGCTCATGAGAAGTTCCCCCTGGACCTATGCTAAGGCTCCATCATCCATCATGATTGTACTAGATTTACCAAATGCAACATTAGTATCATCAAAAGAATGATCACCATAATAACACATGGAGTCATCATTAAAGTTGAACCAGTCAGATAACACACATGCATAGCTCCCCCTGAGATCATGCAACATTGGTCCTATGGACCTAGTTGTCATCAAGCTATCATATGCACCACATGAATTTCTGCAATACTTTTAGAAATAAGCATCATATATAATATACCATAGTGGAAAATATCTTCCCCTACTCTAAATATGAAGAGGATGAACTTGAATTCTTAGTTATGCCTAGATTTTTATTTAGAACATATAATTTGTCTGCGTTTATGCATCCTTTTTCTATAACTTTTCCAACATCTTCTTCTATAATTTTGCATCCAATTGATGTAAATACAATTATATGCCCTCTATCAGCTATTTGGCCTATACTTAGAATGTTCTACTTTCAACCAACAATACATTAGCAGCTTCTGTAATCTTAACATAATGATCACCACTACCCTTTCCTAGCACCTTTGCTTGTGCACTATTTCCAAGAATAACTTTACCACTCTTGTTTTTCTTCAGAGAGATAAATTTTCTCTTGTTTCTAGACATGTGATGACAACATCCGCTATCAACATACAATTGATCTTCTTCTTCAAATGTGCAATGAGAAAGGCCACACTTCACTTGTTCCTCTTCCCTTTTCTTAATATGAGAAGTGCTAGTGGATCCATCTTTTTCAGGCCTTTTGATAACAATATTCTTATCTAATTTCTTGCTTTGGATGGAATCTACTTGTTTTCTAAAATGTGTGTATGAATTCATTGACTTGATCTTGCATTATTTTGCTACATGTCCAAACTTATTACATGTATAACACCTTACGTGACTAGAGAAGGAGGCAAGAAAGTCATAATATTTGTGCATCATATTTATCTCATTGCAATCAATAGATTTCTGACAAAATACATTGCATGTAAAAAAGTACTCCTTAAAGAAACTTGAGTACCTAGAAGCCGATTATATAGCCGTGTAGAGACTGTACCATCTGCTTTTTCAATCAATGAAAATGTGTCTAAATTTATGACAGATAAAACATTCAACATCATTGACCAAAGGAGAGAATGGATTGGTATTTCTATTTTTGTCATACTTATTGGGGGTAAATGATTTCCTTTGAAAATTCAATTTTCTCGGTTGCTGGTTTGGTTGACTTCTTAATTCTTTACTAGTATTTTCAAAGACCTCAAGATTTCTTACACAGTCTTGTGAGCTAGATTCTCCCTTAATAGTTTCATGAAAGCCAAGGCCTAATTTGATGGAGGGGGGCCTTTTACTATCGAGAATATTGTCCAATATCTTGGTACTATCCTGAAATTTCAAATGTTTTTCCTTTTCTACTAATTTACCTTTTATAATACTTAGCTCATCCTCTAGTCTTTGACATTGATCTTCCCTTCCCTTATATTGCTTCCTCTTTCTTTATTCAAATTTTCTTCCTTCTTGCAATTGTATTCTTAACTCAATAATTTCTTCTTTAAGCCCCTTCTCTTGTTCTTCAAATACTTGAAGTAGATCCTCATTTCATTTGTTTGACTTTTCCATATCTGATCATAGAGAGATGATCTCAACTTCAAGTCCTTCACAATATTGTTTCCTTTCATTAATTTCTGCTGTTACTAATGCAATATTTACTGATTAATCATGGTCACTATTTTCATATTACTACAACTTATTCTCAATACTGTTAATCCTTTTCAAAGAAAAAACAAGTTTTTTTTAAGGTTAAATACTTCCTTTAACCTTTCTTGTTCCAAACCAATAATTCCATCTGATATAATAACGGTTGTTTCATGGTCACTATAACAACCCCAGCTTAAAAGTTCATGTAATAAAGTTAATAAGGTAAAAATAAGATCAAGGTCATGGGACACGTATTCCAAGCTGAATGTTGGGAAAAACATTCTAGTGGGTGTTCATTTGGTTTATTATGGCTAAGGGGAAATTGGAAAAGGCAATGGCAAATGATTTGGAAAGTCAAGAGGCATTAATTGGCATTTTATTTATGAAAATACAAGAATTTATTAGGAGAAAATGAGGGTGAAAGGTCACAGGTTGCATGTGAGGAGGAAAATGAAGGAAAATAGAGGCCTCAATGATAAAAATTCTTTTGAGGATCAATTCACAACCTTTTGCCAATTTTAGCTTGGAGATCTCTTTATTCTCTCTACTCTCTCATACTCTTGCACACTTAGAGCATTCTTGGAGCTGTAGGTTTTAACCCCGTATAGAAATTTCCTGCATACGAATTCTAAAACACAGAAAATAAATAATGTGAGAGTAGAACACATAAAACACATATACACAGAGATTTTCCCGTGGATCCCAAAACCGGGACTACCATCTTGATTTTTCATTATGTTCCTTTCAATGTTACAATACATATTTATACATGCCGAAGCATCCAATACCATGGACCAAAAACCATCGTGTCCAAAAACCATGTGCGAAAATCATGCACAAAACCATAGGTGGGTCAGCCCAACCTAACATAGGTTCTAAAACCAAAATCTTCCGGGGCGTTGCCCCGGACCCCATAAAGTGGGGTTATGGGTGCCCCTCAAACCCCTTGTGACCTCCCCCCTCTAACCCCAGTTAACTACGTGGGCTAGTCATGGAAAGAATATAACACAACCCAACATTCTCCAACTTGTTGTTTTCTTTCCACAGGGGGTCACAAGAGAGCTTAGTCATTTTTCTAGCCCTGAAACGCCAATTGTTTCTCTACACCAAGAGAACTTCTCAGATCTCATAGATTTTGTCAATGCATCTGCAGTATTCTTCAAAGTGTCCACCTTTACCAGCAACACCTTTTTGTCTTCTATCATATCCCTCACAAAGTGATATTGAACATCAATGTGCTTTGTATTTGAATGATATGCGAGGTTCTTTGCCAAGAAAATTGCACTTTGGCTGTCACAATCTATCCTTATAGCTTCCTGTACTAACCCCATACTTTAACACAATCTTTGCAACCAAACTGCTTCCTTGCTTCCATGAGTGGCTGCCATGTATTTTTCCTCTGTAGTTGATAGTGCCACCACAAATTGTTTCTTACTCATCCAACTGACTGCACCTCCAAATAGGTTAAACACATACCCACTTGCAGATCTTCTCTAATCCAGATCTCTAGCCCAGTCTGCATCAACAAAGCCATGAATATCCAACACTTTGTCCAATCCTGGTCTTCCTTGGTAGTGCAAACCATAATCACTAGTGCCACGCAAATACCTGAAAACTCGCTTCATTGCTGTCCAGTGCTCCTTCCCTGGTTTTGACATAAACCTGCTCAATACTCCCATTGCATGTGCAATTTCTAGTCTAGTATAGACCATTGCATACATCAGGCTACCAATTGCACTTGCATATGGAACATGGGACATGTCCTCTTCCTCTTCTTGTGTCTTGGGACACTGTTCAGTAGATAACCTCACACTTATAGGAATAGGAACCTTCACCGGTTTACTATCTTGCATATTAAACCTTTGCAGTATTGTCTCGACATACTTCCTCTGGTTTAACCAGAGCTTCCTCTTTGTATGATCTCTTTTAATTTCCATGCTCAAAATATAGTTTGCAGCACCAAGATCTTTAATGTCAAATTTGGAGGACAATTGGGCCTTCAAATCCTGGATAATTTCTTTTTCATTTCCAACCAGCAACATATCATCCACATATAAGACCAGATAAATAACACAGTCACCAATTAATTTAAAATACATATAGTGATCTGCTTTGCTTTTGGTGAAGCCAAGTCCCCGTATAAATGTATCAAATTTTTGATACCACATCCTTGGTGACTGTTTTAACCCATACATAGACTTCTTTAACTTACACATCAGTTCTTTCTTACCCTTCACCGCAAAGCCTTCAGGTTGCTTCATGTAGATCTCCTCTTCTAAATCCCCATGAAGAAATGTTGTCTTCACATCCATCTTTTCTACCTCAAAATCAAAAGCAGCAACAACAGATAAAAGTAATCTAATAGAAGTTACCTTGGCAACAAGAGAAAAAATATCACCAAAATCAATTCCCAGCACCTGGGAATAACCTTTTGCTACCAACCAAGCTTTGTATTTCTCCACTTTTCCTTCTGCATTTGTCTTATTTTTGAACATCCATTTACTGCCAATGGGTTTCCTTCCAGCCGACAACTCCACCAGATCCCAAGCCTCATTTTTGTGCAAAGATGCCATTTCATCAACCATGGCCTCTTTCCAGAGTTTTCCATCCTCTAAATCCATTGCTTCCTTCACAGTTCTGGGATCATCATCAGTAACAGACAAAGCAAAATTTGAATAGAAATCAGATGGACTATACCTTTTAGGCTGCCTTCTTTCTCGAACTGATCTTCTCACAGCCGGAGTTTGTGGCTCTTCATCTTCTGATTCCTCCTCTGCTGTAGAGTCTGATTCTTCCTCCTTTAGCTCAAACTCTATCTTCTCAGGTTCCTTTCATTCAACTTCATGTTTAATAACATCTTTCACCTTTCTGAACACCACATCTCGGTTGTACACAACCTTCCGTGTGACTGGGTTCCAAAGCTTATAACCCTTTAAACCATCCTTATACCCAATAAAGATGCACTTTTTAGATTTACTATCCAACTTGGTTCATTTCTCCTTTGGAACATGTACATATGCATCACATCCAAATACCCTCAGATGTGAAAGAGAGGGTTTCTTACTAGTCCATACCTCTTGTGGAGTCTTATCCTCCAACACTGATGAAGGTGACCTATTGACCAGGTAACATGCAGTATCCACCGCCTCTGCCCAGAATTCCTATCATAACTTGGCACCACTGAGCATGCTTCTTGCCCTTTCCATCAACGTCTTGTTCATTCTTTCTATGACTCCATTTTGCTGAGGTGTATATGGAGTAGTTTTCTACCATGATATACCACACTTCTTATAGAATTCTTCAAATTCCTTGCTGTAAAACTCCCCACCATTATCTGTCCTCAACACCTTTATCTTCTTCTATGTCTGATTTTCCACAAGAGCCTTAAATTCTTTAAACTTGTCAAAGACTTCATATAAATATATCCATGTATTCCTCAAGAAGTCATCTATAAATGATTCATAGTACACAAACTTACCCAGTGATGGAACCTTCACAGGTCCAAACACATCACTGTGCACAAGCTCTAATATCTATTTTGTGCTCTTACTACCAGAGGGGAAACTCACCCGATTTTGCTTCCCATATACACAATTTTCACAGAAATCAAAATCCAGAGAGCTATTACTCATACCTTCTACCATACCTTTACCATGAAGTATTCGAAGGCCCTTCTCTCCAATATGCCCAAGCCTTTGATGCCACAGCATGGTCTTCTCTCCAGAGACCACTAGATTTTCTACTCCACTTTCAGGAACCAGAGAACTATTGCACCCATCAATAACAGTGTTACCTTGCAGCTTGAACAGAGTTCAAATTTGAACTCCCCACATCAATACTAGTGCTCCCCGAACCATCTTGCAGGTATCCTTCTTGAACACTGTTTTTACACCTGCATCATCCAACTTGCTTACAGAAATCAGATTTCTAGCCAATGCAGGAATATGCAGACCACCCGGAAGTGTTCTAACCCTTCCACCTTGCAACTTCAACATTACTTTTCCGCGACCAATGATTCTAGCCTTCCTATCATCCCCTGAGAATTCATCACCACCATCGTATTTCTCATACTCACAGAACCACTCTCTATGGGGAGTGAAGTGAAAAGATGCACCTGTGTCAATCAACCATGCCTCGTGATCTACATGTGTACTTGAAGAAGCCAAGTACACATCCCCACCTTTATATGAAGTGGTTTTCACCTCTGCAGAAGGAGAATCATCAAATCCCTTTCCTTTATCAAGAGCTTTAGATTTACAGTCCCTTTTGTAGTGCCCTTCCTTTTTGCATTTCCAACACACCACCTTTATAGGTTTTCCTGGAGATTTGGATCTCCCACTCGATGACTTATTTTTGTTTCTGTTTTGCGACCGTCCTCGTACAGACAAGGCATCACCATTTTGGCTCTCCATATTTTTCCATCTCATCTCCTCCATCAGCAAGGATGAGACTATTTCATCAAAATGCAAGGCAGTTGCATTGCTACCTATTGCAATAACCAAACTATCCCACGAATCTGGTAGACAACACAACAAATTGATGCACTTATCTTCATCTGAAATTTTAATATCAACAGATTCTAACTGACTTACCACAGTATTAAATGCGTTCATATGCTTTGTCACCGAGTCTCCATCTTTCATCCTCATGTTATATAGTTTTTTCCGCAAGAACAGTTTATTCACTAGAGACTTAGATTGGTACAAAGTCCCTAACTTGTCCCACAAAGCCTTCATCGTAGCTTCCCCTGATACATTCAACAATACTGAATCTGAGACACACAATCGTATTGTGCTCTTTTCCTTCCGATCCAACTTCTTCCATTCTTCATTGGACACTCCCATTAGTTTAGTACTCGAATCTACCGCGATCCACTGATCTTTATCGACCAATAGATCCTCCATCTTGAGTTTCCACAACTCAAAACTTTGACCATTAAATTCCTTGATCTCTATCTTTCCACTGCTTGCCATCTCCTTTCACCACTAGAATTGATTTTGTAGATCTCCCACTGAACAGGGTCTACCACAAGCCCTAAGGAAACCCCTTAGCAACAAAGGCGTCCCCTTGAAGCCAAAACTGCTCTGATACCAAATGTAGGTTTTAACCTCGTACAGAAATTACTTGCATACAAATTCTAAAACACAGAAAATAAATAATGCGAGAGTAGAACACATAAAACACATATACACAGATATTTTCCCCTGGATCCCAAAACCAGGACTACCAGCTTGATTTTTCATTATGTTCCTTTCAATGTTACAATACATATTTATACATGCCGAAGCATCCAATACCATGGACCGAAAACCATCGTGCCTAAAAAACATGTGCGAAAATCATGCACAAAACCATAGGTGGGTCTGCCCAACCTAACATAGGTTCCAAAACCAAAATTTTCCGGGGCACTGCCCCGGACCCCATAAAGTGGGGTTATGGGTGCCCCTCAAACCCCCTGTGACCTCCCCCCTCTAATGCCCAGTTAACTACGTGGGCTAGTCGTGGAAAGAATATAACACAACCCAACAGGAGCACTCTATATTTGGAGAAAGGAAGGCAAAGGAAGGACAAGAATGCAAAGGGAAGAAATGATCAAGCAAGGAAGAGGTAGATCAAGTGGCTACAATGGGATTACTTGTAGGTATTGAGTTGCATGTATGATTTGATTTGTAGCTTTGACATGCATGGTACATGCATGTGTGTATTTGATTCTCTTGTTGTCATTGGCACGAATTTTGGTAGGTGTGACATTGGTTTCAGCCTTGCCTTGCCATTTCTGGATAGCCATGGTGTGATGGGGTTCTCTTACTCGTTTGAGCTGGATTGTCGGATGGTTTCGAAGCTGAGTAAGGTGGTCTCAAGAAAAATCCCAAAGGCCTAGTAATCCTTAGACGTAAATCCTAAGGGTGGAGATGGGAAAATTCCTCACGGTTTAGATGGAGAGATCTAAAGGAATCCATGCTTATATAGGCCGAGTGATCTTTGGATTGGTATATTGTGGGATTGCGGTAAATTCTGGTAGTGTATGTTTCTTGTTTGGGCATAGGAATCCCTTGGTAGGATATACAATAAAGCCTAGTTGTATAGGTACTTTCTTCGACCCTAGAAATCCTTGATCGGTTTTGGTGGGATATGTGGTAAAGCATGAGAAGCATGGTCATTTTTGTTGCAAGTCCCACATTCATGCTTGGAATATGGCATGGGCGTGATTGGATGAAAAAATTATTTGGTTCAACCCAATCTATGGTCAGGTGGTATGTGGAAGTCCCCGACTTGGTTGGCTTTTGTATATGTTAATAAGATCTATTTTCCTCTTGTGTTCTATGTGTAAATGTGCTTGTTATTATGTGTCTTTAATGGTTGTTCTATCATTGATATTTCTCTGGTTATATGCTGGTTATAAGAATGGTTTATGACAGACTTGAGTTATGGCTCTCATAACGTTTTGATTAGTAAATGAAATGTAAATGAGTGTATGACCTAATAGATGATAATGCAACTATTGTGAAAGGGATTCAGACCTTCTTGAAGAATATCAGATAAGTATGCGGTCCCTATGTTCAGATGCATTTTTATGACTTGTACATTGCATGTTCATGATGTGTTTAACGAAATGTCTGTCATGTTTAGGATGAGTCAGGCTAGGTCCTTGTTTTCTTTTTAATTGTCACTTCTGAGTGTTTCATCAAGTTCTAGGCAGAGGTTTGGGTCTTATACCTAAAAAAGTGGCTTAAATCCCGTGGTTGCTAGCACATAACTGGATAAAAAAGACTATAGTCACTTGGAAGCAGGCCTATGGGAGAAACTGGAGGCTTTTAGTTACATGGAGGCCTTATCATGGGAGTGACTAGACATTTAGTTTAGTAAAAGGTTAAGTTAACTCAGGGGTTGGGAACCTAGAGTGTTTGGTTAGCTCCTGGGGGTCTTGTAGCACCTGAGGGAGGTCTGTAAAGTGTTGGTACATTGATTCCACTTCCTTAAGGTGAACTAGGAGGTCAAACCATATCATAGTAGCTCTTCATCACATATTTACCCCAGTGGACCAATAAGCTTGGGTAAGTTTGGGAGGAGGGTCTTACAGAGTGGTATCAGAGCAAGTTCCATTCTCTTTGGGTGACGTCTAGTTTCTAGTCTCTTTTGGTGATATCTAATACCACAGTGTGGTATCAGAGCAAAGTTCACCCCTTGGACTTGATGGGAAAAATGTGTTTGTCATGCATGCATGTAGGTTGTATATATGATTGATGTGCGTGCATGGTGATGGTCATTGTTGTGGTTGTGTTGTCATGTAGAAGTTGAAGGTGTTGTTGTTGGGATGTGTTTGGCATGAATGCATGTCGGTTGATTATGCAGAGGCATGGTTACTTGGGATGAATAATTTCTTTGAGCTGCATGATTACACATAGAATATGAAGGCTAGAATAGATATCTTCAACCTTAAAGGGAAATAAGACATCTAGTGGGAAGATGTGAAGCGAGTAAGAGATATCAAGACATAAGAGCTGAGTTAGCATGAATTCAAGAGTCATTTTAGGAAGAAATATTTTCCAGAGAGGTACTATGACAGTAAAGGTAAGGAGTTCTATGAGATAAATATGGGATCAATGAAAAATAAGGAGTATACGGCCAAGCTCCTGGAATTGTTGAGGCATGTACTGTATTTTAAGGATGAGAAAGCCAAATTTCAAATATTTGTCATTAGATTACCCTTAGCATTTAAAGATCAGATTGAGTATGATGAGCCTCAGTCACTTGAAGAAGTCATTGGGATGTTTAAGCACTGCTATGAGCAATCAAAGTGTAAGACAAAATCTCAACAAGGTTGGAAAGGGAAAGACAAGACTAAAGGTAAATGGTAGTCGAAAAGAATAAGGCTGGAAAGGGAAAGACAAGACTATAGGTAAATGGAAGCCGAAAAGAACAAGGCCCTAGGATGCAGGTGAGAAAGATAATGTTGCACCTTACAAGAAGTTTAATGGATCTCAGTCTGGAGAACAACAAATAGTGGTGATGGTATGAGACAGTTGCAATGTTGGACATGTGGTAAGGAGCATCTTAAGAAAGATTGATTGCAAAACCAAGGCGATAGACCTCAGATTTATAGTGCATAGGAAGCGCAGACAACTTGGGAATGTTGGGCAGATGATTCCTCATATCTATTCAACATTGGATAACAGGTAGGTGGATCACCAGGAATCCATTATTGAGATAGACGTCAAGCTTTGTGATCAAGTTGTTTCTATTTTGACTGACCCTAGATCTAATTATAGTTATGTTAATCTTAACTTGGTGGATAAGTGTGATTTGAATAAAGAAGTACATGTAGAATCTTGGTTAGTGTAGTGGGCTACATGTAATGTCCCAAAAAGGAAATAACAATGCTAAACAAGTAAAATACACATATGACAGAAAAATTCAGACAATAATTAAACACCCATAAAATTGCACCAGAGCTATGCCAAACTAAGCCATTTTATTATCAAAGGAGAGTACAATGCATGAAATGTGTACAATTGGCTTGTCCAAGCAAGCTAGACCATCCCAGGTGAGAAAAATGTTTCCTAGATGCAAAGGAAAGACTTCTCCTTAATGTTCTACGTTGGCCCTAGAAATTCTGCAACCGTAGGCTGGAAGAAATCCCTGTTTGAGCCACCAAAAGTTCTACGAAAATTCCACCCAATTAATCTTGAGTTCTCCACCAAAAACCCAAAAAAACCCAAAAAGAGTTTGGCCTATCTCCAAGTCAAAGTCGAACCCCACAAAATGGTGCAAATTCCCTAATTAACTAGCAATTCGCCCTGTTATAAAAATTAGGATTTCAGGCCGAATAGCATCCATAAAATTCTGAAAATTTAGCCATGGACTCCTCTCACAAAAGCCACAAAATCCCAGAAATGGTTTTCCCTGATTTTGACCTCCCATAATCAACCCCCAAAAGGAATTGTGTAGTCCCTAGCAATTCTACACTGATTGCTGCAAAGAAATGGTTGAAAACCCAACCTCTGTTGCTAAAAAAAATTCTCTAAATTTATATATGAGGTCCTTGTCAAAAACTGAAAAAAACCTAGAAATGGTTTGACTTGGTTTTGACCATCCAAAATCGACCCCCAAAAGGCCCTATGCCCTTCAAATCTGTTGAAGCACACTGCCTGCCAATACACTAGCAAAATCATTTTCAAACACTTCGGAGAGGTATCAATCAATTCCACCAATACTTCCCTTATTTCTCTTGGCAAACAATATCCGTTTGGAAGAATGTTGCAATGGACACACTAGATACACTACTGCGTCCTCCAAAAATAAGCACTGCTAGTGCGAACTGAATACAAATGATGGAAACCTCTCTACAAATCTCCTTTGGATGATAATGGATGAACCTCTCTTGGGTGGCACTCGAAGTCCCCCCAAAAAAGAGTGAGTTCTACACTGGGAAAAATCTTGTGAAACAACAAGTGACCCAACTAAACAAATTGAGCAACAAAATCAAATTCAATAAGCCAAGAATGCTAAATGAAGTGTGTTGCCTTCCTTTTATAAACTTCATGGAGCCTTTCTTCCCACCTTTTCTTCCCTCTCATGCATTTTGAATCATTGGCTTAGGGGGTGCGTATCTTTTATGTGGGTGGTCCCCACATATCATTAACAAAACAAAATAAAATAAAATTAACTTGCCTCTAACTCCGAAGTCTTCTATAAAAAATCAAATGGGCCCCATGTTCACCAAAATTGGCCCCCAAAATGTAGAAATAAATCATGTTCCAAAATAATTTAGTAAGGGACATTATAGTCCTCCCCACCAAAAATTTCTTCTCCTCAAGCAATGCCTTAATGAGTGCCCTTTCTAACTGTTGATCACCACTATAACCACCAATAATACTAGAGTTCCAAATGTACCATTGAGTCATCCCCAATCTCAGCACTATCCCGACATGAAGGAATCCATCGATACCAAGATACCAAGCCATCCTAATCAATGTGAAGCATGCCTTGATCCACTCGCTATCCAACCAGCTACAAGTACCAGAATCCCTCTACATGCTAGCAATAAGTAAAGCATCATAATAATGTAGGACTTTGCCCAACTCCCCATGAAATTTCCCTACTGAGTAATCCATCTCATGCACTACAAGAGTAAAATCCTAAAGATGTAATCCAATCCTAGTGGGATTGAACCCTCATCTAGCCAGGCCTCCCCTGATCTCCTCCTTTCGATCACCCTACCACACTGGTGAAGTGCCCCACACCATTAACAAATCACTAAAACCACACTGGATGATCCTCCCTTGTAGAACCAACTCACCTCTACGAGTAGCTGAACTACTCAACCTTGTTATACTAGAATCTCCTGGCCATCGCAGAAGGAACCTATCCTACTGACATCGTGAGACTTTGGTCATGACTGACTGCCTAGCATGCTCATACTTGAGCCTCCTCTCCCATAACTCTTGCCCATAATCTATTCGATGATCAAGGCTAGGCTAATCTTTCCAAAGCGACTCAACAACGCCAACGCCTATCACTCCATGGCTAGCCCCAATCCTAAGCAACAATTTTCCTCATCCTATTGTGAGGGCTTTGGTGATCCCCCATGTGTCCACCTGTTATCCTGACCATGCTCACTCAGGAGTGGAGTATCCCACCAATCCACTGGATCCCTGGATCCCATAACCATACTGGAGGTCCACAACCCCCAATCCTCTCTTTTTGTCATTGTGATATGTTTCTAGTTGTTGGGACCCTTATGTGCGCCATCTTTACCTCCTTTGGGTATCCAATAGGTAGGCATCAAGCATCAAGAACCTGTGTCATGAATATGCAGCTGCTCTCTACCTACCAGATCACATGGCGAGATTTGTTATCCCAACTCCTGATGATGTGCCCAGGTACTGTTGGAAGCCTAGGCATCATCCTTCCAACAAGGAGTACCATCCTACGCACCTCATGCTCACCTAACACCTCGAGCTGTCTAGCTAAAAAAGCACCATGTAACTCTCTCTCCGTCACCTCCCCAAGTGTGAGCCTAGGGGTGGAACATATCCTATCTCGACAATCAACCATGCCATCCCTAATCCTATAACCATCAAGTCATGCACCTACCAAGTGTCTCAACTGGAGAGTCTCCTCTTGGCCCATGAAACGTGGTGTCTCATCAAACTACCTAAGGTGAGCATCCCATGCCCCGTTGCCTGAATGGAGAGTGTCAAAGGGAAACAACCAAACCCTTTGTGACTGTAAGCAACACTGGAGGATGATGGCTGGGTATGTCCCAAAGAGTATGATCAAGTCATAATGCTTAAGAGTAAGCCTATGGATGACCCTCTCTCCACCTCGAATATGTTGATAACCCCCTCAAGGCCCTATCTCCATTAAACATGGTGTCCCTAGATGCTCAACAATGTCTTCATCGATCCTAGGTGAGTTTCGTCCAATGGTACACCTATTGTCCCTGTCCATAAGTCTCCCTGGAGGCAACACTCCAAGAGCCTGATGTGCCGCATCATGTGTCACTGCATACCACCAAGTACTATTGCACACCTCGACATGCCACTGTACATCGTAACCTATCCCTGTGCACCACTGGATACCCCCGGTTATGGTTATACCATCTTGTACCATCCTGTGTCCTACTTGTGTCACTGCACATGTCACTCCTCACACATCCTCAATGCGATGTGAGTCACTCCTACTACCCTAGAGTTTAAACCAGCATGTTTTGGTATACCACCATGCATCTCCATGCTCCTTTGCAGGCCACTGCTCCTCTCTACATAGCCTTGCACGCCACTGGGTTCTATGGCATAGAATTGGGTCAGTATGCATCAGGCCACATCCCTCTATATAACGTTGGACCCTACAACCTGACTCTCTGCAGTATTTTCTACCATTGCCTACTGTCATACCACCTTGTAACATATGGTATCCCTTCTATGCCAAAGTTTCCACCACTTTGCTAGTGACCCCATAATGACACGCGTCATGTCCCCTCGTCCATCCTGGTAGACTTGAGCACCCTAACTCCACTCGTGCTAGAGGGGATATCTCTACTGTGTTGATCCTTTGTGACCCTTGAGCCTTAAACCTTAATGGGATAACATCATCTCAATACAATATCCAGTCTGGTGGCCAAACCATGCCACCTCCTCCAACCAGCTCCTGCCATAGAATGCTAATCATCTTGTGCCCCCATATGCAACCAACATGCCAAAACAACCAATGGAGTCTGCTCACAAACCACCTGGCCACTAGCGCTGACTAGAACTCCCCTAGGGAATACATGCACTCAGGCACTAGGTTGACTACCTCATCAATGCCATATCCATCCCACATTTATGATATAAGATAGGAAGCCCTTCCTGGATCACAATGCTAACTTGGGTCTCCAGTCCCCTCGATGTATGAGAGCTCCCATTGAGATTCACTCATGACTACAATAAACATTCATGAGTCTAGCCCACTCCACTGGGTACCAACTCAGGATCTCTCGCCATCCAACCCCAAGAGATGGATCAAATGCACAAACTCCAACACATAGAACAAGCCTTCCATTCTGCAAGTGTCACACCTTACGCAACTCATGTCCCCTCAACTGACCATCCTAGTCAACACATAAAATTTGTCAGGGAGTCTCTGCATCTGTGTGTGTGTGGTGAAAAGGTAGTCTAGCAATGTTGCAAGCCCCATCTATATAAGCCCAAAGAGAGATACTATCTAGAAGTTTTGCAATTTTGTTGACATTCTGTGCATCTATCTACTCTAAGTTAGTGGTTGGCCCCAAAGAAGAGTGATCGTCCTCCTCCACCATGGGCTCAACACGAGTCACACACTTCCCCTCCATGATAGCTCACACCCCTCTATGTGCTCTCCATGTTGTTGTAGGTGATTGTCATCCCGCAACTCTGTCATAGATTTGGGTGCCTCTGTACCTACCGGCTCCTCGTCAAGGGTGGTGATGTCTCTCAACCTCTCAACATCTTGTCGTGTGCTTCTATCACTTGAAAAATCAATCATGACCACAAATACCTCATCAATAAATACCTCAACAACAAATTTCACCTCCTCAACGATGGATATGTCTGTGTCTCTTATCACCTCGTTAATGGATGGCCCTATGGGTGTATGCTCTACTCTCTCCCCTAAGGTGTTAAATGATGTTATCAAAGAGGTCTCAAACAATAGTGTCTCTTGTGCCACATTGGGTATATCGATGTGCTCCTCACACTCCTACATGTCCTCTACCGCATGCTCAATCTCATCCATAGACCACTTATATATAAAGCTAGGTCTCCACCAATAGAAGTTCCTCCTAGTATCACCCTTTAACTATTCCTGTCCTATCTGCTCTTTTTGAGGAGATTTGGTGTCTTGAGTTTGCCCATTTACCCCACATGGTGTAGATGGTTGCACCCCCACGGTTTGTGTACCTCTAGTGTCTCAGTTGTAAGGACGAGGATGGGTTTGGTTTGTCACCCTCCTCAACTGGGCCAACCTCTCATTGTCCCAATGGATTCCACCCCATAATTTATGCACATTGAATTTCTCTTGAGTCATGGGTTTGTCTATGGTTTCACCTGTTACTGTGCCTACATACCTGAATCTTCCATGATCATACTGGTTACCCGCAGTTAGGCCAAGATCATTCTCTGATACCACTGTAATGTCCCAAAAAGGAAATAATAGTGCTAAACAAGCAAAATACACATATGACAGAAAAATTAAGACAACAATTCAACACCTATAAAATTGCACTAGAACTGCGCCAAACTAAGCCATTTTATTATTAAAGGAGAGTACAATGCATGTATTTTGTGTACCTAGCTTGTCAAAGAAAGCTAGACAATCCCATGTGAGAAAAATGTTGCCCAGATGAAAAGGAAAGACTTCTCCTCAATGTTCTGCGTTGGCCCTAGAAATTCTACAAATGTGGGCTAGAAGAAACCCCTGTTTGAGCCTCCAAAAGCGCTCAAACAATTCTACTAAATTAATATTAAGCTCTCCAACAAAAACCCAAAAAAAACTAGAAATGGTTTTTTCTATCTCCAAGTCAAAGTCGAACCCACAAAATGGTGCAAATTCCCCAACTAACTAGTAATTGGCCTTGTCATAAAAATTAGGATTTCAGGCCCGAATATCACCCAAAAAATTATGAAAATATAGCCACAAACTCCTCTCACAAAACCCACAAAAGCCCAGAAATGGTTTGACTTGATTTTGACCTCCCAAAATCGACCCCCAAAAGGAAGTGTGTAGTCCCCAACAATTATGCATTGTCTTCTGCAAAGATATGACTGAAAACCCCACCTTTGGTGCTAAAAAATTTCTGCAAATTTATATCTGAGGTCCTTGTGAAAAACCCAAAAGAACCCAAAAATGGTTTGGTCTAGTTTTGACCTTCCAAAATCGACCCCCAAAAAGCCCTACGCCCTCTAAATATGTTGAACCAAACTGCCTGCCAATACACCATCATAATCCTTCTCAAACACTCTAGAAAGGTATCAATCGACTCCACCAATAATTCCCTTTTTTCTCCCAGTAAGAAATAACCCTCCAAAAGAATGTTGCAACACATGATACGCTACTGCGTCCTCCAAAAATATGCACTGCTAGTGCAAACTGAATACAAATGCTGGAAATATCTCTACAAATATCCTCTTGATGATAATGGATAAACCTCTCTAGGGTATCACTCAAAGTCCCCCAAAGAAAGGATTAGTGCTCCACTTGGAAAACTTTTTATAAACAACAAGTGGGCCGACTAAACAACTGGAGCAACAAAATCAAATTCAATAAGCCAAGAATGCCAAATGAAGTGTGTTGCCTTCCTTTTATAACTTTTGTGGAGCCTTTCTTCCCACCTTTTCTTCTCTCTCATGCATTTTGAATCATTGGCTTAGGGAGTGCATATTTCTTATGTGGGTGGTCCCCACATATCATTAAAAAAATAAAACAAAATAAAATTAACTTGCCTCTAACTCCTAAGTCTTCTATCAAAATTCAAATGGGTCCCATCTTCACCAAAATTGGCCCCCAAAATGTAGAAATAAATCATGTTCCAAAATAATTTAAGAAGGGAAATTACACTATAGGTACAAAGAAAATAGTTCATCCTTGGGTAAGAGCTTGTGCATTTGAGTTGAATGGTATGCCTACATCAATGCATCTGAATGTAGTTATGTTGGGATCTGCATACAAAATGCTATTGGGTATGGACTAGTTATAACTTCACAAGACTAAGGTAGATTTTTATGATAAGGCTTTTAAGTGTCTGGATGACAGTGGAGAACAAATAATCCTACAAGGTAAGAATAAGGCAACATCAGTGAAGATGGTTACAACTATGGAGGCCAAACACAGTCACATAAAAGGATGTGTATTGTTTGTAGCACATATTTCTAGTGATAAAGGTAAGGAAGTTCAGGTATTGAGCAAGTAGTTGATCTTACAACAGTTTTAGGATGTGTTCCTGACAAATATTTCATAGTTTCCACCTCACAGGGAAGTGGACTTTTCTATTGAGTTGGTACGAGGGGCAACACCAACATCAAATGCACCATACAAGATTAGCACTGTAAAGTTAGTGGAATTGAAATTGCAGTTGAAGGAAATTCTTGACAAGGGATACATCAGGCCAAGTGTGTCACCTTGGTGTGCACCACTGTTGTTCATAAAGAAGAAGGATGGTACTCTCAGGTTATGCATTGATTACAGATAGTTGAACATGGTAACCATCAAGAATAGGTATCCGTTGTTGAGGATTGATGACTCGTTTGACTAGTTGAAGAGAGCAACGATGTTCTCGAAGATTGGTTTGAGATCAAGATGCCATCGAGCATTAAAGAAGAGGACATCTACACGACTGCTTTCTGGACCAAGTATGGGAATTATGATTTTGTTGAATTTCATTTTGCTTTGGCTAATGCTTTAGCTACCTTTATGTTCTTGATGAATAGTGTGTTGCGTCCTTATTTGGACAAGTTTGTTATTGTGTTCATTAATGATGTATTGATATATTCTAAAAATGAGGAAGAGAATGTTGAACATTTAGTAGCAGTATTGAGATTTCTAAGAGATCATTAGTTGTATGCCAAGCTTAGAAAATGCAATTTCTTACAAACAAAGGTTCATTACTTAAGACATGTTGTTTCCAAGGAAGTCATAGCAATGGGTCCGGAAAAGATAAGTGTTATCATGGAATGGGAAGCTCCTAGGAATATGGATGAGGTAAGGTCATTTATGGGGTTATCAGGTTACTACAAGAAGTTCATTAGGAACTTCTCACAAATTTCATATCCTATCACATCATTGTAGTGAAAAGGGAATAAATATGAATGGACAGAGGAATGTGTAGCAATTTTTGAGCAATTGAAATAGTTATTGGCAAATGCTCCAGTTCTAAATACCGTAGATCCAAAAAAAGAGTTTGTGGTGTGTACAAATGCCCGCAAGAGAAGACTTGGTGGAGTATTGATGCAAGAGGGATAGGTAGCATGTTATGAATCAACAAAACTTAATGAGCATGAGCATAATTATGTTACACATTATATTGAGTTGGAAACGATCATCCATGCTTTGAAGATGTGGAGACACTATCTTCTTGGCAGGAGGTTCATCTTGATGAGTGATCACAATGGAATTAGATATCTATTTGAGGAACTGAATCTGAATTCCAGACAAGCTAGATGGTTGGCCATGATTAGTGAGTTTGACTTCGATATCAGGTACATTAAGGGAAAGGAGAATATGGTTGCAGATTCTCTTAGAAGAAGAGTACAAGTAAATCATATAACAACTATGAGCTCATATGGGAAGGATTTACAAGATCATATATTACAGGAAGGATAACAAGATGGAAAGTATAGGGGGCTTAGGCACAGGTTACAACAACAGGGTATAGGTGATCAATATGTGGACTACTATCTCACCACAGATGGTTTGGTCAGATTTAGGGACGAGATCTATGTGCCAAATAACAGTGAGCTCAAGAAGCTTATCTTGAGGAAATTTCATGCTAAGCCATATTCAGGTCGTCTGGGATATCAAAAGACATTGACAATGGTGAAGAAATTCTACCATTAGCCAAATCTGAAGAAGGAAGTGGCAGGGTTTGTGGCTAGATGCTTGTACTGTCAATAGGTAAAATTAGAGTGTAAGCATCTAGGGGGTCTACTATAGGCTATTTTGATTCTAGAGTGGAAATGGGAGGTCATTTCCATGGATTTCATTACAAGTTTTCCAAGGAAAACTAGAAAACATGATTCCATCATGGTTTTGGTGGACAAGTTGACAAGTTGACAAAGGTAGCACACTTCATTCCGGTGAAGCCTATTTATTCAACTAGTGATGTAGCACATGTTTTCATAAGGGAGATAGTGAGGCTACATGGTGTTCCGAAGAATATTGTGTTAGACAGGGATTCTAAGTTTACTTCTAGGTTCTGGAAATAGTTATTTGTAGGATTGGGTATAGATTTATCCTTCAGCACAACTTATCATCCACAGATATATGGATAGATAGAGAGGGTTAATAGGATTTTAGAGGACATGTTGAGAATGTATGTTATGCATTAGCAACGAAAATGGGAAAAGTACCTTCCACTGGTTGAGTTCTCTTACAAAAATGGTTATCAAGAGTCATTGAAGATGATTTCGTTTGAGGCACTCTATGGGCAGAGTCGTAATACTCCCATTAGTTGGAGTGATCCAGTGAACAAGGTGTTGATAGGACTGGACATGTTGACTGATTTGAACTTCAACAAGAATGAAACAAAATATAGATATAATCATAAATACATAGATGCAACCGAAAAACACTTCATTTCATTAATAGAAAAATATTGAACTATGCTTACAAAGAAAATGGAAATAAGCTAGCTCGGGTGATGGCAACTTATATTTGAGAAGAGATGTGGTGGCTACATGCCTGTGAAATATGTTACAATGAGGCTCAAGGGCCTATTTATTATTGAGAAACAAGATAAAACCCTAAACAACCAAAACCTTAACCCCAAGACATGTAACACCAAGGATTTGTGGGCCCCATTGGGGTTAGTTGGGCAACCAACTTCTGGGGGTCGTAACTTGGTCATATTATCTCCATTTGGCGCATACAATACCTTGTTGGAAATGTATCGCTGAGTACCACAGGATTTGCAATGCAATTGGCATGCAATCGACCTCAAAAAAATGTAGTTTATGGTGTCAAACCTGCTCCAGAAGTTCAGGACCCGAAAAACTGCTAAAAATAGTAAATACTGAAATAAACAAGGAAACAGATGAAACTGATTGGAGCTCTAGGTGTAATAGGTAGGTTGCCACGAATATCCACTTGTATCATTCCTCCAACCTTAGGAAACAATGGTCCCTATTGCGTGGATAACCTCCATGAGGTGATGAAATTTCTGTCAATCCTGGTCCTTGGCGAACCACTTGCCTTGGTGAAGGAGTTCACCTACTTTGATAACTTGCTATAGCTGGATCCTCTGTTTGTGAGTGTTTTTGATATGCGTGTCCATGATTTAATCAGTTGTGGCTTGTTCCATGCAGTCTAGGTTGAGCTCTATTGGTGTGAGTTGTTCTTCATTATCGGATGTGTCCAACAATGGTGGAAAGTATGGCCAAAGGCGCTCTACATTGAATGCTAGGTGCAGACCAAGGAACGGTGGGATGCTGAGCTAGAAGGCATTGTCACTGACAACCTTGGTGATGGTGTATAGCCCATATCGAAGTGGGTGAAGCTTGTGGTGGGGTCCAGTGAGGCACTCCTGGAAATGTAGCCAAAGTTTTTCGCCCACCTAGAACTTGTGCAACACTCGACGTTGATCATGGTGTTGCTTGTACTTAGCATTGACTTTGTCCAATATATCATGTACCTGTTGGAAAATGTATTGAATTCACTCAATGAAGTTGTTAACCCTATCAGATTCGGACTGGACTTGAGCCGAATCTGCTTGAGTGGCTCCAAATGGTATGGCCACATTAATGGGACATAATGGCTAAAATCCCAACCCTACCTGAAAGGGGCTGTGGCCCGTTGAGTTGTGGAGAGTTTTGTTGTAGCTGTGCTGGACATAAGGGATAATTTCATCCCACATGTGTGGATGCTTTGAGTTGTACATGTGTAGAATTTGTATGATCATCCTACTGACAACCTATTTTTGGCCATCAGTTTGGGGATGGAAAGTCGTGGACTTAGTAAGTTTTGTATCTAGCATTGACCATAGACTTGACCAAAATGCACTCAGGAATTTTTTGTCCTGATCTGATAAAATGCACCGTGGGATCCCAAAGTGTACCCACACTCGCTCAAAGAAGAGCTTAGTAGTGGCCTCTGTTGTGATACTCTTCTTGTAGGCCACCATGATGACCATCTTGGAGAATCCGTCGATGACCACAAAAATAGAATCGTTGTCGTGCTAGGTAGAAGGAAGGCCTAACATGTAATCCATGGAGATAGATTCCCAAGGCCGATTAGGAGTAGGTAGAGGAGTATATAGGCTTTGATTCTGGATGGTTGGTTTGGCAATGACGCAGGCAGTGCAGGATCTAATGTACTTCCCAACATCCTGATGAAGTTTCGGCCAATAAAAATACTTCTGCAATACTGCTACTATTTTCTCTACTGTGAAATGTGTAGTGACCCGACTGTAGTGTGCCTCCAAAATAATCTTGGAATGCTTGCTTAAAGGAGCAAAAATGTGTCCCATGTGGCATAACAGTGCATCTTGAAGGTGAAAATTTCGAACTTGCTTCCCTTCCAGGAGTGTCTAGTATGTGTTTTTGAATTCTGGATCGCTTTGGTAAAGATGAAGCCACCCCAAAGTCTCATGCCCACAAGAGTCAAGCATAGTGATTAGCACCATGACTAGCGGTCGGCTGAGGCAATCAGTGACATTATTAGTTCTGCCCTTTTGATACTTAATGTTCAAATGGAACTGTTGCAGGTAGGTGGACCATTTTTGATGGTGATCATTCTGCAACTTCCCTTGTGTCTGTATGTGATGCAGGGGTCAGTGGTCTGTGTGATGACCGTTTCCTTCCCCATATTGTAATGCTTCCATTGACGGCAGGCCTGCACAATGGAATACATTTCTTTATCGTAAGTGGGATACTTTCAGATTGTGTTTGAAAGTGTCTCACTGTGGTAAACCACTGGATTCCCCTGCTGAGTAAGAACCACACCAATAGCATAGTCAGAGGCATCTGTCTTAATATCAAATGGTTGTTACAGGTCTGGTAATGTGAGCATTGGTGCAAAGCAGAGGTGATGCTTTAACTTAGAAAATGCTTTCCGTTGGGTTTCAAACCAAAAAAAAGTTGCTTTCACTCCGCCCTTGGTGACTTGACTTAAAATGTCAAGTGATATGAGAGAACCCAACATGCACTTGCAGTAAAAATTGGAAAGACCCAAAAAGCTGTGGAGATTTGTTAGAGTGGTTTAGGTTGGCCAATCTCGAATGACTTGTATCTTGGCTGGGTCCACATTCACACCCTACTCATCAATGATGTACCCCAAATATTTAACTTAGGTCAGGCCAAAAGTGCATTTCTCCAAGTTAGCACACAACTTGTGTTATCGCAGGGTTTGAAGGACCTGTCGAATATGGTGGAGGTGCTCTTCCAAAATCTAGTTGAAGATCAAGATGTCATCTAAATACACTACCACAAATGCATTGGTTAAGGGTCGCAAGATGTTTTCCATCAATATCATGAAGGTTGCAGGGGAATTTGTTAATCTGAACAGCATGACCAACCATTTGAAAAGGTCCTCCTTGGATTTGAAGGCAGTCTTCCACACATCAGAGGGTTCGATAGACACCTAGTGATAACCTGAATTTAATTCAATCTTGCTAAAATATTTCCCCCCCTTGAGATGGTCCAAAAGGTCATCAATCCGCGGGATTGGGTACCTATTCTGGACAATGATCTTGTTCAACACTTGATAGTCAATATAGAGTCTCCAGGTCCCATTCTTCTTCTCTACCAATACAATTGAGCTCCCATAGGGTGATGAGATTGGCCTGATGTGCCCTTTTTGCAATAGTTCTTGAATCTACCTCTTGATCTGATCTTTCTTCAGAATAGAGAGTCGATAGATTGGTCCATTGGGAAGCGGTGGGCCGGGGTCAGATCGATGGAGTGATTGACCTGACAGTGCAGAGGTACCTTTGTAGGTGAGGTGAAAATTTCCCTGTACTTTTCCATGACCTTGTCGATCTACTGCTGCTGTGTGGAGGAGCCCTACCTGGAAGCCATGGTCACAACCTTATTCTTGCCCTGAGGATGAATCATAAGGAAGATAAATTTCCTAGTTTTGGAAATGATCTTACTGCATTGCTTTGCAGTGATTAATGAGATGGTAGTAGGTGGGGCTACCTCCGGTATCATGTACTACTTATTGGCTGAAGTAATAATCATATAGAGAGGTCTAGACTTTTATAAAACATGTTGCTTCCACAAGTATGGTTGTCCTAATAATACATCACAAACTTCAAGAGGAGAAACATCACATAGTACCTCATTCGTGAAGAGATTGATGTTGTAGGGAAGGTGACACTACTGGCTGACATAGAGATATCGTCCTTGGTGAAGCCACATGATGGTGTATGACTATGGATGTGTTGTAGTCTTTAGGACCAACCACTTCATGACCTCTGCTGAAGTGAGGTTCTTTTGGCTCCCACTGTCGACAATGAACTACAACGAAGAACATTTCACCCACATCAATGAGTGGAAGAGGCATTCCCCCTCCTCTGGATCTTCAAGCTCAATCTTCTGGATCTTTGTTGTGGCCACGGTGTCATTGGGTTCCACATCAATGAACTTCTTCCCTTTGTCATTCCCCTTATCAGGTTCTGACTCAGATTCAGAACATGCGCCTGATTCAGAGGCCTTTAGCTCGGACACTAGTGACTTCTTGGCCTGACACTCACTTGTGTTGTGAGTGGAGCTCTTCTGGAACTCACACCATTTTCCTGTGTCCTTCTTTATCTTCATGGTGTTGTTATTTTCTTGCATCTTTGGCGAGTTGTCCTAGGTAGCCCCGCTTTGGTTCTATCCTTTGCTTTGTGGTTTGGGGGTGCCTTTTCCTTGCTTTGGATTCACAGATCCAAAGTCTCGCTTCTTCTGTTTAAACTTCTACTCAATCTTGACAGCATATCGGTACGTTGTGCCGACTGAGGAAATGTCCAGGAACTTCATCTCATCCTAGATGTACTTATGTAGACAACCGCAGTACTTGAGTACCAAATTCCACTTAGAATCCTTGATACCCAGCTTTTGTTAGGGTCCCACCCTAATCCCCTTATTTATGTAATGGGATCACGTCATAGTCAAGAGTCAATAAAGCCCATATTAATAATTGTAAGTGGTTAACCCGCAATTAATGACAGGACCACAGTTAGTTGCAAATGGGCCGTAGTATTAGATAGATGGTATTAATAAAACCCACGGTATTGATCCATGGTATTGCATGTATGAGTCATATATAAAGGATAGAGACTCCCTGCAAGGAGCATCGTGTCTTATTTTGTAATCGAGCTCTGCTCTATCGGAGGTTGCCCCCTCGAAGAGGCAAGTGAACATTACTCTCTGAATAATAAAATCATTGTTGTTCTGGGTATCTTCTCTTCACATATTCTGTATTTGGGTATCGTTTTGCAGGTTAAGAGCATAACAAGTGGTATCAGAGCACTTTCCAGGGTCGGTGGGATCTCCATTTCTTAGCAATTTTTTTTTTTTTTGGCTAGAGACGTGTTCCAGCATCTTTAAACCACGGGATCTGTCGTTGAGCGCATAAACCTGCGGATTTGGGGAGGCATGCACGCAGGAAATACAAGAGGTGGTCACGTCTGTTGGAATCCCTTGTAACCCCTGTGGGTACCCCTTCGAGTAGTAGCACATTAGACAGAACCGCGCACGGACTGTCTTCCATGTACCCTCTGGGTATATTGGAAGCCCCCTAGGTTCCCTTGAAACCTCGCCATAGATAAATTGTCGGCCGTCTTGCGGCTACAGTACACCGAGAACAACACTTGGAGAGATTACTCGCCCGTACGATAGGGTAGTCGGGTTGTACGGCTAAGGGTACGGTCGATCCTCCTTAGTTAGAGCCCTGAAACATTGGGCCGAGTACTACTGCCAGACCCTTATGTATATTGTGATCTATAGCACCTGACACTCCTCAAGACCATAGTTCCCTTTTCTATCAGGGGATCACACATCATCTCTTCCAGATCCACTTGTGCAAAGGGGCGCAGCAGCAGCAGACATCAGTCCCTCAGTCTTGAGTTCGCAGATCAACCATTCCGATCTATTAGATCCATTAGATCAGCAGCAGTAGTCTGTTCCGCCGCCCAGAGCTATTCGATCTGCCATTCAGATATCTCAGATCCACCAGATCGGAATCGTTGTGAAGGGTTCCTATACCAGGGTATAATTTTAGCAGGACTTTTGGCCGCATTGAAATTTTGAGGAATTGGCAACTGCAGTATTGATAAGGAAGGAGTAAAACTCCGTTAGGAGTTTTAAAAAAAAAAAAAAAAAAGTCTGAGATCTTCCGGGGCGCTTATTGGTGATCTAGCCCATCCAAATCAGGACGACGAGCTGAGCACAGTGGTACCATTCAATTCTTAGTGAAAATTTGTTAGGCGGTCCCAACTTTCAAAAAAATCAGGTTGGTGTATGGTAGAAACTAGAGCTCAAGCGATGGCCAATGAAAGGATGGACAAACTTGAAGAATCCATGCAAACCGTCCACGTTCAACTTAACCGACTAAGTAGCCTGGTCGAGGGCATGATCTAGAAGGGCAAGGAGCAAGCCCACGAGGAGGTGTATAATGGAAATGGACACAATGAGGGTGAGTCTAGTCACTCTCCTCACGTCTGGCACACCCACCAACAACCCCGTCAGCGACCTCCCAAGTTGGATATGCATAAATTTGACGGTTCTCACCCATCGGCATGGATAGCCCAAATGGAGCAGTATTTCAATCTGAATCACATCTTAGATGATGAGACTCAGCTTATGGTGGGGAGCATGTACTTGGACAATGAAAGGTGGCAATGGTGGGAATGGCATCAACATTGCAATGGACCTTTTAGGACTTGGACCAAATTCACAAAAGCTCTTCAAGACCACTTTGACCAGGAATCTTCTTTTTTGGGTCGTCTTACTAAGCTCCGACAGACTGGTATAGTGGATGAATATATTATAGCTTTTGAAGCCTTAGCCTTCTGCACTCGGGGTCTCTCATATGTGTTCTACACGGAATGTTTTATCAGCGGTCTTAAAGAAGCTATCAAAGCCCAAGTCCTACTGCACCACCCTCCCACATGGACGGAGGCTTGCAAGGTAGCTCGTAACGTGGAACGTGCATTAGCAGCCCAATATAGTCACCCAAATTTCTCCGCTAAAGGTCGCCCCCCACAGGCTCACAACACGACTCAAACACTTAAGGTCCAAAAGATGTCACCTGCAGAAATGGCCGAAAGAAGAAAGCAAGGCCTATGTTACTACTGTGATGAAAAATACTCCCTAGGTCATAAATGCAAGGAGCCCAAATTTTTTCAAATTGATGCCACTGACTACAGCTCAACAGAGGAAGATCCACCACTTGAGGAACATGAGCCGCTAGAAGAAGACAACCCAAAGGACAATGTCTCTGACGAACCAGTTATTTCGTTGCATGCTTTGGCAGGGATTTCTTCCCCTCAAACTCTCAAAATCAGAGGTTTTATTAAACATCGCCCAGTAGTAGTCTTGATTGATAGTGGAAGTACACATAATTTCATCCATCAAAAAGTCGCAGAAGCAGTGCATTGTTTTGTACGAGTAGTTTCTAACTTCCAAGTCCAAATTGTGGATGGAGGCACAATGAAATGTGAAGGCCGCTGTGAAAATGTCAAACTTTAAATGGGGGATTATCAGTTGAAAACCCACATGTTTGCCATACACATGGGGAGTTGCGACATTGTCCTCAGCGCTGAATGGCTCCGCACTCTTGGGCCAATCACAATGGATTTCCAGGAGTTATATATGAGTTTTAAGCAAAACAACTACACACATACCCTCCGTGGACTCTAGGCGGGAGCCCCCTCTATCATCAGCTCACATAGGATGGAAAAATTGTTAAAAAAGGGCAATCATGGAGTTGTAGCTCAATTTAATGCCATCCAGGCAGTCGAAACCAAGCCTCTGCCAATTCATCCTGAGATGCAACAGATTTTAAATAACCATCTGCCGGTCTTTGACAAGCCTCATGAGCTTCCACCCTCGCGAGGGGAACATGATCATAGCATCACCTTGGGTCCAGGGGCCCAACCCCCAAATGTGTGCCCATACAGATATCCGCTCACCCAAAAGAATGAAATAGAAAAAATAATAATGGATTTGAGACTTCTGCGATCTGCATTATGTGTTCTTATATCTTCCAGATCCATCGCATTTTGTTATTTTATGCATCGACGTTTCGAACCATCCTCTGTGGTTCATCATCAGGATTTAGATTTGGAAGCAGGTGTCATTTGTCCCAGCATTAGTCCTTATTCATCCCTAGTGGTCATGGTGCTCAAGAAAGATGGGGAGTGGTGGATGTGTCCCGACTTCAGGGCCCTCAATAAGTTGACAGTCAAAGATAAATTTCCCATCCCGGTGGTTGACAATTTGCTGGATGAACTCAATGGGGCTCAATTCTTCACAAGCTAGATCTTCGCTCAGGCTACCACCAAACTCACATGAAGGAAGTCGACATTCCCAAGACTGCTTTCAGAACTCATGAAGGCCATTATGAGTTCCTGGTCATGCCATTTGGTCTTTGTAATGTCCCTTCTACTTTTCAGAGCCTTATGAACCACATTCTCAAACCATATCTCAGGAAATTTGTCCTTGTCTTCTTCAATGACATCCTCATCTATAGTTGCACTTGGGCCGCACATCTTCAGCATGTAGATCTACTCTTGCAACTGCTCTGCAAGCATAAATTATTTGTCAAGATGTCCAAGTGTTCGTTTGGCATGGCAAAAGTTGAGTATTTGGGCCACATTGTGGGGCGTGAAGGTGTCAAGGTGGACCCCAAAAGGATCCAGGCAATGCAGGAATGGCCTCAACCGAAGACCTTGAAGAGCTTGAGAGGATTTTTGGGTCTCACAGGCTATTATCGTAAATTTGTCCGCAACTATGGTCGCATAGCGAAGCCCCTCACCCAAATCCTAAATAAAAATTCATTCTTCTGGAATGAGGAAGCACAACAGGCCTTTACAGCTCTAAAAAATGCCATGTGTTCCACTCCAGTCTTAGCACTACCTGACTTCACCAAATCTTTTGTCATTGAATGTGATGCTTCGGGTATAGGTATTGGGGCGGTCTTAATGCAGGAAGGGCGACCTTTGGCCTTCACAAGCCAACAACTAAGTGGGAGGAATCTGGGCCAATCTACCTACGAGAAGGAAATGATGGCCATCTTACATGCAGTCGAGACCTGGCGACCTTACTTATTGGGGCGACGTTTCCAAATCCGCACAGATCATCACAGTCTTAAATATTTTTTGGAGCAACACCTATCCTCCCCACAACAAAATAAATGGCTCGCCAAAATGCTGGGATATGATTATGAGATCATTTACAAGAAAGGGAAAGACAATAGTGTAGCAGATGCATTATCTCGCCAATTTGAGGAGGAAAGTACTTTGCTAGCAATTTCCCTCCCCATTCCAGAATGGATTGAAGAAGCTCGCAGGGAATGGTTTTCACACCCCGGGCTCTCCCAACTCATTTCTCAATTGCAGGTAGATCCAAATTCCACCAAGGGCTACTCGTGGCAGGATGATATTCTTCACTACAGGGATAGAGTCGTAATATCACCAACATCCACCCTCAAAAGTCGCATTTTGGCAGAATTGCACTCATCTCCCATTGCAAGACATTCGGGCTTTCAGAAGATGTATGCTCGCACCAGAAGATCATTTTTTTGGACAGGCATGAAAAAGGACATCCTTACTTTCGTAGCAGAATACGATATCTGTCAACGCCACAAAGGGGAAACCGTCAACACACCAGGCACATTACAAACATTGCCCATTCCGGCATCAATTTGGACGGAGGTTTCTATGGATTTCATTACAGGTCTTCCAAAGTCAGGGAACAAGTCAGTCCCCATGGTGGTTGTGGACCGACTGTCAAAGTATGCTCATTTCTGCGCCCTACCCCACCCATTTACACCAACTTTGGTCGCTCAATCTTTCATGGATCAGATCTTCAAATTGCATGGCATGCCCACTTCTGTTGTGTCTGACCGCGACCCGATCTTCACCAGTAATTTTTGGCAGGAACTCTTCAGGATACAAGGTACTCAACTAAAACTCAGTACTTCCTATCATCCGCAAATGGATGGTCAAACTGAAGCCGTCAACAAATGTCTAGAAACCTACCTTAGGTGTTTCACTTCAGAAAAGCAACACCTTTGGGTACAGTGGTTACCTCTGGCTGAATGGTGGTATAACACCAATTATCATGCCACCACCAAAATGACTCCCTATGAAGTAGTATATGGTCAACTCCCGCCTTCACCTACTTCATATCTCAAGGGGTGCTCAAAAGTACAAGCAGTGGATCAACTCCTACAACACCGCGCAACCATGCTCGCCCATCTTAGAGAGAATCTTCATCAAGCTCATAACCGCATGAAGCAACAGGTAGACCAGCATCGCTCAGAGCGCCAATTTCAAGAAGGGGATCAGGTCTTTTTACGACTACAACCATATAAGCAAACATCACTCAAAGACAAGGGGTGTCAGAAACTATCTCCCAAATTCTACAGACCATATCAAGTACTTCAGTGCATTGGAGAAGTGGCTTACAAGTTGGCCTTGCCACCTACTGCAAAAATCCATCCCGTTTTCCATGTCTCATGCCTCAAGAAAGTGATTGCGAACAATTGCAGAATTCAGACCAGTCTACCTGAATTAGACGAAGAAGGGTCCATCTGGCTTCAACCCGAATAGGTCCTAGACACACGAGACAAGCAACTGCGCGGTCGCATGATTAAGGAAGTCCTCGTTAAATGGAAAGACACCTCTCCGGAAGATGCAACTTGAGAACCAGCCACTATTCTTCAGCAGTTTCCGCAGCTTCAGCCTTGAGGACAAGGCTAGTCTTAAGGGGGAGGGCATGTTAGGGTCCCACCCTAACCCCCTTATTCATGTAATGGGATCACGTCATAGTCAAGAGTCAATAAAGCCCATATTAATAATTGTAAGTGGTTAACCCGCAATTAATGACGGGACCACAATTAGTTGCAAATGGGCCGTAGTATTAGATAGATGGTATTAATAAAACCCACGGTATTGATCCGTGGTATTGCATGTATGAGTCATATATAAAGGATAGAGACTCCCTGCGAGGAGCATCGTGTCTTATTTTGTAATCGAGCTCTGCTCTATCGGAGGTTGCCCCCTCGAAGAGGCAAGTGAACATTACTCTCTGAATAATAAAATCATTGCTGTTCTGTATTCTGGGTATCTTCTCTTCGCATATTCTGTATTTGGGTATCGTTTTGCAGGTTAAGAGCATAACAGCTTTGTGCGAAGGGTATGGAAAACATTTGTGAACTCTAACACATCTTGGTCCCTGCCTTGCCATAGTATGGTCCACTTTATGTATTTATCTTCATAGCTCTCGACAGGGTAATATTGTTCCTTGATGATATCTTAGAAAGAATCCCAATTTGGTGTTGCTGAAAATAGCAAGGGTTCACTCTCATCCTTTTGTTCATAGTAGGTTTCCCACCAGTTCTTGACTTGTGGGGCAACTTTGAGAAGTGAAAATTTAATATTTTCCTGATTGGAAAAGTCATGAACTGAAAAATATCCTTCCAATAGATTTAACCATTTATTTGTGGTGCCTGCATCTATCTATCCCTCAAATATGGGAATATTTAAGTTAACTTGTACCTTAGAAGGAGTAGCACCTCTATTGTGGTTGCTGGATCAAGATGTGTCACTTGTGGGTAGTCGTCGAAGGATCTGGGAAAAATTATCCATCATTGTGTTCTTCCATCACTCGAGGGCTTCCTCGAGCAACATTTTGAAATGATCTCTTGCCCCCTCATCTTTCTTTTCTTCCACCATGGGTGGCCGTTGAGGTTTGCGAGGCTGATCTCATAACGGTTCAACCAAATCGAGTCCTAACTCCTTATACCCTGACCTTGTTGGGGACATTTAAAGAAAAAATAAAGAAAGAGTAGACTACTCTGATATCACTGATTCGAACTTAAACATGAAAACAAAAAATTACAGATATAATCATAAATACAGAGATGCAACAGAAAAACACTTCATTTCATTAATAGAAAAATACTGAACTATGCTTACAAATAGAATGGAAATAAGCTAACTCGGGTGATGGTAGCTTATCTCCGAGAAGATATGTGGCCTCTACATGCCTATGAACTGTGTTACAATGAGGCTGAAGGGCCTATTTATTATTGAGCAACAAGATAAAACCCTTAACAACCAAAATGCTAACCCTAGGAGATGTAACACCAAGAGTTTGTGGGCCCCGTTGGGGATAGTTGGGAAACCAACTTCCCAGGGTCATAACTTGGTCATATTATCTTTGTTTGGTGCATACGATACCTTGTTGGAAATATCTCTCTAAGTACTACAAGATTTATGATAACTATTTCCATAGGCCTACAGTGGACCTAAAAAAATGTCGTTTAGGTGGTCAAAACTGCTTTGGAAATCGAGGACCTGAAAAACTGCTAAAAATAGTAAATGCTGAAATAAACAAGGAAACAAATGAAACCGACTGGAGGTCTAAGTGGAATAGGCGGGTGGCCACCAATATCCACCTAGATCATTGGCAGACATGGAACATAAAATGTAGGTTATTAAGAAGAATCCGAAGGCAATACAAGATAGAAAAAAGAGTTATGCAGATTAGCATAGGGAATTTAAGGAGTTTCTGGTTGGGGAACATGTGTATTTATGCATCAAGCACAAGAAGAGCTCCTTGAGGATTGGGTCAAGTGCAAAGTTGGGACCTCAGTATTGCAGGCATTTCGATATCCTTGAGAGGATTGGACGAGTGGCCTACAGACTTGCACTTCCTCCGACAGTGAAAGTCCATGATGTTTTCCATGTTTCATTGCTTAAAATACATGTAAAGAATTATGATCATGTTGTTAATTGGTCTGTATTTCAGGTGGACCCATCAAGAGAATTCTAGCTGAAACCTCAATGCATTTTGGAGAGAAAGATGCTCATGCTCTAGAACTGAGCAATCGAGCAAGTTAAAGTGTAACGAGAGAACTTTAGGCCCGATGAAGCTACATGGGAGATGGATGATCATATGTGGGTTATGTATCCATTTTTTTCTAGTTGAGGCAAAGCAATTTTAGTATATATATATATATAGATCACAATGAGTTGGGTTATAAATCTCCAGTAAGTAGAATGGGTGTCATGTTGCTATGTTTGTCTTGTTGGTTTACTTTTTAGTAGGTTGATAACTGTAAATATTTCATTGAGCTAAGTTATAAAGTTCCATGGGAAGTATGTTGTGCTTTGCAACAGTCTTGATGGTTGTAGGTGTCATTGAACATTGAGGACGGTTTTCCCCTAAGGGGGAGGGGTCTATAATAACCCTGGGTTAAAAGTTCATGTGATGATGCTAATAAAGGCAAAATAAGACCAAGGTGATGAGACACATATTCCAAGATGAATGTTGGGAAAGACATCCTCATGGGTGTTCATTTGGTTTATTATGGCTAAGGGGAAATTTGAAAAGGCATTGGAAAAGGCTTTGGAAAGGAAAGATACATTAATTGGCATTTTATTTATGAAAATAAAGGAAATTACGATAAAAGGAAGGTGAAATGTCATAGGTTGCATGTGAGGAGGAAAATGAAGGAAAATAAGGGAAATTGAAGAAAACAGAGGCCTCAATGATAAAAAGGCTTCTTAGGATCACCTCACAACCTTTTGTCAGTTTTAGCTTGGAGCTCTTGCTATTCTCTCTACTCTCTCATACTCTCGACACTTAGAGCATTCTTGGAGCACTCTAAATTTGGAGAAAGGAAGGAAAAGGAAGGACAAGAAAGCAAAGGGAAGCAAATACCAAGAAAGGAAGTGTTGGATCAAGTGGCTACAATGGGCTTACTTCCAAGTATCGAGTTTCATGTATGATTTCCTTGCTAGTTTTGGGATGCATGGTACATGCATGTGTATTTGATTCTCTTGTTGTCATTGACATGGGTTTTTCCAGGTGTGATAGTGGTTCCAGCCTTTCCTTGTCATTTTTGGATAGCCATGGTGTGATGGGGTTCTCTTAATCGGTTGAGCTGGATTGCATGATGGTTTCAAAACTGAGTGAGGTGGTCTTAGACAAATTTCCAAAGGCATAGTAATCCCTGGACTGGTAAAGCTGGGGTATGTAGTAAATCCTGAGGGTGGAGATGGGAAAATTCCTCACGATTTAGGTGGAGAGATATGGGGAATCCATACTTGTATAAATCTAGTGATCTCTAGACTAATATATGGTGGGATTGTTGTAAATTTTGGTAGTGTATTTTTCTTTTTTGGGCCTAGGAATATCTTGGCCGGATGTACGGTAAACCCTGGTTGTATAGGTGCTTCCTTCAGGCCTAGAAATCCTTGACTGATTTTTGCGAGATATACGATAAAGCCTTAGAAGCATGGTCAGTTCTTTTGTGAGTCCCACATCCATGCTTTCAATATGGCACAAGGGTGATTGGCTGAAAGAAATATTTGGTTAAGCCCAATCTATGGTTGTGTGGTATGTGGATGTCCCTAATGTTGGCTTGTTGTGGCCTGACCCAGGTTCAGAGTTAATTAGCCCAACAAATCCCAGTACTACTGGCCCTTTCGGTAACAGTCCGCAGAGCGCGGACTGAGGTCTCACTCGAAGTAGTATGGGAGGGTGCTAGAACCAGGTTTCCACACCCTTGAGATGTCTGAGAGGTTCGACAGGTCCCACTATTGTCCCTGTGCATAAGTTACTTCGTGCACTTCCATGTTCCTTACACCCTAATACACTGCCTTCGCACAACCCTAACCAGGGGTTGTGGAGCTGCTACTAAAGCCGCGCTCTGCACTACCACCCGAGATCTTACTTATCTTCCTATACCAATAACTATTTTTGCATACTTGGATGTCTTACGTTATAATTAGTTATACAGAACATTCATATAAGTTCGCACAACAAATAAACAATATACTTGCAAATTATACCCAATCATATATTAAAATAGGAAAAGATGCATAGAAATATGGTAAAATTCTCTTTATTGATTCTTCCAACGGCTATAGACTTGTCCTACCCCACGCACTCAGCTGTAGGGGTTTGCGCACTTAGCTGCAGGGGTCCACGCACTCAGCTGTAGACTACTTGGCCTCTGCACATTTAGCTACAGAGCCTTCCCCTAGTCTATGACCCAAAGACACACTTTACACTTTTACTCAATCACTTAGACTTCTCATGCTCTTCTATTCTATCTTAGCTATCTTTTCTACTTAAAGCCTCGCTCTATTTATACAATTCCATGGTGCACAGACCATGGGTAGGTCTATTAAGCTAACAGTACATTACAAAATGAGGGCAGAAAACCTTGTGACTCTATCATAATTTTGTGCTCCACGCCCACAATTCGCGAAGCTTTTACAAGAATATTTGGTCAAAACTTGGGCTTTAAGCCTTAAAACATGCCTTTGGGGGATTCCATGCCCAACAAGCCCATAACAAAAACATTGTGACTCGCCCTCGATTCACTCTGTTAGCGTGGGGATCTTTGCGTGGAGTCCTTCCAACTTTGCTCGAACTGCTGCAAGGTCGGCAGCGCACTAAGATGCTACCTGCTAGATCTGCTGCATGCGTTATTTCGAGACCGTGGTGTTGGAAGTGCTTCTCTGCATATGTGCCTATATCCCCTACAGTTGTTTATAGTCCCACACCTTCTTCCAAATCCTTGGAGTGCGAAGACTGTGCTTCTGCCAACTAATCAGATAGTCGGGCCACCCGTGTAGGGCTTTAATCAACTGCCGTTCACTTTGCCTGAGAAAGGCTCTCCATTTAGTTTGAATAGTTGTACCGCACCTTCGTCTGTGACCTCCTTAACAACGTATGGTCCCAGCCAATACATTCTGAACTTTCCTTTGAATTTATCAAACTTACTGTCATACAACATCACTAAATCATTTACCTTGAAGGTGTGCAACTTAATATGGTGATCGTGCCAGTCCTTCTCACACTACTTTTGCACCTGCTGATGAAAGCCAGCTAGGAACCGTTCCTCCTCAAGTTCTTCCAATTGCGTGAGCCGTTCTTCCAGGGCTTCGTGGTCTGTCATACCTGTGAGCTACTATGCACAGACTAGGTACAATATACTCCATTGGCATGACAACTTCCATGCCATAAACCAATCAGAAAGGTGTCTGTCCCGTCAGTTTCTTGCACGTTGTCCTATAAGCCCATAGTACTATAGGTACGTGCAAGTCCTAGTCACTCCGCTGTGCATTGCATGCTTTGGTTAGTTCAGTTTCCAGTATTTTGTTGAATGCTTCTACTGTCCCATTGGCTTGTGGGTGATATGGTGTGCTTTTTTGATGATACACCTGAAACTCTTCTGTTAATGCGCTGATGGTTTCATTCAGGAAATGTGTACCGCGATCGCTCATCAAGATTTTTGGGCATCCAAATTGAGTCAACACATGTTCAAACAAAAACTTCGCAGTTGTGGCGGCCGTGCAGTCTTTGATTGGCTACGCTTCTGCCCAACGAGTCAGGTACTCTGTCGTGGTGATAATGTATCTCGCGCCCATTTTTCCCTGAGGTTTGATAGGTCCTACAAAGTTGATTTCCCACTTTTCGAAGGGTTGCAACGTCATTTGTGGATTCAAAGGCATATCGTCCCTCCACGATGGTTTACCTATCCTTTGACATATATCACAGGCCTTACAGTGTGCTTTTGAATCCTGGTGAAGGGTTGGCCACCATAACCCTACGCAGAGAATCTTTTGTGCGGTCGCTCATCCTGCATAGTGTCCCTCTACGGTGCCCCCATGCACTTTCGTGAGGATCTGACTTCGTTCAAATTCAGGTACGTACCTTCGCAGTATCTCATCATTGCCCATTCTTTATAGGTGCCCCGCGATGATAGAAAATCAGCCGCTCACACCACTAGTTCCTTCTTCTGCTGGACAAAGTATTCCTTCGGCACAGTTCCAGTTGTCAGAAAGTGGATTATATAAGTGTTTGTCCGCTATGTGCACAACAAAGAGTTGTGCGTTAGGTAATCTTTGCTCCAAACTAGTAGGTTCCTCTCCCATCTCAATACACGACAAGTGATCCAGTCCTGTGTTTAGGTGTCCAGGCTTCACCATGACCTCAAAGTCATATTCTTAGAACTATAAGGGCCACCAGCATATTCGCCCCCCCAATAAAGGCTTGTTGACAAAGTATTTTAGCACGGAATGGTTTCTATACATCTTGAAATGTCCCCCTATCAAATAGTGTCGGTATTTTTGGAGTGCGTACACTATAGCCAACCCCTTGCATTCGGTTGTGGAATAGTTCTTTTCTGCTTTAGAAAATTTACGACTCATGAATGTGATAGGGTGATCCAAGCCCTCTCCTCCCTCTTGTGTTAGCATCGCTCCCAGTGCTATACATGATGTGTCAACATGGACATGAAACTCCACATCCCATTTTGGGAGGAACAGGATTGGAGCAGAGGCCAATTTCTCTTTTAGTACATCTAGGCTCTCCATGCGATCATCATTCCAGTAGAACGTGACATCCTTTTTCAACATCTTTTCCATTGGGGTGGTGATCTGGGCATAGATTTTGATGAACTTCCTGTAGTACCCCGTATGTCCCAGGGTAGCGTGCAACTGTTTAACACTTTGCGGTGCTTCCAAATTTAGAATTACTGCAATCTTCACGAGGTCTACCATTAGTCCCTGTTTGCAAACCACATGTCCCAACAGGATCGCAAAGGGAACAGGGAACGTACAATTTTTAAGGTTCAACGCGATTTGGTGTCATCGGCAAGTATCCAGCATCAAGCATAAGCTCGTTACATGGTGTTTAACTAATCCAAATATAGTCCAATCATCCAGATATACCTTCGGGAATTTGTGGATATATTCTTTGAATGCTGCAACAACTATGCACAAAAAGATGGCCGACGCATTCTTTAACCCAAACGGCATAATGGTGTATTGAAAGTAGCCCCACTCAGTTGTGAAGGTGGTCTTGCTCCTATCTTTCGGCACGATTTTGATTTGGTGGTACCCTGAGAACCCATCAGTAAAAGAATATGCTTCTTGTCCGCCGACATTTTCTAATACTTCATCTGTGAATGGAGTTGGGAATGGGTCGTGCACACAGGCATCATTCAATTTCCTGAGGTCCATGCATATTCTTATCTCACCCTTCTGCTTCTTCTCCTGCACTACCATAGGGCTTACCTAGTCAGATTCTTCCACTGGCTCAATGATTCCAGCTGCGATCATTTTTTCTAGTTCTACATGAACCTTTTCCTTGTACTTCAGATTCAAGTGGTAAGGCCTCTGCTTAACTAGCTTTGTGCCAGGTTTTAGGGTGATCTTCATCATCCCTAAATTGCCAACGATCCCCTTTAAGTCTGTGACCTTGGTTGGGAATAAGTCTTGGCACTCATGGAGTAACTCAGCGACCTTATCCACCATGGCGTCATCCCAGTAGTTTTTGAGCATTGCATACTTTGATTTGGCCTCCGTACCAATGTTTACCTTCTTTGTCTTTACCGGCGCAGTTATGTTAAGGTCTTCAATCAATGGCCCTTAAACCTCGCGATAGCCTTCAGTTTCTGGAATGTTAACTTTTCACGGATCTTCATTGTCTTCTTCAATATTTATGTTGTAACACTCTAGCGTGCAGCTCAGCTAGGTCACCCATTCAGGCTGAAGCACTTCCATTGGCTCTTGGGGTATTTTAAAGATAGCTGCTTTTACTGTTTGTAGTGCATCATAAACAGTATCCCACCAATGATCCTCAAACATGAAGGTTAATAGGAATCCCTCGCGTAAGATATCCCATTCGTTCATGCCATGGTGGAGCTCACCAATTCATGGGTATAATATCTAGGATATGACAGAACAGGTTCACCCACTCAGGTTGTGGCTCTTTCCCATATACCTTTGTCCATTTTGCGAGGTGTGCACGTGGATCATCCCGTCCGTCATACTTTCCTTTTAACCACATCTGAGGCTTCCCAAACCATATGTGCATCATTCTTCTGTAGTCGCACTAGTCTTCAAAACTTCTTTGGTGCATACCCCACCATCTTGCGAGCGTAGCTCGCAGGACCCATTTTAGAGCATCAAAGCGTTGCTATTCCGAAATTTCTCTTTCAAATTTTTTTAGGAAGTCATCCACCTCGCTTAACCCATCATACGTAGGAATATCTCTTACCTTTGTTGCTATGCAATGTAGTGACCTCGTCATCATGTTACAGTTGAGCGTGGTTACCTTGCGTAACCGGTTCTGACATCGTTCTGTCTCCTCGTCAAAATCTAATGTACAGGAGCTTTTGCGCTCCCATGAGCTTCAGCCATCCGCGGTTGGATTTACCTAGTCTTGTTCTCACGCGATTATCTTGTAGATGCAGTCCAGATCGTCATCACTATCGTAGTCGCGCACTGGCTCTATGCAGCGCGATCCTTCCATAGGGTCTAAAGGTACCACTACGCGTAGAGACTTTTTCTCAAAGATCATCTTGCGCTTCTTTAGATTTATTACTCCATTCATGTCAGTGGCCCAATCTATTCCCAATAGCACGGGGTAGGGATTACTGTCATCAACAATCTCTATCACTTCGAAATCTGCTAGCGTGCTTGCTCCTTTGATATCTACTGTGATTCCCTGTAATCTCCCCATAGGTAGGATCTTTTGCTGGTTCGTCATTCGCAGTTGGATAGGAGACCATTGCAACGTAGGCCTACCCATGCGCTCCCATGTCTACATTGGAAGGATGTTTATGTCCGATCCTAGATCTAGAATCACTTGGTCCATCTCATATTCCCCAATCTGTGCGGTCAATCTCATCTCCCTTCCTATTTGCGTGTTGTGCTTCCCGAGCTTCCGGACTATGTGCGGTTCTCCTGGCGCGGTCCCAACGCATCTATTTATGAGTTCTTGTAGCCCCTTTATAGCCTTGCTGTCACGCAGAGCTTCACGCATGTCTCCAAGAACGTAGTGAGCATCGATGGGTCCATTTCCAGCTCCAGTCTATCTTTACTTCTTGAAGTGGAGGCATTAGCGAAGCTTCTCTTAGCTTCCATGAAAGTCTCCTTAGCGCGCTCCAAATCAAATTTTGGTTCCTTCATTGGAGCCTTGCGAACCCAGGTACTTTCTTCAGGTTGCTTTCCTTTGTCATCCCCTATCGTAATTCCACTCCAGAGCATGATATTTACATTAGGGTCTTCCTCATGTGGCTCAGACCTCATCATTTGCAGGTTCTGAGTCAGGGGAGGTTGGAGTGCTCCTTTATCGCGCAGCCTCGCTATCAGTGTGGGATAATCCTCCATCTCATGATCAAACAACGTACAATACAAGCATGATGGTCATGTTGGATTCGTACAATCACGGGCATAATGCCATGGCCCTCCGCAATTGTAACATATCAGTTGTTCACGACCTCTTCTTGGTCCCCCTCCACCTCGGCCTCGTCTGTGCCCCTGAAATTGAGTGCGCACCATTCATGCATTTTGATCGAGGGGCCATGTTTCTGCTTGAAATATGTAGGTAGGAGTTCAATCCATCATCAACTCATAGCTTCGACAGGTGCGCTCATCATGTCCCACTGACCTATAGAAATTATAGAACAACTGCTATGAATTTTGCGCATACTTCTGTAATATATGGCAGTTATCTGTAGCATGCTTTCCTCGTATCTGAAAAATCATGCACCATAGTGCAGGCACTATGCTTGGTCCTGCTTGTGCCTCTATTCTTAGTGGCAATGGCCCTCCTCCCGCAAGGTAATTCGCGAACACCGGGTAGTGGTCCTTGTTGTGCCCCTGGCCCTTGCATTTTACACACCATACCTCATTGTGCATCTTTGGGCGGGTTGTCCTGTCTTGTTTCAAACTCTGCATCTCAAGACACAAGATTTTCAACTGCGTGTGAATCTACTAAACTCCCAAGTTGGGATCTTGTATTGGGGTCTCGTGCAATCTCATTGCGACCTCTAAGGCCTCGGCCTAAGTGCTTAGCCTCTGTTGCGACAACGCATTTCATAGATGCGGCGTTAACGATGCTACAAACCATTCGCGGTGTTGCCCATTTGTTAATGTCATGTTCGCTTCACGAATTGTGCACTTCAGTCTTTGATCCAACTCCCACAGGGTCTTGCCTAGTAGCATTGTGATTTCCTTGAACCCAATGATCAACTGTTCCTATGACTTTCGCCTGCTAAATTCTTTGTTTAGTGCAAGTTGGATATCCGCGATCCCCACATTCGGATTGTCATTGGAATGCTTAATGTACCAAGTCAGTGCGCGATCCTGTAGAGTGCAGACTAGTGTTGCCTTCTTTATATTGTCATCAGTGACTCCCTGTGCTTCCCATACAGCTTTTATTATGAACCAGAATTGGTCTGGATCTTCATTCCCCACTCCCTTGAACACTGGTAGCTTTGTCGCGCTTGCCATACTGCTTTGCAGTGGTGGCGAAGGTGCTATGGGTGAAGATGGGGGTGAAGACGGTGAAACTGGCAGTGGTGTGGGTGGGGGTGGTATGCGCGGAATTCTCTACCTTATCAGATTGATCGCACTTCTTAGCGAGACCTTCACGAGCTCTTCCTTGCCCCCTTGCAGAGGTGAAATCTAGGGGCTAGTTTCTAGTTCTGTGCTACCTTCATTTCTGTAGATTCTCCCACTTCGCGTAGCCCCAAACATAAATTTATTCTCATAACCCAGTTTTCACACAGTAGAATTTTAATCCAAGTGTTCAAAGATTTAACGTACTTACCTTGAGGTCCCTTGAGGAAGCGTTGTTCTGCCTCGCTATAACTGACTGAAGTATCTACCGCAAATTCGGTGATGAATCCTCTTATGATTTGATCGAGCCAGTGATCGATGGCGCGCACAATATTATCTTTCGATACTTCTAGTCTGCGCACCAATTCTGGAGTCCACACAATAGGTCTGTCGATTTTACACCTTCCTTGGCTATCTGCTAGCTTCGATATCCACTTGTATAACTCAGTGGGGAAGGATGCAAAGAAAATTTCATGGATCTCTGTATATAAGTAGAAGTCTAACCACTCTTCCTTTGATAGTCACAGATTCCTGTTTTCCTGTGCCGCGAATTCGTGAATCTTCTTGTCCAACCAATCTTCAATTCCTTTCTTTGTTGGATTCCAATGATACGACATCAGACATCTCTATGCAGATCCCAGTCCCGACAACAGAACCATTTATTGGCTTGTTGGGGCCTAACCCAGGCTCGGAGTTAATTAGCCAAACAAATCTCGGTACTATTGGCCCTTTCGGCAACAGTTCGCGGAGTGCGAACTGACATCTCACCTGAAGTAGTATGGGAGAGTGCTAGAACCAGGTTTCTGCACCCTTGAGATGTCTGAGAGGTTCGACAGGTCCCACTATTGTCCTTGCACACAGGTTACTTCTCGCACTTCCCTGTTCCTTACACCCTGATACACTACCTTTGCGCAGCCCTAACCAGGGGTCATGGAGCTGCTGCTAAAGCCGCGCTCTGCGCTACCACCTGAGATCTTACTTATCTTCCTATACCAGTTAATTACCTTCGCGTGCTTGGATGTCTTATGTTATAATTAGTTATACAAAACATTCATATAAGTTTGCGCAACAAATAAATAGTATTATAACAAAATAGGAAAAGATGCACAAAATATGGTAAACTTCTCTTTATTGATTCTTCCAATGGTTACAGACTCGTCCTGCCTTGCACACTCAGCTGGAGGGGTCTGTGCACTCAGCTGTGAACTACTTGGCCTCTGCGCACTCAGCTGCAGAGCCTTCCCCTACTCTACAACCCAAAGACACTTTACACTTTTACTCAATCACTTAGACTTCTCATGCTCTTCTATTATCTTAGATATCTTGTCTACTTAGAGCCTCACTCCATTTATACAATCCCATGGTCCGCGGACCATGGGTAGGTCTATTAAGCTAAAATTGCATTACAAAACGAGGGTGGACAACCCTGTGTCTCTATCATAATTTCATGCTTTGCGCCCACAATTGGCAGAGCTTTTACAAGAATATTTGGTCAAAACTTGGGCTTTAAGCCCCAAAACATTCCTTGGGGGGATTCCACGCACAACACCTAACTTGGTTGGCTTTTGCATATTTTAATAAGAGCTCTTTTCCTCTTGTGTTCTATGTGTAAATTTACTTGTTATTATGTTTCTTTAATGTTTGTTCTTTCATTAATATTTCTTTGGTTATATGTTGGTTATAAGCATGGTTTATTATACACTTGAGTTATGGCTCTTACCATGTTTTGATTAGTAAATTAAATGTAAATGAATGCACTACCTAATAGATGGTAATGTAACTATTGTGAGAGGGAATTAGAGCTTCTTGACAAATCTCAGATAAGTATAAGGCCCCTATGTTCAAATGTGTTTTTATGACATGTACATTACATGTCCATGATGTGTTTGACAAAATTCCTGTCATGGTTAGGTTGAGTTAGGCTAGGTCCGTGTTCAAGTTTTGTATTAAAGGCCTTTTCTTCTTGTTAATTATCACTTTTCAGTGTTTCATCAAGTTCTCAACAGAGGCCTAGGTCCTAGCCTTGAAAAAGTGGGTTAAATCCTGTAGTTTCTGGCAAAAAAATGGCTAAAAAAGACTGTAGTCGCTAGGAAGCAAGCCTATGGGAACTACTAGTGGGTTTTAGACACATGGATGCCTTGTCATGGGAGTGACTGGAGGTTTAGTTCAGTAAAAGGCTAAGTTAACTCAGGGGTTGGGTACCTGGAGTGGTTGGTTAGCTCCTGGGGGTCCCGTAGCACCTGAGGGAGGTCTATAAAGTGTTGGTACATTGGTTCCACTTCCTTAAGGTGGTCTAGGAGGTCCAATCATATCATAGTAACTCTTCGTCACATATTTACCCTGATGGACTGGTAAGGTTGGGTAAGCATGGGAGGAGGGTGTTATAGTCACTCTCATCTTCTGATAAACTAAAATTTCCTTCTGATTCATTTAATGTTTCATAAACAAGATTACCTATCATTTTACTTGATGAATAAAACTCCTTTGTTACTAGTTTTCCTTCTCCTTCATGGATGGCCTACAACTTATCCCATACCTTCTTTACAATTTCATAATGCATAATATTCTCTAATACTAAATCAGGTACATTACAAAATATTTCACTTAATACCTAACTATTATTTTGAAGTTCTTTTCCTGATGAAGGGGTTTTAGTATAACCATTACATAATAAATACCAAACATTATATCCAAGGGATATTATCCTATAATTCATCTTTTCTTTCCAATCCTAATAATTAACATCATTAGTTACTAGCATACCTTTATTATCCATATTTTATGGCTTGACTTTTTTCACTACAGATTGTCCTTTTCCTACGATTGTTGATATTTCCTTAACATCGGATACATCACTACCACTATCAAAGTTGTCTGGGACTGACTTCTTTATTTGAGCTTTATTCTTCTTCTGCTTCCTTCCCATGGGGCCTAATCTACACTTAAGAGGTTAAGCTTTCCTGGAGAGACCTGCTATGATATCAATTGTTATAAATACTGAGACCAGAGGGGCATTGAATTAGTATTTCATACCTAATTGAATTTTACTCAGTGTATACTTTTCATATTCAAATTCATCTAATCCATTATTTCATTACCAACACAATGTGTTATAGATATGACAATATTCAGTAAATTATGATTAGCATTAAACATAAGAACACGTGAGCCATAAAATTGAACATATCATCAACACATCAAAACATAGGGACACTGGATTTTTTAGGTGGAAATCCAATTTGGAAGAAAACCACCGTTGTTATTGTGTATGCCTTCTTTCTTATTATGAAAAAATATTTTACTTTTTTTACTAACACAAACTCTTACTAGAACACAAGCTCCTACCTGCTGAAGGGTACCACCCCCTCTTTTGTCCAACTATGACAGGAAGGAAGATACTACTCCTTGATCAAGTTTATTGACTCCTACCAGAAGGAAGCTCCTACTCCCTCATAGATGGCTCCAACACTCAGCATCTTTGTGGGCCATGTTTCAAAATATTTCACACTGGATCCACCTGACTCAATCAAAAACCACAACTTGCAGGCCAAGTTTTGTCAAATTTTGAAACTGGACTCACACCCAACAATATTCTTAATTTGAAAAAATGAATAATAAGATGCCAATAACCTCTCTAAATTCAATCACTCATCAATCAAGCCAAATCTCAGAAACACCAAGTGAAACAATTTTCTCATCAATACCAAGTCTTACCTTATACTCAAATCATACTCATAAAGCAATGAAACAAATTACAACAAAGAAAAAAACCTCTTAGCACCGAATCCCTCATAAACTAGTCATTATCCTTAAATCATCTTATTTACTCATCAATACATCGAGCCACAAAAAACCTTCTTTGAATATAGGATACAACAAGATCTACCAATCTCAATCTATATGAATGACCAATAGCAGCGAAGAACCATCATCATGAAGCAAAAAATCATAACATATACATCTCTATAATACCATCCTCAAGACACAAGTAACTCAATCAATGCTAAAACTCTTTCTAAGAAAATACAATCTCTACAAATCAAATCTATGAACAACATCAAACTCGAAACATCAAATACCTCTAGATTGACACGTCATGTCACCATCAACATGAAGTTTTGATGTGTAAGTACCTGTATCAACATACAAACCTTACCAACATGTATCTCAATTGATAGAGAGTCTTACTATCATCAATCTTTTGTCACAAATATTGTGTTAGCTAAGAAAAACATCAAGGATAAAAGTCACATATTTTGTCAGTAATACAAGCCCTAAAATTCAAGCAACCTTACCCATATAACATCTCTATCAAATCAAACATTAGTGGGAAGCATATATGAACTTCTCTATCACACTAATCTCTACATCTACATACATAGAGCTATGTCCACAAATTACCTATATTTTTCATGCTAACCTCATCATTCAATTTACTATCACCAAGCCAAGAAGTATATGTCCAACATGATAGGTCATCGTTACTACAATAAGACAAAGTTAAGAGGATCTCTGCAAACCCTCATGGCAATCATCTACAATTAGTTAGATGCTAAAAAGAACTTTTGTAAACAAATTAAACACTTGAGGACAAGAAGCATACAAGAGTCTCTGCCATTCAAATCTCATTCCAATCTCAACATACACACTATCAATGCAACATATTAATCTTAGATCTTTGTGAAACCTAACTATTCATGGATCTCTGCATATCAAGATCTATCACAATGCAATTCACACACTTATGTCATACAAAGTAATAAAGATCATATATCTACATAAAGCTGTTGAAAATGTAGCAAGAAAAATCTCAGTTTGATTTTCCATGGTCAAACTAGAGAGAATTCAAATTTCCATTTTAGTAGACAACCTGGATGAGTTAACTTGAGTGACATGGTCCGTGTCACCTAGTTATCTTAGATAATTTGAGTTGGAAGACTTGAGTTCAGTTGAGCATGAGTGATTGCTAATTTATAGAAATCTAAATCACTTAAATTGAATTATTGTCAATTAAACTAATTCTAATTGTTAGAGGAATTAATGGAAGGTCAAGTTGTGCAGTGTGACTTCAGTGACACTTATTGATCAACCAATTAATTGATCAATCAACCGAAAATAATAGTTTCATATAGAGAATTTGAGCTACCCAGTTGAGGTGGAGGTTCCAAGGCAATGTACTATCAATTGTAGACTATTCCCATGTGTACAGGTGGTACATGCAATTAGAGATGAACCTAATGGAATTGCACAATCCAAATTGACGAATTTCCTAATTAATAGGGGCCTAATTCCTCAAGAAACAACATAAGGAAATATGAGTTTGGAGGGCTTGAAAATCGGCTAAGTGTTAGATAGAGTCAGTCAGTCAATCAAGCAAAGGGATTGACTATACACTTGCAATTTGTGTTTAGGCTTGAGCAAGCATATGTATTCATCCTTATTGTTTGATTAATGCAATACATACAGGAAGGGGTTTTGAGTAGTTGCTTTCCCCTAGATAAATATTTGTGTATGTGTGTTTAGTCTTGATGCATGTTTATGATTTGAGGTATTGAGCATGAATTGAATTCCACTGATGAGTAGAGTAGATTTGCGTCTTGTGTTTTAGTAAATTACATGAGTAGTTTCATATCTACACATTATTTTCTACATGGTATCAGGTAGGATTCACCATAGAGTAGAAAATTTGAAGTTGTTATCATAGGAGGATTGAATTTGCAGGATAAATTCTTCAGATCTAGACGAATTTATTTCTATTGTCTAAGAATTGAGTATTCCCTTGAGGTAAGATCGAACTTTGTTGCTTGGAAGGATTGCATGGAAGTGGTACTAGAAGACAATGGTTTGAAGGAATTTGTTGAGATAGACATTCCAAAACTAGGATCATCTGATGTCAAGGATCTAGAAAAATGGATGAAGTGGGTAGCCAAGGCAAGGAGAATCATATTGGAGAGATTAAAGGAACAAACTATATCAAAACTCCACCGGAAATAAAGTTTGTATGCAATCTGGAAAGAACTGATCAATTTTTTCTAGAATAGTAGTGACCAAAGGAAGTTCGTGCTCAAGGATAAACTTTGTAATATCAAGATGCAAAAGAATATGTTTATTTAGTAGTACCTGAGTAGGTTCACACAATGTTGTGATGAACTTGGTGGAGTTGGTGTTACTATTGTAGAATATGATTTGGTAAGTCTAGCTCTTCTAAGCCTTCCCAAGCGCTGACATAACTACCAATATTCGGTGAACAAGAGGGAGAAACTACCAAACTAGGAACACTTATGGTCAGGTTTGGTACAGGTGGAAATAAAGCAGAATACCAGAGATGGAACTTCATCCAAGTCTGACGATGAAGAAAAATATGCCTTGGATGGAAAGGAAAAGAAGGGGAAAGGGAATAAATAACAATCCAAACTAGAGTCTAGTAAAGGGGGAAAGAAGAAAGACTTTTCCAAAAATTAAATGCTTCAATTGTCATGAATTTGGGCATTATTCCATGAAGTGTCCACACAAGAAGACAAGGAAGAAAACTTCAGAAGGATTGATAGGTGAAACTTTGGATTCACATTTAGAGATTGACTTTACCCTTATCAAATGCATGGTGAGCACAGTAATGGGGATCGTGTGGTACTTGGAAAGTGGTTCCTCATTCCACAAGAGGGGAAACATATATTTTTTCTATGACCTAGAGGAGAAATACCTCCAGATGCACATCGAGATTGGAGATGTTGGAAGGTATAGCACAACCAGTATTGGTACAATTACTTTTCAAAGGGAGTATCTATCTTATCTAAAACTCATCTTATCTCAATTTCTATGTTGGAAGACTGTGGTTATGATGTGATCTTAAACAAAGGGAAAGAATTCCTAAGGCACATAGCCATGGATCAGGGGAAGTGGATTGGGGTTCGTGTGAAAAACTTATACAGGATATATGTGGAAGACAATACTGCATTAAGCATGAAGGCAAAGAAGGTATAGAGCCACGATGTCGGTGAACTATGGAATTATAGAAGACTTAGCCATTTCCATCATGGAAACCTAAAGATTATGCAACACATAACCACATGCCTCCCCAAGATACATGCAAAGGGTGTACATTGGGGAAGTACACAAAAGCCTCATTCCATGATTGGGATAACAAAGCACAATGTAGTCCTTGAAAGGATCCACTCTGATGTCTGTGGACCTTTTTGGAAAATGTCCACTCACAAGCATAAATATTATGTTATGTTTGTATATGAATTATCATGGAAGTGGTCGATCCTCTTCATGCAGAATAAGGACGAGGCATTCTCCAAGTTATCAGAATTCAAAACACTGGTAGAGAAGGAAACCAATATGAAGGTGAAGGATCTTAGGAGCGATAATGGCGGTGAGTATGTGTCAAATGAGTTTTTTTTTTTTTGTAAAAAAGAAGGCATTTGATGAGATTTGACAAAACCCCACAACCCACAACAAAATGGGGTGGCAGAGAGAAAGAAACGTAGTGTTGTGGGAGAAGCGAGAGTGATGTTGCATGAACAAGGCCTACCACTACATTTGTAAGCAAAGGCATGCAACACAATAATATACTTGCATGACCAAAGTCCTCATCAAATTCTAGGAATGATTACATTAGAGGAGGCTTTCTCAGGGAAAAAGATAGATGTGTCTCACTTGAGGATCTTTGGAGCATTTTTTTACTTCCATGTCTCCAAATACTCTAGAAAGAAGCTTGATCCAACAACTGAGTTAGGGGTGTTTCTGGGTTACACATAAACTCCTCACAACTACCATGTGTACTTACCATCCCTCAGAATGACAGTTGTGTGAAGGGATGTAAAGTTTGATGAGGAGAAATAAATGAGATGTTCTCTTGAGAGGGAGCTTCAATTGCAACTAGATTAAGAGCTTTTGGCTTCAAAGGAGGAACCTCAAGAAGTTGTGGAGAAGCCAAAAGTTTAGGAATAGAGAGTAGAGACAACCACTCAAGCAGAGTCGTCCAGAGAAGGAAGAAAATGAAATAGAGAAGCTGAGAGGCTATTGCGTGATGCTATAGAGACTATGGGAGCACCCACTTCTCAACACAGGCAGAGAAGGTCACCAGATCAATACATTAGCTACATGGATCTAATGACTAAGTTAGTTGAGACTAAGCCATCCTATTTCAAGGAAGAAGTAGAGAATTATGTATGGGTTGATGTAATGGTAGAGGAATATGATTCCATTGTAAATAATAGTGTTTAAGAAGTGGTCCCAAGACAGGAAGGTAAATCAGTGGTGGGTTTGAGATGGATTTACAAGGTAAGGCATGCAGTAGATGGAAGCATAGAGAATTATAGGGCCAAATTTGTGGCCAAGGGATTCTCTCAAGTTGAGGGAATTGAATATGAGGAAACATTTGCACTAGTTGTAAGGTATTCATCCATTAGATCTATACTTTATTTGTTAGTGAAAATTGGGTGGAAGATCCACCAGATGGATGTAAAGACAACATTCCTCAATGGAATTATTGAGAAAGATGTGTACATTGAGCAACCAGAAGCCTTTGAGACTTCTGATCGAGAGTCACATGTGTGCTGACTCAAGCGAGCATTGTATGGCATTAAGCAAGCACCCTGTGCTTGGTACACCAGGATTGACAAATATCTCACCAGGTTGGGCTTCACCAAATGTGAAGTATATGTAAACCTTTATCATATATTGGTAGAAGGTAAATTTATAATTATTGTCTTATATGTTGATGATTTGATTCTAGTGGGTGATGATAAGTTGATTAGATCTTGCAAGGAGGACCTTGCAAGAGAATTTGAAATGAAGGACATTGGACTCATGCACTACTTCCTTAGATTGGAAGTATGGCAAGGATATGGGGAACTATTTGTATCTCAATGAAAGTATGCTAATGAGATACTAAAGAAGTTTCACATGAAGAGTATCAAACCCATGGAGACACCTCTAGCCACCAATTGGAGGAAAAAGGATGCTACTTCAGGTGAAGTAGTGGAGGCTACAATCTATCGGTAGCTTGTGGGTTCACGAATGTATTTGGTGAACATAGACCAAATATGTGCTATGCAGTCAACCAACTTAGTCATGCTATGGTTAGGCCAACCAAATTGTTTTGAAGCGAAGCTAAGCATGTTGTATGGTACCTCAGAGGCACCACTCAGTTTGGAATATGGTACAGATGGATAGAGGGAGTGAATTTGTGTGGCTTCATAGATGCAGATTGGGCGGGGAGTCCATCAGACTAAAAGAGTATATCAAGAGAAATTTTTAGTGTTGGTTCCACGATGATTTCCTGGTACATCAGGAAGAAAATATCAGTGGCACTCATCTCATCAGAAGTAGAATACATGGTTGCAAGTCAAGCAACATGTTAGGCGATCTGGATGATAAATATTCATGTGTGATTGTTTGGTTAGATGATGGATCCCACTGTTGTGATATACTATGATAATCAAAGTTTCATCAAGATCTCTAAAAATCCAGTCTTCCATGATTGATCCAATCATATAAATATCTGGTATCACCATCTATGAGATTGTGTGCAAAGATGTATCATGTTGCTAGATTACATTCCAATAGAGGAATATGATGTAGATATTTTGACAAAGGATTTGTCAAAGGGAAAAATCAAGTTCCATAGAAGCAGGATCAAGATATCTGATAATCCATTTCTTGCTGAGAGGGAGTGTTGAAAATGTAACAAGAAATATCTCAGTTCGACTTGCCTTGGTCAAACTAGAGAAAATTCGAATTTCCATTTCAATGGATAGCTTGGATGAGTTAAATTGTGTGACATGGCTTGTGTCACCGAAATAGCTTAGATAATTTGAGTCGGAAGACTTGAGCTTAGTTGAGCATGAGTGATTGCTAATTTCTAGCAATTTAAATTAGTTAAATTGAGTTATTCTGAGTTAAACTGGTTCTAAGTATTAGAGGAACTAGTGGAAGGTCAAGTTGTGTAGTGTGACTTCAGTCACACTCACTGATCAACCAATTAACTGATCAATCAACCCAAAATAATAGTTGCATGTAGAGAATTCAATTTACCCAGTTGAGATGGAGGTTCTAAGACAATGTACTATCAGTTGTAGTCTATTCCCGTGTGTACAGGTGGTGCATGCAATCAAATATCAACATAAAGGAATTGCACAATCTAGATTGAAGAATTTCCTAATTAATATGGGCCTAATTTCTCAAGGAACAATGCAAGGAAATAAGAGCTTGGAGGGTTTGAAAATTGGCTAAGTGTTGGCTAGAGTTAGTCAGTCAGGAAGGGGGACAAACTATACACTTGCAGGTTGTGCTTAGGCTTGAGAAAGCATATGTATTCATCCATATTCTTTGATTAATGCAAATACAAATAGGAAGGGGTTTTTAGCAATTGCTTTCCCCTAGATAAATATTTGTGTATGTGTGTTTATTCTTGATGCATGTTTATGATTTGAGCTCTTGATCGTGAATTGAGTTCCACATATGGATAGAGTAGATTTGAAACATAGTTACCTATCAAACGAGAAAATTACCAATTACCCATTTTTTTGAGGTAGCAAAAAAATCAACCTATTTTTAAAAGTGGTTATTTAGAACACACCTTTTTTTTAAGCATATTTTTGACACTTTAAATTTTCTTATGTAACATTTTTTTTAAATGTTAGTGATTTTCATGCTGTTTTTGAAAAGTGTTGATGCGACATCAACACATTTTTTTAGAGGGCTTAATTTTGACACTTTAATCTTTTTATGTATCAAGTATGAAAATTTTCTTTTAAATTTAGTGATTTTCATGATGATTTTGAAAAGTGTTGATGAAACATCAATTCTTTTTGTTTAGAGGGTTTATTTTTTATACTTTAATTTTCTAATGTATTAAGTGTGGATATTTTTTTTAAAATGTTGTTGATTTTCATGTCAGTAATAAACCATAAAAATAAAATAAAAAACATGACAAAAAAATTGATTATAAAAATTATATAAAAAAAAGAAAAATAACCATAAAAATAGAAAAAAAAAACTAACTTGTAAAAATGAAAAATTTAAACAAAAAATAAAAAACAGAATAATAAATGTCATAAAAATTTAAAAAACATGACAAATATCTATCTATCTATCTATCTATCTATATATATATATAAAACGACAAAAAATATATAAAAAAATATTAAAAAAACAAAATCAACTTGTAAAAATAAAAAATTTAAACAAAAAAATAAAGTAAAAAATTATGAGAAAGGGAAAATATTAAAAAAAAGACACAATTCAAGAAAAAAATAAAAGAAAAATATTAAAACCATATTTTTTAAAGTAAAAAAAAAAACTACATAATTAAAAAAAAAAATGAAAAAATGAAAAGATAAAAATAAAAATTAAATATATTAAAAAATTAAAACAATTTTAAAAAATTAAAACAATTTTAAAAAATTAAAACAATTTAAAAAATTAAAAATAAAAAAAAATAATATTAAAAAAATTAAAGAAAAAATTAAAATTAGAAAATGAAAATAAAAAATGTTAAAAAGTAAAACAGTTAAAAAAATAAAAAAAAACTAAAACATATTAAATTTAAAAGGAATTAAATGAAATTTTTTAAAAATTAAAGAAAAAAAATTGCCTCACGGCGGCCTAGGTCGATTCTTGGAATTGACCGAGGCCGCTCGAGTTGCGTGGCCTTAGGACTGGCCTAGGCGGCTGCTTTGCAGTGCCGCCCTGGCCAGGCCCAAGTGCCTGCAGCCCTGGGCAGCAAAGGCCGAGCTCGATGGAGATCGCCCAGGGCTGTGAGGCCCTGGGCCTTGCTGGGGTGGGCGTTGTGGAGTGACGCCTCGACCAGGCCTGAGGCCCTGTGGCCTTGGGATGCCAAGGCCAAGCACCAATGTGGTCACGTAGGGCCACGGGGCATCGGGCTGGTGGGAGCAGCGTTGCACAGCGCTCACCCTAGTCAGGGCCGAAGGCCCTAGGCGGCCACGACTGAGCACAGTCATGGCTGCCTCGGGTCACGATTCCTCGGGTCTGAATGAGACAACATTACACAATGCCCCCCTTGGCTTGGCCCAATGTCACAACCATGAGCTAAGCATGCTCATGTGCGACGGGCGAGGGTGGAAGACAAACTTCGGTTATGTGTGATGAGTCGACTTTGTGACGACACACAAGTTCAGTTAAAGGAGACACAATGAGTGGGAGTGTTTGGTTAAATGTGCCCTCGACGAGTTGTGTAATGGTGCGACGAGTTACTTGGAGAGTCGAAAAACTAAGAAGTGGAAAATTGGCTAAGTATGGGTGCACGCATGACGAGTTTATAAGGAGTGTTAAAAAACCGAAGAGTTGGGCCAACGTGTGGTGTTGGATGCCCTGGGTTGGCCGACGTGTAGAAGCGGACCCAAGTCAGTTGGCCGACGAGTTATTTGATATATTCATAGGTGATTTGTATGGTCAGCCTAGGTAGGCTGACCCATCTTAACGCATGGAAGAGTTCATATAAGTAGGCAAACAAGTAGTAAGGAAGAAAACCAAGAAGTTCAAGCATCAAGCATTAGTAAGACACTTGGGTAAAGAGAGAAGAGACATATGATCAGGGCAAGGTGTACATGGTGGATGGGCTGGGCCAAGGAATGGGTGAATGAGCTGCAAGTTGGGCGAACAATGCATGGGTGAGTTCTGTGACACGACACTGGACAGACGGTATTGAAGAATGAGGGTGCAGGTAGGCAGAATAGGTCAGTGACCTAAACTGTTGTGGGAACAACCACACGATGTGTGACCTGATAGATTTCGGTGACTTGACCCGCGGGTGCATCCGAGTGACACGACTCGGTTGGGTGAGTCTACACGAGCAGGCAGAATGAGGCAAAGTGCCGTAGGTTTAACGAAAGTCTGAGCGAAAAGGAGCACGAGCTGCGGAAGGCATGGGTGCGACTGCACGACCCAACCCAATTGGGCGAGCTGCACCAAGGCACGGTGTGATGAGATGCGACAATGCTTGGGTAGAGCTGAATGCGGAGGGCGACCCGGTGGAGTGGGCTCCTCTCCACAGTGTAATGGAGAAGTTTGAACATGGAGTGTGACCCAACCTGGAGTGGGCACCTCTACATGGCATGATGAGCTGCACGACACGACACAAGGCGTGCACTATTGAACGAAGGGTGACCCGACATGAGTAGGCTGAAACTGCTGAAAGGTTGAAAGTTTGATAAGGGTAAATTTGGAGTTTCCTAGTCAAGTTGTACTTGTAATTGTATTTGTAAAATACTGAATTATTGATTATTGGGAAGACTCTAATCTGGGAGTTGCCCCTCCCATTTAAAAAGAAAGTAATCCGTTGTGCATATTTATGATATGATGATGATGATGTAAATGTTATTCCGCTATGTAAATGATGAATGCTTAGTAGAATTGAAGAAAAATAACTAAGTATTGAATGTTAGGCGTAGCCCGTACTCATAAGTATTGGTGAAAAGAAAGTGGGTAGCGGTGCCGCACTTGCTTATGTGCAGTTGAAAGACCACCGCTAGGATATGGGTGTGACAATTGGCATTGAAGCTTCGGATTCCATGGGATTTTGAATGATTTGTAGAAAGCTAAAGTGAAGTAGATATCTTTTGGTAACATGTGGTATCAGACTTTCCGCAAGACTTTGGAAAGTTCGACAAGGACAAGTGAAGGGTCAAGTTGAATGATAGAAGAAATTTACAGTCTCAATGAGATCACAAGTGAAAGTGATGGATGATCAAGTGGAAGAACCTCAAGTTATGATAAGGGAATCTAGCAGGGATGCCAAAATAATTTTCATGGATAGGGTAGTGGATAAAATGGAGGAATTAGCTTATGAAGTGGCTTTGGTGAAAACCGAGAATGTTGAATTCCAGGGGATGCACACGAAGTTGAAGGAAGAATTTGAAGACCTCAAAATCTAATACGAGTATATGTAATGGATGTATGCGAAAACAGAGAAAGAAGTCAAGGACATTTGAGTTGCAAGGGATCAAGGTTTGACAAAAATCTCAAATTTGTAGAAAGAACTTGACGATGCTCAAAATGAGATAGTTGTTTTGAAGAAAGCAGTTGGGAAAGGTTCTGTTGGAGGAGTTTCCCATGTGAAGGTCAAAGAACCTGAATCTTATGATGGGATGAGGAGTGTGAAATCTCTTGGCAATTTCTTATGGGAGCAATACTTGGAGCATTTGGGTATGCCTAATGATGAGGCCAAAGTCAAGGTAGCTACTCAATTCTTGATGAAAGATGCTAAGATGTGGTGGCAAAGAAAGATGGACCAGATTGCCAATGGTGAGGCTACGAAAATCTCTTCTTGGGATGACATGAAGAAATATTTGCAGACTCATTTTAGCCCACAAGATGAGACTTGGGATGCAAGGACGAAGATTAAATATATGAAGAAAACAGGAAGCCTACAAGCATATCAACGATAGTTCTCAAGTGCGATCTTGGAGTTACCTGACATGGCGGAGAAAAGCAAGGTGTTCAATTTAATTATAAGAATGAAACCATGGGCGTGCAATGAGGTGAAGAGGTAGAAGATCAAGGCACTAGCAGAAACATTTGAAATGGTTCATCGCTTGGTAGAAAATTATGATGAAGGAACTGAAGAATGAAAAAAGAAGACAGATAAGCTGAAAGAGAAGGCTACGAAAGAAGAGCCTTCGAGATCGAATGGCAAGTCAAAGGTGAAGAAGCCTTTGAAGCGTTGGATTTGTGAAGAACCACATACGGTGAATAATTATCCTTCAAGGCCAAAAGTGGCAGCAGTAGCACAAGTTGAAGCGAAGAAGAAGAAAGAAGAAACTTCTGTTAGAGTGATCCATATTTTGGGAGCTGCGGTAGCTACGGAATCAGTCTCACGATGAGATCCTGAAAGGAATAAGTTGGAATATGTGGAGATGAATATTGGGAACAATACTATTCTCACTATGGTAGATAGTGGTGCAACTCATAACTTCATGAGTGAAGAAACTGCAAGGAATATTGGGCTGAAATTTATATCGGTTCAAGCAGAGTTGAAAGCAGTGAATTCTCCACCAAATTCAGTGATTGGTGTAGTAGAAAAGGTGATGTGAGCATAGGTGAATGGAATGGGAAAGTCAACTTCACAATTGTGCAGATAGATGACTATGAATATGTATTGGGTATGGAATTTATGAAACAATTTGAAGCTATGATAGTACCTCACTTGAAGAAGTTGTACATTTATGATGGGCGTGATGATGATCCCATTGGTGTACCAACCATAGGAACTATGAAAACTGAGTGTAAGTTGACAACGATGAATGTGGAGGAAGTCAAGCGGGATGAAGAAGTTTAAGAGAGGTTGTCTTGTACAGAGGAAAAAACTATGGAGTAGTCAAAGGTGAATAGAGAATTATCTGATAGTATCTTGGATCTATAAAGAAGACTAGAGGCAGTGGAAGGAGCTGGAGATGCTAGACCCAAGATTCAGATGGAGAGTGAGGAGGCATACATGTAGAGATTGGAGGAGGAATATCTAGACAGGTGGATTGAGCTATTAGTTGAGGAAGAGGGAGAGCCTTCGGCCTCCACTCCCTCCCTCTCTTTTTAGATTGACATGGGGATGAGACTCATTGTTAGCTACTCATGGCAGTGAGTCTCCTATGTTTTGAGAAAACATATGGGGTGAGATGGAAACGATTGGCAGCAACATGTAGAGATAAGTCATGATGATGTAGGAGCATGCCTTCTTATGGTGGTGATGTACGGTTGGATTAGCTACCCAACTAGCCACCAACATGAGGGTTATTAGCACACGATTTTCTTGTAGAGTTTGGCGTATCGTTGGCATGAAATAGGTCAGAGGTGGACACATCTAGATACCCATATATATGGATTTTCAGTATTAGCGATGGTGGCTGTTGAGGTGGTGTTTTCGAGGATGATAAATTTCTAAAGTGGGGGAGTATGTCATGACCACGAGCTGAGCGTGCTCATGTGCGACATGCGAGGGTGGAAGAAAAACTGGTTATGTGCAACGAGTTGAATTTGCAATGACACACAAGTTCATTTAAAGGTGACACGATGACTGGGAGCATTCAGTTAAACACGCCCCCGAAGAGTTGTGTGATGGTACAACGAGTTACTTGGAGAGTCGAAAAAATGAGAAGTGAAAGATTGGCTAAGTATGGGCGCACACATGATGAGTTTATAAGGAGTGTCGAAAAACCGATGAGTTGGGTCGATGTGTGGAGTTGGATGCCTTGGGCAGGTTGATGTGTGGAAGCAGACCCAAGTCAGTTTGTCGACGAGTTATTTGATATATTCATGGGCGATTTGTATGGTTGGCCTAGGTAGGCTGACCGACCGTAATGCATGGATGTGTTTGTATAAGTAGGCGAACGAGTTGGAAGGAAGAAAATCAAGAAGTTCAAGCATTAACCATTAACAACAGACTTGGGTGAAGAGAGAAGAGACATACATCCAAGGCATGGTGCAGGCGGTGGACGGGCCAAAGTGCTAGGCCAAGGAAAGGGTGAATGAGCTACAGGCTCGTTAACAATGCACAGGCAAGTTTTGTGACATGGTAGTGAGTGGATGGTTTAGTAGAACGAGGGCGTGGGTAGGCAGAAAAGGTCAGTGACCTAACTTGCGGTGGGTGTAGCTACACGATGTGTGACCTGACTTGTGGGTGTAGCTGAGCGACATGACTTGACTAGGTGGTCCTACATGAGTAGGCAGAATGATGCGGCGAGCTGTATGTTCGGTGGAAGTCTAAGCGCAAAGGAAGGCACAGGCGCGACCGCACGACCTGAACCGGTTGGGTGGGTTTGCATGGAGGCACAGTACGATGAACTGCAATAGCGCGTGGGCAGAGCTGAACGCGAAGGGCTACCTGGTGGAGTGGGTGCCTCTGCATGGTGCAGTGAAAAAGTTTGAATGTGGAGGGTGACACCAACTCAGAGTGGGAGCCTATGCACGGTGCGATGAGCTGCACGACACGACATGAGGTGGGTGTTGCTGAACGAAGGGCAACTCGACTGGGTGAGGTGGGCGACTCAACCCAGTGAGGATGAAATTGCTAAAAGTTGGAAAGTTTTCTAAGGGTAAATTTGGAGTTTCCTAGCAAAGTTGTACTTGTAGTTGTATTTGTAAAATATTGAACTATTTATTACTGGTCAAACTCTAATCTGGGGGTTACCCCTCCCATTTAAAAATAAAGTAATCTATTGTGCATATTTATGATACGATGATGATTATGCAAATGCTATTCCACTGTGTAAATGATGAATGCTTAGTAGAAGTAAAGGAAAAATAACTAAGTGTTGAATGTTAGGCGTAGCTCATACTCATAAGTATTGGTGAAAAGAAAGTGGGTAGTGGTGTCACACCTACCTATGTGCGGTTGAAAGACCACCACCATGATAGGGGTGTGACACCCAAGGCCTTGTGCATTGGACAATGCCCACCCCGGCTAGGCCCGAGGCATCGCGACCATGGCCGCGGGGCCTCGGGCCTGGCCAGGGCAGCGCTGCATAATGTGTGCCTTGACTAGGCTCGAGGCCTCGCGGCATAGGCGACCATGGACGCGGCCCCCCGGCTTGGGCCGCCATGGTCGAGGGTGGCCTAGGTCAATTCCCGGAACTGACCTAGGCCGCCCAGGGGCAAGTTTTTTCTTTTTTAATTTAAATTTAAATAGTTTTTAATTTAATTTGTTCTTGTTTTTTAATTTTTTTGTTTTTTTTCTTTTGTTCTGAGTTTTGACTTTTTTTTTTTGTTAAATCATTTTAATTTTTAGTTTTAAAAGTTTTAATTTTATTTATGTTTTTTAATTATGAGTAATTTTTATGTTTTTTACTTTTTTAACTTTAAAAAGAATTTTTTGTTTTTTTCTTGAATTATGTCTCTTTTTTTAATATTGTTTACATTTTTTTTCATAGTTTTTTTTTTTTTTAGTTTTTGTTTAAATTTTTTATTTTTACAAATTATTTTTTTATTTTTTTACATTTTATAGTTTTTTCTTTTTTTTTGGGTCATGTTTTTAATTTTTTTTTGTTATTATTATTATTATTATTTTTTATGTTTTTTTTCCTTTTTATTGTTTTTTTTTTCAATGTTTGAATTTTTGTTTTGTTATATCTATATATATATATATATATATATATATATATATATATATATATATATATATATATATATATATAATTTTTTTTTGCAGGGTCTGTGTTGATGCTCAACTAATAACCCAATCCCATTATGTGTAATTTAATGGTTGATTTTAAGATTTTCGTTATAATGAATAGAGTTTGCACTACAATGTGTCAATTTCATGGTTGGTCTTTAGGTTTTCATTACAATGGGTTGAGTTTACCAACACTAAATTTTGATTATAATGAAGAGTTTGCCCCACAATGAGTCAATTTCATGGTTGGCCTTTAGGTTTTCATTACAATGGGTTGAGTTTACCAACACTGCGTGTCAATTTGATGGTTGATTTTTAAATTTTTGTTTCGATGTATCAAGTTGTCTTAGGTTAAGATTTTAAAATTGCTATACATTTAACATTTAAAAGATAAATTTCTCTTGGTATAATAACTATTTCATTAAAAAAACGACAACAGAGATGGAGTGCGCAGGCGTTTTTTCTCCCGCCCTAGGGTTTCAGGTCTCGAAAGCTGCAGCTGCTTGCTGGTTCGCGTCGTCCTGGAGGTGCGGCCATGGATCTGAACGTAGGGAGGTTTATGCGGGGCAAAGAAATGGGTCTCTGCTCTCTTACAGCAACGAGAATGATGGGATCATACCCGCGGCTCAGGACCGACTTCCCACGGCGGTTACCACTTGGAACCCCTGCAGACATGCCAGGAGTAAGAATGGTACGAGATGCTGCCCTTTAGACTGTGTGCCATGGCAGAAAGGGTGGGCGATGTGGAGAAAAAGAGCTGGGTTCCTCGGCGCATTGGCCCCTCAGCTTGAGACTACTCTGGACACCATTGCTATTTGGCTGTCAAACTACGCTATGGCAAGATGGATCGCTCTGGCCTTTTCCATTTTAGGCCGTCGGCTCTTCTTACTCCATGTCCCTGCGTGCAGACTCCCTTCCCCGGCAAATACCGCTCTCATCCACATGCAGCAGCAGTATAGCCAGGATCTGGTGATGGCTCCGCAGTTCCGCATTCTCAATGTTTCAACCTCAATCCCTCATTCAGGCAGACAAGATTTTATTCATCTCCAGCAAGCAAGTTTTCAGATCCAAATAATTCTTCTGACAGGAAAAACCCTGCTCCTTGAGGTCCGGCTGTCTATCACAGTGCGCCATCTCTCAAAGATTCTCGAATAGAGGTTGGGGATCCCTTCCTCCCTTCTGCGGCTCCTCTTTGTTGGTAAGCAGCTTGATAACAATCTGCCTCTTTCCTTTTATAATATAGAAAGAAATGCCACAGTGATCCTATCTCTTCGTCTAAGGGGAGGTGCAGTGGGGCAATCCTCTGCCTCCAAAGGTTTTTCCTACAAAGATGCAGTACATGCACAGCCGGCCAAGAAGTCTGCCCAATCCGCTGAGACTCCCAAACCTTTCTTGGTGGACAAAATGGAGGAAACCCCTGCCATTGAAATCTCTCATCCATCTTTGGATGATCAATACCAGACATTTGCAGAAACAACCCTCATTTGCAGATTTAATGGCCTATGGCCCCGCACTGCTGATCTATACCAGTGGATCCATTCTAATTGGACCAACAACTGCAAACTCTTTTTCTGTTCGAAAGGCTTCTTTATTGTAGTCTTTGCCTTCAACGAAGATTACCAGAGAGCCTTAGAGGGGGGCCCCTGGTTCTGGGGATCAGCTGGACTTTTCCTCTCCCCCTGGTTCCCAGGTTTTGACCCCTCCTCTACGGTCATCTCCAAGCTTCCTATCTGGGTCAGGCTTCCAATTCTCCTTGCGCATCTATGGCATTTTGTTTTCTTTCAAGGAATAGGAGACACCCTTGGCCGCTTCCTGGCAACAGATACCTCAAGGGGGGAGAAAGGAATATACACCTATGGCAGAATTTGTGCAGAAATAGACATCAGTAAAGGGCTGCCAGATCAGATCATCCTCAAAGTTGGGGACTTCCATTGGACGCAAACTTTGGACTATGAGAATACAGCCTTCAGATGCCGCCATTGCCATCAGACAGGGCATCTCCAGAACTCATGTGCAGCGTTCCTCAACAAAAAGAAGAATATCACTCGCAAATCCAAATCCAAGAGTTGGAAACCTTGTGACAGACCCCCTATGGATGACATAGAGTCCTCTAGCTCTGATGAGGAGGACATTGAAGTGGACGAGGAGAACTTGGAGCACCCGAAGGACTCGCCCTTAGCCCGCGACTTGGATCCTTCTGCGCCTCTGTTCTCGCAGAAACGTTCTCATGAGTCTTCGCCCTCTGATTCAGATAAGGAGTCTCCTCCTTTAGCTCAGATCAGTCTGCAAATAGTTCCGGTCCAGCCAGACCAAAATGGTTGGGTCAAAGTCAGTAAAACGAAAGGAAAAAAAATGTAGATTGGAAAATTCTACCCATGCTGGGTAGACTCCCTAGACCTGCTCATTCTTTCTCTCCTCTCTACTTTCTTCTGCTTGTGTCGTGGTTTTCTTGGGACCGAGGTTGATTTCATATCATTTCCGGCTCCCCTGCTCTTTTGCTTCACTTATTTGCAAGCTCTGAGTGTACCATATGTCTTTTATTAATAGATTTAGTCTTAATTCAGAAAAAAAAAATAACTATTTCATTCAGGTGTTCATTTTTTAAGTTTTTTTGTCATAATTTTTTTCCACAATGTCATGCTTGAAATATTTTGAAAACTTAATGTTTTTTCCTAGTCATAATCTTTGGTTTAAATTCCATGGTTGAAAAATTGTCAATATTTTTAAGTTTTTCTAAGTCATGATATTATATCTTTAATTCTATGGCTTAAAACAATTATAAGTATTTTTTCTTTAGCACCATGACTGAAAATTGTTGGAATTTTAAGGCTTTTCAAGGATGTGATATTTTATCTTTAATGTCATGATTGAAAACGTTGAAAATTTAAAGTTTTTTGGAGTCATGATATTTTATCTTTAACGTCATTATTAAAGAATGTTGAAAATTTACCATGAAAAAAAAGATGTTATTCCAGCATCAACACATTTTCGTTTTCAGGGTATCTTTTGCACACAAAAAAAGGTTTTTATTGCCATTTTTAAAAAATGTTGAAAATTTACTCTGAAAAAAAGATGTTATACAGTATCAACACTTTTCGTTTTCACCCAATTTTTTCATGTTTTTTTGGGTTTTTTTTCTAGAGTTCTTGTTTAGAGGTAATAGTTCTCGTTTGATCGGTAACTTTTTTTTTGTGTATTGTGTTTTAGTAAATTACATGAGCAATTTCATATCTACACATTAATTTCTACAAAAGAAACTATCATACTTGTATCTCTACATATACATTGTTAGAAACCACATCAATCTCTCCATACAATGTCAAAAAGAACATAGTGATATCAAGCCTCTGCTGCTCTTTGCTCTCTGCATTCTCTCAATCATATCTTCAACAAAAACATGATGTTAAGTCCTTCAAATATTCATCAAACCAATATATCTTCAAATAATAATCCAATTATTTCATATTTTGTTCATATCTCCTTTATATCTTTCATTGAGGAATAGATCTAAGCCTCCTCCTGTGCCCAGTGCACACCTATTCGAAACAAGACACAATCAAATGAAGAAAATCACACACTAGTTGCTCAATCTTCTTATTCTTTTATAACCTCTATCCCTTTCCAATACCAAGGGAAAATCCCATGGATATTTTGATAGGAAACTTTGAGAGGATCAAATGGACCTTACTCGAACTTCCAGAAGATTACCTTGGGGAAAAAACATGGTTTTAGCTCAAAGTTTTTCTTTTTATGTGATTATAGGTAGTAATGCACCTCTCCCCTTTTGGAATTATGTTATAAATCATGTATTTAACACAAAATGTATACTACCCTAGGTGGTAACACTCCAACAAAGGTAACCCGTGTTACTCTTTTTCCATGCCCTGAAAATTGTCAAAACACAGTCAAACTTTCCTCAAATTTTCTCCAACTTCTAAGATGCCTTTTCCAACACTTGGGAGTCTTTTCAAGCTTTGATAAGGCTTCAATAACACCTCAAAAACCATAGTAAACCTTCTCCAATCAACCACCTATGTCTCCTTAGTTTTCTTCACTTTCAAACAACTGCAATCCTTGTCCATCCTTCTCTAATTGATCTATTCCTTGAGCAAGATTTTGCAACTCATATGCAATCATCAAGACACATCTATAATCATAAGGACACCTATAATACATTTCCAATCATGAGGAAACATCCTCCATCCATGACCTATCTAGAGACATTGATCTCACATGCATACCAATAGTGTCATAATGTGAAAAAATCATGACATAGTGGATAAGTTAACATATAGGTTGACATCAAGTACAACACATTAGTCATAATGCCAACAAAGAGATGATTTGGTTATAAAGGTTTATAGAGGAATCAGGAAAGAAGCATGAGAATAGTAGGTTGTATAGTGATAGGAGAGTTACGTTCATCTTTCAAAGAACTTAGTGCTCCATTATAAGATAAATCATATACAACTTACATACCATATCATAAAATCAGTTTTAGAAGATGAATGGATAGTTAAAGTTGAAAATGATACATACTAGCCAAAATGTTGTATAAATGTTAATGAAAGAAATAACAATGGAGAAATAGATTTCCACTCAATTTTAGTTGGTCTTCAAGCATGATGGTGAAGATGAGAAACTTGCTAGGTCCAAAGTTGAAGCATAGTCCAATAGGTTCACTAACAATGGAGTTGTTGTAATCAGTCTCCAAGTGGGAGATTATTGGTTTGGGAGCCTTATTATCTTCTTGATTTAAAGGTCTTGTTTTATATTCATTCTTGTACCCTAGTCCTTAATGGGAGATGTGGGGGGGAAGTTTCACTACTATTGTCACAAGGGGGTCCATGGGGGGTGGTGAAAATTCTTTAGATCCCTCCCTAGTGTGGGTTCCTTGAAACACACCAAGAGATAATTTGTTTGGAAAAAATTTCTTGTAAAATATTTAATTTCATAGTCAATCTAGATTATTCATGATTAGGTCATAGATGTTACATTAGAAGTTATTTTAAGGTTTTTTGAGCTAGAGGGAAACACTTCTTTTATGAACAACTTGTATTGTGCCTGTATTATTTTTGAGAGAGAATTTCCATTGAGAGTGAGGAGACTATGAGAAAGAAAAGAGGATGTTGTAGTTGATGTGTTGCGAGTTGTATCACTTCATTTTGTTGTATGGAATAAAAGGAAGGACGCATTATTTTTTTGTGGATGTACACCAAATTGGTTGAACCACACATATTGGTGTTTGCTTTGTATTGTTTTAGTCTATGTTTTATTTTGTCATTCATGTTGATTTTATTTTTCTATATGATCTTATTCCTAACACATTGGGATGTATGGGGTCTAAGCTACTATTTAAGTAATTATTCTCTTACTATTTGTGTTTGAATTCCCCATACATATTGGAATATTACTCAGTGAGCATCTAACTTAGAAATATGAACTATGTAAGAATAATATAGGGGTTAATCCTAAATAATTTAACATAAGTATTATGAAAATTAAAATTTTAAAGTTATACCTAGGTAAGGAATTAAACCCTAGGGATATTCACCCCCAATATATTAGACCTAGCCTAAAATTTAACAAATAAATGAAATAAAAGAAATTCATACCTCACTTGCATTGTTTTTTTTGTAATATCTCCTTCTTCAATGAAAATATGCATAACTATACTCTTCTATAATCACGTTAGGAAATTCACTCAGGAAAATAAAGAATATACCACAAAAATATTGAGTAAGTAATCCTCTCCAATTAGTTTCTAATCACAAGAAATGAGGGAGGCACCATTTTATATATGTGAGGCACTCCCTAAAACCATACATGAGATACAATGTGATTGAAACAATACGATGTGGTCATACCATGTGCTTAAGTAAAGCATGAACCAAATACCTTGTTCCCAAGTGAAACCACAAGCGAATATCATAAGTGGTTACTAAAAATCCTCAATCATAGGGGTACCCTCCTCAATCAAGGGTCAAAATACACGTGTGAAGTTAAAACCATGAGAGAAACCTTGAGAAAAACCAAAAGGAATCTCACACATGAGAGAAGAAAGGAATATATTAGGCGTTCCCTTGTGGAAGGCTCTAGAACCACCACACATGAGAATAGAAAATAAAACATGAAATGCACCATTCTATAAGGATTTAAAAACCTCACACATGTTAGTTAGGAGAAAGAGTGCACCTAGGACATATGTTCACAGACATGACAAGTAAATACCCCATCTAAGAAATTAAGAATCACTCCCACGTGAGAGAAAAAGGTCTAAAAGAGGTGCACTCCACATGTGTGCTAGGATATCATGTTGTGACGATCCCAATAGTATCATGTTTAATCCATATGCTACTAGAGTGAAAGTGATGATGTATACTTATAATGATGTTATTACACTATCATGGATCCTTAAGTAGTGAAACATATTCCAATCCAATGTCATGGATCCTAAAAAGTGCGATAGATATCTTGATGTTTACATATTTTTGTGATTGTTGGTACATGGATCCCAAGGAAATATCATGGATCCTTATGCAAGTTCATGGATCTGAATGTGGAAGACCCACCTATAATAGTAAATCAAGTGTCCACACAAGTCATTAGTCAATTCATAATAAGTGATCTCTTCCAACGACATCATAACATAAGTTAATTTTATAATTTTCATATGTTTACCATGGTGGTACAACCTTACTCTTATTACATGCTCCAATGCCTAAGTAAGGAAGTATTTCCTCAGGCACTCAATGGAAATAGGTAAGATAATGGAATAACTTATGGAAGGGGAAAAAGAACTTCATGCATTAACCTTCAAATTCATACATTTTAAATATCTCCTAACTAGTCAAACTAGTTTTCTACAGCTAGGAACCTTTATTTTGTACATGCACACCTTTTCTATTGGGAGGTATACTTAGAGTTACTACATCGACGCTTTTTTATATTGTTTTTTCTTTTATTTTTTAGTTCCCATTTTTAGAATAGAACTTAGAGGTAAGGGCACTTTTAAGAAGGTGGCATAGATCTAGCTTTATTAATTTAAATTTTCTAAATTTTCATGCTCTTCACATCAACCTTTTCGCTTCATTTGTCTTTGACTTACATTGTCCTTCAATTTACATAACTAGGCCTTGTTGGATGAAACTTTTATAAGCCAAAATTGGATGAGATTAATATCTTTTAATGAAATGAGGGTACAAATTTAATGTGTCGATATAAAAATTCTCATGTAATTTACGAAAACACAAGACTCGAATCTACTCTACTCAGCTTCAGAATTCAATTCACGATCATGAGCATAAATCATAAACATGCATCAAGATTAAATACACATACACAAATATTTATCTATGGGAGAGAAACTCCTTAAAACCCCTTCCTATATGTATTGCATTAATCAAAGAATAGACATGAAATACAATGCTTGCTCAAGCTTGGGAAACCTCTGTAAGTGTATGAACTATCTCTCTCCCTGACTAGCTGACTCTGGCCAACACTTCGTAAATTTTATTGTCCTCCAAGATCCTATTTCATTACATTGTTCAATGAGGAATTAAGCCCCTATTTCATAGGAATTTTTCTCCAAGGAATTGCGTAAATCATCTAAGCTCATCCTTTGACTGCATGCACCACCTGGACACCTTAGAATAGTCTACAACTGATAGTACACTTCCTTGGAATCTCCATCTCAACCGGATAACTTGAATTCTCTTCATGCAACAACTATTGTGGGTTGATTGATCAGTTAACTAGTTGATAATTAAGTTGTAATTGAAGTCACACCCCACTATTAGACCCTCCACTAGTTCCTCCAATAATTAAAACTATTTTAACTCACAGTAACTCAATTTCAGTGATTTAGATTGATAGAAATTAATAGTCACTCATATTGAAATGAACTGAAGTCTTCCAACTTGAATTATCTAAGCTAACTAGGTGACACAAGCCATGTCACTCAAGCTAACTCATCCAAGTTGTCTACTGAAATAGAAATTCAAATTTTCTCTCTAGTTTGACCAAGGCATGTCAAACTGAGATTTTCTTGCTAGATTTTGAACAGTCCCTTTCAGAAAGAAAGGGATTATTAGATACCCCAATGCTACCTCTATGGAACTTGAATTTACCCTTTGAAAAATCCTTTGTTAAAATATCTACATCTTGTTCCTTTGTTGGAATGTAATCAAGCAACATGATCCTCCCCTACACACAATCCCGTAAATGGTGATACCAAATATCTATATGCTTGGATCGATTGTGAAAGACTCAATTTTTAGAGAGCTTAATGTAGCTATGATTTTCACAGTATACCATAGTAGGATCCATCATCTGACAAAAAATTCCCACAAGAATCTTGCTCATCTAGATCGCCCCACATGCTACTTAACTTGCAACCATGTATTCTACTTCTCCTGAGTTGAGTGCCTATGATATTTTCTTCCTGTTGTACCAAGAAACCACTATAGAACCAACATTGAAAATTCCTCCTAATGTACTCTTCCTATATGATGGAATCCTTGCCCAATCTGCATCTGTGAAGCCACGTAACTTCACTCACTCTATCTGTCTGTACAATAATCCAAACTGGTTGGTTCCTTTGAGTTAACGTAGAAGATGCTTAGTTTCCCTACAAAATAATTTGGTATGCCTAATCATTTCTTTACTACATAGGTTGACTGCATAGCACATATATGTTCATTTGTTCATGAAATACATTAGTGCACCCACAAGTTGCTGATAGATTCTAACTTCCACTAGTTCACCTGAAGTAGCATCCTCGTTTCTCCAACTGGTGGCTAGAGGTATCTCCATGGGTTTGTTATTCTCCATGTTAAACTTCTTTAATATCTCATTAGCATACTTTCCTTGAAAGACAAACTATTCCCCATCTCCTTGCCATACTTCCAATCCGAGGAAGTAGTGCATGAGCCCCATGTCCTTCACTTAAAATTCTCTTGCAAGATCCTCCTTGCAAGATCTGATCAACTTCTCATCACGAGTTAAAATTAAGTCATCGAAATATAACACAATAATCAATAATTTACCTTCAACCATAATATGATAAAGGTTTGCATCTGCTTCACTTTTGGTGAAGCCCAACCCTGTGAGATAATTGTTGATCCTGGTGTACCAAGCATGGGTTGATTTTTTGAGGCCATACAATACTCGCTTGAGTCTGCACACATGAGACTCTCAGTCAAAGGTCTCAAAACCTTCTAGTTGCTCAATGTACACCTCTTCATCAATAACTACATTGAGGAATGATTTATTCATATCCCTCTGGTCAATCTTCCACCCCATCTAAGCTGATAAAGCAAGTATAGATCTAATGGATGAATACCTTGGAACTAATGTAAAGGTTTCCTCATAGTCAATTCCCTCAACTTGAGAGAATCCCTTGGCCACAAATCTGGCCTTATAATTCTGTATGCTTCCATCTGTTGAATGCTTTACCTTGTAAAGTCAACTTGAACATGCCACTAATTTGTTTGTTGGTCTTGGGACCACTTCGCAAACATTGTTTTTGACAATGGAATCATACTCTTCAACCATTGCATCAACCCATACTAGTTTCTCTACTTCTTCCTCGAAAGAGGATGGCTCAATCTTAACTAAATATGTCATTAGCACCATGTAGCTCGTGTACCAATCTGGTGACCTTATCTACCTATGTTGAGAAGTGGGTGCTCCCACAGTCTCTCTAGCATCATGCATCAGCCTCTCAGCTTCTCTGGTTCATTTTATTCCTTCTCTGGATGTTTCTGCTTGAGTGGATGTCTCCACTCTCTGCTCCTCAACTTGTGGCTGCTCCACAAATTCCTAAGGTTCCTCCTTTGGAGCCAAAAGCTCCTGATCTGGTTGCAACTGAAGCTCCCTCTCAAGAGAACATATCATTGCCTTCTCCTCATCAAACTTCACATCCCTTTAAACAATTATCATCTTGAGGGATGGAAGGTACACATGGTAATTGTGAGGAGTTTCCAGGTAACCCACAAATATCCCCAACTTAGCTGTTGTCTAAATCTTCTTCCTAGAGTCTTTGGAGACATGGCAGTAAAAAAATGCTCCAAATATCCTGAAGTGAGACACATTTGACCTTCTCTCTGAGAAATCCTCCTCTAGTGTAATCATTCCTATAATCCAATGAGGACTTTGGTTCTGAAGGTGTACTATTGTGTTGCATGACTCTGCTCACAATTGAAGTGGTAGGCCTTGGTCATGCAACATTGCCCTTGCTGCTCCCACAACACTATGGTTCTTTTTGTCAACCACCCCATTCTGTTGTTGGTTGTGGGGTGTTTTTAACTCTTGTGTGATTGTTTGGTTAGATGATGGATCTTACTGTTGTGATATACTGTGATAATCAAAGTTTCATCAAGCTCTCTAAAAATCCAGTCTTTCATGATTGATCCAATCATATAAATATCTGATATCACCATCTATGAGATTGTGTGCAAAGACGTATCATGTTGCTAGATTAGATTCCAATAGAGGAATATGATACATATATTTTGACATAGGATTTGTCAAAGGGAAAAATCAAGTTCCATAGAAGCAGGATTGAAATATCTGATAATCCATTTCTTGTTGAGAGGGAGCGTTGAAAATGTAGCAAGAAATATCTCAATTCGACTTGCCTTGGTCAAACTAGAGAAAATTCGAATTTCCATTTCAACAGATAGCTTGGATGAGTTAAATTGTTTGACATGGCTTGTGTCACCCAAATAGCTTAGATAATTTGAGTTGGAAGACTTGATTTTAGTTGAGCATGAGTGATTGCTAATTTCTAGCAATTTAAATTAGTTAAATTGAGTTATTCTGAGTTAAACTAGTTCTAACTATTAGAGGAACTAGTGGAAGGTCAAGTTGTGTAGTGTGACTTCAGTCACACTCACTAATCAACCAATTAACTAATCAATCAACCCAAAATAATAGTTGCATGTAGAGAATTCAATTTACCTAGTTGAGGTGGAGGTTCTAAGACAATGTACTATCAGTTGTAGACTATTCCCGTGTGTACTGGTGGTGCATGCAATCAAATATCAACATAAAGGAATTGCACAATCTAGATTGAAGAATTTCCTAATTAATAGGGGCCTAATTTCTCAAGGAACAATGCAAGGAAATAAGGACTTGAAGGGCTTGAAAATTGGCTAAGTGTTGGCTAGAGTTAGTCAGTCAAGAAGGAGGATAAACTATACACTTGCAGGTTGTGAGGGCTTGAAAATTGGCTAAGCGTTGGCTAGAGTTAGTCAGTCAGGAAGGGGGATAAACTATACACTTGCAGGTTGTGCTTAGGCTTGAGAAAGCGCATGTATTCATCCATATTCTTTGATTAATGCAATACAAATAGGAAGGGGTTTCTAGCAATTGCTTTCCCCTAGATAAATATTTGTGTATGTGTGTTTATTCTTGATGCATGTTTATGATTTCAGCTCTTGATCGTGAATTGAGTTCCACATATGAGTAGAGTAGATTTGAAACATAGTTACCTATCAAACGAGAAAATTACCAATTACCCATTTTTTTTGAGGTAGCAAAAAAATCAACCTATTTTGAAAAGTGGTTATTTAGAATACACCTTTTTTTTGGAGCATATTTTTGACACTTTAAATTTTCTTATGTAACATTTTTTTTTAAATGTTAGCGATTTTCATGCTGATTTTTAAAAGTGTTGATGCGGCATCAACACATTTTTTTAGAGGGCTTAATTTTGACACTTTAATTTTTTTATGTATCAAGTATGAACATTTTCTTTTAAATTTAGTGATTTTCATGATGATTTTGAAAAGCATTGATGCAACATCAATCCCTTTTGTTTAGAGGGTTTATTTTTTACACTTTAATTTTCTAATGTATTAAGTGTGGATATTTTTTTTAAATGTTGTTGATTGTCATGTTAGTAATAAAACATAAAAATAAAATAAAAAACATGACAAAAAAATCGATTATAAAAATTATATAAAAAGAAAAACCATAAAAATAGAAAAAAAAAACTAACTTGTAAAAACAAAAAATTTAAACAAAAAATAAAAAACAGAATAATAAATGTCATAAAAATTTAAAACATGATATATATATATATATATATATATATATATATATATATATATATATATATATATATATATATCGACAAAAAAATATATAAAAAATATTAAAAAAACAAAATTAACTTGTAAAAATAAAAAATTTAAACCAAAAAAAAAATTATGAAAAAGGGAAAATATTAAAAGAAAGACACAATTCAAGGAAAAAAATAAAAGAAAAATATTAAAAACATTTTTTTAAAGTAACAAAAAACGACATAATTTAAAAAAAATAAAATGAAAGAATGAAAAGATAAAAATAAAAATTAAGTATTTTAAAAAACTAAAACCATTTTAAAAAGTTAAAACAATTTAAAATTAAAAAAAAATAAAATTAAAAAATTAAAGAAAAAATTAAAATTAGAAAATGAAAAAAAAAAAAAAAGTTAAAAAGTAAAACAATAAAAAAAATAAAAAAAAATTAAAACATATTAAATTTAAAAGGAATTAAATGAAAATTAAAAAAAAAAAAAAAGAATTTTCCGTAGGGCGGCCTAGGCTGATTCCCGAAATTGACCGAGGCTGCTTGGGCTGCAGGGCCTCAAGACTACCCTAGGTGGCTGTTTTGCAGTGCCGCCCTGACTAGGCCCAAGTGCCCGCAGCCCTGGGCAGCAAAGGCTGAGCTTGATGGAGATCGCCCAGGGCTGCAAGGCCTTGGCCCTTGCTGGGGCGGGCATTATGGAGCGCCGCCTCAACCAGGCCGGAGGCCTTGCGGCCTTGGGCGGCCAAGGCCAAGCACCAATGTGGTCACCTAGGGCCACGGGGCATCGGGCTGGTTGGAGCGGCGTTACACAGAGCTCACCCTAGTCAGGGCCCAAAGCCCTAGGTGGCCACGACGAAGCACAGTCGTGGCTACCCAGGGTCGCAAGGTCTCGGGTCTGGACGAGACAACGTTGTACAATGCCCCCCTTGGCTTGGCCCAATGTGACGACCATGAGCTGAGCATGCTCATGTGCAACGGGCGAGGGTGGAAGACAAACTTCGGTTATGTGCGACGAGTCGACTTTGTGACTATGCACGAGTTCAATTAAAGGCGACATGACGAGTGGGAGCGTTTGGTTAAATGCACCCCCGACGAGTTGTGTGATGACGAGTTGTGCAACGGTGCGACGAGTTACTTGGAGAGTCAAAAAACCGAGAAGTGGAAAATTGGCTATGTATGGGTGCACGCATGACGAGTTTATACGGAGGGTTAAAAAACTGACGAGTTGGGCCGATGTGTAGAGTTAGATGCCCTGGGCTGGCCGACATGTAGAAGCGGACCCAAGTTGGTTGGCTGACGAGTTATTTGATATATCCATAGGTGATTTGTATGGTCGGCCTAGGTAGGCTGACCCATCTTAACGCATGGAAGAGTTCGTATAAGTAGACAAACATGTTGGAAGGAAGAAAACGAAGAAGTTTAAGCATCAAGCATTAGCAAGACATTTGGGTGAAGAGAGAAGAGACATACAATCAGGGCAAGGCGTACATAGTGGAAGGGCCGAGCCAAGGAAAGGGTGAACGAGCTGCAGGTTGGGCGAACAACGCATGGGTGAGTTCTGTGACACGACACTGGACAGACGGTTCGACAAAATGAGGGTGCAGGTAGGCAGAATAGGTCGGTGACCTAAACTGCTATGGGCACAACCACATGATGTGTGACTTGATAGAGTTGGGCGACTTGACCCGCGGGTGCATCCGAGCGACACAACCTAGCTGGGCGAGTCTGCATGAGTAGGCAGAACGAGGCAACGAGCTGCAGGTTTGACAGAAGTCTGAGTGAAAAGGAGCACGAGTTGCAGAAGGTGCGGGTGCAACTGCACGACCCGACCTAGTTGGGTGAGCTGCATGGAGGCACGGTGTGATGAGATGCGACAATGCTTGGGCAGAGCTAAATGCGGAGGGTGACCCGGTGGAGTGGGCACCCCTCCACAGTGCAATGCAAAATTTTGAACATGGAGGGTGACCCAACCTGGAGTGGGCACCTTTGCATGGCACGACGAGCTGCACAACACGACATGAGGTGGGCACTATTGAACGAAGGGTGACCCGACATGAGCAGGCCAAAATTGCTGAAAGGTTGAAATTTTACTAAGGGTAAATTTGGAGTTTCCTAGCGAAGCTGTACTTGTAATTGTATTTGTAAAATACTGAACTATTGGTTATTGGGCTAACTCTAATCTGGGAGTTGCCCCTCCCATTTAAAAAGAAAGTAATCCGTTGTGCATATTTATGATATGATGATGATGATGTAAATGTTATTCCGCTATGTAAATGATAAATGCTTAGTAGAAGTAAAGAAAAAATAACTATGTATTGAATGATAGGCATAGCCCGTACTCATAAGTATTGCTAAAAAGAAAGTGGGTAACGGTGCCGCACTTGCCTACGTGCAGTTGAAAGACCACCGCTAGGATATGGGTGTGACAATTGGCATCGAAGCTTCAAATTCCATGGGAATTTGAATGATTTGCAGAAAGCTAAAGGGAAGTAGATATCTTTTGGTAACATGTGGTATCAAACTTTCCACAAGGCTTTGGAAAGTTCGACAAGGACAAGTGAAGGGTCAAGTTGAACGATAGAAGAACTTTATGGTCTCAATGAGATCACAAGCAAAAGTGATGGATTATCAGTGGAAGAACCTCAAGTTATGATAGGGGAATCTAGCAGGGATGCCAAAATAATTTTCATGGATAGGGTAGTGGACAAAATGGAGGAATTAGCTTATGAAGTGGCTTTGGTGAAAACCGAGAATGTTGAATTCCAGGGGATGCACACGAAGTTGAAGGAAGAATTTGAAGACCTCAAAATCTGATACGGGTATACATAATGGATGTATGTGAAAACAGAGAAAGAAGTCAAGGACATTTGAGCTGCAAGGGATCAAGGTTTGGCACAAATCTCAAAGTTGTAGAAAGAACTTGACAATGCTCAAAATAAGATAGTTGTTTTGAAGAAAGTAGTTGGGAAAGGTTCTGTTGGAGGAGTTTCCCATGTGAAGATCAAAGAACCTAAATATTATGATGGGATGAGGAGTGTGAAATCTCTTGGCAATTTCTTATGGGGGAAATACTTGGAGCATTTGGGTATGCCTGATGATGAGGCCAAAGTTAAAGTAGCTGCTCAATCCTTGACAAAAGATGCTAATATGTGGTGGCGAAGAAGGATGGACCAAATTTCCAATGATGAGGCTACAAAAATCTCTTCTTGGGATGACATGAAGAAATATTTGCAGACTCATTTTAGCCCACAAGATGAGACTTAGGACGCAAGGATGAAGATTAAATATATGAAGAAAATAGGAATCCTATAAGCATATCAAGAAGAGTTCTAGAGTGCGATCTTGGAGTTACCTAACATGGCGGAGAAAGGCAAGGTGTTCAATTTCATTATAGGATTGAAACTCTGGGCATGCAATAAGGTGAAGAGGTAGAAGATCAAGGCACTAGAGGAAGCATTTGAAACAGTTGATCACTTGGTAGAAAATTACGATGAAGGAACCAAAGAACGAAAAAAGAAGACATATAAGCTGGAAGAGAAGGTTACGAAAGAAGAGCCTTCGAGATTGAATGACAAGTCAAAGGTGAAGAAGCCTTTGAAGTGTTGGATTTGTGAAGAACCACATACGGTGAATAATTGTCCTTCAAGGCCAAAAGTGGCAGCCGTAGCACAAGCCAATGCGAAGAATAAGAAAGAAGAAACTTCTGTTGGAGTGATCCATATTTTGGGAGCTATGGTAGCTACGGAATGGGTCTCACGAAGAGATCTTGAAAGGAATAAGTTGGAATATGTGGAGATGAATATTGGAAACAATTCTATTCTCACTATGGTAGATAGTGGTGTAACTCATAACTTCATGAGTGAAGAAACTGTGAGGAATATTGGGCTGAAATTTATATTGGTTCAAGCACAGTTGAAAGCAGTGAATCCTCCACCAAATTTAGTGATCAGTGTAGTAGAAAAGGTTGATGTGAGCATAGGTGAATGGAATGGGAAAGTCAACTTCACGATTGTGTAGATAGATGACTATGAATATGTATTGGGTATGGAATTTATGAAACAATTTGAAGCTATGATAATACCTCAATTTAAAAAGTTGTACATTTACGACAGGCGTGATGATGATCCCATTGGTGTACCAACCATAGGAACTACGACAACTAAGTGTAAGTTGACAACGATGAATGTGGAGGAAGTCAAGCAGGATGAAGAAGTTTATAAGAGGTTGTCTTGTACAGAGGAAAAACTTATGGAGTAGTCATAGGTGATTAGAGAATTGTCTGATAGTATCTTGGATCTATCAAGCAGACTAGAGGCAGTGGAAGGAGTTGGAGATGCTAGACCCAAGATTCAGATGGAGAGTCGGGAAGCATACATGTAGAGATTGGAGGAGGAAGATCTAGACAGGTGGATTGAGCTATTAGCTGAGGAAGAGGGAGAGCCTTCGGCCTCCACTTCCTCCCTCTCTTCTTAGACTGACATGGGGATGAGGCTCATTGTTAGCTGCTCATGGCAGTGAGTCTCCTATGTTTTGAGCAAACATCTGGGGTGAGATGGACATGATTGGCAGCAGCATGCAGAGATAAGTCATGATGATGAGGAGTTTCCGAGTAACCCACAAATATCCCCAACTTAGCTGTTGGCTAAAGCTTCTTCCTAGAGTCTTTGGAGACACGACAGTAAAAAAGTGCTCCAAATATCTTGAAGTGAGACACATTTGGTCTTCTCTTTAAGAAATCCTCCTCTAGTGTAATCATTCCTAGAATCCGATGAGGACTCTGGTTCTGAAAGTATACTACTGTGTTGCATGACTCTACCCACAATTGAAGTGGTAGGCCTTGGTCTTGCAACATCGCCCTTGCTGCTCCCACAACACTATGGTTCTTTTTGTCAACCACCCCATTCTGTTGTTGGTTGTGGGGTGCTTTTAACTCTTGTCAATTGCCTTCTTTTGCACAAATTTTTTAAAAATCATTCAACACATACTCACCTCCATTATCACTCATGAGAGCCTTCAACTTCTTGTTGGTTTCCTTCTCTACCAGTGCTTTGAAATCTACAAACTTGGAGAATGTCTCATCCTTCTTCCATATGAGGAAGAATCAACACTTTTAAATTTTTAAATTTTTATTGAGATTTCCAAATCTACACTTTCTTCAGCACGGGTAGAGCATTCTTGAGTATATTACACCAACTTAGGAAGTAATTGAGTTTGTTTGTAAATGATACACGATTCAAATTAATAATAACTATAAACTTTAAACAGCATTATCAAATATTGCCTGTGTTATTATTTTTTTGATGTCTGTGCACAAAGACATTCAAAAGTTTTGATTCCTTCTAAAACCGATGTTGTTAAGGCTGCCAGTGGAATTTGTAATTTCACTTTATAGTAGTCAAAACCTACAATTAAAGATAGCTAAATATTGATAGAGATGAAATCTAATAATTTAATGACATCACCAGATTTGAATTTACCAGTAGTATTATTCAGTCTATGCACGTAGATATTTTGTTATTACTGTAATGAGATTCTAACGCAGTTTATTCTCTGGTTTCCAGAGTATGCATATACAATGAAAGTCACTGAAAAATGTGACATTTACAGTTTTGGAGTTGTTTTGTTCGAGTTAATTACGGGCAAAAAACCACTACAACCACTTGAGCAGGGAGGAGACCTTGTGACGTGGGTAAGGAACTCAATTCAGACAACACCACTGACTTCTGGAGTTTTTGATGGTCGATTAGATCTGAGCCAAAGGAGGGTGGTGGATAACATGGTCCTGGTATTAAAAATTGCTCTGTTTTGCACCAGTGTGGCACCTTCTGACAGACCAACAATGCGGGAAGTGGTGTCAATGCTGATTGAGGCTGGTGGTGGTGTCAATGCTGATTGAGTAATTGAGTCTTGAATGAAGGCAACAAATAAGGATCTTGAACTTTCCTTATAAAGAAAAAAAAAAGAGAATGGTTATTGTTTCCATGATTGATGTGAAAAACATTGGGTGTTGTGATTCTCTTTACTGGGTTTCCATTTTTGTGATTGTTTGCATTTACAGTGTAGCCACCATGTGAATAGATGGCTTAATAATAATTGGATGTCATGTCCTCTTTTTTTCGTTGGGTTCTTCCACACAGAAATAATGTCTTACTTCTCTGTGATGGGATATTATTTATGTTGCACGAGTTTCGGGTACACGGGTATTTTTGATACGTGAGAACCAGTATTCGACACAGCTAGAAGTACTGCCCAAATTTACATGAAACGTTAAGTTGGGAGCGACAATAATATAATATATTAAAATTTAATATATATTAAAAATAAAAAATAAAATAATTTATTTATTTCCATCTAAAACTTGACAATCAAATTCCATTTTGCAAAGGAACATGTAAAAGATTGAAACATTGAAAAAAAAATCAAAATATTAATCCATCAACAATTTCTCAATCAAATTCCTTCGGAGCAAAGAAACGCAAAGAAACATGCAAAGAAACATGCAGAACTCCCAAACCAGAAAAAAGGTTGTTATTACTCGATTATTAAGTGATTTCATGCAACGCTATATGTTAAGTCATTGGTTCAATTCTTCGCCCTTGATGTAACCTCACCAAATATTATATATATTACATCTAATTATAATAGAGATAAGAAAAAATTAAATATATATTAATAGTAATTGAAAAAAAATTAAAACAATAGAGTTTAAATCCAATGTTATTTTAAAAAGAATTGTATAATAAAATTATAAATTTCCAAGTTAATATATAATTTATATTTAAATAAATATGAAAATTAAATTAAAAATTGTTTTTTAATAGTATTTATATTTCATAATTTCAACTATTTTTTTTCTCTAGTATTCCATCTTTTGTCCATTTAGCTCAGACGATAATGATGGTTTTGCTAGACAATAATGATGGTTTTGCCAGTGGTCAACAATCTTCCTAAATTCTTTTATATCCACCCGCCATCGGCATATATGAGGATAATGAATAGCTTTCCAATGACAAAGATCACCGACGATAATGATGGTTTTGGTAGACGATAATGATGATTTTGCCAGTGGTCAACAATCTTCCTAAATTCTTTTATATCCATCCGCCATCCGCATATATGAGGATAAATGACAAAGATCAAGATTGGCCACACGCCTCATCTTCATTTGGATAGAAGGGCTTTCCATAAACAATTGTTTCTCTTAGTTCCAAACCCATATCTAAATCTAAACCCATTGACATACCCTTCCCTTCGCATAGTTCCATCAGTTTAAGCAGCACCCAAGTTGGCAACGTCAAATACATGTAAATTTGCACTTATTCATTGCAGTGAAGCTCCCAAAACGTCAAAATCAGCTGCACTGAACTCCAGAAAAGCTCCAAAGTACCAGTGGAAGCTCCCGGAGATTTTGGAGCATTTCCAATCAACTCCAAGCTCCCAGGAGCTGAGGAGCTTCCTGTACCTGCTCTCCAATACCTGGGAGCGGGTAACTATGGATATTATTAAGTAGAAAATAGTCTACGTTAATCAAACCATAACAAAAAAATTATTATTCTTTTCTTATATACATTGGTTTTTATTTTTTGTTGTTTACGAGATACTCATAACTCTTTTACGATAAATAAATTGGTCTTCCAAGACTGGTGAAAGCTTTACATTTGGGCATGATTATGTCTAGTAAATGGTAGTTTTTACAGGTGTGAAACCCTAAATTTGGAAATGATTATGCTTTGTAAATTATTTGTGTGATGTATGGATGTTTTTTAGGTGTAGTTTTGTGTTGTGCGTCGTAGTGTGAGTTTTTAGTTATTTTATGTGATGTTTTAAAGAAAAATTTAAAGATGTTTTTCCATCTTTAGTATTTTTAATAAATTTATTAATATAGATGAGTGCACTTAATTTTGGGCAATTGGAATTATGTCTTTGTTGGCATGAAATTAGTTAAATATATAATAACATCAGTGACATGTAGTTGAGTTAAATTTTTTGTTATTCCATGTGTTATATTTTTATTCTCTCTTATTGAACTTAACCATTATGTTTCAAAATTTGCATATAGAAGTTGTTAGCATGATACATATAAATAATGCTAAGAGATATTTAAACTGATATTAGTATAATATGGAAAAGATTAATATATATATTTTTTTATATATGTAAGCTAACAAAAAATTATTATTTAATGACATTGTTTTACAAAATATTATATTCATATTTATATAACAAAGTTTGACAATTTATATTTTACCCAAAAAATTTCTTTGAAATTCATATAAGAAATTATGTTTTGTTATTGTTAATTTATGTGGATGATATTTTGTTATTAACAAATCATAAAAATATTTGGGATAAAAGTATAATAATTTCATATAATAGTGATATTTTCTTTTTAGATAATATCATTGTCATTATTTAAATAAAAGAAAAACACTAACAACAAATTTATATAGTTGTATGTGTTATAGAGTTATTTAAAGAATGATCGAATAAGGTTTCAAATATTAAAAAAAATTGTTTAGTAAAACAATTATGTGTTAAAATGCAAAATAATTACTCTCAGTTTACAAGGGCAAGCATTAATTTATTTTATATATTATCAAATTTAATTATAAAAATATAAATAAATACAAATAAAAATTATTTACTCAAGTAAAATTTAAACAAAGGAGGTTATCTTGTCTCACATAGAGCCTAGATCCATCTTAACTCTGGATCTACCAAGCCCCGAGAGGATCAAATCTCTTTTTAGTTTAAAAGATGTTTGCATCTCTAGAAATTTGATCACTCTAGGAACTTGGTAGATCTAGAGTTAAGATGTATTTAGGCTAGTTTAATTATTAATTATAAATGTAATTGTTAATTTTATGTTTTTAATTTAATTTTATTCATTTTATTTTAATTTTATTTTCACCAAGTCAAATGTTAAACATTACAACATCTCTACAATAGTGTAATGTCCCCAGAAAAGCTGTAAATATTTTTTTTTACCACAGTAAGAACAAACTGAAAAATTATTATTACTCATTTGAGTTGAATAATATTGTTAATTATTGAAAATGAGAAATGATTTTTAGTATTAGCAGATCTTGTAACTTCTCATAGGAGGAAGTTGGAAAAAGGCAGTTGCCGGAAAAACCCTAATTACCTCCCCTAACTGTGAACTGCTTCCAAAGAAAAGGAAGTGGTGGGTAGGAAAAACCGTGCTGAAATGTCAGGCGGTAAGGGCGGAGTTGCTAAGTCTAGTGATGACCAGATAGCATAAGCCCTATGTACAAGCAACTTGCAGAAGATAGAGGTCTTGCGAGCAAGCTTGGGGGGGAGATTTGGTTCTAAAGACAAATCTCATGGACGGGAGGTTGACAAGTAGCAGAAAACAAAGGTGATATCTACCACTAGAGTTCTTCCTTTGAATCCCAACTCAGGTAAGTGGTACCTCTGGGAAACTAATCTGTTGTGCATAACTAAATTATGTGCCTTTTTTTTGAGATTAAAAGGATGTAGTTGGAGCTCTCAATGTCGAAAAGATACTTAAAAATATTAATAGTAGGATAATTATTAGCATTTATTTCAACAGAGAAAGCAAGATGGTAGAATTGGGACCAACAGGTCACCTTAAGCACTAGTATTTTTTTTACAGTAAAGTCATTATCTGTTGGAACAGAAAAGTCTCTATAATCTGGGCCACGCAGGCTGTGGAGTTATGAACTGTATAAATCTTTTAATGTTTGGTAAATTAATTATAGCAGAGCTACTGTTGTAATGAAACGGTAAACATTTCTTTGGTTGACTGTGTAAATTATAGAACTGTAAATTAGAAATGCAACCAAGTGACCATAGAATAGAAAAAAGGAATATCAGAAAAGAAAGATTACATATAACACTAGAATCACAAAATGTGGGTTGTTACCACGGTTAAAAACCAGGGTTCCACCCTAGAGAGTCGATGTGATGAAATCAAGAAGGGCCGTTGTAGTGGGGAATATAGGGGTATTTACCCTAAAAGCTGCTCTGGTCTAGTAAACTAAAGGAGCTAACCAATAAATAAATTTCAAACTCTGTAAGATCCTCTAAACCCTACACAGATAAGGAACCCCACAGTAATGGAACAGCTGAATAACCCTTGAACGAGTTAACTGAGTTTTCTAGGTACTTAATCTAAAACAACGAAAAAATGTAGATAATCCAATTTCGAAAAGGGCAATTGGTAAATTGTTGTTATCATAGAGCCACATATAATTCTTGGTAAGCTAGAAAGTAAGTGGAAACCCTGACTTGTGGTTACCACAACCAGTATTTCCCACATCAACCGAACAGAAATTGAGAACAGGATTATCATGCATAATGTAAAAGATTGCAAGCTTAAAACATTCACACCTCGAACAATAGTTCAAAAACACATTTCATGTGGAATTAGAACCATAGAACATGAGGAAAAATCCAAACGAGTTCAAATTACAAAGTCTGTCAAAATAGATTTACAGGTACAAAGACTGTCAAAATAGATTTACAGGGCTTACCAGAGATAATGTAAATTTTTTCCAAAACTCAAACATGGAATTACGCTGGCATGGTCAATGTCTCAAGACCCGTTGCCAGAAAACAAATACATACATCTCTTGAACCACTATGGACTGACATACTATTACAAATATCTGATTTGGTTTTAACTTCAAATTTCGAAAAAAGAAAAATAGAAAAAATCTTGAGAGCCAAGACTTTAGCCCGAAAATAACCAGAGGACCCGCTCTTGTCGAATAAGCATCAAGCCAGAGGTAATTCTTACCCGGAAGCCCTCAAGCGATGGAGACATGCAAGGTAACCACCATGCATTGACAGCTTGAAGATCATGGGTTTGTAGCTGTAACCCCTACAGACAGAGTGCACCATGAACATTATTAGCAACAGAGCCAGTAAATAGGTGACAAATAAACTTTTGTAATAAGAAAATATATTAGAACTCCAATGTAAAAACACTTACCTAGGATGCATCTATCGGAGGGAAATCCATAACCCTTCACCTGTAATTCTTTCATCCTGTTCAAAGCTCTAGATCAATAGACAGAACAAGCCCGCAAGAGAAGAGGTGGAAACGGAGCAGGCGCCAAGGAAAAGGAATGAAAAATGAGGTGTAGCACCTGAGAGTAGGGTTGATCAAACCTCCAAAAAAATCTTAGTCGTAGGATCAAGCACCTAGGTCTTCCACCATCGATGCGATGAGGAGCCCGAGAGAAATAGCTGCGGAGGGAGAGGCCTGCTCGTGCCACGTACCAGGGCAGAGCAGGAATTTATTACCATAACCAAATCAACACCACGGATAAGCATAGCCAGATGTAAGTGGTAAAGAATTTGGTAGATTAAAAGCATAAGCACTGAGACCGATAGCAAATGGGCAGGTTGGAAATCCCAATGCATGGAAATATTTAATGAAGCCATTAAATGACAGTACTTGAATCTTAATCAGATAACCCAGAAAATCAAACAGTGATCATACCATGTAATTAAGCCTACATACAATCTAAATATTATAGTCATAATGCTATGGTAATTGAAACCGTATCAAATATATTATCAGGTACATTTTTAATTTTTTTTTTATACAAAGTATGACATGGAGTCTTGACAAGTGGTATCAGAGCCTAGGTTACCAAACTGTGGCCTCTGGAAAATATACTAAGAGAAAGAAATCAGTCATCGTACATTTTTTTTTTCTACCTGTTGTTAACCCACTAACTTGATAAAAATAGGAAAACTGGACGACAACAGATTATGAGGAGAACGAACAGTGTTCCACATAGGAATGTGACTGGCCCAAACCCTACAACATTTTGTGGGAACAATCCTAAAATATGGGTGCAGTTAGGGGAGGAGGCCCGCAACACCAATCTTACGATATTGGAGACAATCTAGGAATTAAAGAATGAGATGACCCGCCTACAGGAGGACAATGCAAGATTAACTATGGAATAAGAAAAAATCATGAAAAACCTGTCTCACAAGTAGAATCAGCTCCATTCAAACCCCAGCCCTGAACATGTACAAGTGTCAGAAGAACAGGGCTACCATGCAGACAAGGAAGAAACAGAAGAGAATCAAGAGGAAAAGTCGATAATGCCTCTGAACACCCAACATCAAAAAGGCAGCAGATAGAGTTACAAGGGGAGTTTTGGAAAATAAAGTTGTCACTCTTCGATGGAGAACTGGAGGAGGCAGCTGAAGCCTGGTTGATTAACATGAATAAATATTTCCAATTATATGAATATGATCACAATCTCAAAGCGCAGCTGGCCATTTTCCAATTGCAAGGAAAGGCCACTTTGTGGTGGGAGGAGGTCAAGATTGTATGAGGGGTAAGTGAACAAAATATAACTTGGGAAAAATTCCAAAAATATTTCAAGGAAAGATATTTGACTGAACGATTTTATGATGAGAAAGCAAGGGAATTCCATGACCTGCGGCTTGGACAACAAACAATGGATGAGTTTATCACCCGATTTACCTCTCTACTCCAATATGTACCTTACATACGGGAGGAAAAGGCTAAGGTACAACGGTTCGTTAGTAGTTTACCCTTGGTGATGAGGGAAAGGATTGAGTTTGATAACCCAAAAATGATGGATGAGGTTATAATAAAGGCCAGGGTATGCTATCAGCAAAGCAAGCAGAACAGAGAAATTCTGGGAAAGAGGTGGGCTAATAATAAGGGTAATAAGATGGCTGTGGGCACCAAGGGAAATATTGGCAGTATTAGCAAAGGATTTTCCAAAGGGAAAAACAACATTATCCTGCATAAAAACTAGTTCAGATTGAAGCCACCCACTGAATCCAGATTCAGCGAGAAATCTAGTAAAATTGATAACGAAGGGACATCGAGACCCCCAGTACAATGCTAGGGATGTGGAGAGCCACATTACATTACGAATTGTCCTCACCGAAACGGTACTGAATAGGTTTCCCAAATCCATGAGACATCTATGGTAGGTGATGTGGCCCGGAGTATACCAAAAATTAATGTTGCTCTCGAAGATCATCAAGTAGAATACCAACCGACTATGGTGGAGTTTGAAGGTAAGATCTTTGATCATACTGTATCTGTTTTAATTGATCTTGGAGCTACATTAAAATATGTTAGTCCTAAGGTTGTGGAAAAGTGTAAGTTACAAACTGTCAAGTTTAAAAACCCTTAGCTAGTACAACTGGCAACGGGGGCAAAGAGGCATGTGTTAGCCAAGGTCAATAGATGTGCGCTGAAGTTAGCAGGCCAACCTTTGATGGTAGATTTAAACATACTTCCCCTTGGTTCATATGACGTGTTGATAGGCATGGACTGGTTGGAAAGACGCTGGTCTATTATAAATTGTAAAACAAAAACTATCTGCTACGAAAATGAACTAGGAGAAATGCAGGGTATTTTGAGGCCAGTGCAGATTCAGCCAATAACTGCCTCTCAATTGGCAAAGTGTATCAGGAAAAGATGTCAGGTTTATGCCATTCAAGTTGGTTATGCCAACTCAAAAGAAAAGACTACCACTTTGGAAAGTATTCCAGTAGTTCAAGAATTTGCAGACGTGTTCCCTGAAGAGATACCAGGACTGCCACCCAAAAGAGACATAGATTTTACTATCGAATTGATGCCAGGAGCAGCGCTGGTGTCTTGAGCTCCTTATCGAATGAGCACACCAGAATTAATGGAACTGAAAATGCAATCGCAAGATCTGTTGGATAAAAATTACAACCGCCCCAGTGTGTTGCTGTGGGAATCCCCCGTGTTGTTCATCAAAAAGAAGGATGGGACCCTTCGTATGTGCATGGAATATCATTAATTGAATAAATTGACAATTAAGAATAAGTATCCTTTACCCCGTATCGATGAAATTTTTGACTAGGTAAAAGGAGCAACCGTGTTCTCAAAAATTGATTTGCGATTAGGATATTACCAGATTAGAATCAAAGAGGAAGACATAGCCAAAACTGCCTTTAGAACTCGCTATGGACACTACGAGTTCGTGGTATTACCCTTTGGGTTAACCAATGCCCCCACAACCTTTATGTGCTTAATGAACAACATATTTCATCAGTATTTAGACAAGTTTGTGTTAATTTTTATTGACGATATACTGATATATTCCCGGAATATTGAAGAACACAAGGAACACCTCAAACTGGTACTGCAAACTCTCCGGGAACATCAATTATACGCCAAATATAGCAAGTGTGACTTCTTTAAGGAACAAATTCAGTACTTGGGACATATTATCACTAAAGATGGAATCGTTGTGGATCTCGAGAAGATAAGGACCATAATGGAATGGCCAGTACCAAAGGACGTAGTGGATATAAGATCCTTCATGGGATTAGCGGGTTACTATAGGCGGTTTGTGGAAGGATTCTCGAGAGTGGCTTATCCTATCACTTCCCTGTAGAAAAAGGGAAAAACTTTTAAATGGACTGCAAAATGCCAAAAAAGTTTTGAACAACTCAAGCATCTGCTCACCACTGCACCCATATTAAGCATAGCAGACCTAGGAAAGGACTATGTGGTGTGCATAGATGCGAGTAAGGAAGGAGTAGGAGGAGTATTAATGCAAGAAGGTAAGGTAATCACCTATGAGTCCAGGAAACTAAAGGAGCACGAGCAGAAATATTCTGCTTATGATTTGGAGCTAGCTGCTGTCATTCATGCTTTAAAGATGTGGCGTCACTATCTGATGGGAAAAAAATTTCTATTGATGACGGACCATCACAGCTTGACTAGTTACTTCAATCAGCCTACCTTAAATGCTAGTCAGGCGCAGTGGGTGGATTTCTTAAGAAGAATTTATTTTGAGATTAAACATCTAAAGGGGAAAGAAAACCAGGTAGCTGACGCTTTAATTCAAAAGGTAAATTGCCTCTACGAAATTTATTGCAGTGAGGGGTAGACTACTCTCAATGAGATCATTAAAAGGGCAACATAGTAAAATCTGAAATATCAGCAAACAGGACAGCAAGTTCTAAACCCAACCAGTCACGAATATCAACAAGGATACGTGGTGGATGCTGCTGGCATGCTGATTTATAGAAAAAGACTATATGTACCCAACCAAGGTAACATTAAAAGTTTGATTTTAGATGAATTTCATAAGAGTCCTTATGTAGGACACCCAGGGTACCAAAAGTTGATTACATCACTCCAGAAGGAGTACTACTGGCCGAGAATTAAGAAAGAGGTAGCAGAATGTTTGGTACGTTGCTTGGAATGCCAATAAGTCAAAATAGAGCATCAGCATCCTGATGGGTTACTGCATCTGCTACCAATTCCAAAGTGGAAGTGGGAAACCATCTCTATGGATTTTATAACAGGATTACCCAAATCCAAGAGAAACAATGACTCCATCATGGTGGTGGTAGACAAACTAAGCAAATCAACCCATTTTATACCAGTACAGTCCACTTTCAGAGCAGCACAGATTGCCAGTATTTTTATGCAAAACATTTTTAGGTTGCATGGGTTACCAAAACTATAATTTCTAACTGTGATGTAAAATTTACAAAAGTGTTTTGGAGAAATCTATTTGAAGGATTCGGGACTCAATTAAATTTCAATACTGCTTAACATCCTCAGACTGATGGACAAACAGAATGGGTGAATCAAGTGGTAGAAGATATGCTAAGATCATATGTGATGCAGCAACCATCCAAGTGGGAAGACTATCTGCACTTAGTTGAGTTTGCGTAAAACAATGGCTATCATACATCCCTGCAAATGAGCCTATTTGAAGTGTTGTACGGAAAGAAATGCTGCACACCCTCCAGTTGGGGGGGACCAGAGGACAGACTCATGCTGGGCCCCGAAATGCTAAAAGAGATGAAAGAAATGGTCAAGAAGGTGTGAACCAATTTAAAGGAAGCACAATATAGGCAAAAGAGCTTTGTCCACTAGAAGAGGAATTTTAGAGAATACCAAGTAGGAGATCATGTGTATGTGAGAATTCGAGATAAAAGTAGTACATTACAATGGAGTGGGTGTGCCAAGCTGGCACCCCAGTTTTGTGGACCATTTCAAATATTAGCGAGGGTTGGGCCAGTGGCATACTAGCTCACCCTACCAAGTCATATTTGGGTCCACAACGTTTTTCATGTGTTAGTATTAAAAAAATACGTTTATGATCCTAAGCACATAGTCAGTTGGCATGACATACAGGTAAGAAAGTATCTCAGGTAGGCTAATCAAATTTATTGTTAAAGGAAAAATTGACTTAAGTATTATGTGTTACAACTCGATCCAGAAGGATAATTCTTGGTCAAGCCACTGAATATACTCGATCGGAGAGAAGTAATGTTGCGGAAGTGAGCCATCACCCAGGTTAAAGTGCAATGGTAGCACTTTGGGCTAGATGAGGCCACCTAGGAGGATGAACAACTCATGAAAAAAGCTTATCCAGGGCTGTTTGTGGCCGAAAAACATTGGGATGATGTTTGATTTCAGGAGGGGGAGATGTAATGTCCCCAAAAAAGCTGTAAATATTTTATTTTACCACAGTAAGAACAAATTGAATAATTATTATTATTGGTTTGAGTTGAATAATATTGTTAATTATTGAAAATGAGAAATTATTTTTAGTATTAGCAGATCTTGTACCTTCTCAAAGGAGGAAGTTGGAAAAAGGCAGTTGCTGGAAAAACCCTAACTACCTCCCCTAACTGTAAACTACTTCCAAAGAAAAGGAAGTGGGGGGTAGGAAAAACCATGGTAAAATGTCAGGCAGTAAGGTTAGAGTTGCTAAGTCTGGTGATGACCAGATAGCATAAGCCCTGTGTGCGAGCAACTTGCAGAAGAAAGAGGTCTTGCGAGCAAGCTTTGGGGGGGATTTGGTCGTGAAAGACAAATCTCATGGATGGGAGGTTGACAAGCAGCAGAAAACAAAGGTGATCTCTACCATTGGAGTTCTTCCTTTGAATCCCAACTTAGGTAAGTGGTACCTCTGGGAAACTAATCTGTTGCGCATAACTAAATTATGTGTCTTTTTATGAGATTAAAAGGATGTAGTTGGAGCTCTCAATGTCGAAAAGATACTTGAAAATATTAACAGTAGGATAATTATTAGCATTTATTTCAACAGAGAAAGCAAGATGGTAGAATTGGGACCAACAGTTCACCTTAAGCACTAGTATTTTCTTTTATAGTAAAGTCATTATCTGTTGGAACGGGAAAGTCTCTATAATCTGGGTGATGCAAGCTGTGGAGTTATGAACTGTACAAATATTTTAATGTTTGGTAAATTAATTATAGCAGAGCTACTATTGTAATGAAACGGTAAACATTTATTTGGTTGACTGTGTAAATTATAGAACTGTAAATTAGAAATGCAACCAAGAGACCATAGAACAGAAAGAAGGAATATTAGAAAAGAAAGATTATGGATAATGCTAGAATCCCAAAATGTGGGTTGTTACCACGGTTGAAAACCAGGGTTCCACCCTAGAGAGTCGATGTGATGCAATCAAGAAGGGCCGTTGTAGTGGGGAATATAGGGGTATTTACCCTAAAAGCTGCTATGGGCTAGCAAACTAAAGGAGCTGACCAATAAATAAATTTCAAACTCTGTAAGATCCTCTAAACCTTACATGGGTAAGGAACCCCACAGTAATGGAACAACTGAATAACCCTCGAATGAGTTAACTGAGTTTTCTAGGTACTTAATCTAAAACAACGAAAAAACATAGATAATCCAATTTCAATAAGGGAAATTGCTAAATTTTTGTTATCACAGAGCTGCATATAATTCTTGGTAAGCTAGAAAGTAAGTGGAAACCCTGATTTGTGGTTGCCACAGCCAGTTTTACCCACATCAACCAAACAGAAACTGAGAATAGGATTATCATGCATAATGTAAAGGATTGCAAGCTTAAAACATTCACACCTCGAACAATAGTTCAAAAACACATTTCATGTGGAACCAGAACCATAGAACATGAAGAAAAATCCAAAAGAGTTCAAATTACAAAGTCTATCAAAATAGATTTACAGGTAAAAAGACTGTCAAAATAGATTTACAGGTCTTACTAGAGATAATGTAAATTTTTCCCAAAAATCCAACATGGAATTACGCCAGCGTGGTGAATGTCTCAAGACCTGCTGCCAGAAAACAAATACATACATCTCTTAAACCACTATGGACCGACATACTATTACAAATATCTCATTCTATTTTAACTTCAAATTCTGGAAAAAGAAAAACATAAAAACTCTTGAGAGCCGAGACTTTAGCCCCAAAATAACCAGATGACTCCCTCTTGTTGAATAAGCATCAAGCCAGAGGTAATTCTTACCCAGAAGCCCTCGAGCAATGGAGACATGCAAGGTAACCACCATGCATTGACAGCTTTAAGACCTCGGGTTTGTAGTTGTAACCCCTATAGACAGAGTGCACCGTGAACATTATTAGTGACAAAGCCAATAAACAGGTGACAGATAAACTTCTGTAATAAGAACATATATCAAAACTCTAATGTAAAAACACTTATCCAGGACGCATCTATTGGAGGGAAAGCCATAACCCTGCACCTGTAATTCTTTCATCCAGTTCGAGGCTCCGGATCGATAGACAAAACAAACCTGTGAGAGAAGAGGTGGAAATGGAGCAAGCACCAAGAAAAAGGAATGAAAAATGAAGCGTAGCACTCGAGTGCAGGGTTGATCAAACCTCCAGAAAAATCTTAGACGTAGGATCAAGCACCTAGGTCTTCCACCGTCGATGCGATGAGGAGCCTGAGAGAAATAGCTGCGGAGGGACAGGCCTGCTAGTGTCACGTACTAGGGCAGAGCAAGAATTTATTACCATAACCAAATCAACACCACGGATAAGCATAGGCAGATGTAATCGGTAAAGAATTAGGCAGATTAAACCCATAAGCACTGAGATCGATAGCAAATGGGTAGGTTGGAAATCCCAACGCACGGTAATATTTAATGAAGCCATTAAATGACAGTACTTGAATGTTAATCCGATAACCCAGAAAATCAAACAGTGATCATACCATGTAATTAAGTGTACATACAATCTAAATATTATAGTCATAATGCTATGGTAATTGAAACCCAATCAAATATATTCTCATGTACATTTTTAACTTTTTTTTTATAATGAATATATTTACCAAAGTATGACGTGGAGTCTTGACACATAGGGATCAGATGTTTAAATAGGAGTTAAGTTTACTTATGAACCTCAAATATAAAGGATTTTTGAAATAAAAAGTGGATCAGGTGGGAGGAAATCTTGGATATAATATATTATTATAGTTTATACTTTACCTAATATTAAATTTTACTCATATAAAGAAAAATTACAATTAAAAGTGGACTAATTGAGGGGAAATATTAGGTAAAATATAATATTATAATATTATATTTTACGCAATATATGTGGCAAGCTAGTAAAAAGTGGATGAAGGTAGGCATAAATATTAGATTAAATGTAGTTATTACATTTTATCTCATATTTATCTGACCTCCTCCTCTCACCCCAACTCACTTGTATAGTTAATCTTATTCATTTCTAAACTTACCATCCTCCATTTATCCAAGCTCTAGTTCTATAGCACATTATTACACATAAATTAAGAGAATATATTACATATATTATGTTAAAGTGATTATCAAAAATGTCATTAAAATGAAGAAACAACTTTTTTTATGTACTTTGTGCAATCTTGTTTAACCTTACACTTTTAAAAACACCTTCCTTAATCACCAAATACTCTCCATGAAGTTGCTTCTATGCATATATACACATTCTGTATTCATCCATTCAATGATAGAAATAAAACATACAAAAAGACATAGGGCCACCCAACAGATCCATACAAATGCCAAGAAATAAAACATACAAAACGACATAGGGCCACCCAATAAATCCATACGAATGCCAAGTACGATCATATTCATAAAAACATTTTATCTTTACAGGATACATGGACTCAACTTCCTGATATTCCACATGAATACCATGGGTCAATACTATGAATTCTTAATACCACATGTCACTTTTTTACTAGTAATTTTTATAGGGTTATTTCTATTTGTTATAAAGTTGCACATCTCTACCATCCTCTGTTAGAGAAAACCTCTCAATCCAATAAAAAATGAGTAATTTTATTAAAAAAATAAAAAATATTATATTATATTATATTCAAGATCTTTAGATTAATTATTTTACTTTAATTATTTCACCCTTTCTCAAAAACAAAATTCCACTTCCCATTGTCTTATAAAACAAATGTTGAATTTGTATTTTGTTTGTACATAATAATTATATCTATTTTTAATTATGGCTGGCATTGACATTAGATTAAATTTGTAAAAAATGTTAAATTTGTTAGATGTTAAACATTTTCGCTTGACATCTACCCCATACTGCGTTGTAGAGAGGTGGGTTGTAGAGCGCAATAAATTTCAAATACACACAAAATTATATACTTCACAAACTAAAAAAATTGAGAACAAGGTACATGTAAATGAGACATGATATTATTCTTGAAAAAATAATATATTTGTAGATGTAATCTGTATGTCCAACTAAAATACTCAAATTCAAACATTTTCTCGTGTCATTTCCTAACTTCAATGTTCAGTGTGATGCAACTAAGGCAAGAAAAAATACTCGGAAACAACCAAATAAAAATTTATTTTTGAAATGTTCATATTAAAACTCAAGTATATAGAAACTGGGATGATCACCAATTCTTTTTTTGTAAATACTTTTGCTTTTACTATGGAATTTTTAAGATTAGATGAAAAAAAATAAAAACTAAAATATTAGTTAAACTGATATTAAATTTTAGATTAACTTAAAAATTATTGTTTATTTAATATGAGAATATGTCTTTGCCTAATAATTTGTGTTGGAATTTATCAATTCAAGATTTACGATATAGCTAAATAACAAACACAGGAATTTTTCCGATGGGATGAAAAAGAATAAAAACGAAAATATTAAAAAGAATAAAAACGAATATATTAGTTAAACTGATATTAAGTTTTAGTTTAACCTACTTAAAAATTAAAGTAGGTTAATCAATATGAGAATATGTCTTTGCCTAATAATTTGTGTTTGAATTTATCAATTCAAGATTATGATATGGCTAAATAACACACACAATTGAATCGCTACACGATGAAAGTTGGAAAACTTGGAAATGTTTTCGAAACTCTACAAGTATATTATGGCACAACTACTAAGTTCCAATTAAAATTATAAAAATTTTGATAACAATTTTTCCATTCAAGAAATATTTGATAATATATACGCTTTGGTGGATGACACTACTTGCAACAACAATATATATTTATCACTTATTTTCAATATATATTTATCACTTATTTTGTTATTATTCTCGTTTGGCCTGGTTGTCCTAACATGACCACCATCACTTGTGTCGAGTCCGTCAAATTTTTCCTTTTTTTATGTGATAGATGATCGATCCTCTACTACCTTCCACCAAAGTTAGTCTTTTAGATTTCTCTCTATAAAGACACAGATATCATTTTTTATTCACAATTATTCATATGTAGAAATAGAATTGTTTTACGATTCTTATAAACTTTTCTTCATATTCCTATTCAAAGTATTAGTAGCAAGATAAGATTACATTGTTTTTGTTGTGTGAAGACTATAGTGTTTTTTGTGTTTTTGTTGTGTGAAGATTACAATGTTTTTTGTGGTGTGATCTAGTGTATCACGGGGAAGAGATCCATGTAGTTATGTGTTTTTTGTTGTGTGATCTTGTGTATTACATGGAAGAGATTCATGTGGCTATGGAAGGATGCCAATGAACTTAACAAAACCAAACAAACAATTATATTAACGAACTTTTCTCTAAATTTCATAATTTGCTTTCTCTTTTTTATTTCATTTGCTTTAACAAAAAAATATTATCTTTAACAAAAAAAATATTTTTTCCAAAATAAGATGGTTTTTGAAACATTATTTAATCTTTTTATTTATCTTAAATAAAAAGTAGATTATTCACTCAATATATTGGAAGTTTCAAAAAACTACCACATAATTAACATTTCACACCATTTAAACATTATAAAGTAATCAATCTCTTTGAATTTACTAGATAATGAATTTAAAAAAAATATTTTTAATTATAGTAACCACTATAAAGTTTACACATTCACACTTTTACTCTTATATGTTAAAGCTTGAAGAAAACATCCTCGTAGGTATATTTGTTTCCATCTTGTTCATATTCATTTTTTATGCAAATACTTGCTTAAATTATGGTAGTCACTAGTATGAGCTATTTTCATGGATTTTATTTTTTGGTGGTTTTTCTATAGAGCTTAACAATGAAAAATCACTGCACAAATATTTAAAAATCATGACATAAATATTGCAATTACATCTAGAAATTATGCCAAAAACATTTGAGCTAGTTATCCATATGGCACAAAGGTTGCAATAAGACCTTCAAAGTTATGGTCCAATCAAAGGTTTGAAAAATAATTTTTGCAATAATATTGAAAAATAAGTTTTTTTTTTCAAAGTTAAACATTGTAATCTGAATTGGTCAATGTTAAACTAATAGTGGTCAATAGGCAAATCGATTGCTAGAGTCCTTCCTTGGCAGGGACTAATAATTACATAAATAGTTAATTTCGCAAACCTTATGATAATAAGATACTCAACATTTCTATAATATGGTGTACTAAAAGGAATTACCAATTTAGAAAGTGTGAATTCTATTAGATTTATAGGAGGATTAAAGGGGATATTATTTTTTGAAAAGGCTATCTAAGATACTAGGTAAGAGTTATTACTTGATATGTGAATTTAACAAAATTAAGAGAATTGATAATTGAAGAGTTGTTAGGTCCAATGCACTGTATGCTTTTCATTGAAATCCATTCCCATCCTTCATATAAATATTTTTTTGATAACATCATTTTACAATAGTTATTCATTTCTTATCAAATTTTGGATGGACTTGGTACTCTCTTTGCAAGTAAGACATGGATCAAACTCCATTATTGCTACACCTTTGTTTGAGAAATCATCAATGCTTTAAGAAAATATAGCCCAAATCATTAACTAGAGCCCATATTTCTTTGTAATGCACATTTTTAGTCAATTTTCTACACTATTTTATATTATGAGTTTATTTTGATCATCATCCACATACCTTATATGTGGCATGTAACACTCCACAAGAAAAATTGTAAATTTACCATTTTCCTGGAAAAAAGTATGTAATTCTTAATATCACTTATTTCTCATTAGAACACGTTTTCATTATGAGAAACTTTCAAAAATATTACATTTCATGTTAATTTTCCATATCATGGGCTTTTGATTGTGGGTCTAGTATCATTATATGGATGATGCCTTGGTTAGGACCTATGGGAATTTCAAGAAATCCATGGTTAAGACAAACTTAAAAATTTCACCTCAAAACTTAAAGGTCTATTGACGGGTGCTGGAAGTTCATCAACCAAGGGGGTCTCCTCGATGTGAAGTCCCAATTAGACCTCACACCATTTGGAATAAAATCCACATCTGGAATGTTGGCACAATTGCCATATATTTTTATAGGTTTTTAGCTTTATCTATCAGCAACATAGATAAGTGCATATGTGCCTTTGAAAAAAGAAAGCAAGTGTGCCTTGTGAATGTTCGGTTGCAGGTGTATCAAGGCTCCTCTACTACAAAGGGAGGAAATGTGAGCCTCTAAGAGAGAGGTTATAGTACCACCCTAGTATAGTGTTAGGTCCCTATAATACTAGTGATTACCCCATTACTATTGTAGTTGTATCCCTTATTAATATTGTTGTGCCCCTACTGCCCCCATTTTGTTATTATTGTGCCCCATAGAATCCCTCTATTGTTAGTTTTGTGGCTTTATATTATTGATAGGTCGGTTGGGTTATATTGTGACTCCTTAGACTCATATATATAGAAGGGAGGTTTTTTCATTTGAATCATCAAGGAATCATTCATTTGTGTAATGTAAATGAGGTTGCCCCCTCGAAGAGGTTGAATTCTAAGGGGTTGATCTATCTCTTCTATATTTTTGTGAGTTGGTTTCATAACATTTGGTATCAGAGCTTTGGATTCTAGGGTTTTACTGCTCCAAATAGGTCATCGTGGCATTTTCGCTATAACTTTTTTCTGCGACGTTTCAGAAGCTAAAAAAAAAAACGTTTTTGAGAAGAGATCATATTGAAGCTCGGGTCCGAATTTCAGAGATTTTCGCACTATAGTTGCGGAGATATGATCTGAGGAAGTTGGTCTTTTTACAGAATCCTGAATTACATTCCAAACAGGTGGCCTAGGGAAACTCGTCATAACTTTCTCTCTGGGCATCGGATTGAAAATTCGTAAGAAGGTACAGAAAGAGGACAGACTGTAGTTTCCTTTATATATTTTTTAGGGCCAAAGGTCAAAACAGGGACACGTGGCATGACGTACAAATTCGCTCCACTGAACTAGTCTATAATCAAGTCACTGTGGGAGATTTGGCATAACTCTTCTTTGGAGAATCCAATTGGGATCAGACTAGTGGCATTGGAAAGAGGACATAGAGGGCTACTACAGGTTGCAATTTTAGAACTGGATGATCTGAAATTACAGAGATACATCAGAGGCAATATCGAGCTCCTACAAAGTGAAAAAAGGTGTGTAGATTTTTTTTAAATTTTTTCTTAAGCTTGGTTTGAAAAATTATTTTGAAGGAATTCAAAGGGCATAGTAGAGCATTATTATCGGTAACTGATGCCCCGAGGAAAGAAAATGCAAACACCTAGTAAGCAACCTGAAAGCTCTAGCATGACTCATGAAGAAGAGGAAGAAATGCTACATGATATATCAAAATTACAATGCCAAGTGCAACAAATTTCACTCTCACAAAAGCTAACAGAAGCTAAGATAAATGGCATGGAATCTAAGATAAAGGGCGTGGAAGCTAAGATTGACAATTTGAACATAGGTTTTAAGGTATATTTGACAAATTTTCTACAAGAAATACTTACTAATGGTGAAAGGGTAGTAAAGAAAACTCATGATGCAAACAAAAGAAATGTTAATCATGATTTCATAGACTCTAACGTTGGATCGAATACGCATGATATTCCAAAAATTGATATGAATAAGTTTGATGGCAAGGATCCCATGACATGGATATTACAGATGGAACAATTTTTCGATCTCAATAATGTGCAAAACACACAAAAGGTACATATTGCAACTTTATAATTGGAACCAAATTAGTTTGTATGGTATCAATGGCTTTTCTCTCGTAAACAAATTATGACTTGGGCAATTTTTACGGAAGAATTGACAACACATTATAAGGATACAAAAAGCAATACCTTTTTAGCCAATTGATAAGTCTCAAACAAAAGGATTCAACAATGGAGCACATTGAGGAGTTCCAAAAATTGAATGTAAGGGTAAAAAATATTCCAGAGGAGCATAGGATTGATGTGTTCATAGGGACTTTAAAGGATAATATCCAACATGATGTTCGCCTTTGGGAACCTGATTCATTAGAGAAGGCATTCAGGTTAGCAAGAAAAATGGAAAACAAAATTATGGCAACGAGGAAGCATACCACTCACAACTATAAAGATGGAAGTGTTGTTTCCCCTAGTCTTCCACAACCTATAAGGTTGACACCAAAACAATTGGAAGAAAAAAGAGCAAAAGGGCTTTGTTACAGTTGTGATAGAAAACACACTAAAGGTCATAAGTGTGCTGAGAAGAAATTATTCTACATAGATTGTGAAGAGGAAGAAGAAAAGGAGCAAGAAAGGTCAAAAGAAGAGGATATACTCCAGGAACAAACTCTAGATAAAGAAGAAATGAATCCGGCCATATCTTGTAATGCATTGGCTGGAATTACCACTCCTCAAACCATCAAGATAGAAGGACAAATCAAGAAGAAAAAGGTAATAGTGTTGATTGATTCAGGAAGTACCCACAATTTTATTCATTGTAAGGTAGCAAAAGAATTGAATTGCTTCCTATATCCAGCACCAAAGTGTCAAGTGATGGTTGAAAATGGAGGAACAATAAATTGCTCTGGAAAGTGCCATAATATCAAGCTATCCATTGGAGAATATGTATTGACTAGCCCATTGCTTTCCATTCCAATGGGAGGTGCTGATGTTGTACTAGGAGTCCAATGGCTACAATCCTTGGGTACAATAGTTTTTAACTTTCAAGAACTTTTCATGAAATTTTATGCGGAAGGAAAGGAAGTTGAATTAAGGGGTATTGTAGGGAAACCGAGAAAGATAATCAGCTCTAATGGTATGACAAAGCTTCTAAAAAAGGAACAAAGAGGTGTAATTGCACAATTATGTTCGCTAGATGTTTCCACATCGAAATCATCTATTTCTCCAGATCTCCAAAAAGTCTTGGACAATCATTCCAAGGTATTTGAGACTCCCAAAGGTCTCCCACGTATTCGTGATCATGATCATGCTATTCATCTGATTCCAGGAAGTATTCCTCCAAACATCAGGCTGTACAGATATCCTTATGCCCAAAAGAGTGAAATTGAATGTATGGTTGCAGAAATTCTAGAGGCTGGTATAATTCAACATAGTCAAAGTTCTTTCTCTGCTCTAGTAGTATTGGTGCACAAGAAGGATGGATCATGGAACATGTTTTTGGATTATAGGGAGCTCAACAAGCTCAGTATTAAAGATAAGTTTCCCATTCCTGCCATTGATGAATTACTGGATGAATTGCATGGATCAATTTACTTCACCAAGTTGGATCTTCGTTCAGGATATCATCAAATCAGAATGAAGAATGAAGATATTCCAAAAATAGAATTTAGAACTCATGAGGGTCATTATGAATTTTTGATCATACCTTTTGGCCTTACCAATGCACCTTCTACATTTCAAGTTTTGATGAATTCCATTTTCAAGCCCTTCCTTAGAAAGTTTGTGCTAGTATTTTTTGATGATATACTAATCTACAACAAGTCGTGGAAGGATCATGTTGAACATGTTGATAGGGTATTACAACTATTGGAGGAGAAACAATTATATGAAAAAAAATCCAAATGTTTCTTTGGAGTACAAGAGGTGGAATATCTGGGTCATATTGTATCTCATGAAGGAGTTAAGGTATACCCTAGCAAAATTGAAGCCATTAAGGAATGTAAATCCCCACATCCATAAAGCATCTGTGAGGATTTCTCGAGTTGACAGGGTATTATCGCAAGTTTGTTAAGAATTATGGGAGAATAGCAGCACTTGTAACAACATTATTGAAGAAAGATACATTTTCATGGACTCCAGAAGCAACAAAGGCCTTCGAACATCTTAAAGAGGCAATGTGCCAAGCACTAGTCTTAGCTACATCGAACCACAAAAACCTTTATTGTGGAATGTGATGCTTTAGGAAATGGAATTGGTGCTGGTTTAATGCAAGATGAAAGACCCATTGCTTTTGAAAGTCGTCTAATCAAGGGAAAGTTTTTATACAAAGCTATTTATGAGAAAGAAATGTTGGCAATACTACATGCACTTAAGAAATGGCGACCCTACCTAATGGGAAGACAGTTCAAGGTAAAAACGGATCATGATAGCCTTAAACACTTTCTAGAAAAAAGATTATCATCTGAAGAGAAACAAAAGTGGGTCACAAAGATGCTGGGTTATGACTTTGAAATCATCTATAAAAAATCGAAGCAAAATGTGGTGGCAGATGCACTCTCAAGAAAGGATGAGGATGTGGAAGCATTGTTGTGCACCATTTCTATTATCCAACCAGATTGGATAAACGAAGCAAGGGAGGAATGAATAATGATGAAGAAGTGTGGGCACTTACTCAAAAGTTACAACAAGATTCCAATACATTTGATATATTTAGCTGGAAAAATGATTTGTTATGGTACAAAGATCACTTATACCTCTGTAAGAATTCCCAACTAAAACAAAAGATTCTTATGGAATTGCACACTTCTCCTTAGGAGGGCACTAAGGATTTTTAAAAACTTACCACAGGGTTAAGAAGGAATTTTCTTGGGATGGCCTTAAATCAGATATTCAAAAGTTTGTGGCAGAATGTTTGGTTTGCCAACAAATTAAAGTTGAAAAAATTAAGACCCCGAGTCTATTACAACCTTTATCCATTCCAAGCCAACATTGGGAGGAGGTTTCGATGGATTTTATCACAGGTTTACCCAAGTCTGAGTGAAAGAGTGTCATCATCGTGGTAGTTGACTGACTTACCAAGTATGCACACTTTTGTGCATTATCACATCCATTTAAAGCCAGTGCAGTTTCTACTGCACTTATGGAAACAATTCAAAAGCTACACGGAAACCCAAATATTATTGTAAGTGACAGAGATCCCATTTTCACTGGAAATTTTTGGATAGAATTATTTTCTCGTCTTGGTACTCAGTTAGCTCATAGCTCATCTTATCATCCTCAATCTGATGGGCAAACTGAGATAGTAAACAAATGTTTGGAAGGATATCTTCGTTGCTTTGTATCTGATAAATAGACACAATGGTTCAAATGGTTGCCTCTATCTGAATGGTGGTATAATGCTTCCTTCCATACACAACAAAAATGACCCCATTTATGGCACTTTATGGATATCATCCACCATCCATCACATCATATTTAAGAGAAAATTCTAAGGTTCAAGCAGTGGAAAATCACATTGAGCATCAACAACAAGTCCTCCAACTCTTAAAGGATAAACTCATGTTGGCGCAGAATAGAATGAAACAACTGGCAGATCAACATCGCAGTGAAAGAAGTTTTGATGTAGGTGATTGGGTATTCCTACAACTACAACCATATAAACAAATGTCCCTCAAGAAAGCTAAGAAGGATAATAAATTATCACCAAAGGATTATGGTCTGTACAAGGTGTTGCAGAAGATTGGTACGATGGCATACAAATTGGAGCTTCCTGCAGCTTTTCAAGTGCACCCAGTTTTCCATGTTCCATGTTTAAAGAAGGTTATAGGCGACAAGCTCCCAGTTCAAACAATATTTCCAGAATTTGATGAGGAAGGAAAAATTATATTGGAACAGGAAGGAGTCACAGAAACAAGAACCTGACAGCTATGAAATCTATCAATTTCAGAGTATCTCATCAAGTGGAAGAACTTATCGGCTGAAGATTCCACATGGGAGGATGAGAATTTTATACAGAAGCATCCAAAACTACTCAAGCGTTGAGGACAACACTTTTTTGCAGGAAAGGGGCGTGTTAGGTCCTTATAATAATAGTGATTACCCCATTACTATTGTAGTTATATCCCTTATTAATATAGTTGTGCCCCTATTGCCCCCATATTGTTATTACTGTGCCCCATAGAATCCCTCTATTGTTATTTTTGTGGCTTTATATTATTGATAGGTCAGCTAGGTTATATTGTGACTCCTTAGACTCATATATATAGAAAGGAGGTTTTGTCATTTGATTCATCAAGGAATCATTCATTTGTGTAATTTAAAGGAGGTTGCCCCCTCGAAGAGGTTGAATTCTAAGGTGTTGATCTATCTTTTCTATCTTTTTGTGAGTTGGTTTCATAACATATAGGCTCACACAAGCAAGAAAGAATCACCTAACATCAAGCAAAATAGTCCACATATATGTGACGGTTGTTACAAGCATTACAAAGCATTCTTAATATGATAAGCACTAAAATATCCGAAATAGTTCAAATACATTAGTACGGGTGAAAGAAAACATGAATCATAAACATTTACAGAACAATATTACAAATATTCACAATCCATGCATGAAAAAGTGTTGGCCATCAGACTTCAAGTATTATGTAAAAGTCCCAAGGTACATGTATACAAAAAATATCACTTCTCCAATAGTGGAGCATTGGAGCCACGAATTGCTCTCCAAAAGTATTGAATTTTTCTCTCTAATGCCTTATGAGAGAAGCCAAGGTGAAAAGTCTAATTCATGTACAATGAGGGTTTATATGTAACAAGTAGAGTGATCCTTCACCTCCCATGTGACTCTTGGACTAACCTCTTTATTGTTCAACTTCTCTATGACCTTTTAACTTCCTACATGAGTTTTCACATTACATGAATGACTCTTGGACTTCCACTTTACATTATATTTCTCCACTATAATCCACAAAATGATGTGCACATGATGACTCATGACACAACGTGACATGAAACTGATGGCATGGTAGTGTCAAGTCACTCTTTGCTGCTAGTTACTTTGTGTCTTATTAAAATATAGAACATGGTCTTTTCTTTCTCCTCCTCATGACTTGAAGATTAGGAGTCTTTAATGTGGTCTTGATATTTTTCCTTCTGTTGTAATCTTGTGTTCCTTCATCTTCTGACCTGATCATCATCTGATTTATTTAGCTCCATAGGCGTCTCTTAGGATGGTATCCTTATCCATATCCTTCATCATCATCTTGTCATAACATGAAATAATACCTGCGATTACAATTCACTCATGACAAGATGACATTAGACTGATAAACCCCTAATCTAAAATTATTCATGAAATCACTTGTCGGGGCAAGAACTGGTGACTGGTTGAGTGACTAACTTAGGGATTGCATAGTTCCAAGGATAAATGTGTGGTACTGAGGCTTGAGACCACACAATGTGCAGTTCTAGAGGCCTAGGGAGAGGGACTATGCATTTCAAGGACTCAAGAGATCAAGGTCGGCGATTGAGTCTTGAGGTTTCCAAATTCACAATTCTTGAGGGACAGAAGCCCAGGTACTATGTAGTTCAAGAGCTCAAGGTTGAGTCTTTAGGCTTGAGACTATGCAATTCATAGTTCTAGAAGGCTAGGGATGAGTGATTGCACAATCAAGGGACCTAAGGAGTCAGGATAAGGGCTTGAGCATTGAGTTTTCCTACTACATATTTCTAGGAGGAAAAAGTGGCTAGGTGACTATGAAACTATGAAAATCATAAGCTCAAGGATGAGGCTTGAGGCCTAAAACTAGACAATGCACAATTAAGGTTGGGTTGGAGACAAGGATTGCACAACTATTGAGCTCAAGGGTTAGGCTTGAGCATTAAGATTGTGAAGTGTGTGGTTCTAGAACGTAGAAAATATGGATTGGATAGTGCCAAGAGACAAGGCTACTACTTGAGGGATGGGATTTCAGAGTGTGAAGTTCAGGAGGGATAAATGAGGCTGAGTGTCCTGGTCGAGGAGTTTTCCTAGTTTTGACTAAGTGTTAGATCAGTGAGGAAAAGTTAAATCAAATAAATACTTCAACATGATCACACACTTATATTACTTGATGACATGACAAGGAAAACTTAGAACACATGAATAACATGCTTTTCATTAATGCAAAAACTTTTCAATGGCCTACACCAAGTGTGACACAAAATGTACACTTTGCGACAACAGTGACGACACTTGTGTGATAGTGCTTGAAACTTTGGAAATTATGTGATACATATTTTCATGATAATAAAAATGCATCATCAGAAATATTACCCCTTGAAACAAACCAAAACTCCACTCTACATGATAAAAGACGCTTCTCATGCGAAAATATGATATTTTCTAAAGTGTGAACCACACTTGTGATATGAAAATGATGGTGAAAGAGACACATGCTAGAGAAAAGATAAGATGAAAATGAAACTAATTAAAGTGAAAGAAAGCAAAAGTGATAGTTGAAAGCATGAAAATTACACCCACGAAAGAAAAGGTGTGGAAAAGCAATAGTTTGTAAAAATCACCAAAATAGAAGTACAAACATATATAATCACAAAAATCATCAAATAACCAAGATGATCTACTTAACACTTTGACTACAACTTCGAATGATCCTATTCCACCACCTATTGCACCAAAGTTAACAATAAAACTGCCTAAGGGAGTTGTACACAAATCAACATTTAACCCTTGAGCTCAAGCTGCACAGAACTATAACATAATAGAAGATTTGGCTCAGTCACCTTCTGATATGTCTACACTTGAGGTGCTACGAAACTGTCCCTCCCAAAAGCAGGCTTTGTTGTCAAAAATTGGTGGAATCGATCCAAATGATTCCAATCTTGTGGTTTTCAACCATGCGGGTTATACGCCACAGTTACCAACACAATTATCATTTATGATTCAAGTAAATGCCTTGACTAAACTTGTTAATTGAACCATTATTGACAAGGGGGAATATACTTGTATAATGTCTATGAGTTGCTAGAAAACACTTGGCTCACTACCTTTGTCACGTTCACCAACAACATTCAAAGCTTTTGAAGGTTGCACATATACGCCTTGTGGAATATTGAGTAATATGCAAATCTAACTAGGAGGCAAAACGATAATGGTTGAAGTTGAGGTAGTTGACAGACCCCTTTACTACAACTTTTTGCTAGGAAGACCATGGGTTTATGCCATGGCTGCTGTGGTTTCAACATACTTTCATATGATTTCATTTCCTCATAAAGGCGGAATCACAGTTATCGACCAACTCGCCTTCTTCGCCTCTAGTTCACAGGTTACTAGAAGCATCCAGTTGGTATACGAACCCCCACTATCTCTCTAAAACATTGGTGTAGATCTCTTTAAAGACTCTTCCCTAATGGGTACTTTTTCACTACCACCACCATCAAATTTGGCAGAAGTGGAAAAATTTGAGAGTTGCAACATGATATCTTCCAAATCATCTAACTTAAGGAGGATTACCAATAGTTTTGAAGTTGATAGTAGTAATGAAATCATGCCGCTAAGCCCTATTGAGCTAGCATATCCATCAATATTTTTGGCTTGCGTGGTGAACCCAAATCCATTTTTGTCAATTGTATAGGTAGATCATTCATTAGAATTTGGTACTTCTTCCAATTATTTTTCACGTATATTTTCTATTGATAAAGGAATCATCCAATCAATGATGATGGAAGGAGAACCATGGGAGGATTATCATCATCGCTTTGATCTTCTAAATCACATCGAATATTATTCAAATAAACTTAATCATCCTTCAGTTTTTGATTTCCTTTTGAATTTTATTTTCATAGATACAGTAGATTCCGAATGAAACTTGCCAAATATTGAAGAAACTATTTCTATAAATATTTCGACCAAACCTAACATTGTAGAAAACATTTATGTTGGAAAATCTTGTTCTCCATCATAAATTGATATTTATCGTGCTCTTTTTCATGAATTTTGAGATATATTTGCATGGTCATATGAGGAGATGCCAGGTATAGACTCTAGTATAGTAGAACATGAAATCAAAATGTATCCTGATGTCAATCCAATACGACAATGCCTCCGACATATTCATCGAAGGAAGGCTACTGCCATTAAGGCAGAAATTGAAATTTTTTTGCATGTTGGTTTCATTTACCCTGTTCCCCTTACTGACAGGGTTTCCAATATTGTTCCTATCATGAAGAAACAAGGGACAATACGAGTGTGAGTCGATTATAGGGTTGTAAATCAGGCTTGTCCAAAGACAATTATCCCACCCCATTTATCGACCAGATTATTAATGAATGTGCCAGATGTGAAATATTCTCATTTATGGATGGATTTTCTGGCTACAATCAAATCAGTATCTACCCACAAAACCAATCTAAAACTGCTTTTATTTGTCCATGGGGCACATTCGCTTATCAGAAACTCCCATTTGGTTTGAAGAATGCAGGGGCCACATTTCAGAGGGAAATGAACTATGCCTTCCAAGACATCAAACATATTGTTCAACCATACCTTGATGATTTACCTGCTCATTCGCGAAGGCGGTCCGATCAGCCACAGCATTTGAGAGCTATATTTTTATGGTGCCGACACTACAAAATAAGACTCAATCCACATAAATGTGTGTTTTTTGTTGGTTCTGGTCATTTGCCTGGATTCGTAGTGTCTAAGGAGGGAGCTCAACTTGATCCATTCAAGGTTCAGGCAATTCTTGACTTGCCTCCACCTTCAAATCTACTTCAATTACAAAGACTCCAAGGGAAGGCTAACTTTTTGAGGAGGTTCATTCCCAATTATGCTGAAATGGCTAAAGGATTTACTTGTTTATTGAGAAAGGGGATACCCTTCCATTGGGATCAGGTTGTGCAAGCTTCCTTTGATGCTCTTAAAGATACCTTGATTAGAGCCTCATTAATGTATTCCCCGAATTATCAAAATTACTACTTCCTGTATCTTTCCATTGCAGATACAACCATTGGAATGGTTTCAATCCAAGAGGAAGATGGGATTGAACATCTGATATATTATTTCAGCTGCAATCTCAATGATACAAAAAGTAAGTACTCTTATGTTGAGAAACTAGCTTTGGTCGCTGTTCAAGCTGTACAGAGATTTTGCCACTATATCCTGCTCCGAAAGACCTGTTACGTAAACTTAACTCAGGATAGAGTCAAAGTTGACCAGGTTAAACAGTGATGGTTTTGGGGCACATGGTATTGTGCACCTATAGTATTCTGCCCGTGGTATTATATGTAATGGAGCTTATAAAAGGCTGGAAGGACTTCATTGTAATGCATTACCTGGAGGTGAGCAGTGAAGGCTCACTTGGTCGGATTGGCCAGGGTTTTGGCCAATGCTAATGAGATCTTATTAGGTTGGGTTTTTCCTCAGATTTGGGGTTTTCTCGGATAAACATTTGTGTTTATGTGTTTATGGTTGTTTCTGGTTATTTTTATATTTATTCCTCTCAGTAATTATTTATGTTATGCAGTAAATTTCTTAAAAACTAGTATCAAAGATAGATATTGGCTTCAAAGGGATTATTTGATGCCAGGGGTTTATAGTGCCTGATGAGATCAATGCAGCCTTTTTCCAGATCTGGATCTGGAAAATAATGGTGGAACAATCGTATGCGAGAGAACCTCGAGGAGAATGTGCGGAAGATAATGCCGTAATTTCCAGGGATCGCAGTGCATTTGCGATATTTATCGGTTTGGAACATGCTGGCGAATTGTTCGGGATTCATGCAGCTATTTAAAGAAGGTTGAGAGATACCTTTGGTAAAATTAAAATTCAAGGCTGATTTTGTTCAGAGCTTTTTTCATAGGGAATCGATAAGGGATATTTCATGTGTGTTCTATGCCGTGTTGGAATATGGAGTAGGCATGGGCTGCATGTAGGTCAGCAAAAGAAAATTGTTCATGCAACTTCGAAAATTGTTCATTTTCTGCTACATGAGGCCACCGGTGCCAGAATCTATGAGGTTCTTGTAGGGTTCACAGTTGGAATGGTTTGATAGAAGTTATTGAGCAAATCAAACTGAGAGAGGATGGATCAGAATCGCACCAGTAATAAACAAAAAAAAAAATTAATGAAGTCAAAAATATTGCATGTAAATGGGCATACTACTGTAAGACCTAGTAAGGCATGTGTACCCCTCGATGATCACCATTAAAGTCTGGGTTAGACCTAGGTGATAGGGAGGATGTCAATACCTCGGGTAAAAACTTTGAGGGGGGTAAGGGCTAGAGTGAGAGGGATTGTCTCACTTAGCAGGTTTGGCTGGAGTTAGTCAAGGAACCCCAAGTCAAGTTTAAGGGGGGAATTGTTAGGTAAACTTGACTCAGGATAGAGTCAAAGTTGACCAGGTAAACAGTGATGGTTTTGGGGCACATGGTATTGTGCACCTATAGTATTTTGCCCATGGTATTATATGTAATGGAGCTTATAAAAGGCTAGAAGGACTTCATTGTAATGTAGGACCTGGAGGTGAGCAGTGAAGGCTCACTTGGTCGGATTGGCCAGGGTTTTGGCCAATGCTAATGAGATCTTATTAGGTTGGGTTTTTCCCCGGATTTGGGGTTTTCCTAGATAAACATTTGCGTTTATGTGTTTATGGTTGTTGCTGGTTATTTTTATATTTATTCCTCTCAGTAATTATTTAGTTATGCAGTAAATTTCTTAACAAGACCATTGTCATTTTGGATTGCAACCCTATCACATATATTTTGTCACATCAATTGTTGGGGGGAAGTACTCAAAATGGATAATAATTTTGTAGGATTTTGGTTTGGAATTCATCAAGTCCAAATCAAAGAAATATCTAGTTTTCGCCGAGCTACTTTGTGACCTTCCCTCTACTTCTATCAATTCAACATCAGAACCATCAATTCTGGATGAGTCTATGTTCCTGATTTCGTCGTCTGACATGTGGTATGGAGATATACGGATTTATCTCCAGACCCAAACTTTCCATCCTGATACCTCTCACTCACAACAATGACATATCTAATACCAAGCCAAAGATTATCTGATCATTGGCAGCACTCTTTATCGTCGTGGTATGAATACAATTTTACGAAGATGCCTCACTCATGAGGAAGATGAGAAAGTTTTGAATGATTTCCATTCAGGTGCTTGTGGTGGACACTTATCTGGTTATGCTACCACGTAGAGAATTCTTCGTGCTGGTTACTTCTAGCCTATTATATTCAAAGATTACATAATTGTCATCAGAAGCTGTCACAAATGCCAGATCTATGACCGTAAAGCTAGATTACCACCTACACCATTGCATCCTGTCATCGATGTTGGACCATTCGCCAAATGGGGCATTGACTTCATGACATGTAACCCCACCTTGGCCGGGGGGCATGGGTACATTATAGTCATCGTTGACTATTTTACCAAATGGGCCAAGGCGATGCCAACATTAAACAACAATGGTGAAAAAACTGCTCTTTTCTTTTTCAACCACATGGTTGCCCAGTTTGGTGTACCACAGGAGATAGTTACAGATCATGGGTTGCATTTTCGTAATCACATGATCGCTGAGATGACTCCTAAGTTAGTATTTTCACATGATAGTTCTATCGCTTATTATCCACAAAGGAATGGACAAGTTGAGGCCATCAACAAAGTCCTGAAGCGAATGCTTCAAAGAATGATAAGGGTTCATAAATGAAACTGGAATTTAATCATGTACTCTTCCTTGTGTGCATATCGAACCTCGGTGATAAATGCAACTGGATTCACACCCTTTCAATTGGTGTATGGTCTCGAAGAAATCTTGCTGATACAATGCGAAATTTCTTCTCTTAAACCTGCAATTGACCTATTACCTAACACTTCCAAAGAAGAAGTGCGTTTCTTGAAACTTTTCCATCTGGATGAAACCCGTCGTGAGGCCACATTGGCTAACAAAGTGCATATAAACGAATCAAGGTGCAATATGATAGAAATGTCAAGCCTCGCATTTTCTCAGAAGGATACCTGGTCTTGCTTTATGATCAGAAAGCTGATAAACTAGGAGTAGGAAAAGTTGAATTGCTTTGGATGGGTCCTTATATTGTCAATCGTGTTTTGGAAAAAGGTGCCGATGAGTTGGTGGATTATGATGGAATTACATTGTCATAGCCTCGAAATGGGTTGTATCTCAAACGTTACTATGCTTAATTGAGTGTAGTAAAAATCATTGTATATACGCTTTAATTGCATGTGTGTGTTTCTGTGTGCCTTTTGGAGTTTTTTTGTGGTTAATTAATCTCCTTTTCATTAGTTGCAGATGTCGGAACCTTTGGGACCATTTTTTGGTTACATCGATGATTCTAATCGTCGTATGTAGAACCTATCTTCTGCAGCAGGGGCCATTTTTGCTCCAAGTGGCGAGTTAGTGAGTTTTCAAGGGATTTGTATCGGTCGATCAATGAATAATACTGATGAGTATAGCGTTTTGATCGAACTTCTCTCTGATGTCATTTCACTTGGCATCCGCCGAATCATCATTAGGCTGGATTCACAACTCATTGTACTATAACTAACAAACATTTATGTTATCTGAAATCCAAAAATTCTTCATATGTTCCTTAGAGTTCATCTTTTGGAAAGACATTTTGAGTACATTCAATATCAACATATTTCCAGAAACTTTAACACATTAACCGACTTGTTAGAAAACTATGTGTTAAACAGACATTTGTGACACATGTAAAAGTAAATTTTCAATTCACATCATTAGTTGAATAGGATTGCATATAGCCATACATATAAAAAATCTGAAAGTTAAAATATATATATATATATATATATATATATATATATATATATATATATAATATATATATATATATATATATATATATATATATAGATATATATATAGATAGATATATATATATATGTGTGTGTGTGTGTGTGTGTTTTAAAAGTTTTTACAAAATTTGTGTCCAAGCCACTTTAGTCATCTGACCTAAAAACTCAAAATCCATGCTCTAGTGATGCTCATGATAACAGGTCACAGCCTGAGCTATCATGTGCAAGAGCCGCATCAAATGGCCTAGAACACTAATAGTATGGTGCTACAACCTCATAGGTAACTCCTCGATCCGGACATCTAGAATACCAAGGGTTAATTCCTCCACTTAATCTTGCAACTCTACCAAGGTCTCGGCCAAATCCAAATCTCGGAGAACTACTTTCCCAATGTTTATCCTCGCTAGCCCACCTGCTTCCTATTAGTGTCTCATAGGTCGAATAGTACCCACATATACATCCATGAGAATGATTTTAGTTTAGTCTTGGAAACATCAAAACACAAAAAACATGTAGAAACTTAAAAATAAAAAACATTTTGGTCAAACAATTTACCTATAGCACCCCATTGAGTGCCCTCTGGTAAAATCAAATTTGGATCACCACAAGAATCCATCCCTGAGTATGGATGCTCCTTGAAAAAAATGTGTTTTTGATCGAGCAAACTGAAGAATGCAGTGGAAAAAATTATTGTTGACTGACCCACATGTCTAGCCATCAATTCAACCCACCTCTACATCCGTGGATCTCTAAAACTAGCGACACCCAGTGTTACATGTTGTGGTTGCATCAATGGAATTCTTTCTAATCCAAAAGTGATTAATATTAAAACATTGCTAAAATTCTTCATCTTACCACTTTTTACCTTTGTCATTTGTTCTTTGATTGAAGAAAGCGTGACCTCACACTAGTTGAATACTTTTGGCTCAAGACACTCTAGTGCATACTGCATATATGATCTGTTCACCAGATGAAGTGTCACACTGTTAGCCAACTTTGTGATAGTGAAAGGGATAGCTCTCAAAGGCAAATCACTTACATCCCTGATGTTTATTTTCCCATCCTCGCTAGGCTATGTTCCTGGCCGACAAAGTTGTCGAATGTAATCCCTCACTAATTCAGCTCCACGGGCAAATCCTGAAAGTGAGATGCGGGCACCTCTCCTCGACGGCCTGGTAAGAAAGTAAACATCATCAATAATAATAGGGATCACTTTTTCCCCTATGTGAAAAGCCTGATCTATCAGATCCCATGCTTGAACTAGGAACTGCAATAGTTCTATTTGTTGCCTCATTTCGAACAACCTAAACTATTTGATCAACCCACAGTTTTTTAGGGCCTCAACTGTACCCAGATTATTCAGGGAAATCATGTCTTATTATTCATGCTCTCTTTCTCACCAAGTAATAGACATTCTGATTTGATGAAAGCTTGAAATCAAACCATAAGCTTACTTAGGATCCTTTCCATGCAAAAAACAGGACAAATTTTGGAGCAAACAGGTGAGACAAGTTTGGTAAACTCGCCTAGCGTAGCCCAGGAAAGGAGACAGTGTGTTGCAAAGTAGGAAGCCTTCTATCTAGGTGCTCTTTAGTGTAGTTTTTGACATGCAAGCCTGCACTAATCCCAGGGTGAAAAAATCTAACCCTAGAGGCCCCAAAAACCCTAAAACTTGCATGAAATAGTAAAATAATGACATGAAAAGAAAGAGGCGGGTAGATCCCCTACCTAGTCTGGATGGCACGAAAAATGGTCCACATAATCTTTCATAATTAGATGCTGAAGTTCGAGGTAAAAAACAAGACCAAAGCACTAAACTGAATGGTAAATATTAAATGGTAAAAATGACATGGTAAATACATGTTTTATGTTTATTTCATGTTCATTAATTGAATAAACTTTAGTATTTACCTATTTTTACTCATGAAACATGTATGTTTAATCCATTTGGTGGTGTTTTGAGCAAGTTTTATGAGCGACTTATAGAATTTGATGTGCTCGATTGCAAATTGTATCTTTGACCACATAGCATACTTTTATCTCTTTCTCAAGCTCTGTTAAACATCAAAAAAGGAACCCCCTTGGAGTCCTCTTTAAGCTCTTTTCAGATTCTCTAAATATGAAAATATTTCCAAGCACTTGTCCTTTTCAGTTCGTTAACAGATTGGAAATGACATCTACCTGATATAAGTTTAACCCTTTTTTGGGTTGAGATATATTATTTACGAAAAAGGAATACATTGACTGAACATGGTCAATAGGTTCTCTCTCATATTGTTTTACACTTTGTCGTGCTTGAGAGACAAATCTATGAAAAAGAAATTGTGGAGTTTTCTTTTTTCCATTTTCAAACTCTCTAAACATGAAAAGGACCGAGTTATCTTTGTCATTAAACTCATTAAAACATCAAACACTGACAAACTTGTCAATCATGACAAGACTAATTTTCACCTTTGCTAGACTTGTTAAAACATCACATAGCAATGGACTCAACCGAAGGGTGGAATTATACAAGACGTATATGTTATCCTCCTCAAGCTTGATAAAAAATAAAGAGGTACTAGTCGACAATGACTGGGGAAAATGGAAAAAGGGGCACTTTTGGTAGTAGGTCGCTCTTGAACATGACACTTTCACTTCATCACCATGACTATTTGGGTTGGGTTATCAGCTTGATGGTTATCATACTGTTGGTCTATCATACCATCCATCACTTTGTTTTGGGTCTATGCTACCAATTCATTTTAGTGTCGTCGACATGTTCAATAGAAGTCATTCAGTCAAAATTCATCCTTTGCAATACCATAAACCTTCATTTTCATGACCACCATTCTTGAACCTTGTGTCGTCAGTTAAATTCCATCTCCAAAATCATTAAACTTGTTTTATGTCATTGATGTGGGATACATCAAGGCCCTCTTGCGACGAGTTGCTTCTTGTTGACATCAACACATTATCCAAGAAGTTGACTTAGAAACACCCTTTCAATATCTTGAGGCTTGCATACATCAATGGCAAGTTTCTCGCTTCCAGTGATAGGTTGAAATCACTGGCCTTCGACCAAAAGACTTTGTATGGTGTTCAACATCAAAAAATCCATTCACACTGGTGGGCTCTAGTATTGTAGCAATAATTCCACAACTCCTGGAGCTTCCTATCTCTAATTTTATCAACCCGGTAGTTCGTACAAACTTGGAAGCGATGGTGCTGTATGCACAAGTACTAGCTCTTGTCGCAGTTGTCACTTGGTCAGCTGGCACAAGTCCGCTAGTGCTCAAGCCAACTTCTATATGCTCACAGAAGAAGCTTTACGAATGATGGATGAAAGCTAACTCAAAGGAGACTAGTCTAATTGCAGAAAGAAACTGAAAACCAATAAAGCATGAAAACCCTAGCAAACCCTAATTTGATTAGCTAGACCCTAACTATGCAAAACTGTGAATGAAACAACTACCAATAATGCCATTACTTGCAGTGAACTGAAATACATGCATCTAAGCTACTTGCACCTGAAAAGACATGTTTTTGTATTTTTTCATTAAGTGGTTGGATTTATTGTGATGATGCTTTTGATTAGGGTTTGGTTGTGCAAGAGCGGTTCGAATGGAAGGAAAGCATGGGCAAGGTCAGGATGGCTAGGGGAGGTCCCAAAGGGTCTCCAGCATCAGTCCACAGAAGTCTACCATGTTCGGATGCTCAGCAACCGAGTTTGCAGGCTTCTACAGGAAGTCTGTAGGGGGTCCTACAGGAAACTCAGGGATTTCTACAGGAAGTCTGTGCGATTCTACAGGATGTTTGGCCGAGGAAGTTTTGGGAGATGGTGAAGTGTTGGAGTGGTGTGGAAGGATAGGTGAGATGGAGATGGAGCTGGTGATGGCTCAGGAGCAGAGGAGTCAGAGGGAGGAAGAGTGCATGCAGTGGGTTGATGGTTGGAAGGATGGGATCAACGAAAGTTTAAGTAGATGGAGCTAAGTGAATAATGGATGAGTTGGAGGGTAAACGAGCTGAACAGAGGTTGAGTAGGTGGGTTGAGGAGAGGTCAAGAAGAAGAAGAAGAAAGTGGAATGATATGGAGCAGCGTAAATGAAACAAATGACTTATGCACCAAAAACAAGAATTCATTAACCTATGATAATTGTGCCATGAAACCTATGAACAGCAATGGAAAACCAAGAGATGAAACTCGTGCATGGAAGTGAAATGTAGAAGTATGGTTCAATATCAAGAGTGCATGGATGGATCTTCAACGAAAATGTCTATGTTGCAGCTTGCATGGAAGTGAGAAGAACTGTGTTTCTTTTTGGTGGTTGGTTATGGACTGCACCCCAATCCCTAACAAAGATGGCAGTGAGCTTGAACAACCTTTTGCTGGAGCTTCAATAAATTATAACTATCCTCCTATCGAATCTAAGCAACTGAAACAAATTCACCATAAACTAATCCTATCTAAGCTCATGAAAAGGACTAAATTAACAGACTGTAAATTCGAATTGCATGTTAAAGTAAAAACTCAAAGTGCTGGAACGAAATGCAAACAACATTACAACACCGAGGAGATCTATTACTCTCAGGTTGGACCCTAACCTGAGAGCTATAGCTCCCTTAGAAACTCAGAATGAGATCAAAATCTGCATGCCTTCATTCATAAATGAAAGTCTGATGTCATGCCAAAACTGGCTTACAAAAGGAACAAACATCGAGCTGTAGCTCGTACTTCCAAATTACAAGAGCAATACAAAAGTTCAAAAAGCTTCTATCCAAGGCTACGGCCTCAGTATTTATGCAAAATGATCATCCAACAGGTGTCCTTGATTTGTGGAGCTTGGCTGTCCAACTGAAGTTTAAATTGTTGATCCTGTGGGACAGTCATAACTGTTGTTCCTGTAGAACAGTTATAACTGTTGTTCCTGTAGAACAGTTGGCTGCCTCTAAGCTCGGTGGGGAGATGGATTGGAGCTCGGAGCTATGGTGGGAATCACGAGGAAGGTCCCCAAGACCGTGGACATCCTCTCCTAAAAACCAGCAGTGCCACCTCATTGTCTCCTTTTTTGTGGTCCTTGCTCCCTTTTAATGCCAAAACCTGAAATCATCATGAATTAGTCACGTGGATAGAATGCCTACCCTTCTTCCTACAAACAACACGAATAAACCAAGAAATGAATGCATAAGAAATAAAAAATGAATGGTTTGAGCAGAGCAAGTAGGCCAAATGAGCTCAAATTATACCAAAAATTGGGGCTCATCATCACCCCCCAGCTAAACTATTTGCTCATCCTTGAGCAACTTTGCCCTGGCTCCTCGTCTTTGGCCGAGAACTAGAGCCCGAAGCATGCTTTCCCTTTCCTGTTTTTGGTGGCCTTGCCTTTTCTACCGAGGGTGGCGCTTCTTCCTTTCCCATTTTTTGCGGCCCTGCCTTCGCTACCCCTGGTGGTGACGAAGGTCATGCTTCTTCCCCCTTTCCTATTTCCTTGAGCCAGGCTTCGGAAGGCGATTGGCCTATTTTTCGTGTCCAGGAAGTTATTTTTGTGCTCCCCTTCTTAGGGGTGGCTGATGTTTTAGAGGGGGTTCTTGCACTGGGTGAAGTAGGGACATCCCCTAAAGTGGTTTGGCTGCCGGGTGGAGGCTATGGCTTGCCCGTGGTTATCCGCTTTCTTCTCCTGGCCTCAGATGGTAGAGGGGTCTCCCTCTCTCTCTTCTCCTTCGGCTTTGGAGGTGTACTGAGGGCGGCCAGCGCCGCTACTGCCTCCTTTTCTAGAATACCAGCCTTCTCTTTCTTGCGCTTTGCTCTCTCAGAGCTCCTTGTAGAGGGCCCCTCCTTTTCAGATTTTGGGCTTCCTGTAGAAGACCCTGCTTTGCCCACTTCCGGGCCTCCTGTAGAAGATTCTTTCTTTCCCGCTTTTGGGCTTCCTGTAGAAGACCCGGCTTTAGCCACTCCCGGGCTTCCTGTAGAAGGCCCTCTCTCTGTCTTCAGGCTTCCTGTAGGAGGCTGTTTCTCAATGACTTTCGGGCTTCTTGTAGAAGCCCCTTTTTCCAATTTCGGGCTTCCTGTAGAAGCCCTTGTCTCTGTCTTCGGGCTTCCTGTAGAAGCCTGTTTTTGCAATTTCGGGCTTCCTATAGAAGCCTTTGTCTCCGTTTTTGGGCTTCCTGTAGAAGCCTGTTTCCCAACGATTTTCGGGCTTCCTGTAGAAGCCTTGGTCTTTGCTTTTGGGCTTCCTGTAGAAGCCTGCTTCTCAATGATCTTTGGGCTTCCTGTAGAAGCCTGCTTCTCAATGATCTTTGGGCTTCCTGTAGAAGCCTTTGTTTTTGTTTTTGGGCTTCCTGTAGAAGCCTGTTTTTGCTTTCCTGTAGACACAGGTGTCTCCACCTCTGCTTGCTTGCCTGCCTGAGTTTTGCTTTTTGCTTTGGTTGCAGGTGCTGTTGAGGTACTTGGGCTAACGTGGACCACCTCAGCTTTGTCCATTCTGCTCTTCATCGTCTTTTCCCTTGCTGACAGGATAGGTGTGCCACCTTTTTCTTTGTCCTCCTTTTCCTCATGCTTATTCCTTTGTTCTTTCTTCTGTACTATTGTCGGGGTCTCTTGGCCTTCTTCCCTCTGTTCCTCGGCCACTGCTTCGTGTTGCTCACTGCTGGAGGAACCCGTTTCTTCGATCAACATTTTAATGTCCCCATCTTTTGTCAAATTCCGGAAGGATTCCCATGAGAGGGGAACCTTATATGAATGCAATGCATCCTCCACAAGAAGCTTGATCAACCCATGGTGGGCTATCTGATCTGGTATTCCCTCTTTCATCTTTGTAGCACACTCCATTAGAGACTGCAGGAGGTAATAAGGGATGCTCAGTTTTTGTTCTACAGGAAGGTCAATTCGGTGCCTCAACTCAGTGAGCAGCCGAAAGTGATATGCATACACGATGTTGAAACGGCCTTCACAAGTAATATATTTCATGATTTGCAAACTGACTTCATTCCAAGGTGGCAACAGGCTCGTTCTTCGCACCCCATTTTTGTCCTCCGAGAATTCTTCCTCAGGTGGAAAGAATTTTTTCTTTGCCTGCTGGCTCAGCTTTCTTTCTTCCTTATCCCACGACAAACCCATAGGAAGTTCTGTCATCCGACTGATATGTTCTGGGGTGAGCTTGAGGCTTAGACCTCTGAAGTTCACTGTGGCCAGTGTCTGAGATTTAGGCTTCAGAGCCTGCAAGAATTCTTCGGCCACTTCATCATCGTAACCCTGCAGCTTATCACAAAAAGGCATCCATTGTGCTCTGAAGAAGAGCTCTACCACTGCTGGGTTTTCCCTTAGTTTAGCTGAATCAGTGGGTTCCCGTCTTATAAACCCACCCGGCATGATGAACACGGTCGTTTTAATTAAAGGTGGCAAATGCAAAAGAGATTTGGTCTATTAAGACAGAGCATGCACATAATCCACAAAATTCAACACAGTCTACTTATACCGACATCGTGTAGAACGACAACATAGGCACAACAAACAACAATTCCACCAATATCTTTATGACCCGACTGTGGACGATGGTCTTGCCACTTCTACTAACCAGTTGCATGAAGAGTTCAGGGTTACCTCTTTAATTGTCCACCTTTTTTCGTGAGGCACCCGCTTCCCTGTAGATGACTGTGTTCCTGTAGACTGCGTTCCTGTAGACTGCGTTCCTGTAGAACTGCGTTCCTGTAGAAGCAGTGCGCTCCTGTAGAAGCAGTGCGCAATTCTCGGGGAGGACTGTAGTTGGTCCGCGCTCGAGGTGTGCTTTACCAGCGTTCTGGTAGCCAACAGTTTGGCGTATCAAAGTGCAGAGGAGATCAGAATAGCCACCCGAGTTTGAAGTGTTGGATGACAAATGCATGCGCATGATCTAGCCGATTAGATTTTGAATCGGCGCAATCCGTGGCACAGGGGATGAGCTGTCCCCACCGGACCGTTGGGCGACGTCATCCATCATCCGCCTACGTATTCACTTGCTGCCGCATCCATTCCCACAGATTTGCCGCCGCCTTTTCCTGTTAAACTCATGCTCTGACGAGAGTGTTCTCACGTGCATGCCGTTCATTCTCTTTGTTGTGGCCGCCACCCAAACATCCAATTACACTTTAACTAGCCGACGTGGCCAGTCGACTGGCCATACGGCCGCTCAACCATTCAATTTTACACTATGCAAACAATTTCAAAGTAAAATTCATGTGATTTGATGGAAGGAAGGGTTGAGACACTTACCTGCGTGGCTGCACACGATTTTTCCAGTTCTTGGACGATGGTGAGTGGATCTACCTGCTGCATGCGACTTACACAGACCCGGAGGCTCGTGGTTACAGGCTGCCAACGATGGAGTGGATGTTTTGCTTGCATGCGCCCGCGTTTCATTTCAGATAGCGGTGCTGTGAATGGTATCCACTCGAGCAGGTTGAACTGTTACAGGATTCCTGCGAGGTGTCTCGTAACAGTCCTTTCTCCTTGGGTGCATGCTGCACGATGGAGGCTCTGGCTTTTCAATCACGTTCCCGGAGCTCTTGATGCCTGCGGTATGAGATCCCAGCATTTGTTTATCTTTGAAAAATGGCTTTCCCGCGAGAACTCATCGATCTTCTTTGTTGGTGCAGGGAACTTGGTCGCATGTCGACAAGGATGGTGGAGCAAGGTGACAGAAATGTGCAAGGGTGCCAACAGAGGCTTGCATGCATCCAAACCAATCCATAGTCGCTAAATCTCCTTTTAAGATGAATTCTGGCCGTCCAAAACTCCTACAGGAAGTTTCTTGTAGAACACAGAGCTTCCTGTAGAAAGTTCGGCCTTCCTGTAGAAAGTCTATACTTTCCTGTAGAAAATCTGCGCCTTCCTGTAGAAAGACTGCATCTTCTTGTAGAAAGACAACATCTTCCTGTAGAAGATTCAAACCATGATAAGATTGCACATACCTTGAAAAAACATGGGTACCCTTGGAGGAGGTGATGGTGAGGTTCCTTGACAGCATGATAAGGACCCTTGGCTTTGAGTTGAAGGGCTTCCTCTTCTCCATAGAACATCTGCAACATGCATGCAATTTTACCATATTTTGCTTATTGTTTTTTCTTTTTTCTCTTTTTTCTCTTTCTTTTTGAAAGATAACAGGGGCACCTCAAAGAGGTTTTCACCCATGCCATTCGCCCTGAGCGCCTCAGAGAGGTTTTCACTCAAGGATCTCTTTCACCTTTTCTCTTTTTTGAAAGACAATAGGGGTGCCTCAATGAGGTTTTCACCCCTACAACCTGCCTTGGGCGCCTCAGGGAGGTTTTCACCCAAGGATCTTTATTTATTTTTCTTTTTTTCTTTTTTCCTTTTTTTTTCACTTTTTTTCTCTTTATATATATATATATATATATATATATATATATATATATTTTATCCTTCAGGGTATGCCAGAGGCAGGGGCAGAACCCTTCTCTATGACCAATACAGATTTCTCTATAGTTTTGATGAACTCTTGTCTTGAGAGAGGTCTCCTGTAGATCTTCAAACGATGCCCATTGAAAAGCATGGGAATGGCTTCCTCATCAATGGTTCGAATGAGGACAGATCCATTATCATGGAATTTCTCCACTGCATATGGTCCGAGCCATCTGGTTCTCAGCTTCCCCTTGAAATCTTTGTATCTGGGGTCATACAACAAAGCCCAATCTCCCGGCTGAAATTGCTTGTCATGGAGATGTTGGTCATGCCACACCTTTCTCTGAAGTTGAACCACTTCTGAGTGAAGGAGGGCCTCCATTCGGTGCTCATCCAGGCCATTCAGCTGTAGTAGCCTTTCTTGTTGTGCATGGCTGAGATCTAAGTCCGGCTGCCATCCTCAAAGTGTTGTATTCAAACTCAATGGACAGCAAAGCTTTCTTCCCATAGACCAGCTCATACGGTGTGAAGTCGGTGGTGGTCTTCCAAGTGGTGTTGTAAGCCCATGTGGCTTCAACCAGGCGATCTGCCCAGTCCTTTCTGCTGCTGCTCACCACTTTAGTCAAGATCCCTTCTAATGCTCTATTGGTGACTTCCACCTGCCCATTTGCTTGAGGGTGATGAGGGGTGGAAGTCCTATGCTTGATCTTGTGATGAGCCAGGAGATCTTCAACCAGGTTGGAGGTGAACTGGCTCCCTTGATCGGTGACCAGCTCTCTTGGATAGCCAAACTTGTAGAATATGTTTTCTCTTAGGAACTCGGCCACCTTTTCTTCTGTTGCTACTTTGATTGCTTTGGTCTCTGCCCACTTTGTCAAATAGTAAGTACACACAATGATGTAAGTCCTTTGCCTGGAAGAGGGGTTGATTGGGCCCACAAAGTCCATGCCCCACTTCTCAAATGGCTCAAGAGTCACTTGAGGTTGGAGAGGCATCTCATCCCTTTGGGTCGGTTTCCCCATTCTTTGGCATTGGTCACACTGACTGACATATCTTCTGACATCTTGATGAAGTGTGGGCCAATAGTAGCCTGCCTGCAGGATCTTGAAGGCAGTTCTCTTTGCTGCAAAATATCCTCCACAAGGCCCATCATGACAAGTGAGGAGGATATCAAAGACTTCCTCCTCCCTTACACAACGCCTTAAGATCTGATCGGGGCCAAGCTTGAACAGATTGCCCCCGATCCAAGTGAATGAGGCACTTTTTCTGATGATTCTGCTCTTCTCTCTGGAAGATAGGTGTGGAGGGAACTGTGCTGAAACAAGATAGTTTGCTATATCAGCAAACCATGGAGAGAGTACTGAAATAGCAAACAGATGTTCATCAGGCATCTGGTCGTCCACTGTTCCATCCTCATCTACAGACAAATCCAATCTAGATAAAAAGTCAGCAACAACATTTTCTCTACCTGGTTTGTCAACAATGGTCAAATCAAACTGCTACAATAAAAGTAACCATCTAATAATACGAGCATTCACATCTGGTTTATTCATTAAATATCTAATAGCAGCATGGTCAGTATGTACAAAGGTCTGGTAACCAGTAATATAATGTCGGAACTTGTTCAATGCATGGACCATAGCCAAGAATTCTTTCTAGGTTACAGTGTAATTCAGCTCAGCTTTGGACAAGTTTTTGCTAACAAAGAAAATGGAATATGGAAGTTTTTGCTCAACTTGTCCTAAAGCTGCACCTATGGCTTTGTTCGAGGCATCAGTGTGGATGTGGAAAGGTAGGGCCCAGTTTGGACCTCTCAGGATTGGGGCTGACACCAACTTGTCCTTCAATTCATTTAAAGCCCTCTGACAATCGTCAGTCCAATTAAACTCCACATCTTTTGCCAACAGGCCAAACAATGGCGAGGCTAGCTTGCTGAAATCTTTAATGAATCTCCGGTAGCATCCTGCTAATCCCAAGAAACTCCGGACATCCCTTACCTTTTGAGGAGGTGGAACCCTCTTGATGAGAGCAATTTTGTTAGGATCCACCTGCAACCCTTGGCAAGAAATGGTATGGCCTAGCACGGTCCCTTCAGTCATTAGGAATTCACATTTTTCAGGACTGAGAGACAAGTTCATCTCAGTGCATTTGGTTAGGACTTTTCCCAGGTTGGACAATGCTTCCTGGAAGTTGGCCCCATAAGGAGTAAAGTCATCCATATAGATTTCTACTGCATCATGGACCAGCTCCGAGAAGATGCTCAAAACAGCTCTCTGAAAGGTAGCAGGAGCATTGCATAGCCCAAAGGGAAGGACTCGATAGGCAAAGGTACCCCAAGGACAAGTGAAGGTGGTCTTATCTTGATCTTCCGGGCTGATTTGGATTTGGTTGTACCCGCTAAACCCATCCAGGAAAGAGAAGAACTTCTTTCCTGCTAGTCCATCCAACACTTGATCTATGAAAGGTAGAGGGAAATGGTCCTTCTTGGTAGCTTTGTTCAGTTCTCGGTAGTCCACACAGATTCTCCATTTCCCGTTTTTCTTGGGAACCAACATTAGAGGGGACACCCATTCACTATCTGAGATGGGGTAGATGAATCCGACATCCAACAGTTTTTGCAATTCTTCCTTGACAATGTTCTTAAGGGCTGGATTCATTCTCCTCTGAGGTTTCCTAACCAGTTTACAATCCTCTTTGATGTATATATGATGGGTATAGACCGAAGGATGGACTCCTTTCATTTCCTTATAGCTCCAAGCAAAAGCATCTAGGTGGTTGGCCAACAGACTACGCAGCTCCTTTTCCTGGGAAGGAGATAGGGAGGAGCTGATCTTCAATGCTTTCTCAGGGCCGAACTCCACATTCTTGACTCTGGGAGTAACAAGGTTGGCTGTACAAAGATCCACTAAGGTGCTAGCTTGGGCATCCTCCACCAATTTCTCTAAGGGTAGTGCACTGGAAGGTGGATTCTGGATTAAGGTCTCGATCAAGGCATCCTCGGTTGGGGGGTCTCTTCTAGTGGTATCTAAGGTGCACAGAGGTGCTAAGTACACCTCGTCTTCCTCTCCTTCTTCCAACCAGAGTGGTAAGTCATGCTCCAAGGAGGGTTGGGCAGGAGGGTATAGGACTAGCTGCTTGGACATGGGACCATTTTTGATGGTCATGTTTCCTGCACGACAACTTATGTAAGCATCTGCAGTAGCTAACCAAGGCCTTCCCAAAATGAGAGGATATCCAGTAAGCTTGGCCTTTGGTTGCAGAACCAGGAAGTCTGCAAGGTATTCCCAAGAGTCAATAGAGACCAAGACATCCTCCACAATCCCTTCGGGAGTCACGGTGGAGTGATCTGCTAATTGCAGTACTGTCGAGGTCTTCCTCAAGGAACCCTGAAGATTAAGCTTTAGCATGGTATCCCTGGTCATCACATTAATGGAGGCCCCCAGATCAATCAAGGTGTGAGGTATAATGGTGCCATTGATGTGAACATCTATTACAGGACTTCCAGGATCTAGGTACTTTGGGCAGATGACTTGACCTAACATAAGGTCAGAAAGTTGTCCTATGACATTGATAGTTGAGGCATCTTTCTTCCGTCTGCCTGGGTGTTTGAAACACTTCTCCTTAACCAGCTTTTTGTATATTGGCACATCCTTGATGGCTTGGAGAAGTGGTATTTTTACACACAACTGCTTGATCTCACCCAGAAGCTCATCCTCCTCTGGGTTGGGTTGTGTGGTGGCTGTTAGTCTCTCAGGAAAGGGTGGAATAGCCTTTGGTTCACTTTCCTGTTTATCTTCCTCATCCGCTGGGGGAGGAGGTTGGCGATCTGGTAGAGTCTTTCCAGATCGAAGATTGATCTCCTAGATCTCCACAGCATAGGTAGGGCATGAGGTTTCCCTAGTGTATACCTGCTGGGCCTGTCTATTGTTGGGGTTCGGGTTCGGTTGAGCAGGCATTTGAGGTTGCCTTGGAGGAGCAGGAGGTAATGGCTGAGGTTGAACTGGTGGTGGAGGCAAGATGGCAGGAGGAGTGTTGTATTGGGGCCTCCACCCCGATTGAGGTGCATTCCATTGAGGCTGTGGCTGGGCATGCGAGTGATATGAATGAGAAGTAGGTTGAGTGGGGTACTGAGGTGGATAAGACCATGGAGGAGGCATGGACCATGAAGGATGAGCAGGGGGACCCCAGGAAGGCATAGGAGTCGATTGGTTGGGGTTGTAATAGGCTTGAGATGCCCCTTGCATCCCCTGCTGATAAGGTCTAGATCCTTGTGGCCTCCTTTGGTTGAGGTAATAGAGAGGCTCTGTGGGAGCTTCTGTCCCTTGTTACATGGCTTTAAACCCAGGTAAGGTTGGACACTGATTTGTGGGATGGTCCTCCTCACAAATGAAACACACTTCAACCGAATGCAATGGACATTCATTCTTAGGGTGCCTCCTTGTGCACCTAGGGCAGAAGACAGCCAAGGCTCTCTCAGCCTCTTCTTTCTTTTACTGAATCCTGAATGTGTCAAGCTGCATGGCAATGGTTTGTCTCACCTCACTCTTAAGATCTTCTAATTGATTTGCAAGCTCATGTTTGGAGAAAGGGACACTAGTTGAGAGGTGGTTTCCTATACCTCGTTTCCGAGCTGCCCTGGAGTGGTTTCTAAACATAGTCTTGATGTCCTCATAAGGCAGTTGGTAAATGTCCCCCCCAACTAACATGTGAAGGGTATCTAAGAGGTCTTCAGGGACTCCTCGGAGTAGGACCAACTTGAGGGATTCAGGGTCAAGTGTGCACCTGGCCCGCTTATAGCTTAGTTGGAACCTCTCCTTATAATCCTCTAAGGACTCATCATTTCCCATGGACATCCGAAATATTTCCCCCTTTGTTTCCTTGGACCTACAGTAATCCCGGTACTTGGTATTGAAAGCTTGCTGCATCTGAGCCCAAGTGGTGATACTATTCCCAAGTAAGCCCATGAACCAGCGTAGTGCTGCATCCTTAAGAGTGGAAGGGAAAAGTTTCAGCTTTTGCTCATCTTCAATATAGTAATAGGTCCTACAAAGGACAACAAACTCAAACAGGAAGGTATCCGGATCTTCAGTGGTCAGCCCATGGAAGTGAGGTAAGGCGGAGGGGCTAATGTTCTTCATTTTCATCTCTCCATTGGTCTCTCGGATGGGGAAGGCCCCTTCTATTCTCTCATCTTCTCTTCTATTGTCAGCCATAGCTTCAGATGGAGTGGTTTCTAACTCTTCTTCTACTATAGGGTCTTTGGATATCTCGGGATGTTCACCTATAGGTTCTTCTGGGTCACTGTCACCAAAGAAGAGAGAAGGGTGACTTAGTGATGTGGTGGGGGTGTTTGGTAGGAATTTGCCTGATCTATCTCGGTTCCTATGAGGCATGAAATGGAAAAGACTTTCTTTTTTCTTTGATTGTTTTTGCTTTGCTTTTCTTTTGGTACCTGCAAAACTGAGACAGATTGATTTACAACTAACTATGAAAGATGCAAAATTAAACTGAAAGCAGGAAAAAACTATTCTACTTGGCTCAAATGAAATTGCAGAAAGGAAATGCTAGTCTATGCTTGCAGAAAGGAAATGTTAATCTATGAAAGCAGGAAATGCTAATCTAGGAAAGCAGGAAATGCTAATCTACGAAAGCAGGAAATGTCTATGCTACTTTTGCAGAATGGAAATGAAGTAAACTACTTAGCAAAAGGCAAGAGTAAGGAAGTAGAAGAAAAGCAACAATTACTAATACTCTAACGCTTCCCCAGCAACGGCGACAAAAAGATGGTGGGTTCCAGTATTGTAGCAATAATGCTACAACTCCTGGAGCTTCCTATCTCTAATTTTATCAACCCGGTAGTTCGTACAAACTTGGAAGCGACGGTGCTGTATGCACAAGTACTAGCTCTTGTCGCAGCTGTCACTTGGTCGGCTGGCACAAGTCCACTAGGGCTCAAGCCAACTTCTATATGCTCACAGAAGAAGCTTTACGAATGATGGATGAAAGCTAACTCAAAGGAGACTAGTCTAATTGCAGAAAGAAACTGAAAAACAATAAAGCATGAAAACCCTAGCAAACCCTAATTTGATTAGCTAGACCCTAACTATGTAAAACTGTGGATGAAACAACTACCAATAATGCCATTACTTGAAGTGAACTGAAATACATGCATCTAAGCTACTTGCACCTGAAAATACATGTTTTTGTATTTTTTCATTAAGTGGTTGGATTTATTGTGATGATGCTTTTGATTAGGGTTTGGTTGTGCAGGAGCGGTTCGAATGGAAGGAAAGCATGGGCAAGGTCAGGATGGCTAGGGGAGGTCCCAGAGGGTCTCCAGCATCAGTCCACAGAAGTCTACCACGTTCGGATGCTCGGCAACCGAGTTTGCAGGCTTCTACAGGAAGTCTGCAGGGGATCCTACAGGAAACTCAGGGATTTCTACAGGAAGTCTGTGCGATTCTACAGGATGTTTGGCCGAGGAAGTTTTGGGAGATGGTGAAGTGTTGGAGTGGTGTGGAAGGATAGGTGAGATGGAGATGGAGCTGGTGATGGCTCAGGAGAAGAGGAGTCAGAGGGAGGAAGAGTGCATGCAGTGGGTTGATGGTTGGAAGGATGGGATCAACGAAAGTTTAAGTAGATGGAGCTAAGTGAATAATGGATGAGTTGGAGGGTAAACGAGCTGAATAGAGGCCGAGTAGGTGGGTTGAGGAGAGGTCAAGAAGAAGAAGAAGAAGAAAGTGGAATGATATGGAGCAGCGTAAATGAAACAAATGACTTATGCACCAAAAACAAGAATTCATTAACCTATGATAACTGTGCCATGAAACCTATGAACAACAATGGAAAACCAAGAGATGAAACTCATGCATGGAAGTGAAATGTAGAATTATTGTTCAATATCAAGAGTGCATGGATGGATCTTCAACGAAAATCTCTATGTTGCAGCTTGCATGGAAGTGAGAAGAACTACGCTTCTTTTTGGTGGTTGGTTATGGACTACACCCCAATCCCTAACAGAGATGGCAGTGAGCTTGAACAACCTTTTTCTGGAGCTCCAATAAATTATAACTATCCTCCTATCGAATCTAAGCAACTGAAACAAATTCACCATAAACTAATCCTATCTAAGCTCATGAAAAGGACTAAATTAACAGACTGTAAATTCGAATTGCATGTTAAAGTAAAAACTCAAAGTGCTGGAACGAAATGCAAACAACATTACAACACCGAGGAGATCTATTGCTCTCAGGTTGGGCCCTAACCTGAGAGCTATAGCTCCCTTAGAAACTCAGAATGAGATCAAAATCTGCATGCCTTCATTCATAAACGAAATTCTGATGTCATGCCAAAATTGGCTTACAAAAGGAACAAACACCGAGCTGTAGCTCGTACTTCCAAATTACAAGAGCAATACAAAAGTTCAAAAAGATTTTATCCAAGGCTACGACCTCAGTATTTATGCAAAATGATCATCCAACAGGTGTCCTTGATTTGTGGAGCTCGACTGTCCAACTGAAGTTTAAACTGCTGATCCTGTAGGACAGTCATAACTGCTGTTCCTGTAGAACAGTTATAACTGCTGTTCCTGTAGAACAGTTATAACTGCTATTCCTGTAGAACAGTTGGCTACCTCTAAGCTCGGTGGGGAGATGGATTGGAGCTCGGAGCTATGGTGGGAACCACGAGGAAGGTCCCCAAGACCGTGGACATCCTCTCCTAAAAACTAGCAGTGCCACCTCATTGTCTCTTTGTCTCCTTTTTCGTGGTCTTTGCTCCCTTTTAATGCCAAAACCTGAAATCATCATGAATTAGTCACGTGGATAGAATGCCTACCTTTCTTCCTAAAAACAGCACGAATAAACCAAGAAATGAATGCATAAGCAATAAAAAATGAATGGTTTGAGTAGAGCAAGTAGGCCAAATGAGCCCAAATTGTACCAAAAATTGGGGCTCATCACACACCATGTAGAATGTACTACAGTACCTTGAGGATCATTATCATTGTCGGTTATTTCCCTCACGTTTGTTAACGACTTACATCATTGGTTGGTAATCATATGGTGTCTTCCCATATTAAACTTTAGATCACATATTCACATCATTAGACTGTTAATTGAGTAAGCGATTGAACGAGATTGACTACCCTGGATCTAGTTTCATCCATCCGAGCTGCGATTTTAGGAAATGTACCAAATCATCCATACAATGGCTTTACATTGATGGTCATTCTGATCATGGTTCTATATCTATAGATGATTGTCTATGTACTTGTAATGAAATCTTATATGTTGAACATGGGTATGCATTCCCTTAGCAATTCATGAAAAAAAATCAAATATCATGATATTATGTATTGTAATCGATGCAGGTCACCAACCACTTCAGAACCTCCTCATCCCATCGTAAACCATATCACTCGACATTATTGTTTTCGACTTCATGCTTTAGGGTGTAGCTGTTATAGGTCCATTTGGACACATCACTCTCATCATCCAGATCAGTGTTTTAGGGCTCATTAAACCCTAATTTCAGTTGCTACATGCCCTAAACAAGTCAACGTTTTGAACACCTCTTTACCAGATAGTTTCATGGCCTGAAGACATCCTAAAATGACCTCTAGAGGGACCAGTGTAGGTAGGCCCATGGAAGGGTGCACTGTAGAATGGTTAAGTCCATGCCAAGGTGGTCTGTAAAGCACTTAGGACCTCTTTGACCTAAGCTAGGTGAGTTTGAGCGAAATTCACATAGGGTTTGGGGAATATTCTTATCTTCTAGAGCCTTCTAGAATATTCCCACACTTATCATCTCCTATGAGCTTGAAAATGGATGAGGAATGAGTTAAGATACCTCCTATCCTCTCATCCCTTCCTCCATGGAACTAATTCTAAGTATGGAAGGCCATTTAATTCCCTCATTGATGACAAAACCTCCTCCATCTTCCTATAAATTTAGCACTCATCTAAGTGATCAGGGGCTAGACTTTGATGAATTGTAAGGAGATAATGTTAATTTCAGAATTGAGACTGTTGTAAGCGTCGTTATGCTGTTGGAATGTCCTGCTTATAATGTGATGTGGATGGAACCAAAGCTGGAGGAGTGACTTCGAATCAGGCTTCATGGTTGTAATTCTTCCTTCTATTCAATAAAGTATTTACACCTTTTTCCATATGCTTATCTTGATATATGATGCTTATATGTGTAAATGTATCTGATTCCATTTACTTGTAATCAATTGATATTTTGCTTTGATTGGTTCTTTGTCTTCTGTTGATGTTTACAGGTACTTCTCAAGCGTGTTAAGAATGGGAAGGAGTGACAAGCCTGATACAAAGGATACAAAAGGAAAGTGAAAGTACAAGTAGGTCCTCTCATTCTTTTTTGTCGTATCTATTGTTTATAGAAAAAGGTTAAAGTGCTTTAAACTGTTGTTCTAGATATGGCTACTTATCTAGTGTATTAGTGTTTATCCATAGATACTAAATTCTTCATAATAGGTTTGGGAGTAACATGGTCAAGCCATAATGCATTCATCAAAGCATTATGCTAGTTCTTTTGTTTAGACAAGACAATATTCTTGATAATACAAATGAGATTCTTGTTTGTTGACTCAACCAAACTATTTCCCTGTGGGTAGTAGTTTGATGTATTCTTTAAAATAATACCATTTTCTACTGTAAACTCATAAATCTTTAAAAAATAAAAAAAAGTTTCATTATCAAAGACAAGTGATGTAGGATTGTTGAACTTGGTTATGATGTTTTGTTTGATAAATTGGATGAATTCCTGATTGTTAACTTGTCTTAATGGAACTGCTTCGATCCACCGAGTAAAATAGTTTGTTACAGTTAAAATGTATCTATGTTTATTTGATGAATGAGGAAATATTTTGTTGATAACATCCAATCCCCATTATTGGAAATATTCCTCAACTATTATGGGTAGAAATGGGGCGACTGAATTTTTCTCATGACCAACACACCTTTAGGATACTGGGCACTTTCGAGCATAGGTGTGAGCATCCTTAAACAATGTGGGCCAATAGTAACCAACCCTCACCCCATTATGTGCAGTGGTATCACTGTCCACCTGTTGGTCCATCGTGCAGATCCTTCAACACCCTTTCTAAATTCAGAGTCTCTAAGCATCTTATCAAGACACCATTGTGGTGCTTTCAGAAAATCACACCATGCACGAGTTGATAAGATAAAGCTTTAAGGAAAATTTTCCTCTTCTATTTGTTTGATAAATGTGAAGGAAAGGTGTTGTGCTTTAAGTACTACCGTATGTCTGAATACCAAGACATGGTTGTACCTATGGGAGGAACTTCCTCAACATTATACATTTCTATTTCCTATTCCCACCCTGAAGGGACTTCTTCTGGTGAATCCATTGCTTCGGTTGTAAGCGGACTGAGAACGCGGCCTTTGATAGTGTGAATTGGTTTGAGCTCAATATCATATTCCTATAAGCACGTCATCCAGTTCATTCTCCTCTCACCTAGTTCTTGTTGTACGAAGAGCGTTCTAACTACTGGACGAGGCACATAGATAATCGTATGAGCTTTCAGGAGATAAGGCCTAAAATGTTTGACCACCTTATAAAATGCATATGTTTTCTTATCAATAATGGGATAATTCAGTTCAAATCCATATAAGCCAACACTCATGAAATATATAAGTCGTTCATTCCATTAATTTTCTTTCTATGTTTTTACGACTACAATAGATGCGTCAAAAGCAAAAGTATACAACATGAAATCTTTGCCAAAGTATGAAGTGTATAAGGTTGGAGAATTAGAAATGACTTGCTTGATCTAGGCAAAGACATCTTTTTTCCTTTTATCCCATTTATATGTAGCATATTTCTTTATCATCTCCTGTAATGGTTTAACAATCTATGTAGCTAGAGATGAACTTCTATAGGAAATTGATCTTCCCTAAGAAAGATTGCATTGCCTTCTTGTTCACAGGAAAATGGATTTGAGAAATAAATTTGACCCTTTCTGGGTCGACCTTGATTCCACTCTTTGCAATGATATGTCCTAAGAGATTACCTTTGAACACATCAAAGATGCTCTTTTTTATATTCAACAAAATCCCATACTTATGACATTGCTCGAAAATTTGCTTTAGATGACAAATATGATCTGATCTCTTCTTTGAAAATACAACTACATCATCCAAGTATATGACTACACTTTATCCAATCAATCCACGGAAGGTGATGTCCATTGACCATTGAAAAATAGCACCAACTTTGATAAGTCCAAAGGGCATATGCTTAAAAGAAAAAGTTCCCCACTTCATCCTGAATGTGGTCTTTAAGCGATCTGATTCTACTACCAGCACCTGATTATATCTTAAGAATCCATCTAGTAGCGAGAAGATTTCTGACCTAGATACCGTCTGAAGTATTTGCTCCATAGATGGCACGGGGTAATTGTCCTTATACGAATCCCAGTTGAGATTGTGAAAGTCAACACATAAGCATATCTTGCCAGACTTATTTCTGACTAGAACTAGGTTGGAAACCCATGTAGAGTGTCAAACTTTAAAAATGATCTAAGCATCCAACAATTTCCTTAATTCCTTTTGAATAAGGGGTTCAAGCGTCAGATGAAATTTTCTTAATTTCTATTGAAACATATTAACCGCTTATTTAATAGGAATGACATGCTGAATGATGCATGTATCATAAGTCTTTAAATCATCATACATCCAACACAAATACATCTTAGTACTCTTCAAAGAGACGAATGAAAACATGTCATTCTTAAGGAGTGCAACATGTACCAAGATTGACATACTTCGGACCTTCTTTGGTTCCCAAATTGAATTATTCATGTGACAACATTGAGCTTTGAGTATTTTTGTTCACTTTTCCTATGAAATGGTTTTGTAGGTCATATAGTTTCTCAAGAGATATCACACATTTCAACATAATGTTTCCCTTGGATGCTTGGAATGCATCCTGCAAAGCCTTATCATTCTCATATTCCTCAATAGCCTCATCTTTGAACGCATCTGCATTGGCCATGAAGTGCAGTATCTACTAGTTAACATTAAATACACAAAAATTAGTTACATTGTTGGGAATAAATGGATTATAAATAATTTCAATAGAAAAACCATCTTTTAATGGTGACATTCTGGCAGTTGCATTGGCTAATATATCTGGGAAAAAATTACACATCCTAGGCACAAAAGTAATATTAAATGCTTTAAAGAAACAAATGAGTCACCATACCTCTTGTTAGTAGTTTCTCAAACTAGGTGAAACACAATGAATGGTATTCCATACCTGGCGGGTAATGATATCTGAATCACCAGTTACCTTAAGTACCTCTACCTTAAGGTTTATGGATTTTTTTAACCCCAAAACGAGTGCTTTATATTCATCAGTGCTATTTGTGCACTCAAACTCCAAGGGTCATGACAATATTTACCTTTTATTTGAAGGGTGTTGGCTTGAGGGGGCTTGGACCCAGGTTTAGAGTTAGCTACACTACCCAACAAAACCCTACACTATTGGCCTTTTTGGTAACAACCCGCATAGCACAGGCTACAGTCTCACCCAAGGCATTATTGGGGGATGCCAGAACCAGGATTTTGCATCTAGAAGTCTATGTGATGTGGTTTAAGTCACTTTCTATGGTTTTAGTTCAGATCTAACCTTCACGAACCATTATTCATGAGACTTAGATGATTTCTAGTTAAATAAAGTTGTAAGCTTCGTGTATCTATATAATCATGGATAAAACAACATCTAATAGTTGATCCAGATCTTCACAGAGTAATTAATATAAAACAAAAATAAATATCCTTCAGTGGTGTGTAAATACAAAAAATATAGTGTATGAAAATAGACACAATTTTGTTTCAAATAGATTTCTATTACTTCGTATCTTCCTTTACAACTTTTCCAGACCCTGTGCACACAGCTGCAAGGGCCCGCACACTCAACAAGGAACTTACCAAGGTCTCTGCACACTCATCTGTAGGAGCCTTCCCCTTCGCAAAAAAAAATAGAAAGATCTACAATTATAGACCCAAAATCATATCATCATGAACTACTTGATTTATTTTTTGTTTGCCTTAGACTTGCTAAGACATCTCTTTATATATCCTTCACTATTATAATACCATGGTCCACAAACCATGGGTGGACATCAAAACAATACCAAAATATAAGGGGTTTTGACCTTCATAAAACCCCTTGAATCCTATTTCACTTACAATATTTTAACAAAATTTGACCCAGGAGACCCCATCCCAATAGGCCCCCAACACAATTATGTGACTCGTCCTCGAGTCACTCTGCTAGTACACTATGGATATTTTCTTTCAGGTTGTTGAATGGAGACTTCAAGCGATGAAGCACCTCCATGCATTGAACAATTGCCTGTCGCACTCTTCCATCAAATTTTCTGTCATTGGCCCATCTGCTACTAGGTCGATGGTCTGTTATGTCTGTTGTGAGGTCGATGGTCTATTGTGTCTTCTGCATACTCTTAGGCATGCCTTCCATAGTCTGTGAGATATTCCCTACTTCCTCCCATAGTTGCATTCATGTAGTGATGATCTGTATATTTTTCCATAGCTCCTCGATTTTTCCTTGTAGGGAGGTCCATTGCCTTTATCTCATCGTATTGCAACTGCTTATCCTAAATGGCAACTTCGATATTCTTTACATGTGGGTCCTCCTGCTGTGAAGCCCGTAGTTTGAGAGCTTCATCAAAGAGTTGGCTACACTCCTTCACTGCAACATCGAGCTTCACCCTGTCCATTCTGATAGTAGCCTCATACTATTCTCGGATCTCCGGTCATGTGGTGGGCTGCAGCTTATATTGAAGCTCAGTAATTTGGAGTTGTAGATCAAAGCGGACTTTATCCACCTGCACCTTTGACTCTCTGAACGCATCTTCTAGATGCTATAATTTATCTTCAAAAGCAACCTCCAACTGAATCTGGAGCTCGGGGAGCTCACTGCATACTCTTGAAATAGCCTGCTCCAACTGCCCCCTTCTTATAGCTGCCTCATCATGGTCATGGAGAGACTTGTGCTTTTCATCACACATTTGTTCACTGGTTATATGCACGTCCTTGATCACCATGAGAACCCGTTGCTCTTGCACCTTAAGCTCATCTGCTACAACCTAGTGTAGCTCATGTAGTGTGGATAGAGGGAGCACCTCGAGGTTAACACTTATGTCTTTGGGTATCTAGGCACCCTCCTATTTCACGACACCATTCAAATATAAAAATCCATCAGGTAGGGGTACAACTCAGATCTCTGAGGTGAGGACCGATTGCACACCACCTACTGTCATTGGCTTCACACTTGCTTGAGACCGGCTCGCTTGAACCACGCTCGCTTGAACCTGGCTCACCTGAACTTGCAACTTTGTGAGGCCTACTTGGACCTTTGACAAAACAGACTGGTACTGATCTTCAATATGACCCCAAATTTCTTCTATCGCAGTCCGAACAATGTCTTCAATCTCATCAAGGTCCCCCTTAGTGAGGACCATGACCTCCACACCGATAGTCTTATCAAACTTGTGCTTCTTACATGCACCTCCCACACCTAACTTTTGTAGCCATTTAATAATAAAAGGAGAACCACCGTTCTTTGTGTCTACAAAGGGGTATTTAGTACCCTGATCCCGTTCTTCATTATGCGACTCTTCGTCATGCTCGCCCTTTGGTTCTTGCACGATATTTTTCTCTAGATTGACGGTCACCTTATTATTTTCCTTTTGCACTAGTTTACTGGTGCCTGTTGTGCCTTCATCACTAGTCCCATGATGCCTTTGACAACATCTATGGGAAGAAGCCAGTCAATCGACCACTTAATGACTAACTAGGTGATATCATCTTCAGTGACCAAAAACAACAACGACATCCATTTCTTCATCATATCACACCTCACGTGGATGTATAGATGAAAGAAAATGGCCTTAAAATATGCAATGCACTGATATTCCTTGAACATAGTGGGTGAAAACCATGGTTTCTGGTTAATCATCATACACAATTCTAATTCAAACAATACCCAAAAAATCTTGTTTTTAAATGACACGGTCAAGGTCCTTCATCACCCATAGCGAGGAAAATTTTGCAGCCTCGCACATGTCTGGATCCGTTGTTGGGAACTAGGAATCCTCTGGTGTCCTCCAAGCTATTAGTGTAATCAATAATATTAACCACGTGTAGTGGAACAATTTTCCTTCCTCCTGGGCTTCATGAAAATCATCCAAGAATTCTTGGCAGAGGTATTGTGCCCAATTGAATTGGACCCCCTGGCTGCACTATGTAGCTAAGGATACCACTGGTGCTGGTACTTCATCGACACGACACTTCCTCATTATTTTTCCTGCCAATATTTGTGCAGCAAATCACACAGTTTCATCTGAGATAGAACTAATGGCATATCCTCGCGGCTTCTTCACCAACCCAAAGTTGCTCCTCATCTGATCCTTGAACTTTTCCTCCTGTGACTTCCCCACAAAATCTTTTTCTAGGTTCACACCCTGATATGGTAGCACTGTGATTCTATGGACCAACATATCATCAATTGGTATGGGCCCTCCCATCCAAAGGCACCCATCATGGGCCAATGGAAACAACTGGCGCACATAGATGGTTTTAATAATGTTGCGGCTAAAATGTGGGATGTGCAACATGTTGAGAAACCCTACGTGCTCAATACCAGTTTCCTAGTTCATCGGTTCAAGCCTTGTGACACCCGCCTCCTCATAGTAGGTTGATTTCAAGTACTTACTGGGTTCTAATTGCAGAAATTTCTCATGATCGCCCAAATCCGAGTCCTCCATCTTCAGAAATGGAGCCTGGGTCCAACAAGTCTCCCTCAATATGTAATTCCTCTAGCAATAATGGTGTGAATACCTTTAATTTCAATGAGTCAGGGTCCTTAGATACTTTGGTAGCTGATTTCCTTTTGGGTATATATGGCGACCGTTAGTGTTGGTATCTTCATCCCTCCATCAATGATAAAAATTTCTCTTTTTGCATACATAATATGTGTCCCATCTAATCAGTTGCATTCCATTAGGATCATGAATCATATGATGGTAGTGATTCATTATTAGAATTCTCCTCATGGTCTTTACCTGCTGGCCCATTTTAACGAGTTTAGGTCATTTACAGCCATTTTTTGTCATTACATTTGCAAAAATCATTTTTAGGGTTTTAGGTCTCATTATGTCTAGGGTTTTTCACCATGGTCATGAAAAATGAATAAAAGGGTCAACAGACACATGAGGAGGTTAACATAGTTCATAAAATCATAATTTACCTTTTTGTAAGCTTAATAAAGCTCTTTAACCTCAAAACTTGTTTTGAGGTAAAACAGAGCATTTGTATTTTTATTATTTCATTTCATGTAATTGGATGTAATTTTATGATTTCTATATGTAATAAATGTTCACATGCTGCTCCTGGTCACCTGGTGATATTTCCAAGCACCTGCCACTACAAAAACCAAGTCACCTTGAGCACCAATCCGTCTGCAAAAGCAAAAGAGTACAAACCCTAATTTCCTCTCCCACTGAGCTAGGGTTGGTTATGGGATTAGAGATATATGAGAAGAGGAGACATGAGAGATATCATAAGGTATGAGGCTATTTCATATCATCGAACATCAGATCTCCACCAGTTGTCGAGAAGTCATTCCAAAGAACAAGCCATTCATCACACCTAAGGGACGGTTTTGCTTCAAACTGTGTTTCTGAGAAAGATAAGATGAATTTGAAAAAATTGAGATAGGTTTTTGTCCATCATTGACCCAAGAAGGAAAACATCTTTCTCTTCTTACATAGGTGTCATGGTTTTAGAGGAATGTCAAAAATATAGTTGCCTCAGGAGATTTGTTGGACCTTTGGAGTGACCTTGGGAAAATCAATATTTCTCCTAGCTTGGTTAGCCAAATGACTTTCTTGATGAGTGAAATGATAACTAGACACAAAGAGATTTCCAATGAGATATCATGAACTCAATTTAGAGTTGAGGAAGACTTTCAAAAGTTGACTGCAACAACACTCTGCATTTAGGAAGCCTCATTTTGCACATTTTGACCAGTCTTGGGAGATTTGACTGTTGGTAGGGAAAATGAACTCCAAATTCAAAAATTCAAGATGTTTTGGAAAGTATACTCAATAATATTTCCAACGAGCTATCATGCACCCAATTTTGACACCGGGAAGGCCTCCAAAAGTGGTCTAAAAAGGGGCGCTGCGCATTAGGGAGGCGCTGCGCATGAGAGCCAAACTTCCTTAAGAAAAATACACTGGCGCTGCGCATTAGGGAGGCACTGGGAATTCGGCTATGAAGCTTCCAAACCTCTAAAAAATCATCTTCAATCACTTCCATTGCCTCATGTCACCTCTTATCAAGTAAGTAGAGCCTCTTTTTAGTTGAAACTAGGTTTTACATGAATTTTTGGTGGTTTATACCTCTCTAAAAGCTAAACCCTAATTTGTCCCTAAGTAACCATATACATTTCAAACCACAACTGTTTTCATTCTCCTAATTTCATCTTCCTCCTAATTCCATCTTCCCTAAGTCCCCTTCCCCATTCTCCCAAAACCCTAATCCCTTACATACAAAACTTTAACCCTCTATAAACTCTAAAACTTCCACGCATCGAACCCTAGCCTATATACAAATCTTACTCACTCCTCACCTCACACTCACATCATAGCCTTGTCACACCCTCACTGTTCTTTTATTTATCAATCTCTTCATAATCATCTCAGTCATCACGAGGGAAACGACTATAAAGTATGGAGAAGGCTAAGTGGATCATTAACTTCATTGAGCAACAAAACAAGCAATTGGAGGACAAACAAGAAATCTTGGAGCTGCAAGTCATTAAAGAAAACCAGCAAAAGTCCAAGAGGGAAAAGGGCAAGTTGATTGAACAAAATGACAATGACCGGGAATATGTGTTGGAAAAGGTGAATGCTCACATTGATAAGCTTCTGGACAAGGCAAACAAGGAAAATAACGTGTTGCGCCACATCACTTATCACTACTTGGCCTGGAATAAAATCTGTAAGACAAGGATAAGGTACTTAAAAGCGAAGCTAAGGAGAGAATTAAAGGCCAAAAAGGAGAAAGACAAACTTAGAATATTGGCTGAAGCTTCCTTGGCCTAGCAAAGTATTTAATGACCTTGCCTCTTGTCAATTTTGAAGAAGTTTGGAGAACTTTTTGTCATTTTCAAATTTTTAATTGCAATAGAGAGGGATTTTCCTCTGATGTGCAGCGCCATTGGCGTCACACATTGAGATGGTAATAAATTTTGAGGAATGGCTTATATTTTTGTATTTCTCATGAAAAAATATGAAAACCCAGAAAATTTCATGAATTTTGGAGGAGTTTTGGGTCACCAAAAGGGCAAGAAACACCTCAAAATTGCCCTTTCTGCCACTTTTTGGACCCACAGGAAGCAGTGTTGGGAGAACTGATCTTTGGAGGGGAAAATGGACACCAAATTCAAAAATTCCACTTTTCCTAGAAAGTAGACCAATAGGTCTTTCCAACAAGCCAACTTGGAGCAAATGTGGTGAAGGGGAAGGCCTCCAAATTCATCTGGGAAAAGGCACTACGCATCAGGTAGATGGCGCTACACATGAGGCACAATTCGCTCAATTTTGCTCAAAACTCAAAATTTTCGCCTAGTTTTTTCTCAATTTGATTTTTTCTCTGTCATGGTCAAATTGATGATGTAAATTGATGTAAATCGATGTACTTTTATGTAAAAATGATTAAAATTGACTCAAGGAGGTAGATACATCATGTATAGGTGGTTTTGAACTGAATGAATCAGTTTCCATAGTTTTAGAGGCAAGCTGTTCCACTGCCTACTTTTCAGTTCTAGTTTAGATCTTGTTGAAACACCTCCTAAACTCATGGATTTGACCCCTGATGGATAGCACAGGTGGTTTGGAGGTCTATATCATGTGTTTTTCAATCATTTCTAAAGGTTGGACTCTTGTGAATGCTTTGAGCACTATTGTACATCATCTTTGTAGTTTAGCAAGGAAATAGACCACGGTTTGCAACATTTTGTGGGATTGTTGTCGCAAGGTGATTTAGTATTATTTTTCCTTTTGTGATTCAAGTTACCATGTGTTTATGTGTGCCATTATATCTCTCTTTTCAGCTTAACTAAATGAATCAAGTATAAAGGTGGAAAACATTTATGTTGCAGTGGTCTACCTTAGGGTTTGTTTAGCTTTACGTGTTTTCTACTGTTTGAAGAGGACTCATGACACTTCCATGCCCTCTCCAACTCCTCATCAGTCTTAAGAATCTCCATTTCACTTAATTCAAAGTACTAAAGCATTTTCCTTCCTTGCTGCACAGAAGCCTCTGTAAGACTGAGTTCATTCCCCGGACCCAAAATTGCCTTTCACATTTGATCTAGCAAACCAACATAAAACTCAATCAAACTCCTTTGAGCATATACCTAGCTTAAGATTAGTCTTTATATCAATCATCTCAAGCCTTCTTTGATACATTTTCTTTGAGATTGACAAGGAGAGAGCCCTCTCCCGACCTGGTAGGGCTAGCTACCAGGTTAAGCATGGTTTGATGTTACCCTAGACTTACCTTTCTTAGCCTGAGGTAGATTTAGGCCATAATAGAAACAACTGAGAAATTGTCTTTGTGCCCTCTGCACTGATATTTTCAATCCCCATAGTCAACTCTTCTTTATACAGGTCCTGGGGTTCCATATGTTTCTTGTTTTCATCCATACGACCCTTTTGTCTATTCTCAGTTGGGATTTTGTGCGACGATTGCCGAACCGAGGCTTGTTGTGGACTTTTCCACTTTTTCTCTCCTACCACATAAGTTGTAGGTTTTGACTTCGACGACCTGGGTGATGTAGCAAGGATTGGTGGTGTTGCAGTCATGATATTTCCTACCCCTCTCTTCAATAATTCTTGGTCAAATTCTATCCAACTCAGGTAACTGAGCATACAACCATATACTCTGCTCGTTAATCACAATCACACATAACAAAATATCAAGAAGGAAAGTGGCCAATTGTGGATCGGGGTGCAATATTTATAGCTCAATTTGAATTCAAATTGTTCATTCCCTATAAAATTTTCTCATAAATGTGATTTTGGCAGAAAATCCTGCCATATATGTGCCTTAAATGCACTTCCCCCACTCTTTTTAATGGAAAATAGCTATAAAATCAGCTGTAGCTATTCCAACAGTGATTTTCTGGGTAGGCTACGCGAAAATCCTCCTTGTGGTGCAACTACCTCATCACAGCTTCCATCTACGCACTCTTCCAACACATTGCATAACCTTCCAACGAATTTTTTCCTTGGCAGCATATTTTATAGTCATGCACTTTCTGTCAACATCCGAAAATGCTAAGGCATTCCCGTGTCCATGTAGTCATTGTGCAATGGTGGGATCGTCCCTATAAATATTCAGCTAAATCCCATTAATCCTTCCTAGAAATATCCTGGAAATACTTCCTAATTCAGCTTCATGGGATGAACCATGCCACCATCTGAAATGTCCTTAATGATATATGGTCCCAGCCAATGCATTTGAAACTTCCCTAGAAACTTGGTAGAATTTTTCATACATTAGTACAAAATCACCATTTTTGAAGGTGCGCTACTTGATGTGTCAATCGTTCCATGCATTTTCTCTAGATTTTTTTACTTGTTGATGAAAACTAGCCAAAAATCGGTCTTCCTCTAATGCCAACAACTACGTGTTGTTCCTCCATGATGTTGCGTTCTACCATCTCGGTCGTTGTTATGATTCTTAGGATGGGCACTATGTACTACATCAAAATTACTACTTCTTCTCCATAAACCAATCGAAAAGGTGTTTTACCAGCGAATTTCTTATAGGTAGTCCTATAAGCCCATAAAACTGCTAGTATGCACACATCCCAATCATTCCTATTAACATTGCATACCTTTTTGATGGAATTCTCAGAGATATTGTTGAAAGCTTCAACATTGCCATTTACCTAGGGGTGATATGGCATACTCTTTTGATGATACATCTAGGATTCCTCTGTTAAAGCTGCAATTGTCTCATTCAGGAAGTGTGTCCCTCTATCACTCATCAGAATTTTCAGGCATTCAAACCTTGACAAAATAAACTCAAATATGAACTTTGAAGTAGTGTCCACGCTACAATCCTTCACAGGCTATGCCTCAACCCATTTGGTTAAGTATTCCATCGTAGTGATAATATAATACACTCTCGTCTTCTTCCTTGGTGGCTAAATAGGTCCAATGAAGTCAATCACCCACTTATCAAATTCTTTTATGTGACCTTTGGATTTAATGGGAGTTCATCCATTCACGATGGTGTCTAGGTCCTTTGACACACATCGCACGCACTGCAGTATTCCTTGGAATCTTTACGTATTGTTGGCCACTATAGTCTTGCACGTAGGATCTTCTGCACAATAGTCTTACCTACATATTGTCCTTTGGAAACACCACCATGTGCTTTTGCTAGCATAATGTGCCTTTCGTATTCAGGTACATATCGGAGTAGGACTTTATCCGACCCCATCTTATATAGTTGTCCTACAATCACAAAAAAATAGGCAACCTTGGCAACTTGTTCCTTCTTTTGCTGTGTCATATAACCTTCAGGAGCTATGCTAGTAGATAAAAACTAAATGATGTCTGGAAAATTCTTGTCTACAACCCTGACAGCAAAGAGTTGCACGTCAGTTAATCCTTCCTCAATATTTGTAGGCTCTTCACCATTTTCGATCCGAGGCAGGTGTTTTGGTCTAGAATTCAATCTCCTAGACTTCATTATGACTTAAAAATCATATTCTTGAAAATGGAGAAACTACCTACAAATTCCCCCACCCCCCCCCACACATGCTTATTGACGAGGTACTTCAAACTGGAATGGTTCGTGCACATCTTAAAGTGAGCACCTAGTACGTAATGTCTGAACTTTTGTAGTACATAAACCATGGCCAAACCTTCATGCTCTATGGTTGAGTAGTTCCTTTCAGCATTAGATAGTTTCTGAGAGGCGAAGGCAATCAGGTGACCGATATCCCCTACCGTCGGTTGTGTTAAGACAACTCCCAATGCTACACAAGACACATCCACATGCACATTAAATTCCTTCTCCCAATCTAGGAATACTAGGATTGGCGTCGTAACCATCTTCTCCTTTAGAGTATCCAAGCTTTTCTGACAATCTTCATCCCAGAAAAATGTAACATCCTTCTTTAACAAATTCTCCATAGGCACAGTGATCTGTGCATATGCCCTAATAAACTTTCTATAGTACCTAGTATGACCGAATGTCACGCGTAACTACTTTACATTTCTAGGGGGCTCTAGATTGATAATGACATCAATCTTAGTAGGGTCTACCATCAATCCCTGCTTACAGACTATGTGGCCTAACAATATTCTGTAAGGTACATGTAAAATACACTTCTTCAAGTTCAGAGAGATCTGGTACTTCCTATAGGTATCCAACATTAAGCACATACTAGAGACGTTCTTCTTGACCAGCCCAAACACTGTCCAATCATCGAAGTAAACCTCCAAAAACTTGTGAATGAACTCCTTGAACGTTGCAAAAACCACCCAAGAGAAAATTGCAGGGACATTTTTGAGTCCAAAAGGCATAAATGTATACTAGAATGACCCCCATTCAGTAGAGAAGGTAGTCTCGCTTTTGTCTTCCAACACGATCATAATTTTGTCGTATCCCAAGAATCCATCCGTAAATGAATAAGCTTTATGTCTGCCAACATTCTCGAGAACTTCACCTCTAAATGACGTAGCAAATGTATCATGGACACATCAATCATTGAGCTTCCATAGATCTATGCAAATCCTAATATCACCTTTTGTTTTCTTCTCTTGTACTACCATAGGATTGACCCACTCAGATTCCTCTACAGGCTTGATTATTCCAGCCATGAGCATTTTATCGATTTCCTCTCGAACATTTTCTTTGTATTTGGGGTTCAACCGATATGGGCATTGCTTAACGGGCTTCACATCAGGTTTTAAATTGATCTTCATTACCCCCAAATCTCCTACTATCCCCTTCAAGTCAGAAAACTTTGCTGGAAATAAGTCTTGATATTCATGTAACAATTCAACTACCTTATCCACTGTATCTTCATTCCAATAGTAAGCAATGTTAGAAAATTTTTGTTCTGCCTTTGAGCCAATGTTCACCTGCTTTGTGTGCACTAGTTGTGAAATATCAGGGATCTCCTAACCTACAAACTCATGCATATTTCGATCTATCCACTTTTCAATTTCCTTCTTAGTCCATATCCACTTATGCCACATCACACATCCCTCAAATAGATCCCAATCCTGACAATGAAACTATTTTTTGGCTTGAGGGGGTTTGGACCCAGGTTTAGAGTTGGTTGTGCTAACCAACAAAACCCTACACTATCGGCCCTTTCGGCAACAACACATGTAGCGCATGTCGCAGTCTCACATGAGGCAGTATTGGGTGATGCTAGAACGAGGCTTCTGCATCCAGAAGGCTATGTGATGTGGTTTAAGGCGCTTTTTGTGGTTTTAGTTTAGATCTTACCTTCATGAACCCTTATTCATGATAATTAGATGACTTCCAGTTAAATAAAGTTATAAGATTCATGTAACTATCTAATCATAGATAAAACAACATCTAACATTTGATCCATATCTTCATGGAGTAACTAAGATAAAATACCAATAAATATCATTAAGTGGTGCATAAATACAAAAAATATTGTGTGCATGAAAATATACATAGTTTTGTTTCAAATATCTTCCTATTAATTCAGATCTTCCTTTACAACTTTTCTAGGCCCTACACCCACAGGTGCAAGGGCCTGTCCACTCAATTGCAAACTTACCAAGGTCTTCGCACACTCAGCTGTAAGAGTCTTCCCCTTCACTAAAAACAAAGAAATACCTACAATTACAGATCCAAAATAATATCATCATGAGGTACTTGATTTATTTTTTGATTTCCTTAGACATTCTAAGACATCTCTTTATATATCCAAACCATGGGTGAATATCAAAACAATACGAAAATACGAGGGGTTTTGACCTTCCTAAAACCCCTTGACTCCTATTTGACCTGTGCTACTCATGCTCCACTCCTAAAAATGCAAATACTTACAATATTTTAACAAAAGCTGACCCAGGGGACCCCGTCCCAATAAAGGGTCGACAAGAACACAATGAACTCTGGAATTGTCCTGCATCTTAGAACCATCAAAATATAAGGTCCATAAATAAACAACTACGAAGCTAGTTCCTACACTAGTATTATTTACATCTATATTACAAAGTTCATTTGCACCAATTGGAAGAGGAAGGAGCTCCAATTGTGTTTTGATGGTACGAGTGACGGCTGCACTTAATAACACATGTGGTCAACATCTAAGAAACAATTTCCAAAAATGACGTCTGCAAAGCCAACTGGTTGATTATGTCCCTCAAGTGTTTTCACGGTATACTTCATGTAAGGCTCACTTTCCACTCAAGTTTGATTTTTTATGCCCTTATAGGGAAGCCATAAATGTGTCTAGTCCATTGAGAAATATCCTTGTAGCTTGCTAGATAAGTCTCTACTCAGAAGCAAACCATAGGCTTCCGAAATTTCCACAATTACAATATAAATGCATTGGTGATTTATATGGTCCAATGATAAATGAAGGATAACATTATTAAGTTCACCAATTTCCTAGACCAATGATCTATCCAAATATATGATTCATAAATCAATCTTTTCCCATTTAGCATTAATCTTCTTAGGAAACTGATAAAGGCATAACATTTGCAGATCCTTATGAATCAACGAGACAATTATGGACATTATAATTAAAGATTTCAAACATTGAAACTAATGGGGGCAGAGAGTGTTAGAATTTAAATTAATAATGTTAACCACAAACTCGAGAATATCACGAGACTTACTGGACAAAACTCGAGAATAGAAAATTCATTACCTGATGGAGGTTGTGATAAAAATGCTTGGATCACCAGTTCACATTGTCCTGTTATATTTGTGAGCTCAAAGATTTAGATGTTGGCACAAGATTTTTTCATATCCTTAATAATGTTATAATTAATACTTTCATTATCAATAGGATGTGCTAAAGTATCATGTGGTGTAGCTTTGTTAGAAGCCACATGAGTCATGGACTTATTATTATTATTATTTGTGGAAGTGTTCTTAGAAGGAGGATCACTTATAGACTTTTTCTGCACACTCTGAGCAGGATTAGGAGGTGGTAAAATCGTTCTCAATAATTTCTTCTTAAAATCTTGATCAGAAATAGGTCCTTTGCTCCTTAACTTATACCAGTTGGTTGTTTGTTAAGGGGGAACCTCACTTACTAGTGGTTCATTAACACTTTGCTTTTCAACATTATATATGATACTAAATGTATTAGCTAAATGTTTAGCACCCAAAGCTTCCTCAGTCACGGTAGATTCATTTGCTTCTCTAGTCTACTTAGGTTGCTCATATGCTAATAATTTGTCTATAAAATTAGTCATCATAGCGTTCATGTTGTGATTCCATTGAGGACACGTGTTTTCTGAATGCTTCTTCTGGTGGAAAGTACAATAGTTTTCCATGCCTCAATTTTCAACATTGAACACAATATTGGAACTCTAAGTAGATTTAACCAGTTGATTATTATTCTTCTTCTTAAAGAAAGGTGGCTTGAAAGACTTACTGCAAGTGGTTGCCTCATTTGACCTTCTCTTAAGTTCAAATACTTCATTAGTAAGAAACTTTAAATATTTAGCTAAGCTTTCCATGTCATAAGGATCTTTCTCTTTGAATTTAGTAGAAGAGGCTTGAGTTTTCTTCCCAATATGTTTGGGGTCCTTCACATCTTTATCATCTTCGATGGTCCCAATGGAATGCAAGTATTTCTCTAAAACAATCACTTCTACAAAGTTCAAAACCAATGTATTCGTTGCAACTCTTTTGACAAACACATAAATATTTGTAAGCAAGGCAATTGTGTAATAATATTTCTTCATTGAATCACATAGTTGAACATTTGTGGGGAACTTGTTCAACAAACAGGCTAATCTTTGATTAAAATAATTTACTATTTCTTTGTCCCCCATATTAATATTCCTGAGCTATTTTAGAAACATGGTAGGAGCCTTATCATCAACGAATTTATCTAAAAAGAACTTCTTGAACTCCCTCAAAATATGGATTGAACTTTGTGGAGGACTGTAATACTAGACAAATGCTCTACCTTCAACATCATTGGAATGTACCTCAAGCATTCATAAATGCATGTAGAAGTCATCAATATTGTCTTCAACTTTCGTCTTCTTATCAAGATCAAACTTTGAAAGAAACTTTTTCGGGTGCTTAAGCATATGATGAAGATTGCTTGGAAGAGAAAGTGACCCTTGGGCTATCCAATCCAACTATTCATCAAGTATGTATTCTTCCTCCTCCTTTTATCCCTATGAATCTAAAGAGTCTTCTCCCTCACCATTCAAATCCTCATTATAACCAAGTTGTTCTTCATCCAAAAATTGAAAATCCTCCACACCTCCTTCCAAATCCTCCTCAATAGGTGGAAGTTCCCCTTGTTGGTTTGTTCTTTCAGAAGAATCAACTAGCCCTTCAATGGTTACAATAATCAAATCTTCCACTAAAGAGACCAAGACACCACTGCAAGTGGTTTCTTTATTTATAGGTTTATGAGGAAGAATAGTAGCAACATGAAGTACACTAAGAGATCTTGCAAACTAACGAGTAATAGGCCAAATGGTTTGAAGTGTAGGTGACTTTGAAAGCTTGTTCCAGACTCAAATTAGAGGGCTTTCCTATCTTAACATTTGAAATTGGAGTGGAACTCAGAGATTTACTTCCTTGCATGGAATCTTGTTTATTTGGATGTGGTGAATTGTCAGCCAAATAAAAGCTTCCCTCCTTCTAACACCAAAATGTTGATGGTGCTGGATCCTGCGAACATTCAGGGGGTCTCCCCAATATGAAGTCCCAATTAGATCTCACATCATTTGGTATAGGAGCCCCATCCGATAATGTAGCCCAACTTCCGTATACTTAAATATTTTCCTTGGCTATAGTAGTTAGCATAGGAGAGCAATGCACATGTACTTTTAAATGAGCAAGTAAGTGTGCCTTGTGAAATTCCCAATTATAATATGTATCAAGGTTCTTTCACTAAAAGAGAAATGAAAGTGATCCTTTAGAAGAAAGTTATTAACACTAATATAATAAAGGAATACACCCATAAGTATGAAAAAATTGTTAGTCATCAAGCGAAATAGTTCACATAGATTCAAACAAGTATAATGCCAATTCACAAACACTCTCCAAGTATAACAAACAAAGTATGTGTAGTTGTGACACATAAGTGTCATTTTGTGACTAGAAGGTATACTATGATTCCATAGTGTATTATTGCCACTCCTAATGATACAAAGACACTTAGGAAGGAACATGGACACTTGAAACATGTGTGAAAACATGAAACAACACTTGAATACCAAAAGTGACACTTCACACAATGAGGGGTAGGCTCCAAAACTCGAATACAACAAAGTTTTGGAGGGCGTTGTAGCAAAGACAAAAGGTGGGGGATTATTCTGATGTGGTGCTAGGAAAATAAAATAGGGATTTCCTTAATTAGGGTTTATGTAAGGAGGTTGGGAGGTTGACATTCCTTCTGAAGTGTGTGCTAGAAAATGATTTCCTTACATGGGAGAGTTTGGAGGAGGTGCAGGTTGGTTGGGATAATATCCAATATTTGATGGTGTTGGTGCTATGGATGTCTTGGGGAATGATTAGTATGATGGTTATATACTAGACATAGGGTCAGGATATGAAAAGGGGTTCCCTAGTTTAGTTTTTGTGAGGGTCCAAATCAAACCATCATCAATGTTTGATGCCCTTGATTTATCTTGAGTAAAGGAATGGAAGTGACGAGCATCGAGAATAACTAAATAGAGGTACCTTGATTATATGTAATTAAGCTAAAATTGTTGAGATTTATTGATAGCCTCTTCTTTAGTTTTCAGAAATGTGGTTGTAACATCTTTTGCTATGATTGGAAAAAGTGACTTCAAAAATAAATTATTGTTGGTGAAACATCAACTTTACAAAGGCTATGATGCTTCTTCCATTCATGAACATGGTCTAAAATATGGGTGGAGGTAGTCTATTGAAAGTGATTTAACAATTCTAGCGCTATGTCATGGCAGACTGGGAGCTAAAAGAATGTGAGGAAATAATTGGCTAAAGACTCAAAGGTTTGATGGGAACTTGCAGCTTCCCTAGCATACCATTTCGCAATAGGGCCCTTGAGGCTGCATTGTAATAGTCTCACTAGAATTGAGTTCTCAATAATATTGTTTGATGAACACCATAAATGAAAAGTCATGACAGGGTTGGCAAGTTCATCCCGCTGTTTACCCTTAAACTTTGGGATATTTGATGGTAACTTGTTCAATATGGGAAACCATTGAGAAGCATGGGCAACATGATCATTTGTAGACTTCGTAAGATCTATGAGATTTAATGAGGATAAAAAATGGTATTATCCTCGTATTATCCATTGTAGTATGACGTTGCAATGTGGTGCTAGTAGGGGTACCTTGCGGGGTAGTGTTGGTAGGGGTACCTTGCAGGGTAATGTTGGTAGGGGTTCCTTGAGGGCTGGCGCTAGGGCTACCTTAAGAGGAACTAGATACTAAAAAAGTAGAACCAAGAATGGATGTGCCAAAAAAGGTGAATGGATGTTGTATTTTATGACAAAAGGGTGAGAGACAAAGTGTTACAGGATAAATTACCCTAGGGTCTGGGTTGAAAACCCCAATAGATCAAAGGGCATACACCAACAAGAAGCAAGAAAACAAGTAGTAATAATCTTAAACTACTAAAGTAGGATGAAGAGAGAGTACCCGCAGGTACTGCGTTTGAAGACGCTCCCACAGGGTTCAAACCCTCTGCTTCCTCCAATGTTTCAAAACCTACAACTCATTCGAGAAAAACATATATACTAGCAGTAGTTTGAAGCATGTTCAAGATATGAATGTTAGATCATATACGCATATGGATATAAAACATGAAATCATACATAATTAGATCATAACATGAATTAAAGCATAAATATCATAACATCGGGAACAATATAGAGTTTCTTTATTGATGTCTGCAAAGAAATCTGGAAGAATACAACTTGATTCCACCATGGCTCCAAGTGAAACCTTCCTACAGATCCATCTAGCCCAAGCCTCAACAATCCTCTTTCAAATGCATACACATAGATGTCATATGAAGGAGATGAACATCTCTGTGAGGAAACAAGGGTTTCCTATACTTGGGAGTGCAAGAGGCACAAGGATAAATTAGACTTGATAAGGGACCAATTGGATATAATATCAATATCCTATCTTTCTCCCCCCTTAGGCCTTCCCATAAGGTGTATTTTTACCACGTCAAATTTTTTTTTTCAGTTGGGATACAGTTAAGTGATGACTCTAGTAGGTGGTCTTCCGGTGTAACCTATAAACCTCCCCTAGAAAATGGGGGATTTTATATTTTTTAATATTTCAAATTATTTACGCTGGTTGGGCATAGGTGAACCTGTGTGTGTAAGTGGGTTGGGTATAGATGAACTTTCTTTTGGAATTTAAAATAATGTTTTTTAGTAAAAGGACCAAGTCTGAAGGGAAAGGGATACCCAAGGCCATGACTTAGAGCATCAAATCTACCACGGTGGTAAATGGTGCTATAACGAATCCCCCTAATATATGAGGTCAGAAGGGGTACGTGATGGCCGAAACAGTGGAAGAGATCAGAAAGAAAGCTCATGCCTGAGGCAGGCATACCCATGCTCAGAGATAGTAAAACATGTCCACATATCAAGTGTAGAGTAGATCCAATATGTATACAAGTACAAAGGAAACTGAGAAACACATAGTGGATCATTTGATCATAGTCGTAAAAGTACATATCAAGGCCATGTCACAATATCACATATAAAAGAAATGATCAATGATGCTGAAGGAGATATCTGATCACTTATGTCACATAATTGATCCTCAAAGTACCAAGTCAAAAGGTGGAATAATGGTACTGCATGCAACTCAGGTTCCAACATATAAAATGCTATTTTGATGAACTACATCATATAAGGTGGATGGTGTCACTGAAAGAAAACTAGAGGAACTGAAAAGTGAACCAAAAAATGCTGATGCAACCCGAGGTCTTCACTAACCGCCATGCTACATTGCTACACTATGGGAATAAATGAGCTGAAGTTGACCATGTGAGAAATCATTCGATTATTGGCCATTGATGTATATCATTAAAAAACACAAGATAACTCATCGATAATGATGATGAGAGTCAAGGTAACCCAGTACAATCTGACATGTGAAAATAAATGATTTGAATTCAAACACTCGAGAGAAGCTACCAATCATGAGACATTGATGTATTCTCACTGCTGATGGTGAGGGAGTATACCACTGATGTCTGCAAACCTGAAGGTTTTGAAAAAGGAATCTACACATTATTTCTAGAGTAATTAGTTGGAGTCGATTGGAAAAGTTCTACTGGAAGGAAGGCATTAAAGCATCCCACATCGATCCAGTGTGAGTGTAACCCGCAGGCCAATAATTTGGAAGGAATCAAATGAAGAAAGATCAAGTAACCATACCGAAGCATGTTTCTGAAATACACAAGGTGTGGCTAGTGCACGACATAAACCCTCTAAACCAACCAATAATGAAAGCCAACACAGAGGTGAGGAACCCACCAATAGGGTCAAATGGAAACCAAGGTAGTGCACGAATCCCAATGTGTGATAATGTAAGATGACGTCGAAAACAAGGGAAACCACTCAATCAAAGACCCATGATACTGATCAATGGTGAGTACAAGGTCACTTATCAATGATGGTAATAGGGCTAGGGTGCGGCTCTAGACCTACTATCAAAGAAATTTTTTGAAGTCGATAAGAGCAGACCCGCCAACAAGAATTCAATGGAGACCTTCTTAACTAGCACAAGCAAAGGACCAAGTAGATGATGTGATACTGAACATAACTCTAATAGACCAGGTATGGCCGACTGAAAATGTGTCAAGGGACATTGTAGAAAGGCCAACTTAGGTATACTTCCCTTGAACAAAAGCACGACTCAAATGTGACTATATGGGAACATATGATAACTTTGTATAAATTTGTCATGCAAGAGGCATAAACAAACTCTCCATATGATTGGAAGAGATAACCAACCGAAGGAGTACTGAATCAATGACAAGGTTATTTCTCTCCTAAGTCAAACTAAAGCCCATACTAATGGATGATAGCCTTGATTTGAGTGCTTTGTTCAAGGGTGACACAAGTGACTCTTGCTGCCATCAATTATGGAAGTAAAGTCTTGTTCTTGCTCCTTTTTGCAATATATAATTTTTTTTTCTTTTTCATATTTAAAAATCCTAAAAAAGAATTAAAAAATGTGTATCATATAGTGGAAAAAATGAGTATCTAAATATAGATGCACTAGTTCTTGGGAGTGGAACATTCATATGCTCAATGCAAGGTAACGACACTGGTCAATGGCACTCAAAGGAATGTTCTTTCCATGGGCATAAGGTGTCAAGTTGCAAATGTTAAATGATTGCAAGGTTGATTTTGCATAAAGACATGGTCAAAAAGTGGCTTATACATGAGTCCAAGTGAAGCCGGATTAAGGCCAAAAGTTACAAATAGTCAACATGCAATGCAATAATACAACTCAACCTGTGGGAGCCTCTAGGTTATAAAGCGAGAAAAATAGCGAAGAAGAAAAGGAATGAGGCTCATCACAAAGTCATGATAGGACTAAAGAGGACTCACAAGCCTAGGAAAAAAAGTTCAGCATGGGTACCAAGTGACAACAAGGTACTATCTAGGGTGCCCATGATAAGGTAGGCTCTACCACACAAGTTATGCTACTTCTAAGCAATAAGAAGGTTCTATGTCATATCTTGGTGGGGTTGATCCTAAGGAAAAAATGGAAAAGGAAACTGATAAATGCAGAATGCAGGTGAAAAACCTAACCTATATGCCAATTTCAAGAACCAATACCTATTAGAGCGGATCAACTATAAAAATTCCCAAAGGAGAAGTCTTCCAAGTTATGCATACATAATTAGGAACACTAGACAAGAAGTTAATACATTCCATATATAAAATTCAAATAAAATCTTGTGTGATAGGATACAAAACTTGAAAATTTGTACCTTATATGTACAATATGGTACTGGGAACCACACAGGCTTGTGTCTTAGGCATAATACTTCTTTAGGACAAGCCCCTTGTGGGTGATCTGGAATTTATCTAGGATAAAGAATGAAAGGTATTACAAACTCATGTGCATGGATGTTCCTATATTACTTTATGCGATGGATCGATAAGATTGTGAAATACATAGACACTGAGGCAATAAGAGAAAACATAACAATCAAACATGTAAACAGAACAAGTTTAATAAGGAGTTCACCCAATGCTCCTGGGCTACGTCTCCTAGTCCAGCCTTTCAGTGGTGGCCTCTCTATTATGTTTTCAAGTAGAGTTTTACAACAATGAGCTTGATTCGAGTCTCACTAACAGAATGGAGTCAGTAGGAATGGAGTGCACAGACTCTCCTTACTGAAAGTTGACCTCTGAGGGTCACAGTAGTATGACAGGCCTATACCGAGGAGCTTGCTTGAACCTCTCAAGCCTTCAATGGAGTACATAGGCTCTCTAACTCGCTCTGGCTCTGTCTAGCTCGATGTTGCCTTTAGGGCAGCTCTGCTTCTACTCTCTGTTCTCTGCAGTTGGCTTTCTACGTCTCTGTGTGTTGCCTCTCTATATGCTACCTCTTTCTTCTGTTAGTTTATGGCTTTAAAGCCAGTCCGCTCTTTGACTACTCGTTTTTGCTTCTCAGCATTCTGGTTTCCTTTCCTCTATCCGTTTGAATTCCTCTGCTCTGTGTCATCATCATTGGGTAATGCCTTGTAGGGAGGTGGCCACCTGTTTGCTAATGAGCTGGGTGTCAGATTCCCTTAATCATATTCGAATGGCCATTAAATCTATTTGCTTCAAGATCACTCGTGAACACGAATCGTTTGCCAACTCATCATCCACGTTGGATGTCAAATCCCTGTCATCTTACTTTTTTTTTACCTATTAAATCTGGTTAGTCATCGGGACGCATCTCCACTATTGATCTATACCCCCCAGATCCTACGGTTTTCCTTCATATCAGGTAAACAAGTCACATGACGTTTACTTGTCTGATGCGGGCGGTTTTCTCTCTCTTCCACTGGACGCATGTCGCTCGATGTGTGGCATCGGACGGGACTCAATCAAAACTGCTTACCACCTCGAAGCCTTCCAATATCCTACTGGTTTTGGGGAATCTTGTGCTACGGAACCAAAATAGTTACTTTTCCTGGTTCTATAACCTTTTCGGGTCCGAGTGTTTCGGGGCTTTCCTTCATTGAGGGGGACATCCTTAGCGCTAATCGCATACCAGAATCCACCTCTGTTTCCTGAATAAGCCTCCAATTTTTCCAGTTTCTTGCCTTTGCTCTTTACCATGGGCCAATGGTCTATGCACTTGACCGAGGGTCCTTGTTGCTTCGCTCTGGCCACAACTACGATTGTTATGAGGATTCCTTCTGATATCTTTGATCTTTTCTAGGAATTGAATATTTTAGCATAATTTGAAGTAGTCATGAAAACTTAGAGAGTTTTAGGATCCAACTCAGATCACGTCCTTCCCACTAAAAAGAAAAAAAAAACTTTTGGACCACCAAAAGTTGGTTTCCTTTTAAGCTCAAGTGAGGGTATTGCTTCCTTGCTTGCTCAATTTCTATCCATTTCGCACTTCTTGGCTTTGAACCTTTGAGTTTGATCTTGAGGTACTCGACATCACGTCTATGTGTAGTTCTTACCTTCCTATCCAAAACTATATCTTCCTGCAACTCATTAAGATATTCAGGTAATAGATCATCAATAGAAGGAAATTGACTCTACTCTTTGCGATCTTCAATTAATGAAGTTTCAAATAGTCTCAAGCTATCTGCATTAACAACTGAGTAGATGTGCACGTAAGCTAGTAGATCAAGGCGAAAAGCATTCTCACCAATTTTCTCAAGTATCTTGAAAGGTCCATACCTTATTGGCTTCAGCTTCTTACCTTCACCTTGCATCCTTTCTTTGTTGATATATAGCCAGACATGGTCACCAACTTGGAAACTATGCTCCATTCGATGCTTGTCATGCCTTGCCTTGTACTTAGCTTAGCTCTTTTCTAGTTGTTCCTGTACTGCCTGGTGAATCTGTTGGATTTTTTCAATGAACTTGGTTGCTTTGTCCACATCACTGTGTCTATCAACTGCTATGTATTTACTAAAGAAAAAATCCAAGGGAGATCTCTATGTAGAAGAATGTTTAGCTCGGTTGTAAGAATGTTGCACATAGCATCAATGCTCATCCCAAAGTTTGGGATGCTTGCTGTAATACCCTTTGAGCAACTGGATCATTGTCATAATGACCAGTTTTGTTTGACCATCCATTTGTGGATGAAAAGATGTGTTGTTCTTCAGCCTAGTGTCCATCAATTCCCACAAGCTTAACCAAAATTTCCCAACAAATCGTGTATCTCAATTAGATATTATGGAAGTGGGTAATCCAAAATGAACCCATACATTGTTGAATTGAGGCTTTTGTGATCCATCATAGTTATAAGAAGAACTTCGGCGTAAATCACATGTAGAAAGACCTTTGTCGACACGTTTCGAACCAACCAATGTGGTTCATCATTAGGACAAGTTGAAGCCAAAGCTTTAGCCTCAGCCCATCTCCTACCCAAACTGCGGAAAAGGTATGTAGATGACACTAATGTCATCTGGTCCCATGGACAAGAGGAGTTGGATATCTTCTTCAATCATCTCAACTGTCAGTCCTCTTCCATCAAGTTCACCATGTAAAAAGAGGTTAATGGTTTCCTCCCTTTCCTGGACATTCTTATATCTAAGAATAAGGATGGCTCACTCACCCACTCAATGTTCCGGAAGAAAACACATACTGAGCAGTATCTTCATGCCGACTCCCTGTTATAGACATTTTTGTGCCTTAGAGCATTGAGCATGAAATGTCCATAATCCAAGGGATCCAGAGTCCCTAAAAGAGTTGTTCCTGCCCCTAAAGGAACAAGGTCAACCAATGACAGCTTCTCCCAGAAGTTCTCCACCAAAAACCACTCAGAAACAGTCAATTCAGAAGCTCTTCTAGCTGCCTGCATTGCAATGCACCCCAGTACACTAGCTAGGTGCGTTGCAACACACCTAAAAGCACTACTAGGGTGCGCTGAGCGAGAAATGCCAAATGGCAATGTCATTCCGCAAGGTGTACATACACTAGAAGCTTCCAGAATCTTCCTCAATGACACTTGCCTCAATGAATTCGAATAGTGATGAGTAAGAGGCTCTCAACCTCCAAGTGGAAGCAAGAACTGTCAGAGAGAAGCCACAAGTCAAAACATAAGTTGACTCATCCTCTCTGCTTACATCTATATATGGATCTCTCACCCAGAGGTCCAGGGGGGCTGGAATTTTGTACTTTGCAGAGAATTGCTATTGGTTTGAGATTGAGATTAGTACATTGGGTGATTTATGCTTTGTTGGAGGAGAGGAAGGGATTCCTTTGCTGGGAGGTAGATGCTGGATCGGAACTCACTTGGTTGTATCTCCTCTTGGACTTCCTTATCATATCAATAAAACTATTTGAGTTTCTCCTATGTGCTTGTATATCAATGATGCTTTGTTATATTTGCACATTTAGTTTATATTTGATCCTAAACTAGTTATGAATGTAAATCTATGTCTTTTGTGTAGTTTTCCTCTCTTGTGATCTTGCAGGGACTTGGTGTAAGCTGGACCAGTGAAGGAGCAAGCAGTGGGAAGCGAACAAAGGAGAGAGCAATTGGATCGACAAACTAGCGGAAGACACCCGTTAGTTACATCCTTCTTCTCCATTTACATTTCATAAAGAAGAATACGAAGATAGTTTTCCTTGTTTGTTGCTAAGGCACTATCACACCTTAGAGTGGGATAAGGGCATTCCGAATTGGATACTTTTCCCAACAACAAATTGGCGACTCCACTGGGGATCGTATCTTGTTAGTTTATTTGTGTTTCTATTGTTGTTCTTCTCATAAACTCAGGAGTGTCGAATCGAACTGCATTTGCCATTTTCAAATGCAAAGTAGAGATCTGTTACTCTAGTCCATTCGCTGGGCCTGTTTATGATCTGAACAGCTGATCCACAAGTGCTCTAAAAACCCTTTGTGATAGATCTTAGTCCTCCTTTAAATCATCCCTCTAATTGTACCTAATTGATAGCTTTTATCCGGCCAAAAACTGTAGATTAAACTGCAAACCATGACTGTTGTGTACCTGGGGGGTAATATGGGGCACCAAGGGAGGTACCCAAGGTAATAATGTAATAAGGGGATGGGCCATAGTAATAAATAAGGTGGTTAACCCATGTCATGTAAGGGACCACAAGTAGTTAATAATAATGTAATGGGCCCATGGTATTAGTTGATGGTATGAGGAAACCATGGTAATGATGCATGGTATTGTATGTATGAGGCCTATATAGAGGCTAGAGACTCCACATGGAGGGACATGAAGAGAAGTATTATTGTATGAACAGGCATATGGCTTGTGGAGTGTTCTCCTTCCTTAAGGAGTGAATATATGGTGTTGCCCTGCCTTAAGGGTTTGATAATAAGGAAGCATTTCTATCTATTTTGATCTTGTTATTCTTGGGTTATTTCTGTTATCATATATCTTTTGGATCAGATCTACAACAAGTGGTATCAGAGCTACAACAAGTGGTATCAGAGCACTTTCTTGGACAAACCGTGGAGATTTTTTATTTATTTATTTTTGCAGGGATTTTTTGGGTGGCGAATTTGCAGATCAGATTTGTACGTTTTGGTGCTAGATCTACATAATCTAATTGCAGATCTGTATTCCTTGTGAAAAAATACCCAAATTCAAAAAAAAAAATCAGTTGAATCGGAGTCCGGATGAAGGAGATATCGCTGATTTAAAAATCAGTGGGGTTGCAGACAATTTTCAGGGCAGCGAGTTTGCGGCACAGATCTAGACGCCTTGGTACAAGATCTGCAAAATCTAATTGCAGATCTGGATTCTTTGGGAAAAAATACCCAATTTCAAAAAAAAATCAGTCGAATCGGAGTCCGGATGAGGGAGATATCGCTGATTTAAAATCAGCTCTTTTTGCAGAAATTTTGGGTGACGGCGGGAAAGTAGCAGCGCAGATCTGTAATTCCAGTGTCTGAATCAGGATTTCTATCACATGGGCAGATGCAGAATGGTTGCTCCATTTCCAAAAACAGGTTATAATAGAGATTCTGAGCAATATTGACGAAACTGTGACAATTGCAAATTTTCTCCAAGTAAGTGAATTTTTTCTTCATGGCGACTCTACATTTTACAGGAAAAGATGATGGTCCTACTATTGAAGAATGCATACAAAGATACAAGTCCACATATGGGATATTTTGGAAGTTTCGAATGCTGTCTAATATGAGAGGCGAGGCTCAAAAATGGAATTTCTCACTTGATAACAAACAGTTGACTGAATTCTCAGATGCAAAATTTGAAAAAGTCCTTTTAGACAAATGGTCTCGTGCTAGAAACAAGGAGAATGAGCCACGTAAAGGGTTATTTCCTACCGGTATATCTTTATTGCAGGCTCATGGATTGATTCAGAAAGAGAAAATCATTGTTTCTATCAATCCTAGTTGTAAACATAATTTTATCAGTGTTAATTTGGCAAAAAAATTGCAAGTCCCAGCAAAACAAATTGAACATACACAGGTTGATAATGAGGATGTTCAAGTGTACAAAGATTTGAAGATTTCTATGGATAAATATGTGTTGCATGGTGATTTTTATGCTTCAGAGATGGATAATATGGATGTTGTTTTGGGATATCCTTGGATGGGATCCGTGGGTACTATCAATATTAATGTGCAGAAGAAATTCCTAAAGCTATGGTATAAAAAGAAGAAGATTACATTACAGGATATTTCCATTAATAAGCAGGTAGAGTCCAAGCAGGCTGAAGCAGAAGATGTTCCAGAGTCTGATGATGAGCTAGTAATGATAGATAATCAAACACAAATAGAGGCTGAAGCAGAAAAGGCTACAGGTGCTGATACATCCGAGGACGGCTCAGTGGTTGAAGTCATATTGAAAAAGAAGACACCACAACAGGCACCATAGCAGGGTGAAGTAAAGAAAAAGCCATTGTGGGTTAAAACTTCAACATATCATCACCCACATCACCCCGCAAGACAACCATCAAGATGGAAACCAAGTAGTCACATGACGGATAGCGAGGAGAGAAGATCTACCCACTACACATCAACACAGAAGAGCTGCCACGGTCAACTTCCATCTCAAGCGAGCGAGGCACCAGCGAGATCGAGGGTTCACCTTTCTCTTAGATGGCTAGATGCACGTCCATGGTATCAGTGGACTACTCTTTTGAGTAGATCTTATTATTTATGTTCTTCCCATGTTTCGGGGATGAAACATGCTTAGGGGGGTGGAATGTTATGTACTTGGGGGGGTAATATGGGGTACCAAGGGAGGTACCCAAGGTAATAATGTAATAAGGGGATGGGTCATAGTAATAAATAAGGTGGTTAACCCATGTCATGTAAGGGACCACAAGTAGTTAATAATAATGTAATGGGCCCATGGTATTAGTTGATGGTATGAGGAAACCATGGTAATGATGCATGGTATTGTATGTATGAGGCCTATATAGAGGCTAGAGACTCCACATGGAGGGACATGAAGAGAAGTATTATTGTATGAACAAGCATATGGCTTGTGGAGTGTTCTCCTTCCTTAAGGAGTGAATGTATGGTGTTGCCCTACCTTAAGGGTTTGATAATAAGGAAGAATTTCTATCTATTTTGATCTTGTTATTCTTGGGTTATTTCTGTTATCATATATCTTTTGGATCAGATCTACAACAAGTGGTATCAGAGCTACAACAGTGACCCAGACCCCAGAAACAACTCTCGTTTCTGCTTCAGCGCAGACTCTGTGAAGAGGTTCTGCATTTCAACACAGGTCCCGTGAAGGCTACCTGCGCTGAAGTTCAGTTTCTTTGTGCTGGGGGTACGCTGATCAGCCTTTGCCTTGTGCAGCTGTGGTTACCTGCGTCCTTTTGCTCAGTTTTATCTATGTTTTTGCAGCCTGTTATCAGTGTGTGTACCTATCTGAAACCCTTTTTCTTGGCCTCAATTCCGCCTCAGTTGTATAAAGAAACTGTATTTGTTTTTTGTGTATTTGTTACATCATTTGCAGTTTCCCATTACAAAAGTAAACTAGTCATACTGTCACCCTGAGATCTAGACCTGTCGTAAGTGTCGTTTTGATCTTAGGAGTGAGTTTGTTTGCTGTTCACAGTTGATTGCGCTTTTACTTTTTTCTTTTGGTTTGAATTTATGAATTTCTAGTGTCGAAACAAGTGTTTACTTCAAAATCATAAGTGTCGTAATCGTCTTTTTGAGTTCAAAAAGAAACTTGTTTGTGTTTTTCACTCGAAATCGAATTCAAATTTGTACAACAGCTTTCTTTTTAGGCATCAATATTAAGAAAGTGAAAACAAATACATGCATATGTGCATTTGCATTTTGACAGTTTGTATGTGTTGATTTAGGAAAAGTGCATTTACAGTGTGCTCTATGCTCTTTGAGAAAAGATTGTGTCTTTCTTTTCCCCTTGTAGCTAGGATTTTCATTGTTGAAAAGATATAAAAGCTTGCTTATCATCTTTAGACTGCATTTAGGAATTGTATCATACATCTCGTGTTGATCCAAAAAGGCAAACTTCTAAGAAAGATCAACCTAAAATAAATTGAATGAACTTAACAATGCTTTGTAACTTAACACACAACATAGAGGTCTAGGCTAGAGACGTGTTCCGGCGTCATAAAACCTGGTGACTGTCGATCTCGCTGATGGTTGCGTGATTCCTCCTCAGAGACGATAAGTGCCAATACGGATTGTGCTCCCATGTACCGTCGAGTATATATTGGGAGACCCCTATAGGCATAAAACCTTTATCCATAGGAAGCCGTGTCGGCCGCCCTACTGATCGCAATGCACTGAACACAACATTCGGGAAGATTGACCACCCGTACCTTAAAAAGTATTCTGCGGTTTTGCGAAAAGTTTGGCACACCCTCTACCTAGAACTCCAGAGCAGTTCCTTTTGGACTTTTTCAGACTCTATAACGGAAAAAGTCCATCCGAGCATTTGTCACTTCGGGCTCGTTAAAACATCGAAGGCGACTAGAGTCATCTTTCGCTTTTTCTTGACTCTTTAAAATTGAAAAAGCAAGTTGTGTCAAAGCATCTAAAAATTTATTTTAAACGGAATAATCATCACCTTTCCCTCATTGATCTTCGGAGTTAGACTCTCTTCATCACAAGTTCTTGTAGAATCGCTAGAAAATATTTTGGATAGACTAGATATGTCTGAACAACCATCGACATCCAGGACTGTGTCGTCCGATACAGCAGTGGCACAGCCTCCTACTGCTACTCCAAATATGTTCAATGGTATATCATCTGTCCCGGCAAGTTATCAACAATAAGCCGGAGTCCAATCAGGGACTGCTTCGACGACATGGTTAGTTCCTATTTCTTCATCCAGATTATCATCTGGTATTTCTTATGTTGAAACTCAACAAATTGATCCAATGTGTCTTCAAAGGCCAATCTACCCTTTAAGTACTGGATTGCCACCATATGGAAGGCAATATGTCTTTTCATTGTGCCCTCCTGTAGAACAACCATGTGGGAGTTTACAACAAAATTCAGGTCAAACTGGAATTACGTCCAGTGGTTGGGTACCAATACTGCCTCAACAACCAAGGGTTGTATATTCAATGCAACCAGTCCACCCTGTGTCGGATATTCCCACTATACCTGCTATGGTGACTGCATCGCAAGTACAAGAACTACATGTTGTATGTCAACCCCAAGTTTCTCAGGTTGCAATACAACAGCCTCTTGTCTCAATGACTCAATCACAACCTCAGGTTAGTGGCTCCTTATCTGGAGCGGCTCAGGCTCAAACAAGTACTATGACTCCTCATCTTGGTCAATCATCCAGTATTGAACAACAGCAAATGGTCCAACAATCAGGGCTGGCTCAATTTCAACAACCGCAATTCCAGCAATCATATCAAGGACCTGAGCAACAAGTCTTTGTAAGTAATGGGCAACCGCATTTCCAAAGCGGTTATCAACAACCATATTATAACGGTTATGCCCATCAACCTTGTCAAAGTTTCCAACATCAAATACATTATGCTGGTATGCAAAGACCCACTGCTCAGGCGATTCCATCTTATCCTGGGTATGCTTCGCCTAACCTGAATCAACAGTTGCCCTTTGTAGAAACTCTAGAATTACCAGATCTAAACCGGCTGATGAATGATCCAATTGCTTATGCCCCTTGGTGGCCAGCGATTCCGCATAAACTTCCGTCAGATATTCCTAAATTTAATGGAAATCCAGGTGAAGATCCGTCGAATCATGTGATGACATTTCATCTGTGGTGTTCATCAAACACCCTAAACGATGATTCGATAAGGCTTCGCCTTTTTCAGAGGATGTTAACGGGTCCAGTGGAAAAATGGTATATTGAATTGCCTAGAGCTTCGTTCGACAATTTCAGTACCTTAGCCACGACTTTTTTAACCCATGTTCAATTACCGATAAGGTATGAAACGGGAACGGAAATCCTAACCAACTTCAAACAGACAACGACCACTCACATATCTGATCATATACATGAGTGGCGACGTCGTCGTAGGATGGTAAAAACGTACGTTCCCGATCAACTATTAGCTGAATGGTTTATCAAGTCATTACTTCCTGCCATCACGGAAGATGTGGCAAAGAGGGGAGTCGTGACGGAAGAGAAAGTTATCGCTCGTGCGCAATATCTAGACTTGGTCTATACTCAGTTTGGCATGCTCTACGACAAAATACCTGACGCCCCTAGACCGGAATTCTCAATTCCTCATCCTCCTAAATCAAACAATGACTCTCATGCCGGCGATGGTGTGATTGGCATGACAAACGCGAAATCGACAAAGGCCACATCCAATAAGGCCCGTAAGATTTCAGATCAAAATGCAAATGAGGAACTTCTTGCCTCGGAGGTAAATGTCGTGTCGACTGACAAGGGCAAACAACTGAAGCAACCAGGGGGCAAGAAGAAAAAGAAAGGGAGAAAAAGGAAGCAGGATGAGTCATCTCCTGAAAAGCCTTCTACAAACCCTTATGGGCAAAGGAAACCCCTTCCGAGGTGTCATATATGCGATCAGGATCATCGGACGAGAGAGTGTCCACATAAAGCTGAAGTTAAGAAACTCTTTAAGAGTTCAAAAACCTCAGCAGTATTGACTGATCCATTTCCAAGCACGGGAACCAAACTGGTTGCTAATCAAAATGCTTCCCGATCCGAAGTGCTTATGTTGTCTATCTCAAAGCAGCAAAATGATGCTTTGACAAAGAATAAAGATTACGAGAATCCACAGGTGTCGAATAACAAGGCTAATGAACAACCTAGTAGTTCGACAACAACTTTGACCAAAGTTGTGCCACCCATCATTCCTGAACAAATGATAAAGTCGCCAAAGGGAGTAGTGCACAAATCGACATTTAATCCTCGTGCAAAAATAGCACAGAATTATAATATAATAGAGGACCTGGCCCAATCGTCGTCCGCTATGTTGACACTTGAGGTACCGCAAAATTGCCTCTCCCAAGAGCAAGCTTTATTATCAGCAATAGGTGGGATTGACCCAATGGATTCCAATCTTGTGGCCTTTGATCATAAAGGATATGACCCTCAATTACCAGCTCAACTAGCTTTCCTTATTCAAGTGAAAGCCCTCAACAAAACTGTTCATCGAACAATTATTGATGAGGGGGCATCTACATGCATTATGTCAATGAGTTGCTGGAAAACTTTAGGATCTCCAACCTTGTCGCAATCTTCGACGACATTAAAAGCGTTCGACGGAAGGACATATACCCCATATGGTATCCTAAATAACTTGAAAGTTGAACTAGGAGGGAAAACAGTAGAAATATATGTTGAAGTCATAGATGGGAATCTTGATTACAACATCCTACTAGGAAGACCATGGATATATGCCATGGCAGCTGTTGTGTCGACCTATTTCAGAAAGATTGCATTTCCCTTTCAAGGAGGGATTACAATCGTCGATCAGCAAAACTTCCTCCCCAATGGTTCTGAAGTTACTGGAAGCATTCCAATGATCCATGGAAGCAATCATTCGCTCCAAAATATCGGAGTAGGTCTCCTAAAAGACCCTGCCTTAATGGGTAGTTTTTCCCTACCGCCTTCGAGTAATCTGGTGGAAGTGGCCACAGTGGAATATGAAACCTTCTATATCTAATGGATTTGGACTCCGAGGATGGTTCTTATCTCGTGTCGACCTCGTTAAAAAATGAAACAAGGAGTCTCGAGGATGGTTCTTATCTTGTGTCAACCTCATTAAAAAATGAAACAAATCCCCTTTCCAAATCTCAAAGGTAAACCTTCATTCCAACCACCGAGTTGAATGCAATGAAGCTTGGGGGGCATGCACCTCGATTTGCGTTATTATGCTGGGGGCATGCAAACTTATCACGAGCAGTGTTACTGCAGGGTTCAAGCTCGTTAAAAAAAAAAAAAAAAAAAAAAAAAAACCTGCATCGAGCAGTTTTAGCGCATAGTTCATGCTCGTTAAAAAATAAACATAAAATCGAGCAAGTGTTTCAATCCACGTTTAAGCTCGTTAAAAAATGAACTATCCTCCAGTAAATAACCACCGTGAATGTAACATTGTCAGCCATTAAGGCCTTGGTCGTGTTTGCACCGTCACCTCCACTTTTCCATTGGCCGATCATTCACCTCCATTTGATTGTTTACCCATTTTGAGGAAAAGTTGCGAAGAGTGATTTCACTAGCCATCCTTGTGACACTTCCGTGATTGGAAAATTCCAACCCTTACCTGGAATCAGCTGCTACCCGTTTTATCAATCGTTCCTCAAAAGACGAGTCTTCTTTAAGCGCTTTTCATCTGACTCGTAAAATATGAAAAGATTGCCGAGTTTTGGCCTTCTAGCTCGTTAAAGCGATCGGAATTGCTATCCCTCCTCTAGATTTTAATTTTTTTGGACCTGAGGGATTATTGCACAAAAAGATCGAGCGCTTCTTTTGTTCGGCTCGTTAAAACTATCGAAAATTCATCCCTTCTGTATTGTTTTATACTTTTTCGGACTTGAGGGATTAGATGACGAAAAATGAACTTTGGAGTTATCTTTACGTACCTTTTCAGACTCTCTAAAAATGAAAAGGATTGAGTTATCTTTGTCGTTAGACTCGTTAAAAAGATTAATAGCGACAAACTTGTCTTTAGACGAGAACGCGTTTCACTATCGCTAGGCTCGTTAAAACATAGCGATGGGTTTGCCCGAAGGGCAAATTATAGAACAAGCATATGTTATCCTCCTCAAGCTTGACAAAAATAAAGAGGTACTGGTCAGAAATGACTGGGGAAAATTGGGAAGAAACTCAAAGAACTTTTATTGGTAGCAAGTCGCTCTTGAACATGACACTTCCACTCCGTGCCTGAGTCGGGTTGGGTTGTTTCATTCACCGGTCACATCACCATGGTCTCACCATACCATCCACCTTTGGGGTAAATGCTACCGATCCATCACACAAGTGTCGCTGATATGTTCAAGAGAAGTCATCCAAAGAAGTCAACCGTGTCCCATCCACTACCATACATTATCCTTCATTCTTTCATGACCGCCACCCTGAACCATATATCATCAGATCGTTTTCACCTCCATCAAAATCATTTGCTCCATTCCATGTCACCGATGTGGGATACATTAAGGCCCTCCTTTGACGGATCGCTTCTTGTCGACATCAGCTCATTATCCAAGAAGTTGATCGAGGAACACCCCCTTCAGTACTCTGAAGCTTGCATGCCTCAATGGCAAGTTTCTCACTTCCGGCGACAGGTATACATCAATGACCTTCGACCAAAAGATTTTGCGTGGTGTTTGACGCCAAGTCCTTTATTCACACCACATGAATTGTACTGCAGTACCTTGAGGGTCATTATCATTATCGGTGATTCCTCTCGCGCTTGTTAATAGTTTACATCATTGACTGGTAATCAAGCGATGTCTTTCCATGTTCGACTTCAGAACATTTCTCACATGGATCGACTTGTACTTAGAGTGAATATCGGACGAGATTGAAGACCCCGGATCTAGTTTCATCCATCCGGGCTGCAATATATATTCAGGAAAAATAAATACATTGACATGTACAACATTGCAGCACAGATAGTCATCCTACCAAAAGGATGATGATTTCATCAAAATCATCAGTCTACCATCAGATGATTGTCTGTTCTATGTACAGAAAAATGAATTTATAAAGCTGAGCATGGGAATGCCCGCCTTAGCCAGATCATGAAAACAGTATGGAAAATAATGTATTGTATTGTATCTTATTACAGGTCTCCTCCCAGCATTGAAAGAACTTCAGATCCTCCTAATAAAGAATTTCACCCGATAAACGGCCTCATACTTTAGGGGGCAACTGTTATAGACATTTTTGTGCCTTACAGCATTGAGCATGAAATGTCCATAATCCAAGGGATCCAAAGTCCCTAAAAGAGTTGTTCCTGCCCCTAAAGGAACAAGGTCAACCAATCACAGCTTCTCCCAGAAGTTCTCCACCAAAAACCACTCAGAAATAGTCAATTCAAGATCAATTCAGAAGCTCTTCAAGCTGCCTGCATTGCAATGCGCCCTAGTACACTAGCTAGGTGCGTTGTAACGCACCTAAAAGCACTACCAGGGTGTGCTGAGCGAGAAATGCCAAATGGAATGTCATTCCGCAAGGTGTACATACACTGGAAGCTTCTAGAATCTTCCTCAGTGACACTTGCCTCAATGAATTCGACTAGTGATGAGTAAGAGGCTCTCAACCTCCAAGTGGAAGCAAGAACTAACAGAGAGAAGCCACAAGTCAAAACATAAGCTGACTCATCCTCTCTGCTTACATCTATATATGGATCTCTCACCCAGAGGTCCAGGGGGGCTGGAATTTTGTACTTTGCAGAGAATTGCTGTTGGTTTGAGATTGAGATTAGTACATTGGGTGATTTATGCTTTGTTGGAGGAGAGGAAGGGATTCCTTTCCTGGGAGGTAGATGCTGGATCGGGACTCACTTGGTTGTATCTCCTCTTGGACTTTCTTATCATATCAATAAAACTATTTGAGTTTCTCCTATGTGCTTGTATATCAATGATGCTTTGTTATATTTGCACATTTAGTTTATATCTGATCCTAAACTAGTTATGAATGTAAATCTATGTCTTTTGTGTAGTTTTCCTCTCTTGTGATCTTGCAGGAACTTGGTGTAAGCTGGACCAGTGAAGGAGCAAGCAGTGGGAAGCGAACAAAGGAGAGAGCGATTGGATCGAAAAACTAGCGGAAGACACCGGTTAGTTACATCCTTCTTCTCCATTTACATTTCATAAAGAAGAATATGAAGATAGTTTTCCTTGTTTGTTGCTAAGGCACTATCACACCTTAGAGTGGGATAGGGGTATTCCGAATTGGATACTTTTCCCAAAAAAACTCCCATCATTTCCCCGCTCAAAAGTTGGGTGTTCTTAGCACCCTCGCTACTTGTGAGGATTTCTGATAATGAGAGCTTCGATAAGGAAAAATCCCATCTCCTTAATGTCTTTGTGGAGAATGGCTATAGTAGGCGCCTAGGTCAGAAGGCTTTCCTTAAAACCTCTAAAAATTCGTTAATTAAAAAAGAACCTAGAGAATGCCTGCTAGGTGTCCATCTTCCCTATATCCAAGGAACCACAGACAAGATTGCTTGGATCCTTAAGAAGTATGACATTCCCTCAACCTTTAGGCCCCTCAACACCATTTGTAAATCCCTCCGATCGGTGAAAGATCCCATTGACCCTAAAGACATGAAGGGTGTCTACTTGATCCCTTGTTCTTGTGGGACCCCCTATATCGGGGAAACAGGGCGCTCCATCCATCAAAGGATCAATGAACATGCAGCTGACCTAAGACATGGGAGAACCAAGTCTTTAGCGTTAGCAGAGCATGCAGAAAAGACCAAACATCTTGTTTGTATAGAGGAGGCCAAGGTCATTGCCAAGGTTGTGCAATTCCATCATCGTAAATTCAGGGAATCTATTGAAATTGAAAGAAGGCCTGAAAATCTCAATAGAGATGACGGCTGGAAGATTAGCAACTGTTGGATCCCTGCCCTTTCTACTTAATCTTGTTTTTGTTGTTCCCCTTAGTTTCCTGGATCTTTCTCCTTTGAGCCATGTCTTTTCCTTCCCCCTAGGGTTTCTCCTTTGGCTCAGTGGTTTACTTTTGGTCCTATTCTTGACCTTATTGTTTTTATAATGTGTCGCTCATTCTATTTATTTTACCAATATTCTTTAATAGCTTATTTTTCCTTTTAATCAATTTTATTAAAAAACCCCTTTACTTATCCCTAGTGATTTAAATAATTAATTAGATTAGTTAATGAAACAACCTTAGAATAATATAAATAAATAAATAAAGGAATGAATGAATAAATAAGTAAGTAAGTAAATAAATAAATAAATAAATATTTATATTTATAAATAATTAAATATAGAAATTAAATTAAATAAAAGAAATTTAACCAATTTTCATTAATAGTTCCCTATATCAATCCTAAAAATAACCCCCCCTTTTACCTATCCCTGATGATTTAATAAATAATTAAATAATTTATTTTAACAACCATAGAATAATAATAATAATATAATTAGAATCACATTCTTGGCCCTAAGGAATTAATAAATTAATTTAATAGCCATAGAAAATCTTTCTTAAAAACCTGCTTTTTACTATTATATAAATTCAATAAGGAATTAAATGTATTAAAATAGAATCACTTTATAATTTAATTTATTATAATATTTTAATTACTTATTAGAGAGAGAATTTAATTACTATAACTATGATATTTATTTTTTGACTAAAATATAATATAATTTAATTACTATAAATATAATATTATTTTTAATTTTTAACATTATTTATCTGTTTTTTATAGTTGTTGATGCTTAACCTAGTCAACCTAGCTGTTTGGAGGATCTGCTCTTCCTATTTAAGATGCAGTCATGATCTGACTCCTCAACTTGTCCTGACGATGAACCACACTAGTTGGTTCGAAACGTGTCGACAAAGGTCTTTCTACATGTGATTTACGTTGAAGTTCTTCGTAGAACCCATACATGCTGAAAGAATAACTTTGCAGTTTGTTCAGTTGTAATCTGTTTGTTACAAGGTATTAAAATACACATTTTTCTAAACCTATCCACAACAACATATAAATAGTCATGACCTTTCCTAGATTTAAGCAGTCCTCCAACAAAGTCCATGGAAACACTTTCCCAAGGATGAGAAGGAATTGGTAGTGGAGTGTACAAGCCTAGTTTTCTATTGCTGGGCTTGCTTTTAGCACACATGGTGCACCCTCTTACATATCTAGAAACTGTCTCATTCATTTTCGACCAATAAAAAAATATTTGCAGCTGTGCAACTGTTTTACTTACCCCAAAGTGACCTGATATTAGAGAAGTGTGTGCTTCTAGAATTATCTCTACTCTTTCAGTTTGTGGAAAGCATAGCTTCCCACAATCATACGAGAGTTGGTCTTTAATATGATAATCAAATTCTTCTACCTGTTTGCCTTGACTTAAAGTTGCATATACATCTTTAAAATCTATATCTTGAGCATATTGTTCAATGTAGCCCTCATGCAATATTGAATTATGCTTAAGTATAGTAGATGCATTTATAATTGGTCTAGACATCATATTTGCAACTTTATTGTGTATGCCCTTTTTATATCTGATGAATAAATGAAAATGTTGTAGAAAACCCATCCGTCTATAGTGTCTTGATTGCTGCAACTTAGTTTGGGAGTGTAGATATTGAAGTGGTTGATGATTAGTATGTATAAATTTCTCTTTGCCCATTAAGTAATGTTTCCACTTTTTCACACTCTGTACTAATGCATACAATTCTTTATCATATGTGGGATAGTTAACTACTACAGAATTAAATGTCTTAGAATGATAATATATGGGCTTACCATGATGCATAAACATTGCTCCCATGGCATAGTCACTGGCATCTGTTTCAATCTCAAATTGCCTTTGAAGGTTGGGTAGTGCTAGTACTGGTGTTGTACTAATATTTTCTTTCACGGTGTCAAAAGCTTTCTGTTGTTTGCCTCCCCACTGAAACACCTTGTTCAATCCTGTTAAAGCATGTAAGGGAGATGCAATCAAGGAAAAGTTAGAAATAAACTTTCTCCAATATTGTGATTCTCCTAAGAAGCTTCTAACCTCTGTAGCAGGTTTGGTCTTAGGGCAATTTACAATGACTGCAACCTTATAGGGAACTATCTTCAATTCACCACTCCCTACTATATGTCCCAAATAATTCAAAGATGTTTTTCTGAATTCACATTTTGAGAGTTTAACATAAAGTTTTTCTCTTTTCAAAAAATCTAGTGTTTGCTTAACATGATTTAAATGTTCTTCCCATGTTTTTCTAAATATAATAATGTCATCCAGATATACAATAACAAAATCATCAAGAAAAGGTCTGAGTACATCATTCATTACTATCATGAAAGTAGTAGGAGCATTAGTTAATCCAAAAGGCATAACCAGCCACTCATACAATCCCTACTTTGTTTTGAAAGCAGTCTCCCATGCATCTTGTTTTGCAACTCTGACCTGATGATAGCCACTATGAAAGTCTAACTTGGAAAAATAAACATCTTCTTTCAACTGATCTAATAGATCATCTATGTGAGGAAGGGGATAACGATTTTTGATCGTTATCTTATTCAATGCTCGGTAATCAATGCACATTCTCCACGAGCCATCTTTCTTTTTCACCAAAACGATTAGAGACCCACATGGTGATGTGCTAGGTCTGATGAACCCCTTCTCGAGCAACTCATGTCCCTGCTTCTTGATTTCCGTATTCTCTAAAGCGGACAACCTGTACATTCTGATGTTAGGCAATGGAGCATCTTGCTGCAATTAATGTCATGCACTATTCCTTTTTGGGTGGAAAACCTTTAGGTTCTTGAAACAATACATCATATTCTGAATTTTTTTTTTTTCTAAATTAGCTTGTTGTTTAGCCTCACAACCTTCAAATACATTGGTTTTATCAGGTTTCTTTTCCTTTACAACCATCAGTAAAAATTGTTTGCATGAATTTACAATTCGTTTCATCTGCCCCTGAGTTTATGAGATTATAATTATTCTTGAGCTTATGAGCTCTTACAATATATTTGATTCCATATTTAACGAGTAGATACTTGTTCTCAGCTCTATAGAAAATATCTCTTCTATCATACAAGTAAGGACTTCCTAAAACAATTCCACATATATCCAAAGGAACTATATCTAACTCAACCTCATCTACAAATGCTGACCGAAAAGAAAACTTAGGTTTACATTGTCTAGTCACTTGTAGCTTTGCTTTATTACATAGCCAACCTAATGGATATGGTTTCTTGTGAGGTGTGGTTAATAATCCCAACTTCTTTACAATTGCATCAGAAATTAAATTTACATGTGAGCCACTGTCAAACAAAGTATCAATCTTTTGATGATTGGAAATAACTCGAATATGAAAAATCTCACATCTTTTTCTCTCATTTTCTTCATTTTCAGTAGATTGTACAAAATTACTAGTAGGTGCTTCAGAATTTTTACCTTTTATACCTGTGACTGCGGTTGTTGCTTCATCTCCTGAGTCTGACCCCAAATCTTTTTGAATAGCTGCAGAAATCTTCTTCTTCTTTCCCTCAAACTTCCTAGGTTTCAGCTCTGAATGCAGAATCCAGCAGTGTTCATCATCATGCCCATCCTTCTTACAGTGAGTGCATGAAGACTTGTTTTTCTGTACAATATTTTTCTTCCTCTCTTTCCATTTCTGATTGCTTTTCTTATTATTTTTTCTTGCAGTGGATTGGGATGATCCCCCAACTTCTGGGTTCCCATTCTTACCTCTAGCTTTGAGATTCGTAGCCTAAACGGATACCTCATCTATGCTAGTGGGATTAAACATGAGGATAGTGTGCCTCATGTAGTTGTAGACCACCTATATACTTCAACAAAGTTTCAGGTGAGTCTAAAGAAATTCCTAAAATCAAAGCTCTTTTCCTAAATTCTTGGGTGTAACCTTGTACACTTTTCCCTTTTAGTTGTTGAAGAGTTTGCCAGCTCATCATGGCTTGCTGCATGTAGGCTAGTGGATAGAATTTCTCTTTAATTGTAGAAACAAATTCACTCCAGACAGAAAGAATATTACCATGTTTCTTCATGTCATCTTGTGTCTTGCCTTCCCACCATAACAAGGCAGTGCCTCCAAGGCATACGCTAGCTAGCTAAATCTTACTCTTGTCTGAGTCAATGCTCTACACTCTCTAGTAAACATCAATCTGTCTGATCCAATTATCCAGCTTCTCTGCATTCAACTCTCCATCATATATTGGTAAATAAAATTTCACATCTAATTTAATCAAAGATGTCTTCTTTTTATTTTCAGGGCTATTAGGAGGCATGAGAAATTTTTCTTCTTTCCCTTTGCCTTTGGAGTGGTCATGGAGGAGAGATTTTTCTACTCCTTTGTCTTGTTTGGAGCTTGATGCATCTTCATCTCTATGTTTCTTATAGTCCCTATACATTTCCTCCACCATGGATTTCAGGGTCATAAAACTATCCATGAACTGGGGGTTTAATTCCAATGGATTTTCTCCTGACATTTTCCTTTTAGAATAGACTCTTCCAATTTCCAGGTTAGTTTCAACCAATTCTCCTTCTAATTTAAGCTTTGTTCTAGTTAGCATTCAACAAAAAAATCCAGCACAAGATCGTCTAACCTTAATAAACTTGAGCTCTGATACCACTTGATCTCGAATTTATCCAGGATAAAGAATGAAAGGTATTACAGACTCATGTGCATGGATGTTCCTATGTTACTTTATGCAATGCATCGATAAGATTGCAAAATACATATACACTGAGGCAATCACAGAAAACATAACAGTCAAACATGTAAACAAAACAAGTTTAATACGGAGTTCACCCAATGCTCTTGGGCTATGTCTCCTGGTCCAACCTTTCAGTGGTGGCCTCTCTATTATGTTTTCAAGCAGATTTTTACAATAGTGAGCTCGATTTGAGTTTCACTAATAGAATGGAGTTAGTAGGAATGGAGTGAACAGACTCTCCTTACTGAAACTTGACCACTGAGGGTCACAGTAGTATGACAAGCTTATACCGAGGAGCTTGCTTGAACCTCTCAAGCCTTCAATGGAGTGCACAGATTCTCTGACTCTCTCTGGCTCTATCTAGCTCCATGTTGCCTTCAGGTGAGCTCGGATTCTACTCTCTGTTATCTGCAGTTGGCTTTCTATGTCTCTGTGTGTTGCCTCTCTGTATGCTGCCTCCTTCTTCTGTCAGTTTATGGCTTTAAAGCCAGTCTTCTCTTTGACTACTCATTTCTACTTCCCGGCGTTCTGCTTTCCTTTCCTCTGTCCATTTGAAATCCTCTACTCTACATCATCATCATTGGGTAACGCCTTGTAGGGAGGTGGCCACCTGTTTGCTAATGAATTGGGTGTCAGATTCCCTGAATCATATTCAAATGGTCGTTAAATCTGTTTGCTTCAAGATCACCCATGAACACGAATCATTTGCCAACTCATCATCCACGTCGAACATCAAATCCCTGTCATCTTTTTTTTTTACCTGTCAAATCCAGTCGGTCATCGGGATGCATCTCCGCCGTTGATATGGACCACCCCAGATCCTACGATTGTCCTTCATATTGGGAAGACAAGTCGAACGACATTTACCCATTCGATGTGGGTGGTTTTCTCTCTCTTCCACCGAACGCGTGTCGCTCGGTGTGTGGAATTGGGCAGGACTCAGTAAAAAATGATTACCACCTCGAAGCCTTCTGATATCCTACTAGTTTTGGGGAATCTGACGCTATGGAACCGAAACAATTAATTTTCCGGGTTTTATTGCATTTTCGGGTCCGAGTGTTTCGGGGCTTTCCTTCAATGAGGGGGATGCCCTACGATACACAATTAGCACTAATTGCATATTAGAATCCACCTCTGTTTCCCGAATTAGCCTCTGGTTTTTCTAGTTTCGTGCCTTTGTGCTTTACCATGGACCAACGATTTACGTGCTTGACCGAGGGTCCTTGTTGCTCCGCTCTAGCCACAGCTGCAATTGTTATGCGGATTCCTTCTGATAGCTTCAATCATTTCTAGGGCTTGAATCTTTTAGCATAATTTGAAATAGTCATGAAAACCTAGAGAGTTTTAGGATCCAATTCGGATCAGTGGGGCTCAGGCCAAGCACTCCTTTGTTAGTTAAAACTCATGGATTCAAAAAGTTCCTCTTGTGAAGGCAACTCAACTTCCAAGAAATCATAAGAACTAGAAGGATCAAAAGAGGGAATTAAGGGGTCCCATGTTCCCATAGGAGAAATCACTTGGTCAACTGTCGGGACCAAGTTCCGAGAAGGAAAATAATAGTTCAAAGGATCCTTCTCAGAAGCAATTCAACGTTTAGGATACAATGCCACAGAGTTCACTTGTGGTCAGGTATAGTCTACCTGAACACTTGGAACATACCAAGGGGTATTCTATAGTAAATTCGAATTAGGGGGGTGATTAACAGATGCAAGCTAATCAATAGTGACAATATTTCTGTTACGAGGAAAATACGTCGCTCGAAAGAGTGAGGACACCACAACATTCATATCATAGACAAAATCATGCCCAAGTAGCATATTAAATTCTAAAGGGCAATCAACCACCATCATATCAATTAAGATAGTCCTCCCACCTAAATTAATATGCAATTGAGGAAGAACACCCATAGATTCACCAGGTCTTCTATCATAGGCTAACAATTGACTATTAGTTGCCAACACCTTTGGAGAACCCAAATATTTCCAAGTCAAGGAGGATATAATACTTGCAGAGGATCGTTTATCCACCATACATTGATAGACGTTTGTGGAATTAACTCTAACCCTTATTTGGAAAGGTGCGATAGAAGGAAGATGAGGCTCGACAAGATTATCCAAATCAAAGGAGATACTCCTAGAACTTGGAAGGGGTACACTCAAAGAGACCGGAATGTCCCCTAGATCAAAAGACTCTGTACTAGAAATCAAGAATACTATGTTGTTAGGCACTTCACCCCCCAAAATAGGAGTGGAATAAGCCAAATATTGAACTGTCTTGACCACTTCATCAACCAATGGTTGATTAGACTGTTGAGAAACCATAATAGATTCAGGAGTAGAAGAATCGTCAGACTCGGACCATAAACTTTGTACCAATGAAATACTAGGGAAAAAATAAGTAAGATGGTCTCCCCTACATAGATTTGTACCAATTTGAAATACTAGGGAAAAAATGAGTAAGATGGTCTCCCCTACATAGATTACAAGGGAAATTTGGTTTAAATATTCTACACCTAGGTTTCTGATCAACATCCATTCCACCAACATGACTAGCAGTGGTTGGTGGAGATTCCCCAACATGAATCATAGAGGATAGTGACTCTTTCCCAAGAGAGATAGGACTTGTGCCCCTAGTCCTACTCATAGAAGAAGGTGAGTCAACAGAAATATGACTCTCAGAGGTAGGTGACCCATTGCTAGTATGACATGCAGTGACTAGACTTATGCCCCTAGTCCTAATCACAAAAGTAGGTAAGTCAACAGAAATATGACTCATAGAGGTAGGTGACCCATTGTTAGTATGACTTGCAGTGACTAGAATTATGCCCCTAGAGTGACTTGCAGTGGCTGAAGTCTCATCTCCAACATGAATTGCAGGGGTTGGTGATGATTCATGGATAGAACTACTCTTATTCTTCTTCTTCCTCTTTCTCTTCCTTTTAGATCTCTTATTACAAGAGGGAGGAGAAAGAGGAATCCTAGATTTCTATTTTGAAGAAGATGAACAATTAACACCCATTTGATGCCCTTGAAATAAAGCATTCGTTTGAGAAGCTTCAAGAACATTTGGAATATTCAGAGTCGACCAAAACCAAAATGGTAGTCCAACATTCAATCTAGGAATATTCAAAGTGGCCATCAAGGGGGTACCAATGTTTCCAAAGAAAGGAAAAGCACAAGGATCCCATTTTGGAAGGGCCCCTTGGCTGGCCTCCACAAGAATATAGGCCATACCCAACTTACATGTAAATCCTTCCCTTATGCGATCGTACAAATGACTTTCCAAGGAAGAGAGATGTACAATTAAACCTTTTCCCTTAAGGAGGAAACTCCACAACTTAAAAAAAAAAGATCAAAAGCTTTCCAAGACCAGTGGAGTGGTTGGCCAGTCACTTAGAATATAAGGTACAAAAGTGACAAGACAAATGCACCTAAATCCAACTAAATACAAAGAGAAAATAACACTCCACTATAAAGTCCCTAAAGATGCAACCAATCAAGTAATTTCCAAGTATTTCTACTCCGCGTGATGAGGACCGGACACCAAAATACAAGAAAGTGAAGTAAAGGGCCTTCCGAAGATAGTTTGGGATAATTACAACCCAAAACTAATAGCAAAGGTTGCATAAAAAGTACGTTGACCTCTAGACAAAAGCCTTTGCCAGTGCAAGTAACCTAGCTTCACAAGGGCACCCTCGAGAAGTACTAATGAGAGTGATATAACGTCTACCTTAGGTACCACGAGTATTCCCCCCATAGTCACCTATGTGGTCCCTATGAATGGAAAATAAGGCCACCAGTTCGTATCGGAAGTCGGATAGAATAATCTTTGGCCGAAATCTGACATGTAGGAGAGGGAGTATCTCTCTTCCTTGCTTTCACTCACCCTCATGCTTAACTCCTCGAAGAGAAGAGATTTCCTGGACATATTAATGATACTGGATTTCACTCTTTTAATCAACTTATATGTTTAAATTCAGAGTGGCCTTAGAGAGTTAACTCTCTACACACCTTTTCCAAGGCCCTAAATGACCTAGACTAGTTGATGTAACTATGACAAATAAAAAAATTCTAGTTCATTTTAGTTTTAGTGCTTGATTTTATTGGCTATTCTTAAGTCAAGGGTAAAATGGAAGTGCAACTTATGATGCTATTTGACACAAGAATAAATCAATAGAAAACCTAGCTACATGCATATGCAACTCTTTTTTTCCAATGAAAGAGATTTCTACAAAAGGTTCTACAAACAAACTAAGAAAGAAAAAATTTCTTTTCTTTTTCAAAACACACGCTCACACACTCAAAATCCACAAAAAGATTAAAAATTCTTATAGTGCATCTATCCTAATGCAAACTAAAAATTCTTATAGTGCATCTATCCTAGTGCAAACTAAAAATGCTTAATGCAAGATTCCAAGGATTTCTCTTAAAGCAAGCTAATGTGTTTCTCAAAGAGATAAAGAGGCCAAAACTTGAAAAAAGAGAGGAAGAAATTCAATGAATTTTTTCCCCAAAATCATGAAAATTCAACCTATGAAAGGACTTCACACTTTCTCAAAAATGATAAGAAGACAAAAAATGAAGGCAACAAAAAGATGTTTTTATCCTTTTTATTTTTAAGGGCACAAAGAGTTCTTGAGAAAACAAAACTACTAAAGACTTCAAGATCAAATTTGAGCATAAAGAACCTCAAATTTCACAAGCCATAGGAATCATTAACATGATAAGACTTAAAGTGAAAAGAGGCTGCAAACTCAAACAAACTGATTTGAACAACAACATACAAACTCCAGCAAACAAGAAATATTTCAAGAAGACCAAGAAAAACTTTTCAAGATTGCAAGAACTTTCTCAAAAACCAAGAAAAAAATATGTCAACTTTTAAGAAAGAAAGGCAAAGCAATGTAAAGGCTAGGTTATAAGTGAATTGAGACCAATTTCCTGTTCCAAAATATCAAAACAACCAAGAACTTCACTAAGAAGCCTTGAACCCAAACAAAAAAAATAATTCTTCACCAAAAAGAAAATCCTAGGTTGACTAGTTTTTTGCACAAAGAGAGATAGGAAACTGAAAATATGTAGGAAGCAAGACTCTCCCAAACAATCAATGACTAGACAGAAGCAATAAAAATCAGGCAAAACCATTTACTGGACTCAGGATCTGAAAAATTCATTCAAAACCAAACATACGTGACTATGTAGTGACAGAACTGCATGTATACACGACTGTACTCAAGAAAACACACATATACACATGTTTCTTTGAAAAAAAGCACGTGCGTACATGACTGTTTGAACTAAAAACCACGTATAAAAAGGGTAGCAAAGAAAAATAAAAATTTTAGGCCTGATCCAAAAGATCAAACTTTTTTGCCAGATTGCAAAAAAGTCAAAGATACAGGAAAAATCAAGAAACCAAACAAAGAAATACAAAAAATTATTTCCTAGTGGAGTTGCCAATTTTGTTACGAGAAAAAATACCCTAGGGTTTGGGTTGGAAACCCCAGCAGATCAAAGGGCATACACCAACAAGTAGCAAGAAAACAATCAATCCTAATGCTTAAACTACTAATGTGGGATGAAGAGAGAGTACCTGTAGGTCTTATGTATTAAGATGTTCCTGTAGGGTTCAAACCATCTGCTTCCTCTAATGCTTCAAAACCTGCAACTCATTCCAGAAATCATATATACTAGCAGTAGTTCGAAGCATGTTCAAGATATCAATGTTAGATCATATATGCATATGGATATAAAACATGAAATCATACATAATTAGATTATAACATGAATAAAAGCATAAATATCATAACATCAGGAATAAGACAAAACTTCTTTATTGATGTCTGCAAAGAAATATGGAAGAATACAACTTGATTTGACCATAGCTCCAAGAGAAACCTTCCTCCGGATCCATCCGTCTGAAGCCTCAACAATCCTCTTTCAAATTCATACACGTAGTTGTCATATAAAGGAGATGAACTTCTCTGTGAGGAAAAAAGTGTTTCCTATACCTCAGGGTGTAAGAGGCACAAGGATAAATTAGATTTGATCAGGGACCAATTGGATATAATATCAATATCCTATCCTCCCCCACCTTTAGGCCTTCCCATTAGGTGTATTTATACCACCTCAAAATAGTTGTTTCAATTGGGACACATTTAGGCCATGAGCTCCTATAGGTGGGCTTCCAGTGTAACCCGTAAAGCCCACACAAAAAATGGGGGATTTTATATATTTTAATATTTCAAATTATATACGCGAGTTGGGTATAGGTGAATCCGCATGTGTATGTGGGTTGGGTATAGGTGAACCTGCGTGTGTACATTGGTTGGGTATAGATGAACCCGTGTGTGGAATATAAAATATTATTTTTTAGTAAAAGGACCAAGTATGAAGGGAAAGGGCTTCCCAAGGCCATGATTCAGAGCATAAAATCTACCAGGGTGGAAAATGGTGCTATAACACCAATAACTCCTCCTAGAAAGGCTGGGAGGTCTTGTAGACACCTAGAGCGATGGGAAGCCCTCGAGTCCCCTATGGTGCCTTATAAATTCTATGTGAATATACTGTGAGGGGGATTTTTTAACAAACCAAATGAATCACATATATAAGGCAAAGATTTTTTATTTTTTTATTTTTTTATTTTCCCTTTAATCTCTTTAATGTGTGAAACAATCAATAAAGAGGTTTGTAAGTTTTTTGCGTATGACAAAAATTCCTAAAATCCCTAGTGTCCTTCCTCTTAATCAACAATTGGGCCTTACGAAGGCTTTTAAAAGGGTATTAGGGCCATGTCCCATATGTACTAACGACATTTCCAACAACCAAAAAACCAAGGTATGGAAGAGGGTTATAATGAGGGGTATTGGGGTCACATCCTAAAAGTTCTGGTGACACTTCCTATAGGCTGTTCAAAATTTACTCCAAGTGAAAGTGCTCCTGCACTTGCCACATATAAGGAAAGATGTCCTAAAATTTGGCGACTAAGGTACCTACGTCTAATGGGGATGAGAGAATCTTAGCTTCAAGTTTTCAACTTCGGACCCAGGGCCCCTACTTAGTTTTAGGAGACAACAAGGAGGCTTGTGATAATATGATTTCTAGGCCTTGCCCCTTCACTGGTTTTTTCTTTCATCAATGGTTTTGGAACTGGATTATGTATGATTTGAAAGTTCCCTAAAAGGAAAAGTTCTATGTTTTGAATGAAAAACAACCACTGTGGTTTATGGGATGCCTACCCCCATGGTCCTAACCTAAACTATTAAATTATTGTGTGACCCCTGTGGGGACTTTAAATGGTTCAAGTTAAGGCTTATTTTTAAAGAGTTTTTGCTTTGCTTAGGGTGTGCCAAAATGTAAATTCAAAATAAACTAAGTACAAAGATTGCAAAAGAGTATACCCTTTGCACAAAGTTTAAATTAATTTAGTGTGTGATGTGATGGTGTGTGCAAGGTGAATGGTGAACATACAAAGTGTTTGAATTGCAATAATGTGGATATGTGATGATCCTTTACAATCCCCCCTAATTACACTATGTTATGTTGTTCCTTGCAAAAAGGAAAAAATGTGTGGATAATGGTGATCTGGATCTTGGGGAAGACCCTCAACATCTAAAAAATTGAAATGTCGGAAGAAGCAGAGAACAAACAGTAGACAAAACCACAAATATTTTTTTATTAAAATGAAGAATAACAGTAAAAGCTACATTGTATGGAAAATCCCTCATTTTTACAAAGTGAGACCCAAATTTATAGTCTTATGAGTTACAATACCATGGGTGGATACTATGGGTAAATGCCATGGGTGGATGAGCTACAATACCATGGGTGGATGCGACTTTCTGTTTGGAACATCCCCGCCCCCCCCCCCCCCCCCCACAACAAAGAAGAAATTGTCCCCATTTCCTAAGGTTCCCTATGAAGAAACTTTTGTTGAAGATGAGTTATGGGTTTGTGTATGACCCACAACCAAATGCTGTTGAAGCTAAGGGTTTTGTGTGGTTGACCCATAACCATTATACATGAAAATCCAGGGATAGAGATACTGTTAATTTTAGGCAACAATGGTATCTTCTATGCTTTAGAGAAATTTTACTTCAATTTCTTTATTATCCCATGATCCAGATTTAAACAAGAACACAAAAAATTACAGAGATAACCATAAATACAGAGATACAACAAAAATAATACTTCATTTCATTAATGTAAAATAATGAAATATGCTTACAAATAGAAATGGAAATAAATTAGCTCAGGTGATGGTAGCTTATCTCTAAGGAGAGATGTGGCAGCCACATGCCTTTGAATTGTCTTACAATGAGGCTTGAAGGCCTATTTATTGTTGAAAAACAATGAAAAACCCTAAACATCCAAAACCCTAACCCTAGGAGATGAAACAACAAACTATGGGCCCCGCTTTGGGTAAATTAGTACATCAACTTCCTGGGGTCATAACTTTGGCATACCATCTTCGTTTGATGTGCACAATACCTCATTAGAAATATCTACCTGAGGAAGACAACTTTGGGATGAACAACATCGGTCCATGGACCCATGTTGCTCATAGTTTTCCAAAAAACTATCATTTAGGGCCTTAAAATGGCTTCGGAAGTTCAGGACCCAAAAAGCTACCAAAAATAGTAAATTGTGCTACAAATAAGGAAACTAAAAATTGAAAGAAACAATGGTGGGGGTCCAAGTGGATTTGCTGGGTGGCCACCAATATCCACTTGGATCATTCCTCCTCCCTCAGGAAGAAATGGTCCCCATTGCGTTGAGTTCCTCCATGAGATGAGGAAACTTCTGCTGAACTTGGTCACTGGTGAGCCACTTGCCCTGGTGAAGGTGTTGGCTTGCTTTGAAAACTTGATACAGTTGGATCTTCTGCTCGTGAGTGTGCTTGATTTTCATGTCCATGATCAGATTAGTTACATCTTATTCCATGCAATCTGGATTTAACTCTATTGGTGTGAGCTGTTCTGCAATGTCAGATGTGTCTAGTAATGGTGGAAAGTATGGCCGAAGGTGGTCCACATTGAACACTGGGTGCAAGCCAAGGAATGGGGGAATGTTGAGCTCAAATTCATTATCTCCCACAACCTTGGAAATTGTGTAAGGATCATATCAGAGTGGTATGAGTTTCCGATAGGCTCTGGCAAGGCGTTACTTTTGCAAATGAAACCAAATTTTGTTGCCGACCTGAAACTTATGTAGCACCCTCTGTTGATCATGTCGTTGCTTGTACTTGGCATTCGATTTCTCTAGAATATCGTGGACCTGCTGGGGGATATGTTGGATGTGCTCAATGAAGATGTTGCCTTACTTTTTTTCAAACTGGACATGAGTCGAATATGCTTGAGTAGATGCATATGGAAAGGCCACATCAATTAGACATAGTAGCTAGAATCCTAAGCCCACCTGGAAAGGGCTGTGGCTAGTTGAGCTATGGAGATCTCGCTTATAGTTGTGTTGAACTTAGGGGAGACTCTCATCCCATGTGTGTGGATTCTTTGAGTTGTACATGCATAGAATGTGTACGATGCTCCTGTTGACAACCTTTGTCTGTCGATCAATTTGGGGATCGAAGGCTATGGACGTAGTGAGTTTGGTGTCCAGTATTGACCAGAGACTGGACCAAAATGTACCGAGGAACCTGTTGTCCCAATCTGAGATGATAGATTGTGGGATCCCAAAGTGTACCCACAATCATTCGAGGAAGAGTTTAGCAGTGGCTTCTATTGTGATATTCTTCTTACAGGGTGCCATAATGGCCATTTTTGAGTACCTGTCAATGACCAAAAAACAACAGTCATTTTCATGCCTAGTACAAGGAAGGCCTGACATGTAATCCATGGAGATGTATTCCCAAGGTCAACTAGGGGTAGGTAGTGGAGTATAGAGGCCTTGATTCTTGATGGTTGGTTTGGTAATGGCGCAGGTAATGCAAGATCTGAGGTACTTCCTGACATCCTGTCGAAGATTTGGCCAATAGAAATACTTCTGTAGTACTGCCATCATTTTCTCGACCACGAAATGCCCAATAGCCTAACTATAGTGTGCTTCCCAAATCATCTTCACATGCTCACTTGAAGGAACACAAAGGTGACCTAGGTGGCATAACAAGTCATCTTGGAGGTGAAAATCTAGAACATGCTAACCCTCCAAGAGTGTCTAATATGTGGCAGAATTTTGGGTCGCTTTTGTAGATAATTGTCCAATCAGAAGTCTCGTTCCCACAAGAGTTGAGCACGGTGGTTAACACCATAATCAGTGGTCGATTGAGGAAATTTGGAACATTATTGGTGCTGCCCTTCTTATACTTGATATTCAAATGGAATTGTTGCAGGTATGTGGACCACTTCTGATGGCAATCATTCTGTAACTTCCCTTGCGTCTGTATGAATTGCAAGGGCTAATGGTATGTGTGGATGATTGTTTCCTTCCCCAAAATGTAATGCTTCCATTGTCGACAGGCCTACACAATGGAAGTCATCTCTTTGTCATAAGTGGGAAACTTCCGGACTGTGTTTGAAAGTGTCTCGCTGTGATATGCCACTGGATGCCCGTGTTGAGTAAGGACTGCCCCAATAGCATAGTCAAAGGCATCTGTCTTGATGTCAAATGGTTGTTTTAAGTCTGGTAATGTGAGCACTAGTGCTGAGAAGAGGTGATGTTTCAACTTTGTGAATGCCTTCTATTGAGATTCAGACCAAAAGAATTTTCCTTTCGCTCCTCCCTTGGTGACTTGGCTCAAGGGCCAAGTGATATGAGAAAATCCCAACATGAACCTGCAATAGAAGTTGGCAAGACCCAGAAAGATATGAAGCTCTATCAGAGTGGTTGGAGATGGCCAATCCTGAATGACTTGGATCTTGGCAGGATCTAGATGCACCCCCTTTTCATCAATAATGTATCCAAGATACTAAACCTGGGTCATGCCAAAAGTGCATTTCTCCAATTTGGCACATAACTTGTGTTGCCACAGTGTTTGGAGAACCTATCGGATGTGGTGGAGGTGCTCTTCCCAACTCTGGCTGAAGATTAGGATGTCATCCAAGTATACCACTACAAATGAGTTGGTGAATGGCCACAAGATGTCATCCATTAGCTTCGTGAAGGTTGCAGGAGCATTCGTCAACTCGAAAGGCATAACCAACCATTCGAAAAGACCCTCCGTGGCTTTGAAGGTAGTCTTCCACACATTAGAGGGTTCGATTGGTACCTGGTGATACCCTGACTTCAAATTGATCTTACTAAAATATTCCCCCCCCCCCCGCGCGCCCCCTTCAGTTGGTCCAGAAGGTCATCAATCCATGGGATTGGGTACCTATTCCAGACAGTGATCTTGTTTAGCACCCGATAGTCAACACATAGTCTCCAAGTCCCATCCTTCTTCTGTACCAACACAATTGGGCTCCCATAGAGTGATGAACTCGGTCAGATGTGACCTTTCTTCAACAACTCCTAAATCTGCCTCTTGATTTCATCGTTCTCCAAAACGAAGCACTGATAGATTGGTCCATTAGGCAATGGTGCACCTGGGGTCAAATCGATGGAGTGCTTGACCTAACAGTGCAGAGGAACCCCTGCAGGGGAGGTGAATATGTCCTCGTACTCCTCCATGACCTTGTCCATCTGTAGTTGTCGTGTGGAGGGTACCTATCTGGTGGTCGTGGGCACCATCTTCTTCTTTCCTTGAGGGAGTATCATCAGGAAAACAAATTTCCTGGTTTTGGAAATGAGAATACTGCATTATTTTGCAGTAACCAAAGAGATGGCGGTAGGCGTTGCTACCTCTAGTATCCTGTACAACTTATTTCCCAAAGTAACAATAATAGCATGAGGCTTTGACTCATATACAACATGTCACTTTCACAAGCATGGTTGGCCTAATAATACATCACAAACATCAAGGGGAGCAACATCACAAATACCTCATCCATGAAGGGCTTGATGTTGTATGGAAGGTGACACTACTGGCTCACGCGAAGATCTCGTCCTTGGTGAAGCCACTAGATGGTGTACGGTTGTGGATGTGCTATGGTTGGTAAGCCCATCCACTTCATGACCTCTACCGAAATGAGGTTCTTTTGGCTCCTGTTGTCAATAATGAACTATAGCAACGAGCCCTTTACCCACATTGAGGAGTGGAAGAGGCACTCCTCCTCCTCTGAATCTTCGGGTTCCTCCTTTTGGATCTTTGTGGTGGCAATAATGGCGTTGGGCTATGCATCGATAATATACTTCCCTTTTTCATTCCCCTTATTGGGTTTTGACAGAGAGTCTGAACATGCATCTGATTCCGAAGACTTTAGCTCAACCACCAGTGACTGCTTGGCTCGACACTCACTTGTGTTGTGAGTGGAGCTCTTATGGAACTCACACCACTTTCCTATGTCCTTCTCTGGCTTCGTGGTGTTGTTATTTGCTTGTTGCTTTGGTGGGTTGTCCTAGGCCACCTCACCTTGGCTTTGTCCTTTGTTCAGCTGTTTGGGGGCACCTTTCCCTTGCTTCGTATTTGTAGATCCTAAGTCTCGCTTCTTCTATTTAAACTTCTACTCAATCTTGATAGTGTATCGGTACGCCGTGCCGAGCGAGGATATGTCCAAGAACTCCATCTCGTCCTATATGCACCTGTGTAGGAAGTCACGATATTTGAGTACCAAATGCAACTCAGAATCCTTGAAACCCAACTTTGTGTGAAGGGTATGAAAAATATTGGTAAACTCCGACACGTCTTGGTCCCTTCCCTGTCGCAACATGGTCCACTTTATGTATTTATCCTCATTGCTTCTGACAGGGTATTATTGTTCTTTGATGGCATTCCGGAATGAATTCCAAGTGGGTACGATTGAAAACAGTGAGGTTGTACTTTCATCCTTCTACTCACAGTAGGTTTCCCACCAGTCTTTGACGTGGGGGGAGGCTTTGAGGAGAGCGAAAGTAATCCTTTCCCCGGCTAGAAAAATAATGAACAGAAAAATACCCTTCTAGCAGGTTTAACCATTTACCTATAGTGTCTACATCTATCAAACCCTCAAATATGGAAATGTCAAAGTTAACTTGTACCTTAAAGGGTGTGGTGCTTCCAGAGTTGTTGCTGGAATTATATGTGTCACCCCTGCATAACCGCTAAAGAATCTAGGCAAAGTTGTCCATCATCATGTTCCTTTGTCGCTTGAGGGCCTCTTCGAGCAAGATTTTGATAGGATCTCCTGCCCCCTCATCTTTCTTTTCATCCGCCATGGGAGGCCATTGGGATTTGTGAGGCTGGTCTTGCAAAGGTTTGATCAATTCAAGCCCTAACTCCTTATATCTCGACCTCGTTGGGGACATGCAAAGAAAAATAGAGAAAGAGCAAACCGCTCTGATACCACTGATCCAGATTTAAACAAGAATGCAACAAATTACAAAGATAGCCATTAATAAAGGGATACAACAGAAATAATACTTCATTTAATTAATGTAAAATATTGAAATATGCTTACAAATAGAAATTGAAATAAACTAGCTCGGGCAATGGTAGCTTATCTCTGAGGAGAGATGTGGTGGCTACATGCCTCTGAATTGTCTTACAATGAGGCTCGAAGGCCTATTGATTATTGAGAAACAATGGAAAACCCTAAACATCCAAAACCCTAACCCTAGGAGATGAAACGCCAAACTATGGGCCTCGTTTTAGGTAAATTGGTACATCAACTTCCCAGGGTCATAACTTTGGCATCGATCTTTGTTTGATGTGCACAATACCTCGTTAGAAAGATCTATGTGAGAACTACAACTTTCGGATGAGAAACATTGGTCCATGGACCCATGTTGCTCCAAGTTTTCCCAAAAAATGTCGTTTAGGGCCTGCAACTCCAAAAGTTTAGGACCCGAAAAACTGCCAAAAATAGTAAAGTTTGCTACAAATAAGGAAACTGGAAAACTGAAAGAAATAATGGTGGGGGTCCAAGCGGAATTGGTAGGTGGCCACCAATATCGACTTGGATCATCCCAATATCAATATTCAAATTAGCAATCACATCAACATGATAGTAAAATGCAGGGAGAATATAAACATAAAATAGTAGAAGACAAGCCAAGACAAGAGGACACAAGATGTGGCACTAGCCAGGGACAAACCCCAATCTAGGGAAACCCTTAATTAGTTCTTGTTATAGTCTTCAATAGTTTAGTATAGAGATAGTACAGTTTATAAATCTGATACATTATAGCAACAGTAAAAGAGCCCTAATCAGAAAAGTCAATGTTGGTCAACAGGGAATATTTGATCCTCAACAAATTGGTCAACTTCAATCAACTTCGGCCTCCAAACAGAAATATGAATCAACCCTCAAAACAACCTAAAATTAGCCCAGTCAAATCTGGTCAAAGAACCAACCTGCAGTTAGCCCTAGTTGTAGTCAACGTTGGTCAAAGTCAACATTTGGCCTCGATTTCTATGCCCAGAAATATGGCCTACCCAAATGAAATACCTCACCCAAAAACACAGTCAAACATGTCAATGTTGCTAGTCAACACATGATCAAAAAGTCCTAGAATTTCGGTCAATGCAGTCAATGTCCAAAATAGAAATTTCGTCCTCCTTTCCTTCGCACATGTGAGAGAGAAAGCTACCCAAAGATGCATTCCCAATAATTGAGGAGAGAGAGATGTGTGAGGATGAGTGTTTCCAAATGAGGCTAAGGCATCATGTATTTATAGAAAACATTGAGGATGAATAGATGTGACTGTTGGGCTTTTGAGCCTACATAAGTTTGCCAGCCGACCTTGATAATTTTTCCATAATCAAAATAAATTCATAACCTCATTTGTACATGTCAGAATCAGATGATATTTAGATAAATCCTACACTTCTCAGAGAGAGGAATCCAAGAAAAATATGAGTTTTCATAAATAAGATGAGCCATGTGGAATTTGGCCCTAGGTGCCAATTTTAACACTCCCTTTCAACTAGGGAGAACTTCATCTGCTAATCCATCTGCCAATCTGTAATATCTCTGCCATCAATGCACTTATAATTACTATATTTACTCGACCATTCATTACTGTAAAAGAACATTCTTTTTGTTACTTCTATTACAATACTTTGTATTAATGAAGACAAGGCATAACTTCTACAAAGAAATTGTCTTCATATTGAAGTCTACTAATATTTCTTCAAAATTAACATTTGAATATAAGAATTTCATTGTCAGAAATAACATTTGGTTACCAAAATTAAAAGTGTACGAATAGGAAATTAACATAGTCATATTAAATGAATAAACCATTTGTTTCCATTTCACTTTTGCGAAGAGAATATAATTTAACTCTAAAACATATAAAAATAGATAATTTATGGCATATTAAAAATAATGTTAGAAACACTTACTTGAAAGTTATCTTTTGGAAAAATAAGAGTTAAGTACTTGGCTCCTCCCTTCCTTGACATCGCTTATGTTGGTCCCCCCGAGAAATTAGTCTTGCAATTATCTTCTTTGTATACATTTTTTTTTGCTTCTCTTCAGTCTATCAATCCTCCTTCTCTCATGAATTATGAGACAAAAGCCAAAAAATCAAATATTTTTTATCCATCCACCACTTTTGGTGGTTATTAACTACCTCCAACTCATCAAAAAGTGGTAGGTAGTTAGATTCTCATTAATGAGCTCTTCTTTCCCAGTTCTAGAGACAACTCCCTATCTTCTAGGGAACATTGAATTGGATAATATGGTAATTTCAAAATTAAATCTAATCACCCAGATTAGATGCCTAGGACTTGCCGATGGATAAAATAATTTCTAAAACAAACTGCAGCCTTTTTCCTCTTCCATCAATCTGTACTTCAACTATTAGTTTCCTAGTTTCTTTTTTATTTATAAAATAAAAAATATATTCAACTTTATAAATAACAACTATACATCAGATATTACTGATAAAATCACTAACAATTAAATATATGTCTATCTCCTAATGTAGTATGTTAAATTAAAATTAAACTTATAAACATGTATTTACAAAAAAATAAAATCCTTAAGCTCAGGGATATCACATTTATATCCACTTGACCTTGAGAAATCATATTATTAGGTTTTGTGGGTGGATTACCAAAAAAATGGAAGGGACATGAATATTTATTTGTAGTAGTTGATAACTTCAACAAAATGTTCATTTCGATGCCTAATAAAAATACCATCAAACGAAATGAAGCATTGAAGATGTTATTTGAACAGGTCTAGGTTCACTTTGGGATGCCAAGGAGTATCATCTCAAACAAGGATGGAAAATTTCTCAGTGCCTTTTGGATCACGATTTGGGAAAACATGGACATTAAATTGAAGATGTCTACAACATTCCATCCACAAATATATAGGAAGACATTAGTCAACAAGAATTTTATGGATCTTTAAGGGTTTACAATCAAAAGCATTTAAGACCTAGGATGAAAATATGATTTATATTCAACACTTTTATAATAGTGCAATTTACACATCTACTAGTAAGCCCCTTTTGAAACTTACTTTGCTTATTTTCCCCCTTCACCATTGGATGTTGTATATGGACAATAAGGAGCGAGGGAAGACATCACAAGAAAATTATTAAAATTAAAGAAGTTTTTTGAAAATATTAGGAATATCCATTTATAAGTACATGAGACACTAAAGAAGTCATAGGAAAGGTATAGGTCTTGATATGACCAACATAGAATAGATAAATCATTCAATGTGGGGGAAAAGTCTAGTTACAACTAAATAAGAAAATATTATAGGGTCCTTGTATTAGGATCAAGGATCTATGGTATGTGTTGACTCATGAATGACTCACCACTACTAAACACCATGTGCAAACCATCACAATTTCAGGCTCTTCTGAAGATTTGATATAATGAAAAATATTAAGTAGGTGGGGTCCATGTAGGAAATAAGGAGGTATTAGTTCTCAAATATGTTAAATTTACATGTTAGACATAGTTGTATAATCATTTTAGTTATTTACATGTGTTATGACTTATGACTTCCATGAGAGAGAATAGAAACAAGAAAGCAATTATTGGCAATAAATCAGGTTGATTGATATATTGATATCTTTATTTATCTCCTTCAAAAGAAGGCTACGATAAATAAGTGAGAAAAAATTGTTTTGACAATCTCCTTGATGTTTTAATTGAAATAAGAAAGAAATTATTAGCAATAAATCAGGTTGATTGATATATTGATATCTTTATTTATCTCCTTCAAACGAAGGCTACGATAAATAAGTGAGAAAAAATTGTTTTGACAATATCCTTGATGTTTTAGATTGACACAAGTAACATATTCCCTAGGGGTGGCACACCAAAAATCTTGGTTTGATGTGATAAGGTTCACTTTATTTTTTACGACATATGTTATAAAAGGTGGTAATCAAAATGTTTTCTTTTTCACATAATGTAGTTCTAGCTTCAAAATTGGTGAATACTTTTCATATGGTTATATATTATTTTTTTTGCATATGATTTACTGTGGCCTATCATTATCATGCTCCATTGGTAGGACACAACAAGAGTTTGGGCTATATGATACAAATTGTTGGTGTCATATGATTAACCTTGAATTATGTCATATGATGTGCATTTAATTTAATATTCTGGATGGAACATTAGGAAATATATATATTATTGATCCATGATTCAGTTGGTGAGTAATGTTAATATGGTGGATATTGAATATGGGTTGATGATGTGCATCCAAATACATCCCTTGGGATGCATGCCTCATGTATGGAGGTGGGTGAGCCTTGAGGGGAGGCCACTAACCCATCTCCTCATTCATTTGAAATTATGATTGAAAATCTTCTCTTCACTCTACTCAAACCCTAACATGTCAAGGAAGGACTGTGATGATTAGTGGGATGATTGGAAAATTGTATAAGAATTCAGTATCCCAGGCATACATAGTTTCGACTCATTGTAAGAAGAATTTTGCTTGAAAACTAGCAGATTGAGTAATTTACCTATTATATCTTTGTTTTTGTGACATTTTTTGGGTTAATCCCCTCACTCATTACTCATTCCTATTCCATTTCACTTCCCTATGTTTTGTTATGACATCATTATTCTTATAATAACCATGCATGCAATGTCTTATAAGAGATTTGAAATCATAGTCTTGTAATGCTGATGGGTTATCTCTTTTTGAAATATATTTGGGACAAGTCCATACAAGGGCCATAACACACTCATTTCTAGTCATTTCTTTCAATTTTGGGGAATATTATGGTAGTTACAAGATCTTTATATTTTTGTGTCATTGCCATTTTATTGTTGAATCCATGATTCCAAAATGTGAGCTATCCATTTTTTCTATGAATAGATACCTCTCCATTACATAAAATCCCCAATATTAATATCTATACTCCAATTTCATTGAAATAGTAGCATGCCAATATATTGATGTGGGTAATGGAAAAATTTGTCTCACTTGTTGGCTCAGGTTGAATTCATTGTTTCACATGCAAAGCTACGACTTTCCAATGTATCGAGTTGATAAAATTTATTTTCTCTAACTCATAATGCCACCACATTCATTTCATTGCACTAAAATCTATAATGTTGACTGCATGAATTTTATTTATGCACATTCATGATGTCACACCTATTCTCGCATATCCATTACATTAACTTGAATTTATAAGTTGTATCATGAGTTATACACTATAATATATTAAGTGGAGGTCTCATATTAACTTTTCTTACTCAGGGCTTGAAAATTCTAACTCAGATGCATTGAAAACCTTTGTATAACCAACCACTATTCAAAATATATATTTAAGTGAATTCTTGTATACTTCTAGTCACCCCTTTCACGACATCTACATCCTATTGCACTCTATTAGTTTCCATTTTTATATATGATTTATGGGCCTCCTTATTAACTTTTTATAGTATGTTGAGAAATGAAGAGTCCAAGACATTCCCACAATTAAAAAAAATGATCAAAGAGTGATATGGGTTGCCTTCAAACCTATGCTACTTAGCCACATTTTATTTTCTCGTAGAAGATCAACTTTCATTTTTAATTATTTCATACATTGATAATAATTCCATCTTGTCTCAATCCTTTCCTCGGACTCATTATTAAAGCATGAATGAAATATTTTGGAAACTGGTACATTGATGAACCATAAAAAAATATCAAGGGTTTGTTACATTTGTTGCATATCCATATTTTTCTCATGCACATTCAATCAACCTAGTTATAAAACCCAATTTTTGTTTAGTTTTCATATGCAAAATGATAAGTGGTTGCCAATGATTCAACCTGTTTTGATAAGCGTGCATGATGAAGCCCATGAAGAAAGTTTTGAAAGATATTTGTTCATCCCATTTCTGTCATAATATTTTAATCACTGTATCTATCATATATTTGTTTCAAATGCCTAAATTATTATACTAGATAAGGACTATTTAGGTTACTTTTTAATTTGTTTTAGTTTCTAGTTATCATGTGATTGAAGCAGATGATGTCATAATAATATTTTTTAATCTATGCTACAGATGCATTTCTTTAGTAGGGTTCCATGTAGAATAAGAGAGGACATAGAAGAAGGTCAAACATGTATTGGTGAAAAGGCAAGAATAAGAGAATAAAATTTTCTATTCACTTCGATGCAATCTCTGATTAGTTCAATGAGTTAACTAAAATTGGGCATGTATATCTAGGTGGTCCTCTACCTAATCCTCATGCATCACATAACTCTCCTCCTCAACCACATCCCAACATAATGGAAATTCTTATGCCCCATCCAACATCACTACAACAAATTCAGTGGCATGATGGATGGGAACCAAATCCCATATAACCAATAAATTTTGGCATTGCTCATTGGCCCTCTAGTTCCAAGTGTGTTATCCCATCACCTATTATGGGCCCACATATCCCATTTGTTGTATCTCAAATTGATCATAATTTCCGACAAGAGCCTCTAATTACCCCTAAACATGTAGAAAAATAGAAACAACCTCCAATTGGCTCTCTTGTCTTCTCATCTACACATTCCACTTCAGCTCAATAACATATTAGCACACCTAGAACTAAAAATGAAGGAAGAAGAGAGATCTCCTCCCTGGACATGCATCCTGATTTGTGTGTAGAAAAGAAAAGTAATGAGAAAAGGAAGGTCGTTGGTTTAGAAATTCATATAGATATATTTTTACTATGACATTTACTTGACTTTATGACCACCTACTTTTCAGAATTTGATAATGACATGTTTTATAAGAGTGGTATCATTTTTTTTAATGTTGTTATTTTGAGCATAAGGGAGATACAAGGATTTTGTAATACATTCCATTTTGAAGTTGTTGATAAATCCTCATATTATATTTTATGATACAATATATATTGGTTGATCATGCATTAGGATGATATGGTAAGTGATGGTTGACATGTTGAAAATTTTATCATGCTACCATTTATATTTCATTTTTAAGAGAGTCACAAGGTGATATTTTAGATGATATATTAAAATGGAAATGAGCCTAGTGGGACCCCACCTACTTAAAGTAAATTATAAAAGTTTCCTCAAAAGTCCTTTTCTCCTAAAAAAAATAAAAACAAAAAAATTAAAGAAAAGGAAAGTAGTTACCTTGTAATTGATTGAAGGAGATTACAAAAGGAGCAAGAAGCCACTGAGGAAAGGACCTTTTTTGGATAAGTGAAGAAAGATATGCTATACTTTTAAGTTGTCATTTTTATGGTCATACAATTACTTTTCTGTGTAATGAGCCTAATTGTTTTGTTGACAATAAAAATCTCATAAGGAGTGATAAGAAAGTAGTGATTTCATTATTTTATTATTTGTGCCTAAAGGTTGTTTTAGTTTTTTTGTGCCTAAAGGTTGTTTTAGTTTTTTTGCAGCTTCTTGTCCTTGTTAGAAGGCTTGATTAAATCAATGCTAATTAGTGCATTTTTTTTGTAGAGTGATGGCTGAGATGATCTTATCAGAAGGGTCCAAATCATGAATTTTTATTATCTTTCTTCTTTCATGGCACCTAGTTGCCTTCGTATGGAAATTTAACATATTTGGTTTTTAAAATAGTTTTCTGGTCCAAATTTTCATAGAAATTTTAAAAGACACTTGATTGTAGACTCATATTTGATCAAATAAAATTATTTTCTTAATTTTTTTATATTTGGCACATATCTCTTTATCGTTTTTGGAATATTGTTTTTAAATATTGAGCTGATCTGTGATATGTGTTTCTTGTTCTTTGGTTGTCATATGTCATAATATTTAACACATGCACAATATTCTTAGGATGTTGATGTAAACTTTTAAAATTTTCCTATAATTTCTATTATTTTACCATATAAATGATGAATTTTTTATTTATTGTGCAATTGTAAAGTATTCTTTTTGTTTCACTGTATTTAAAAGATTATTTTTTAGTATTATAAATATTTGTAAATTTGTAACATATAGTAGTAGGAATTAGATAAGGGCTTTAAGCAATTAGGCTTAGTTCCCATTATCTCACTTAGCCCTATGAAATTCAAAGTGTTGTTAGTGAAGCATAAAAAAATCACCCTCAATAGTATTATCCTTTTAGGCATTGGCGAATGTAAGAGATAATGCCTGTAGACTCAGTATCCCCATACATGTACATTTACTTAGTAGTGAATGTGGAGAATTTGGAACTCCATGAGCCTTCCATGTTAGATCAAGAGGAGAAGGTTCTACCACTACAAGAAAAATCGTCATTGGTGAGGGTCATGCCTGTGACGAACCTTTAAGGTCCGTCACCAATGTGACATATGGTGACGATCTTTAAAAAAGCATTGTTGTAAGTGTATATAGAGATGGTCGTTTAAGGTTTGTCACCAAAGCAATTTTCAATGACACTTTTGGTGGGGGTCGTTAAAGGCTCATCACTAATTCTCTTTTTGGTGACACTTTTGGTGAGGGTCATTAAATGCCCATCACTAATTCTCTCTTTGGTGACACTTCTAGTGACGATATTTTATTGACCGTCACCAATGATATTTTTGGTTACTTTTGGTGACGGTCAATGAATGTTCGTCATCATTGATCATTCCAATGAGTTTTTTATGACGCTTCATGCCTTTGATTGACCTTTAAGGTCTGTCACCAATCTCGCATATGGTGACGGTCTTTAAAAAATTGTTGGTGTAAGTGTATATAGTGATGGTCCTTTAAGGATTGTCACCAAATCCATTTTCGTTGACACTTTTGGTGAGGGTCGTTAAAGGCCCGTCACTAATTTTCTCTTTGGTGAAACTTTTGGTGAGGGTCGTTAAAGGCCCATCACTAATTCTCTTTTTGGTGACAATTCTAGTGACGATATTTTATTGACCCTCACCAATGCTCTTTTTGGTTACTTTTGGTGATGGTAAAAAAAAATTCATCATCATTGATCATTCTAATGAGTTTTTGATGAAGCTATGTACTTGTTACTATATTTTTTGTCAAAAGATAACAATTTAAGACCATTGTTGTGGAGTATTTTTTATTATTTGTCCAAGGTCATAGTGGTCTTAATAGTCAGTCAATTTGTTAAGAATTAATTAATGTGTATCATTTCCCTCAAGTCATAAGAATATAGTTTTCCTATGAGTCAACACATGATTCATCTCTATTAGGTTTATTATCTAGCAAATTTCCTTTAAATAAATTTCCACTAGTGTGTGCAGGAACTATATTATTTAATACATAATCAAGCTCTATCAATTCTATTAATGAGAGAGACCTAGCACTCCTCAACGCTCATGGCACACCTTAACATGCTTTGGAACAGTACACTAACATTCCTTGGCACCTCGCATGTCTTGGAACATCTTTGTACCTAGAACATCTTGCCTTGAGTTGGATGCCCAAGCACATGTTGACATGCAATATCATAGTATAGCACTCCCCTATCATGTGTTGGCATGCCCTAGAACACCTTGGCAAAATATTGCATTGAAAAACATTAGAACTTGGCATGCATTGAAACATATTATAAGTGTGCCTAGCATGCCACTTTTGAAAAGGATAAAGTCCCGACTTATTAACCCTCTTATGTGTTCATTTCCTTGCATTTTAGCTTGTTTATTCCTTTTGTTGCCTTGAAACGCCTTGATGCATATTGGCATACTATGGCACCATGCACATCCTAGCATGTATTAGCACCTGGAATGCCATGGCACTATTTGGCACATGATAGCACACCCCAAAAATACCTAGCACATCTAGCACTTATTGACATTCCCTGATATTACTTGGCATGCCTTACTCGTGCTTAGCATACCTTGTCACTCCCTCCTTGGCATGATAGCTAGCACTCATTAACACTCCCTGACGCGCCCTTATATTCATTCACTTCCATGAATTTTGACCTAGTGCTCCCCTGTGTTGTCCTAGTACTCCCTAACACTCATCAGCATACATTGGCACTCTCTAGCACACCTTAGCACTCTTCTATATTCTCTTCCACTTCATAGCATGCATCACACCCCTTGACACACATTATCACTTGGCATGTGTTGGAACTTGGAAAGTATTAGCATGTTTGGCATGTGTTGAGATGACTTGGTATGATTTGGCATGGTTTAGTATTAAATTTATTTGAGATTAATTATTGGAAACTATATGATAAGAAACAGAGGAATATTTGGCACTTAGAATGCATTGAAACTTGGCACTTGGCACCTATTGGCACATAGTGTTGGTTTTCCTAGCATGACCCTCATCGAAAAGGTAAATTCATGACTTACTAACCCTATTATGTGCTCATTTACTTGTAGTTTAACTTGTTCCTCCATTTTGTTCCCTTCATAGTCCTTGGCATGCATTGTCACACCCTCGTACATCTTGGCATGCCTTCGCACTTGGCACATCTTATCTTGTTTGACATGTCTTCTTACTATCTGGCACATGTTAGAATTCCCTAACACACCTTGGTAGACATGACCGTACAACTAGCATTACATTTTTCCATGACTTCGGAACATTACATTCACTAGAACACCTTGGCACTCCCTAGTTTTCATGCCCTCTGTTATCCTCAATAGTGTCCCAGGCTGATGAGGAGATCGATGGAGGTAATCACAGACCAAGCTTTAGTTTGGTAGCTAGCCCTACCAAGCTAGAGAGTGCTCTCTCTATGAAATCACAACAAAGAGATGATTGGAATGTAAAGGATTTTAGACTAGATAGCTAGGTTCAAGTGGGTTTTGGAAAATTTAGGGTTTTGTTGCTGGATAAGGGAGAAGAACCAAGTAGCTAGGTCAGAGGATCAAAGGGTTACAACAAAAAATACAGAAAGGAGAAAGGTAGCATTACTTTTGTGATGGATCTTAGGGTTTTTGGGTGTAGTGTAGTGTTTAGAAGAAGTGAAAGGTATTAATGAGCATGAAACATGAATTCATTAAGCCAGAAATAAAGTAACACATAATGATTTTTCCATCAAAATGGAGCTTTATGCAAAGAATTTTGTTTATAAAATGTAAGGAAAACCATTGAATAATTGATGAATGGAAAGAGAATATTGATATCTTTCATATAAATCTATAATAGAGAAAAAATAACATCACAAACCAACTTCACATGAATTCCTAGATAATAGTTACAAATTGTGTCCTTTGATTTCCAAAAAATGTCCATGTACAAGCTACAATAGTTCTCTTATTTGAAATCCAACCCGTTCTATCACTGAGAAACTGATACATAAAGACCAAAACAACAACTCCCCACTCTTAGGGGTTGAACCAATGACTCTAGGAACTGTTCCATGAGGTGTTCTAACCAAACCCTAATGTTTAGGGAAGTTAAAAATGACTTCTACAATTAACTTTGACTCCAACCTCTCTCATAAATGAGGTCAAATTCAAATCAAAACAACTTATAAATACTAACCACCCATTATTTACATTTATTTTTACCCCTCACATTCATCTACTTCACCCTTTTGACTTTTACCAGAGTCAAACTAGGAATTACAAAAAATTACACAGTGAAAATTTTACAAAAATCTCAGAAATTTCCAGGTGTACAATGAGCTACTGGAGGTCATTTTTGAGTGCCTTTCTGAATTCCAAATCCAGATCGGAAGCCTTTTTTGGAAATCTAGGAGATTTTAGATGTTGTTTCACTCAAAATGACCAATTTTTGGCTAAGATATGGCCATTCTCCCAAGGTGTCTCCAGGTGCGCAATGAAATGGAAAGAGAGGAGCAGAAAGGTGATTTTTGGCCTCTTTTTTGCAAATTTCTCAAAACCCGAGCGCCAGACCAAGAAAGTGGGCAAATGGGGTTTGAGATGGGGTCATAAGCTTTCTAAAAATTCTAATTTTACATCATTTGGAGCCCTGAGGAAGAAGCGAAGTGTGAGCTCGTTGTGCTGTTAGAAAAAAAATTGCCAAAAAATTGCAAGTATGCACCAAAACAAAACAATTTCTCCAAACCCTCCCAACATTTGTGCATAGATGCCTCCTTAGCACACCCAAAACTTGCTAACACTCTTATCATACACTATTATTCATTCATTTCCATGCAATTGAAACTAGTCCTTCCTTGTGTTTCCCTGACACTACCTAACATACCTTGTTAATGCCTCCTTAACACACCTAGAACTTGCTAACACTCCCTATCACACACTCTTATTCATTCATTTACATGAAATTGAAACTAGTCCTCCCTTTTGTTTACTTGGCACTCCCTAGCATGCATTGGTGCCACACCCTAGCACCTGACACCTCTTGGCATGCCTTAGCACTTAGTATGTCTTGGAATGACTAGCATGCGTTGGAACTTTCTAGCATGTGTTATCACTTCCTCACATTCCTTGCACACCTTGGCGCTCCTTAGTTGTCATGTCCTCGTAGATAGCCTTACTTTTTTTGTGACTTTGGAACCCAACCAAGTCATTGCAAAAATAGTGTTGCCCCTAGACAAAAGTCTCCCTTTGTCTAAAATTGCTTTTTCCATCCCCTTATCGTAATCATAAGCTTACCTATTGCAATTCCTATTATGAAATTATCCTAATACACTTCATCCTTGGGACACCTGGAAGACACTCTTATTCGTTTGTTTCCATTCACTTTGACCTAGTTCTCCCTTGTGATGTCCTCACACTCCCCAACACTCCTCGACATGCATTGAAATTTTCTGGCATGTGTTATCATGCCTTTTCATTCCTTGGAATGCCATGGCACTCCTTAGCTATCATGCCCTCATAACTACCCTTATTGTTTTTAAGACTTGGGAACCAACCAAGTCCTACCTCGACTACAACATCTTGACCAAGTTACAGTTGCTACAACTATACTAGCCCTTGTTCATCTAAGAATGGCCTATAACTCATCTTAGGCTACTCATGCCCAATATTAGCTCATCTCACTTAAGAAGTTACCAAGTCAAGGCTCATGTCTAATCATGGCCATAAAATAACTAAGCAACATAGTTTACATCTTGACATGGCACGAAACTTGGAATGTCCAACAATCCCTTGGCACTATGTGGCACATGTTAGCATTCCCTACATGCCATGGCATTCTTTAGCACTCACTATCATACCGTACCACTCCTTGACATGTCATGCAACTCTTGCATGCCTTGGAACTACCTAGCATATAGCATTGTCACTCCCACACTTCGAATTCACTGACACTCCCTATCATACACTCTTATTCATTCATTTCCATGCATTTTGAACTAGTTTTCCTTTGTGTTTATGTCACACTCCCTAACACTCCCTGACACACATTGGCACACCCTGACATGCATTGGCACACCCTGAAATGCATTGGCACACCTTGACACGCATTGGCATACCCTGGCATGTTTCCCTAACACTCTAGCATTTCTTGGCACCACCTAACATACCTTGTCTTGCCCTCTCTAGCACACCTATAACTCGCTGACACTCCTTGTCACACACTCTTAGTCATTCATTTCCATGCATTTTAAACTAGTGCTCCCTTATGTTTCCCTGGCACTCCATAACACTCTATGGCATGCATTGGCACGCCCTAGCACCTGACACATCTTGGGATGTTTCCCTAGCTTCTAATATGCCTTAACACTACCTAGCATACCTTATCACTCCCTCCTTAGCAAACCTGGAACTCACTAACACTTCCTGTCACAAAATCTTAATCGTTCATTTCCATGCATTATTTTCACCTATTGCTCCCTTGTGTTCCCCTAACACTCCTTAACACTTCCTAGCATGTGTTTTTGATGGAAAAAACACTATATATAGAGCAGCTCATCCTCCATTTGTGGACAAGTAAATTTGGTTAAGTAAGTTTGTAATAAGAAGTGTGAAGATAACCAACCAAGCAAAGGAAACAAAGAGATAAGATTTTGGTGTTGTTTATGGGTCTGTTTTAGGGTTAATAGATCCACATGTGCGAAGGAAGGAAGAACTATCTACTATAGAAAAGGTTGAAGATCTTGTTGTTGTCCAAGAAGTCGAATCAAGGAAGAAGATAAGCAAGGTTACATGCCGAATTATAATAAGAGTTCATACCATCCAAGCGAAGAAGATCAAGGTTCAAAAGGTTGGTCAACCACACGTTCTAGGGTTTATGCAAGAGGGCCAAGAACTACAGATCTGATCCACGGAAGTGGAATTTGAAGGATAGTCGAGTTATTGAAGGAAGAAGCCTCATCATTGTTGACTCAAGGGAAAATAAGGAAGTTGAATCAAGGAGGCTTGTGACTTGGTCTTGGAGAGGTCATTGAGTCAAGGGTCTAGGGCATGGTCTTGGTATTCATCAATTGAAGTCTATATAAGAAGAAGATCTCATTTGGGTTTTATGCTCATGTTGGAGAGGTTTTTGCCCTGGTTGATCGCAAATTATATGTGTCTCTTGTCTCCTCATTGTTTATGCATTGGTAGATGTTTGATGAAGAATATTGTTTTGAGCATTGTTTGTTATTGTGGATTAGTCTTGAATGTGTTTGTGTATGAAAAATGGTTGGGTTTGCAAACTATGAGTAGAGCAGTGTTTGATTGATGCATGCTTCCTACAATAAAATGTGTCTCTTACTTAAACAATTAATTTAGTGGAAACATGGGTATTTGGACAATTATTTTGGAATTTACGCACCTTACAAGTACATCAACTCCTATAATGCATAAATATAATGGAAAGTTGTAACGTTTTGCATCATAGAAAGGATGTTGATAAAATATGATAGCTTAAATGTACATGATAGTTTTGAAAGGTGGGGAATAACTCTTATTTAGTCATAGGTAGCCTAATCAATTCCTTTTTTAATATTTAAATCTCCATGATGATTTTGAAAGTAGGTGGGTTGAAATTCTTACTCATGTCATAGATAGCCTAACGAGTACTTTTCTCTATCTACAATGATACTAGACGCAAAACTTTTTTGTATTGTGTGCTTCTTCAATTTTTTTTAATAATATATCATGTTATAAAAACTTTAAAATAAGCTTCTCACTTTGGTTCTTGTATTTGTGGTAAAATCTGAACCCAACTTCTGAAAGTAGTGTTATTCTAGAGGATACCATCAAGATTTTTCACTCCATAAAGGTTTTAACCTATCTTTAGTCTTTGATGAGTTTTTTTGGATGATTGTACTTTAAAAATAAAGATGCATCTGTAGTTTTCTCACTTGCTAATTTATAATCAATGAAAAAAAACAAAATAATTACTTACATTTATTTGTGGAGTTTACCTGAAATTGATGGAACATGGTGATTACATCCAATGAGTGTGAAATTGAATTTTGAAGTTTTATTAATGTCCTCAATGCTTGGAAAATGTAATGGGATCAGATGATAAGTTAACATGTAAGGTATTTAGTGAGAGATTGCTTCTCTTCTAATAAAAGTATATCTAAACCAAGTGTAATACCAGAGAGAGTGAGGATTTTGTAGTGTGCAAAGCTTATTTGTGTGGGTTTGGGGCTAAGGCATAGTTGCTCCATTTAACTGAAGTAAAATGAGAGGAAATGAGGCAATGAATACTTTGTAAATCTTAGCTATGAGGATTTGGGGTTCAAGGCATAGTCACTTCAAAATTGAAATAAAATGAGATCAAATGAGACAAGGACTTGAAAATTATTAGTTATATGTAATGACATTAAAGTGAGTAAACACAAAGTATCAAAATTCAAAGTACAATCAACCCTTGTGTATGCAAGTTCAGACAAGAATTTTTTTATGGCTGAATTCCCCCTCAAATATACATTTGATTAATGAAAAAGCTTAGAAAACCACATCTATGTAATCGAGGTATCCCTCTTAGATGCACAAACCTTTCCCCTTGGCTTCCCATTGACTTTGAGGTTGTGTTCCCCTACACTCCTATATGCTTACTAGCAATACTACACTCCAACATGACAGATTCTAAGATATATTGTGATGGGGGGGATGAGGGTTTCGGAAATTCTTGTTGCCACAGGAAAGTCTTGCCATGTTTAGTTCAACAATACGGAAGCAAAATGCTCATGTAGAAGGATTTAGGGTTCTTTTTCAATTGTGGGAAATAGAAATGCCATACATTATGGTGCTTCTTGGTACAATATTACCGATTCATGGAGAAAGTCAATGGTTCCTTGGGTGGAACTATACCAGCGTGTGTTATAAGATTCATTTTTTACTACCATCACAATGAACTACAACCAAATTGAATCATGAGATTCATTTTCTACTGCCATAACAATGAACTACATCCAAATTGGTTATAAAAGATTGCATTGTTAAAAGTTAATTTTTAGCTTTAAAAATTGAAATAATAATTATAAAACCAAATCTCATTTGTGTAAATAACATGGAAACCCATAATATTATTATTAGATAATTAAACATTAATAAAAAAATATTTGTAGTTTTTTTTTGTTTAATTATATAAAATCCAAATCTGAATTTGTTTAAAATTACAACCTACAACATGGTTAATTATTTTGTAATTTTCAAAAATAAAAAATATAATTTTTTGAAATGAATATACAATATGATAAGAAAATATACATTCCATACATTTTGACATATTCATAAAATATAAGGTTTTTAAAATTTATAAAAAAATAAATAATTATAATTAAAAAATTAACGATCATCCAAATTAAAAATTTAATTTCTGTCGCGTTTTTTTTCTCGCCTTAGTGTATTTGAATGAATGTTGAGTAGTTTAATAAAAGGGAAAGACCATTTTGTCGTGTTTTCTTCCCCCCTTTATTGTATTCGAATGAATTTTGAGTAGTTGAAAAAAGAGGAAAGACCATTATGTCACGTTTTCTTCCCTGCCTTAGTGTATTCGAATGAATATTGAGTAGTTGAAAAAAAATCAAAGACACAAACAAGTTTTCTTCCTAGCCTTAGTGTATTCGAATGAATGTTGAGTAGTTGAAAAAAAAAGGAATTCGAATGAATATTGAGTAGTTGAAAAAAAATGAAAGACCTGAACAAGTTTTCTTCCCCACCTTAGTGTATTCGAATGAATGTTGAGTAGTTGAAAAAAACAGGAAAGACCATGGGCACAATACAATCTGATCTGTGGCTATATGGAAACTTCTTCCTCACCTTAGCATATTAGAATGAATGTTGAGTAGTTGAAAAAAAAAGAAGGAAAGACCATGGGCACAGTACAATCCGATCTGTGGCTATACGAAAACATGTACAAGTCACTGGATCAATATTTAGGGTTTCTAGATTGATGGTCATTCTTAGAATTGATTTGCAAATTTGTTTTATATTTTCACATGAAATGTATGTTGAGTAGTTGAAAAAAAAAGGAAAGACCATGGGCACAGTACAATCTAATCTGTGGTTATATGGAAATAGGGACATGTTTTTGTATCAATTTTTAGGGTTTCTAGATAGATGGTCATTCTTAGAATTGATTTTTAGGGTTTATATATCGATGGCCATTCTTAGAATTGATTTGAAAATTTGTTTTATATTTTCACATGAAATGTTGCAGTAATTCAGTGGCAGTTACTATTTCATGGTTGAATTTGGATGCGTTGAGAAATAAGATTGAGGAGGATCTCTTCAATGGCTTCCTCACAAAACACAGATCTATTTTCGCTGGGCAAATTTGTACCATGATGGAAGGATCAGAAGCTTGGGTCTTCTTTCAAGAGCCCAAGAAAATACTTGCACAGGTACCCTTTCTCTCCTTTAATTCCTTCCTCAATTTCAACTGCTTCAAACAATCTACCAACTTTTTCACCTGAAATTAGGTTATTTGGGTTTTGTTTTTTAAGAATTTAGCTTCAAATGAACTAGCCCCACAATTCCTATATTGGCCATGAAATTTATATTAAATATAAGCTGAACTCTTAGAGTAGTAGTTTGGTAGTATACCACACCAAAACTTACAAAAATAGTAGTTCGGTAGTATACCACACCAGGAAAACAACGGAAAAAACAACAACTTAGACTTCTTAGGGTAACTCCCTACCCTCCCTCATTTCAATGCAACACATAAATATTTTCTTGCTCTCTTTCCAATTCATGGTAGTTCTTAATCAGAAATATCACTTTCCATTTCATGGTAGTTCTTAATTAGAAATCTCAATTTCAAGCTCTTTTACCAGAAATGGAATGGAAGTCTTCATTTTTGAAAAAAACCGTGTAAAAAATGGAATGGTACAAAAAACTGTTTTATACGGTAGTTTTTGTTTTTGAATGCAAGAAACTGGGTTTTCCAAAAATGGTTCGTTTCTTGAAACTATTGATCTAGTTCATTTGCAATATGGATCCCTTCCCAATTAGATGTCGACATGAATCATAAAAAGCATTGTTTTCTGTATAGTTTTTGAAGGCACTTTCATAGTCTATGGTTAGAAGTCAACCATATATAGCTTAGGTGTTACATGAATCATAAAAAGCATTGTTTTCTGGATAGTTTTTGAAGGCATTTTCATAGTCTATGGTTAGAAGTCAACCATATATAGCTTAGGTGCTAACAGAACAGGTTTGTTGCAAATAGGTTGGGTGTTCTCCCTAGTGACAACACCTTGTAATAGTGCTTAATATATCTTCAACAACGTTGACTATTAAGGGATTTTATTAGTTTAAGTTATGTTATTTTTTTAATTGTAGCCATTGATGTGTAGCAGTGTATGGTTAAGTTTTTCCAATTTTTTTTTGTTATTTTTGTGTTGCTTTTATTTAAAAGTGGATTTAGTGATTGTATATAATATTTAAAATGTGTATTTTTATATAAAATTATAAATTTAAATGTAAAAGGGTTTTTATATATATATTTTTATAAATTAGTAATGTATATCGATATTTTATATATATTTTTATAAATTAGTAGTTAAATAATTTAGTTAATTTTTCTAGTTAATTAATGATTTTATATAAACATTGGGACCCAATATTTTTTTTTGCCATTGGTCTAGTTTATAACCTCTCAAATGATTGGAAAAGGATTTTGATAAAACCATCCTATAGAAACTTTTATCAACTATATTAAATATCATCAACCAAAGACATTAATTTAATATATAAAAAATAATAATTATCTATTATCCATCCTACTAATAGCTTTATCCCATAAATACCTTTTTCATCAGTGATAAGAGAGATTATGTTAGGTAATTTGCAATAATAAAGCTTAAGAGCAACATGCTATTTATTAATAAGTCTATAATACAAACATAATTTCAACTATGATAAATATGAAAAGTTTCATAATTACATAAAAATAGTGATAGAAATAATTGTAAATTTATAAAAATAAAAAAGTCTCAAAAATCAAAATACAAAATAGAAATCCATCATTTAATAAATTTTAAATACAAAACAAATAGGATTACTACTACAAGAAAATACTCCTCTTCATTTATAAATAACCAGCGTAGATCTATCTCTCTCGAGCATCAAGAGAGATTAAATCTCTCTCTCTCTCTGATCCGGATTTAAACAGGAACACAACAAATTACAGAGATAACCATATACACAAAGATGCAGTGGAAATAATACTTCATGTCATTAATGGAAAATACTGAAATATGCTTACAACTAGAAATGGAAATAAACCAGCTAGGGCGATGGTAGCTTATCTCTGAGAAGAGATGTGATGGCTACATGCCTCTGAACTGTGTTACAATGAGGCTCGAAGGCCTATTTATTGTTGAAAAACAATGGGAAAACCCTTAACATTCCAAAACCTAACCCTAGGAGATGAAACGCCAAACTGTGGGCCCCGTTTGGGGTAAATTGGTACATCAACTTCCCGGGGTCGTAACTTTGGCATATGATCTCCGTTTGACGCGTACAATAGATCATTAGAAAGATCTATCCGAGCACTATCATTGCTGGAACAGGAAACATAAGTCCATCCCATGGACCCATGTTGCCCCCGGATTCCCCAAAAAACGTCGTTTAGGGCCTCAAAACGGCTCCAGAAGTTCTGGACCCGAAAAACTGCTAAAAATAGTAAGTTGTGCTACAATTAAGGAAACTGAAAATGCTGAGAAAGACAATGGTGGGGGTTCGGGTGGACTTGGCAGGTGGCCACCAATATCCACCTGGATCATTCCTCCCCCCTTAGGAAGCAATGGTCCCCATTGCGTTGAGCTCCTCCATGAGATGAGGAAACTTCTGCTGAACTTGTTCCCTGGTGAGCCACTTGCCCTGCTGAAGGAGTTGGCCTGCTTTGAAAACTCGATACAGTTGGATATTCTGTTGGCGAGTGTTCTTGATCCGTGTGTCCATGATTCGATCAGTTGCAGCTTGTTCCATGCAATATGGATTTAATTCTTTGGGTTTGAGTTGTTCTGCAATGTCAGATGTGTTTAACAATGGTGGAAAGTATGGCCGAAGGCAGTCCACATTGAACACTGGGTGCAGGCCAAGGAATGGGGGAATGCTGAGCGCAAATGCATTGTCTCCCATAGCCTTAGTAATGGTGTAAGGACCATATCGGAGTGGTCTCAATTTCCGATAGGCTCCGATAAGGCGTTCCTTTTGCAAATGCAACGAGACTTTGTCGCCCACCTGAAACTTGTGTGGCACCCGATGTTGATCATGTCGCTGCTTGTACTTGGAATTTGATTTCTCAAGAATGTCATGGACCTGTTGGCGAATATGTTGGATGCGCTCAATGAAGCTGGTGGCCTTATCTGTTTCGGACTGGACATGAGTTGAATTCATGTGAGTAGCTGCAAGTGGCATGGCCACATCAATGGAGCATAGTGGCTAGAATCCCAAACCCACCTGAAAAGGGCTATGGCCAGTGGAGCTATGAAGAGCTCGGTTGTAGCTGTGCTGAACATAGGGGAGGCTCTCGTCCCATTTGCGTGGATGCTTTGAGTTATACATGCGCAGAATGTGCACAATCATCCTATTGACAACCTCTGTCTGGCCATCAGTTTGAGGATGGAAGGCTGTGGACTTCATGAGTTTGGTGTCCAGCATTGACCAGAGACTGGACCAAAATGTGCTGAGAAACCGACTGTCCCAATCTGAGATGATAGACTGTGGGATCCCAAAGTGCACCAACACTCGTTCAAAGAAGAGTTTAGCAGTGGCTTCTACTGTGATATTCTTCTTGGAGGCCACCATAATGGCCATCTTCGAGAACCTGTCGACGACCACAAAAACACAGTCATTTCCATGCTTAGTGGAAGGAAGGCCTGACATGTAATCCATGGAGATGGATTCCCAAGGTCGACTAGGGGTAGGCAACGGAGTATAGATGCCTTGCTTCTTAATGGTCGGTTTGGCAATGGCACAGGCAGTACATGATCGGATGTATTTCGCAACATCGTGTCGAAGATTCGGCCAATAGAAATAATTTTGAAGTATTGCCACTGTTTTCTCGACCCCGAAATGCCCAGAAGCCCGACTGTAGTGTGCTTCCAAAATCATCTTGGCACGCTCGCTTGAAGTAACACAAAGGTGACCGAGGTGGCATAATAGGGCATCTTGGAAGTGAAAATCTGCAACATGTCGACCCTCCAAGAGTGTCTGGTATGTGTGGCCAAATTCTGGGTCGCTTTTGTAGAGAAGTGGCCAATCAGAAGTTTTGTGCCCACAAGAGTTGAGCACGGTGGTCAACGCCATGATCGGTGGTCAACTGAGGCAATCTGCAACATTATTGGTACTGTCCTTTTTATACTTGATATTCAGGTGAAACTGTTGCAGGTATGTAGACCACTTCTGACGGCGATCATTCTGCAATTTCCCTTGGGTCTGTATGAACTGCAGGGGTCGGTGGTCTGTGTGGATGACCGTTTCCTTCCCCAAAATGTAATGCTTCCATTGTCGGCAGGCCTGTACAATTGAATACATCTCTTTATCATAAGTGGGGTACTTCCGGACTGTGTCTGAAAGCGTTTCACTATGATATGCCACCGGATGTCCATGTTGAGTAACGACTGCCCCAATAGCATAGTCAGAGGCATCTGTCTCGACCTCAAATGGTTGTTGTAATCTGGTAACGCGAGCACTGGTGCCGTGCAGAGGCGATCCTTCAACTCCCTGAATGCCTTCTGTTGAGATTCAGACCAAAAGAATTTTGCTTTCGACCCTCCCTTGGTGACTTGACTCAAGGGCCAAGAAATATGAGAAAACCCCAGCACAAACCTGCGGTAGAAGTTGGAAAGACCTAGAAAGTTGTGGAGCTCTGTTAGAGTGGTTGGAGAGGGCCAGTCACGAATGACTTGGACCTTGGCTGGATCGACATGCACCCCCTATTCATCAATGATGTATCCCAGATACTGAACCTCGGTCATGCCAAAAGTGCATTTCTCCAAATTGGCACATAGCTTGTGTTGCCTCAGTGTTTGGATAACCTATCGGATGTGGTGGAGGTGCTCTTCCCAACTCCGGCAGAAGATCAGGATGTCATCCAAGTATACTACTACAAAGGAGTTGGTGAATGACCGCAAGATGTCATCCATTAGCCTCATAAAGGTTGCAGGAGAATTCGTCAATCCGAAAGGCATGACCACCCATTCGAAGAGGCCCTCCTTGGATTTGAAGGCAGTCTTCCACACATCTGAGGGTTCGATTGGTACCTGGTGATATCCTGACTTCAGATCGATCTTGCTGAAATATTTCGTCCCCTTTAGTTGGTCTAGGAGATCATCAATCCGCGGGATTGGGTACCTATTACGGACAGTGATCTTGTTCAGCGCCCGATAGTCAATACAGAGTCTCCACGTCCCATCCTTCTTCTGTACCAACATGATCAGGCTCCCACAGGGCGATGAACTCAGACGGATGTGACCTTTCTGCAGGAGCTCCTGAATCTGCCTCTTGATTTCATTGTTCTCCAGAACGGAGCGCCGATAAATTGGTCCATTGGGTAGCGGCGCACCTGGGGTCAGATCGATGGAGTGCTTGACTTGACAGTGCAGAGGAACCCCTGCCGGGGAGGTGAAGATGTCTTCGTACTCCTCCACAATCTTGTCCATCTGTAGTTGTCGTGCAGAGGGACCCCGTTTGGAGGCCGCGACCACTATCTTCTTCTTCCCTTGAGGGCGTATCATCAAGAAAACAAATTTCCTGGTTTTGGAAATGATCTTACTGCATTGTTTTGCAGTAATCAAAGAGATGGAGGCAGGTGGTGCTACCTCTGGTATCCTGAACAACTTATTTCCCAATGTAATAATAACAGCACGGGGCCTTGATTCATACACAGCATGTCGCTTCCACAAGTACGGTTGTCCTAGTAATACATCACAAACTTCAAGGGAGCAATGTCACACAATACCTCATCCGTGAAGGGCTTGATGTTGTATGGAAGGCGACACTGCTGGCTCACGCGAAGATCTCGCCCTTGGTGAAGCCACCCAATGGTGTATGGTCGTGGATGTGATGTGGTCGGTAAGCCCAACCGCTTCACGACCTCTACCGAAATGAGGTTCTTTTGACTCCCGCTATCAACAATGACCTGTATCGGGGAGCCCTTTACCCACATCTAGGAGTGGAAGAGACGCTCCTCCTCCTCTGATCTTCGGGTTCATTTTTCTAGATCTTTGCGGTAGCAACAGTGGCGCTGGGATCCGCATCAATGATCTGCTTCCATTTTTCATACCCCTTATCGGGTTCTGACTCAGAGTCAGAACATGCATCTGATTCTGAAACCTTTAGCTCAGCCACCAGTGACTGCTTGGCCCGACACTCACTTGTGTTGTGAGTGGAGCTCTTATGGAACTCGCACCATTTTCCAGTGTCCTTTCTCGGCTTCGCGACGTTGTTCTTTGCTTGCAGCTTCGGCTGGTTGTCTTGGGCTGTCCCACCTTGGCTCTGTCCTTTGTTCTGTGGTTTATGGGCACCTTTCCCCTGCTTTGTATTCGCAGATCCAAAGTCTCGCTTCTTTTGTTTAAACTTATGCTCGACCTTGACGGCATATCGGTATGCTACGCCGAGCGAGGGGATGTTTAGGAATTGTATTTCTTCCTGGATGTACTTGTGTAGGTAGCCACGGTATTTGAGTATCAAATGTTGCTCCGAATCCTTGATACCAAACTTTGTGTGAAGGGTATGGAAAAGATTGGTGAACTCCGGCACGTCTTGGTCCCTTCCCTGCCGTAGCATGGTCCACTTTATGTATTCATCCTCATAGCTTCCGATAGGGTAGTACTGCTCCTTGATGGCATCCCGAAATGAATCCCAGGTGGGTGCGGCTGAAAATAGTGAGCCAGTAATTTCATCCTTCTGCTCGCAGTAGGTTTCCCACTAGTCCTTGACGTGGGGGGTTGCTTTGAGAAGAGCAAAAACAATCTTTTCCTGACTCGAAAATTCATGAATAGAAAAATAACCCTCCAGCAGATTTAACCATTTATCTACGGCATCGGCGTCTATCTGACCCTTGAATATGGGGATTTCAAAATTAACTTGTACCTTAAAGGGTGTGGCGTTTCCAGAGGAGCTGCTGGAAGCCGATGCGCCGCTTCTGGGTAGCCGCTGAAGGATCTGGGCAAAGCTGTCCATCATCGCGTTCCGTTGTCGCTCGAGGGCTTCTTCGAGCAAGATTTTGATGGGATCTCTTGCCCCCTCGTCTTTCTTCTCGTCCGCCATGGGAGGCCGTCGGGATTTGCGAGGCTGGTCTTGCAAAGGTTCAACCAGTTCAAGCCCTAACTCCTTATATCCCGACCTTGTTGGGGACATGCAAAGAAAAACAGAGAAAAAGCAGACCGCTCTGATACCACTGATCTGGATTTAAATAGGAACGCAACAAATTACAGAGATAACCATATACACAAAGATGCAGCGGAAATAATACTTCATGTCATGAATGGAAAATACTAGAATATGCTTACAACCAGAAATGGAAATAAACCAGCTAGGGCAATGGTAGCTTATCTTTGAGAAGAGATGTGATGGCTACATGCCTCTGAACTGTGTTACAATGAGGCTCGGAGGCCTATTTATTGTTGAGAAACAATGGGAAAACCCTTAACATTCCAAAACCTAACTGTAGAGCCTCTAACTTGCACTTGATTATCCATCATTACCTACAGCTTTTCCTCACTTATCCCTCTCTTTTTCTCTATTTTCCGCATAAACTTGCCCAGATCATTACATTTGATGTCTTTAAGCATAATTAGTTAACTTTGCTTATGTTGTACTGTTGGTTTAGATTTTTGACATATAAACAGAGTTTCCGCAGCTGTTCAGCAATTCTGCAGCTGTTCAGCAATTCCACAACCTTTTTGTTGTTTGATATACTCCACGTGTCTTCTCAAGGAATGGTCCACATGGGCATGTTAGGTTGGATGTACACATGGATCGTATGCTATTGGTTGAGCCAAACCAGTCACGTATGCCTTTGGTCAACGCAGGTATTCCCTCGGTCAAACGGTCAAGTTCTAAACGGTGGCACGGGAGCCGTGAGCAGTTGGGACACGGAACTATAGCTGGAACCTCCTCCACGACACGAAGACAGCTAAAGACAGGATCCAAACATAGATTTGTCTCCCATGATGACCGTTTCCCTCAAAAGTGCACGGAGTTGCCTACGTGTTTGCTGCACAAGTTAATTAGCTAAGACTGCGTGTTGCTGCGTAGTTAATAAGTTAGGTTGTAGTTGCTTAGTTCACGCAAAGAGTAGTTGCCTCTGTGCTTATAAATAAAGTGTGTGCCAACGCTTATAGATTAGCTTTTTGAATATTGTAATTGCTGCGCTGATTCTGTTATAAAAACTCTGTTTTAGAAGGCTGTTCCTACAACACTTTTCACTGTATTTTGACATGCTGGTTTTATAAAAAGAAGATTGTTCTGTTCACCTTTTCGTAGCTGATCTTTTAAGTTGGTTGCGTGGATGGAGGGCCCCCATCTATGACAGCCCGTGTACATAGTGTTTGATTTCATTTTCCTGCTTTCAGCAATTTCTATTTCTTTCATCATGTATAATAGTGTACCATTTGATCTCATGTCATTTCATTTCCAGCATTTATTTTAAACTGATCAGTATTGTTCTTTTGCAGGTTTTTAACCCGGGATTGTTTTGTCTTTGTGTATTTGCTTTATATCTGATGGTATTTTCAGTTGACATATTCAAAGTTGCTGCTTTTACTCTATTTTCATAGCTGATTTCTAGTTTAGTTTCTCAAAGTTGTATGTTAACATATTGATGGTCTCTTTATCATAAGTTGTTCATCTTTTAGAGATCAGAATACTAATAAATTACAGCTGGCTTTGAGTACTTTTTAGACTAATCTTTAACTACTTCCTAATCGTGCTTCACATAATTCCATATGCTGAAAGCAGAGAGTTAGGAAGAGCTGAACATTATAACTAGTCTTTAAAGTAGATTTTTCTCATTTTTGATCACTTTTTCAACTCATCTCTAACTACTTCCTAATCGTGTTTTACATAGTACCATATGTTGGAAGAAAAGAGTTAGGAAGAGATAAACATTATCATTGGTTTTTAAAGTGGTTTTGTTACCTTTTTATTTGCAGCAGCATGAATAGTGTCTAGTGCCATTAGAAAGTGGTTCTTTGCTTTCAGTTTCATTTCAAGTTATTTCTTTCAAGCTTTTTCTTTGCAAGTTTAGAAGGTAGTTAGAAATCACCTGTAACACACACTCACTCATTTAGAAATCACCTTACCCACACACTCACTCATCTGTTTATAAAATCTCCATTCCATCTTAGGAAGATAAATTGACCACAAACAACACGCCCAAACGACAAAAAGATCTAAGAGGTTGCTTAAGTACATATAGTACACCTTCACTTCATCAGCTTACGAGCCCCGGGCTGACAATTAATGACATCAATTTAGAAACACTAAATTGACTAAACACTAACCCTAGGAGATGAAACGCCAAACTGTGGGCCCCGTTTGGGGTAAATTGGTACATCAATTTCCCAGGGTCGTAACTTTGGCATATGATCTCCGTTTGACGCGTACAATAGCTCCCCAAAAAACGTTGTTTAGGGCCTCAAAACGGCTCCGGAAGTTCAGGACCCGAAAAACTGCTAAAAAGAGTAAGTTGTGCTACAATGAAGGAAACTAAAAATGCTGAGAAAGACAATGGTGGGGGTCCAGGTGGACTTGGCAGGTGGCCACCAATATCCACCTGGATCACTCTCTCTCTCTCTCTCTCTCTCTCAAGCTACAAACCTCTTTAAGTGAAGAGATTTCATCCTCTCAACGCTTCATCCATAGTTAAAATATATCTAGGTTGTTTTAGTTATTAGCCTTTGAATATACTGCATTGGAGAAAAATACCATGGACAAAAACCATGGGTTAGGAGTACCATGGGAAAAAACCATGGGCAAGAAAAAACTATGCACTAGAGAATTTTATGCTTTTTAATTTTTTTTATTTGATTTGGTTTTATTTTATTTTTACCGAGTTAAAATGCCAAATATTATAACATATTCCCCGGGTGGAAAGGGTCTCTTGGCACAAAAATCTAACAACCAAAAATATATTAAGAGGGCCCTAGAATAAAATACTTAGATTATGACATTTCTTTTCAAGACTTCAAGGTCTCTCTCACTTGTTTTAATTTATGAAAGAAAATTGATGAGAAAAGACTAATAAATTAAATAAATATTAAATACAGAACCATGGAATCTAACAAAACCATGTGCAAAAACTAGTAAATTAAATGAATATAAAGTACAAAACCATGGAATATAACAAAACTATAGGCCATAACATTTTTTCAAAAGTTATTTTAACATAAACAAATCTAAGGACTAAAAAAGAATTGTTTGGTAAGTTCTAACCATGGGTGATAACATTTTTTTTTTAAGTTATTTTAACATAATCATATTTAACAACTAAAAATGAATGGTTTGGTATGTTATAACACAAGTGATATTTATATATAATATTTAACTAAGTAGAAATAAAAAATATCACAATTTAATAATTTATTTCACTTATTTATATTGATCAACCACACTTGTTAATTGGAAATATTGACTCACATAACAATTTTTAATGGATCCAACAAAATAAATTGAAAATTAATAAAAACAACTAATATCAAGAAAGAATATCTAAATTTAACATAAAAAATAAATTTAATATACAAAACCATATATATGATGCATTAAAATAATTAATATAAAACATGACTACATATAATAATCATTTAATCAATGCAAATACAAATATGAGATAGCCATTATACACTTTAACAATAATTATGGTAAATAATATATACTAGCCTAGATCCATCTTAATTTAGGATATACCAACATCCTAAAGGGATCAAATCTCTTTTATAAGTTAGTAATGTGTATAGATATTTTATATATATTTTTATAAATTAGTAGTTAAATAATTTAGTTAATTTTTTTCTCACCAACTAGCAATTTAATATCTAGTTCAACTATACTTTTAAAATATATTATTTTTATTATTATAAAAATTAGTTTTCTATTATAATGGATTAAATATAAATTTTTGAAAGTATTCTCTTTAGATTTTGTCTTCAAACAGGTGTTGTAGTATTTATGGTTCTGCAAGTGTGTTATAGGAAAATTTGGGCACATCAACCCCAACTTCTGGATCAGTGATATTAGGGTCTATCAAGCCCTAATTCAGTTGTTTTCATTCCCTAATGAAGTTAACCTACATCATGCTTTCTTCCCAAAAGTTTCATGACACCATTCATCCAAAAAATATCCCTAAGTATAACATCGTAGGTGGCCTTCTATCTGGCTGCAATGAATGGTAGGCATGCCACTGCCAAAGTGTTATGCATAGCACCTGGCCTTTGTATCACCTGCGATGGGCGAGATCCATCGAATTTTTCCAATGAATCCATTGGATTCCTCATCCAATGGATGCTTCTAGATGTTTCTAGAGGGATTGGGCTCACTTTTGGATGAGGAAGGAGATGAATGAACATTAATCCATTATCCCTTCCTCCATGGAACCACTTCCCAAATATGGCAAAGCATTCATGAGGGCCATTAATGGCTTAACTTCCTCCATTCAGCTATAAATTGACCATGCATTCAAGGCTGGTCTAAGGTTGAAACTCCTTAAGATAAGGAAACACTGCTTGGATGAGATTAGTAGAGAGAGTAATGTTATCATGTGAAATTGTTGTGTCCATGAGGAGAGAAGGGTTTGAATCTGGGAGGATGACGTTGAATCGAACATGCATCTAAATGGGTTGTAATCTTCCTTTCTATGAATAAAGAGTTCTATGCTTTTTCCCATTCATGTGTTATGTGATGTATATTGTACTTTCGATTCTATAATATGTTTAGTTAACAGATTGATATGTATGCTTTGATGGCTTTCTATCTTGGCTTGTGTACACGTACCTTTCAAGCGAGTTAAGTACGGAAGGGAGTGGCAAAAGTGGTCAAATGGAAGAGGGAATGAGCGAGAGATATAGGTTGGTACTTTTTATCCTCTTTCTTTTATCTGTTAGCTATAGGAAAAGCAATGGAATTACTTTAACTGTTGTTCTAGTCTTACTACTAGGTCTAGAGGTTAGTCATTCAAAAAGACACTAAATTTTCCCATAACAAAATGGTGACTCCGCTGGGGATCGATTATATCCCTTATAGTAGCTAATCAATCTCTTGGGACACTTTGACATACTTTACTGTTTGTTTCTCATCGAATTCAAGTCCAATTCACTGAAATTTGAGTCAATTTTGAGCATAAAATTGTCATTCTGTAATCATAGAACCTTTGTAGCTGATACGGTGCTATGCATTGCACCGTCTGCACAGAGACAATGCTATGCATCACACTATCCCTCACTCTGGCCTGCGGTGATTCCTTTAGGATCAGTTTTCCCATCTAGGAGCTGAAGCCTTTAGTCAATTTTCAGTTGTTATAATTGCTTATTGAATTTAGATGAGTTCTTGTCTTTGAAAGTAGTCTTTGTTTCCTTTTTTCGACACGATTTAGACTAGGTTGTTAAATGCTTGTTTATGTGTTTTTTGATCATTTGTAGTCCATTGTCGAAAGTAGTTTCAATCGATTGTTTTTTCAAATACGAAGTGTCGTAAAATATTCCTTCTTAGAATAATTGATTGGTCTATTTTGTGCATCTGATTCATATTTTCGTTTAAGTGTTGAAAATCTTCGTTTCCTTAAAATTGAAAGTGTCGTTTAGTCTTCCTTTATATTTAAGTGAAATTTTCATAAACCGACATTTATGTGGAAAGAGCTTTTGAATCATTTGTTCATTTGTTTTTCTTAGTGCATAATTCACATTAAGGAGAACGGAAAAGAAAAAGAAATACATGTAATTGCATCTTAGAGTTTGATTGTGTGTGCTTAAATGGAATGGTTAGGGAAATGCATTAGTGAGTGCTCTTTGATGTTTGATCCAAAAGTACTTGTTTTCTTTATCCCTTGTAGATAGGATTTTCATTGTTTAAAACAAATTAAAAGAATGCTTCTCATTTTAGTTTCATTTTAGGAGTTTTCGAAAAATGTCACGTGGTGAAACCCAAAGGAAAATTTTAAGCAAGATCAACCTAAAATTAATCACCTAAAAATGCATTGGAATTTAACGCAAACATCTAGAGGTGTTTAGGCTAGAGATTTGTTTCGGTATCTTAAAACCTAGTGGCTGTCGTTTTCATTGAGGCTGGGTGATTCCTCCTCTCTGAACCGATAAGTACTAGTATGGACTTGTGCTCCCTTTACCATCGAGTATATAAATCCTTTATCCCTAAGAAGCCAAGTCTACTGCCTTACCGATCACAATGCACCGAACACAGCATTCAAGAAGAGTGGTTTTCGTATCGTAAATCCTTCGTAATTTCTCTTTAATTTACCACCAAGGTGTTTATTGCAATTTTTTGATTAGTTTGGTAAACCCTCTTGCTTAGTATCTCTAGAGTAGTCACTTTTGTTCCTTTTTTACTCCTTGAAAGAAAAGGTTCATCTGAGTGCTTGTCCTTTCAAGCTCATTAAACAATGAAAGTGACTATAGTCATCTTTTGCTTTTTCTCGACTCTTAAAAAATGAAAAAGAAAACTTAAGTTCTAGTGTCGTAAAAAATATTTGACAGCGGATAACATCCTCCATGCTTGTTTTCTTAGTTTATCTTAGGTTGAAACATATGGTGACAAATCCGAATTCCACAATCAAGGAATTCCTTTTGATGGGAATCCTAGTCCTTTTCCTCCGTTTGGAAATATTGGTGCTCCATATATGGCTACATTGTCCCTTCCAGGATTTACCATTGGCTTGCCAGTATAGTTGTTTTCAACCTTCTTGGTTCAAAATTTTGTGATTTCTCCACAATTGAGTACACCTCCAACTGGACAAAATCAACTTCCAGTTGATCCTAAAGTCGACCCTTTGTCTTCTTCCTGAGTTGTTTTTTCCTCCCCTTCTTCTTCTTTGCCTAGTGAAAGTATTGGTACTAGTAACCAGGTGGCTAAGAAGAAGAAGAAAGGGAAGAACAAGAAGAAGCAAATTCAACAGAAGGGAAACCAAGCAACCATTGCTTTGAATGCAACATCTGATGAGAAACCATCTGTCAAGCCTCACAAAGTTTGATATCCATGCAAAATTTGTGCGAGAGACCATATTCTTCGAAATTGTCATGATATTCCTTAGATCTTAGAAGAATGGTCTTCTCGTTCACATCATCCTGTGTCATCAACCTCTGGAGATCATGTTGGTGACATACCATCAACTAGTGATAGTAAAGTTCATGGAAAGAAGGGAAAAGTCAAGTTTCCATGTAGGTTATGTGAAGGGAATCACCCCATTCACCTTTGTCCCTATCTGGATGAAGCCAAAAGAGTGTTGGATAATCGTCCTGATTCACTGCAGCAACTTCCATCTGGCTACAAGAAACTCTTCCTAAATCCTTCATTAATTGATGTTCTAAATTACCAAAATCAACCGTCGGTCAAAACCACTCTCTTTGAAAGTGAATCCAATGAGCCTTTACCCAACCCAAAAAAATAGGTCGAGGTATCTGTTAACCCGATTTCACCTTCAGTAAATTGTACCGTTCCCGAAGAGAGGGAACATGATACCACTCAAGTTATTTTTTTTTCATCAGATTCAAATGAGCTTGGGGGAAATCCCCTTGTTCCATCAAGACAAGAGGAAAATCCTCCTGTTCTCATAACTCAAGGGGTTAATTCTTCTGTTTCTACGGTACCCTCTCCAAGTAGTCTAGTCACTTCCTTTGATTGGAATCGACTAGTAGGATTCCGCCTTCCTTCTTATGTTCCCTCCTAGTTCATAGTACAAGTTTGTAATATGATTTGTCACACGGAATTGGTCAAGGGTGCGGACACGACTGACCTTCCTAGAAGTCTAAGACATTCTAATGACAAACAAGACAAAATGGAGTGATCTTTCTCTAAATACACCTTTTACAACATGAAAACTACAAGTGTTTAGGCTTACCTTATTCCAAAACGCTGTTGTTGAAGTCCGTTCTTGACGATCCGGATGAGCTCCTCCTTCAAGTCAATTCCTGCAACCACAAACAATCAAACAATTACCAAGCACTTGCATTTCATATAATAAAACATATATTCAATATACAGACCAAGGAACACATGAAATAACTCATTAACACAAGCTATTAAGAAAAATAAACCAGTTTGTATTAATAACGAAACAAAGAAACTCTTACAACCTGGCCTTGGTGTTGTGCAAGTTCCTCCCAGGGTCCATCAAGTGTTTTCCTCTACTTTGACAAAGCTCACCCACTTCCAAGTAGAATCAAGTAAAGACAATCTCTCCTCACAAAGGTTCTAATGGAAGACCTAAATCCTGCAACATTTACCCAAAGAAAATGTATAGCTCCAACCTCTCCTCCCTCTGGCTCAATGTCTTTATTTATAGTGCTGTAAAGAGGTTATTCAGGTCCACTATCAATGGGATCATCCCCCTCTATGGGTGGGATAGCTCCCTTATTGATGGGATAAGTTCCCTCTTAATAGAGATACATGAACCAACTGGAGGCGCATCCATTTCATCAAACCGACCTCTAGAATGTTCTAGAAGTAACCACAAGTAACTTTTTTAAGATGAAACTCGCGCATTTTGCCTTTTACAGAAGGACGCACCTGTCCCTTAACATACAGAGCGTCCATGGACGCAGCTTTTGTGAACATGGTCAGCGTCCCCGCAGGTAAGGCTAGAGAGAACCTGCGACCCCAGAGATAAACATAGTTTTTACAAGACTTTCTCTCTTCTTTGAGTTTGAGATGGATAACAGAGGCATGAGACTTGCCTAAAAGGGGTAGCATGACTGTTGATTTGAGCCATACTAACTGTAAGTAGTCAAGGTGACAGTTTTTAGTGTAACAGATTGCCCCCTAAAGTGCGAAGCCTGGAATAGATTAGGGTTTTGTAATTCTTAGGAAGGGTGAAGCGCTTTATCATTTCAAGGATTGTCTCGTGGATGACCTGGTTGGAACCTGCAATTTTCAACACAAAATACATGGATAAGATTATATCATCACTGAGGTAGGCATTCCCATACTCAGATTCAAAACTTTAACTAATGGACTAACTATTCTGATACAGGAATGATCTTGCAGTACATCATTTTTTATAGACTTTTGTAGACACAGTATGGGCGCAGCCATCTGTTTATGATAAGTCTACATAGATAATGAATACAAAACTCCTCGCAGCCTGGATGGTAAAAACTAGATCCAGGGTCTTCACTTCTACTTCCCGAATTGGTACGATTCTAAGCATGTGATTAAATGATTTGATGTCGAACATGTTAGAAACCACTTGATTACCAGTCGATGATGTGAACTGTTAACAAGCGTGAGAGAGACCACCAGTAATGTCAATGGTTCTCAAAGTACCAAGCACAACCCGTGAAATGTGAATAGATGTTTTGATGTCGAACACTTCACGGAATCCTTTGATCGAAAGTCAATGATGTAAACTGTCATCAAAGGCGAGAAACCTGCCATTGATGCATGCAGACTTCAAGGTACTGTCGATTCCTAAGTCATCTTTCTAGATAATGTGTCGATTTCGATAGAAAGCGACTCGTTGCAGGCAAGCCTACAACACGAAATCATTGTTCAAGTTGAAGAAATGTTGCTGTAAGGACTGACTCAGGGATGGTCAAATGGATGACAAGTATTTTGCAGATGAAAGTTTTACTTGCAGACCTCTTGAACACATAATGACACGACAGATGGTTTGGTGACGAATAACTCAAAGTTAATCCCTGGAACCCGGTTAAAGACTTTCAAAGTGATTTGGTCAACTGTGAGGTAAAAGATTTCCCAACCCAGGTAAATGAAAAAGTGTCGTGTTCAAGAGTGGTAATAAAGTTTCTTTTGAAATAAAGGTAACAAATAGGCTCATTCTTCTCTCTTTTCCCCCACCATTTCTGGCAAGTACCTCTTTATTTTTAACAAGCTTGAGGAGGATAACATATGCTTGATTATAAGCTCATCCTTCGGACGAGTCCAACCTAGTTTAAATTCGAACCCTAGGAAGGAGTGGTTCATTCCTGTTTGTAATTGAACAGGTCCTTTACTGTAAAAGTTTAACGAGCCCAGTATAGGAACAACTCGGCGTTTTTCAATTTTAGAGAGTCTGAAAAAACTTAAGGAAACTCCACGTTGAACTTTTTCGTAAATTTGTGTCCCTCAAGCCCGAAAAAGTATAAAATAATACCTGGGGGAACCGCTTGATCTTGCGACCAAGGAGTACTTTCATAATAGTGTCGTCGACCTGAAAAGTAAAAAGCGATCAAGGACACGTCGTTTTATTTCCTTATCGAGTTTGAAACGACAAAAACCCGGCAATCTTTTCCTGATTTTACGGTCAGAAAAGAGCTAAAAGGGGACCGTCTTTTAATTCTGTTTTAACGAGTGTAAAAGAAATGCTCGGCAATCTTTTCATGTTTTAGGAGTCAGAAAAGGGCTTAAAAGATGACTCTATGGTTTCACTTTTTCGTAAGTTTTAACGAGTTCGAAAAAATGATAAAAATGTACTCATGGTTTTCACTTTTTCGTAAGTTTTAACGAGTTCGAAAAAGGGATAAAAATGTACTCATGTGGCCGACTTTCAATTTAATTTACGAGCAGGAAAAGACGGAAAGAACTCGGCATTTTCATTTGTTTTACGAGAATGAAAAATGGCAAAATAAGCTCGGGATTTTCATGAGTTTAACGAGTCTTGAAAATAACTGAAATTGACTCGAAATAGGTTTCATTTTTACAAAAGCTTGAAACAAAGAAAAACTATGCTTCAAAGTAGTTTCATTTTTCATGAGTTTAACGAGTCTTGAAAATAACTGAAATTGACTCGAAATAGGTTTCATTTTTACAAAAGCTTGAAACAAAGAAAAACTGTGCTTCAAAGTAGTTTCATTTTTACACAAGCTTGAAACAGAGAGAAAACTGTGCTTGATGCCCCCTAAGCGTAACTGCTAGAGCACATGCCCCCCATCTTCATTTCATTCAACTAAGTACAAGCTGGATGGAATGAAGGTTCATGTTACGAGATCATTTGAAAGACTCGACCTAAAACTATGAGAAAATTATGCAAAAAACTGAAATAACTAACCTAAATACTTAACATTTCCGAGATTTAGTCAAACTCTCGATTCAAGTAGAGGAGGATTTGTTTCATTTTTTAACGAGCTTGACACAGGAAAAGAACTATGCTCGGATTCGGTTTCATGTTTATGCAAGCTTGAAACGAAAAACTATGCTTGTTATAAGTTTGCGTGCCCCCAGCATAATGACGCAAAACGAGGTACATGCCCCCCAAGCTTCATTGCATTCAATGAGGTGGATGGAATGAAGCTTTACTTTCAAGATCTTGGAAAGACTTGTGGGAGTTGTTTCATTTTTTAAACGAGCTTGACACAAGATAAGGAACTATGCTCGTAACTATTCTCTACAATCTACCTAACAAAAACTCTACTCTAAAAACCTTGATTCATTTTTTAACGAGCTTGACACAAGACAAGGAACTATGCTCTTAAATCCTTGATTCATTTTTTAAAGAGCTTGACACAAGACAAGGAACTATGCTCATGAATACTCTACAATCTACCTACTTAACCTACCCTTGTTTCATTTTTTAACGAGCTTGACACAAGACAAGGAACTATGCTCTTAAATCCTTGATTCATTTTTTAAAGAGCTTGACACAAGACAAGGAACTATGCTCATGAATACTCTACAATCTACCTACTTAACCTACCCTTGTTTCATTTTTTAACGAGCTTGACACAAGACAAGGAACTATGCTCAAAAAGTTCGCATGCCCCCAGCATAACGATGCAAAGCGAGGTACATGCCCCCCAGGCTTCATTGCATTCAACCGGCTGGATGAAATGAAGGTTTACTTTCAATATTTAACTTGAAAAGGGAGTTGTTTCATTTTTAAGGAGGTTGACACAAGAAAAGAACTATCCTCATACCTGATTCATTTTTAACGAGGTTGACTCAGTAACAGGAACTATCCTCATACCCCTGATTCATTTTTTAGCGAGGTTGACTCAGTAACAGGAACTATCCTCAAACCCCTGATTCATTTTTTAGCGAGGTTGACTCAGTAACAGGAACTGTCCTCAAAATCCTACTTTCTACAATCTATCTACATATCCTAAAATCTACCTAATTCATTTTTTAATGAGGTTGACTCAGTAAAAGAACTATCCTCATGCACACTGTTTCGTTTTTTAACGAGGTCGACACAGTAAAAGGAACTTTCCTCGTCCCTGATTCATTTTTTAGTGAGGTTGACTCAGTAAAAGAACTATCCTCATGCACACTGTTTCGTTTTTTAACGAGGTCGACACAGTAAAAGGAACTTTCCTCGTCCCTGATTCATTTTTTAGTGAGGTTGACTCAGTAAAAAGAACTATCCTCTGACCAACTGATTCATTTTTTAACGAGGTTGACACAGTAAAAGGAACTTTCCTCGTACTCACGGATTCATTTTTTAACGAGGTTGAATCAGTAAAAGGAACTTTCCTCATACTATCCAATTTCATTTTTTAACGAGGTTGAGAGAGGAATAAACTATCCTCGTGGACACCTGTTTCATTTTTTAACGAGGTTGGCACAGGAAAGGAACTATCCTCACTCACACTGATTCATTTTTTAACGAGGTGGACACAGTAAAAGGAACTTTCCTCGGCCCTGATCATGGCCTCCAACTGGAAGAAAGACATGTCAATGGACACACCTTGATCATGGCTTCCAAGAGATCTTCATCAGAAGGAAGAATAATTCTCTGGAAGGAACACATGTCAAGGGACTCAAAAGGGATAAGAACATCATGTTCAAGTAATCCCATAGAGTTTTCCATGTCAATTACCGGATCTAAATCAACAGTGAGAGGCTCACTTACATCGGTAACTGAAAGCATGGGACCAGTTGCCACATAATTTACCCGTGGCAGGGTAGATACCACTTTAGAATTAGGAACATTTAGGGTCGTCATATTATTAGTAGTTGAGACAAGACTAGGGAATGAAAGCTGGTCTACAGTCACAATACTGCCATTGTGAGGGAAAGACATCACGCGAAAGAGTGTCGATACGACAGCTTTCATTGCATAAACATAGTCTCGCCCAAGGAGTAAATTGAAATCCAAGGGACCTCGAACTACCATAAGATCAATACAAACAGTTTTACCTTCCAAGGTAATAGGAAACTTAGGAAGGATCCCTAAAGGTTCACTAATGGTTCGGTTAAAAGCTTTCAGATTCTGCGTAATAGGCGCAAGCTGAGGGGAACCCAAAGCTTTCCAAACAGTTGAGGATAAAATACTAACAGAAGCACCTTCATCTACCTGAGTACGATGTATGTCCCTACTACCAGCCTTAACAATGATTTGGAAAGGGATGGAGAAAGGAAGACGAGGTTCTGTCAGTCTATTCCAATCAAAGGAAAAGACCTCACTACTTGGAGGGGGTTCTGTAGAAACAGGTGAAATGCCCCCGGGCATAGAAGAATCTGATGTAACAAGAAGAACCTGAGCAGTATGAATTTCACTCTCTAAAGGGAAAGTGGGATCGACCGAATGTGAAATTGAATCGACCACTTGATCAACTAATGGATCATCAACTTGAGTGACATGAGTTTCACTCTCCAATGGAAGAGTGTGATTGACTGTACTTGAATTTAGATCAATCACTCCGTCAGTTGACGGTAGGTTGGGAGAAAGTTTACGGTAACCAGTTGGAAATTCTTGCTGTGGAACAGTAAGTTTTTCCAACAATGTTGAGGCTTCATCCATGTGAGGGCAAATGTGAGTTTGATGACTCCCTTTGCATAACTTACAAGGAAACCTAACTTTACCCTTTTTCCCAGGAACCTGACTATCACTGGTTGATGGATCAATGGAAAGTTGATGAAATTTTTCTGACCATACTTCCAAGACCTTTGGTATACCAGGACAATTGACAAGGAAGTGGTCACCCTTACAAAGTCTGCAAGGGTATTTGGGTTTATGGTGCATGTCGGAATTTTCCTCAACACAACTAACACTTACAGCCATGGTTGGTTGGTTGACTTCTTTCTTATCTTGCTTCTTCTTCTTCTTCTTCTTCTTCCCTTTCTTCTTCTTCTTAGCCTCCTGGTTACTAGCATCAAGGCTTTTACCAGGCGAAGAGCAAGAAATGGAGGAAGAAAAATTAGGCGAAGAAGGTAAAGGGTCAACAGAAGGTTGGTGATGTTGAGATGGTGAACTCTGGTGAGGTGAAGCATCCGGTTGAGATGGAACAATTGGAGTATTTTGGGCCAACGAAGTTGAAAATAACCATATCGGTAAACCTATTGTAAATCCAGGTAATGACAAAGTAGCCATATAAGGAGGACCAACATTTCCAAAGTAAGGAAAAGTACTAGGATTCTCATTAGGAGGGGTTCCTAGATTGATAAATTCCAGAACATTTGCCATTATATTCAACTTTAGTGAATTTTATTAACAATTTTAAACTAAAATTAACAATTCACAATTTACACCTAACAATTAAAATTCACAATTCACACCTATGGTCTCTAAAAGTAAAAACAAACAAATTAACACGCGCTATCAAATCTAGAAGTCAAACCACACACAAACAGTATTCTTCCGGACCAAAAACGCTAGTTGGTGATGAAGCCCAACCTCGCTGGATTCAGTACAGAAATGGCGGGTGGAACAGTTACGCCGACAACCTGCTTAATGAATAGACTGGACCAAGTTCCTCCACTTTAACCGTCTCGAGTGAAGTGAACCCCCCAGAAAATCCAAGTGAGTATAGCCGACGTCTGCTCCAGGTACAGTGGGACCTTCCCTCCACCGTCACCTTGGGTAGAATCCTAAAGATTATGGTCACTAAGGTTACCAACGGCCACAAGTACACCTGGGGGAACAGTCTAAACTCCGACAGCACGCAAGGGCAGAGTAGCAAGCTCAATCCCCTTACCGGCTCCTTGACAGTAATCCAAGGTTTACCGATAAGTGACCCCTGGCTCCTCGACAATGGTTAATCCGAGGTTTACCGTTTATAATACGTACTGTCTGGCGTCGTTCCCAACGAGGGGGGAATGATCCCCTCACTGGTTCGGACATGAGCTCGTGCTTCTCCTTTAAGAGGAGCTTTCCCAGAGTGTAAATGTAACAATTGGATTTGATTCTATCACAAGATCGACTACTTGTTTGGTTTTACTGTCTTGGAGAGTTAAGTACTCACCTACTCCAAGACACTAGCCTAAGCTATGTTGGTGCTTCAGAGCCCTAGAAATGTAAAAATTACTAGATGAATTTTAATTAAGCGCTGTGTTATTAAGGCTGTTATTACTCAAATGGATAAATGGAGATGAAACCAATGGTGTTATGACCCGACTCAACTGAATGCAATCGAATATGATAATGTAATCGTTTCAATTCGATGAATCCTAACTAAAGTAAGGAGAGAGTTTCCATTCACTTCCAACAATGCAAAAAATTGATCACTAAGAGAAAATATAACAAATTCTCTAATGCACTAATTTCATCAAGAAGAACTAATGCAAATCAATTCCAAACCATTTTTTTATTTTATTTTTGTGTAAATTCAAATCAAAGAAAGCTGATCTAAATCTACAATTGATTTTTTCAGAATGTAAACTATGCAATTGTAATCTATGCACAATTCACTTGAAAAGTATGCAAATGTAATCTATGCACATTTTTCATTAATATTCTGAAAATGAGAATTCTAATTATGCAAATGTGATCTATGCAAGAGAATTCTCAAACACAAGATGATTCTAAGGTAATCTAAGAACCAACAAGTGCAAGTCGAGAAAATTGGGTGAGAGTTCCAAAGATCATAAAATAAAAACACTCAAAGGCGATTAACACTCATACACAATTTAGCCCCCCCAAAAGCAAAAAGCAAAAAGATGCAAAATTGTGAAAAGACTGAGAGAAATCTCCAAGTAATGACCAAAGGAAATCAAATTAAGAATTTCTCAAAAAAGAGACTCAAAACACCCAATTGATGAAAGCTAAGAGCAGGAACAAGTTTAGGTGAAAATTTTTGACAGGGTACTAAAGGATCTGGGCAGAAAACACTAAGAAAAACCAAAATCTAAAAGCAATTAAAGCAAAAATGGAGTTTTCCTAAATTTTTACAGGAATACGCAGGCAACCCGTTAGAACAGGCGCGGGCCCTCTCTGTGCAAACGGCAACAGCGCGTCCAAAGACTCACTGTGCAGTACTCAGAGGGTGCGTCCTTCTGAAAAACTCAAGAAAAACCAAAATAAAACTAATCCTAAGCTAACCCACCCAGAGACAAGTTCACACAGCCAAAAACCAGAAAAATAAACCAATTTTCTCAGAGCAAAGTTCATTCAAAGGAAAAGACTTTTCTCATTAATGGAAACTATCCCCAGCGGAGTCGCCAATTTGTCACACGGAATTGGTCAAGGGTGCGGACACGGCTGACCTTCCTAGAAGTCTAAGACATTCTAATGACAAACAAGACAAAATGGAGTGATCTTTCTCTAAATACACCTTTTACAACATGAAAACTACAAGTGTTTAGGCTTACCTTATTCCAAAACGCTGTTGTTGAAGTCCGTTTTTGACGATCCGGATGAGCTCCTCCTTCAAGTCAATTCCTGCAACCACAAACAATCAAACAATTACCAAGCACTTGCATTTCATATAATAAAACATATATTCAACATGCAGACCAAGGAACGCATGAAATAACTCATTAACACAAGCTATTGAGAAAAATAAACCAGTTTGTATTAATAACGAAACAAAGAAACTCTTACAACCTGGCCTTGGTGTTGTGCAAGTTCCTCCCAGGGTCCATCAAGTGTTTTCCTCTACTTTGACAAAGCTCAACCACTTCCAAGTAGAATCAAGTAAAGACAATCTCTCCTCACAAAGGTTCTAATGGAAGACCTAAATCCTGTAGCATTTACCCAAAGAAAATGTATAGCTCCAACCTCTCCTCCCTCCGGCTCAATGTCTTTATTTATAGTGCTGTAAAGAGGTTATTCAGGTCCACTATCAATGGGATCATCCCCCTCTATGGCTGGGATAGCTCCCTTATTGATGGGATAAGTTCCCTCTTAATAGAGATACATGAACCAACTGGAGGCGCATCCATTTCATCAAACCGACCTCTAGAATGTTCTAGAAGTAACCACAAGTAACTTTTTTAAGATGAAACTCGCGCATTTTGCCTTTTACAGAAGGACGCACCTGTCCCTTAACATACAGAGCGTCCATGGACGCAGCTTTTGTGAACATGGTCAGCGTCCCCGCAGGTAAGGCTAGAGAGAACCTGCGACCCCAGAGATAAACATAGTTTTTACAAGACTTTCTCTCTTCTTTGAGTTTGAGATGGATAACAGAGGCATGAGACTTGCCTAAAAGGGGTAGCATGATTGTTGATTTGAGCCATACTAACTGTAAGTAGTCAAGGTGACAATTTTTAGTGTAACATGATTGTATCTGGCATTATTATAGAAGAAGGTGCATCAGTGAGTATCCTTTTCTCAACTGCTTGGCAAGCGCTTGGTTCACCACCGCTTGTGCCTGTTACAGAATCTATTGGGTTTTAATAGAGGAAAAAATCAACCATTAGGGACCCTTCCTCAATTACCTATTACTTTGGGAGGAAAAACCATTTATCTAAACATGATGGTAGTCCTAGGCCCTTTAGATTACAATTTACTTCTTGGGTGCGACTATGTTTACGGCATGGGAGCTATTGCTTCAACACTCTTTCAAGTGATTTGTTTTCCGCATGAAGGCAGAATTGTCATCGTTGACCAGCTTTCATTTCCTGGTCCAAATATGGCTCCTAGTCAACCATCTTCCCTAACTGGTCCTTTTATACCAATGGTATCATCCCTGCCACAAGTTAATTATGTGGCAACCTGTTCCATACCTATATCGATTGATGATCGATTCAGTGATGGTGTACATCATGTAATAGGGGCATTAGAACCAGATCTCCCTTTCATGACCTCTTATGAGTTGTGATCAAGGAATCTGAGGATAGTTCTTTTACTATGTCAACCTTGTTAAAAAATGGAACAAGGGGTCCGAGGCTAGTTCATTGTCTTATGTCAACCTCGTTAAAAAATGAAACGAGGAGTACGAGGATAGTTCTTGTACTGTGTCAACCTCATTAAAAAATGAAATAGGTCCATGATGATAGTTCTTGGTCTTGTGTCAACCTCGTTAAAAAATGAAACATGGAATCAGAGCAGAGTTCCTTGTCTTGTGTCAAGCTCTTTTAAAAATGAAATAAGGTCCCCTAGAGCAGAGTTCCAAGTTGAGTCTTTGAATAGATCTTGTAAAATCCCAGTTAAGTCTTTCACTTGATCTCGTATGAAAACCTTCATTCCATCCACTTGATAGCCATGAGTAGTCTACATAGGTGAATGTAATGAAGCTTGGGTGGCATGCACCTAGTGGTAAAGTTAAGTTTCCCTGTAGGTTATGTGAAGGGAATCACCCCATTCACCTTTGTCTATCTGGACGAAGCCAAAAATCTGTTGGATAACTGTCCTGCTTCACTGCAGAGACTTCCATCTCGTTAAAGGAGATTTTCCCTTTCATCATGCTGGGGGCATGTAAACTGAATCCAAGCATAGTTTTTCATTTTAAGCTTGTGTAAAAATGAAATTGAAACCAAGCATAGTTTTCTTGTTTCAAGCTTGTGTAAACATGAAACTGAATCCAAGCATAGTTCCCTATGGTTCAAGCTTGTGTAAAAATGAACCTATTTCCAGTTTAGCCCTCGTGATTTCCATTCTATCAGCCTCTTTCATCAGATGAGCCTTGGTTTTTTTCATCCCATCACCACCATCCCTTTGGCCAATCATACATTTTCACTTGGTTTTTTTACCTTTTTTTAGGGAAATTTGCAATGAGTGGTCTTATCAGCTAACCTCTTCACATAAATCAACATGTTTTGAGAAGTTCCAACATCACCGGAACTAGTTGCTATCCTAGACACCATTTGTTCCTCAAAATGGATTCCTCTTTAAGCTCTTTTCAGACTCTCTAAACATGAAAAGATTGTTGAGCACTTGTTGTTTCTACCTCATTAATGGATTAGAATCGATATCTACTTAGTATAGTTTTAGCCCTTTTTTCGGGCTGATATATATTAACTACGAAAAAGGTACTCGTTGGTCAAACATTATCAATAAGTTCTCTCTTGAAATTTTTTATGCTTTTTTGGGCTTGAGAGACAAATGTACGAAAAATAACTTTTGGAGTTTCCTTTTAGTCCCTTTTCAGACTCTCTAAATGTGAAAAGGACTGAGTTATCTTTGTTGTTAAACTCGTTAAAAGCATAAAATAGCGACCAACTTGTCCATCTAGACAAGACTAAGTTTCACCTTCTCTAGACTCGTTAAAACATCAAATAGCGATGGATTCACCCAAAGGGTGGAATTATACAACACGCATATGTTATCCTCCTCAAGATTGATAAGAAATAAAGAGGTATTGGTTAGAAATGACCGAAGAAAAATGGGAAAAAGCTGGGAACACTTTATGGTAGCAGGTCGCTCTTGAACATGGCACTTTCACCTCATCACTGTGAATATGTGGGTTCAATCATTTAGCTTGATGGTTATCACACCATTGGTCTATCATACCATCCATCATTTTGTTTTGGGTCAATGCTACCAATTCACTTCAGTGTCGCCGATATGTTCAAGAGAAGTCATTCAGTTCAAAACCTCATCCTTTAAAATACAGTAAACCTTCATTTTCATGCCCGCCATCCCTGAACCTTGTGTCGTCAGTCAATGTTTAATCTCAAAAATCATTTACCTCGTTTCGTGTCATTGATGAGGAATACATCAAGGCCCTCCTGCGATGGGTCGCTTCTTGTCTACATCAGCACATTATCCAAGAAGTTGACTTAGAAACACCCCTTCAGTACCTTGAGGCTTGCATACATCAATGGCAGGTTTCTCACTTTCAGCGATAGGTTGACATCACTGGCCTTCGACTGAAAACTTCGTATGGTGTTCGACATCAAATCATTTTTTCCACACCATGCGGAATGTACTGCAGTACCTTGACGGTCATTATCATTATTGGTGATTCCTCTTGCGTCTGTTAATGGCTCACATCATTGGCTGATAATCAGACGATGTCTCTCCATGTTCGAACTCAAATCATCCATTCAAATGGTTAGACTTGTACTTGAGTGAAAGATAGGACAATATTGAAGACCCCGGATCTAGTTTCATCCATCCGAGATGTGATATATTAAGGAGTACTATATCAAATGCACAATGGCCTTACATTTATGGTAAACCATTCATGGGTCTATATCTGTATATGAATATATTTGTACATATAATGAAATTTTATAAAGTTGAGCATGGGTATGCCTTCCCTCAGCTAATTATGAGAAAAAGTCAAAGTATCATGATATTTGTATTGTAACTGATGTAGGTCACCTTCTGGTTCAAAACCTTCTCTCCAAAGTGGTAAAGCACCTCACTTGACATGGTTATTTTCAACTTCATGCTTTAGGGGGCATTTGTTATAGGAAAATTTGGGCACATCAACCCCAACTTCTAGATCAGTAATATTAGGGTCTATCAACCCCTAATTCAGTTGTTTTCGTTCCTTAATGAATTTAACCTACATCATGCTTGCTTCCCAAGAGTTTCATGATGACATTCATCCAAAAAATGTCCCTAAGTAGACCATCACAGGTTGCCTTCTATTTGGCTGCAATGAATGGCAGACATTACACTGTCAGGGTGCTATGCATAGCACTTGGCCTTTGTATCACCTGCGATGGGTGAGATCCATCGAATTTTTCCAATGAATCCATTGGATTCCTCATCCAATGGATGCTTCTAGATGTTTCTAGAGGGATTGGGCTCACTTTTGGATGAGGAAGGGATGAATGAACCTTAATCCATTATCCCTTCCTCCATGGAACCACTTCCCAAATATGGCAACGCATTCACGAGGGCCATTAATGGCTTAACTTCCTCCATTCAGCTATAAATTGACGAGGCATTCAAGGTTGGTCTAAGGTTGAGACTTCTTAAGATAAGGAAACGTTGCTTGGATGAGATTAGTAGATAGAGTAATGTTATCATGTCAAATTGTTGTTTCCATGAGGAGAGAATGGTTTGAAGCTGGGAGGATGACACTGAATCGAACATGCATCTACATGGGTTGTAATCTTCCTTTCTATGAATAAAGATTTATATTCTTTTTCCCATTAATGTGTTATGTGATGTATATTGTACTTTCGATTCTATAATATTTTTAGTTAACAGATCGATATGTATGCTTTGATGGTTTTCTGTCTCGGCTTGTGTGCAGGTACCTTTCAAGTGAGTTAAGTACGGAAGCGAGTGGTGAAAACGGTCAAATGAAGGAGGGATTGAGCGAGAGATATAGGTTGGTACTTTTGATCCTCTTTCTTTTATCTGTTAGCTATAGGAAAAGCAATGGAAATACTTTAACTGTTGTTCTAGACTTTCTACTAGGTCTAGGGCTAGTCGTTTGAAAAGACACTAAATTTGACCATAAAAAAGTGCCAATAGTTTAAGACAACCCTCTATTTTTGGCTCTATATCCATTGGAGATCAACTCAATCTCCACCATCTTGTTACCCAACCATGAAAAAAATAACCTAATAATTGTCTAGAAAATGATACAATAGATCCCAAATTTGAGGTCCATTCATGTCACATCCAAGAATATATACAATGTATGTGGGATCATGTACTCATCTGGAAAATGCAAAGGCTAAATCAAACTTGAATTTGGTGCCAAGTGTTTCTTCAGTATTGTATTTGCCAACCTAGAGGATCAAACATGGGTATTCAAGAATGGCTTATGTGAGAAATGGAACCTTTGTTGATCACTATAAGTATTAAGGAATGGCTAATGTGAGAAGCTAAAGCCTATGAGAAACTACCTATGAACCATAATATTCGAGAATGTTAATGATGAATGCTTGGTTTTATGTTTAATACTTTTCTTGTTTTTTCTCTCTCCTCGTTTCTTGAATGTGAAACAAATTCTTGGTTGTATGTTTTATATTTGTCTTGTTTTTCTCTCTCCTCATTTCTTGAATGTGAAATCACCAAACTTCCTTTCTCGACTCGTTTTCGTTTCTCGTTTCGTTTCCCCTTTCTGGTTCATAGTAACACAGATTTCAAGCCCTTCCTTCTAGCTTTTGTCGAATTTCTGCATTGTTCTCAACTCCAAAAGCAGGTGATAGAAGGGATGGGTAGAAAGCTTGGTACCCAAGATAGATTTAAAGAGGAAGAAACATTGAGTCAGACATTGCAAGATTCCTTTCATGAGGTAAAAGGATCACAACAAGGCCATAATAAGCTCTCGAAAGAGAATGAAGATGCCACTGCATGCAGTGGTAACAATCAGAGTATGGTGCAGTGTCGTATATTAAGGTCTACCAATGACATCATATTAGAAAAAATATAAGCATGAAAATAGATTGAAGAAAAAACAAAAGGGAAACACTCATTAACTCGTCAGGCCCTTACTCAATAATCAAGCAACATTTGGGTATGAAAAATCAGGGATCCCTTCTTCAAAGTCCCTGTTTGCTTTTATAGATCTCTTCATATTGATGGATGGCTTCGACTGTCCTCGAATGTCCATTGGATGAGTGTTGAGAAGTTTCATTCATTAAACTTCTTGGCAACTGTTTTAAATTTTTTTAATTTAAAACATTTATACAAAACTTTGACTTTCGCATTTTGTAATTTGGTGCATATGTTTTCCGCTCATGCCACATTTGTTTAAATAAAATACATATTTATTTTCTTTTGATTACATTTCTCAACTATGGCCGTGGATTTATCCTAGACAAGTAATGAAAATAAGATATGTTCCAGGGAACTGAACATATGTTTTTTCATCACTTGTATCAATATACATTGATAGCACGGGCACAGAAACCCAAACCCATCCCTTCATCGCACTATGGCCGATAGAGACTTTCCTAGCTATTGAGCACAACACATAGCCCATATCATTCGAAGGTATACTGGTGTTATTCTTGCACCTTGAGATGGATATATATTTGTTTTATTGCAGCAGGGAAACAACCACTACATTACGATATATCAACTATACTCAAAGGCAAAAACTATTTTTCTTGTACAACCACGTTGAGAGTAATAAGTATCTTGACATGTGTCATCATAGCAACAGAATCCATTTTGCCAATTCATTGTGTTTCTCATTCTAGTGGCCGCCATTATCGTGCAAGTTTCTCCTGTCACTTTTTTCCTCCATGAAAGTTGATAAGAAAATGCTAAGACAATGCTAAATGTCAAATTTTAGCAGACATTCTGAAAACCTTTTTGATCCATTTTCTAACATGGTCCACAATTTTCTTTGATAGCACTACGATGTATCTCTTCCAAAATTTATTTGTCTTTCATAGATGGATAACTAATTTGATAAATGATCTCTTTAAATCTATCTTGGACTCGAACATTATTGGATGTTCTTGAAGATGGGCCAAGTGTTGACCCAAAATGTCCAAGCATATCAATAACAACACATAGTGTAACAGAAATATTCATCCTCATCCAATTATTAAATGAAGAAATATTCCTCTAAAAGCCTGGGTTTCCCATACACTGGGGATATTACTTATATAACCCCTGGTTTTAGTTTCTCTTGCATGTTTGGTGATTCAGCTGCAATATGTCAAAATATAGAGTTCCTTGATGTCTTCACTCCAAATTATTGGATGCCATCTCAAAGAAAGGCTCAAAGGATATTCCAAATATTATCTTTAGAGGTGGCCATTTCGACCTGAAAGGCCGAGTATCCATGCCATCAGTCACACTCTTCTATGCATGTGTACATTACCAAGCAATTTATCATCAATAAACATTGTTGCAAGACAATAATTGTTCAAATAAATTTGTGAGACATTCTGGATATCTAAAGGGATTTCCTTATAAAGCTCAAGTTCAACAAAGCATCCAACATATGGATCATGAAACAATGGATCCTCACACTAATATATTCACTATGGGACTGAGATAAAGATATAAAAATTGTAAATTCCCTCATGTAGATGAGAAAGTTGTGTTGGAAACTCTCCATGTTAGAATTGACATTCTTACCATATTCAAATGGTGTCCTTCCTCAAAGTAAACAATTCTTCAATAATATGGCCACTCTCCCACATGTGTCACTTCTCCCAATCCTCACGCTTAATTGGCACATTGCACCTACACATTTCATTCGACAATGATATGTCTTGGTACTTTATATCTGCTATAGTGGGCCTTCATCCCTCTTCTATTACAAAGCAGACTTCTCAGGGTAGGGGAAATCACAACTCCCTTCGCTCCCTCATTTCAATGAAACACAAAAATATTTTCTTGCTCTCTTTCCATTTCACAACAGTTCTTCAATTAGAAAACTCAATTTCAAGCCCTTCCTTCCAGCTTTGGTTGAATATTTTGATTTCTATCAACTCCAAAAGTAGGTGATAGAAAGGATGGGTAGAAGACTTGGTACCCAAGCTAGAGTTAAAGAGGAAGAAGCATTGAGTCATGCACTAGAAGATTCCTCTCGTGGGTTAAAAGGATCACAACAAGGCCACAGTAAGCCCTCGAGAGAGAAATAAGATGCTATTGCATGCAATGGTAACAATCAGAGTATGGTGCAGCACTGTATATTAAGGTACCATTATCATCCCCTGAAGACTTCAATTTCTAAGGAGAGAGAAAATATTTTTTTAGTAGAATCTTACAAATTTGAGGCTATAATTAGCAAAGTGGAAATCTTGCACATTTTTGTTTAGAGACCTCGTGAACAAGTTATAGATGCTAATACACTCTTTGGTCTCACATCCACACTCCTCGTTACTGTTAACAGATCACGAAACAATGATGGTGATACTCCAATTGATTTTATTAGTAGTGATATTCTAAGAAACTATAGTGACCATGCATATGGAAGCAGGTCTTTGGAGGGAAATGACAATCAAACCCAAATATCATGGAGAAATATTGGGCTTTTAGCTGCTTCTATTTTCCAGCATGTGGAAGGAATTTGCACAATGCTTGGACCAATGGATAATGAAGCCAAGCAAAGGAAAGCTATAGTACAGAGAAAACAGACTAAGCCAACAGAAAGCACTCGACCTGAAGTAGTGAAAGAGTCCCCAGAAGATGAAAAATCAGAAACAAACAAGAATATGGCAAACATATTTAACATTTTGCAAAAAAAAAGCAAGAGAGATTAGAGAATTTGGTTCTAAATAGAATATCATTTTCCCAGATAGTAGAAAACAACTTTGTGTTATCATTTCTGGTAAAGGATGGTAGAGTTGAAATAAATGTCGATGAAAATGGAAAACATTTTGTTGTCCCCAAAAATGCTCCCAGAGCTACATAAATGGCATCTGGAGAAGCTTCTTACAACCAATTTGTTTTTCGATTTGATTTTACAAACTAGAAGTTGATGATGGAAGTTGTTGAAAGTGGTGAGGAGTTGATGACTCACAGAACCAATCCATTTATGATTCCTTTCTCTCAGAAGGCTGTAGAGACTCCTATTAGAGAGATTTCAAGAAACAGGGGCAGAGTGGTACCTGCAACTTGTGAGGTGCAGGAGGATCAATGTGGAAGTGATGATGGTGGTGGAGGTCTTCAAAGACCAACACCAAAGAAGCGAAATAAGTGTCTCCTATGAATTTTGCTACTTTTTTGGGTGATTTTTGTTGGAAACTATCTCTGTTTCTATCAATGCACTGTAATTCATACAGGAACCTAATCTTCAATTTAAGGAATCTGGTACATAAACAATGCTATCTTGTTCTCATAATTATCTATAATTAAGTTTACTAGCAGTGTAAACCCCTGGTCATGTAGTACACCCCTTTAGGCATGGTTCCAAGGCCTGGGCAGAAGACTGGCATTACATAAAAGGAAATTATTAATGTAAGATGTCAGGTTTGATCTATTAAACCATGATTAGTCTCCTTGTGACAGTATGTTGTAATTTTATGCTTAAATTTTTTTTGAGATACCACACAAGAACAAAGTTTTTTATTTTGTAGTTGGTTTAATTTGAGAATACATAGAGATGAGAGTAGGGTAAGGCTAGGTGAAAATAGATGTAAATACAAAGGTTCAAAAAAATAGCTAGCAGCCCTTACCATACCCAAACCCTTTTATTGGCACTAAAAGGATAGAGAGATCCACCCAGAAGCATGTGGAGAATAAGTAGGGATATGCATGCTTTGGATTGACTAATTGCTTGAACCTAGCTCAAGTAGGCACAACTAATAGATGGAAAGAGATTGGGAATATATATCTATTAAGTATGTGTATATGAAATTCATTATGTTCCCTTTTGATTTTCAAGGTGGGAGGAATGCAATGGAGAAAGGGAGATCATATTTGTCCTCTATATCCCACCTTTCAGGACACTAGGATAAGTCCCAATAATAAGAGTTGGGTTCGCTCATAAGTATATGATTGTAAAAGGCCATCATGAACTTTATTAAGCTAAGTCATCCTTTAGTTGAGTTTCATCCTTTAGTTGAAGCTTCAAGCAAGATACTCAGTCTCTTTTCAACCCTTTAGTCTTCCTGGAATAGCTATAGAACAACCCTATTTAACCTACATTGAATGCCTCTTCTTGCTGTGATCTTAAACTTCAAACTTCGGCCCTTCTCCCTATAAGAGCACCCAAGAAAAACACTCAAAACAACCTCTCATTCGCACGTTGTACCTATAGAAAAACATAAGACTTCCAAATTACTTCTATGGCTTCCTTCTTGCTGTCTTATGGATCCCTATTGCTATGGATAGGGCCTCCCTTTGATTATGTTTAGGGCCTCTCTGAGTGCTACTTTAGACCTTCCTTGACTGCAAATATATGCTTCTTCTTGATGACTCATAAGGGCCTCCCTCTTGCTATGGATTAAGGCATCCTTTGTTGTGGATAAGAGCCTTCCTTTTGCTATGTATCTGGCCTTTCTTGACTGCGTCTTTATGCCTCTCTTGGCTGCATCTTAGGCATTTTTATATACTGTGTCTTAGGCCTCTCTCTTGTTGTGGCTAAGCCTCATTTTGACTGTGGTTAGTGCTGCCTTTTACTGCAGATAGGGCTTCATTTTTTACTGTGGCTAGAGCTCCTTCAAGACTGCGTCTAGGTCTCCCTTCATGAATGCAGCTAGCGCTCCTTTGTGACCACAACTAGGGCTCACACTATTGCTGCCTGCTAGCCTCGCGCTACCCGGGGACTCCTGCACTATAGCACTCTCTGCTGCTTCATCCACATCTCTCTCTACCCACATCCACCAATCTTGCTACTCTCTCTTCAGGGCTCCTGTAGCAAGGTATAATCCAAGAGGTTGGGTACCTCAAGTATCTGCCCATCATCACTTGTAGTCCTCCTGACTGTAGCTTGATGTCTCCCCACCTCTTCTCTAGATGTACATGAGCACTCCTTGTAGGCCCTAACATGCCCTAGGACACTACGACATGAGCACTAGTGCATTAACTGTGCTAAAAGGTCGCTTTCTTGTTAATTTGACCATGAATATCTCTTCTACAAAGAAATATTTCTTAGCTTTGTTTACATTAGTGGTTTGATAAGGACATTTCTACAGTCTCTTCACTGAATTTATTAAATTTTTTACATTTATGTTTTTTGACAAAAAAAGGCTAACATTTTACCCTAGCTAAGTAAGGATTTTTTAAATAACCTTCTAGCTTGGTTCCTTTTTGTTCCATCTAAGCTTGGAAAAGTGTCATGAGTTTAGATTGAACAATGTAAGAATCTAGTCTTCTCTAGAAACAATCAAGCCAACTCTTTCATTTTGCAAATTACCTACTAGTGCTGGACATATTATTTGAAATTTCTATGCTGAAGGTGTTGGATTTGGGTAAGTGATACAGAATGCACACCTACAGTTCTATTTTTCACCTATTACACTAGTGAAAATTATAGGCAAAATTGGAAGGGTTGGACATGAATGTTCCAACCATACTCTTATTGGCCTGCAATACATATATTCATAACACATACCTACAATACCATTGTTCACCTATTATGCTACTGCATATTGTAGGCAAATTGTTAATGTTAGACTTCGTTGTCTCAAGTTCACACACCAACGCTAAAGATGCAATGTATTGTGTGCATACTTAGATATGTTTGACATTGCAAGTTAACTGTTTAAATAAATGCATGTATAAAACTTCTATATTAGCAAAATAACCATCAATATTTTTTTCTAGCATTTTGGGCTGAATTCACAATAGTATGCTAAAACGTGTCATTTTAATGACTGGAAATTAAGATATATAAATTTGAGATATATACTCTACATCTCTGGGTTATCTCCTTTTCAAATCTGAGTTTTTTTAGGCTACATGTTAATTTTTTGAACTATTAGCTCTGCTACATTTTGTGACTTTTGATGGATGGAGAGTAGGGGTGGCAGTCTGATTTCATGTTTGTTAAGGCTCACAGAGATTGGTTCTTGTTCTATTTCATGCCCCTTATGACTCCCGCTAACCTCCGTTTCCTCCTTCCCTTAAACCCTCCTCATTCTCCTTAAACCCCTTTATCCTCGTTATGGTCTCAAAACCCCGCCTAAACCCTTTATTAACCAACTCCCGGGATTCTTTTTGTGAAATCTATTAAACCCCGCCAACCCTTTGTTTACCCGTTACCCTTTATTAAAAGCATGAAAACCTTTAAAATCCCGCATGAGCCTTCATTTATTTATTCTCAGGCCCTAACAACTTAACACATTATAGCCACGCATATAATTAAAATTATATAATTCGGCGGGCCCATAGCTGTCACATCATCCAAACGTGCACGTTAAGCCTCGACTGTCCGATCGCGCCCGCCCGTTGATCCAACGATATTCGCAAACCCCGCTCTGCAGACCTGCACACCCGTTAGTTCCCAGGGAAAGTGGTTTCCTCGCCGTCCCATCTACCACGCGTCTTCATTCCATTGCATCGTGCTTCCTTGTACGTATACCACCTTTTCCCAAAGAGTGGTGCGGGGAAACCGTTTACCGCCATCCAGTATGGTCCCCGCCCGCTAACTTTCTTGCATCTCCGCCACCCATCAACCGACGGATCGGCCCAAACATGATCCAACGATCCACGTTATTCTCATACATATGTCTCTGATAGCCTCCATACGCTAATCTCTGCCACTTGTTTGTTGAATCAAATGGCTGGTATTGATTCCCATTGCCCCGCATGTCTTCCATTACCTCCCGCTAGCAGTTCATGATCGTTCGCGTAACCCATCCAATGGCCAGTGTTTCATCTCGGCTCCTCGTCGTTTTCAATGGATTTTTCAGTGTTTTGACCCGTTTTGTGCGCAAAAAGAAGGAAGAGATCGATCCAGTGACCTATGCATTTAAACCTTCATCTACCTACATTCAAGAAAAACACGATCAAGGACGAGAAAGTACTGCCTTGAGCAGTTCAATTTGTTTAGAAGTTATGAACATTTATGCAAGAAACATTCCACCTATTCAAGGAGTACACCAAAGTACCAGGGAATGTCTAATTTCCTAATTAAAATAGTCAGAATGTATGAGAGGCCCATAATAGTTTGTAAATGTGGTTGGTGGTCAGTTATGACCCCTCCACGCATAGGCTTGCTAAGTTTTTTTTTGTAAACAAACTCTATATATACTCAGAAAAAATATGTAATTAGGTTGATGAATGTCATTCTGTTTCAAGCTTCAACTTCTGGAGACTGTAACTACTTTGTAGCCTACGGCTTCTGGTCTACATTTCTAGCTAATACAAGATTCTTTTGTTGTTGATTGCTCACTTTCCACTTCTTCTTCTTGTTCCAGGTTGTACCTATTTTGCAGTTGTTTATGTCTCCTTATTGAGCATTTCATATTTTGCATTAAAGTTCCTTTCCTCAATTTGTGAGCTAGATTCACCTTTAACAGTTTCATGAAAACGAAGACCAGATTTGATGGCAAGAGACCTTTGACTACTAATAATATTATCCAAAATCCTAGTATTTTCTTGAAATCATAAAAGTGTATCCTTTTCTTCTAATTTACCTTTTAGGATATTTACCTCAACTTGATGTTGCTCTTCCTTTTCCAGATACTACTTCTTCATGATTTCTTCAAATTTTCTTCCTTCTTCCACTTGTTTCCTTAAGTTGAGAAGCTCATTTTCTTGTTGGTCAAATGATTTAAGTATTTCTTCATTCTGCTTATTTGAATTTCTAAGATATTCTTTTAGAGAGATGACCACAGCTTCAAGACCTTCACAGTGATTGGTTCTTTCTTGTAGTTCCTTGATTGTTGTGTCCTTTTCATTCACTTCATTTCTCAATGATGTTACTTCATCTTGCAACCTTTGACATTGATCTTCCTTTTCCTTGAACTGCATCCTTATTTTGTTTCCTTCCTCTAACTGAGTTTTTAACCTGGTAATATATTCTTTGTCAGTACACTCCCTTTTTTCAAATAGATCTTGTTGATCTCTAATTTTATCTATGAGCCTTTTAACTTCTATCTCTATTAGATTTCTTTCACTTTCATCCATAAGAGAAAATTTATTTGTTTCACTATCACTTTCATTATCTTCAATATTTCATGAACAGAGAAATGTATCACCAAAAGACCAAAAATTAGTACCTGATACTTATTTTGCTTGTTCATCTTCAATCTGATGTGATTCTGAATCTGAATACTTGCTTCCACCTAATAGCTAAGTGTCTCTCATGATGTCACTATTCCTTTGAGATGTCTTCTTCTTCTGAGGTGCTTTCTTCTTTTGCTTCTTTCCCATTGTTACAACGGATCTCCTTCAAGCGATCAAGCTTCTGCCAAAGGACCTGCTCTAATACCAATTGTTGGGAAAAATACTGAGAGGGGGGGTGAATCATTATTTACAAATCAATTATTGTTTCTATTTCATATTCAAATTTCTATACAAGACTTTACTGAATGTAATCTGCATGTGTACACGACTGTTCTTAATATGATAAGCGTATATCCAGTGAACTTATGATTCAGTTAATCCATCATATGTTTGTCTTTAGCTAGTGCATTAGTACTTTATTAAAAATTAGATAAATAGTAACCATGTGATGTAATAACAAAATAAATCATCACTCATAAGAAACACACATACACACCAAGATTTAAGGTGGAAACCCAATGCAGGAGAAAAACCACATGTTTTTGTTGTCTCTGTCTTCTTTTAATATAAAGAAAATGATGTTTACAATACTGTACTAGCACAGAATCATACCATTATGAAGGCACCCACCCGCAGAATGCTACAACCTTCTCTCGTTCTTCATCTTCTACTAGAAGGGAGCTACAACCCCCTAGCTCTTGTACTGGCTGATATGTTTACCAGTACATAGGCCTCGGCCTACAGAAGGCTACAACCTTCACTTGTTCTCCAAATACTACTGGAAGGGGTGCTACAACCCCCGGATATGATTAGCAACCACTATTAGCAGGAAGCTTCGACTTCTTCATTGAAGGCTCCAACCCTCAGGATCCTCTATGGACCACGTTTCATAAATTTTCAGACTAGATCCACCTACTTCAACACATCATAACTTGTAGGCCATGTTTCATCAAATTTTCATACTAGACCCATTATCAACACTTAAGCTCAATATCAAAAATCAAATTTTAACTCATCTTTGTAACATATTCATCCATCATAAATCAATCACTGAAACCCAATCATCAATATCTGACATAACTGAAACCCAATCATCATTTTCTGAATCAACCAATTATTGAAACTTCTAACACAACAGAATCAAATAATCACTTAAACCTCTAACACAACTGAATCACCCAATCATCAATTTCTGATACAACTGAATCAACCATTCACTCAAAACCCAATCAATCGACACTTAATCAAAATTGAACCAATCAACTTGAACAGTCAAATCACTGTAACCAATACACAAAACTAAACCCAGAACACTGCATCAACAACCAGAATCAAATGCAACCTCAAAAATCATATGTCATAATGTATACGCTACCTCAATGAAGACAACCTACATGTATACACTACTTTATGTAACCCACCCTATGTATACCTCTAAGGATACTGAATCATAAAACTTATGAACCATAAACTATACCAACCAATGACATTCTGAAGATCTACTGGCATATTACAAAGTTCTAAATAGATCACCCTTCTTACTTAATCACCTTATACAATTAGTTTTACTTAAAATCTAATGAATACATCATTGACGAACAACAGTAAAATAGTAGCACTGATCAGATAGATCATTCATCTCTGCACACACAAGCTTTTCTTCTATATATGCTACTTGGAAGTGTCGAACCCACATGTATACGTGCCTTCACCAAACCGAACCTGCATATAGATCTACAAATAATGACTTGTGAATTTTCAACTTTTCAATACTTCAGATATACCCGGATCATAGCATTTATATAATAAAACATGCATTAGCATTTAGATCTAGCCCATCCATTACAAAATCATACAATGATAAGTCATTTCAGGTCTCATGATCCTGATCCAACATTATATCCAAAGGTGCACAAGATATTTCAGATCTATATCATAACGATAGCCCTTACAAAATAAAATATACTTCAGATAGAATTATTCATGAAAAACCCTTTCACTTCCACACCTAGCCCTTTATCTTCTCCTCCTTATATGCTTAGAACCCTTTTCAGTACCTCAGACCAAAACAACACTTAGAACCTGTGGTATTATTAGACGGGATCAAGTAACCATTATTTCACTCAATATTCTGGGATAATACCATGTTATGGACCCCTGGTATTCTTTAACCTTAATTTCCATTCCATACACACTTTTCCTTTTGTGAAACTGTGTGCATACATATATGCTCTTTTTATTTTGTGCACCTGCATGTATACGCTACTTGGACTAGGGTAAACAACATATACAACTTAAACCATTCTCTTTCCTTAATTTCTTGATTCTGATATGTAATCCTTTGTCCCATCATCCTGTTCTTTTGTACAATTACTTTTTTACCTCTGAATAGACCTGTTACAATGTGAGTTTCCATCATACATCACTTTTGAACTAATTCCTGCATTTTGTCACATCTGTAAAAACAACTTCCATGCATTCTGTCACATCTTGTTTATACCTTTATCAAGTAGTCCATTCATCAAATAGGTTGTCATCAAGGACAACTCATCAATTAGGTTTATATCAAGGACAACACTAAGAATCTCCCTGTATCAAACTTTTGATTCTGAGCTATAAACCTTTGACCACCATTCTGTTCCATCATTATGTCATTTTGAAATCTTTGTTCCATCATTCTATCACCTCTGATCTGACATGTATATTCATCTAGTTAGCATATACTTGTTCTATTACAAGTGAGTTTCCATCAAGGACAACACATGCATCATAATGCCAACATTAAGATGACAAATAGATAACAAAACAATGGTTGTTTGACTATGTTGTGTGTAGTCAAAAACACCCAAGCTGGTGTGCAGATCGAATCATGATAGTCTCCTCCCATAACATCTGATATATATATGCGAGTGCACCCAATCTTGTAACTAACCCTCATTCTCCCTAATAATTGGGCAAAAATAGGTGTTGCTAAATTTTCCATCCATTAGATGAGTGAATTCATTGAAATGCAGACGAACTGACCAAGAAAATGCATAAAAGCACTGATAATCACCTCTAATATCTAAGATGCAATTAAAATCATAAAATAGTAAAAGATAACAGTAAATTCTAAGTAAATGTGAGGCAAAGCTTGGGGTTTTGAGTCATTGAAGAGGGTTGGGGAGTGTTCTAATCGATTCAATTTTGAGGCTCTTCAATCCCTCTTTTTAATATTTTTACTTCCTTTCGATCTACTAATTTTGAATAATGTATTGACTTGTCTTCAAGTAGATGTCCCAAAACTAATGTCTTACTACATACGTGGCAATTTTTTCCTTCCCTTATTAATTTTGGCTATCATCTTTCAAAATCCTCTAATAAATTGTGAGTTTTATCTTCTAATTATTTTTTCTACTTCTCAATTTTATTAATAACTTGTGTGACATTATTGGCTTCATCTTCACCATGATGAATCTCTAATTGCAACTCATCATTATTACCCACTTTAGATGGAACGATAATCTTGAGCTTGGTATGATAGGATTTACAAGTGCCTACAAAACTTAGGGTTTACAAAGGCAAGTGCTAATCTAAATATTTATTATATGTATGAAAAAACAATAATTTGATTGTCTTCTTTCTTAACATATATGACTTTATCATTACAAGTAGTTCAAAAAATTTTATTATTTAATGCAAACAAAAATTGGTTAGTGAATTTCATATGAAGCATATTCATCTACTATATAACTTTTTAGATTTGTAGGAAGTATGCTCAATGGAGTTTGAGAGGGAGAAGATTAGTGTTGGCCCAAACACATTCCTCAACAACAAGGACTATTAATTTTTTTATTTCTATGAAAGTGCTCATAATGTGGTGGTTTCATTCATGCGATGTGGGATGCATGGTGAAACCATGCCCATTAATGGTATCATACACTTTTTGATAAATGACACTATGGAATTCTTTATATAGGTGTTTTCCTGACCTTTGACTTGGTCCTACAAGTGGTGCACTTCTTGAAAAGGTGGTGATCTTATATGGAATTAGTATATTCTACATGGTGTGCATACTAGGAAGATTCTTACTTGCATGGAAAGTGAAATTAACTTGGAGGGTGACTATTAAGCATGAGGAAGAAAGGTGATCATTTGTAGGAGCATTAGGACCACATGGCATACCTTAGGAGGGTGATTGATTAACTTGACAACAGTTGGGTTGAGTGGAAATTACTTGGTGTTGGTTTTGGACCCTATAGACGTCTTAAGGAGAATCATTAGAGCATTGGATTCATTTATTGGGTTTCAATGATCCTCATGATGATAATATCTTGACACTTGATGCTCATGTTTGGAGAGTGCACCACTTAAGGATTAATGTCTTAATAGCTAAACACCTTGGAGAGACTGACACTTCACTTTCAGACTTTATCTTGTGGATTAGATTAGGATTCTACATGGATTTAATCCACCTTTTTATTGTTGTCCTCCCTCTCATGTTATATACAATAGGAGGAGAGATACTTTAACTATGATAACATAGTCGTTATATCAATGTATCTTATTAATGAATGTGTCTTTGTGTCTTTATACAAGTGCTATTGTAAGGGAGGAAGCACTACAATTTATGAAAGGTAAAACCTAAATAAAGCATGATGTTTTAGAATTTTATGTCCTTGTGTATGAAGGACCTATAGTTTGTGGCAGTGAAACACTAGAGGATACTTTGAGCAATTTGCTTGGAGAACCTTACAAGCATGGACATTCTCATAGAGGATTTATATTATGCAAGTCATATATAAATGGTAGATTTTTTGGTGGTGATGCTAGCCTCTTGTTGAGACTTTACAATGGATAGGAGTAGCTTAGTGTGATGCCCTTGTAGTCCATGTTTGCTAATTAGGATTTACCTTAGATGGTGGATTTCCTAACTAAGGTTTGAAGGTGTTTGGAGTGTCTTAATTTGTGGTAAGATTGAAGGACATGTTGTACAAACTTTTCATAAAATTATTTCTATGTAGTTTTAATTTCACTTGATGTATGTGTGAAGTGCACCTTGATATCCAAATTTGTGTACTTATAGATCTAATTCTCATATTATATCCTCATAGTAATGGAATAGTTTCAAGTGTTTGTTAGGCATGTTGTTTTGACATAAAAGTGATCCATTCTTATTGAGTAATTTAATAAGTAAAAAAAATCTAAATGGAAATGTTTGTGACTGTAACAAATTTATTGTTCATAAGAATTTTTACATTTTTTTACATGTTGGGGATAATTGTGCACTTAGATTTCTGAATCTCCTTCCGTTGAATTATACTATTTTAATGCTTATTCTCTTGAACTACCCTATCTATTTTCATTGTACATAAGTTAATTATATGTTGTTTTAATATATATTTCAGTTTCAACTATAAGGTTGAAAGTTTAGCTTAAAAAAATTAAAATACCTTGTTGTCGTTGTGACAAACACCCTCCAAAGTTTTTCGTACACTTAAATTTTGGAGCCCATGATGGATCATGAAATTAGTCATTCTGTAGTCACTACTTAGTCAGTTTATGCTTTGTTGAGTATTTGAGCTCCATTCTTGAATTGTAAGTGTCGAAGTCACTTATTCACACATGCTCTGTTCATAATGAGTTCATGAGTGTATTCCATCAGACAAGCTTGAGCAGGCATAACATAGTCCATCAAGACAGTTATTGTACAATTTTCAATCCATGTCAGAAGTCAGTGCGCACTGACATTGACAATCTCTCACTTCAAGATGTGTTTGTACTTATATTTCGGTACGTTTTACAAACTATTGCTTTTCTGCACCTTTTCTTTCATTAGTTTCAATTTCATGCTTTCAACTGTCACTTTTTCTTTCTTTCTGTTAGCACAATTCTAGGCTAAGTCATGAGTAGGTTTTAAATTTTTTATTTTTTAGGATTAATTTTGTAAATTTAAAAAAAAAATTAAAACGCTACCATAGCGCCTGATTTTCTTGTTCAGACACTCTCCACTGTTTTTCGGACAGTGTTTCCATTGTTTCTTCTCTTTTCTTTTTTCTTTTCTTTTTCGATGCTGCTGAATTTCCGGTAGCATCTCCTATTTTAAGAAATAAAGCCAAAAAATCAACCGTTTTCAATTGTCCACGTGTAATCATGGAAAAATATTTAATCCAAATCATGATATTTCGTGATTGGATAGGTCACAAACTTTAAGTCAAGTCAAGTGGTACTGGTTAATTGATTTGGTTGATCGAATTAGCTAGGTGTCAATCACAACCATAGCCAATCGTTGCTTACTCCACTGATCTTAAATAAATCTGTGTTTCCAAATTTAAAACATGTCTACAGCATTAGTATTAGCAATATGTTTAAATTTTGATGAATGTTATTTCTATTCCGTGTAATGCACTACCAGAATTTCCGGCCAATCTGAATTAAAGCAGAAAAATTGCCAGATTTGCAAAAAATCTCGTACAACCACCTGTAGTAGATTAGTTGGACTCTCCAAAGAAACTCAACTTCATCATTACTATTACATGTTGTCTATTATGAGATGAAATATCATTTAATCATGAAGGATCATCTGCATAGGAGATTGAACCAAAACTTTATCTCAAATATTCAAAAATGGAGGAAATTTCACCATTTCTAATTTCTAAAGTGCAACAAAGGAGACCATAATTGAGGTGGTTATGAACACATCCCAGCTTTTTAGGCAACCTAATTCAAGCTAATCGCAACATCTGTTGGGTAAGCTTCCATACTTTGACACCTATTCTTCATAACAAGCAAGCAGATATCCATGGCATCAAAGTCTAGGAAAGGTGGAAAGCTTAAGAGAATCGAACCTCAAGGAGCTGAACTAGTTGATGCTAATCCAAGTGTTAGAAGACTGTTTATTCAGGAAGGCTGGTATCCACTCTGCACCAGGTTAGGAGGCTCACATCAAGGTGTAGCCCAAGATTTTTCTCAAACTTTCAATGGACAGGAAGCTACCATCTTTGGTTTCAAATTGCAAGTTTTAGAACAGTCAATTGCAGAAGCTTTTAACCTTCCTCGGGAAGGAGAAAAATGGTTTAAGGGACAAATCATTACGGGAGGAGATCTCAATACTTTTGTTAGAGATGAATACAAAGATCCTAACTAGGCCAGAGGAATTCCCAACAATTATCTTAAGAAGGAACGAGAAGAAACAGTCAAACTGGTTAAGATTTTTCTCTCTTGTGAGAGAAGGTATACAATAGTATTTCTTTACCATATGAGGTTTCTTTTTCATTTTGCAGGTATGAGAACTCTTAATTTTCCCTATTTCATATTGAAGAGCCTAACCAAAATTGCATCCAGAATTCAAACACACCAGGAAGCATCACAATACAACATGTATCATAAGGAAATTGTCAAGGTTCTGTTTGAAGAAGAACTGAAAAAGAAAAACCAAACTTGGGAAAATTTCTTGTTTTACATGGCATGCCAACCTACCCCAAAACCCCAAGAAATCGCTAAATCTTCTTCATCACAGGTTCAGAAAGAAAGGACATCAACTACATCAGCTGCAGGAAGTTCCAAACGAAAGGAAAAGAAGGAAAGTGTAAGTAGAGGTATCAAAAGTAGCAAAGAGAAGCCTTTAGCTACTGAATCTGAAAATAAAAAGGAGTAAGGTGAAATCTCTTCTGCCCAGAAAACAAAAAGCATGAAAATGGTTCCTCCTGTTAGACCTTTTCCTAAGGTTTACACAAGAACTCAGAGAGGAAAACTTGAAGCTGAAGAGAAATCTAAAGTGCAAGTGCCTCCTGAAATTTCGAAAGCACATAAACAGTGACAAGAAAACCAACCTATTGATTCTGATGAGGAATTGCTGAAAGAAGCAAGGTATAAAGTGACCAGTAAAAACAAGAAACGAGAAATAAAACCAGTTGCTATAGCTAAGAAGAGACATACTAGGGAAAGAAACAAATACAAACTAAAATCAAAAGCCCTAAATAATCCCAATTTACTGACTGAAGTAAAAGGCATACAAGAACAACATGCAGAGTTGCAGACTGATGATCCTTCAATTGCAGAAATCAAAAGATCTTTGAGGAAGCAAAGAGGTAAATCTCCCATGGACCAGCCATCAGAGCCTTCCAAAAGAAGAAAGGTCCAAAAAGAAGTAGAAAATAAAGAGACCATCATCAAAGAAGAAACAACCAAAATCACAAGGTCAAAATATGCTGCCGGAAATAAAACAAACTTGGATAAGCTTGTAGAGGTTGCAACTCACATGAAATGAAAGGGTAATTTTCCTTTAAAAATACCTTTTTGCATATTAAGTCAAAGTTTTGAATGTGAAGATTAAAGCTCAGAATATCCAAGCATATACAAGTGTTTCGAAGTATTTTCTGTTAAAATTTTGAAGTGAAAATGTTATCCTACTGGAAATTCTGGAAGTGTTTCCAGTTTTTTTGCTATTATAGGTATTACCGGAATTTCCGATAGCACCTGTTTTAACAGAAATATACAACTGTCAGCAGAAACCTCCGGGCTAGTTTTGGAAAGACAACAACCCATAACAATATGGATAAGGAAGATGATGGATATGAGATAGTTATGAGGTTGTTGAAGGTTGTATTTAATGAAGCCATATGGTCATTTAATAGTCAAGTCCATAAAGAGAAAAATCAGCAGCAAAAGGGGCAGCCAATCAGTTTTTCCAACAACAAAGTGTCATTTTTCCTCTTCTTCTCATCTACACCTATACTTTCTATTGCAATTCGATGGGAGATGTTTTTAATATCTAAAAGACACCTATGTAACAAGGAAATAGGGGAACCACCAATTTAGGAGAGTTGGATTTGGTGCCTTTCTCTCAATATATATCTTTTGTAAACATCATTTCAGGGGATATTGGTTCACCTGAAGACTTAGCTTAATAAAATAGCTTTTGTTGCACTTCATGCTGGAGGATTTTGTGATTCAAGTTATATCTATTGTGTGGTTTGTCTATTTCCTTGTTTCAATTTTCTGAACTATAAATTTGCAGTAGCTAGTAGAGTATGAGTGAGAATAATTAAGAGGATCTGATGATGACTTATCGACTATCCAGTTTTCTATAAATTATAATATATGTTCAAGTAGAACTTGTTAGTGAAGGTTTCACAAAGGGTTTGTGGGATACATTGTACATTTTTTTACTTTCTATTTGTTGTTTTCCTTGTCAAGCCTGTTTTAATCTTTTAAATGATAAATTACAGCAGCTAGTATAGTATGAGTGAAAAATCATTAAGAGGATCTAATGATGACTTATCTACTATCTAGTTTTCTGTAAATCATAATATCATTTCAAGTAGAAATTGTTAGTGAAGGTTTCACAAAGGATTTGTGAAATACTTTATACATTTTCTTACTTTCTAACTATTATTTTCCTTGCCAAGAAACAGAGTTTGTTACAAGGTTGTTTATGTAGTTGAAGTGATTGTCTTAAAATACTCAGTTTCTTAGGATATTTATCAGCTACTTGTTCTCTTTCCTTTGCTCCCATATATTACTCACTTAACCACACAATTTATGCTTGCCACAGCTTGCCAAATTCATGAAAGTTAAAGAGGAACATAATCATTTCAAAATTTCTTCAGAAGCCATCCCACCACTCCAAAAACCCTTTTAAATTTTGAAATGAAATCATGATGTGTAAGGCTTACTCCTTTTGTAGTCTAGGAGTAACTCCTTCTGCTAACATCTTTGGCGTCATTGCTGAGGAGGCGAATTGAAGTTTATCCCTGGGTAAATGACAAAGTTATAAGTATGGTTCTGAGGTGTACAGTTCTAGCTATCTTTTTAGACTACTTTACACCTGGCAACTCCATTATTGAAGTTCTGGCTCCAAGAAAGGCTAGAACCAGGACAAACCCATATTCTCCTTTGAAAAACCAAGTCCCTAATCCTGAGAAGCTAATCAAGAAAAATAGTAAGTGAAAGCTTGTTTCTTCTGCTTCTAGTTTTTCAAAAGCTATTCCTATAAAAGTACAACCAATTTTGTCTCCTGATTTTACAAAAAAAATTGTACCTCTCTCATTTTCCAGTCAACAAACAACCTCTACATTGAGTGTTGGTGCTTCCTCATCTACTCTTAAAAATCCTCCAATTTTTATTCCACAAATCCTAGTAACTCACACCATGCAGGTCCTAATCCACCCCCTAACCAAATGGATGCAATTGTTGCTGCTAGGTATGCTCCTTTAGTTTTACCTCAACCTATGAATGCATTACCTGCAGTATATTATCTCAAGTATATGCCTAAATTTAATCGTGAAGGGGAGGTAAGAGCTAAAGAATATCTTGCTAATTTTTATGCTTATGATGATAATCTGAACATTGAGCATGAAGATGTTTGGATGAGAGTTTTTGTTCAAAGCCTTGAGGGTGATGTAAGGAAATGGTTCAGATCTTTGATAGCTAGTAGCATCATTGGAATTGAAGTCTTAGATGATACATTTTTAAGAAAATGGGGTGAGAAGAAAGATTTTCTGTATTACATCACAAAATTTGGTGCAATGAAAAGAAAAGAGGGAGAATCAATTTCTAATTTTTTTAAGAGATTCAATAAAATGTATAGCAAGATACCTACTAAAATCAAGCCTATTGAAGCTTCAACTAAAATCACTTATGATGGTGTTTTTTATCCTAACTTTTGTTTATTATTGAGATAAATAAGATCTACTACACTATCACAAATGCAGGACAATGCACTAGAGGTAGAATCAAATATATTAGCAGCTAATAGACTCAGAGGAGGGATTGACAGAGAAAAAAGAAAGCAAAAAGTTGAAGTTTCTAATTCAGAAACTTCTGACATAGATACTAAGCTAGATGAGCTTACCAAGATGGTCAAATCACTGAATAATGATATTTATAAGTTGAATATTGAAACAAGACCACCTACTACCATAAATGTTTCATTTGATTTGCCAAATAGACAGTAGTTTAGAAGACCTAATGCTCCACAAATTCTGCAGAGAGAAAGAAGAGATGCTAATGATCAAAAGGTGTTTCCTCCTTTGTAGAATGTTATATTTGAATATGAATAAGAAGTTGAACGGTTGGAAAGAGGTGTTGATATAAATTGTCTTAGAGACAAAGAAGGGATGATTCATCTTACGGAAGCAAAGTATCAAGACTTCATGTCATATACTCAGAATACTGAAGTGAGTCCTAATTATTCCATGATTGCAATTGATCATCAAAGAATATATAATCTTAGATCAAAGAATACTAATGGCACTTTTAATCCTATTGCACAGCTAAAGAAGAATAAATATGTAGTTAAAATTTCAGCGGAAAAATATGGCAAACTAGAAATTCTAGTAGCATCTGATATTCCAGCAGAGAAACAAGTGACTGAACCTAACAAACCAAAAATTCTGGTAACATTTGATTTTCCTTCACTTGAGGTAAACATTTCTCACAAACCACACTCTGCCTTCAATTTTGAAAATGAGATTCTGAAAATCAAGATTCTTGTTCCCCTTGTAGAACTCATGAAAAATCAAGATTTGAAAAATGCTTTTATGAAAGCTTTTTAGCCTTCACCTACTAAAGTAGTCTCTAATTTTGTTAACCTTCAATATGATAAGCCCACTATTATTTTAGGTCCATTGGTAGAAGATAGAGATGACTCTACTGCTCCCTTCCATCTATCTCTGAATATTCATGAAAAGATCCTACATAATTGTCTTATGAACTCTGGAGCTTCACATAATTTAATGCCCAAGGTAGTTATGGATGAACTAGGTCTTGAGATAACTAGAGAGTACCAAGATATCTATTCTTTTGATTCCCAGAAAGTCCAATGCCTTGTGGTCATCAAAGAACTTGCAATAATTCTTTTTCAGTTACCTATGAAAGGGATGGTAATGAATATTGTTGTAGCTGATATCCCTCCTAGATTTGGTATGTTACTTTCTAGGTCATGGATTAAAAGGTTGGGAGGAACCTTGCAAATGGATTTAACTTATGCTATTGTTCCTGTTTTTGGAGGATAACAAAGAAGAATTTACAGAGAATGTCAGCTAGCATATATCATTAGTGATAACAAAGACCCTACTAATCATCCAATATATGCTAGAAAAAATGGAGTAGGTTCAAGAATTCTACATATGGATGATTCCGCCTTGCCTACAGAAAATTTTCAGATTTTAAAGCTAGCTGAAAATCAAATCAGTCACGAAGGATCGAAGGTATGGCAAATGTCTTTTGATGGCTCATGATCCAAAGAAGGTCCTGGTGCAGGGATTGTTCTTATTTCTCTTTTGAAGGAAAGTTCCACTTTTTCTTTCAAGCTTGAATTTGAGACAACTAATAATGTGGTTGAATATGAAGCTCTGTTAATTGGTTTAAAAAAGGAAAAATATATGAATATATCAAAAATTTATGTTTTTGGAGATGTTGAACTTATTATTCAGCAAATCAAAAATGTTTATCAAACTAAGCATCCTAGACTAAGAGATTACCGGAATGCAACATGGGACATTGTAGAAGACTCATTCCTGACCTTTAACATTTCTTTTGTTCCAGGAGAAAGTAATATTCTAGCTGATTCACTCTCTATTTCAACTAGCTCATTCAAAATTCCAATGCCTATAAAGTTGAAATATGAAGTGGAAGTTAGGTTTAGATCTAGCATTCCTGATAATGTTAAGAATTGGAAAGTTTTTGAAGATGACCAGGAGATTAGAAAATTCATTGAAGTTACTGAAGAGTTTGTTGTTCTAAATATTGATAAAGAAGAAGGCCTAACACAAGTTGATGTTGATCATCAAGATTCTAGAAATCTAAAAAAACAAATTGTTGATCAGCCTACCAATCATATTTCCAAGGGGTTAATTCCACTTGAGAACCTTTTTTATCATAATGATGTTACAATCAAGCCATAGTTAGCTGAAGAAGATGTTGAATTAGAAGATTAGAACTTGGGTACAACACAAGAACCAAGGTATGTGAAGTTGTCAAAATCTTTACTAGATGAAAGAAAAATGGAATATCACAAGTTGTTTTGTGAATTTGTTAATGTTTTTGCCTGGAAATATGAAGATCTTAAGACATATGATACATCTATCATTGAGCATAGAATACCATTGAAAGATGGTACTAAACCTTTCTGGCAGAAGTTAAGGTAAATCAATCCACTATTGCTCCCAGTAATGGAAAAGGAAGTGAAGAAACTGTTGGATGCTAACATCATTATTCCATTGAGATACTCAGATTGGGTTACCAATCTAGTGCCAATAAGAAAGAAAAGCGGTGAAATCAAATTGTGTGTGGATTTTAGAAATCTTAACAAAAGCTCCAAGAAAGATAACTATCCATTTCCAAAGATGGAGCATATTCTTCAAAAGCTAATTGGGTCAGACATAATTTCCATGTTAGATGGTTTTTCTGGGTATAATCAAATATTTGTCTAGCCAGAAGATCAATAGAAGACAACATTTGATACTCCTTGGGGTGCATTCATGTGTGCAAAGATTCCATTTGGGCTCATGAATGCTGGAGCTACTTTCCAACGTGCTATGTAATTTGCATTCATTGGAGGAAAGGACATGTTCTTGGTCATCTATTTGGATGACATTACTATTTTTTCAGCTTCAGATCAAGAAAACCTTCAACACTTGAGACAAGTATTTGTTAAATGTAGAAAATATGGTATATCCTTGAATATGAAGAAGCCTCATTTTTCTCTCAAAGAAGGTAAGATGTTGGGTCACATAGTTTCTAAAAATTGAGTGAGGATTGATCCAAAAGAGTGATTGCAATTCAAGATTTAACACTTCCAAGATCCAAGAAAGAGATTCAATCTTTCCTTGGTAAGATCAATTTTCTTAGAAGATTCATTCCAAATTTTTCTGAAGTGGTGAAACATATTACTTGTATGCTAAGGAAGGACAAAAAAGTCAAGTGGACAGTTGAATCTAGAAATTCATTTGAGCTGATCAAAAAGGCTATCATTGAATCACCTCACTTGGTAAGTCCTGAATATTCAAAACCTTGCTTAATCTTCTCATTTGCTTCTCAAGACACCATTGTTGTTGTTTTGTTACAAAAAGATTCAGAAAATAAATAAGCGCCCATAGCATTTTTCAGCAGAGCTCTTAGAGGTGGAGAATTAAAGTATGAAATGTTGGAAAAGCATGCTTATGCATTAGTCAAAGCTCTAAAATCTTTTAAAGTTTATATTCTGCATGCTCAAGTGATAGCATATGTCCCTTCATCTATCGTTAGAGAGATACTAGTTCAGCCTGATATTGATGGAAAGAGAAGTAAATGGGTGACTAAAGTTCTTGAATTTGATTTAGAAATAAATCCTACAAAACTAATCAAAGGTCAAGGTTTAGCTAAACTACTTGCTGAAGAAAATTGTAAAGTGTTCAGTTTGAATTTCATGGATGATAATCTAGAAGGGAAAATTTCAGAACCTATTGACAATATGACAATAGATTCAAAGCTTGCTGAGTGTAGCTGGTACAAAGATGTTATTTATTTTCTGAAATATTTTAAACCTCCTCCAGATTATGATAAAAGCATAGTGATATCTTTGAAGTTGAAAACCATTAAGTATTGCATCAAGGATAATTGTTTGTATTGGAAAGATCCTATAGGAATTTTGTTGAGATACATTGACCTAGAGGAATCTAAAAGGGTCATATTTGAAATGCATAGTAGTGTTTGTGGAGGTCATCATTATTGGAGAACTACTGCATACAAAATATTGAGAGTTGGCTATTTTTGGCCTAGCTTATTTTCTGATGTATGTGCTGAGGTGAGAGCATGTGAAAAATGTCAAAGGTTCACTGGTAAAAAGCATCTGAAGTCTTTACCTCTCAAGCCCATAATTGTTTCTGCACCTTTCCAGCATTGGGGATTAGATTTCATTGGTGAAATTCATCCACCTTCAAGTGGGCAGCATCATTGGATTCTTGTTGCTACTGATTACTTCACCAAATGGATCAAATCAATACCTACCAGGAATGCCACTCATAAAGTTATCATTAACTTCATGGAAGGAATCATAACCAAATTTGGATGTCCATTAAGACTAGTAGCAGATAATGCGGCTGCTTTTAAAGCCACACCATTGGTAAATTTGCGTGACGATTATGGTATTCAACTTACTCATTCTACACTTTACTATCCACAAGGGAATGGTTTAGTTGAATCATCTAATAAAAGTTTGGTAAGAATCATCAACAAGTTGCTGGAGAAAAATAAGAAATCTTGGGACTCAAAACTCAAATTTTCTTTATGGGCTGATAGGGTGACAATAAAAAAGTCTATTAATACATCACCTTTTCAAATGGTTTATGGGATTGATGTTGTTTTTCCAATCCACTTATCTATTCCTGTAGCTAAACTACTGCAAGATCATGAAGCTGAACCAAATGACATGACTAGAAGAATTTATCAGATCATAGAAGTGCAGCAAAAGAGAGAACATCAATATGATTTGGTAAGAAAATATTAGCAAGTTGTAAAGGAAGTCTTTGATAAAGGGACTAAAAAAGAAGATTTTCATATTGGAGATCTCGTGTTGAAGTGGGATGCATAGCACCAAGATCCAGGTAAGCATTCAAAATTTGATGCTTTATGGCTTAGTCCTTTCAAAATCTCAAATTCCTTGCAGAATAATACTTTTGAGTTGCAACATCTTGATGGGATAGAACTGTATGGAGGCCCATTTAATGGGCGTTTTGTCAAAAAAAATCTTTTACTAAGGTTTTTTGTGGCCTGACTTCACTGTAAATACCGATGTGATTTCATAATAAGACTCCATAACCCAATGGCAAGGCACTGAAACTGTAAAAAAAATCTTATAGCCTCGCAGGGAGAGCTCTATCCCCTGTGGAGCCAATGTTAGCACAGTTCTAGGCTAAGTCATGAGTAGGTTTTAAATTTTTTATTTTTTAGGATTAATTTTGTAAATTTCAAGAAAAATTAAAACACTACCGGAATTTATGGTAGCGCCCTATTTTCTTGTTCAGACAGTCTGCCCTATTTTTCAGACAATCTTTTTGTTTTTGTTCTTTTTCCTGTCTTTCTTTTAATTTTCTGATGCTACCAGAATTTTCGGTAACATCTCCCATTTTAAAAAATAAAGCCAAAAATGCAACCGTTTTCAATTGTCCATGTGTCATAATGGTGAAATATTTAATCCAAATCATGAGATTTCATGATTGGATAGGTCACAAACTTTAGGTCAAGTCAAGCGGTACTAGTTAATCAATTTGGTTGATGGAATTAGCTAGGTGTCAGTCACAACCATAGCCAATCGTTGCTTTCTCCACTGATCTTAAATAAACCCATGTTTCTAAAGTTAAAATGTGTTTGTAGCATCAGTCTTAGTTATATGTTTAAATTATGATGTTCGTTCTTTCTGTTCCATATAGCATGCTACCAGAATTTCCGGCCAGCCCGAATTAAAGCAAAAAAATTGCCAGATTTGCAAAAAATCTCGTACAACCACCTGTAGCAATTAGATGGACTCTCCAAAGAAACTTGACTTAATCATTACTATTACATGTTGTCTATTATGACATGAAATCTCATTTAATCATGAAGGATCATATGCATAGGAGATTGAACCAAAAATTTATCTCAAATATTTGAAAATGGAGGAAATTTCACCATTTCGAATTTCTAAAGTGCAACAAAGGAGACAATAATTGAGGTGGTTAAGAACACATCCCAGTTTTTCAGGAAACCTAATTCAAGCTAATCACAACATTTGTTGGGTAAGATTCCATGCTTTGACACCTATTCTTCATAAAAATCAAGTGGATATCCACATCAAAGTCTAGGAAAGGTGGAAAGCTTAAGAGAATCGAACCTCAAGGAGTTGAACTAGTTGATCCGAATCCAAGTGATAGAAGACTGTTTATTTAGGAAGGCTGGTATCCACTCTGCACTAGGTTAGGAGGCTCACATCAAGGTGTATCCCAATAGTTTGCTCAAAATTTCAATGGATAGGTAGCTACCATCCTTGGTTTCAAATTGCAGGTTTCAGAACAATCAATTACAGAAGATTTTAACCTTCCCCAGGAAGGATAAAAGTGGTTTAAGGGACAACTCATTATAGGAGAAGATCTCAATAATTTTATTAGAGATGAAATAGAGATCCTAATTGGGCCAAAGGAATTCCCATCAATTATCTTAAGAAGGAATGGGAAGAAATAGTCAAACTGGTTAAGATTTTTCTCATTTGTGAGAGAAGGTATATAGTAGTATTTCCTTACCATATAAAGTTTCTTTTCATTTTGTAGGTATGAGGACTCTTAATCTTCCCTATATCATATTGAAGAGCCTGACCAAAATGGCAGCCAAAATTTAAAAACACCAGGAAGTATTAGAATACAACATGTTTCATCAGGCAATTATCAAGGTTCTGATTGAAGAAGAACTGAAAAAGAGAAACCAAACTTGGGAACATTTCTTGTTTTACAGGGCAGGCCAACCTGCACCAAAACCCCAAGAAACTTCTAAATCTTCTTCAACACAGGTTCAAACAGAAAGGACCTTAACTACATCAGCTGAAGGAAGTTCCAAATGAAAGGCAAAGAAGGAATGTGTAAGCATAGGTACCAAAAGCAACAAAGAGAATCCTTTAGCTGTTGAATCTAAAAAGAAAAAGGAGTAAGGTGAAAGCTCTTCTGTCTAGAAAACAAAAAGCATGAAAATGGTTCCTCCTGTTAGACCTTTTCCTAAGGTTTACACAAGAACTCGGAGAGGAAAACTTGTAGCTGAAGAGAAATCTAAAGCGCAGGTGCTTCCTAAAATTCTGGAAGCACATAAACAACAACAAGAAAACCAACCTATTGATTCTAATGAGGAATTGCTGAAAGAAGCAGGGTATAAAGTGACCAGTAAAAACAAGAAAGAAGAAATAAAACCAGTTGCTAGAGCTAGGAAGAGACATACTAGGGAAAGAAACAAATACATACTAAAATCAAAAGCCCTAAATAATCCTAGTTTACTGACTGAAGTAATAGTCATAGAAGAACAACATGTAGAGTTGTAGACTGAGGATCCTTCAATTGCAGAAATCAGAAGATCTTTGAGGAAGCAAAGAGGTAAAGCTCCCATGGACCAACCATCAGAGCCTTCCAAAAGAAGAAATGTCCAAAAAGAAGCAGAAAAGAAAGAGACCATCATCAAAGAAGAAACAACCAAAATCACAAGGTCAAAATATACTGCTAGAAATAAAGCAAACTTGGATAAGCTTGCAGAGCCTGCAACTCACATGAAATGAAAGGGTAATTTTCCTTAAAAATACCTTTTTGCATATTAAGTCAAAGTTTTGAATGTGAAGATTAAAGCTTAGAGTATCCAAGCATATAAAGGTGTTTTGAAGTATTTTTTGTTAAAATTTTGAAGTGAAAACGTTATCCTACAGGAAATTCCAGAAGTGTTTCCCGTTTTTTCACTATTACAGGTATTACCGAATTTCTGGTAGCACCTGTTTTAACAGAAATATACAGTTGTGAGCAAAAACCTAGGGGATAGTTTTGGAAAAACAATAACCCATAACAATATGGATAAGGAAGATGATGGATATGAGATAGTTATGAGGTTGATGAAGGTTGTATTTAATGAAGCCATACGGTCATTTAATAGTCAAGTCCATAAAGAGAAAAATCAACAACAAAAGGGTCAGCCAGTTAGCTTTTCCAACAGCAAAGTGTCATTTTTCCTCTTCTTCTCATCTACACCTATACTTTCTGTTGCAACTCAATGGGAGATGTTTTTACTATCTAAAAGACACCTATGTAACAAGGAAATAGGGGAGCCATCAATTTAGGAGAGTTGGAGTTGGTGCCTCTCTCTCTATACATATCTTTTGTAAATATCATTTCAGGGGATGTTGGTTCACTTGAAGACTTAGCTTAATAAAATAGTTTTTCTACACTTCATGTTGAAGGATTTTGTGATTCAAGTTATATCTAATGTGTGGTTTGTCTATTTCCTTGTTTCAATTTTCTAAATTATAAATTTGCAGTAGCTAGTATAGTATGAGTGAGAATCATTAAGAGGATCTGATGATGACTTATCTACTATCCAGTTTTCTATAAATTATAATATATGTTCAAGTAGAACTTGTTAGTGAAGGTTTCACAAAGGGTTTGTGGGATACTTTATACATGTTTTTACTTTCTAGTTGTTTTTTTCCTTGTCAAGCCTGTTTTAATCTTTTAAATGATAAATTACAACAACTAGTATAGTATGAGTGAGAAATCATTAAGAGGATCTAATGATGACTTATCTACTATCCAGTTTTCTGTAAATCATAATATCAGTTCAAGTAGAAATTGTTAGTGAAGGTTTCACAAAGGATTTGTGAAATACTTTATACGTTTTCTTACTTTCTAACTATTATTTTCCTTGCCAAGAAACAAAGTTTGTTACAAGGTTGTTTATGTAGTTGAAGTGACTGTCTTAAGATACTCAGTTTCTTAGGATATTTATCAGCTACCTGTTCTCTTTCCTCTTCTCCCCTATATTACTCACTTAACCACACAATTTATGCTTGCCACAGCTTGCCAAATGCATGAAAGTTAAAGAGGAACATAATCATTTCAAAACTCTTTCAAAAGCCATCCCACCACTCAAAAAACCCTTTTAAATTTTGAAATGAAATCATGGTGTGTAAGGCTTATTCCTTTTGTAGTCTAGGAGTAACTCCTTGTGATAACACTTTCACTTTAATTAGTGTCATTTTCATGTTATCTTTGCTCTGGCATGTGTCTCTTTCAATGCCGTTTGCATATCACAAGTGTCGTTCACACTTTATAAAATGTCAACTTTTCACATGAGAAGTGTCTTGTACCGTGTAGAGTGGAGTTTTGGTTTGTTTCAAGGGGTAATATTTTTAATGATGAGTTGTTCTTATCATGAAAATATGTATCAAATGCATTTCCAAAGTTTCAAGAACTATCACACAAGTGTCGTCACTATCATCGCAAAGTGTACATTTTGTGTTGCACTTGGTGTAGGTCATTGCAAAGTTGTTGCATTAAGGAAAATCATGTTATTCATGTGTTCTAAGTGTTCCTTGTTGTGTCATCAACTATTATAAGTGTGTGATCATGTTGAAGTATTTCTTTGGTTTAAATTTTCCTCATTGATCCAACACTTTGTCAAAACTGGGAAATCTCCCTGACCAAGCCACTCAGCCTCATTTAGCCCTCCTGAACTGTGCACTATGCAGTCCCATCCCTTAAGTAGTTACGTTGTCTCTTGGCACTATGCAATGCACAATTTCTACCTTCCAAAACTACACACTGCATAATCTCAATGTTGAAGCCCAACCCCTGAGCTCAAAATTTGTTCAATCCTTGTCTCCAGCCCAACCTTAATTGTGGATTCTGCAGTCTCAAGCTTCAAACCTCATCCTTGAGCTTATGAGTTACATATTTGCACAGTCACCTAGCCTCATTTGCCTCCCAGAGCTGTGCAGTAGGAAAACTCAATGCTCAAGCCCTTATCTTAGCTCCTTGGGTCCCTCGATTGTGTAGTCACTCATCCCTAGCCTTCTAGAACTATGAATGGCATAATCTCAAGCCTCAAGCCTCAACCTTGAGCTCTTGAACTGTGTAGTCCCTTTGCTTTTGTCCCTCCGGAATTGTGCATTTGGAAACCTCAAGCCTCAATCCCTGACCTTGATCTCTTGAGTCCATCACTTGTGTAGTACCTCTCCTGGGCCTTTAGAACCGCACATTGCACAGTCTCAATCCTTAGTCCCAGAACTTGATCTTTGGAATTGTTCAATCCCTAAGTCAGTCACTCAACCACTCACAAATTCTAGCCCTGACAAGTGATTTCATGAAGCATTTTAGATTAGGGGTTTATCGTACTAATGTCATTTTGTCATGAGTGGGTTGTAATTGCAAGTATTATTTCATGTTATTAAAAGATGATGATGAAGGATATGGAGAAGGATATTATGCTAAGAGACACCTATGGATCTAAATAAATAAGATGATCATTAGGTCAAAAGATGAAAGAACACAAGATTACAATAGAAGGAAGAAGATCAAGACCATATTGAAGACTCCTAATCTTCAAGTCGTGAGGAGGAGAAAGAAAAGTCTATGTTCTATCTATTAAGAAGAAATAAAGTAATTAGCAACAAAGAGTGACTTGACACTACCATGTCATCATGTAGTCAATGTCATCATTTTCATGTCACGTTGTGTCATGAGACATCATGTGCACATCATTTTTTGGATTATAGTGGAGAAATATAATGTAAAGTGGAAGTCCAAGAGTCATTCATGTAATGTGAAAAGTCACGCAGGAAGTCAAAAGGTCATAGAGAAGTTGAAGAATCATGAGGGTAGTCCAAGAGTCACATGGGAGGTGAAGGATCACTCTACTTGTTATATATAAACCCTCATTGTACAAGAAATGGACTTTTCACCTTGGCTTCTCCCATAATGCATTAGAGAGAAAAAGTCAATACTTTTGGGGAGAAATTCATGGCTCCATTGCTCCACTATTGGAGCAGTGATGTTCTTTGTATACATGTACCTGTTGAAGCCCAGAAAATTGGGTCTACAACAAGGGGGATACCCGCCCGGTCTGGACCTTGGTTGCAAGCTCCTTTTCCGTTTGGTGTAGCGGGTCCGACTGGGGATATGGGACCAGTTTCCCAATTTGTGTGTGTGTGTGAGAAAGATCTGATATTTCTGTTTCTAACAGTTTCTAAATGGAATACTTCTAATCTAATTCTAATCTAATAATAAGGAAATTATTATTCTAATGACAGAAATATGTAAATCTACACTAACCAGGGTTGTGATTTTTATTCTATGCGATCTAAAATGATTTCAAACAACAACTGGTAATAAATATCATTCAACTGTTATGAGAAAAGAATTCAGTACAGATGAACTAATTCGTATAAAATGTTAGACGAAATAGTTGTGCAAAACATATCGCATAATGAGCTATTCATACACTAAGCATAAATAAATAGCTATCACCGTACAAAAGTGCCAAATGATAACTCAAGCATTCATACATTAATATATAAATAACTGAACTAGAAATCACTCTAACACAAGGCAGTAATAGTTAAGAGATAGAAATACCATTGATAACTAGTCCTACTCATGAGCTTCAAGTGATCACGATTTATCTCTCCTTAATCAAATATCTACTAAGAGTACAAAAGTGCAACATCAGTAGTAGATATCAAATTCAAACATTAATAAATCCTATTTCATTCATTCATCAAAACCTCCTCAGAGGGTATAGAAGTGCATGTTCTGGGGATAAGTTTTTCATAAATTTCAGGACCCCTCTCTAAATGCATGAGAGGGGTTTAAATACTACTAAACTAATTCTAAAAATAAATTATTACAAAAATATAGGATGCAGTTTAAATGACCGTCCTCTTTTCAGGAAAATAAAACAAAAATAAAGCTAAAATTAAATCTAATATTAAACTATTTCTGTATTTGGTCCTTAAAATCACATGCATGCAACATCTGTTTGAGCAGAGCCGGCTGGCTGACTTCCTCTTTTAGCTGAGCTGAGTAAACAGAATCGACAAGCGTTGGCGCCATCTTTTCGACCAAATTGATGATACGCTTAACAGTTATCCATTGGCTATGTGGCTTTACCAAGTAAGCCCAATAATAATACCAGTTCAACCTAGTTAATCCTTGAATTGCTTTTGCCTTTTCTTGAGATCTCTGTTTCCAATCTGTCTGTAGTTTTACTTTCTTGTGATTTTTGGGACTTGCAGGTGACTGGGCAACTAGTAGCTTTCCTTTTCAAGAAATTTTTCTCAGCGATGTGTGATTAGCACTAGGCGCTAATTGCGCATCGGAAACTGCCTCCGTTTCTTGATCCAGGTTTCCTTGATGCGTTTTTCGCCTTTTGTGCTTTTTCCTTCCAACAGATATAAAGTTCAAAATTTGTAAAAATAATACTTCTGTGAACTCTTGACATTGAGTCTTAAACTGTTTGTTTCTGATTTCTGCGCTGTCCAGTATCCACTTCACCATGTCTGTATATGGGAGGATTTTTGGCCTTGCTGCTATCCAGTGTAAGAATGAGCAAGCTAGCTCTGAAAGGGATGCGTCTGAAGAACCATTTGAACCCGCGGTAGCAACTACTTCCATTACTCTGGGATTTTCCTCTTCGAGAAAATTATACATGCCTTCCCATGTAGCTACTCCCGCGTCTCTGTTATAGGTCGTGTCTGTATATAAGGGCGTCATTTCCATTTCTTCTGAGCTCAGGGATTTTCTTTTCTTTCCCATTTCAACTTGTGTAATGCTTTGTATCAGCCTTTGTTGTCTGTTCTTGCAATTCACAAGTGAAGCGAAAATCAATGACAAGGAAGGGTGATGGGAAAAGTTTTAAATGCTGCAGACATATCAAGCATACCACCTTACGTGAAATGATTCTTTCGATAAACACACACCCATAATCCATAATAACTGGCAAATACCTCATTTATTAGCATTAAAGCACATAACTAGGTGTCAGCTAAGGAAAATACTTTTCTTGAATAACGCACCCAAAAGATCTGCGATGAAGCGATTTTGCGATTTGCTTTGCAAAATCGCAGATCGCAACATCACAAATCGCAATATCACAAAATCGATCGCTCGTGACATCGCATTATAGTATTATCACCACATCGCAAAATTGCAATATCGCAATATCCTAAATTGCAGAAATGTTATGCATGACAATCTTTGTTAACCTATTTCCTATGAGATGGGATCTTTCGGTCGGCGTCATCGCATATCGAAAAATTGAAGTTTTTCAATGAGAGTTGTGTTGAATGTGATGCGATACTTGTTTTTTATCGCATATTGCGATCTCGCAAATGTTGGAATTATGCTTGTAAGGTGGCATCCCGCTATCTTATGCGATGCGATATTTCCTAAGGAAATATTTTATCCTACCTTGTCATAAAACTTAGCTTTTTTTTATTTTCCAAGAGGGTTTCCTAAGCTTATGATGGTAATTTTATTTAAAAAGGAAATTGAAACACTATTTTAATTTTTTAGATTTTTAACTAAGGTTCCCCTCTTATTTAGTATTAGGAATAACACTAAACAAAAAGGGGGGTTGTTGCTGGCCACAACAATTGGCGATTCACTTGGAAGAACTAGTTATCTCTGCTACTCTTTGAATTTTTCAAAACTTCCAAAATAGAAAATTTTCCAGAAAGTTAAACTTTATTATAGAAATATAAAGTACATTATATTCTAACGTGTCAATGGCATTTTGTTTCAACTATTTTCAACTTTGATTATTTGCTGCCTCAAGCTAGTCCTTGTATTTACATCAGTCATTACTTGGTTTGTAAAGATAAAACAAAGTCTTCTCTATAAACCAGTTTTAAATCTGCTCATTTGTCGTAGGTAGAGCCTCTGCTGCCAGTAGGCGTTTATAGCCTCAACAGGGTTACCTGTTACCCAACAATGATCCTGTATCCTACTTAAAGAAACCCACAGTTCTCAAAGAAGAATCCATATCCACACTTTCTACTTTCATTTTCTTTTTATTCTTGAAGAGAAATGTCTTGGTTTGATGGCCAATTTATGACACAGTGATTCATTGATTTATAACTTTGCTGAACAAGTTGGCTCGTGATGAGACCCCTTGCCTTTTGATTGCAACAATCTTAATTCTTTGCCCTGTTGTAGTATGCAGTATTGGCAAAGTCAGCAAGTTATAATATTTGTGATTATGATAAGCCGACTCATGATGAGACCTCTCACTCTTTAAGATAAAGTGTATCCTTGGATTGTTCCTCTGAAAGTTGTGATTTCTTTAGTAGGGAGGAAGTCATTGTTTCCTTAAGATAGCTCTGGACGACAATAGTAGAGTTTTTGGAAATAGTTGTTCTACAGAGAATCTTTATTTTGTTATTGATACTTTTCATTGCATTGATATAAACAATTTCTCACCAAAGGTTGTTTTCATCAAATTTTATGAAGTTGAAACTAGTATCATATCTAGGCTGGAGTCTTTAACTGTATCTTTTAATAATAAAGATCAATTTTCCAAAAGATTTGCTATTTATACAAGCGAAAGATCAAAATTTGAAAGAGAATTGGTGTCTTTTTCAGTAAATGCCTATCGTAACCATTCACAACTGGTTTTATTATGAAAATAAAAACAACTATTCTACAAAAATAGAAGACTGGTCTTCTATGGAAAATATTTCTTGAGAATTTGACCATTAACAGGTAAATAATCCCTCTTCCCTGCTAAATCTTGTAACATGAAGGTCGGTGGACCTATAATTTCTACAATTTGAAAAGGACCAAGCCACGTTCTTTGAAATTTTGTATGTTTTGCCTTTTCCTCATGAGCCTTGTCCCATTTTAAAACTAAATCTCCTATCTGAAAATATTTTCTGGATACCATATTGGAATCAAAAGAGGCTTTCACTAATGCTTGATGATGAGCGTGAGTAATCTTAGCCCTTTATCGTTGTTCTTATAATTTAATTAATTCCAGCTGCCTAAGTTGTAAAGAAGAAGTTGGTACTTCATCAATGTACTGAACTAAGGCTAAAGAGGGAATTGCCAGATGGGTTGGAAGAACCACTTCTTTCCCATAAACTAAATTAAAGGGAGAAGTGCCGATAGAGGCTTTCTGCATTATTCGGTCTGCCCATAAAGCATATATTAAAGACTTATACCAATTTTTATGATTTTGGTCAATGGTTCGCTTGATGATTCTAATTAAGTTCTTATTTGTGGATTTAGCTAACCCATTCCCTTGTGGATAATAATTGGCTGAGTATTTAAGTTTGAAACCTCTTTTGAGTGCAAACTTAGTCATTTACCAGAAAAGTATGATGCATTATCAAACATTAAAGCGGAAGGCAATCCAAACCTGGTGATTATGAACTGATCTATGAATTCAATGATATTTTCAGCATTAGCCGTCTTGAGTGGAACTTCTTCTACCCATTTAGTAAAGTAATCTGTCACTGTGAGGATGTATCTATGTTGTTTAGAAGAGTGAGGAATGATCTCACCTATTATGTCTAATCCCCACTAATCGAAAGGCTATTCGATGGTAACTGGTTGTAGTGGCAAGGATGGTTTCTTTTGTCTTCTGGCAGTAGTTTGATAGACTTGACATTTTCTTATGTAGTTATGTGCATCTTTGAATAATGTGGGCCAGTAATAGCCTGTGCGTAAGATCTTATGAGCAGTTGCATCTCCAACGTAGTGTCCACCTGCTGGCCCATCATGGAGTTCCTGCAAAACTTTTTCAGCTTCAGCTTTCTCATGACATGTAAGTAGAACAGAATCATAATTTATTCTGAAAAGAACGTCATTTACAAGTTGATATTGTTTGGCTTTTATCCTCAGGGCCCTTTTCTTGCTGTGATCAAGGTTTGGAGGAGCATATCCATTATTTAAATAATAAATAATATCAGCATATAATGACTCAGCATTGTTTAGGCTTACCTCGTATACTTGTACCTCTTCAGATGGATTTTTGGGCATTAGCGATGCTCCTACCAGCAATTTGCAAAAGCCTTGACCTTTTACAATGTTTGTTGGTTTGATTTCTACGTCGTATTCTTGTAAGGTAGTAACCCAATTTTCTCTTTTCTCACCTACATCCTTCTGTACTAGAAGATTTCTTACCGCTGGAAACGATACTATTATATTGGTATGTGTCTTGAGTAAGAAAGGTCTGAAATATTTAATTGCTTTAAAAATAGCATAGGCTTGTTTCTCCACATCTGAATAATTCAGCTCAACACCTTGTAAATTGGAACTGAAAAAAGCAATTGGGGCTTCCACCTTCTCTTGATTTGCTTGAGTGAGTATTGCAACATATGATCTATCTGAGGCAAAGTTATACCAAATAAAAGGATCGGAAAAATTTGGAGTTGCTAACGATGGAGAATTGATAATGGCTTGTTTGATCAGATTGAAAGCCTCATGTTCATCTAGGTCCCATTTAAAGTTTGTGTTCTTTTTAATCATGGCTTGTAGAGGAGACACGATTCTAGAAAAATTAGGAACGAATCTCTTTACAAAGTTAATCTGGCCAAGGAAAGATTGCATGGGTTTCTTGTTGTGAGGTAAGGGAACTGCGGAAATTTCTTTGATTCTATCAGGATCAATGTGAATTCCAGATTTTGACACTATGAATCCTAGAAGCTTTCCTTCACTTAATGCGAAAAAGGACTTTTTCGGGTTAAGCGAAATTCCATACCTTAAACAACGTTGGAAGATTTGTTTTAAATCCCTGAGGTGGTTGTTTCGTTTCTTGGAATAAATAGTAATATCATCCAAATAGATTACTACTGACTTATTAACTAACCCTTTGAATGCGATGTCCATGGCTCTTTGAAATGTGGCACCCGTGTTAATCAAACCAAATGGCATCTTTTGATATGCGTACGTGCCCCATTTAGTTCTGAATGTAGTTTTCAACTGATCGTCAGGATGTACCAACACTTGGTTGTATCCTGAGAATCCATCCAAAAATGACATTAATTCTAAGCCCGCGACTACCTGCAATATTTGTTCCATGGGAGGTAAAGGAAAATTATCCTTTTGGCAGGCCTTGTTAAGGTTTCGAAAGTCAATGCAGATTCTGATATCTCCATTTTTTTTTCTAACAGGTACCATATTGGAGATCCATTTAGAATGTCTAATGAGAAAGATTATCTTAGCTTTCAATAACTTGTTGAGTTCAATTTTAATCTAATTTTCTAAATTTGGATGTATCTTTCTCAACTTCTGTTGGACAAGTTTTTCATTATCAATCATTGGGATAGTATGTTGGATGATGGAGGTGTCGTATGTTTTGAGTTCATCGTAATTCCAAGCAAAGACATTTTTATATTCTTTTAAGAGACGAATATATGCTAATTTCTCTTCAGGGTCTAGGCCAAGGCCTAGGTTGATATTCTATGGTTTAGCATCAGTTCCTAGATTTATTAATTCATAATTCAAAGTTGAACTTTGGAGTTTTGAATTAGTATATCTTTTGAATCGATCTTTCAAATCATAAAGGTCTTCTAATTTGACTACCGATTTAGGTATAGTATTGTTAGTACTGTCCTATTGCAATTGTTGGTCATGTTGGTCTTCATCAATTATTTGATTGGTGTAGGATCCCTCAGATGTGAGAAAACTCACGATATCAGTGTCGTCATTGAAAATTCTCCAATTGGTGATGTTATCAAGGACAGATGGTCTAAAAATTAACTCAATTGAAAATCGGTCAGGACTAAAATCTTCTGAAGGAATGAGCTTGGAAGTTACGTTGGCTAAGAGGTCTATGCTAGCATTCTGGAGTCCGGGAATTGACAAGATATTAAATGCTATAAAATGTTCAGTCAGATCTTGAACTAAAGATTGGTAATTCTTTAAATGACCTGATAAACAGTGTATAGTATTGCATACTTGTTTGATTATTATTTCAAAATCTCCAAAAACTTGCAGATATTTGACGCCTAATCCGATTGCCTTGTACAAGCCTTGGGCTAGAGCTTCGTATTCTGTGGTATTGTTGGTGCACTCGAATTCGAGTCTGCAAGTTAACATGGTTTTATCTCCCTCTGGGCTTACTAACACACATCCTACTCCTGCTCCTTCATTAGAATTAGAACCATCAAAAAATAATTTCCAAAACAAAGATTTATTTACAAGACTATCTATAAAATTAATGCATTTAGAACTATCTGTTTGAGAAATTTTTTCTACTTGAGACAAAACAAAATGTTTTAAGTAAGGTGAAGTATGAGCATTAAAATTTCCTAAGAAATAATCTACTGAATAATTGCCAATGATGTTAGAATTATATGCTACTGGTTCATTTTCTCCCTCGAGTTCTGTTACTATGTATTTCTGATGTCGTTCACGTTCAACTTTTATTTGGTTTGGTTTACCATTATAAGGCAGCGACATATGTGACTAGTCAGTTGCAAAGTATCCATGAAATTTTTTTGACCAATCTCTGCTAAGAATTAAGCCATAAAATTCCGGAATATCAACAACTAAAATGTCAATAACTTGACATACCTTTGGATTGGATGATAGCCTTATGGTAACCTGATTTAACTCACCAATCACTTCAACTTGCGATCGATCTAGCTGAACTATGCGCACAACAGATTTCTGTGGTTGAACATTCAATTTTGCACAAATTGATCTCGGCAAAATATTTGATGAGGCTCTAGAATCCACTAAACAATTATGCACATTTTTATTGAAGATTTCATAAGTAAGGAGAAATGGGGGAGTATGCGATCTCGATCTTCCTCCAATTAACGTGATATCGTTTGGATCAACTTTATTTATCACATTAGTTGGAAGTCTTCCCATATCATGGGAATCTTGAGAGATTACAGCAGCTGGTAAAGGTGCAACTGGCACAGCATGTAATTCTTTCAAAAGTACTTTCTGCTGGTGTTTTAACTTGCTCAATTCAAAAAGAGTAATATTTGCCCTAGTCTTTTTCATGTCTTCAACAATGTTATACTCCATTTCATCCGAAACGATTAGCGTTTTAGATGGAGTAGATGTGTCTGTTTGGACTGGGATGGTTTGAGTCGCTTTAGGTGATGTTTTCTTGGCTGCGACTTTATCCTTAGTCATCGATCTTGCGCTCTTTGGCTTAGGTGTAGGCTGAGGAGGATCAAGTTGATTTCTGCTACGAGTACTAACCGAGAATACCTCTTGATCTTCCTCATTTGGGAGGATGAAATCCCACATACCTTGTAATTCTACAACTTCTTCTTCATCGGTATGCTCTTCAGTAGCATTTTCCTCTTCTTCTTCTTCTGATTTAGCATTTGAAATAGTGTTAGGGGATTTGGAATCAGTTGAAGGATTTCTTTTAAAAGGCCTGTATGGATTTTTAGAAGAAGTTTCTGCTACATGTTTCTTGATGTCGACCATTTCGTTATACATGGTCTTCAAAACTTTTTGTAATCCTTCTAAATCGAATGGATCTTTCAGTTGTTTTTTCTTGGGATCTTCTTTGAAAGAGACCTTCTTAGATTTTTGTTCTTCAATCGCATTTTTCTTTTCTAAGGTCGTAATATGTTTCTCTACTTCTATTGCTTCTTTCATATTTTCAACTAAGGTTGTTTTGTTAGCCCTATCAACAAAGAGTGCTAAGTTTGATGGTAAAGCAGTAATATACCATTCACATCGCACTTCTTCACTAGGCTGAGAAGCAGTAGGTATTTTGTTTAGGATTTTATTGAAACGTAAATTGAAATCTTTGATAGGTTCTCTTGACTCAGCTCTAAGATTAGACAAGTCATTGATCAGTGTCGCTGTAGACCTATCATCACCAAACTTGGTCAAAAATTGTTCTTGGAAGATGTCCCAACTAGTAATAGATCCAGATGGTAATGAGAAATACCATGATCTGGCTGTTCCTTGCAAAGTATAAGGAAAAATTCGAACAACAACATCCTCATTGGTAACTCCATTGAGATTTATGGACAACATAAAGTTATTTATATGTTCTTCTGCTAGCATGCCTGCCTCAGGGTTAAACTTAGGCAGCCATTTTTCAGGATGGGTTGGTATCTGACTTAAGGGTGTAGGCAGTAAGACTGCCCCTGGGTTACTCCATGGAGATTGGGCCATTGCTGAACTACTAACAGAGGAAAGTGCAAAAGATGATCCTTGCGGTTGAGAAGATGAGGATATTATAACTCCAAATGTTTGAGAAGGAGTTGAGGAAGTTGCAATAGGCTGATGGACGATGACCTGAAGTGGAGGAGTGGATGGTTGACTTCGCGGTGAAGAGGTTGAGATGGATGATGATGATGAAAGAGTCTCACTATCAGATCCTTTAGGAGACTTACTTGCTCTCTTCCTAGAAGGTAGAGGTAATTCGGTTAGCTGAACACCAAACTTTTCGCTCTTTAATATGGTGAGAGGATGAGCAGGGTTGTATTACGAAGTCACGCTGCCTTGAGATTTATCAGATTTCTGAGGAGATATAGAAAATCGCTGAATTTTGTGAATCAAAGATTCAACTTCAGGAGGTTCAATAGTAGATTGTTCTGAAATGTCAGGGTTTGTAGTGGCGGCTGTTGATCCAGTGACTTCTAACTCTGGATTTAAGGTTTCTGAATGCAATGGAGAAGTCGAAGGAGATGGTGAGGGCGATTTACTCTCAAAATTGTATTTAGATTTGGATTTGCTTGCCATTCACAGCTCAGGCCCTCCTTCTAGCGGCAAATATGTTGAAGCCCCGAAAATCAGGTCTACAACAAGGGGGATACCCGCCCGGTCCGAACCTTGGTTGGCAGCTCCTTTTCCGTTTGGTATAGCGGGTCCGACGAGGGATATGGGACCAATTTCCCAATTTGTGTGTGTGTGTGAGAAAGATCTAATATTTATGTTTCTAACAGTTTCTAAATGGAATACTTCTAATCTAATTCTAATCTAATAATAAGGAAATTATTATTCTAATGACAGAAATATGTAAATCTACACTAACCCGGGGTGTGATTTTTCTTCTATGCGATCTAAAATGATTTCAAACAACAATTGGTAATAAAGATCATTCAACTGTGTTGTGGCCACCAATAACCCCCCTCCTTATTTAGTATTAGCAATAACACTAGGTAAGTGGGGACCCTTAGCAAAAAATTCAAAAAATTCAATTAAGGCTCATGTATTTTACTCATTGAGAAACATTGCATCGCGCAAATAATCATAGGACATTTCCTTATGAGTAAAAATGATAAACTGCGAGATTGCGACGCGAACTCCATCGCATTGCATGCATTAATAAACACTCACATTGGAAAATCTTAAAAAATCGTCGATACGCAATATGCGATATCGCAATATCACATATCGCAAACTTGCACGAAAAACACATAGCGGTTACAGCGATCTGCGATTTTGCGATATTGTGATCCGCAATATTGCGATAGCACGATCAAGCGACCTTACGATCACACAGCACAATGAAATTGCGGTAATGCGATACTGCGATAACGCGATGCTGCGATGCGAATCGCAGAAACATCCCATCGCAAATTTCCCTGGCTCAATATTCAAGAAAGAGTTTTTCATAAACCAAGAATTGGATACGCACTTTAATGATAATTAATGAATTATATGCTAGTTGTTATGAAAGACAGTTTTGTGTTTCTCAAAGAGCCAAGTTATGTCAGGTGGCATGTTTTTGAACATCCGTAGAGTTTAAAGCTTTCTTGTCGATTTTTATTTTCATTACTCTTTCCTCACTTGTGCACTGCAGGAACAAAAAACAAAAGGTTACGCAAAGCAATGTGCAGAAAGCTATGAGGAAAAAGGGTAAAACTCCAATGTTTAAAGACAGAGAAAAGATGCCTGCATGCAACAGAGTCGCAGATTCACAAGAACGTTGTTGAGCCATCCATTACAGATCTTTCATTCACAACCATGGTTGAATGAGTAATTGAAAAATGTTGATATCAACAGGCGATTTAATACTCAAGGTCAGAAGCTCACGAAAGCAGTATTTTTACAAATTTTGAAGCTTATACCCAGTGAAGGAAGAGGCGCTAAAGGAGAAAAACACATCAGAGAGGCCCGGATCAAAGAATAGAGGCAGTTTCCAATGGCGCTAATCGTGCATCGCTAAGAAAATTGCTCAAAAATCAAAGCATCTAACTGCTCAGTCACTTGTAAGCCCGGAAAATGCAAGAAAGCAATGGTAAAGAAAAAACTGGAAACTTAAAGCTGAAAGAAAAGGTAGAAGCAATTAAGGGTTAACCAAGTTGAACTTGGATTATTACTGGGTATACACAGTAAATCCACATAGCCAGAGGATGAATCTCGAGTATATCATCGATTTTGCTGAAAAGATGGTGCCAGCTCTTACCATTTCTATTTTCTTAGCTCAACCAAAAGCGGAAGACAGTCAACCGACTCTACCCAGCCAAATACTGAATGCTTGCAACATTAAGGAGCAAATGCAGAAACAGTTAGATATTAGATTTAATTTTTAGAAATATTTTTGCTTAGAAAAAGGGCGGTCATTTAAACCGTATCCTGAATCTGTGTAATTAAGTTATTTAGTTAGTAGTATTTAAACCCTTCTCATGAATTTAGAGAGGGGTCTAGAAATTTATCAAAAACTTGTCCTCAAAACATGCACTTTTGCACCCTCAAAGGAGGTTTTGGTGAATGAATGTATCAAGATTTGTTGATGTTTGCATTTGATATCTGCTATTGATGTTGCACTTCTGTACTCTTAGTGGATGTTAGAGCAAGGAGAGATAAATCATTGTTGCTTGAAGCTTATGAGTAGGACTAGTCATAAATGGTACTTTTATCTCTTGCCCATTTCTACTTATATGTTAAAGTGATATATAGTTTTTAGTTGTTTATGTATTATTGCATGACTGCTTGAGTTATCATTTGGCACTTTTGTACGGTGATAGCTATTTATTTATGCCTAATGTATGAATAGCTCATTATGCGATATGTTTTTCACAACTGTTTCGTCTAACATTTTATATGAAGTGGTTCATCTCTATTGATTTCCTTTCTTATAATCGTTGAATGATCTTTATTACCAGTTCTTTTTTGAAATCTCTTTAGATCGCATAATAGAAGAATTACATCCTGGGTTAGTATAGATTTAGATGTGTTGTTTATTAGATTACAATAGCATAGAATTAAATTAAAGTTTGAATTAGAATATCTTAAATAGGAACTATTAGATCAACAACATCAAATTCTACACACACACACTCATAGATTGCAAAAATGGTCCCATTATCCCCAGTCGGACCTGCTATACCAAACGGATAAGGAGCTGCCAACGAAGGTCCGGACCGGACGGGTATCCCCCTTGTTGTCGACCCAATTTTCGGGGCTTCAACATATTTGGCGCTAGAAGGAGGGCCTGAACTATGAATGGCAAGTAAATCCAAATCTGAATACCATTCTGAGAGTAAATCGCCCTCATCATCTCCCCCGACTTCTCCATTACGCTTAAATCCAGAGTCAGAAGTCGCTCGAGTATCAACCGCTGCTACACACCTTGATATTTCAGAACAATCTACCGTTGAACTTCCTGAAGTCGAATCTTTGATTCACAAACTTCAGCGATTTTTCATTTCTCCTCAAAGGTCTGACAAATCTCAAGGCAGCGTGACTTCACAGTACAATCCTGCTCATCCCCTGACTAGGCTAAAGAGTGAAAAGTTTGGCGTTCAGCCAACCGAATTACCTCTTCCCATCAGGAAAAGAGAGAGGAAATAACCTAAAGAGTCTGATAGTGAGACTCTTTCGTTAACATCGTCCATCTCAAATTCTTCACCGCGAAGTCAACCATCCACTCCACCACTCCAGATCATCGTCCATCCGTCCACTGGAACCCCCACAACTCCTCTTCAATCATCTACAATTGTAGTATCCTCATCCTCCCAGCCGTAGGGATCATCTTCTGCACTTACCTCTGTTAGCAGTTCAACAATGGCCCAGTCTCCATGGAATAACCCTGGGGCAGTCTTAATGCCTGCACCCTTGAGTCAAATACCGACCCATCCTGAGAAATGGTTGCCTAAATTTAATCCCGAGGTAGGCATGCTAGCAGAAGAGCACATAAACAACTTCATGCTATCCATTAATCTCAATGGGGTTACTAATGAAGATGCTCTTGTTCGGAGTTTTCCTTATACACTGCAAGGAACAGCCGGGTCATGGTATTTTTCATTACCCTCCAGATCCATCACAAGTTGGGACATCTTCCAGGAGCAATTCCTGACCAAGTTTGGTGATGACAGGTCTACGACAACATTAATCAATGACCTATCCAATCTTAAATCCAAAACTAGAGAGCCTATCAAGGATTTCAATTTACGTTTCAACAAAATTTTCAACAAAATTCCTACTGCTTCCCAGCCCAGTGAAGAAGTACGATGTGAATGGTATATCACCGCTCTACCATCGAACATAGCAATCTTCGTGGACAGGGCCAATAAAACAACCATAGCCGAGAACATGAAAGAAGCAATAGCAGTAGAGAAACGAATAATAGCCTTGGAAAAGAAATCCGCGATAGAGGAGCGTAAATCCAAAAAAGTCACCTTCAAGGAAGACTCCAAGAAGAAACAAGCAAAAGATCCATTTGATTTGGAAGGATTGCAGAAAGTTCTAAAGACCATGTCCAATGAAATGGTCAGCATCAAAAAGCAAGTAGCAGAAACTTCTTCAAAAAATACCTACGGAGCTTTTAAAAGAGGTCCTTCAATGGATTCAAAGCCACCTAATGCCATTTCAAATGTTGAATCTGAGGAAGAGGAAGAGGAAATTGCCACTGAAGGGCAGGCTGATGGTGAAGAAGTTGTTGAATTACAAGGAATGTGAACTCTCATCCTCCCACAAGAGGAAGATCAAGAAGTATTCCCAATTAGCACACGAAGAAAAAATCAGCTTGATCCTCCCCAAACTACCACTAAGCCGAAGAGTGCAAGCTCTGTAATAAAGGATAAAGTCGCATCAAAGAAAACGATGTCTAAAGCGACTCAAACCAGCCCAGTCCAAACAGATGTAACAACTCCATCTAAAACACTGATAGTTTCGGATGAAATGGAGTACAATATTATAGAAGACATGAAGTAGACTAGGGTCAACATTACCCTTTACGAACTGAGCAAGTTGAAACATCAACATAAGATAATGATGAAAGAATTACATGTTGTGCCAGTTGCACCTTTGCCTGCCGCTGTACTTTCTCAAGCTTCCCATAATATGGGAAGACCTCCAACTAATGCGATCAATAAGATTGATCCAAATGACATCACTCTAATTGGAGGAAGATCAAGATCTCACACTTCCCCGTTTCTCCTTACTTATGAAATCTTCAATAAAAATGTGCACAATTGTTTGGTAGATTCTGGTGCTTCATCGAACATTTTACCCAAATCCATATGTGCCAAGTTAAATGTTCAACCACAAAAATCCGCTGTGCGCATAGTTCAGCTAGATCGATCTCAAGTCGAAGTGATTGGCAAACTAAATCAAGTAACCATAAGTTTGTCATCCAACCCGAAGGTATGTTAGGCTATTGACATTCTAGTTGCTGATATCCCAGAATTCTATGGCTTAATTCTTAGCAGGGATTGGTCAGAAAAACTTCATGGATACTTCGCAACCGACTGGTCGCACATGTGGCTTCCATACAACTGTAAACCCAATCAAATAAAAGTTGAACGAGAGTTACATCAGAAGTACATAGTAACTGAGTTAGAGGGAGAAAATGAACCAGTAGCGTATAACAACAACATTATTGGCAATTACTCGGTAGATTCTTTCCTCGGAAATTTCAATGCGCATGCATCACCCTATTTAGAACACTCTGTTTTGTCCCAAGTCGAAAATTTTTCTCGAACTGATAGTTCAAAATGTATCAATTTTTCAGATAAACCTGTAAATAAATCTTTGTTTTGGAAATTATTTTTTGATGGTTCTAGATCTACCAAGGATCAGGAGTAGGATGCGTTCTGATTAGTCCAGAAGGAGATAAAATCATGCTCACATGCAGACTAGAATTCGATTGCACAAACAATACAACAGAATATGAGGCTTTGGTCCAAGGCCTGTACAAAGCAATCGGGTTAAACGTCAAGTATCTTCAGGTTTTTGGCGACTCTGAGATTGTGGTTAAATAGGTACGTAACACTATACATTTCTTATCAGGTCATTTAAAACATTATCAATCCTTAGTTCAAAATCTAACTGAGCATTTCATAGCGTTTAATATTTCTTCAATCCCTAGACTCCAAAACGCAAGTGGAGACCTTTTGGCTAACGTAGCTTCTAAGCTTATTCCTTCCAAAGATTTTAGTCCAGATAGATTCTCTATAGAATTAATCTTTAGACCATCCATTCCTGACAGCATCACAAATTGGAGAGTATTCAATGATGATCCTGACATTGTAAATTTCCTCACATCTGAAGGATCCTACTCCAATCAAATAATTGACGAAGACCAGCACGATCGAAAATTGCAACAAGATAGCACTAACAATGTTATACCTAAGTCAGTGGTTAAGTTAGAAGACTTGTACAATCTGAAAGATCGGTTTAAGAGGTTTACCAATTCAAAACTCCAAAGTTCAACCTTGAACTACGAATTAGTAAACCTAGGAACCGATGCTAAACCACAAAACATTAATCTAGGCCTCGGCCTAGCCCCTGAAGAGAAACTAGCATATATTCGTCTTTTGAGACAACATAAAAATGTTTTTTCCTGGAATTATGATGAGTTGAAAACATATGACACTTCCATCATCCAACATACTATTCCCATGATCGATAATGAAAACCCTGTCCAACAAAAGCTGAGAAAGATCCACCCAAATTTAGAAAATCAGATAAAAACTGAGCTCAATAAGTTATTGAAAGCCAGAATAATGTTTCCCATCAGGCATTCCAAATGGGTCTCCAATATTGTACCTGTTAGAAAGAAAAATGGAGATATTAGGATTTTCATTGACTTTCGAAACCTTAACAAAGCCTGTCAAAAAGATAATTTTCCTCTACCACCTATGGAACAGATGCTGCAGGTAGTGGCGGGCTTAGAATTAATGTCTTCCTTGGATGTATTTTTAGGATACAATCAAGTGTTGGTACATCCTGATGATTAATTGAAAACCACATTCAGAACTAAGTGGGGCACATACGCATATCGAAAGATGCCATTTGGTTTGATTAATGCTGGTGCCACATTTCAGAGAGCCATGGACATCGCATTTAAAGGTTTAGTCAATAAATCTGTAGTAATTTATTTGGATGATATAACAGTGTACTCGAAGAAACGAAGCGACCATCTCAAAGACTTGAAACAAATCTTTCAACGGTGTTTAAGGTATGGAATTTCACTTAACCCACAAAAATATTTTTTCACACTAAGTGAAGGGAAACTTCTAGGATTCATAGTGTCAAAATCAAGTATTCACATTGATCCCGACAGAATCAAAGAAATTTCTGAAATATCCCTACCTCATAACAAAAAAGCCATGCAATCTTTCCTTGGTCAGATCAACTTTGTAAAGAGATTCGTTCCAGATTTTTCACGAATCGTGTCTCCTTTGCAAACCATGATTAAAAAGAATTCAAATTTTAAATGGGGCCAAGATGAACATGAAGCATTCAACCTGATTAAACAAGTTATTATTAATGCTCCATCTTTAGCAACTCCGAATTTTTCAGAGCCTTTTATTTTATACACATTTGCCTCATATAAGTCATATGCTGCAATTTTAACTCAAGAAAATCAAGAAAAAACGGAAGCCCCAATTGCGTTTTTCAATTCAAATTTACAGGGTGCTGAACTAAATTATTCAGACATGGAGAAACAGGCTTATACTGTTTTCAAAGCAGTCAAATATTTCAGACCTTTCTTACTTAAAACCCATACTAAGATTATAGTACCGTTTCCAGTGGTGAGGAATCTTCTAGTACAAAAGGATGTGGGTGAGAAAAGGGCCAATTGGGTTATTTCCCTACAGGAATATGACATTGAGATTAAACCAGCAAATATTGTAAGAGGTCAAGGCTTCTGCAAAATGCTGGCTGGAGCAGCGCAAATTTCTGAAAATCTATCTGAAGAGGTACAAGTGTACGAGGTAAGCCTAAACGATGCAGAATCATTATACGCTGATATCATTTATTATCTTAAGAACGGGTATGCTCCTTCACAGCTCGATCATACTAAGAAAAGAGCTCTAAGGTTGAAAGCCAAACAATATCAGCTCATAAATGATATTCTTTTTAGGAAAAATTATGATTTAGTTCTTCTTAGGTGTCTTGAGAAAGTTGAAGCTGAAAAAGTTTTGCAGGAGCTCCACGATGGGCCGGTAGGCGAACACTATACTGGAGATGCTACTGCAAATAAAATCTTGCGCGTAGGATATTACTGGTCCACGCTGTTTAAAGATTCCCACAGTTACGTGAGGAGATGTCAAGTTTCTCAAACTACTGCTGGAAGACAAAAGAAGCCATCCTTGCCACTACAGCCGGTAAACATCAAGCAACCTTTCAGTTAATGGGGCTTGGACATAATAGGTGATATCATTCCTCACTCTTCTAAGCAACATAGATACATCCTCACAACAACATATTATTTTACTAAGTGGGTAGAAGCAGTTCCACTCAAGAGGACTAATTCTGAAAATATCATTGAGTTCATAGATCAATTTATAATCACCAGGTTTGGATTGCCATCCACTTTAATGTTTGATAATGCGTCATACTTTTCTTGAAATGCAATGACTGAATTCGCACTTAAAAGAGGATTCAAACTTAAATATTCGGCCAATTACTACCCACAAGGCAATGGGCTAGCTGAGTCAACAAATAAAAACCTAATCAGGATTATTAAAAGAACAGTTGACCAAAATCATAAAAATTGGCACAAGGCTTTGATATATGCTTTATGGGCAGACCGAATAATGCAAAAATCTTCTATCGACACTTCTCCCTTTAATTTAGTTTATGGGAAAGAAGCGGTTCTTCCGACTCACTTAGCAATTCCCTATTTGTCTTTAATTCAATACATTGATGAAGTACCCACTTCCTCCTTACAACTGAGACAAATGGAAATAATCAAATTAGAAGAACAACGAGAACAGGCTAGGAAAACACATGCTCATCATCAAGCACTAGTAAAATCCTCTTTTGATTCAAACATAATGACCAGAAAAGATTTTTAGATGGGAGATTTAGTTTTAAAGTGGGACAAGGCTCATGAAGAAAAGGGCAAACATACAAAATTTCAAAGAATGTGGCTTGGTCCTTTTCAAATTGTAGAAGTCATAGATCCATCAACATTTGTGTTACAGGATTTAGCAGGTAAGAGGGATCCTTTACCTGTTAATGGACAAATTCTCAAGAAATATTTTCCATAGAAGATTGTTCTTCTATTTTTTGTAGAATAGTTGTTTTTCATTTTCATAATAAAACCAGTTGTGAGTGGTTACATTAGGCATTTACGAAAAAGACACCAATTCTTTTTCAGATTTTGAACTTTTCGCTTCTATAAATAGCAAATCTTTTGGAAAACCGATCTTTATTATTGATAGATACAGTTAAAAACTCTAGCTCAGATATGATTCTAGTTTCAACTTCAAAAAATTTGATGAAAACAACCTTTAGTGAAGAAATTGTTTTACCTCAGTACAATGAAAGGTATCAATAACAAAATAAAGATTCTCTGTAGAAAAACTGTTTCCAGAAACTCTATTATTGTCATCCAGAGCTATCTTAAGGAAACAATGACTTCCTCCCTGCTAAGGAAATCACAACTTTCAGAGGAACAACCCAAGGATACACTTTATCTTGAAGAATGAGAGGTCTCATCATGAGCCGGCTTATCATTATCACAGATATTATAACTTGCTGACTTTGCCAATACTTTACACCACAACAGGGCAATGACTCAAGATTATTGCAATCAAAAGACAAGGGGTCTCATCATGAGCCAGCTTGTTCAGCAAAGTTATAAATCAAGTGAATGACTGTGTCATAATTTGGCTACCAAACCAAGACATTGTTCTTTAAGAATAAAAATAAAATCAAAAGCAATAAGTGTGGATATGGATTTTTCTTTGAAAGTTGTAGGATGCCTTAAGTAGGATACAGGATCATTGCTGGGTAACAGGTAACCTTGTCGAGGCTATAAACGCCTGCTGGCAGTAGAGGCTCTACATACGACAAATGAGCATATTTAAAACTGGTTTACAGAGGCGACTTTGTTTTATCTTTACAAGATCAAGTAATGACTGATGTAAATACAAGGACTAGCCTGAGGAAGCAAATAATCAAAATAGAAAATAGTTGAAACAAAGTATCATTGACAGTTTAGAGCATAATGTACTTTATCCTTCCATAATAAAGTTTATTTTCTGAAAAATTTTCTGTTTTGGAAGTTTGAAAAATTCAATAGAAAAATAGAGATAACTGGTTCTTCCAAGTGAATCGCCAATTGTTGTGGCCACCAACAACCCCCCTCCTTATTTAGTATTAGCAATAACACTAGGTAAGTGGGGACCCTTAGTAAAAAATTCAAAAAATTGAATTAAGGCTCATGTATTTTACTCCTTGAGAAACATCGCATCGCACAAAAAATCATAGGACATTTCCTTATGAGTAAAATGATAATCTGTGAGATTGCGACGCGAACTCCATCGCATCGCATACATTAATAAACACTCACATTGAAAAATCTTAAAAAAATCGCCGATATGCGATATGCGATATCGTAATATCGCATATCACAAAGTTGCATGAAAAACACATAACCATTACAACGATCTGGGATTTTGCGATATTGCGATACTATGATCCGCGATCTTGCGATAGTGCGATCAAGCAACCTTGCGATCACACAACACATTGAAATTGCGGCAATGCTATACTATGATAACGCGATGCTGCGATGCGAATCACAAAAAAATCCCATCGCAAATTTCCTTGGCTCAATATTCAAGAAAGAGTTTTTCATAAACCAAGAATTGGATACAAGCTTTAATGATAATTAATGAATTATACGCTAGTTGTTATGAAATATGGTTTTGTGTTTCTAAAAGAGCCATGTTACGTCAGGTGGCATGTTTTTGTACATTCGTAGAGTTTAAAGCTTTCCTGTCGATTTTTATTGTCATTACTCTTTCCTCACTTGTGAACTGCAGGAACGAAAAACAAAAGGTTACGAAAAGCAATGTGCAGAAAGCTATGAGGAAAAAGGGTAAAACTCCAATGTTCAAAGACAGAGAAAATATGCCCGCATGCAACAGAGCCGCAGATTCACAAGAACGCTACTGAGACATCCATTACAGATATTTCATTCACAGCCATGGTTTAATGAGTAATTGAACAATGCTGATATCAACAGGCAGTTTAACGCTCAAGGTCAGAAGCTCACGAAAGCAGTATTTTTACAAATTTTGAAGCTTATACCCAGTGAAGGAAAAGGTGCTAAAGGAGAAAAGCACATCAGAGAGGCATGGATCAAAGAATGAAGGCAGTTTCCGATGGCGCTAATCGCACATCGCTGAGAAAATTGCTCAAAAAGCAAAGCCTCTAACTGCTCAATCACCTGTAAGCCCGGAAAATGCAAGAAAGCAATGGTAAAGAACATACTGGAAACATAAAGCTGAAAGAAAAGGCAGAAGCAATTCAAGGGTTAACCAAGTTGAACTTGGATTATTATTGGGCATACACAATAAATCCACATAGCCAGAGAATGACTCTCGAGTACATCATCGATTTTGCTGAAAAGATGGTGCCAGCTCTTACCATTTCTGTTTTCTTAGCTCAACCAAAAGCGGAAGACAGTCAGCCGACTCTACCCACGCAAATACTGAATGCTTGCAACATTAAGGAGCAAATGTAGAAACAGTTAGATATTAGATTTAATTTTTAGAAATAGTTTTGCTTAGAAAAAGGGCGGTCATTTAAACCGTATCCTGAATCTGTGTAATTAAGTTATTTAGTTAGTAGTATTTAAACCCTTCTCATGCATTTAGAGAGGGGTCTAGAAATTTATCAAGAACTTGTCCTCAGAACATGCACTTTTGCACCCTCAGAGGAGGTTTTGGTGAATGAATGGATCAAGATTTGTTGATGTTTGCATTTGATATCTGCTACTGATGTTTCACTTCTGTACTCTTAGTGGATGTTAGAGCAAGGAGAGATAAATCATTGTTGCTTGAAGCTTATGAGTAGGACTAGTCATAAATGGTACTTTTATCTCTTGACCATTTCTACTTATATGTTAAAGTGATATATAGTTTTTAGTTGTTTATGTATTATTGCATGTGTTATCACTTAGAACTATAAACATATGTATATAATCCTTTGTCCAAGTTAAATGTCAAAAAGTTGGTGTCAAATGGTTTTTGTCCTATGTTTCTTACTTAGGGTTGAAGTTTTAAAGGTGTTTGATGTAAATCGTCCTCTAATCTTATTGGTCATCCTCCATCATGATTGCTAAAGCCATGTCTTGTCTTATCCATGTCACCGATCCTTTCCGTAATTCTGCAGCGCAGTCTCATTGGTCCGTTTTGCAGCGAGTCAGCATCAAGCCGTTTCGCAGCGCATTATGCCAATTCATAACTAACTGCGCTACGAAATCGCATATTCGTGCGTTTTGCAGCATATATTCCTAAAAAGGTCAAGTCTGTTGATGAGTCACCACTTCCGTCCGTTCATGTCAGTGGGCGTACCTCCCAAACACTCATTAACCATCACTCCACCAATAGATTTGTAGGCATGCACATAAATATTATTCAAATGGGTTTTACCGTGCAAGGATTTTTTATGATGATCGTAGATGATGCATAAATGACCAACCTGTGTGATGAGATATTTGAATTTGCAAGCGAGCCCGAGTTTTTCAAGTGAGCCTGGTTACAAGCGAGCCCGCGTTAAAAAAAATTGAATTACCTTTTGAGTTGAAGCTGTTGGCCATTCTCTGTGTAAAAATTTCAAAAAAGCGAAATGGAGAGGAAAGAGCATAGGTCTGGAAAATGTCAGAGAACAGAGCCTGAAGGTTTGGACCTTGCATTAAGAGATGAAGGTGTGAAGAAAGCCTTCAAGGATGCCGGCTGTTGGAATTTCTGTGAGAAGCTGCAGGGTGGCCATGCTCAGGTAACAAAGGATTTTGCTTTAAACTTCACCGGTTTGAATTCTAAAATTGCTATGTTAGAAGTTCAAGTGTCTCCGGAGGCAATTGCTACTGTAACTGAGATTCCAAGAGGGGGGCAAGAATGGTTTAAGAACTTTAAGTTTGATATGAACCCCTGCAAAGAGTTTTTAAAAGAGGCCTATGTGAATGAAGACCTAACAAAAGCAGTGCCTAGAAACTATGTTAAGGAGCACTATGCCCTTCTCCTCACCTGTATTCAGAAGTACTTAACCTGTGAGGGGAGATACAATAAGGTCTACTCCTACCACTTCAAGTTGCTGTTACATTTTACTGGCAAAGCATCCATAGATATTCCCTTTTACTTGTTTCGCAGTCTAAGCAAAATGTGTGACAAAGTGCAATTAAGGAAGGATGACTGTGAAACATCGTTATTTCACCATGGTTTGGTTAAATTGTTGGTTTTGGATGGTCTTCAGAAAATAGGTAAGGATTGGAATTCCTTCATCTTCATGGCTGGTTTCCAGAGTAAAACAGGTCTTACTCCACAGCCGGTTAGAGAAAAAGAAAAATCAGTTGAAGAACCAACAATAGCTGAGCTTCGAAAGGAGGCAAAAGATAAAAAGAAGGCCAAGTCACAGTTGAGAAAATCAGTGAAGCCACTGATCATTAAAGAGCAACCTCAGCCATCATCAAAAGAAGAAGCTAAGCACAAGAAAGCTGTACCTGGACCAAGTGGATCTGAAACAGTGTCAAGAGTTAAGACAAGGAGTCAAATAAGCAAAGAAAAAGGCAAAGCAGTGGCTGTTGAGGAAAGCCCGATATCTAAGGCCAGCTTGAGTGATTTTCTTGAGGCCATTGAGTTTGAGCAGGTTGAACCGGTGCATGTTGAACCAATGCACATTGATTTGACTCACTCATCACCAGAAAGCACTAAGAAAACTAAAGCTTCAAAAAGACTGAGGTTTGATGAATCCGGTGATGAATTTATCTTCAAACCAAGAAGACCTGTTACAAGAAAACAAGTAAGGGAAGCTGAGAAACTGCCTAGAGCAGAGGAAGTTGAAAAATTGCCCAGAACAGAGGTAGCAGAGGAATTGTCCAGAACAGAAGAGGCAGAGAAAATTAAGCAAAAAGACAAGAATAGAACAGTCATTATTTCCCAAGGAGGCAACATTATAGCTATAAAAAACCAGTTGGAGGCAGCAAAAAATGAAATTGCCAAGGTGGGGAGTGCCATTAGGGAGTCTGCAGTCAGGTATGCAAATTATCGAAAAGCTGTTTTGAGAGGAAGTAAAAACCTAGTAAGCCAGGTGGATTCAGTAGCTGATGTTTACACATGGACTGTTCCAGCTCTCAAACAGGCCAAATCCATTAGAAAAATAAACATGCATTTAAGAGCTGAAAACAAAGCTTTAAGGAAAGAGGTTGCAGACTTAAAGGCACAGCTAGGTCAAATAGCTGCTAACTGATGTTGAGAAAGGTGTTGTTCTAAATTTTGTAAAATTTTGCTTAGTTTTATTATTCTGAGAACATATAGATCTCTGCCACATGTAAAGAAGGTTTAAAAATTTAAAGGTCCGAGCAGTGAAAATCTCAAGGAAAAGATAAACTGTTTAACAGTTTCGCAGTTTCGTAGCGCGCTACGAAACTGCGAAACTACTGTAGGTGCTGTTTTTAATACAGGCAAACAGTTCGATGGGATAATCAGAGATTTTCAAAGGAAACATCTGAGGGACATTTAGGAGACCAAATGAAGATAGCATAGCCATTCAAATGATGACAGGTGTACCTTTGTAAAAGTGTAATGTTTTGGTTCAAGTTAAAGTTTTGCTTGTAAAGGCACTTTATTACCGGTCATTAGGGTTTGGAAGGAGTTGCATACGAGAAGACTTGGCTGGCACACCTGTCCATCAACGAAACCTCCAACACATCTGGAAACATGGTGGTGCTCTACATTTTTGGGATATTAAAGAGCTGGAGACATGCTGCTGCATTTTCGTATAAGTGGTGGAAGACTGGAACCGGAAAAACAGGGGTTTTCTCCTAACATCTCTGAACCATTAAAGCATTCAGCATCCAAAGCTAGTATGGGACATTGAATCCTTTTCTCAGCCATCTCGGCCAAACTAAAAGGAGACAGGTGTCAGAGAACAAGAAAGAATCATTCTACGAGGAGGATAGAATTAGAGTTATAGTTAAATTAGGACTCTTTAAAATTCCAGTTTAGCACTTGTTGTATTTAATGAGTTAGTTCAATTGTGGATAGGGGTAATTAGTGGCAGTCATCGAGCTCCCCTCATGCTGGAGGAGGAAGCTCAAAGTAGTTAAAGTTATGTTTCTATATATAGATGAAACTTTTATGTAATGAGGGTTGGATATTTGGAAAAACAGAGTATTATTTTGGCTTGTGTACAAACTCATTTTCAGTAATACAAGTGACTGCTTTTCTTCTCAGGATTCATACGGTGTTTCAAATGCTCAAGATATGTGGTTTTGTTTTATCCTTTATGTTTTTACAGTTGTATAGATACACAATCACTCAGAATTCACTTTGCTGCTCTGATTTCCTGTGTGTATTTATAAGCTGAGGTTTCTATGAGATTGTTTTGAGTATTTAAACATTACATGCCCTGACTTCTATGTATGAGTAGTGTTATAGTTTACTGAAGAATGTTTAACTCCATAAGCCCAATGGAAGTCTTTGTAATGTATGTCCAGCCAACATATTTGTTAAATTTACTTTGCAAGAGTTAGCCATCTCATCAATAGTCAAAATCAATAACCTTTGAGAGAGCCCTCTCAGGCTAAGGAGGCTAAGCCTTAGTCAAAAGTCTGGTTTGAAATAGTTGCACAGAGTCTACCTGATCAGCAGCTTTTCAGTGCTTGATTTTGTGATAACAGCATGAATGCTTGAGTTATCATTTGGCACTTTTGTACGGTGATAGCTATTTATTATGCCTAATGTATGAATAGCTCATTATGCGATATGTTTTTCACAACTGTTTCATCTAACGTTTTATGCGAAGTGGTTCATCTATATTGATTTCCTTTCTTATAATCGCTGAATGATCTTTATTACTAGTTGTTATTTGAAATCTCTTTAGATCGCATAATAAAAGAATTATATCCCGGGTTAGTATAGATTTAGATGTGCTGTTTATTAGATTACAATAGCATAGAATTAAATTAAAGTTTGAATTAGAATATCTTAAATAGGAAATGTTAGATCAGCAACATCAAATTCTACACACACACACTCATAGATTGGGAAACTGGTCCCATTATCCCCAGTCGGACCTGCTATACCAAATGGATAAGGAGCTGCCAATCAAGGTCCGGACCAGGCAGGTATCCCCCTTGTTGTCGACACGACTTTCGGGGCTTCAACAAGCTGTTATGAGAAAATAATTCAGTACATATGAACTACTTCGTATAAAAAGTTAGACGAAACAGTTATGCAAAACATATTGCATAATGAGCTATTCATACACTAAGCATAAATAAATAACTATCACCATACAAAAGTGCCAAATGATAACTCAAGCATTCATACATTAATATATAAATAATTGAACTAGAAATCACTCTAACACAAGGCAGAAATAGTTAAGAGATAGAAATACCATTTATAACTAGTCCTACTCATGAGCTTCAAGTGATCACGATTTATCTCTCCTTGATCAAATATCTACTAAGAGTACAAAAGTGCAACATCATTAGCAGATATCAAATGCAAACATTAATAAATCTTGTTCCATTCATTCAGCAAAACCTCCTCAGAGGGTACAGAAGTGCATGTTCTGGGGATAAGTTTTTCATAAATTTCAAGACCCCTCTCTAAATGCATGAGAGGGGTTTAAATACTACTAAACTAATTCTAAAAATAAATTATTACAAAAATATAGGATGCAGTTTAAATGACCGTCCTCTTTTCAGGAAAATAAAACAAAATTAAAGCTAAAATTAAATCTAATATTAAACTATTTCTGTATTTGGTCCTTGAAATCACATGCATGCAGCATCTGTTTGAGCAGAGTCGGCTGGCTGACTTCCGCTTTTAGCTGAGCTGAGTAAACAGAATCGACAAGCGCTGGCACCATCTTTTTGGCTGAATTGATGATACACTTAACAGTCATCCATTGGCTATATGTCTTTACCAAGTAAGCCCAGTAATAATCCCAGTTCAACCTGGTTAATCCTTGAATTGCTTTTGCCTTTTCTTGAGCTCTCTGTTTCCAATCTGTCTGTAGTTTTACTTTCTTGTGATTTTCGGGACTTGCAGGTGACTGGGCAACTAGCAGCTTTCCTTTTCTAGAAATTTTTCTCAGTGATGTGTGATTAGCGCTAGGCGCTAATCGCGCATCGGAAACTGCCTCTGTTTCTTGATCCAGGTTTCCTTGATGCGTTTTTCACCTTTTGCGCTTTTTCCTTCCAACAGATATAAAGTTCAAAATTTGTAAAAATAATACTTTTGTGAACTTTTGACATTGAGTCTTAAACTGTTTGTTTCTCATTTCTGCGTTGTCCAATATCCACTTCACCATGTCTGTATATGGGATGATTTTTGGCCTTACTATTATCCGGTGTAAGAATGAGCAAGCTAGCTCTGAAAGGGATGCTTCTGAAGAACCATTTGAACCCGCGATAGCAACTACTTCCATTACTCTGGGATTTTCCTCTTCGAGCAGATTATACATGCCTTCCCACGTAGTTATTCCCGCGTCTCTATTACAGGTCGTGTCTGTATATAAGGGCGTCATTTCATTTTCTTCTGAGCTCGGGGCTTTGCTTTTCTTTCCCATTTCAACCTGTGTAATGCTTTGTATCGGCCTCTGTTGTCCGTTCTTGCAATTCACAAGTGAAGCGAAAATGAATGACAAGGAAGGGTGATGGGAAAAGTTTTAAATGCCGCAGACATATCAAGCATACCACCTTACGTGAAATGATTCTTTCGATAAACATGCACCCATAATCCATAATAACTGGCAACTACCTCATTTATTAGCATTAAAGCGCATAACTAGGTGTCAGCTTAAGGAAAATACTTTTCTTGAATAACGCGCCCAAAAGATCTGCGATGAAGCGATTTTGCAATTTGCTTCGCAACATCGCAAATCGCAATATCGCAAAATCGATCGCTCGTGACATCGCATTATAGTATTATCGCTGCATCGCGAAATCACAATATCGCAATATCACAAATCGCAGAAATGTTATGTATGACAATCTTTGTTAACCTATTTTCTGCGATATGCGATCTTGTGATCGGCATCATCGCATATCGGAAAATTGAAGTGTTTCAATGAGAGTTGTGCTGAATGCGATGCGATATTTGTTTTTTATCGCATATCACGATCTCGCAAATGTTGGAATTGTGCTTGTAAGGTGGCATCCCGCTATCTTATGTGATGCGATATTTCCTAAGGAAATATTTTATCTTACCTGGTCATAAAACTTAGCTTTTTTGGATTTTCCAAGAGGGTTTCCTAAGCTCATGATGGTAATTTTATTTAAAAAGGAAATTTAAACACTATTTTAATTTTTTAGATTTTTAACTAAGGGTCCCCTCTTATTTAGTATTAGGAATAACACTAAATAAAAAGGGGAGTTTTTGCTGGCCACAACAGTACCTTGGGACTTTTACTTAATACTTGAAGTCTAATGGCCAACATGTTTTCATACATGGATTGTGAATATTTGTAGTATTGTTCTGTAAATGTTTATTATTCATGTTTGCTTTCACCTGTACTAATGTAGTTGAACTATTTCAACTATTTTATTGCTTATCATATTGAGAATGTGTTGTAATGGTTGTAACAACCGTAGCATCTATGTGGAATATTCTACTTCATGTTAGGCAATTCGTTCTTTCTTGTGTGTGCCTCTACTAGGATGGTACTATAACCTCTCTCTTAAAATCTCACTTTTCCTCCCTCTGAAGTAGAAAAACCTTGATACACCTGCAACGAAACATTTACCAGGCACACTTGCTTACTTTTTTTGAAGGCACATATGTGCTTCTCTCTCTTACTGAAAGTTAAAGCCAAGGCAAATCTATAAGAATATATGGAAACCAAGACGATATTCTAGATGCGGCTCCTATTCCAAATTGTGTGAGGTCTAATTTCGACTTCACATCATGGGTACTCCCTTGGTTGATGGATTTCTAGCACCTGTTAAGAGACCTTTAAGTTTTGAGGTGAAATTTTTAGGTTTGTCTTAATTGTGGATTTCTTGAAATTCCCATAGGTCCTAACCAAGGAACCATCCTTATAATGATACTAGACACACAATCAAAATACGATTATATGGAACATTAACATGCAACGTAATATTTTTGAAAGTTTCTCATAATGAAAATGTGTTCTAATGAGAAATAAGCGATATTAAGAATTAGATACTTTTCTTCAAGAAAATGGTAAATTTACAATTCTATTGTGGAGTGTTACATGCCACATATAAGGTATGTGATCCAGGTCCGAGTGTGACAAAGGACCCTTCCGAGACCTTTTACTTTGGTGATGTGTTAAATTGCATTTTTAAAAGAACATAAATGAATACATCTACATGTTGTAAAGAACAGGAACATGACAATCATCAACACACAAAAACATAAGCCATTGATAATAGAGTTCGTCCAGGAGGGACTACGTCTCTGGGCCCCGATGTCAAGGTGGTGTAGGCCACTTCATTAAGTGTTCTCAATAGTGATGATGTACATAAGAGGCGATTTCACTATCATACAAGGAAAATGCCCTCACGCAGGAGTGGCTCTAAGAGATGTTCTGCTACAAGAACTCTCAGTCAAAAGGACTCCTATCAGTATGACAAAAACTCATGCATGATGATAATGAACATCCTACCAACATGGCATAAAAGGGATTTCAATGCAATAATACATGGAGACACATGAGTATCCCATCAACGTAATGAAAAAGGGATCTCAAACAAAACATGATGAATCATGACAACAAGTACATCTCGCAAATGATTCCACATAACATCAAGCAGGAATCATGAAAACAATTAAGAAATAAGATCCCTCATCAAACATCAAACAGGGATCTGTTTAGCATAATGCATAGCAAAATAAGTACATGAATACACTACATATACCTCACATCCAGGGGCCATTTGAACAAAATTATGTCAAGCTTCTGAAGTTGTTCGTACCATCAATCTCACGACGTTGAATCTCATGGAATGATAGCTCGCACGTTGAATGCTGACACTTGCAATCCACTTTGAAAAGTGGCCGGAAAATGAAATGAACAAATGGAAAATATGAATGCACCATCAGATTTGAGGCGTCGAATAGTGCAAAATCTACTGTCAAATTTCTGAATTCTGAGAAAGTGGAAATCTGGGGCTTAAGGAATCTTTTAGATTCCCCCTATATTCCTCAAAGATTCCCTCCTCCACGTCCTCTGTAAATCATCTTCTTAGATCAGGAAACTGGCTGTGCCATCGGGTTCGTGTCGCCGAGAGGTGTAGGATCGACATAAAATTTGTCCAATTTGGACACTGCAAAAATTTCACCCTCTTGAGAATTTTGCTCAATCATGGTTCCACCTAAAATAAATTAATTAAAAATAATCTCGGTTTCCATGCGCGGTCCTTTTCTCCTCCATGCTTGGGCGCATTAAGAAAACTGGGTTTTACATAAATTTTTGGTGGTAGATTAAACAAGAAATTTTGTTTAGGTGGATTGGTATGAGGAGGCGAATAGTAAGGAGGAGGTCGGGTGGTCAAACCCCGACCCCTCCACATTAAAACTTATTTTGTTCAAATAAAATGCAACAAATTCTTTTGTGGAGGGGGGTCAGATCTGCATTGGGTAGCCCGCCCCTTAACTCCCGCAACCATTCTTTTGTTGGCACATTTAATGGAGGGTACATGGTTTGGTGTTTGGTGATTCATGGGGCCACTGCGTGGGCGGGACCAGCCCTCCTGCTAGTCGTGGGTTCAAATCTCACTGGCCTCATTATACGTGATGGAATTTGGCATTAGGGTGTGGGTCAGGTCCACCGAAGGTGGCCTGCGCCCACCCCATTTAAGTTTTAATATGTTACGTTGTTCATTGGAGGGTTGGAGGGCTCAGTGGGGTAATGGCTGTCGAGCCATATTAATTTTAAAATTTTGTTATGGTAAGGTTGGGGGGGCTGACAGGGGTCACAGCCTATCGGCCCAAATTTTTTATAAATGTAATATATTTTGGGGTCCAACAGCGGTGGCGAGGGTCATGGCCCACCACCATTTTTTTTTAATATATATATATATATATATATATATATATATATATATATATATATATATATATTTATTTTAAAAATCAATAGTCATTTTTTAAAAATTTGAAAAATGACCGAAGGGGACAAATTAAACAGCCCACAAATTCACCCGGAATCTGGCCCAGGTTGGCCGGAATCCAGTGGCTGGATTTTGTCCAAATTGTTGACTCCTTAAGCCTGCCCAGTCACCCAAGTGAACCTGAACTTTGACTTCTCCTAACTTTCACATACAGACTCAGTTTGATGAACCATTTAGACCATTGCGATCAGGATGACGAGAATTGCGCTCTGGTTCTAGTTCAAAATCATTATGATCACTTTGATTTTCGAGCTTCCATAAGCCCTCTTTGTCCTGTGTGTGTATCTGGAACCACCTGGATCAATCCTCCCCATTGAGGAGCTTTTGGTCCTCCAAAAGCATGAAAAATAATATGCAACTTCTTTGTACCTTGTCTGCATCACAAGCATCCTGAAAGGCCTCGCTTCCATCTCCTTCACCTTTTTCCTTCGAAGCCGTAAGCGATGAACCGACACCTGCCATTTCTGCAAACTGTAGTACCATTATGAAAATTACATGCTTGACTTTCATGACTAACTGATGACCCAAGCATCCCATACTTGCCATGAGTTTATAACACGTACTCGGTGGTAAAGTTTACATCAAGATGGATGCAATACCCCAGCTACAAAAACAAGGCCAACATATCATTATTGCTTCAACAAGTGATGGAAAACACATCATCATTGCAGCACGCGATTTGCAAAAATAAGTCCAAACACTATTGTTTCTTTGACAAGTGATGGACACAAGACATCACTTTCACAGTTCAACATGCAAATCAAAATAAGACCAGACATCATTGTTGCCTAACAAGTGATGGAAAACATCATCACTTTTACATTTTAAAATGCAACACATGATTTAAAAAAGCACGACCATGACAAGCTAACATATCTGGAAACCATTTCTCACTTATCAATGTGAATGGGTTGCCCCCATGTGGTGGTTTTGCTTGTCGAACAATTGCTTCACCTGGACCATGCATCGACACTTTGTCTTTAAGGCACTGCTCTGGATGGAGCCTCCAAAATGTGGCTCTTTGATGGCCACTTCTGTCATAATGAATGCAATACATCTTCTTCTTCCAGATCTACTTTACCTTCTATTGAGAGGGTTGTTCATGCCTCATCCTTTTGTCTGTTGTCATTCTTTTCCAACACTTCGAAAATGTATGGTTATGTAATCCACAAAAGGTACATGTTTTTCTATGCCATGTTTTACGTTCATCTTTAACAACTTGGTCATAATCGAAATGAACATTTGAATTTCGAGAGTGGTTATACCTTTCCTTTCCATCTCTGGTGTCATTGTGGCGATGAGAGCTTGTCTCAGCTCTTTTCTTGTAATGGATACTGCCATGGGATGATGGGGATGTATTCCCATCATTCTCTTTCCTCAAAAATTTTGACGATGTCTCGGAAGCATCTGACACCTTCAAGCATTCTCCTTCGGTGTACCTCAAGCATGCAAATCAATGTTTATGCACAACCTCCAAAGGTTGAATTATGCCTTGGTTATTAACACCAAGTTCTTTTTCCTCCTCATGCCTCGTCTCGGTAAGGAGCCTCATGTTTGTCCCTGTAATTGGGATCTCCACATCTCCAACAGAAATCATACTATGTGATGATGAAACTGAAACGAAATCAACATCATTACCTCCTTTTTCGATTTGGAAAGAACTGATGAGGGTTTCTCATCATCTGTTATTGGTGGTTCGCTTGCTGTTGTGGCACATTCCCCAACTTCTTTTCAGACATACCCAAGTCCTGCTTGACGGGGTAATTCTTCCACTTTGATGGGGTTGATAATGCCTTGGCCATTAATGCCCAAGCCTTTCCCTTCATACCCCATTCTCTTCAACAATTTGGAGCCAATTCCTGTGGTATGATTTTTAGAAACAGCGAAATCATCATCATGACACATACATGAATTTAGAGAACTACTTTTTACCTCACATGGGTCACATTGCAACTTTTCCAAGGCCTCGTCCTTTGTTTGCAGCTGTCGTAGCGAACTATTTTTCTCCTCTTTTTCTTCATATAGAATCATCTTCAATTCAACGTTATCTGTTTGAAAGTTTTGGTTGTTGTGCTTCAGTTCTTCCAGGGCCTCTTCTGTGGCTTGCAATTGAAGCTTTCCTCTGTGTCTTTCTGTAGAGTTTCATACATTTTCCACTCTTTTGGGAATTTTGAGCATGCTATCGTACATCGCTTTTTCATCCTTCGTCCCTACATGTTCCATTGTTCACGCTTTCAATTCACATCCACGCAAAGACCGCTTTGATACCACTTGATCCAAGTCTGGGTGTGACAAAGGACCCTTCCAAGACCTTTTACTTTGGTGATGTGTTAAATTTCATTTTTAAAAGAACATAAATGCATACATCTGCATGCTGTAAAGAAGAGGAACATGACAATCATCAACACACAAAAACATAAGCCATTGATAACGAAGTTTGTCTAGGAGGGACTATGTCTCTGGGCCCCGATGTTAGGATGGTGTAGGCCGCTGCATTAAGTGTTGTCAATAGTGATGATGTACATAAGAGAAGATGTCACTATCATAGAAGGAAAATTCCCTCACGCAGGAGTGGCTCCAAGAGATTTTCTGCTACAGGAACTCTTAGTCAAATGGACTCCTATCAGTATGACACAAACTAATGCATGATGATAATGAACATCCCGCCAACATGGCATAAAGGGGATTTCAATGCAAACATACATGGTGACACATGAGTATCTTATCAACATAACGACAAAGGGATCTCAAAAAAAACATGACGAATCATGACAACAAGTACATCTCACAAATGATTCTACATAACATGAAAAAGGAATCATGAAAACAAGTAAGAAACAAGATCCCTAATCAAACATCAAACAGGGATCTGTGTAGCTCAATGCATAGAAAAATAAGTACATGAATACACTGCATATACCTCACATCCAGGGGCCATCTGAAGAAAAGGATGTCAAGATGCTGAAGTTGTTCGTACCATCGATCTCACGACGTTGAATCTCATGGAATGACAGCTCACACGGTAAATGCTAACACCTGTAATTCACTTTGAAAAGTGGCCGGAAAATGAAATGAGCAAATGGAAAATATGAATGCACCATCAAATTTGTGGTGTCGAATAGTGCAAAATCGATTGTCAAATTTTTGAATTCTGAGAAAGTGGAAATCTGGGGCTTAAGGAATGTTTTAGATTCCCCTTAGATCACTGAAATATTTCCTCCTCTAGGTCCTCTACAAATAGGCTGCTCAAATAAGGAAACTGACTACGCCATCGAGTTTGTGTTGCCGAGAGGTGTAGGATCAGCATAAAATTTGTCCAATTTGGACACTGCAAAAATTTAACCCTCTTGAGAATTTTGCTCAATCATGGTTCCGCCTCCAATAAATTAATCAAAAATTGCCTTGGTTTCCATGCATGCTCCTCTGCTCCTTGGTTCGACACATTAAGAAAACTGGGTTTTATATAAATTTTTGGTGGCGGATTAAACAAGAAATGTTGTTTAAGCTGATTGGTATGAGGAGGCAAATAGTAAGGAGGAGGTCGAGTGGTCAAACCCCGATCCCTCCACATTAAAACTTATTTTGTTTAAATAAACCACAACGCATTCTTTTGTGCGAGGGTCGGGTCCATTTTGGGCGGCCCGCCCCTTAACTCCCGCAACCATTTGTTTGTTGGCGCATTTAATGGAGGGTACACAATTTGGTGTTTGGTGGTTCATGGGGCTATTGCATGTGCGAGGCTGGCCCTCTTGCTGGATGTGGGTTCAACTCCCACTAGCCTCGTTATATGCAATGGCATTTGGCATTGGGGTGTGGGTTAGGTCCACCAGAGGTGGCCTGCACCCACCCCATTTAAGTTTTAATATGTTACATTGTTCATTGGAGGGTTGGAGGGCTCGGTGGGGAAATGGCCGCCGAGCCATATTGATTTTAAAATTTTGTTATGGTAAGGTTGGGAGGGGCGACAGGGGTCACAGCCTATCGACCCAATTTTTTTATAAATGTAATATATTTTGGGGTCTGACGACGGTGGTGGGGTCATGGCCCACCACCATCTTTTTTTAATATATATATATATATATGTATATGTATATGTATATGTATATGTATATGTATATGTATATGTATATGTATATGTATATGTATATATGTATATATGTATATATATATATATATATATATATATATATATATATATATATATAGTCATTTTTTAAAAAATCGAAAAATGACCGAAGGGGACAAATTAAACAGGCCACAAATTCGCCTAGAATCTGGCCTAGGTTGGCTGGAATCTGGTGGCCGGAGTTCGTCCAAATTATTGACTCCTTAAGCCTGCTCAGTGACCCAAGTCAACCTAAACTTTGACTGCTCCTAACTTTTACATACAGACTCAGTTTGAAAAACCATTCGCACACCATGATCAGGACAACGAGATCTACGCTCTGGTCCCAGTTCGAAATAATTCTGATCACTTTGATTTTCGAGCTTCCATAAGCCCTCTTTATCTTGTGTGTGTCTCTGAAGCCACCTGGATCAGTATGTGGATGATGATCAAAATAAACTCATAATGTAAAATTATATAGCAAACTGACTAAAAATGTGCATTATACAGAACTATGGGCTCTAGTTAATGAGTTGGGCTATATCTTCTTAAAACATTGGTGATTTCTCAAACAAAGGTGTAGCAATAATGGAGTTTAATCCATGTCCTACTTTCAAAGGGAGCACCAAGTCCATCCAAAATTAGATAAGAAATGAATAACTATTGTAAAATGATGTTACCAAAAAAATATTTATATGAAGAAGGATGGGAATGAATTTCAAGGAAAAAATACAGTACATTGGACCTAACAACTCTTCAATTATCACTTCTCTTAATTTTATTAAATTTGCATATCAAGTAATAACGCTTACCTAGTATCTTAGATAGCCTTTTCAAAAAATAATAGTCCTTTTAATCCTACTAGAAAACTAATACAAATTACGTGCTTTCTGAATCGGTAATTCCTTTAAGTACACCATATTATAGAAATGTTGAGTATCTTATTATCATAACGTTTGCGAAATAAACTATATATGTAGTTATTAGTCTGTGCCAAGGAAGGACTCCAGCAATGGATTTGCTTATTGACCACTATTAGTTCAACATTGACCAATTCAAGTTAGAATGTTTAACTTTGAAAAAAAAATCAATATCATTGAAAAAAATATTTTTCAAACATTTGATTGGGCCATAACTTTGAAGGTCTTATTGAAGTCTTTGTGCCATATGGATAACAACCTCAAATTTTTTTGGCATAATTTCTAGATGTAGTTGCAATATTTATGCCATTATTTTTAAATATTTGTTCAATGATTTTTTATTGTTAAGCTTTATAGAAAAACCACCTAAAATTAAAATCCATGAAAATAGTTCATACTAGTGAAAATTATAATATTTAAATTGTGTGAAATTTTAATTATGTGGTAGTTTTTTGAAACTTTCAATATATTGAATGAATAATATACCTTTTATCTAAGATAAATAAAATGATTAAATAATGTTTGAAAAGCCATCATATTTTGGAAAAACATATTTTTTTTGTTAAAGATAATGAAATAAAGAGGAGAAAAGGAATTGTCGTTGGTATCCTTCCATAGCCACATGGATATCTACCATGTAATACACAAGATCACACAACAAAAAGAACATAGCCACATGGATCTCTTCCCTGTGATACACAAGATCACACAACAAAAAACACAAAAAACCAAATCAAAGCACGGTGAAATTAGCCCACCGCAATCTTATCTTGCTACTAATACTTGGAATATATGAAGAAAAGTTTATAAGAATTGGCAAACAATTCTATCACTACTAATGAATAACTGTGAATGGGAAGTGATATATATGTCTTTATAGAGAGAAATCTAGAAGACTAACTTTGGTGGAGGGTACTCGATCACAGGAAAAAGGAAAATATAGACTTGACACAAGTGAGGGTGGTCATGTTAGGACAACCAGGCTGAAAGAGAATGATAACAAAATACGTGATGAATGTATATTATTGTTGCAAACACTGTCATCCATCAAGGCATATATATTATCAAATATTTCTTGAATGGAAAAATTGTTATCCAAACTTTTATCATTTTAATTAGAACTTAGTAACTATGCCATAATATACTTGGGGAGTTTCTAAAACATTTCCAACTTTCATCTTATAGGGATTCAAATATATATATATATATATATATATATATATATATATATATATATATATATAGATGGGATATTATTTAGCTATATCGTAATTTTGAATTGATAAATTCCAAAGCAAATTATTAGGCAAAGACATAATCTCATATTAATTAACCAATATTTTTAATTTTTAAGTATGTTAACCTAAAACTTAATATCAGTTTAACTAATATTTTAGTTTTTATTCTTTTTCATCCAATAAAAATTCTACAGTAAAAGAAGAAGAATTTTAAAAAAAGAATTGGTGATCATCCAAGCTTCTATATACTTGTCTTTTAATATGAACATTTCAAAGTAATAAATGTTTATTTGGTTGTTTCCAAGTATTTTTTCTTGTTTTAATTGCATCACACTTTGTTTTTTAACATTGAAGTTAGGGAGTGCATGAGAAAATTTTTGAACGTACTTTAGTTGGAAATATAGATTACATCTACAAACATATTATTTTTTCATGAATAATACCATGTCTCGTTTACATATATTTTGTTCTCAATTTTTTTAGTTTGTAAAGTATATATTTTTATTTGTATTTGAAATTTATTGGGCAGAGATGCTCTCTACAACCCGCCTCTCTACAACTGACTATGGGGTAGATGTCAAGTGTAAATGTTTAACATTTAACAAATTTAATCTAATGTCAATGCCAAACCTAATTAAAAATCGATATAATTATTATGTATAAACAAAATATAAATTCAACATTGGTTTTATGAGACAATGGGAAGTGGAATTTTGTTTTTGAGAAAGAGTGAAATAATTAAAGTAATTTTTTTTATTGGGTTGAGAGGTGCTCTCCAACCCAAGATCGAGATGTGCAACGTTATAACAAATAAAAATAACCCTATAAATAATAATAATAATAATAATAATAAATGACCTCTGGTATAAAGAATCCATGGTATTGACCCATGGTATTCATGTGGAATATCAGGACGTTGAATTAAAAATAACCCTATAAAAATTAATAATAATAATAAAATGACATGTGGTATTAAGAATCCATGGTATTGACCTATGGTATTCATGTGTAATATCAAGACGTTGAATCCATGTAGCCTATAAAGATAACCTCCTTTATTTAAATTTTATTTGAGTAAATAATTTTTATTTGTCTTTATTTATATTTTTATGATTAAATTTGATAATATATAAAATAAATTAATGCTTGCCTTTTTAAATTTAGAGTAATTAGTTTGTATTTTAACACATAATTGTTTTACTAAACAATAATTTTTAATAAACCATTTAATGTGGTTAACATTTAACAAATTTAATCTAATGTCAATGCGAGCTCTAATTAAAAATCGATATAATTATTATGTATAAAAAAAATATACCACATTAGATGGTTCGAAACGTCAAAAAAAACTCATGATGTGATTAAAGAATTTATCAAAATTAGTATAGATCACAAAAGTCTAAAATCAAGCAATATTTTTTAATGTTTTCAACCTTATTCTATGATTCTTTAAATAACTCTATAACACATACAACTATATAAATTTGTTGTTATTGTTTTTTTCCATTCAAAAAATTTAAATAGTAACAATCATATTAACTAAAAAGAAAATATCACTATTATATGAAATGATTATACTTTTATCATAAGTGTTTTTATGATTTGTTAATAACAAAATATCATCCACACAAATTAACAATAACAAAACATAACTTCTTATATGAATTACAAAGATTTTATTTTTTTGGAAAATTTAAATTGTCAAACTTTATCATATAAATATGAATACAATGTTTTGTAAAACAATTTCATAAAATAATAATTTTTTATTAACTTACCTATATAAAAAATATATATTAATCTTTTCCATATTATACTAACAACAGTTTAAATATCTCTTATCATGATTTATATGTATCATGCTAACAACTTTTATATGCAAATTTTGAAACATAATGGTTAAGTTCAATAACAAAAAAATAAAAATATAACATATAGAATAACAAAAGCTTTAACTCAACTACATGTCACCAATATTATTATATATTTGACTAATTTCATGCCAACAAATACATAATTCCAATTGCTCAAAATTAAGTGCACTTATCTATATTAATAAATTTATTAAAATACTAAAAATTGAAAAACATCTTTAAATTTTTCTTTAAAACATCACATAAAATAACTAACTCACGCCACTATGCACAACACAAAACTACACCTAAAAAACATCAATACATAACACAAATAGTTTACAAGGCATAATCGTTTCCAAATTTAGGGTTTCACACGTGTAAAAACCACCATTTACCAGACATAATCATGCCCAAATGTAAAGCTTTCACCAGTCTTGAAAGACCAATTTATTTATCGTAAAAGAGTTATGAGTATCTCGTAAACAACAACAAAAACAAGGTATATAAAAACATAATAATAAAAAATAATAATATTTTTTTTTTTTTTTTTTTTTTATTATCGTGGTGGTTTGATTAACTGAGATTATTTTCTACTTAATAATATCCATGCTGAGATTATTTTCTACTTAATAATATCCATGGTTACACGGGTACCACTCCAGGTATTGGAGAGCAGGTACAGGAAGCTCCCCCTTCTCTGGGAGTTTGGGAGTTGATCAGAAATGCTCCAAAATCGCGGGAAGTTTTAATTGGTATTTTGAAGTTTTTCCGGAGCTTCACTGCCCCTGATGTTTTGGGAGCTTCACTACAATGAATAAGTGAAAATTTAGGTGTATTTGAGGTTGCCAGCTTAAGTGCTGTTTAAACTGATGGAGCTATGCGAAGAGAAGGATATGCGGATGGGTTTAGATTTGGATATGGGTTTGGAACTAAGAGAAACAATTGTTTATGGAAAGCCCTTCTATCCAAATGAAAATGAGACTTCTGGCCAATCTTGATCTTTGTTATTGGAAAGCTATTCATTATCCTCATATATGCGGATGGCTGATGGATATAAAAGAATTTAGGCAGATTGTTGACCACTGGCAAAACCATCATTATGTTTAGCAAAACCATCATTATTGTCTTAGGTGAATGGACAAAAAATGGAATACTAAAGGAAAAAAATAATTGAAATTATGAAATATAATATTATTAAAAAAACAATTTTTAATTTAATTTTCATATTTATTTAAGTATAAATTATATATTAACTTGGAAATTTATAATTTTATTATACAATTCTTTTTAAAATAACATTGGATTTAAACTCTATTGTTTTAATTTTTTTCAATTACTATTAATATATATTTAATTTTTTCTTATCTCTATTATAATTAGATGTAATATATATAATATTTGGTGAAGTTACAAGGGACCTAATAATAGAGTAATAACAACCTTTTTTTCTGGTTTGGGAGTTCTTGAGTTTCTTTGCTCAGAAGGAATTTGATGAAGAAATTGTTGAAGGATTAATATTTTAATTTTTTTTTTCAATGTTTCAATCTTTTACATGTTTCTCTACAACATGGAATTTTATTAGCAAGTTTTGGATGGAAATATTATCGCTCCCAATTTAATATTTCATGTAAATTTGGGCGTTCTCACTTATCAGAAATACCAGTGTACCTGAAACTTGTGCAACATAAATAATATCCCATCACATAGAAGTAAGACATTATTTCTCTGTGGAAGAACCCAACGAAGAAAAGAGGACATGACATCCAATTATTAATGAGCCATCTATTCATATGGTGGCTACACTTTGTAAATGCAGACAATCACAAAAATGGAAACCCAGTAAAGAGAATCACAACACCCAACTTTTTTCACATCGATCATTGAAACAATAACCATTCTTCTTTTTTCTTAATAAGTTCAAGATCCTTATTTGTTGCCTTCATTCAAGACTCAATTACTCAATCAGCATTGACACCACCACCAGCCTCAATCAGCATTGACACCACTTCCCGCGTTGTTGGTCTGTCAGAAGGTGCCACACTGGTGCAAAACAGAGCAATTTTTAATACCAGGACCATGTTATCCACCACCCTCCTTTGGCTCAGATCTAATCGACCATCAAAAACTCCAGAAGTCAGTGGTGTTGTCTGAATTGAGTTCCTTACCCACGTCACAAGGTCTCCTCCCTGCTCAAGTGGTTGTAGTGGTTTTTTGCCCGTAATTAACTCGAACAAAACAACTCCAAAACTGTAAATGTCACATTTTTCAGTGACTTTCATTGTATATGCATACTCTGGAAACCAGAGAATAAACTGCGTTAGAACCTCATTACAGTAATAACAAAATATCTACGTGCATAGACTGAATAATACTACTGGTAAATTCAAATCTGGTGATGTCATTAAATTATTAGATTTCATCTCTATCAATGTTTAGCTATCTTTAATTGTAGATTTTGATTACTATAAAGTGAAATTACAAATTCAAGTATTGACATTGTGGCCATAATCCAAATTTACAATTGATTCTCCTTAACTAAATTGTAGAGTTGGTTAATGAAGTGTGAAAACACAAATTCAACTATCCACTTTGTGGCTTCCCTACCATGACCCAAATCTACAGTACAATTAAGCTCAAGCCTCTTTTTAGTGATTCTACAATTTCCTTTAAATTTCTTTGTTAAATGTTCCATAAGTTATTTTCCTTCCATTAAAATTCTTTGTTAAATGTTCCAGAATTTATTTTCCTTCCATCAATGAAGCTTTCTTGATCTACTTATATTCTGTTCCTGAATCAGAAGCTTTTGCTCTCTTGGTTAAGTCATATATTTGAAGTTGATTCAGTATTTCACTAAAAACTTGTTATACAAAAATGTTTTACAAATTTAAATTGTAAAAGCAAATTTATAAATCTAGATGGTAAAAAGAAAAGATATTTAGAGCCTAGTGATTCTGTAGTTTTAGTTTTGCAAAATGAAAAATCATTAGCTTTAACTATTATGAATCTACCAAACATCAAAAAATCAAATCATAACCACCAAGATCAAATCATAACCACTAAATACATCTGATGAATAATAACGGTTCTGAAGTGCTATCTGTAGGAAATCAAAGAATTAATCTCAATAAAAATATATTCAATAATATACTACAACCTAGTATCGTCATTGTTGCAGTAGTGACTCGTGACATTTTTCTTGAACAACTCAGGCTTACTGTGATTTGATTCCACTGGCAGCCTTAACAACATCGATTTTAGAAGGAATCAAAACTTTTGAAAGTCTTTGTGCACAGACATCAAATAATTGTAACACAGGCAATATTTGATAATGCTGTTTAAAGTTTATAGTTATTATTAATTTGAATCGTGTATCATTTACAAACAAACTCAATTACTTTATAAGTTGGTTTTTAATGTGTGGTGTAATATATTTTAGAATTATCTACCAGAGCTTATGAATGTTTCAGAATATACATAATGTATTATAACATTGAAAGGAATATAATGGAAATCAATCTAGTTTAGGTTCCAGAAGAAAAATCTTTATGTATATTGTATTCTTTGACCATTATATATTTTATATTTTTTTAAGAATTCATTTGTAATTAATTTCTATATAAGGTTAAAATTTTCACTCTTCTATTTTAACATTGCATGATATGCTACTTAGTGTTGTTAAATAATCAAATTGTTCTTGAAGAATGTTGTTTTTGTCCTTGTACAAATATATTTTATCGTATTTTCAATCCTCAAATAGATATATTTCATCCTATTTTATCGTTAGATTGTATAGGAGTGAAATATGTCCTAAAAAGGAATGAAGAATATTTCAAAAATATGACTGCCCCAAAATTTTTACCCATATCACCAATGAAAGGGGGAAATAAAAACACTAGCCAAAAACATTAGCATACACTCCATACGTTACAAGTAACAATATAATCATGTTCTATATTTTGAAACAAATTATAATATTTGAAGTCATAATTGGCAAATGATGATAAGGGTAGAGGTTAAATAGTCACTAGGTTTAAATTTTTGGGAAATGTCACACGAAACATTCCCTTAGACGATTCCTACCGAATTTGAAAAAATAGTGTACAACGCTGAATGCATCAAGATCACTTATGAGAAATTTGTTTCTACAACAAAATGGATTTGATAGTCTAATCATTGTAGTCACAACCCTGTGCAAGGAATATGTATGGTATAAAATTGAGAATTTACATTATCAAAATATCTTATTAAGGAAAATGTGGCATAGGTGCCATTCAATGTAATGTAATTTTGATTTTGATATAAAATGCATAATTTGTCTTCTTGCATGTAATTTTCTATTGTTCTATCAACTTTTGGGTCATATATTATTAATGGTTTCTCGTTATGAAAACTATCTTATCCTGTTGACTCCATTAAAAAAATTTAATGTGCTACCACCTCTCCAGCATCAACATCAACAATATTAAAAGTTTTGGATTGTTTGCACAATAAACTAAATTAATTAATCCATCTGTGGGTACGGAGAACTAAATAGGATAGAATGGGAATATTTATTCCAAATTCTTAAGTACGCCAACGTTTCATGTTGTAGATATCATATCTATGACATTCTAAAAATTCTAATGTGCAAACGCTTGGTTTTTTAATTTTATTTTTAGATAAGTGAATATAATATATTCTAGAATACCAATAGATAGTGTGATTCCCCTCCAATAATCGGTCTAAATGTATGCCCTATTTCTACATAGTTGTAAATATAATTAGAGTTGTCATCGTTAGAGTTTGTCTGCATGAGATGACACATGTACTTAACAATAAAAAGTATATACAATTCTCAAACATGGCAAGCAATTAGTTATTAATAGAACTATACTTAAAAGAAAAGGTTTCAAGTTTGGAGGGTTATGGCCTGGATGGTATATAAAATTTTAATGAGTTTTTTATAGAGAAAAATCTACAGAATTCATGTGTTGATAATGTTATTATTGCTATTATTATTATTATTATTATTATTATTATTATTATCATCATCATCATCATCATCATCACAAATATGGTGGATATCACTTTTGAAACAAACTAAATCTCATTTTTCTCTACGGTGTTTTAAGATTTCATTCCTACTTGTAACTTCTATGAGATAGATCGCTCGCTCATAACTTGTAAGAAATGCATATCTTTCTGTGAGAAACAAAGTCTGAGAAAGTGTGAAACTCATACTTGTGGTTGATCATCTTGTAGGTGCTTTAGGTATAATGACAAGTTAATGGAATCATGCAATCTAGAATGCTTACTCAAGAGAAGTGATGCTTAAAAACACTAACTCTTTCGATAAATCTTTGAAAAGTCCACCCATGGCTACCAACACTAACTTTCGTGTGGCCTTTAATCATGGACACATTTTGTTAAGCATTTGGTGTGCATCCTTTAAATTTGTGCAAGCTACATACGTAGTTAAAAGGGTATTTCTTATATGTGTATGAGACTTGAACTTGGTTCTCATTACATAGGCATGGATCTTTTTGCACTGTGAGAGAGCTAATAAACCAACTCAAGCCTTGAGAACATGAGGAAATATGTAATAGTCCAACCTAATGCCTATCAGCTACTTTTGGTGATAAAACATGAGAGATTTCTCATTTGGTGATAAAATTAGATGGACACCTTCCAAATTACCACATTTAGCATAGTATTTATAATCCTATTAGCTAAAAGGATTTCTTGTTTAATTGCAAGTGAAACTATCAAGGAATGGAGACACATGGCTTGTATGAGAATCATCTTGTTGGCATATGCTGGAAAGAAATAGTCGCATATATGGAATTCAATCTCAATACCCAACTCATTCACATAATGTAGGTTGTTCAATGCTTCTTGCATGTTCCCATATTTGAACAATTTTCTCATTTATGAATTACTATTATAATGTTGGATCACATTTCCTACTATTATTACCTTTCTTGAAGTTATATCTCATGTAAAGGGTATTTTAAAATATTTGCAAACTTGTTAGGCATTTCATATCTGTGTTTTTCCATAGTCCTTGCACGCCCAATGTTCCAACCTACACTCTAATACCACTTGTAACATTCCTTGGCTACCAATCTTGGGCACTGCCACTTATAGTGCTATTGATATTGTAATAGAAAAAAAATAACATAACCATAAATAGCATAAACAAGTTTGAGAACACATCTGCTAAAATTCAAAGACTCATGCAAACCTTGGATGCACCACCCATTCATATACCATGTTATTCCAGTTCTCTAAGAAATGGGTCACCCCCAACCTAGGGTCATGACTTAACAATGTCAATGGCTATCCAAGCTAGGTACATGTCTAATATTGAATATGAATAGGGCCAAGGTGCCAAAACTTAGTAGCCTCTAACCAACCCACACAACCTAAAGTAGTGCACCCCCTTCTCTGCACTCACAGTCCATTGGGTTGTGCCACTACCCTTTAGGGTTTCCAAATCAGGCCAACCAAGTACGTCCCAGAGCCCTATGGCTTCCAAGAGTTACTGCTACCATTATGATTTTCATGTACCCTATAGGACCTTGCATAGGGACACATGTCCCTCCTGATAAATATCCCATTGAATTGGGGAACTCCCTTTTTATAGACATGCGGCCCCTTACTTTAGATTGTAGTAATATATTCTAATATTATATTTTTATTTCAATTCACTTTACCTTTATAAGATTGGCTAGGCATAACATATTGTTTTCCTGGCTTAGCCCCCTTAATAGGCTTCCTAACTTCTTTTCCTTTCGCATCATTTAATCTTACTCCCGCATACTCATTTTTCCTTTGGTCTATAGTCGTGGTGTTGTTTTATTAATCTTAGTATGTTTACATATCGTTCCCACTAGGTTCATTGGCTTATTAACACACATGCTCTTTGGTTTGTCAACACATGCACCCTAGCCTTAAAACACATATGTGCATTGGCCCAATTGCCTAAGAGATTTATACACGCAAAAGCATGGCTCAATAGAATCTAACTCACTATCCTAAATATCATATGTACATTTATAAGACCATTTGGGGATCATGCAAGGGATATTACAATGTGGATGGATGAGCTATGCCATCAATACCTAGTTAAGGGTGCTTTGTTGGTCAAGGATGCCTAGTATTTTCATCATATATAGTATTATGTTTTTATTTTAATTTCAATCACTTCTAGGAATAGGTTATAATTTCCATTATATATACACTTCTAGTTTTTCAAATTTCTTTCTGTAGATATTTTAATGTAAATATAAGACATATTTTTCAAAAAAAAAAACAAAGTGTTTAGTGGGCCTCATTTGGTAATATCTTATAGTGGAACGATTTGATGTTACATTTAATGGCTTCCATACCTATAGTATTATTAACTTTGATGAGCCCTTTTGACCCTATTACATCACCAAAGAAGATCCTACCACTCAATCCTCTTTGAGAAGCATTGTACTCAATACATGTACCTATGATGTACATCCATAAGCCATGATTCCATGTACAAATGCTAACCTCAATGTTGAGAGTGAAGTAGTCCAAAAAGTGTTTCCATAAGGGGTTGATTCACAAGCCAAGGTTCCATGTGCTAGTGGTGCTCTCCACATCCAGAATGAATTCAACTAAGATATATGTCCATAAGGTCAAATACCAATTATTGCATAGTTTCTATTATATAGAAAAATCTAAATTCTTTTATTCATGATAAAGAGAAACTATATAAATCCCTCCTCGGTCGAAAAGAAAGGAAGAAACATAGCTCAAAATCCTAGTTCTTTCTTTATCCCATTGCTCTCAATTTCAGTCAATACAATATAATCATAAATATAAACTCAAAATTTATCATACCACTCTATTATAAGGGAGAAAAAAAATAACTCCAAAGTCATTACATAACACCTTCTTTCACTATCCTTTTAAAAGTACATAAAATCATAAAGTTAGTGAATATTAATTATTATCTCTACACCATAAAATGAATCATTAATACATTATTAAAATAAATTCACTACCTCCAACTAAGGCACATATAAGGCCCCAACACAAATCATCGTTTCGCTCTTAAGAAAAGTACCATTGAAAAAACATGAAATGTCACCTCGAACTAGTTGCAACCATCTCAATCTCCATTGTAAATAATCACATGTCTATATGGTAATTTACAAACCGTTTAACTCATACTGCTACTATTATCTCTCTTGGTGCACCCTCATAATGAATCCATCTATGGCGTCTTCCCCTCTCCTTAGGTTGCCTATGTGCAGTATGGGTGATGCATCCTCCTCATCTCTAGTTACTCTATTGAGAATCTTCCATGATCATCAATCCATCTTACCATAATATCAAAAAGCTAATTGTCTTACTAGAATATCGAAGTGATAATTAAGGCAACCACTAGGTATATAAGAAATAATGTTGAATACAAGGCTCATCCCTCCATCCACCATTTCAACCATGTAAAACCTCTTGCAACTCTAAAAATGTAGTGTTGACTTCAATCTAACAAAGATAATAATTAATCTGTGAATCTAGTTAAAAACTAACATTAGGATGATGACCCCTTGGGATAATCTGTGAATCTAGTTAAAAACTAACATTAGGATGATGACCCCTTGTGATAATTTGACTCTTTTGACTTTCACCCAATGGTAGTGATGTCCTTGGTATTTTTGTTATTTCCATCCCAACTTTACTCCAATACCATGCAATTGTGACTTGGTGCCACAAAAGAGGGATCACATGTCCCACCATTAATCCTCATATATTTCAAAGCATGAAACATTAAAGAATTTTAAAGGAAAAAAATAAACCTCAAAACAAAAAAGTGTATTGACAAAACCAACTTCATAATAAACAATAAGACTCAATATAATAATATTAACCTTTTTTTAGCTATATTTTCGTTTCTTTTTTAATTTTCCTTTTAGCTATATTTTCAACTTATATTTAGTAAAAAATATGAACACCTTTTAAATTCCACATTTAATAAGTAACCACTCAACATAGTCATGAGTAGACCCACCTTATACAAAATAAAAAATATATAATAATAAAAACACATTTACTCTATATAATTTTTCCTCTATATTTATTAAAATATATAATAATTAAAACATCCAATAAAAATTAAATAAATAATATCATTATATCTTTTCCTTAAAAAATTATAACTCCTATTTTATTATTTAATAAAGTTTTATTTAAATAATCAAAATTCATCTCACTTTCTTGATAAACTTTGTAAAAAATTAAACACTCATAATATTTCTCCATCCCTTTTCATTATTATTATTTTAATAAAATTTGCATTTGGGAAATCAAAATTCCTCGAACTTTATCGTCTTTTAAGAAATAAAAGACCGATAACATTTCTCAATACCTTTTGCAGAAATAAAACGAACATTTGATTTAGACTCTAAATATTTACAAATAAAAACGCGTGCACCTTCAACAAATGGGACTCCAGTGTGACACGTAGACGACGCAATGCATATATATATATATATATGTATATTTTGCTCGGTCTGTGTCTTGTTCGATATGCCCAGAGAATATCGTGCACAATCCAATATCCTACTACCTACGCGCAGATTTCTATTTTTTTCTAGTTAATATCTTTTATATAAAAATAAATTTATAATTAAATTTGAATTTCTTAACTATGATCTCCAGCTAACAATATAAAAAAATTAAAATATAAAAAAATAAAGTTGGAGGGAAAAAAATTATATATAAATTATGCCCTAACAAAATCTAGACTATTTTATTTATAATAAAGCAAAACCTTAGATATAACTGAAAACGCTAGTTCCCTCAATACTGTGTATATGACACATAAATATAAATCTATTCTCAAATTTTATTTTATTTTCAGAATTCTCAAAATCTACCCTATAAAATTTAAATAAATAAAACATATAAAAATTAAATAAATAAAACATATGTAAATTAAATAAAAAAATTAACTAACAATCTTTTTAAAATTAAATAAATTCATAAAATAAATTATACTATTATTTTTTTCCTTAAAATATAATATAATCATTAACCACATAAAACTATAAATATAAATAAGACTTTGACTTTTTTTAATATTAAAATTAAAGTGTGATTACCTATATGGATGTGTGTAAATTTATCATTATGAGACATGTTAAATTATTATTAAATTTATCATTATGACATATGTTAAATTATTATTATGATATATGAAATTAAATTTCTAAATATTTTATTTAAAATACTTATCAAAATGATAAATTTAGTATTTTTTATTAACCTAATAAAAATATATTCAACCTAATTGAAAAAGTAATGTATTCACAAGATTTATTATTATTGAAAAGGATTCATACTATTTTGTTTTATAAAAAAATAAATTCAAATAAAAAACCATAGTTATATGGGTAGCGCTCTCAGGGATTGGAGAGCCGAATTTGAAGCTCGGAGCTTGGGAGTTGATCGAAGCAAAATCATCAAGAGTTTGAACGGGTACTTTGGAGCTTTTCGAGAGCTTCACTGCAACGGAATTTTGATTTTTTGGGAGCTTCACTCCAATGAATAAGTGCAAAGTTAGGTGTATTTGACGTTTCCAATTTGGGTGCTACTTAAAAACTGATGGAACTGTGCGAAGGGAAGGGTATGCCGTTGGCTTTAGATCTAGATATGGGTCTGGAATTAAGAGAAACAACCCATTTATGGAAAACCCTTTTATCCAAATGAAGATGAGGCACCTGGCCAATCATGATCTTTGTCATTGGAAAGCTATTCATTCTCCTCATATACGTGGATGGCTGATGGATATAAAAGAATTTAGGAAGATTGTTGGTCATGGGCAAAACCATCATCATTACTGATTGGACAAAAGATGGAATCCTAAAGAAAAAAAATTGAAAGTATAAAATATAAATATTATTTAAAAAACATATTTTAATTTAACATATTTATTTAAGTATAAAATATATATTAACTTGGAAATTTATAATTTTATTATACAAACTCTTTTTAAAATAATGTTGGATTTAAACTCTATTGTTTTAATTTTTTTAATTACTATTAATATATATTTTACGTTTTCTTATCTCTATTATAAATAGATGTAATATATATATATATATATATATATATATATATATATATATATATATATATATATATAATGTTGGTGAGGTCGCATCAAGGGTGAAGAATTCACCATTGACTTAACATATAGCGTTGCATGAAATCACCTAATAATCGACTAATAACACCTTTTTTTTTTTTTTTGGTTTGGGAGTTCTGCATGTTTTGATTGAGAAATTGTTGATGAATTAATGTTTTGATTTTTTTTTTGTTTTACATATTTCTTTGCAAGATGGAATTTGATGCGCAAGTTTTAGATGAAAATAAATTAATTATTGTATTTTTATTTTTAATATATATTATATTATTGCCGCATATTTCTAGCCATACTGATAGAGTATACCAAAAACTTGTGCAACATAGGAAAAAAAACTAAAAGTAATAGTTTTTCTATGAACTAAAAGTCATCTTATATTATATTTTAAATATATATTTAATGTTTTTATGTGTTTGAAATTTTAAATTAATTTTGTATAATTAAATTTATAAATGAATTTGTTTTAAAATAAGATTTTTATTCATAATTTTAATTTAATTCTTAATAATTATTAAATAAATGTTTAAAATTTAACTCCATAGAAAATGTTAGAATATTCATAACAATATTCATAAATTAAGAATTAAGATTCATCTCCAAATTAGTTATGCTCTTTTATTTAATTAAAGAAAATGTGATATCAATACATGTAATATTGAGCATGGTGTATTGATCATAAAACATGATATAATAGAAAAAGTTAAAAAATTTGTGAGAAAAATCTTCATAATTAAAACATATATATATATATATATTATAATTAAGAACAATTTTATTTCTATTTTATAGTAGAAAAATTTATGATATAATTAATAACCGGCCTAGATTCATCTTAACTCTAGATCTACCAATCGTTGAGAGGGATCAAATCTCTTGAGATGCAAACATCTTTTAGAGTGAAAAGAGATTTGATTCCTCTCTGTGGTTGGTAGATCCAAAGTTAAGATGGATCTAGGCTCGTATAATATAAATGTAGTTGACATTTAAATATTTTATTTATAATTCATATTCTCCACATTAAAATGTTAAAACATGCTCCCTCGTATTTTTTTTCTTGTGTGCATATATTTAATTATTTTTATTATTAATATTTTTTAAAATATTGCATGTCAAATCCATATTAATCTTTGAAAGAATTATAAATATCACTCATACATTAAATTAGAAAACAACGATTAATGGAATTGAATTTTGTCAATATTTCTCTCTATATATGTTCCATGTTAAAATCTTTTACTCAACCTATGTATTGAACATTTTTATTTATAATCTAGGCTAAACTTTTCTTTGTTATTGATAGTTTTAAAATCTTAGATCACAACTCCATATTAGAAATAAAATAAATTACACATCTCCCTAGTTATAAAAGTGAAAATATAAGATTTTTTTTAATTTAAATTACTTTATTTTTCTCTATATAAAGTAGATATAAAATTATGTTACTTGATATAGACATTGATAGTAAAATATTTTTTGTTTTAAATATCACATGTAATATCAATAATACTATTTATTATCATTTCCATATTAAGTAGTGAAGAAATTACATTACTTCCTTATAGTAAAAAGTAAATTATTTTTTTTACTCATCTCCATATTAATTATTTCCATATTAAATAGTGAAGAAATTACATTTCTTCCTAGTACTAAAAGGAAAATTATTAATATTTTTTTTTACTTTTTGTTACTTTACATTTGTTAAGTAATGTAAAATTAAGGTGCAAATTGATTTATTTTAATTATGGCCAACATTAAATTTTTTGTTATCACTATTTTAAATTTCTTAATTTAAATTATTATTTTACTATTTTTAAATGTAACTTTAACTTACAACATCTGCTTGTCCAACAAATGCACAGAGCATGCCTCCCTTGCCTCGTGTAGTCTCAACTGTCCTTCCCAAAATTTGCACAATTTTGCCTCCTTGCCGAGACTGTCCTTCCCAAAATTTGCACAATTTTGGCTCCTTACACAGACAATCATTGTCTGCTCAGACTGTCTGTCTCCATCTCTCAATGACTCTTGCCAAGTTTTCATCAACAGTTGCGTGGAGCCATCATCCCGCATCACAGCGCGGCTACCTCAGGATCATGTGTCATGGTATACTAGGAGGTTTTGGATTTAATGTCATCTTATCATGAATGACTGCAAGTAAAGGTACACCAACAGACATGTCAAGATGAGGAATGGGATGAACGGAGTGAGCATATGCAAATGGACAGGTTCACCCACAAACTAAGTATGCAAAGTGGACGAACGCAACTTAGATGCACCTTCACAGACAAGTGAGCATGTCAAGCCTTTCAGCATGAAAGCAAAGAACAAGATGCATTTCATATTAAGGTTAAAGGGGGCACAAAAATATTAATTTAAAATAAAATTATAATTTAATTAATTTTAATAAAAAAATTTAATCTAAATCATGAAATAAGTGTTTTGATATTTATCATTTACTAACTACTACCTTATCACCTCTAAATAAACCAATATTTATAAACAAACCAATATTTATAAACATGGACGTAAAACATCACAAAATTTAAACAGCAAATATTAAATTTACACATCTTTATAACAGGGCCATACAAACTACAGCCCTTGAAGCTATTAAACTATTTAGGATTATAATTACCTTCGTTTATCTCTTATTAAATTCATTTATTTATTAATTAAAAAAATTGGTACCCTACCTTTTTTTCCCAAATATATACTAATAAAGCCTGTGAATGAACCAGGTTTAGAAAAGAGCCAATGAATATTGAAGCCCATCACCAGATTTTAACGTCATTGCAACATTGGAGTGCTGAATATGATAAATATGAATCTCACTGCAACTTCGAAAAAATCATTCAATTAAAAGAAATTAAACTTATTCCAATGTACAGAGCCTACTTTCGTGGCTAATTCTAACCTGGTCTCCTTGCGTAAAAAAAAAAATGGCAACCTGAATGAAGATCATAAGCCCTAATTTTGTTGTTAACCCTAACTTGGTTTCCCTATGCGTAGAAAAAATAGAAGAATCGTACATGGAAGGAATATTCAGGCATATTCTTGAATAATAAATGTGAAGTATATGACCAGTGCATGGAAGGAATATCCATGCAGTAGAAACTCCTCAAATGAAATAGCATGTTTCTTAGTGAAAGACGGAGAAATAGTAAATATGATTCAGTCCGGGTGCAGACATAACGTACCAGGAGCAATATAGCCATATGAACCAGCAACAGCAGACATTGACAGTGGATTTGGAACATCAATCAGCTTTGCCAGTCCAAAGTCTCCCACATGCGCTTCAAAATCATCATCAAGTAGAATATTGGTGGACTTTATATCTCGATGAACAATTCGTGGTATGCAATCGTGATGTAAATATGAAAGCCCTTCTGCTGCTCCTCTGGCAATTTTGTAACGAGTATCCCAATCTAATATACATGAACCTCCATGAAGCAGCTCACCCAAGCTTCCTTTTGGCATATACTCATACAAAAGAAGCTTTGATTCTTGGTCATAGCAGAAACCATACAGCTTCATGATATTGCGGTGTCTGATTTTACCAAGAGTTGATATCTCAGCGTTGAAGCTGTTTTCTACATGGTTTCCTTGGCTTTGAGAAGCCATCTTCTTGACAGCAATAACTTGTCCAGAATGCATGGTGGCTTTATAAACTGTTCCACATGCTCCTCTTCCAATCACAGTTGTCTCAGAGAAATTATCTGTGGCTTCTACTAGGTCTTGGGAAGTAAAGCTCTCTGTTGGGAAAAAGTAAACAATATACTCTTTTGGAGAAACAAGCGCACAACGTACTGGTTGCCGGGAAAAATAGTAGATGGCCAGCAGCATAATCAATAAAGACCCCCCTAAAATGCCAACAATTATGGCCACAATTTTCCCCCTTGTGTTCTTCGTCTCCTGCCAAACAGGGGAAAAGGCAGATGGCCATGCATTTGAAAGTTTGCATGCATCTGGCATTGGCCCTCCACAGAGCCCTTTATTTTCAATGAAACAACTAACAGACATGCTGAGAAATATAGTTTTGTTAGGCAGAGGCCCAGTAAGATTGTTATATGAAACATTGCACACGAATAAACTGGAGAGATTTGCAAATGAAGGAGGAAGTTGACCAACAAATTGATTGTTATTGAGATATATGGATTCTAACAAATTCAGGTTGCCCAGTTCAGCCGGTATTTTTCCTGAAAGCCTATTCAAGCTCAGATTTAGAGCAATCTGCAAGCCTGTAAGATGACCAAGTTGTGGTGGGATAGGTCCTGAAAACTTATTCCCACCCATTTGCAGTTCTGTCAAATGGGAAAGCCTTCCAAGAATACCAGGTATCCGCCCTGACAGTTTGTTATCAGAAAGCTTCAGTAATTCCAAAGCAAGAAGATTGCCCATCTCTTCTGGGAGACTGCCACTGAAAGAATTTCTGCTCATGTCAAGTCGTTGAAGTCTTGCGCATTCGCCAAGCTGCAGAGGAATGCTTCCTGTAAGTTTATTCGATGAGATATTAAAAGTCACTAGTTGCGAAAGATTCCCAAGCTCGGGCGGGGGGTGACCCACCAAATAGTTATTGGACAAGTGAAGACTCTCCAGGCTTTTGCAGTTCCCTAGCCCTGGTGGAATTAATCCGCTGAACTGGTTCTGATATAATTCAACAGCAGTCAAATTTACAAGTCGGCAAAGCTCTACGGGTAGGCTACCAGTCAGTTTGTTCTCTCCCAGACGCAGCTGCATTAGGGATTTGCAGGTCTTCACACCATAAGGAATATTCCCCACCAGCTGATTGGACCAAAGGTTTAACAGTTGCAATTTTCCAAGCTTGCAAACTTGACTTGGTATACTCCCACTGAGAAGATTTTCTGACAGATCAAGCACTGTTAGTCTACTGTAAATTCCGATCTCTGGAGGAATTATACCATTCAGGAAATTATCAAAAAGTTGTAGATGTTCCAAAGAAGTCAAATATTGGAATTCAGTTGGGATACTGCCATCAAGTTGATTGATAGATAGATCCAATCTCTCTAACTGTCTTAACTGCCCCAGTTCTCGAGGAATATTTCCCGTAAGTTTGTTCTCAAACAAATGAAGCAGCCGCAAGCCTTTTATGCGACTAAGCTCTGAAGGAATGTTTCCTGTCAACATGTTTTCAGAGAGATCAACCTCAATTGCAGAAGCACAGTTTGCTAGCTGCCATGGGATTGTTCCATTCAAATTATTACTATAAAGATATAGTTTCTTTAGATTTTGCAAGTTTCCAAGCTCCACTGGAATCCTTCCAACCAAATTGGTTTCATACAAAGCAATCATCTCTAACTTGTTGCAATTTCCGAGCTCTTTAGGAATTGAACCCGAGAATCCGTTCACCCACAATATCAATGACGTTAAGTTACGAAGCTTTCCTAACTCCTTCGGAATTTCACCTTGAAAATTATTGTGAGCCAATCCAAGAACCTGCAAGCTATCACACTCGCCCATTTCTGGGGGAATTGGACCTGACAGCATATTCTGCCCGGCTCGGAAGACTTTCAAGTTCTTGAGATTCTTAAACGATGTAGGCAATGAACCAGTAAGATAATTGGTATAGATAAGAAGCTCCACAAGAGATGAAAGGTTACCCAGCTCTTGTGGCAGATTTCCACCAATGTCATTCTCAAACAAATAAAGTTTCTTCAAGGACGATAACTTGCCTAACTGCAGAGGGATTTTACCTTGCAGCTTATTGGTACTCACATCAAGAATCTCCAGCTGCAAGCAGTCCCCAAACTCTGGCAGCATCTCACCCGACAGCTCGTTCTTTGAAACGTTAAAAACTCTCAGAGAAGTCAAATTTGCAATATTGGGGGACAAGCTCCCTGTTAAATTCATACCACTGAGATTGAGAGACCGTATTCTAGGATTACCAGTACTGTTTATGCACTCTACACCCTCCCAATTACAGGGATTCTCATCGGTGGACACCCAACTTTTCAATTTACTGAAGTGATCAAGCTTTCTCTTAAACTCAAGCAGACATTGTCCTTCCTCATTAAGCCCATTAAGCTGAACCACCAAAAGGACAACCACAAGTGCTCTCAATGAAATACTCAGGGACATTTCAGGTTTCCTCATGTTGTTTGGCGTCTGCTTTTCTTGGCAATAGCCTCATTGTGTGTCAAAATGTTCAGGAAGAGTTAAGCATGTTGTCATAATGACCAGAATTTTGGAGAAGACCGTGAAAACCCATATGAGTAATGAAAACAGCAACAGGTATCCAAAATGCCAAAAAATCACAAAGTAGTCAGAAACCCACTCTGGACCTCTTGGCTTTGTTATGCAGACTCTGGTTCAACAACTTAAATACAATCATAGAATTACAGTGCAAGTGGAAAAAACACAATGGAAAAGCAGCAAAGTCAATACTCTCCTCTAATGAAATTATCTCAGAAAATGATACTAATGTGAATGCCAATGCAATTGGCATCTTAGTCATTTCAGAAAGTAATTTATGGGATGAATACCTGATAGTGCACCTCTCAATATTCCAGCCTTCAATCATTGACCCTGCCCCTGTACTGCACCCTCTATCCTTGGATTCTCTGGTCCATTCGCTGTCCATCAAACGCATTGGGAGCTTTCTTTCTCCTTTTAATATCATTTTGATTGGTTAGTTGAAAATGCATCCAGTCTACCACAATAATCTATTGTTTATTTACATCCAAAATCTCAGTCAACGACAATAATCTATGGTTTATTTAAATAGGAATGCATCCAAAATCTGTCTGCCACAATAATCTATTGTTTATTTGAAAATCATTGCATCCAAAATCTCATATATTGTTTATTTGAAAATGATTGCCTCCAAAATCTCAGTCTACCACGATAATCTATGTTTGTTTAAACATGATCTTATTAGAAAAAGAGATTAGACTCTATATATAATTCAGAAAAAAGACTATTCCTTATCCTCGTGTATGTTCATATACTAACATTAAAAAAGCTCATTTGTCTAGTTAATAATAAATTATTAACAGAGGAGTACAAAAGGGCATGGGACTCTTTGTCAAAAGGAAAGGATTATTCCTTATCCTCGTGTATGTTAATCATTTTGCACATATTAAAAAATGTTAAAAGAGTCCATAAGGATTGAAACTCATGCCCTCCCTATGCCTTTCCCGATATCATCCTTCCACATTTCGATTTCTTTTTAATTACAATGGTGGCTCTATAAATTGGTCAAATGTATCTGCCTATACCATGGCAATTCCCTTCAAAGCACTTAGTGCAGCTGTCCAAACTATCCATATAAATATGAGATTATGTTTTAACATTATTTTACGTTTTTGGAAAAGGATATATTGTTATGGTTTGAAGTCAATGTAGTTTTTATAAGGTTTTTATATACTTTAACTAAATATGTACATTATATTCTATGAAACAATCGTTTACTTAAATCTATTTTATGTTTTTATGTTTACTTAAATCTATGTTTTATATTAAATTAGAGTAAAATTTAAATTATTATTAATCAATTTAATTAAAAAATTGATCAAAACATGATTAGTAATTTGAACAACATCTTTTTAATTAACTTCTTATTGTGGATTTTTTTGAAGTTAGACTTAATTTATAAAATACTACTTATGATGTCTAAACAAAATAAAAAATAATTTTTATATGTATAACATGAATTATTATTATTATTATTATTATTATTGTCCTTTTAAAATATATATGATTATAAATCTTATCAATTATATTAAGGTTTTCTATTTCTACTATTGCAATTTGGGTGGATATTTGTAATTATATTTATTTTAACTATGAATAGTATATATTAGAAATATTTTTATTTTACAATAAATAAGTTAGGTAATTTAATTATGTCGTGTTTCTCTTTGAACATGAGTTGGTCCTGTATTGTTTCCAGATGTTACGGTTGCATCAACATCTAATTTTTTGTCCACAATAGAACAATTTACACTACATCCGTTGAGAGGAGTGTCATGTTTCAAAGCTCAATGCAGAGCTTTATTTCCATCTTGATATATGTCATTGATTGCAGCAACATATGCTAACGAAACATCTAGAAGGGCATCATCATTTTCCTAGACAACTCGAATTGAAGGAGGCAAATAAATTTTTGAATGAGCATTCCATCTCTGGACAAACTGAGAGGATCATAATTGTCCTTGTTTTTATAAGATACAAGTTAAAAATCAGCGTTAAGTATATATGGCTATGTCCATCTGAGATATCTTTCCAGGAACTGAATAGGGTCGCAAACCTTGTGGTAAAATAATCAAGTTGCAAAGCTGGGGAAATTATTGTGAGGGGCAATAATCGTTTCCATAATTTTAAAGATGGCTTATGTTTTTGTGGGGATTATTAGTGATCGTAAAACTGAGGAACATTGTTTCATCATTTTAAAGATGGCCTATGTTCGCATGGGGATTATTAGTGATGGTCAAATGAGAAAAATTGTAAGCACAAACTAAATGCTTTTTTATGCATAAGCTAAGAGTAAATCTTCACAGAAAGATACATTCCCAAGTAATATTGTCGTAGTTGTAGGTCATGACCACCTTGAAGCAATCTTATTAATAATAAAGAAGAGTGGTGGAAGTATAAAAATGCTCATAGGAACAAGAGAGACCCCTCTACATTATGTTGTGAACAATAACCATTTTGCATGTGTTGCTCTCTTGCTCAGACATGGAGCCAATAGAGACATAAAAGTCTTGAGAAATTAAATTCCTATTCAGCTTGCATATTCATCTACAATGAGTGCATTGTAGAGTCTGCATGATGAAGAATTCCTTGATGAAGCATGTGATAATATTACAACGTCTCAAACTTGCATTGTATCTTCCATTAAGAAATCTTTAACAAGGTTCAAATATTCATATTCCGAGAAATCATGCGAGACTTATTCAATGCTTCTAGGAAGTTTGTCTAGTTCCAAACATGTATCTTCTTTGCAATTTGTTTGTCATCCTGGAAATCCTCCAATTGCAAAATCTTTCTCACAAATTGTTGCAGAGGCTCCAAAAAAGTTCCAAGTAGAGCCTTCCTCACAATTCCCTTCTTCTAATAGACAAGAATGTGAGTAGGCCACAAATTCAACTTGGGAAATGGTCTAGAAAATGTCCCTCAAGCATATAAATAGTTCAGATTCAGCTTCGAATGTGAAAGAGATACACGTTACTTATGTAGTTATGTTGCCTCCTTACAACTTTATTTCTATTCATTTGTATCTTTATTCATGTGTTAATAACTTAATACAACTTTAATTGTTAGTGTTCTGTAACATAAATGGTTCAATGGAGACTAATGATTTTTTGAAGTTAGAAAAAGGAGTTTTACATTATGCTTGTGAGCTTGATTCTGATGAGATGTTTCGGCCTTTTATTAGGTTTTGGAAAATTCACACTTGTGGATGTTGATGTTATTCATGAGGAAGATCGGTGTTCAGGTTTACATTTTGCAAGTTTTTACCATTCTCATAAATGTGTTTATCGTCATCTGAACAAGGGGGCAAATCCTTTTCTCTTGGAATTCAAGGATGCCTCTAGAGGAAGCTTCATGGATTCCAAGCCTTGATGTTGACTAGGACTTCATGAATTGTCACTTCAATTGGAAATGGACACTTTCAAGCATTTAATATCTCACATGAAACTGATGCTTATGACTTAAGACAATTGAATAACATTTTGTTTACTAATTTTTATCGTCGATAATTGTTTATATGCTTCGATGCTTCTCAAATTTAATTTATGCCTTACGACATTCCTTTGCAACATTTGGTGCAATTGCTAGTTATCTTACTTACATTAAATGTCTTAAACCTATCAATATCCATTGTCTTAAACCTATCAATATTCATTATGAGTTGTCTCACTAAAATGACACATTATTAGAAAAACATAACCATAAGTAAGATCATAAGAAGTTACTTTGATGGAGAATATGTAATCGTGCTTTCTTCCAAACAAGAGCCACTTGGTGGCATGTCATTGCTTATTTGTATATGTAAATTAGCTTTATATAGTTTTTAGTTTATTTGGTTTAAATGATATGTGTAAAGATTAAATTATTTGAAATAAAAAGTGACTTCATTGAATATTTATATATTTCAAATTTCAATTACATTTTTATTTTAAAATTTAAATTACATTTTTACATCAAAATGAATTGATAAAAGCAAAGAATTTTTAGCTATACTTGACTTAGAAATGTAATTATTTGAAAATGATTTTAGATGATTTATTAATTAAACTTACATAATTTGACTAGTCAAATATAAATCAAATATATCCTTAATATCATTAACTAAAGGTTTATAAATATCTATAGAACAAGAGTTTTTTTGTGGAATATTTATTTCAAAAAATTTGGAAATGTTGCTAGTTTTCCTAATTAGAACATCTTTATAATCATATCAATGTTCCATTCAAAAAAGCCTAATGAGACTAAAATTGAAGCCTAAGAGACTAAAATTATCTAAAAAAATAATATTAATGTGAATGCCAATGTAATGGCAATGAACATGTCTCAAAAAATAATTAGGCTTACTGGGACTAAAATTGAAGCCTAAGAGACTAAAATTTGTAAGAGCATTTTATGACTCGCAATGTTGTTGAACCGAGCAAAAAGTTATCCATCTTCTCATACCAAAAGTATCCATATTCTCATACCAAGCTCTAGGAGCTTGTTTGAGACCATACAAAGAGCAAAAAACTATCCATCTTCTCATACCAAGCTCTAGGAGCTTGTTTGAGACCATACAAAGAGCAGAAAACTATCCATCTTCTCATACCAAGCTCTAGGAGCTTGTTTGAGACCATACAAAGATCGCCTAAGCCTGCAAACAAGTGAATAATCCTACAAAAGAAACCAGGGGGTTACTCCATGTAAATCTCCTCTTGTAGATCACCATGTAGAAAAAAACTCTTAACATCCATTTGCTAAACTGACCAACCTTGGGAGGCTACAAGAGAAAGCGCAAGACAAATAGAATCCATCTTGGTGATAGGAGAAAGAGTCTCATTATAGTCAATTCCTTCAACCTGTGAAAATCCCTTAGCCACAAGATGTGCCTTATGTTTGTCTATTGATCCATGTGTTGCATATTTAGTTTTGTAGACCCACTTGCAACGAACCAACTTGCGTCCCTTTGGAAGAGGAACAAGATCCCAAGCTCTTCTGGCATGGCAACTTCCTACTCACGTTTTCCAATAACATCAAAAAAATGTTGTGGATCCTCCGAAATGACATGACTCAAAAGAAAGATTCCTTAAAATATCCCAAGTATGATTATTCATCAAAGAAGAATACTCTTCTGGCATGGAAACTTCCTACTCACGTTTTCCAATAGCATCAAAAAATTGTTGTGGATCCTCCGAAATGACATGACTCAAAAGAAAGATTCCTTAAAATTTATCTTGCGAAGACTCATCCTCAAGGAATTATCCAGAACAAGGTGTTGTTGTACAAGTACTGATGGAAGATTTTCTTCTATTTGGGAACTTTAATAGAGTTTTCTTCCTATGCCAAATCTTTAAAAGCATCACAATGATTAAAACCATAGTCAACAATTGAAGATGAAGTAGTAGGGGAAGAAGATGATCCGGGACTGATATTTTCATGAAAATTAACATGTCTTTGGAACAAAACTTCTTGGACTTAAGATCAAAGAGTTGATAAACTTTCATGTCTTCAGAGTAACCAGCAAATATCAATTGTTGACTTCCATGTAACAGTATTCGATTACTCACAATCTTATACTAGAACGTACATGCAAATATCCAAAAGACACTATGATTCTACAAAAAAAGATGTCATAGAACTCTTGATGCTAAAGTTAGCGTGGCAGAAATGATAAATTCGACATGGTAGATAAAACATGTCGTCTAAAATGATAACCTTCAACTCCAGAGGGAGAGCGAGTGTAGACATGATGCTACCCACATGCCCATAATAGCATGTGTTGTTAATTACAATCTCATCCAATCATTGGCATCATCATCGTAATCTTGGTCACTTGAGAACCTCTTACCCAAATTCAGAAAATATAAGAAGATCCATAATAATAAAACAATTAACAGAGGAAGAGAAAATTCAGCAGAGCAAGAATCACATGCTTTGATACCATGTAAGAGCATTTTATTACTCACTATGTTGTTGTGTACAAGTATATAGAAGACCTTCATTATATAGCAATGGAGGTAGTCACATTGTCTGTTAAAAATAACCATGACAATTGGAAGGATGCAAGTCCCTATGTAAACTTACAATTCACCATACTTAACTCAGAAAAATAAAGCGTTGAAAAGACAAACTCTAACAAAATTGTCCTTACCCATACAAAAAATATTTGAATACCAATGCAATTGAGGCAATCGTTTGCGGATTGAATACCAAATAGTGCACATCGCATTGAGTCAATGGTTTGTATATTGAATACCAAATAGTGCACATCTCGAAATTCCAGCCTTCAATCATTGGGTATCCTCTTTCCAAGTTCCAAGTGCACCTGTTATCAACCATGAGGGCAAAAAGCCGGAACTTTCGCGTAAAGAAAGGAAAAAGAAAATGAGGCAGTCCACGGTAATCCACGTACAAAAGTCATAATTAGCTTGATCGTCACAAACCCTTGTGGATTCATTTCCTTGCATTCTTTGAATTACAACCCTTTTTATTTCTTCCCTTCTTTGACTCAGAAAGGAAAGAAGGAAATCTGTAAAGAACTATTACTGTGAAAATCAGAGAGACTTAAATTCGATACAAATTGCAAAGTCAAATTTTTTAAAGTGCAAAATAAATATAATATTTTTAATTGTTTAAATTTTATTATTGAATGCTAAATAAAATATATATAAGACTAAATAAAAAATTTAACCATAATGTTTTTTCTATATATAAATATATATGAAGTTGATAGACTTAAATTAGTTACACATTTTTGTTTTAATTCTAATTACTTTACTATATATATATATATATATATATATATATATTAAAGAGCAAGAATAGATGTAACAGCTTACACATCCCCTCATACTCAGATGTAGAATGAGGTTTTTACACATACCCTCGTACTGAAATGTAGAATGAGCCTCTCAGCTCAATAATATATTGCTTATTTAAATATGATCTTACGATCTTATTAGAAAAAGAGCACTTCAAAATTTTAGAATTTTTTTTACAAACATTTTGTATTCAAGATTTAATAGAATATTTTTTGATGTTGCAATTTAATAAAATGTTGTGATTAAATTTACTAAATCAAATGTATTTTATAAATACAATTTTATAAGTATTTTGTCATTATTTTTTAATAGTATAAATGATTTCAAATTCTCAAATTTAAATTCTTACCAACCCCTTATCATAATTATATTTCTTACTTATATTAATATCTTAAATCTATCAATATTCATTAATAATTTAATTTATACAAATTAACTAATTTAATTATATTCCAACTTTAAATTAAATTATCATTATCATTATTATATAAAATATTATTTTAAATAAAATTTATAATATAATTATTTTTTATTAGTTAACCAATAATGTTACATAACTCTTTTCATTGAGCAGAGAGGCTCATTCTACAACCCAGTATGAGGTGTAACTAAAAAAATCAAAAAATTAAAAAAAATATTAAATAACTATACAAAACATTTAAATAATGTATGTTCATAAAAAAAATTCAAATGAAGAAATTAGATCCCTCTCGGCTCATGTCAGATCCATATTTAAAATGGTATAAGTTTCCTAGTAAAATGACACAACATTAGAAAAAAATGGCAAGTGAGGTCATCAAAAGTAAATTTGGCTCAGAATATGTAATCTCCCATCATTCCAAAGAAGGTCTAATATTGCGTATAACATTTAGGATGATGTGAATTTGGTAAGATAAACATTGATCATAGAACCTAAACTAAACAAGCTTAAGTTGGACCATATAATTTCTAGAGAAATTTTGACATAATTAAACATAATTTTTGCTCAACTATGGAAGAAGTAAAATATAAACGAATAAAACCCCTTCTCCTAGTATCTTGGTAATTAACATAACCCAATATCCATCTAGGGTTAAAGGTTTGACTTCTTCCATCCTTATTATGATAAGTTTTTGGATCTTTTATAATCTTGTAGAAAGCCTTCACATGGTTAGCCCCACACGTGCTAGTAAAAGGGATAAGGTAGCATCCACTCATACCATGTTGGTCAATTAGGTAGGTCAACTTGCAAGAGGAATAACTTTCACATACAAACTCAGCTTGAGGGTGATCTTTACACCATTGGAAAGGTCTCGACATGTAGATAAATGTGAAGGGTGTATGCACAATTTTTAAAGCCCACAAACCAAAAATACGTTATTGATACCTCCAAATTTCTATATAAGATTTCAAATTGGATATTTCCACTAATATGAGCCCTACAAGCGAATCCATCCAAGTTTTCCACCCAAATAATATCGATATAGATGAAAATAGTATGATGATTGAATTTAGATCCTATGTGATCAATGAGGAAGGTTTTTTTATCTCCAAATTCTCTATTGAATGAGGGATGGAAAATTTTCCTTTTCCTTCTCCTTGAAGTACCATTTTTCTTTTCTAATTCTTGGAAGTTGTATTTTCAACCCAATCTACCAAAGGTCATATTGCTCTTGTCTTCTAAGTTTGAATTTATTGTACATAACTGTGCCTTTTATAAGTTATGGCTAAGCATCTAGGTAATTCCTCTATAGTACGTACACTACAAAAAAAATTGACATTGGTGAGGGGCGAAAAATGTCACCATAAGCTCATTGGTGACGATTGAAAGAACCTTCATCACCAAAAATTGAACGTCACCAAAAGTGGCATCGCCAAAAGTATAGGTGTTGTAGTAACATTCAAAGTTTGCCACCAATAACAATTTATAATGATGGATAGTGACTATCACCATTTCATATGAGCAATGGTGATGGACCATAGCCTTTGTCACCAAAAATTGAACGTCACCAAAGGTGGCATCGCCAAAAGTATAGGTGTTATAGTGACATTCAAAGTCCATCACCAATAATGATTTATAATGATAGATAGCAACAGTCACCATTTCATATGAGCAATGGTGATGGACCATAGCCTCCATCACAAAAAATCGAATATCACCAAAGGTGGCATCACCAAAAGTATAGGTGTTATGGTGACATTAAAGGTCTGTCAGGAATATTGATTATAATGATGGATAGTGACCGTCACCATTTCATATGAACAACAATGATTTATTGTGATGGATATTTCATCACCGTCACTATTGATGGATATATATGGTGACGTTCATTGATCCTCACTAAAAGCAACATTTCCATAAATATAGGTGTTGTGGTGACATTCAAGGTCCATCACTAATAATGACTATAATGACGGACATTAACCGTCACCATTTCGTATCAACAACAACAATTTATGGCTATAGACCTTTGAGGTTCGTCACTGTTGATGCATATATATGGTGGCGTTCGTTGACCGTCACCATCTCATATTTTGGTGACAGTTGAAAAATGTCACCAAAGCTCATGGTGATGGTCAAAAGCATGGAAAATTTTAGGGGCTAATCTTCGCCCAGTGGGCTAATTTTCCATGATTTTTCCACAAAATGATTCGCCAATTTCCAATTTTTATAAAAGACGATTCGCCCAAATTTTAGAATATAAAATTATTTTACCTTAAAAATTGCCAACATTATATAGAGACTACATATATAATCATTATAAATTTGAATAATTTTACAAATATATCAATAAACATTTTATAGTTTGCATATTAAGGATTAGTGAGATTCGCCAATGTTTTTAAACTTCAAGAAAATTTTCCATCCTTAAAATTTTCCTTGGTCAAAAGCTCATTCCATATGGATCATGTCAGAGCACGATGGAACTGAACCACCAACCTCCTACTTGTAAAGCAAGTGCTCTTCCATTGAGCTAGAACCCTTTAAAGAATTAGACTTTTAAAATTAGACCTTGAAACTTCATAAATTGTAAATTCTACAATTTTCAATAAATTAAAGTCTCGACAATATTTTACTAAACAAGCAAAGAAACATCGAAGCTATAGGTACCTACCTAATGGTTATGGAAGTTATGAAAAATGGTTGGAGGGAAAAATAATTATGTATAAGAGAATCAATATGTTCAGTTGGACACTCAATTAGAAGTGAAAGTTTGAAGACATTTATAATCTATAAATGATCTATAACTAGAAAATGCACCAAATATTGCAAAGGAAATGTCATAAGTTGATAACATATGGAAGGAGAACATTGATTAAGACATATGAAATATGTTATAGGTTGAGTGAAAGAAAAATCTCAATGTTGTTATTGTTTGGTGTTTAGATATCTGAATGATATCTAAACTTCTGTGCAAATGTAACACGGATCTCCGGAAACCATGAACAACATATAATAATATATATAATAATATATAGATATACTATATATATATATATATATATATATATATATATATATATATATATATATATATATATATATATATATATAATCCCCTTTACATAAACCAGCATGCAATTTGGAATTTCACAAGTCCACACTCAAAACATGACAGCAACCAACAAATAAAAGAAATTGACTTGGACAAAAAGAAATAGCTTCACCTTCATTCTTGAGTTGCTTATGTTTATTTGAATTTGACTCATGACATTCTTTATTTGACAAGGAATCAAAATCATCACTAGTATTAAATTCATCCAACACGGACTTTGGATATCCCACTAACATCTGAGTTTTTGTTGCTATGCCTAAAAACCATGGAGTTTCATACTGATAGTAGAATAAGATGTGTTCCTGCTACTCAAGAACACATTCCTTATTAACCATTGTTACCTGAGAACAACCAAAGAGACAATACAATATCAGCGTACACAAAATCCCCTACCGAAATATAATCATAACTTAGCATAGAAGTCTAAAAGATGTTCTTAATTAATAAACTTTGTATTTGGAAATATTGTTTCTTTAGATTTAAAAAAGACTATGTTGTACAGCACTTCTGTCTATTTATCCAAGAAATTATATCATAGCATATGTCACGCAATAGAAATCTATAGTACCTAAAGTAAAAGACAAATTTGCTCAAGAAAATAGATTTAGAAAAGAGATTTGAAAACTATAAGTTTGTCATCAAAGCTTTACTTAATTTAACAACAAACTACTTGGAGTTTGAAAATCAAAATCATTCATAGGAAATGAATAGGACAATGGCAAAAGTCATTATTCGTACAAATAAAGCTAGAGTCACTATTTCCATTGTAGATAACTAAAATTTCGGCAGTAGTCTACCAATTAGAGCTTATTTTCTGGGAAGACTCGTCAATACCATCATTTTTTTTCCACAGTCTGTTGTGTCTCTAGATCCAGATCAGATAGCTTTCCATTCTCAAGTTCTACCTTTCAAGTACTAATTTCTAGCTCACCCTTTAAAACAAAATTCTACCACTCCATTTCATTTTGTTTTGTCAAGAGAATTGGCAGGACCTTCCCATCCTCTATTTTACATAATCAATAACCATCCATCAATGATATAAAGAATAACAGATACACAACAAAGGTCAAAGATGTTCTTGTTGTATACCTATGTTCTAGGACTCATCTGACCTTACTGGTGCAAGGAGCTCACCCTGAAAAAATAACATCCACGTGGAATTTAGAAAAAAAATTAAATCAAGCTCCAAATAAACCAATCAAAATATGAACATCCTTTTAATCAATAAAATCTCTGACTTAAAATAAAAGTGGCTTAGAATTGAATGTTATATCAACCATGTCAAGTAACTAACATCGGGTGAGAAATACAATCCATGCATATTGGATTAGTGAAATAATTGATCTGGTAAAGCTCAAAAACAGATGAATTAGAGCTAAGAAACATAAATAAATGACTTAGAACTAAGACATGAGGTTGCCCTTTCAACCCTATTGTTAAATAACTCTTCTTTATGTCACTTACCATTAAACATTTTTTGATACCTGGTGGAAATTGTATTGTAACATTAACGTCTAATAGTTTGTTTCCACGACTACTTCTCAAGATCCGCTCCATTACCAACATTTGGGGCTAGATAAGATACATGCAAAAACCATCAACATGAAAATCAAATCTACATCCTTGTAAAAAAATGGGAGGAAAAAAAATATCCACAAATTGAAACAGATTGTAGGATACCTCATTCCTGCAACATGATTATCTTGTCATGAACAATAAAAAAATAAATGAGCAGAAATGTAATTTTTGCCACATTTTGACAATGAAATATTTTGCATACTATGAACAATTGATGAAAAAAGTCAGCTAAAGCTTGTCAGCATCAGGATTATAGTAAAACATAAAGGAACCGCTCACATATATATAATCCTAAACATAAGTATCTATACATATAAGTATTTATTGAGGACATTGTATTTTAAGAAAATATGGAAGTCAAATCTTTGAAATAACACAATTTATGGTACCACTGCCTTATGAAGTCCATTCATTCGAGTATTTATGAAGTCCATTCAGGAATTTTTTCAAAGTTCAAAGTTCAAACAATTAACATGTAGCCTACAAAAACTCAAATTTGAAAAGGAGATAACCAAAAGATGTAGAGTATATATCTCACATTTATATATCCTAATTTCCAGACATTAAAATGGCACTTTTTAGCATACTATTGTGAATTCAGCCCAAAATGATAGAAAAAGATATTGATGGTTATTTTTCTAATATAGAAGTTTTATACATGCATTTATTTAAACAGTTAGCTTGCAATTTCAAACATATCTAAGGATGCACACAATAAATTGCATCTTTAGCGCTGGTGTGTGAACTTGAGACAACGAAGTCCAACATTAACAGTTTTCCTACAATATGCACTAGCAGAATAGGTGAACAATAGTATTGTAGGTATGTGTTATGAATATATGTATTGCATGCCAATAAGAGTATGGTTGGAACATTCACGTCCAACCCTTCCAATTTTGCGTATAATTTTCACTAGTCTAATAGGTGAACAATAGAACTGTAGGTGTGCATTTTGTATCACTTACCCAAATCCAACACCTTCAGCATAGAAATTTCAAGGAATATGTCCAGAACTGGTAGGTAATTTGCAAAATGAAAGAGTTGGCTTCATTGTTTCTGGAGAAGACTAGATTCTTACATTGTTCAATGTAAATTCATGACACTTTTCCAAGCTTAGATGGAACAAAAAAGAACCAATCTAGAAGGTTATTTAAAGAATCCTTACTTAGCTACAGTAAAATGTTAGCCCTTTTTTGTTAAAAAGCATAAATGTAATAACTTTAAGAAATTCAGTGAAGAGACTGTAGAAATGTTCTTATCAAACCACTAACATAAACAAAGCTAAGAAATATTTCTTTGTAGAAGAGATATTCATGGTCAAATTAACAAGAAAGTGACCTTTTAGCATAGTTAATGCACTATTTCTCATGTCGTAGTGTCCTAGGGCATGCTAAGGACTATAGGGAGTGCTCATGTACATCTAGGGAGGAGGTGGGGAGACATCAAGCTGTAGTCAGGAGGACTACAAGCAATGAGGGGCAAATACTTGAAGTACCCAACATCTTGGATTATACCTTACTATGGGAGCCCGAAAGAGAGAGTAGCAGGATTGGCGGATGTGGGTAGAGATGGATGTGGATGAAGCATCAGAGAGTGCTACAGTGCAGGAGTCCTCGAGCAGCGCGAGGTTAGCAGGTTGCAATAGTGTGAGCCCTAGTTGCGGTCACAAAGGAGCCCTAGCTACATTCATGAAGGGAGACTTAGACGCAGTCTTGAAGGAGCTCTAGCCACAGTCTAAAATGAAGCCCTATCTGCAGTAAAAGGCAGCCCTAACCACAGTTAAAATGAAGCTTAGCCACAACAAGAGAGAGGCCTAAGACGAAATCTAGAGAGAGGCCTAAGATGCAACCAAGAGAGGCATAAAGACACAGTCAAGAGAGGCCAGATATGCAGCAAAAGGAAGGCTCTTATCCACAGTAAAGGAGGCCTTAATCCATAGTAAGATGGAGGCCCTTATCATTCATCAAGAAGAAGCATATAGTCATAGTCAAGGAAGGTCTAAAGCAGCACTCAGAGAGGCCCTAGACATAGTCAAAGGGAGGCCCTATCCACTATAATAAGGATCCATAAGGCAGCAATAAAGAATCCCTAGAAGTAATGTGTAAGTATTATGTTTTCCTGTAGGTAGAACATGTGAAAGAGAGGTTGTTTTGAGTGTTTATCTTGGGTGCTCTTGTAGGGAGAAGGGCTGAAGTTTGAAGTTTAAGATCACAACAAGAAGAGGCATTCAATGTGGGTTAAATAGGGTTGTTCTGTAGCTATTCCAGGAAGACTGAAGGGTTGAAAAGAGGCTGAGTATCTTGCTTGAAGCTTCAATTAAAGGATGAAACTCAACTAAAGGATGACTTAGCATAATAAAGTTCATGATGGCCTTTTACAATCATATACTTATGGATAAACCCAACTCTTATTATTGGGACCAATCCTAGTGTCCTGAAAGGTGGGATATAGAGGACAAATATGATCTCCCTTTATCCATTGCATTCCTCCCACCTTGAAAATCAAAAGGGGACATAATGAATTTCATAGAGGCATACTTAATAGATATATATTCCCAATCTTTTCCCATCTACTAGTTGTGCCTGCTTGAGCTAGGCTCAAGAAATTAGTCAATTAGAGCATGCATATTCCTACTTATTCTCCACACGCGTCTGGGTCGATCTCTTTATCCCTGTAGTTCCAGTAAAAGGGTTTGGGTAAGGTAAGGGTTGTAGCTAGTTTTTCGAACCTTCGTATTACATATATTTTTGCCTAGCCTAACCCTACTCTCATCTCTATGTATTCTCAAATTAAACCAATTACACAATCAAAAAATTTGTTCTTGTGTGGTATCTCAAAATACTTTTCAAACATAAAATTACAACATACTATCACAAGGAGACTAATCATGGTTTAACTGATCAAAGTTGACATCTTACATTAACAATTTCCTTTTATGTGATGCCAGTCTTCTGCCCAGGCCTTGGAACCATGCCTAAAGGGGTGCACTACATGACGAAGGGTTTACACTGCTAGTAAACTTAATTATAACTAATTGTGAGAACAAGATAGCATTGTTTATGTACCAGATTGCTTAAATTAAAGATTAGCTTCATGTACGAATTACAGTGCACTGATAGAAATGGAGATAGTTTCCAACAAAAATCACCCAAAAAAGTAGCAAAAGTCATATGAGAGACTTATTTCGCTTCTTCGATGTTGGTCTTTGAAGACCTCCACCACCATCATCACTTCCACATTCATCCTCCTGCACCTCAAGAGTTGCAGGTACCACTCTACCCCTGTTTCTTGAAATCTCTCTGATAGGAGTCTCCGCAGCCTTCTGAGAGAAAGGAATCATAAGTGGATTGGTTCTATGAGGCATCAACTCCTCACCACTTTCAACAACTTCCATCATCAACTTCCAGTTTTTAAAATCAAACTGAAAAACAAATTGGCTATAAGAAGCTTCTCGAGATGCCATTTTTGTAGCTCTGGGAGCATTTTTGGGGACAACAAAATGTTTTCCATTTTCATCGACATTTATTTCAACTCTACCATCCTTTACTAGAAATGATAATGCAAATTTGTTTTCTACTATCTGGGAAAATGATATTCTATTTAGAACCAAATTCTCTAATCTTGCTTGCTTTTGTTTTCGCAAAATGTTAAATATGCTTGCCATATTCTTGTCTGTCTTTTATTTTTCATCTTTCGGGGACTCTTTCACTGCTTCAGGTTGAGTGCTTTCTAGCGGCTTAGTCTGTTTTCTTTGTACTATAGCTTTCCTTTGCTTGGGTTCATTATCCATTGGTCCAAGAATTGTGCAAATTCCTTCCACATGCTGGAAAATAGAAGCAACTAAAAGCCCAATATTTATCCATGATATTTAGGTTTGATCGTCATTTCCCTCCAAAGACCTGCTTCCATATGCCTAGTCACTATAGTTTCTTAGAATATCACTACTAATAAAATCAACTGAAGTATCACCATCATTGTTTCGTGATCTGTTAATAGTAGCGAGGAGTGTGGATGTGAGATCAAAGAGTGTATCAACATCTGCAACTTGCTCACGAGGTCTCTAAACAAAATTGTGCAAGCTTTCCACTTTGCTAATTATAGCCTCAAATTTGCCAGATTCTACTTTTAAAATATTTTCTCTCTCCTCAGCAATTGAAGCCTTGAGGGGATGATAATGGTACCTTAATATACAATGTTGCACCATACTATAATTGTTACCACTACATGTAGTATCATCTTATTTCTCTCTTGAGGGCTTAATATGGCCTTGTTGTGATCCTTTTACCCCACGAGAGGAATATTCTAGTGTTTGACTCAATATTTATTCCTCTTTAACTCTAGCTTGGGTACCAAGCCTTCTACCCATCCTTTCTATCACCTGATTTTAGAGTTGATAGAAATGAAAATATTCAACCAAAGCTAGACGGAAGGTCTTGAAATTGAGATTTTTGATTGAAGAACTGTCGTGAAATGGAAAGAGAGCAAGAAAAGATTTTCATGTTGCATTGAAATGAGGGAGGGAAGGGAGTTGTGATTTCCCCTACCCTGAGAAGTCTTCTTTGTAATAGAAGAGGGATGAAGGCCCACTACAGTGGATATAAAGTACCAAGACATATGCATTATCGAATGAAATGTGTAGGTGCAGTGTGCCAATTAAGCGTGAGGATTGGGAGAAGTGACACATGTAGGAGAGTGGCCATATTATTGAAGAATTGTTTACATTGAGGAAGGACACCATTTGAATATGGTAAGAATGTCAATTCTAACGTGGAGAGTTTCCAACACCACTTTCTCATCTACATGAGGGAGTTTACAATTTGTATACCTTTGTCCCAGTCCCATAGTTAATATATTAGTGTGAGGATCCATTGTTTCATGATCCATATGTTGGATGCTTTGCTTAACTTGAGCTTTATAAGGAAATCCCTTTAGATATCCAGAACGTCTCAAAAATTTATTTGAACAATTATTGTCTTGCAACAATGTTTATTGATGATAAATTGCTTGGTAATGTACACATGCATAGAAGAGTGTGACTGATGGCATGGATACTTGGCCTTTCAAGTTGAAATGGCCACCTCTAAAGATTATAATATGTGGAATATCCTTTGAGCCTTTCTTTGAGATGGGATCCACGAAGTTGGACTGAAGACATCAAGGAACTCTATATTTTGACATATTCCAGCTGAATCACCAAACATGCAAGAGAAACTAAAATCAGGGGTTATATAAGTAATAGCCCCAATGTATGGGAAATCCACGCTTTTAGAGGAATATTTCCACATTTAATAATTGGATGAGGAAGTATATTTCTGTTACACTATGTGTTGTTATTGATATGTTTGGACATTTTGGGTGAACACTTGACCCATCTTCAAGAACATCCAATAACGTTCGAGTCCAAGACAGATTTAAAGAGATCATTTATTAAATTAGTTGTCCATCTATGAAAGACAAACAATTTTTGGAAGAGATACATCCTAGTTCTATCAAAGGAAATTGTGGACCATGTTAGGAAATGGATCAAAAAGGTTTTCAAAATGTCTACTAAAATTTGACATTTAGCATTGTCTTAGCATTTTCTTATCAACTTTCATGGAGGCAAAAAGTGATAGGAGAAACTTGCACGATAATGGTGGCCACTAGAATGAGAAACACAATGAATTAGAAAAATGGAATCTGTTGCTATGATGACACATGGGAAGATACTTATTACTCTCAATGTGGTTGTACAGGAAAAATAGTTTTTGCCTTTGAGTATAGTTGATATATTGTAATGTAGTGGTTGTTTCCCTACTGCAATAAAACAAATATATATCGATCTCAAGGTGGAAGAATAACACCAGTATACCTTCGAAGGATATGCGCTATGTGTTGTGCTCAATATCTAGGAAAGTCTCTATCGGCCATAGTGTGATGAAGCGATGGGTTCGGGTTTCCGTGCCAGTGCTGTCAAAGTATATTGATACAAGTAATGAAAAAACATATGTTCAATTCCCTGGAACATATCTTATTTTCGTTACTTGTCCAGGATAAATCCACGGCCATAGTTGAGAAATGTAATCAGGAGAAAATAAATATGTAGTTTATTTAAACAAATGTGGCATGAGTGGAAAACATATGCACCAAATTACAAAATGTGAAAGTCAAAGTTTTGTATAAATGTTTTAAATTAAAAAAAAATTCAAACAGTTGCCAGGAAGTTTAATGAATGCAACTGCCCAACACTAATCCAATGGCCATTCGAGGAGGGTCAAAGCCATCCATCAATATGAAGAGATCTATGAAAGAAAATAGGGACTTTGAAGAAGGGATCCCTGATTTTTCATATCCAAATGTTGCCCGATTATTGAGGAAGGGCCTAACGAGTTACTGAGGGTTTCCCTTTTGTTTTTGTTTCAATCTATTTTCATGCTTAGATTTTTGCTAATATGATGTCATTGGTGGACCTTAATATACAGCACTGCACCATACTCTGATTGTTACCACTGCATGCAATAGCATCTTCATTCTCTCTTGTTGGCTTATTGTGGCTTTGTTGTGATCCTTTTACCCCACGAAAGGAATATTGTAGTGTCTGTCTCAATGTTTCTTCCTCTTTAACTCTATATTGGGTACCAAGCTTTCTACCCATCCCTTCTATCACCAACTTTTGGAGTTGAGATCAATGCAAAAATTCAACCAAAGCTAGAAGGAAGGGCTTGAAATCTATGTTACTAGAAACCAGAAAGGGGAAACGAAACGAGAAATGACAACAAGATGAGAAACGAAGTTTGGAGATTTCACATTCAAGAAACGAGGAGAGAGAAAAACAAGACAAATATGAAACATACAACCAAGAATTTGTTTCACATTCAAGAAACGAGGAGAGAGAAAAAACAAGAAAAATATGAAACATAAAACCAAGCATTCATCATTAACATTCTCGAATATTATGGTTCATAGGTAGTTGCTCATAGGTTTTAGCTACTCAGATTGGCCATTCGTTAATACTTATAGTGATCAACAAAGCTTCCATTTCTCACATAAGCCATTCTTGAATACCCCTGTTTGATCCTCTTGGCTGGCAAATACAATAGTGAAGAAACTCTTGGCACCAAATTCAAGTTTGATTTAGCCTTTGCATTTTCCGGATGAGTACATGATCCCACATACATTGTATATATTCTTGGATGTGACATGAGTGGACCTCAAATTTGGGATCTATTGTATCATATTCCACATAGTTATGGGGTTATTTTTTTCATGGTTGGGTAACAAGATGGTGGAGATTGAGTTGATATCCATTGGATATAGAGCCAAAAATAGAGGGTTGTCTCGAACTATTGCCACTTTGTTATGGGAAAATTTAGTGTCTTTTCGAATGACTAACCCCTAGACCTAGTAGAAAGTCTAGAACAATAGTTAAAGTTATTCCATTTCTTTTCCTATAGCTAACAAATAAAAGAAAGAGGAGAAAAGTACTAACATGTATCTCTCGCTCGATCCCTCTTCCCTTTGACCGCTTTCGCTGCTCCCTTCCGCACTTAACTTGCTTGAAAGGTACCTGCACACAAGTCGAGATAGAAAACCATCAAAGCATACATATCAATATGATAACTAAACATATTATAGAATCAAAAGTACAATATACATCACATAACACATGAATGGGAAAAAGCATAGAACTCCTTATTCATAGAAAGGAAGATTACAACCCATGTAGATGCATGTTCGATTCAGCTTCATCCTCCCATCTTCAAATCCTTATCTCCTCATGGAAACAACAATTTGACATGATAACATTACTATCTCTACTAATAACATCCAAGCAGAATTCCTTATCTTCAGAAGTCTCAACCTTAGACTAGCCTTGAATGCTTGGTCAATCTATAGCTGAATGGAGGAGGTTAAGCCATTAATGACCCTCATGAATGCTTTTCCATATTTGGGAAGTGGTTCCATGGAGGAAGGGATAATGGATTAAGGTTCATTAATCTCCTTCCTCATCCAAAAGCTAGCCTAATCCCTCTAGAAACATCTAGAAGCATCCATTGGATGATCCTCATCCAATGGATTCATTGGAAAAATTCGATGGATCTCGCCCATCACAGGTGATACAAAGGCCAGGTGCTATGCATAGCACCCTGATAGTGTAGTGTTTGCCATTCATTACAGCGAGATAGAAGGCCACCTGCGATGGTCTACTTAGGGACATTTTTTGGATGAATGGTGTCATGAAACTCTTAGGAAGCAAGCGTGATGTAGGTTAACGTCATTAGGGAATGAAAACAACTATATTAGGGGTTGATAGACCCTAATATCACTAATCCAGAAGTTGGGGTTGATGTGCCCAAATTTTCCTATAACAGAAGCCCCCTAAAGCATGAAGTCGAAAATAACCATGTCGAGTGAGGTGCTTTACCACTTTAGGGAGAAGGTTTCGAACCGGAAGGTGGCCTGCATCAGTTACAATACAAGTATCATGATACTTTGACTTTTTCTCATAATTAGCTGAGGGAAGGCATACCCGTGCTCAGATTTATAAACTTTCATTACCTGTACAAATATAGTCGTCTACAGATACAGACCCATGAATGGTTGACCATAAATGTAAGGCCATTATACATTTGATATAGTACTCCTAAATATATTGTAGCGCAGATGAATGAAACTAGATCCGGGGTCTTCAATCTCATCCAATATTTCACCCAAGTACAAGTCTAACCATGTGAATGGATGATCTGAGGTCGAACATGGAGAGACATCGTCTGATTACCAGCCAATGATGTGAGCCATTAACAAAAGCGAGAGGAATCATCGATAATGATAATGACACTCAAGGTACTACAGTACATTTCGTAAGGTATGAAAAAAATGTTTTGATTTCGAACACCATAAAAAGTCTTTCGGTCGAAGGCCAGTGATTTCAACCTATTTCCAGAAGTGAGAAAGTGACCATTGATGTATGTAAGCCTCAAGGTACTGAAAGGGTGTTTCTAAGTCAACTTCTCGGATAATGTGCTGATGTCGACAAGAAGTGACCCATCGCAGGAGGGCCTTGATGTATCCCTCATCAACGACACAAAACAAGGTAAATGATTTTTGAGATGAAACATTGACTATAACAAAAGGTTCAGGAATGACAGGCATGAAAATGAAGGTTTATTGTATTGTAAAGGATAAGATTTTGAACTTAATGACTTCTCTTGAACATATCGGTGACACTGAAGTGAATTAGTAGCATTGACCCAAAACAAAGTGATGGATGGTATGATAGACCAATGGTGTGATAACCATCAAGTTGAATGATCCAACCCACATATTCATGGTGATGAGGTGAAAGTGTCATGTTCAAGAATGACCTGCTACAATAAAGTGTTCCCAGCTTTTTCCCATTTTTCCCCAGTCATTTCTGACCAGTACCTCTTTATTTTTTATCAAGCTTGAGGAGGATAACATATGCTTGTTTTATAATTCCATCCTTTGGGTGAATCCATCGCTATTTGATGTTTTAACGAGTCCAGCGAAGGTGAAACTTGGTCTTGTCTAGATGGACAAGTTTGTTGCTATTTGATGCTTTTAACGAGTTTAACGACAAAGATAACTCGGTCATTTTCACATTTAGAGAGTCTAAAAAGGGACTAAAAGGAAACTCCAAAAGTTATTTTTCGTACATTTGTCTCTCAAGCCTGAAAAAGAAGAAAACAATACAATAGAGAACCTATTGATCATGTTTGACCAACGAGTACCTTTTTCATAGTTAATCTATCTCAGCCCGAAAAAAGGGGTAAAACTATATTCAGTAGATATTGATTCTAATCAATTAATGAGGTAGAAACGAAAAGTGCTCGACAATCTTTTCATGTTTAGAGAGTCTGAAAATAGCTTAAAGAGGACTCCATTTTGAGGAATGAGTGGTGTCTAGGATAGCAACTAGTTCCGGTGATGTTGGAACTTCTCAAAACATGTTGATTTATGTGAAGAGGTTGGCTAATAAGACCACTCACTGCAACTTTCCCTCGAAAAAGGTAAAACAATCAAGTGAAAGCATATGATCGGCCAAAGGGATGGTGGCGATGGGATGAAAAAAAGCAAGGCTCATCTGACAAAAGAGGCTAATAGAATGGAAATCACGACGATTAAAATGGAAATGGGTTCATTTTTACACAAGCTTGAACAATAGGTAACTATGCTTGGATTCAGTTTCATGTTTACACAAGCTTGAAACAAAAAACTATGCTTGGTTTCAGTTTCATTTTTACACAAGCTTAAAATGAAAAACTATGCTTAGATTCAGTTTACATGCCCTCAACATGATGAAAGGGAAAATCTCCTTTAACGAGATGGAAGTCGCTGCAGTGAAGCAGGACGGTTATCCAACACCTTTTTGGCTTCGTCCAGATAGAAAAAGCTGAATGGGGTGATTCCCTTCACATAACCTACAGGGAAACTTAATTTTGCCACTAGGTGCATGCCCCCCAAGCTTCATTACGTTCACCTATGTAGACTACTCATGGCTATCAAGTGGATGGAATGAAGGCTTTTATACGAGATCAAGTGAAAGAATCGACTGGGATTTTATGAGATCTAATCAAAGACTCGACTTGGAACTTTGCTCTAGGGGACCTTGTTTCATTTTTAAAAGAGCTTGACACAAGACAAGGAACTCTTCTCTGATTCCATGTTTCATTTTTTTAAGAGGTTGAGAAAAGACCAGGAACTATCCTTATGGACCTGTTTCATTTTTTAACGAGGTTGACACAATGTAATAACTATCCTCGTACTCCTTGTTTCATTTTTTAACGAGGTTGACACAAGACAACGAACTAGCCTCGGACCCCTTGTTTCATTTTTTAATGAGGTTGACACAATAAAAGAACTATCCTCGAATTCCTTGATCACAACTCATAAGAGGTCATGAAAGAGAGATCTGGTTCCAATGCCCCCAGTACATGATGTACAACAGCACTGAATTGATCGTTAGATGATGTAGGTATGGAATAGGTTGCCACATAATTAACCCGTGGCAGGGATGATACCATTGGTATAAAAGGACCAGTTAGGGAAGATGGTTGACTAGGAGCCACATTTGGACCGGGAAATGAAAGCTGGTCAATGGTGATAATTCTACCTTCATGCGGGAAACAAATCACTTGAAAGAATGTTGAAGCAGTAGCTCCCATGTCGTAAACATAGTCGTGTCAAAGAAGTAAATTGTAATCTAAAGGGCCTGGGACTACCATCACGTTCAGATAAACATTTTTTCCTCCCAAATTAATAGGTAATTGAGGAGGGATCCCTAATGCTTGATTGGTTCCTCTGTTAAAACCCAACAGATTATGTGTAACAGGCACAGGCAGTGGTGAACCAAGCGTTTGCCAAGAATTTGAGGAAAGGATACTCACTAATGCACCTTCATTTATAATAGTGCTAGATACAATCAAATTACAAACTTTTACTATGATTTGGAATGTCACATAAGAAGGAAGGAAAACTCCTACCATTCGATTCCAATCAAAGGAAGTGACTAGACTACTTGGAGGGGGTACCATAAAAATGGAAGAATTAATCCCTTGAGTTACAAGAATGGGAGGATTTTCCTCTTGTCTTGATGGAACGGGAAGACTGCCCCCAAGCTCATTTGAATCTGATGAAACAAAAAGAACTTGAGTGGTATCATGTTCACTCTCTTCAGGAACGATACAATTTACTGAAGGTGAAATTAGGTCAATAGATACCTCGACTTGTTGATTTGGGTTGGGTAAAGACTCATTGGATTCACTTTTAGAGAGAGTGGTTTTGACCGACAGTTGATTTTGGTCAGTCAGAACATCAATTAGTGAAGGATTTAGGGAGAGTTTCCTATAACTAGATGGAAGTTGTTGTGGTGAAGCAGGACGATTATCCAACACTCTTTTGGCTTCATCCAAATAGAGACAAAGGTGAATGGGGTGATTCTGTTCACATAACCTACATCGAAACTTGACTTTTCCCTTCATTCCATGAACTTTACTATCACTAGTTGATGGTATGTCACCAACATGATCTCCAGAGGTTGATGACACAGGATGATGTGAACGAGAAGACCATTCTTCTATGATCTGAGGAATATCAGCACAATTTCAAAAAATATGGTCTCCCGCACAAAGTTTGCATGGATATCGAACTTTATGAGGCTTGACGAATGGTTTCTCATTAGATGTTGCATTCAAAGCAATGGTTTCTTGGTTTCCCTTCTTTTGAATTTGCTTCTTCTTCTTCTTCTTCCCTTTCTTCTTCTTCTTAGCCACTTGGTTACTAGTACCAATACTTTCACCAAGCGAAAAGAAAGAAGGGGAGGAAGAAACAACCGAGGAAGAAGGAAAAGGGTCAACTTTAGGATCAACTAGAGGTTGATTTTATCCAGTTGGAGGTGTACTCGATTGCAGAGAAATCAAGACATTTTGAACCAATGAGGTTAAAAAAAACCATACTGGCAAGCCAATGGTAAATCCTAGAAGGGACAATGTAGCCATATATGGAGCAACAATATTTCCAAATAGAGGAAAAGGACTAGTATTCCCATCAAAAGAAATTCCTTGATTGGTGGACTTCAGATTTTTCACCATGTGTTTCAACCTAATATCAACTAAAAAAACAAGCGTGGAGGATGTTATCTGCAGTCAATTAATTTTTATGACACTAGAACTTAACTTTGCTGTTTCATTTTTTAAGAGTCAAGAAAAAGAAAAAGATGACTCTAGTCGCTTTTGTTGTTTAATGAGCTTGAAAGGACAAGTGCTCAGATGAACCTTTTATTTTAAGGATTCGAAAAGGAACAAAAGTGACTACTCTGGAGATACTAAGCAAGAGGGTTTACCAAACTAATCACAAAACTGCAATATACACCTTAGTGGTAAATTAAAGAGAAATTACCGAGGATTTACTGTACGGTAGTTAGTCTTCCTAAATGCTGTGTTCGGTGCATTGTGATCGGTAAGCTGGTAGACTTGGCTTCCTAGGGATAGAGGATTTATGCCTATTGGGGTCTCCCACTATATACTCGACGGTAAAGGGAGCACAAGTCCATACTAGTACTTATCGATTCAGAGAGGAGGAATCACCCAACCTCAATGAGAACGACAGCCACTAGGTTTTAAGACACCGAAACACATCTCTAGCCTACACACCTCTAGATGTTTGTGTTAAATTCCAATGCATTTTTAGGTTAATTTTAGGTTGATCTTGCTTAAAATTTTCCTTTGGGTTTCACCACGTGATGTTTTTCCAAAATTCCTAAAAAAGCAACTAAAATGAGAAGCATTCTTTTCATTTGTTTTAAACAATGAAAATCCTAGCTACAAGGGATAGAGCAAACAAGTACTTTTTGGATCAAACAAAAAATAGCACTCACTAATGCATTTCCCTAACCATTCCATTTAAGCATACACAATAAAACTCTAAGATGCAATTACATGTATTTCTTTTTCTTTTCCGTTCTCCTTAATGTGAATTATGCACTAAGAAAAACAAACGAACAAATGATTCAAAATCTCTTTCCACATAAATGTTGATTTATGAAAATTTCACTTAAAGATAAAGGAAGACTAAATGACACTTTCAATTTTAAGGAAACAAAGATTTTCGACACTTAAATGAAAATATGAATCAGATGCACAAAATAGACCAATCGATTATTCTAAGAAGGAAGATTTTACGACACTTTGTATTTGACAAAACAATCAACTGAAACTACTTTCGACAATGGACTACAAATGATAAAACAAATACATAAACAAAAATTCAACAATCCAGTCTAAATCGGGTCGTAAAAAGGAAACAAAGACTGCTTTCAGAGACAAGAACTCATCTAAATTCAACAAGAAATTCTAACAACTGAAAATTGACTAAAGGCTTCAACTCCTAGATGGGAAAACTGATCCTAAAGGAATCATTGCAAGCCAGAGTGAGGGACAGTGTGATGCATAGCATTGTCTCTGTGCATAGGGTGCAATGCATTGCACCCTATCAGTTACAAAGGTGCTATGATTACAGAATGACAATTTTATGCTCAAAATTGACTCAAATTTCAGTGAATTGGACTTGAATTCGATGAGAAACAAAGGGTAAAGTATGTCAAAGTGTTCCAAGAGATTTATTAGCTACCATAAGGGATAAAATCTATCCCCAGTGGAGTCACCATTTTGTTATGGGAAAATTTAGTGTCTTTTTAAACGACTAACCCCTAGACCTAGTAGCAAGTCTAGAACAATGGTTAAAGTAATTCCATTGCTTTTCCTATAGCTAGCAGATAAAAGAAAGAGGAGCAAAAGTACCAACCTGTATCTCTCGCTTGATCCCTCTTCCCTTTGACCGCTTTCGGCACTCCCTTCTGTACTTAACTGACTTGAAAGGTACCTGCACACAAGCTGAGACAGAAAACCATCGAAGCATACATATCAATCTATTAAATAAACATATTATAGAATCGAAAGTACAATATACATCACATAACACATGAATGGGAAAAAGCATAGAACTCTTTATTCGTAGAAAGGAAGATTACAACCCATGTAGATGCATGTTCGATTCAACGTCATCCTCCTAGCTTCAAACCCTTCTCTCCTCATGGAAACAACAATTTGACATGATAACATTACTCTCTCTACTAATCGCATCCAAGCAACATTTCCTTATCTTAAGAAGTCTCAACCTTAGACCAGCCTTGAATGCCTAGTCAATTTATAGCTAAATGGAGGAGGTTAAGCCATTAATGGCCCTCATGAATGCTTTGCCCTATTTAGGAAGTGGTTCCATGGAGGAAGGGATAATGGATTAAGGTTCATTCATCTCCTTCCTCATCCAAAAGTGAGCTCAATCCCTCTAGAAACATATAGAAGCATCAATTGGATGAGGAATCCAATGGATTCATTGGAAAAATTCGATGGTCTCACCCATCACAGGTGATACAAAGGCCAGGTGCTATGCATAGCACCCTAATAGTGTAGTGCTTGCCATTCATTGCAGCCAGATAGAAGGCCACCTATGATGGTCTACTTAGGGACATTTTTTGGATGAAAGGTGTCATGAAACTCTTGGGAAGCAAGCATGATGTAGGTTAACTTCATTAGGGAATGAAAACAACTTAATTAGGGGTTGATAGACACTAATATCACTGATCCGAAAGTTGGGGTTGATGTGCCCAAATTTTCCTATAACACACTTGCAGAACCATAAATACTACAACATGTGTTTGAAGACAAAATCAAAAGAGAAGACTTTCAAACATTTATATTTAATCCATTATAATAGAAATCTAATATTTATAATAATATAAGTAATATATTTTATAGTTGAACTAGATACTAAATTGCTAGTTTATGAGAAAAAAATTAACTAAATTATTTAACTACTAATTTATAAAAATATATATATAATATCTATACACATTACTAATTTATAAAGGAGATTTGATCCCTTTAGGGTGTTGGTATATCCTAAATTAAGATGGATCTAGCCTAGTATATATTATTTACCATAATTATTGTTACAGTGAATAATGGCTATCTCATATTTGTATTTGCATTGATTAAATGATTTCATGTTTTATATTAATTATTTTAATGCATCATATATATGGTTTTGTATAGTAAATTTATTTTTATGTTAAATTTTAATAGTTAAATTTAGATATTCTTTCTTGATATTAGTTAATTTTTATTAATTTTCATTTTATTATGTTGGATCAATTAAAATTTGTTATGTGAGTCAATATTTCCAATTAACAAGTGTGGTTGATCAATATAGATAAGTGAAATAAATTATTAAATTGTGATATTTTTTTATTTCTACTTATTTAAATATTATATATAAATATCACTTGTGGTTATGACATACCAAACCATTAATTTTTAGTTGTTAAATATGATTATGTTAAAATAACTTTAAAAAAATGTTATTACCCATGGTTAGTACTTACAAAACCATTCTTTTTTAGTCCTTAGATTTGTTTATGTTAAAATAAATTTTGTAAAAATGTTATGGCCAATAGTTTTGTTATATTCCATGGTTTTGTACTTTATATTCATTTAATTTTGTAGTTTTTGCACACGGTTTTGTTAGATTCCATGCTTCTGTATTTAATATTTATTTAATTTATTAGTTTTTTCTCATCAATTTTCTTTCATAAATTAAAACAAGTGAGAGAGACCTTGAAGTCTTGAAAAGAAATGTCATAATCTAGGTATTTTATTCCAGGCCCCTCTTAATATATTTTTGGTTGTTAGATTTTTGTGCCAAGAGACCCTTTCCTAACCCATGGTTTTTGTCCATGGTATTTTTCTGCAATGCAGAAGGCTAATAACTAAAGCAACCTAGACCCATTTTAACTATGGATCAAGCATTGAGAGGATCAAATCTCTTCACTTAAAGAGGTTTGTAGCTCGAGAGAGAGAGAGATTTTTAATCTCTCTTGATGCTCGAGAGAATGAAGAGGAGTATTTCTTATAGTAGTAATCTTATTGGTTTTTTATTTAAAAATTATTAAATGATGGATTTCTATGTTGTATTTTGATTTTTGAGACTTGTTTATTTTTATAAATTTACAATTATTTCTATCACTATTTTTATGTAATTATGAAACTTTCCATATTTATCATAGTTGAAATTATGTTTGTATTATAGACTTATTAATCAATAGCTTGTTGCTCTTAAGCTTTATTATTGCAAATTAGCTAACATAATCTCCCTTATCACCGATGAAAAAAGTATTTATGGGATACAACTATTATTAGGATGGATGATAGATAATTATTATTTTTTATATATTAAATTAATGTCTTTGGTTGATGATATTTAATATTATAGATAGTCTAATAGTTGATAAAAGTTTCTATAAGATGGTTTTATCAAAATCCTTTTCCAATCATTTGAGAGGTTATAAACTAGACCAATGGCAAAAAAAATATTGGGTCCCAATGTTTATATAAAATAATTAATTAACTAGAAAAATTAACTAAATTATTTAACTACTAATTTATAAAAATATATATAAAATATCTATATACATTACTAATTTATAAAGATATATATAAAAAACCTTATACATTTAATTTATAATTTTATATAAAATTACACATTTTAAATATTAGATACAATCACTAAATCCACTTTTAAATAAAAGCAACACAAAAATAACCAAAAAAAATTGGAAAAACTTAACCATACAGTGCTACACATCAATGGCTACAATTAAAAAAATAACATAACTTTAACTAATAAATTCCCTAAATAGTCAACGTTGTTAAAGATATATTAAGCACTATTACAAGGTGTTGTCACTAGGGAGAACACCCAACCTATTTGCACTAATATGAATATAGTGACCATGATTAATCAATAAATATTGCATTAGTAACAGCAAAAATTAATGAAAGGAAACAATATTGTGAAGGACTTGAAGTTGAGATCATCTCTCTATGATGGGATATGGAAAAGTCAAACAAATGAAATGAGGATCTACTTCAAGTATTTGAAGAACAAGAGAAGGCGCTTAAAGAAGAAATTATTTAGTTAAGAATACAATTGCAAGAAGGAAGAAAATTTGAAGAAAGAAAGGGGAAGCAATATAAGGAAAGGGAAGATTAGTGTCAAAGACTAGAGGATGAGCTAAGTATTATAAAAGGTAAATTAGCAGAAAAGGAAAAACATTTGAAATTTCAGGATAGTACCAGGATATTGGACAATCTTCTCGATAGTCAAAATCCCCCCTCCATCAAATTAGGCCTTGGCTTTCATGAAACAATTAAGGGAGAATCTAGCTCACAAGATTGTGCAAGAAATCTTGAGGTTAACAAAGAAAACTCTGAAAATCCTGGTAAAGAATTAAGAAGTCAACCAAACCAGCAACCGAGAAAATTGAATTTTCAAAGGAAATCATTTACCTCCAATAAGTATGACAAAAATAGAAATGCCAATCCATTCTCTCCTTCGGTCAATGATGTTGAATGTTTTATCTGTCATAAATTTAGACACGTTGTCATCGATTGAAAAAGCAGATTGTACAGTCTTTCCACGGCTATATCATCAGCTTCTAGGTACTCAAGTTTCTTTAAGGAGTATTTTTTTACATGCAATGTATTTTGTCAGAAATCTTTTGATTGCAACGAGAGAAATATGAAGCATAAATATTATGATTCTCTTGCCCCCTTCTCTAGTCACGTAAGGTGTTATACCTGTAATAAGTTTGGAGATGTAGCAAAATAATGCAAGATCAAGTCAATGAATTCATACACACATTTTAGAAAACAAGTAGATTCCATCCAAAGCAAGAAATAAGATAAGAATATTGCTATCAAAAGACCTGAAAAAGATGGATCCACTAGCACTTCTCATATTAAGAAAGAGGAAGAGGAACAAGTGAAGTGTGGCCTTTCTCAGTGCACATTTGAAGCATAAGATCAATTGTATGTTGATAGCGGATGTTGTCATCACATGTCTAGAAACAAGAGAAAAATTATCTCTCTGAACAAAAACAAGAGTGGTAAAGTTATTCTTGGAAATATTGCACACACAAAGGTGCTAGGAAAGGGTAGTGGTGATCATTATGTTAAGATTACAGAAGCTGCTAATGTATTGTTGGTTGAAAGTACAACATTCTAAGTATAGGCCAAATAGCTGATAAAGGGCATATAATTGTATTTACATCAATTGGATGCAAAATTATAGAAAAAGGATGCATAAACGTAGACAAATTATATGTTCTAAATAAAAATCTAGGCATAAATAAGAATTCAAGTTCATCCTCTTCATATTTAGAGTAGGGGAAGATATTTTCCACTATGGTATATTATATATGATGTTTATTTCTAAAAGGATTGCAGAAATTCATGTGGAGCATATGACAGCTTGATGACAACTAGGTCTATAGTGCCAATGTTGCATGATCTCAAGGGGAGCTATGCATGTGTGTTATTTGATTGGTTCAACTTTAATGATGACTCCATGTGTTATTATGATGATCATTATTTTAATGATACTAATGTTCCATTTGGTAAATCTATTACGATCATGATGGATGATGGAGCCTTAGCATAGGCCCAGGGGGAACTTTTCATGAGCTTCTCATAATTCATTATCGGCGTTGTGGTTCCTTAGCACCAAGGAACATCGCAACTACTTATCTAACATTATTTTACTACAAAATATTTATGATTCCTATATGGTGTTTGGAATTATGATCTATGACAAATTCATATTATTGCTGTTTCTTTTTATATGAGTCTTCCTACAATCCTTATTTGATGCATCTTCATTGTTGAGGAGGATAGATATATATGTTGCTTGGGTTGTTGCTATGGAGTGTTCATGTTGTTGATTAGTCTTATCTTGCTTGAAACATTGTAAAAGGTATTGATTTATAGGTTGATAGGAACTTCACATATGTTTCTACTAAGATCCTTGTGATATCATATGCCATACTGTTATTGTTGATGGATTTCATGCATTTTTTACAGTCATGTACCATCATTGTCTCATTATTTTGGTGTATTTGTCAAGAAGTGAACCATGTTCTAAACATTATAATATTCAATCATGTATGGGCCCTATCAAGTCATCTCATGTATATAACCTTGTTGCTTTGGGTGATTGATGTAAACTTGGGATGACAAAGTCTTTGATTATGTTAGTCATGCTTATGGGAAAGATATGATTATGTAAAACCATGTATTTACTTTACAAAACCCTATATTTATATTGTATATCACTAGAAGGCCCAGTATATGTTCAAGGGGAGCATGGTTAGGTCATGGTGTTGATTAGAGTGATATCTTGTAGCCAAGTTCTTTGCTTCACATCAACAGATCAAATTTATATTGTTGATCATTGTAAGTGGATTATTTCTCTTGGCTTGGTGCTACCCTTTTCCCTTTATATAAAAGGGGGAGGGGGAAGGACTTGGTGTTTTGCGAGAGGTTGACATCAAGTCCAAAGGGGGATATTGCTGACATTATGACTAATGTGTTGTACTTGATGTCAATATAGATGTCAACTTGTCCATTATGTCATGATTTTGACACATTATGATACTATTGGTATGCATGAATAATTGATGTGCCTAGCTAGTTCAAGGATGGAGGATTTTTCCTCATTATTATAAAGGTATTACAAGTGTCCTAATGATTACATAGGTGTCTTAATTTATTACATATGAGTCACAAAATCTAGCTCAAGGTTTGGATCAATTGTAGAAGAATGGACAAGGATTGGAGTCGTTTGAAGGTGAAGACAACTAAGGGGACGTAGGTGGTTGATGGGATAATTTTTAATGAGTTTTTCGAGGTGTTATTAAAGCTTTATTAAAACTTGACATGACCCCTAGGATTTGGAAAAGGAATGTAAGAAGTTCGAGAAAAATTGAGCAAATTTTAATTGTGTTTTAACAGCTTTCAGAGCATGGAGACAAATTAACATGAGTTACCTTTGTTGGAGGAGCATTACCACCTAGGGTAATGCAGGTTTTGTGTTCAAGGCATGCTTTATAAAGAATTTCCTAAGGAGAGGTGCATTACTACGTATAAGCATGGAAAAAAGAGAAACTTAAGGCTAAAACCCTGGTTTTTTCCCAAGGTAATCTTCTCGAAGTTCGAGAAAGGTCCTTTTGATCCTGTCAAATTTTCCTATCAAAAAATCCATGGGATTCTCTCTTGGTATTGAAATGTGCAAAGATTATATAAGTATAAGGATATTGAATAGTTAGTGTGTGTATTTCTTAAGTTTCTTGTTTCTTGTTTCGAACAGGTGTGCACCAGGGTGCAGGAGCAGACTCAGATTTATTCCTCAATGAAAAATTTAAAGGATATCTGATGGATGTCTTCAATTATTTTCTTATTACTTGAATATATATTGGATTTATGAATATTTAAAGGACTTAACATCATGTTTTTGTTGCAAATCTAATTGAGAGAACGAAGAGAGAAAGGAGCAACATAGGCTTGATATCAGTGTGTTTTCTTTATATTGTATGCAGAGATTGTTGTGGTTTATAATAGTGTATATGTAGAGATCATAGTATGCTAGTTGCTTTATGTAGAGATATGTTATTTATTACTTGCTATGATAGAATTGTGTGAATTGCATTGTGACATAGGTCATGATATGTAGATATCCATGAATAGTGAGGTTTTGCAAAGATCGAAGATTAATATGTTGCATTGATAATGTGTATGCTGAGATCAAAATGAGCATTGAATGGAAGAGACTCTTGTATGTTGCTTGTACTCAAGTGTTTGATCTTTTTATAGAAGTTTTTTGTAGCATCTAAATGATTATATGTGACTATCATGAGAGTTTGCAAAGATCCTCTTAATTTTTTCTTATTTCATTAACAATGACCTATATGTTGGACATATACTTGTTCGCTTGGTAACAATAACTTGAATGATGATATTAGCATGACAAAGATCAATGATTTGTAGACATAGTTTTGTGTATACAGATGTAGAGATTAGTGTGACAAAAAGTATCATGTATGCTTTCCCACTAATGTTTGATTTGACATATATGTTGTATAGGTAAGGTTGCTTGACATTTAGAGCATGTATTGATGATATAATATGTGACTTTTATCCTTGAATTTTTTCCTAGCTAACAAAATATTTGTGACAAGAGATTGATGACAATAAGACTCTCTATTGATTGAGCTACATGTTAGTAAGGGTTGTATGTTGATGTAGAGACTTATGTGTAAAACTTGGTATGACAAATACTTGTATGTTTTCCAATGTTATGAATTTATGATGCTTCTTTTCATTGATAGGAACCTACTATAGACTTCATGATGTTGGTGATGTGAAGTGTCTAGCCAAAGGTATTTGATGTTTTGAGTTTGTTGTCATTCATATATTTGATTTGTAGAGATTGTATTTTCTCATAAAGAGTTTTCACATTGATATTATATTTTCTGCAAAACTAGATGTAGATGTTATTACATTGCACCAAGCACTATGGGGGAATTGCATGGGGGCGACATTCCCCCCTGCCACCGAGTTTCTGCATAGTGCTCAAGGCAGTGCCCCGAAACAATTTTTTTGAGGCAGACCCAACAATGGGGGCAGATACAAGGATGGTTTGGCAAACCCAAGGATGATGGCAAACCCAATGACGGTGGGTAGACCCACCCATGGTTTTTTATGCATGGTTTTGGGCATGACGGTTTTTCCCATGGTATTTTGTTGATCTGGTCAAGGAAACTATGGTTATGTTCTAATATAGGGTTAATGGATTGGGAGCTTATGAATGTTTCAAAATGTACATACTGTATTGTAACATTGAAAGGAATATAATGAAAATCAATGTAGTTTTCCCAGTTTTAGGTTCCAGAAGAAAAATCTCTATTTATATTGTCTTCTTTGACCATTATATATTTTCTATTTTTTTAAGAATTCGTTTGCAGGTAATTTCTATACAAGGTTAAAACCTTCACTCTTTTCTTTTAACATTGCATGATATGCTAATTGATGTTGTTAAATAATCAAATTGTTCTTGAAGAATGTTGTTTTTGGTCCTTGGACAAAGATATTTTATCATATTTTCAATCCTTGAATAGATATATTTCATCCTATTTTATCATTAGATGGTATAGGAGTGAAATAAGTCCTAGAAAGGAATGAAGAATATTTCAAAAATATGACTACCCCAAAAAATTTACCCATATCACCAATGACAGGGTGAAATAAAAACACTAGCCAAAAGCATGAGCATACACTCCATACATTACAAGTAACAATATGATCATTTTCTATATTTGAAACAAATTATAATATTTGAAGTCATAATTGGTAAATGATGATAAGGGTAGAGGTTAAATAGTCACTAAAAAAGTACAAGTTTAAATTTTTGGAAATGTCGCATGAAACATTCCCTTAGATGATTTCTACCGAATTTGAGAAAATAGTGTACAACGTAGAATGCATCAAGATCACTTATGAGAAATTTGTTTGTACAACAAAATGGATTTGATATTCTAATCATTGTAGTCACAACCCTATGAAAGGAATATGTAGAGTATAAAATTGAGAATTTACATTATCAAAATATCTTATTAAGGAAAATGTGGCATAGGTGTCACTCCATGTAATGTAATTTTGATTTTGATATAAAATGCATAATTTGTCTTCTTGCATTGAATTTTTTATTGTTCTATCAGCTTTTGGGTCATATATTATTAATGGTTTCTCATTAGGAAAACAATTTTATCATGTGTGACTCCCTTAAAAAAATTAATGTGCTACCACCTCTCCGGCATCAACATCAACAATATTAGAAGTTTTGGATTGTTTGCACAATAAACTAAACTAATTAATCCATTTGTGGGTATAGAGAACTAAATAGGATAGAATCAGAATATTTATTCCAAATTCTTAAGTACACCAACGTTTCATGTTGTAGATATCATATCTATGATATTCTAAAAATTCTAATGTGTAAATGTTTGGTTTTCTTATTTTATTTTTAGATAGGTGAATATGATATGTTCTAGAATACCAATAGATAGTGTGATTCCCCTCCAATAATCGGTCTAAATGTATGCCCTATTTCTACATAGTTGTAAATACAACTAGAGTTGTCATCCATAGAGTAGTTCTAGCTGCATGAGATGACACATGTACTTAACAATAAAAAGTATATACAATTCTCAAACATGGTAAGCAATCAGTTATTAATAGAACTATACTTAAAAGAAAAGGTTTCAAGTTTGGAGGGTTACGGCTTGATAGATGGATGGTATATAAAATTTCAATGAGTTTGTATGAGAAAAATCTATAGAATTCATGTGTTGATAATGTTTATTATTATTATTATTATTATTATTATTATCATCATCATCATCACAAATATGGTGGAGATTAGTTTTGAAACAAACTAAATCCCATTTTTCTCTATGGTGTTTCAAGATTTCATTCCTACTTGTAACTTCTATCATATGGATAGCTCACTCATAACTTGTAAGAAATGCATATCCTTCTCTGAGAAAGTGTGAAACTCATACTTGTGGTTGATCATCTTGTAGGTGCTTTAGGTATAATGACAAGCTAATGGAGTCATGCAATCTAGAATGCTTACTCAAGAGAAGTGTTGCCTAAAAACACTAACTCTTTCGATAAATCTTTGAAAAGTCCACCCATGACTACCAACACTAACTTTTGCATGGCCTTTAATCATGAACACATTTTGTTAAGAATTTGGTGTGCATCCTTTAAATTCGTGCAAGCTACATACATAGTTAGAAGGGTATTTCTTATATGTGTATGAGACTTGAATTTGGTTCTCATTACATAGGCATGGATCTCTTTGCATTGTGAGAGAGCTAATAAACCAACACAAGCCTTGAGAACATGACGAAATATGTAATAGTCCAACCTAATGTCTATCAGTTACTTTTGGTGATAAAACGTGAGAGATTTCTCATTTGGTGATAAAATTAGATGGACATCTTCCAAATTACCACATTTAGTATAGTATTTATAATCCTATTAGCTAAAAGGATTTCTTGTTTAATTGCAAGTGAAACCATCAAGGAATGGAGACACATGGCTTGTATGAGAATCATCTTGTTGGCATATGTTTGAAAGAAATAGTCACATATATGGAATTCAATCTCAATACCCAACACATTCACATAATGTAGGTTGTTCAATGCTTCTTGCATGTTCCCATCTTTGCACAGTTTTCTCATTTATGAATTACTATTATAATGTTGGATCACATTTCCTACTATTATTACCTTTCTTGAAGTTATATCTCATGTAAATGGTATTTTAAAATATTTGCAAACTTGTTAGGCATTTCATATCTGTGTTTTCCCATGGTCCTTGCATGCCCAATGTTCCAACCTACACTCTGATACCACTTGTAATATTCCTTGGCTACCAATCTTGGGCATTGCCACTTATAGTGCTATTTATATTGTAATAGAAAAAAAATAACATAAACATAAATAACATAAACAATTTTGAGAACACATCCGCTAAAATTCACTGACTGATGCAAACCTTGGATGCACCACCCATCCATATACCATATTGTTCTAGTTCTCTAAGAAATGGGTCACCCCCAAACTAGGGTCATGACTTAACAATGTCAATCGCTATCCAAGCTAGGTACATGTCCAACATTGAATATGAATAGGGCCAAGGTACCAAAACTTAGTAGCCTCTAACCAATAGGCTCACATTCCCTGCCAACCCATATAGCTTAAAGTAGTGCACCCCCTTATCTGCACTCATAGTCCATTGGGTTGTGCCACTACCCTTTAGGGTTTCCAAATCGAGCCAACCAAGTACGTCTCAGAGCCCTATGGCTTCCAAGAGTTACTGCTACTGTCAGGATTTTCATGTACCCTATAGGACCTTGCATAGGGACACATGTCCCTGCTGATAAATATCCCATTGAATTGGGGAACTCCCTTTTTATAGACATGGGGCCCCTTACTTTATATTGTAGTAATATATTAATATTATATTTTTATATCAATTCACTTTACGTTTATAAGATTGGCTAGGGATAACATATTGCTTTCCTGGCTTAGCCCCCTTGATAAGCTCCCTAACTTCTTTTCCTTTCCCATCATTTAATCTTAGCCCCCCCATACTCATTTTTTCCTTTGGTCTATAGTCATGGTGTTGTTTTATTAATCTTAGCATGTTTACATATCATTCCCACTACGTTCATTGGCTTATTAACACACATGCTCTTTGGTTTGTCAACACAAGCACCCTAGCCTTAAAACACATATGTGCATTGGCCCAATTGCCTAACACATTATACACGCAAAAGCATGGAGGCCTCAATAGAATCTAACTCACTATCCTAAATATCATATGTACATTTATAAGACCATTTGGGGAGCAAGCGAGGGATATTACAATGTGGAGACATGAGCTATGCCATCAATACCTGGTTAAGGGTGCTTTGTTAGTCAAGGATGCCTAGTATTTTCATCATATATAGTATTATGTTTTTATTTTAATTTCAATCACTTCTAGGAATAGGTTATAATTTCCATTGGATATACACTTCTAGTTTTTCAAATTTCTTTCTGTAGATATTTTTATGTAAATATAAGACATATTTTTCAAAAAAGAAAAACAAAGTGTTTAGTGGACCTCATTAGGTAATATCTTATAGTGGAATGATTTGATGTTACATTTAATGGCTTCCATACCTATACTATTATTAACTTTGATGAGCCCTTTTGACCCTATTACATCACTAAAGAAGATCCTACCACTCAATCCTCTTTTGAGAAGCATTGTACTCAATACATGTACCTATGATGTACATCCATAAGCCATGTTTCCATGTACAAATGCTAACCTTAATGTTGAGAGTGAAGTAGTCCAAAAAGTGTGTCCATAAGGGGTTGATTCACAAGCCAAGGTTCCATGTGCTAGTGGTTCTCTCCACATCCAGAATGAAATCAACTAAGATATATGTCCATAAGGTCAAATACCAAGTATTGCATAGTTTCGATTATATAGCCAAATCTAAATTCTTTTATTCATGATAAAGAGAAACTATACAAATCCCTCCTTAGTCGAAAAGAAAGGAAGCAACATAGCTCAAAATCCTAGTTCTTTCTATCCCATTGCTCTCAATTTCAGTCAATACAATATAATCATAAATATAAACTCAAAATTTATCATACCACTCTATCATAAGGGAGAAAAAAAATAACTCCAAAGTCGTTACATAACACCTGCTTTCACTATCCTTTTAAAAGTACATAAAATCATAAAGTTAGTGAATATTAATTATTATCTCTACACCATAAAATGAGTCATTAATACATTATTAAAATAAATTCACTACCTCCAACTAAGGCACATATAAGGCCCCAACACAAATCATTGTTTCGCTCTTAAGAAAAGTACCATTAAAAAAACATGAAATGTCACCTCGAACTAGTTGCAACCATCTCGATCTCCATTGTAAATAGTCACATGTCTGTATGGTAATTTACAAACCGTTTAACTCATACTGCTACTATTATCTCTCTTGGTGCACCCTCATAATGAATCCATCTATGGCGTCTTCCCCTCTCCTTAGGTTGCCTATGTGCAGTATGGGTGATGCATCCTCCTCATCTCTAGTTACTCTATTGAGAATCTCCCATGATCATCAATCCATCTTACCATAGTATCAAAGAGCTAATTGCCTTACTAGAATATCAAAGTGCTAATTAAGGCAACCACTAGGTATATACGAAATAATGTTCAATACAAGGCTCATCTCTCCATCCACCATTTCAACCATGTAAAACCTCTTGCAACTCTAAAAAAGTAGTGTTGGCTTCAATCTAACCAAGATAATAACTAATACATATTTGTGAATCTAGTTAAAAACTAACATTAGGATGATGACCCCTTGTGATAATTTGACTCATTTGACTTTCACCCAATGGTAGTGATGTCCTTGGTATTTTTGGTATTTCCATCCCAACTTTACTCCAATACCATGCAATTGTGACTTGGTGCCACAAAAGAGGGATCACATGTCCCACCATTAATCCTCATATATTTCAATGCATGATACATTAAAAGAATTTTAAAGAAAAAAAATAAACCTCAAAACAAAAAAGTGTATTGAAAAAACCAATTTCATAATAAACAATAAGACTCAATATAATGATATATTAACTTTTTTTTAGCTATATTTTCTTTTCTTTTTTAATTTTTCTTTTAGCTATATTTTCAACTTATATTTTTTACCTTTTAAATTCCACATTTAATAAATAACCACTCAACATAATCATGAATACACCCATCCTATATAAAATTAAAAATATATAATAATTAAAAACACATTTACTTTATATAATTTTTCCTCCGTATTTATTAAAAATATATAATAATTAAAACATCCAATAAAAATTAAATAAATAATATCATTATATTTTTTTCCTTAAAAAATTATAACTCTTATTTTATTATTTAATAAAAGTTTTATTTGAATAATCAAAATTCATCCCACTTTCTTGATAAACTTGGTAAAAAAATTAAACACTCATAATATTTCTCCATCCCTTTTCATTATTATTATTTTAATAAAATTTGCATTTGGGAAATCAAAATTCCTCGAACTTTCTCGTCTTTTAAGAAATAAAAGACGGATAACATTTCTCAATACCTGTACAAACGTTTTGCAGAAGTAAAACGAACATTGGAAAAAACAAAAGGGAAAACCAACAAAATCAATCCTCTCCTGCAAAGCTAAAGCCAATGCACATCTCGACATTCCAGCCTTCAATCATTGGGTCTCCTCTTTCCTAGAATTCCAATTTCCAACTGCATCTGTTATCAGCCATTAGGACAAAGAACCGGAAATTTCGTGTAAAGAAAGGAAAAGGAAAATGAGGGAGTCCACTGTAATCCATTTTCTCGCTCGACAGAACTTCAATGCGGCGTTCTTGGACAATCAGTTAGTCGCCACGCTTACTGCAACCCTTTTTCTTTTTCTCTTCTTTGACTTGGAAAGGAAAGAAGGAAAATTGTGAAGAACAGTTACAGTGAAAATCAGAGCGACTTAAATTCAATAGAAATTGCAAATTTAAATTGTAATGAAATCTTTTATTAAACCCGAATAATTGAAATTTTCAATTTTGGGATATAACAATATGAAATTCTCGAAAACACCCAAAGGATGTTGTCAAAAAATGAGATGACATGAATGCCCCTGTACTATACCCTCGTTTAAGATGACATGAATGCCCCTGTACTATACCCTCGTTTATCCTTGGATTCTCTGGTCTGGTCGCTGTGCTCATTCAATGCAGTGGGAGCTTTGTTTTGGTTGGTTAAATCAATTCTTCTTTCTTTTTTTTTGGGTTCATGTCAATTTGATTGGTGAAATGAAAATGCATCCAAAATCTCAGTCCCTGTAATAATTTTAACAATAATGGTACAAAGAAGTGTTTTTTAGTTTAGTAGGCAAGATTTCAGTTTATGTTATAATTTTAACAATAATTGTATAGAGAAGTGTTTTCTAGTTTAGTATATAAGAGATGTTGTAATGTTTTGTTATGCTTTCCATTTATAAATAATGAAAGTACATAGTTCAGAGAATACATAATCCAGGGAAGACTTTATCCATGTATTAGATTAACTTATTGTCACTTGCAAAAAGCAAATATTGTAACCTCCACGGCAGACTCAAAAAATAGCATACTTTAGAGTGAGTGGAGAGCACTACCTTGTAGACTAGGAGAACAAAAACATTAGGACAAAACATATGACTTTGCTTTATGAGAATCCATAGTATTCATGTGGAATATAACCTAATTTAAGGGGAGAATTAAATCTCTTGAGATGGAAATATCTTAATATGCAAAGAGATATCTCTTAACACTTGGAGATTTGATCCCTCTTGACACTTGGTAGATCCTAGTTAAGATGGATCTAGACTAGTCTATTGTTTATTTAAATATAATCTTATTAAAAAAGAGAGCTTAAAAATTTTAGATTTTTTATTATTATAACTATTACATAATTTTTTTACTACAAATATTATGTATATATTCAAAATTTAATAAGACATTTTTTGGTGTTACAATTTAATGAAAAAATATGATTAAATTTATTAAACAACTTGTATTTTAGAAATCAAAATTTATAATTATTTATGTTATTAAAAAGTTTTTAATCATACAGATAATTTCCAATTCTCAAATTTGAATTCTTGCCGACCCCTTGTTATAATTATCTTTCTAACTTACATCAATATCCTATATTCACTAATCATTTAATTTATATAGTTAAACTAATTTAATTATATTACAACCTTAAATTAAATTATCATCATCATTATATAAAATATTATATTTACTATTTTAACCAATAAAGTTACAACAATATTTTCATCATGAGTTGCCTCACTAAAATGACACATCATTAGAAAAATAAGTAATTATATTACAACTTTAAATTAAATTATCATCATCATTATATAAAATATTATTTTACTATTTTAACCATTAAAGTTACAATAGTATTTTCATTATGAGTTGCCTCACTAAAATGACACATCATTAAAAATAAGTAAATTTAGCATAAAATATACTAGCAATTGCACCAAGAGGTGCAAAGGAGTGGGATGAATGTGGAAGGAAATAATTAAGTAAAAAGTATGGACAATGAAATGCAATCAAAATTTGAGTTTCTATATATCTTCTAAAGAATGTAGTAGGAGGTTAAATTTAACAAGAAAGTTACATTAACATAAACATCCTAGAACAATGACAATCCTTGCAGGCACAACTTACATAACAGAGGAGTTCAATTTCTTTAGTTATTTCAAAATGGCATGAAATATTTTCTAAACATATATCAAAGTGCTTAAGGGTTGGGCATATGCGTCCAATGTTGTTGAAAGTGGTTGGTTTAATAGAAACGGTGAAAATGAAGTGGCAACATTTGATCTTAGTGGAGATATCTATGAAGGATTGTAGCTCACTTGAAAGGAGGCAAGGGTCCTTTGCTATTACACCCAAGAGTTTAGTTGTAAAATCATTGAAAGAAGCAACATTTTCCAAATTTCCACATGGCCAATGTGGTCATTCAAGTCAAGATGGAATACATAGTGGTAGTCACATTCAAGGAAGGACCTATTGCATTTCATGTAATGCCACATGTTGTTGGATTGTTGGACAACCTTTTTCATGCATTTCATCCCATCAATGATAAGGGTGTATGTAAAGAAGCAAAAATATTCCATGTTAATTGTTGTAGCAGTAGCACATATCACAGTCCATAGAGGTTTCTCAAAGAGGGACATTGAAACAAGTTGATCAATTATTATTTTTTAAGGGCCTGTTAGAGACACTTGTGTATTTTCGACTCAATGAAGGTGAGGACGACTTCAATGCGGCGTTTCCTAAAACCATTGTTGGAGTTGGTGTGTTTCAACAATATTCGGGTTTATAAGAAGGAAAGTGGTGGGGATAGTTCCAATAGTCCTTCCATTGAACTAAACAACACAACCCCCTTTGATTTCAGGGACAAAAGTGGTTCTTAAGGTGTGAAGGTAAAAATGTTTGCCCCTCGAGCATGACATTGCACACCCCATAAGGTGACATCGATGTTGTAGCCTAACATGTCACGCAAGGCCAAATTTTCATTGGGAGTTCCCAAGCCATTACACTAACGTATGATGGATGTAGGAGAAGTTGAACTAATAGCACCAAGAACATCAACATTTGAGTTGATAATTGCAATGTTGATTGAACATTTTGGCGTGAAATGAAAGAAATGGGAAGGAATTGATTGATCATCATGTATGCACTAAGACACCGTTGATGTGAAGAAAATAATGATTTCAAATGAGCTATTCAGATGGTTGTAGCTGGGATTATGATTATGAAGAGAAACTATCTACTTCGGTGGTTGCTTACATGCTGATGAAACTTTTGCATTGCAACATTTGGTTATGACCAGAGTGAGATGACTAATGGAAAACTGTGCAAGTAAATAGCTAAATGACCACAAAATTTATACAATTCCTTATTTAATTATGTTATTATTGAAAAAATTGTTGGTTTATTATATTGACATGTTGGTCTGAAGATGAAATGAATCAGTTTTCACACCTTTGGTTTGACCAGTTGTGTCATTGCAATGTAGAGGACAACTTCAAAGAGCTAGACCAAAATGTTGCAACTTAAATGTTACATAGAAATGTTGGCAACCATTGGGGAAAAGGAGGAACCCTTAGTTGTACCTTCAATTTGTTCATAACTAGATCCTTTAAAGGTAAGAAAAGTGGAGATAAGGCAAATTTTAATGAGGTTAATTGTTTCAAGATCGACGAGTTTGAAGACAAGATTTAGAGCTTCTATAATGCGAATTTTGGTGAATAAATCAAAACTTTGCCATGATGTCATGCTCATCAAAATTTAAGTGATTTTTTTAAATAATGTATAAAAAACATTAAATAAATAGAGTAGATTTTTTTATCCACAATGATAAATAAAGTGTCCATTCAAAAATATTAAACATCTCAAAAACTCCTACCATCTATTTTAAAAAATTATTAAAAAAATACAATATTAATATTAATAAATAAATAAATATGTTGTTTGCATTAACAAACTTAATATACTATATAATCACTATATTAAAAAATACTAATTAATATTAAAAAATGAATATGTGGTTTATTTTAACAAACTTAAAATACTATATTAAAAAATTACTAATTTCTTTCACATATATAATAAACCTACTATATAAAATAACATTACTCTCTCAAATTATAACATTACTCTCTCAAATTATTTGTATTTATTGTTATTATGTATATGTCTCTACTAAAAGTTTTACTTCTACAACTCGATTTAAAAACATTTCATATTATCACTATTTTTCCATCTTTTATTATGTGATAAAATAGAATTCTCCCATTGTAACTAATGAATGCATTGATAAATGACCATTTTATTAAAAAAGTGTACCTATATACACACCTTTATATTCAAAGTCCCAAAATGACATCTATAATCAACCCACCCTTCCTCATGGTTCTATCCAACCTCCCCCTCATTTGAAGTCACCCACTTGGTAATTAATACACTGACGTTATTTGATGTATTACACTTTGTTTTCGAGAAATTCCATATATTAATTAATGCTCTAGTGTTATTTGATGTATTACATTGTCCGAAGATTTTTGTTAGGACACTTAATATATTAAAAAAAAAAAATTTAAATAATAATTATTTATCAAATTGAAAAAAAACCAATCCAGATATAAAAGAGTTAGATTAAACTTAAAAAAATAATATAAATTCAAAATTAAAATTTTGAAAATCAGATTAATCTTTAAAACCAAAGTTAATATTGCTTAAATTTTATTGTAACTCAAACCAGAAATGCAATAGCACAAGGGAGATTAATAAATTTCAGTTATGAATATATAAAAAATTGGCATACTTCTTTGTATTTACTAAAATAAGGAAGGAGGCAAAGTAAATGAGAAGAAAATTATTAACTTTTGAAAATTACATTAATCCTTAAAGCCAGCTCTAGTCTAAATTTTAAATTTTATTGTAATTCACACAAGAGATGCAATATCACAAGAGAGATTAACAGATTTCAAAGTTATCAATATATAAAAAATTTGGCATATTGTTTTGTAATTACTAAAATGAGGAAGAAGGAGGCAAAGTAAATGAGAAGAAAATTACAATTTTTTTATTTATAAACAGATTAGTAGTACCTATAAAATCGAACATATTTTTATTCTTTTGAAGTTTTGCAAGACTATATCTTCAACATGTCTTTTGTAAGTTTGGCAAGACTACATTTTCATTGCATGGAATTGAACTTGGGACTTCACATCAAGGAATGTCTTAACAAAACTCCCTATCATGAAACCTGGTAGACAAAATCAAACATACTTGATTTCTAATAATCAACATCAATTTTTTCCAATAAAAAGTTCTTCCCATAAAAAGAGCATGGAACTAAGGACTACTAAGTACATGTACAACATGTCTATATATTATTCTAAGCCATCACTAGATGCAAAAATAGCAGAGAACACAATATAAATCCTAAAAGAAACTAGATTCAAAACTAAGTTAAAAAGTTGGCAACAAGGCACAAATCAACTTTATTCGCACCATGAAAGATTCAGCTGAAATATTACTGATTAGACCTAAAAGAAAAAGAAGAATATGAAAGTGTGCCATGGCACAACTATTGTGGATCAATTCTGCTTTGGGTCCCTCGCCAGCGTCTACAAAAGCAACATGCAATGGTTAAAAATGATCTAGATTGAGGGACCCTACTCTAGGTCACCAGTGCTGTTTATGCACTTTACACCTTCCCAATTATAGGCATTCTCATCGGTTGACACCCAACTTTTCAATTTACCAAAGAGGTCATTCAGGTTTCTTTTAAACTCAAGAAGACAATGCCCTTCTTCATTAAGCCCATCAAGGTGAACCACCAAAAGGGCAACCACAATTGCCCTCAATGCACTACTCTGGGAATTTTTAGGTACCCTCATGTTGTTGGGCGTCTGCTTATCTTGGCACAATGGACTTGTGGTGTCTGTTATAAATACGGGGGTTCAACAATTCAAATACAATCCTAGAAGTGCAGTGCAGTTGGAAAAAAACAAAAGGGAAAACCAACAAAATCAATCCTCTCCTGCAAAGCTAATGGCAATGAAATTGTCTTAATAAACAATACTAATGTGAATGCCAATGCAATTGAGTCAATGGTTTGTGGATTGAATACCAGATAGTGCAATCATTCCAGCCTTCAATCATTGGGTCTCCTCTTTCCTAGAATTCCAATTTCCAACTGCATCTGTTATCAGCCATTAGGGCAAAGAACCGGAACTTTCGTGTAAAGAAACGAAAAGGAAAATGAGGGAGTCCACCGTAATCCACACATAAACGTCATAATTAGGTTGACTATCCATTTTCTGGATCCATTTTATCGCTCGACAGGACTTCAATGCAGCGTTCTAGACATTCCATCCTTCAATGGGTTGAATAGCTGATAGCGCACATCTAGACATTCCAGCCTTCAATGATTGGGTCTCCTATTTCCTCAAATTCCAATTTCCAACTGCATCTGTTATCAGCCATTAGGGTAAAGAACCGGAACTTTCGTATAAAGAAACGGAAAGGAAAATGGGGCAGTCCACTGCATTCCACACACAAACGTCATAATTAGCTTGACTATCACAAGCCCTAGTGCTTCTGCATCCATTTTATTGCTCGATAGGACTTCAATGCAGCGTTTTGGACAATCAGTTAGTCGCCACGCTTACTGGAACCCTTTTTCTTTCTTCTCTTCTTTGACTTGGAAAGTAAAGAAGGATAGTCTTAAGGGTGGTCGTCGGAAATAAGAACATGAATGCCCCTGTACTGCACCCTCTATCCTTGGATTCTCTGGTCCATTCGCTGTCCATTAAACGCATTGGGAGCTTTCTTTCTCCTTGTAATATCATTTTGATTGGTTAGATGAAAATGCATTAATCTATCGTTTATTTAAATATGAATGCATCCAAAATCTGTCTGCCACAATAATCTATTGTTTATTTGAAAATGATTGCATCCAAAATCTCACTCTACCACGATAATCTATTGTTTATTTAAATATGATCTTAGTAGAAAAAGAGATTAGACTTTTTTTTTTTTTAATACAAACAGTATTGGTTTTATTCCAGATTTAAAAAATATTCTTTGGTGTGACAATATAATCAAACGTTGATTTAAATTTATTAAATCGCTCCTATTTTATAAATAGACATTTATAATTTTTTAGGTTATTAAAAAGTTTTAAATTTTAAATCGGTACATGACTTTCTCAAATTAAATTTTTATCAATTTTTTTTTTTATAATTATGTCCTAAGGTGTTTTTTTAAAAAGACTTACGTCACCTTGCATCACTATGCATTTTCAGATTTAATACTAAATGATTGAACAAAAATAGTCATCAAATTAATTATAATATTTTTTAAATTAACAATCGATTAATAGTTAATAATAATTAACCAAAAAGCAAAAATTTGATTCATAAGAAACTCGTTTTAACCGTTTGCCTTAACTGTCTTCGTATTTAAAGATGGAAATAGCAGAAACTCTCTTTCTTCATAATGCAGAAGTTGGTTTAAAGAGCATTTAATGAAGGATCAGAGAGTTTAAATGGCTTCATAGCTTCATACGCTTCTTATTATACACTTCGCTAAAGTTAGGGAACTTCTGATACATTGTTATAAGTGTGGTTAGATTTATATAAAGTAATTTGTCTGTATTTTAGATCTCCATTCATTTATTGATTGCTCAGGAAGTAAGTTTGCATCAGTACCTTACCTATGTTGCCTGCGGTGATGCCTTTCTTTCTAACTTTGCCTTTTGTAAGCCATCCTTTGGGCAACCAATCTGGGGATTCAACGTACATATCAGGTTCCCTTCGTCCATATTACGCGGGTGTACAAGCCCCACAATTTCCTACCTGCTTTTCGGAGCACTGGTTTTCAGATTTTAAGGTGTGTGTATCATGGTGAACTGTAGGGTATTATTTTTCATTTTCAGATTTAAACTAATTCTCTCTATTCCTATCCCTTAATTCTCTCTATTTCTATCCCTAAGTCAAGTCAAGCCTTTATTTCTATTTTTTGGTCCAGTCTAGTTAAATATAGTCGTTTCCTGGTTTATTGTAGCTGTTTTTAGTCAAATATAGTTGTTGGAGGATCTTCTCTCTCCCTATTTAACATGCAAACCATAATCTGGTTCTTCAACTTTTACTCAGGGGGAAGATACTGTCTTAGCTGTAATGACACATCATTGTCCAGACCAAGAATTCCCCATGGGTGAATCAAAAGAAACTAAAACAAAATTATTCTGTATTTTAGATCTCCATTCATTTATTGATTGATAAGCTTCAGCACTAGATGATATTAATTAGCAGTGAAGAGCAAGTAAGTTTGCATCAGTACCTTACCTATGTTGCCTGCGGTGATGCCTCTCTTTCTAACTTTGGCTTTTGTAAGCCATCCTTTGGGCAACCAATCTGGGGATTCAACGAACATATCAGGTTCCCTTCGTCCATATTACGCAGGTGTACAAGCCCCACAATTTCCTACCTGCTTTTCGAAGCACTGGTTTTCAGATTTTAAGGTGTGTGTATCATGGTGAACGGTTGGGTATTATTTTTCATTTTCCTATATAAATTAATATTCTCTATTCTTATCTCTAAGTTAAGTCAAACTTTTGGATTTTACTCTTGTAGCGCATGATATGGATTACTCAGTAGGGAAATTTCATGGGGAGTTGGGCAGAGTCCAACACTATTATGATGCTCTACTTATTGCTAGTATGTAGAGGGTTTCTGATACTTGTAGTTGGTTGGATAGCGAGTGGATCAAGGCATGCTTCACACTGATTAGGATGGCTTGGGATCTTGGTGTCGAGGGATTCCTTCATGTCGGGATAGTGCTGAGATTGGGGATGACTCAATGGTATGGCTTGGGATCTTGGTGTCGAGGGATTCCTTCATGTCGGGATAGTGCTGAGATTGGGGATGACTCAATGGTATGGCTTGGGATCTTGGTGTCGAGGGATTCCTTGATGTCGGGATAGTGCTCAGATTGGGGATGACTAAGGGTACATTTGGAACTCTGGTATTATTGGTGGTTAAAGTGGTGATCAACACTCAGAAAGGTGGTTAAAGTGGTGATCAACACTTAGAAGTGGTGATCAACACTCAGAAAGGTGGTTAAAGTGGTGATCAACACTTAGAAAGTGCACTCGTTAAGGCATTGCTTGAGGATAAAAAATTTTTGGCGAGGAGGACTATAATGTCCCTTACTAAATTATTTTGGAACATGATTTATTTCTACATTTTGGAGGCAAATTTTGGTGAACATGGGTCCCATTTGATTTTTGATAAAAGACCTTGGAGTTAGAGGCAAGTTAATTTTTTTATTTTTTTTTAATGATATGTGGGGACCACCCATATAAGAAATAGGCACCCCCTAATCCAATGATTTGAAATGCATGAGAGGGAAGAAAGGCTCCACCCCCTAATCCAGTGATTTGAAATGCATGAGAGGGAAGAAAGGCTCCACGAAAGTTATAAAAGGAAGGCAACACACTTCATTTAGCATTCTTGGTTTATTGAATTTGATTTTGTTGCTCAAGTTGTTTAGTTGGGTCACTTGTTGTTTCACAAGATTTTTCCAAGCAGAGAAATCACTTTTTCTTTGGGGAAGTTCGAGTGCCACCCAATAGAGGTTCATCCATTATCATCCATAGGAGTTTTGTAGAGAGGTTTCCATCATTTGTATTCAATTCACACCAACAGTGCTTATTTTTGGAGGACGTAGTAGTGTATCTAGTGTGGCCATTACAACATTCTTCCAAACGGATATTGTTTGCCAAGAGAAATAAGGGAAGTATTGGTGGAGTTGATTGATACCTCTCCGAAGTGTTTGAGAAGGATTTTTCTTGTGTATTGGCAGGTAGTGTGCTTTGATAGATTTGGAGGGCGTAGGGCTTTATGGGGTCGATTTTGGAAGGTCAAACCATTTCTGGGATTTTTTGGGTTTTTGACAAGGACCTCAGATATAAATTTAGAGAATTTTTTTAGCAATGGAGGTTGGGTTTTCAGACGTATCTTTGCAGAAGTCAGTGTAGAATTACAAGGGACTACACAATGCCTTTTGGGGGTTGATTTTGCGAGGTCAAAATCAGGAAAAACTAATTCTGGGTTTTTTTGGGTTTTGTGAGAGGAGTCCATGGCTAAAATTCAGAATTTTATGGACAATATTCAACCTGAAATACTAATTTTTATAACAGCGCGAATTGTTAGTTAACTGGGGAATTTGCACCATTTTGTGGGGTTCGACTTTAACTTGGAGATAGGTCAAAATCTTTCTAGGTTTTTTTGGGTTTTCGGTGGAGAGATCAACATTAATTAGGCATAATTTTCTAAGCACTTTTGGTTGCTCAAACAGGGATTTCTTCCAACCTGCGGTTGTAGAATTTCTAGGGCCAATGTAGAACATTAAGGATAAGTCTTTCCTTTGCATCCATGCAACATTTTTCTCACCTGGGATGGTCTAGCTTTCTTGGGAAATCCAATTGCATACATTTCATGCATTGTACTCTCCTTTGATAATAAAATGGCTTACTTTGGCACAATTCTGCTGCAATTTTATGGGTGTTTAATTATTGTTTGAATTTTTCTGTCATATGTGTATTTGCTTGTTTAGCACTATTATTTACTTCTTGGGACATTACATGTAGCCAACTATACTAACCAATATTCGACATGTACTTCTTTTTCCAAATCAAACTTATCCACTAAGTCAAGATTAACATAACTATAATTAGATCCAGGGTCAATCATAATAGAAACAACTTGATCACAAAGCTTAATGTCTATCTCGATTATGGATTCTTGGTGATTTGCCTACCTGCTATCTAATGTTGCATAGATATGAGGAATTATTTGCCCAAAATTCCCAAGTTGTCTGCGCTTCCTATGCATTATAAATCTGAGGTCTACCACCTTGATTGTGTGATCAATATTTCTTAAGATGCTCCTTACCACATGTCCAACATCGCAACTGTCTCATTACATCATATCTATTTTTTTGTTCTCCAAGATGAGATCCATTAAACTTCTTGTAAGGTGCAACTTTATCTTTGTCACCTGCATCCTGGGGCCTTTTTCTTTTCGGCTGAAATTTACCTTTAGTCTTGTCTTTCACTTTCCAGCCTTGTTGAGATTTTGTCTTACACTTTGATTGCTCATAGCAGTGCTTAAACATCCCAATTACTTCTTCAAGTGACTGAGGCTCATCATACTCAATCCAATCTTTAAATGCTAAGGGTAATCTAATGACAAATATTTGAGCTTTTGCTTTCTCATCCTTAAAATATAGTACATGCCTCAACAATTCTAGGAGGTTGGTCATATACTCCTTATTTTTCATTGATCCCATCTTTATCTCATAGAACTCCTTAGCTTTACTGTCATAGTACTTCTCTAGAAAATATTTCTTCCTAAAAAGTCTCTTGAATTCATGCTAACTCAGCTCCTATGTCTTGATATCTCTAACTCGCTTCACATCTTCCCACTAGATGTCTTATTTCCCTTTAAGGTTGAAGATATCTATTCTAGCCTTCATATTTTATGTGTAATCATGCATCTCAAAGAACTTATTCATCACGAGTAACCATGCCTCTGCATCTTGCGGCTTCTTCAAATATCCATCAAAGGTAGGTGGCTTGGCTTCCTTGAACTCATCTAGAAATATCACCTATCATTCCTCCTATAAGGATGATAACGATGATGACCATGGTACCTTTCAGAACCAAAACTAGAATATAACCTATGTCCATCAACTCTCCCATCTGACGTATCCAAAAACCTGCCATATTTGATCTTGCCATCTATGTCCGACCTGTGCTCACCATAATACCTGTTACCATATGCCCCATTAGTCTTGTCCTATCGTCCATGATTGATCCTAAGCAGTCTATGTCTTTGCAAATATCACAAACTCTAAAGGATAACTACATTAACCTATGCTTATTTCTCATGTGCCTGAATGATTATGTCATTATCTTCTTTGCAACTTCTTATTTCTACCTTCAAACTTCTCAATGTGTTTACTATGTCAGGAGAGTACCCATCATCATGCTGCTCATCCCATCTATAGGGGGAATCTCGTGAACTGTAATCTACCATCTTGCTAGTCATCTTTTCTCTTCTTCTTCCAAGTATATCATGTCAACTAAACCAAAATATATACATAATCAACATACCTCAATATTGTTCAGGGGAGGATCTCTTGTTTGCAAGATCAACTAGATTAGCATGATACAAGTATAATCATATAGCAATATATAAACATCATCTCAGTCATTATCTAGTTACCATGCATGACAATACCAACTGTATACAATAACTTCATGGGAAATATAATTGTGACAATGCATGCATACATCCACATAGACAATAGTGATACACAATGAATGCATAATCAACTGACATGCATTCATGCAAAAAACATCCCAACAACAACACCTTCAACTTCTACATGACAACACAACTGCAACAATGACCATCACCATGCATACACATTAAGCATATAGACAACCTACATGCATGCATGACAAACACATTCTGCCCATCTAGTCCAAGGGGTGAACTTTTCTCTAATATCACTATGTGCTATCAGATATCACCAAAAGAGACTAGAAATTAGATGTCACCCAAAGAGAATGGAACCCACTCTGATGCCACTCTATAAGACCCTCCTCCCACACTTACCCAAGCTTATCGGTACACTGGGGTAAATATGTGATGAAGAGTTACTATGATATGGTTTAACCTCCTATATCACCTTAAGGAAGTGGAATCAGTGTACCAACACTTTACAGACCTCCCTCAGGTGCTATAAGACCCCCAAGAGCTAACCAACCACTCTAGATGCCCAACCCCTGAGTTAACTTAGCCTTTTACTAAACTAAACCTCTAGTCACTCCCATGATAAGGCTTGAATGTGACTGAAAACCTCCAATTTCTCCCATAGGCCTACTTCCCAGTGATTGCAGTCTTTTTTAGCTAGTTATGTGCCAACGACCCCAGAATTTAAGCCACTCTTTTAGGGATAAGACCCAAGCCTCTACCCAGAACTTGATGAAACACTTAGAAGTGATAATTAAAAAGAAAACAAGGCCTATAATGTAAAAATTAAACAAGGACCTAGCCTGACTCATCCTAAACATGACATACATTTCGTTAAACACATCATGTACATGCAATGTACAGGTCATAAAAATGCATTTGAACATAGGAGCCGCATACTTATCTGATATTCTTCAAGAAGGTCTGATGATCTCTCACAATAGTCGCATTATCATCTATTAATTCATACATTCATTTACATTTAATTTACTAATCAAAACATTATGAGAGCCATAACTCAAGTCTATCATAAACCATTCTTATAACCAACATATAACTAGAGAAATATCAATGATATAACAACCATTAAAGACACATAGTAAAAAGCACATTTACACATAGAACACAAGAGGAAAATAGATCTTATTAACATATACAAAATCCAACCAAGTCAAGGACTTCCACGTACCACTTGACCATAGATTGTGTTGAACCAAATATTTCTTTCATCCAATCGTGCCCATGCCATATTCCAAGCATGAATGTGGGACTCACAACAAAACCGACCATGCTTCTCATGCTTTACTACATATCCCGCTAAAACCGATCAAGGATTTCTAGGCTCAAAGAAAGCACCTATACAACTAGGCTTTATTGTATATCCTACCAAGGGATTCCTATGCCTAAAAAAGAAACATACACTACCAGAATCTACCGCAATCCCACGATATATCAATCTAAGGATCACTAGGCCTATACAAGCATGGATGCCTTTGGATCTCTCCATCTAAACCGTGAGGAATTTTCCCGTCTCCACCCTTAGGATTTGCGTACAAGGATTACTAGGCCTTTGGGATTTTCTTGAGACCACCTTACTCAGTTTCAAAACCATCCGACAATCCAGCTCAAACGAGTAAGAGAACCCCATCACACCATGGCTATCCAGAAATGGCAAGGCAAAGCTGAAACCAATGTCACACCTACCAAAATTCATGCCAATGACAACAAGAGAATCAAATACACAGATGCATGTACCATGCATGTCAATGCTACAAATTAAATCATACATGCAACTCGATACTTGCAAGTAATCCCGTTGTAGCCACTTGATCCACCTCTTCCTTGCTTGATCATTTCTTCCCTTTGCTTCCTTGTCCTTCCTTTGCCTTCCTTTCTGTAAAGATAGAGTGCTCCAAGAATGCTCTAAGTGTGCAAGAGTATGAGAGAGTAGAGAGAATAAAGAGATCTCCAAGCTAAAATTGGCAAAAGGTTGTGAATTGATCCCCAATTTTTTTTTTATCATTGAGGCCTCTATTTTCCTTCATTTTCCTCCTCACATGCAACCTGTGACCTTTCACCCTCATTTTTTCCTAATAAATTCTTGTATTTTGATAAATACAATGCCAATTAATGTCTCTTGACTTTCCAAATCCTTTTCCATTGCCTTTCCCAATTTCCCCTTAGCCATAATAAACCAAATGAACACCCATTAGAACATTTTTCCCAACATTCAGATTGGAATACGTGTCCCATGACCATGGTCTTATTTTTCACTTATTAACTTTATTACATGAACTTTTAACCCGGGGTTGTTACAGGGACCATGAAACAACCATTATTATATCAGATGGAATTATTGGTTTGGAACAAGAAAGGTTAAAGGAAGTATTTAACCTTAAAAAAAACTTGTTTTTTCTTTGAAAAGGATTAACAGTATTGAGAATAAGTTGCAGTAATATGAAAATAGTGACCATGATTAATCAATAAATATTGCACTAGTAACAACAAAAATTAATGAAAGGAAACAATATTGTGAAGGACCTGAAGCTGAGATCATCTCTCTATGATTGGATATGGAAAAGTCAAACAAATAAAATCAGAAGCTACTTCAAGTATTTGAAGAACAAGAGAATGGGCTTAAAGAAGAAATTATTGAGTTAAGAATACAATTCCACAAAGGAAGAAAATTTGAAGAAAGAAAGAGGAATCAATATAAGGAAAGTGAAGATTAGTGTCAAAGACTAGAGGATGAGCTAAGTATTATAAATGGTGAATTAGAAGAAAAGGAAAAAAATTGAAATTTCATGATAGTACCAAGATATTGGACAATATTCTCAATAGTCAAAGGCCCCCCATCATCAAATTATGCCTTGTCTTTCATGAAACTGTTAAGGGAGAATCTAGCTCACAAGATTGTGCAAGAAATCTTGAGGTTAACAAAGAAAAATCTGAAAATCCTCGCAAAGAATTAAAAAGTCAACCAAACCAGCAACTGAGAAAATTGAATTTTCAAAGGAAATTATTTACCCCCAATAAGTATGACAAAAATATGAATACAAATCCATTCTCTCCTTTGGTCAATGATGTTGAATGTTTTATCTGTCATAAATTTAGACACATTTCCATTGATTGGAAAAGTAGATTGTATAGTTTCTCCACAGCTATATCATCGGCTTCTAGGTACTCAAGTTTCTTTAAGGGGTATTTTTTACATGCAATGTATTTTGTCAGAAATCTATTGATTGCAATGAGAGAAATATGAAGCATAAATATTATGATTCTCTTGACCCCTTGTCTAGTCACGTAAGTTGTTATACATGTAATAAGTTTGGACATGTACCAAAAGAATGCAAGATCAAGTCAATGAATTCATACACATATTTTAGAAAACAAGTAGATTCCATCCAAAGCAAGAAATCAGATAACAATATTGTTATCAAAAGACCTGAAAAAGATGAATCCACCAGAACTTCTCATATTAAGAAAAAGGAATAGGAACAAGTGAAGTGTGGCCTTTCTCAGTGCACATTTGAAGAAGAAGACCAATTGTATGTTGATAGCGAATGTTGTCATCACATGTCTAGAGACAAGAGAAAATTCATTTCTCTGAAGAAAAACAAGAGTAGTAAAGTTATTCTTGGAAATAATGCACCTACAAAGGTGCTAGGAAAGGGTAGTGGTGATCATGATGTTAAGATTACAGAAGCTGCTAATGTATTATTGGTTGAAAGTGGAATATTCTAAGTATAGGAAAAATAGCTGATAAAGGGCATATAATTGTATTTACATCAATTGGAGGCAAAATTATAGAAGAAGATGTTGGAAAAGTTATAGAAAAAAGATTCATAAATAAAAATCTAGGCATAAATAAGAATTCAAGTTCATCCTCTTCATATTTAGAGTAGGGAAAGATATTTTCCACTATGGTATATTATATATCATGCTTATTTCTAAAAGTATTGCAGAAATTCATGTGGAGCATATGATAGCTTGATGACAACTAGGTCTATAAGACCAATGTTGCTTGATCTCAGGGGGAGCTATGCATGTGTTGTATTTGACTGGTTCAACTTTAATGATGACTCCATGTGTTATTATGATGATCATTCTTTTGATGATACTAATGTTTCATTTGGTAAATCTATTATTATCATGATGGGTGATGGAGCCTTCACATAGGTCCAGGGGAAACTTCTCATGAGCTTCTCATAATTCATTATTGAAGTTGTATTTCCTTAGTACCAAGGAACATTGCAAATACTTATCTAACATTGGTTTACTGCAAACTATTTATGATTCCTATATGGTGTTTGGAATTATGATCTATGATGAATTCATATTATTGTTGTTTCTTTTTATATGAGTCTTCCTACAATCCTTATTTGATGCATCTTCATTGTTGAGAAGGAAAGATATATATGTTGCTTGGGTTGTTGCTATGGAGTGTTCATGTTTTTGATTAGTCTTATCTTGCTTGAAATATTGTAAAAGGTCTTGATTTATACGTTGATAGGAACTTCACATATGTTGCTGCTAAGATCCTTGTGATATCATATGCCATATTTTTATTGTATGGATGTCATGTATTTTTTATAGCCATGTACTATCATTGTCTCATTCTTTTGGTGTATTGGTCAAGAAGTGAACCATGTTGTAAACATTATAAAATTCAATCATGTATGGGCCCTATCATGTCATCTCATGTATATAGCCTTGTTGCTTTGGATGATTGATGTAAACTTGGGATGACAGAGTCTTTGATTGTGTTAGTCATGATTATGGGAAAGATATGATTATGTAAAACCATGTATTTACTTTACAAAGCCCTATATTTATATTGTATATCAGTAGAAGACCCATTAAATGCTCAAGGGGAGCCTCGTCAGGCCATGGTGTTGATTAGAGTGATATCTTGTAGCCTAGTTCTTTGCTTCACATCAGCAAATCATATTTATAGTGTTGATCGTTGCAAGGGGATTACTTCTCTTGACTTGGTTCTACCCTTTTCCCTTCATATAAAAGGGGGAGGGGGAAGGACTTGGTCTTTTGCAAGAGGTTGACATCAAGTCCAAAGGGGGGTATTGTTGGCATTATGACTAGTGTGTTGTAGTTGATGTCAATCTGGATGTCAATTTGTCCATTATGTCATGATTTTGTCACATTATGATACTATTGGTATGCATGAATAATTGATGTGCCTAGCTAGGTCAAGGTTGGAGAATGTTTCCTCATAATTATAAAGGTATTACAAGTGTCCTGATGATTACATAGGTGTCTTAATTTATTACATATGAGTTGCACAATCTATCCAAGGTTTGGATCAATTGTAGAAGAATGGAAAAGGATTGGAGTCGTTTGAAGGTAAAGACAACTAAGGGGACATAGGTGGCTAATGGAAGAATTTTTAATGAATTTTTTGAGGTGTTATTGAAACCTTATTAAAACTTGACATGACCCCTAGGATTTGGAAAAGGCATGTAATAAGTTCGAGAACGTTTGAGCAAATTTTAATTGTGTTTTGATAGCTTTCAAGACATGGAGACAGAGTAACACGAGTTAACTTTGTTGGAGGAGCATTACCACTTAGGGTAATGTAGGTTTTGTGTTCAAGGCATGAGTTATAAATAACTTCCTAAAGGGGATAGGTGCATTACTACCTATAAGCATGAAAAAAAGAAAAATTTAAGGCTAAAACCCTGGTTTTTTCCCAAGGTAATCTTCTGGAAGTTCAAGCAAGGTCCATTTGATCCTATCAAATTTTCCTATCAAAAAATCCATGGGATTTTCTCATAGTATTGGAAATGGACAGAGATTATAAAAGTAGAAGAATATTGAGTAGTTAGTGTGTGCATTTCTTAAGTTTCTTGTGTCTTGTTTCGAACAGGTGTGCACCAGGGTGCAGGAGGAGGCTCAGATTTATTCCTCAATGAAAAATTTAAAGGATATCTGATGGATGTCCTAAATTACTTTCTTATTACTTGAATATCTATTGGAATGATGAACATTTGAAGGACTTAACGTCATGTTTTTGTTGCAGATCTAATTGAGAGAATGAAGAGAGAAAGGAGCAACATAGGCTTGATATCAGTGTGTTTTTTTATAGTGTATGCAGATATTGTTGTGGTTTATAATAATATATATGTAGATATCAGAGTATGCTAGTTGCTTTGTGTAGAGATATGATATTTATTGCTTGCTATGACAGAATTGTGTGAATTGCATTGTGACATAGGTCATGATATGCAGATATCCATGAATAGTGAGGTTTTGAAAAGATCCAAGATTAATATGTTGCATTGATAATGTGTATGCTGAGATCAGAATGAGCATTGAATGGAAGAGACTCTTGTATTTTTCTTGCACTCAAGTGTTTGATCTTTTTATAGAAGCTTTTTGTAGCAGCTAAATGATTATAGGTGACTATCATGAGAGTTTGCAGAGATCCTCTCAAATTTTTCTTATTTCATTAACACTGACCTATATGTTGGACATATACTTGTTCGCTTGGTGACAATAACTTGAATGATGATATTAGCATGACAAATATCAATGATTTGTAGACATAGTTTTTTGTATATAGATGCAGAGATTAGTGTGACAAAAAGGTTCATGTATGCTTTCCCACTAATGTTTGATTTGACATATATGTTGTATAGGTAAGGTTGCTTGACATTGATATTATATTTTCTACAAGACTAGATGTAGACGTTATCACATTGCACCAGGCACTATGTGGGAGTCGCAAGGGGACGACATTTCCCCCTGCCACAGGGTTTCTACATAAGATTCAAGGCAGTGCCCCGAAACAATTTTTTTGAGGTTGACCCAAGGATGGTTGGGTGGACCAAAGGATGGGGGCAGATCCAAGGATGGTTTGGCAAACCCGAGGATGGGTGAAAACCCAATGATGGTGGGTAGACCCACCCATGGTTTTTCGCATGGTTTTTTAGGCATGGTTTTGGGCATGACGGTTGTCTCATGGTATTTTGTTGATTTGGTCAAGGAAACTATGGTTATGTTCTAATATAGGGTTAATGGATTAGGAGCTTATGAATGTTTTAGAATGTACATAATGTATTGTAACATTGAAAGGAATATAATGAAAATCAATCTAGTTTTCACAGTTTTAGGTTCCAGAAGAAAAATCTCTAGGTATATTGTCTTCTTTGACCATTATATATTTTCTATTTTTTTAAGCATTCATTTGAAGGTAATTTCTATACAAGGTTAAAACCTTCACTCTTCTATTTTAACATTGCATAATATGCTACTTGGTGTTGTTAAATAATCAAATTGTTCTTGAAGAATGTTGTTTTTGTCCTTGGACAAATATATTTTATCATATTTTCAATCCTTAAATAGATATATTTCATCTTATTTTATCATTAGATTGTATAGGAGTGAAATATGTCCTAGAAAGGAATGAAGAATATTTCAAAAATATGACTGCCCCAAAATTTTTAGCCATATCACCAATGAAAGGGTGAAATAAAAACACTAGCCAAAAACATTAGCATAAACTCCATACGTTACAAGTAACTATATAATAATGTTCTATATTTGAAACAAATTATAATATTTGAAGTCATAATTGGCAAATGATGATAAGGGTAGAGGTTAAATTGTCACTAAAAAAGTGCAAGTTTAAATTTTTGGGGAATGTCACATGAAACATTCCCTTAGATGATTCCTACCGAATTTGAGAATATAGTGTACAACGTAGAATGTATCAAGATCACTTATGAGAAATTTGTTTCTACAACAAAATGGATTTGATAGTCTAATCATTGTAGTCACAACCCTCTCCAAGGAATATGTATACTATAAAATTGAGAATTTACATTATCAAAATATCTTATTAAGGAAAATGTGGCGTAGGTGCCACTCAATGTAATGTAATTTTGATTTTGATATAAAATGCATAATTTGTCTTCTTGCATGTAATTTTCTATTGTTCTATCAACTTTTGGGTCATATATTGTTAATGGTTTCTCATTATGAAAACTATTTTATCTTGTGTGACTCCCTTAAAAAAATTAACGTGCTACCACCTCTCGAGCATCAACATCAACAATATTAGAAGTTTTGGATTGTTTGCACAATAAACTAAATTAATTAATCCATCTATGGGTACGGAGAACTAAATAGGGTAGAATGGGAATATTCATTCCAAATTCTTAAGTACACCAACGTTTCATGTTTTTTTTTTTTTTTTTTGCTTGTTAAGACTAACCTACACACCCACAGGGATTTGAACCGGTGACCTATCGCAAGGAGTGCCTCAACAACGCACCCATTCACCGTCAATCCAAAGCCCCGTGGGCACCAACGTTTCATGTTGTAGATATCATATCTATGACATTCTAAAAATTATAATGTGCAGACGCTTAGTTTTTTTATTTTATTTTTAGATAGGTGACTATGATATATTCTAGAATACCAATAGATAGTGTGATTCCCCTCTAATAATTTGTCTAAATGTATGCCCTATTTCTACGTAGTTGTAAATACAATTAGAGTTGTCATCCTTAGAGTATTTCTGGCTGCATGAGATGACACATGTACTTAACAATAAAAAGTATATACAATTCTCAAACATGGCAAGCAATTAGTTATTAATAGAACTATACTTAAAAGAAAAGGTTTCAAGTTTGGAGGGTTATGGCTTGATAGATAGATGGTATATAAAATTTCAATGGGTTTTTTATAGAGAAAAATCTACAGAATTCATGTATTGATAATGTTATTATTGCTATAATTTTTTTTTTTTTTTTTTTATTATTATCACAAATATGGTGGAGATGAGTTTTGAAACAAACTAAATCCCATTTTTCTCTACGGTGTTTCAAGATTTCATTCCTACTTGTAAGTTCTATCAAATGGATAGCTCACTCATAACTTGTAAGAACTGCATATCTTTCTCTGAGAAACAAAGTCTGAGAAAGTGTGAAAGTCATACTTGTGGTTGATCATCTTGTAGGTGCTTTAGGTATAATGACAAGCTAATGGAATCATGCAATCTTGAATGCTTACTCAAGAGAAGTGATGCTTAAAAACACTAACTCTTTCGATAAATCTTTGAAAAGTCCACCCATAACTACCAACACTAACTTTTGTATGGCCTTTAATCATGGACACATTTTGTTAAGCATCTGGTGTGCATCCTTTAAATTCATGCAAGCTACATACGTAGTTATAAGGGTATTTCTTATATGTGTATGAGACTTAAACTTGGTTCTCATTACATAGGCATGGATCTCTTTGCATTGTGAGAGAGCTAATAAACCAACTCAAGCCTTGAGAACATGAGCAAATATGTAATAGTCCAACGTAATGCCTATCAGTTACTTTTGGTGATAAAACGTGAGAGATTTCTCATTTGGTGATAAAATTAGATGGACATCTTCCAAATTACCACATTTAGCGTAGTATTTATAATCCTATTAGCTAAAAGGATTTCTTGTTTAATTGCAAGTGAAACTATCAAGGAATGGAGACACATGGCTTGTATGAGAATCATCTTGTTCGCATATGCTGGAAATAAATAGTCGCATATGTGGAATTCAATCTCAATACCCAACTCATTCACATAATGTAGGTTGTTCAATGCTTCTTGCATGTTCCCATCTTTGCACAGTTTTCTCATTTATGAATTACTATTATAATGTTGGATCACATTTCCTACTATTATTACCTTTCTTGAAGTTATATCTCATGTAAAGGGTATTTTAAAATATTTGCAAACTTGTTAGGCATTTCATATATGTGTTTTTCCATGGTCCTTGCACGCCGAATGTTCCAACCTACACTCTGATACCACTTGTAACATTACTTGGCTACCAATCTTGGGCATTGCCACTTATAGTGCTATTGATATTGTAATAGAAAAAAAATAACATAACCATAAATAGCATAAACAAGTTTGAGAACACATTTGCTAAAATTCACCAACTGATGCAAACTTTGGATGCACCACCCATCCATATACCATGTTGTTCCAGTTCTCTAAGAAATTGGTCACCCCCAAGCTAGGGTCATGACTTAACAATGTCAATGGCTATCCAAGCTAGGTACATGTCCAATATTGAATATGAATAGGGCCAAGGTACCAAAACTTAGTAGCCTCTAACCAATAGGCTCACATTCCCCACTAACCCACACAACCTAAAGAAGTGCACCCCCTTCTTTGTACTCACAGTCCATTAGGTTGTGCCACTACCCTTTAGGGTTTCCAAATCGGGCCAACCAAGTACGTCTCAGAGCCCTATGGCTTCCAAGAGTTACTGCTACCATCAGGATTTTCATGTACCCTATAGGACCTTGCATAGGGACACATGTCCCTCCTGATAAATATCCCATTGAATTGGGGAACTCCCCTTTTATAGACATGGGGCCCCTTACTTTATATTGTAGTAATATATTCTAATATTATATTTTTATATCAATTCACTTTACCTTTATAAGATTGGCTAGGGATAACATATTGTTTTCTTGGCTTAGCCCCCTTGATAAGATCCCTAACTTCTTTTCCTTTCCTGTGATTTAATCTTAGATCCCATACTCATTTTTCCTTTGGTCTATAGTCGTGGTGTTGTTTTATTAATCTTAGTATGTTTACATATCATTCTCACTAAGCTCATTGGCTTATTAACACACATGCTCTTTGGTTTGTCGACACATGCAACCTAGCCTTAAAACACATATGTGAATTGGACCATTTGCCTAACACATTTATACAAGCAAAAGCATGCAGGGCTCAATAGAATGTAAATCACTATCCTAAATATCATATGTACATTTACAAGACCATTTGGGGATCATGCGAGGGATATTACAATGTGGAGGGATGAGCTATGCCATCAATAGCTAGTTAAGGGTGCTTTGTTGGTCAAGGATGCCTAGTATTTTCATCATATATAGTATTATGTTTTTACTTTAATTTCAATCACTTCTAGGCATAGGTTATAATTTCCATTGTATATACACTTCTAGGTTTTCAAATTTCTTTTTGTAGATATTTTTATGTAAATATAAGACATATTTTTCAAAAAAAAAAACAAAGTATTTAGTGAGCCTCATTTGGTAATATCTTATAGTGGAATGATTTGATGTTACATTTAACCAATTCCATAGCTATAGTATTATTAACTTTGATGAGCCTTTTGACCCTATTACATTTTGACCCTATTACATCACTAAAGAAGATCATACCACTCAATCCTCTTTTGAGAAGCATTGTACTCAATACATGTACCTATGATGTACATCCATAAACCATGATTCCATGTACAAATGCTAACCTCAATGTTGAGAGTGAACAAATAAAAGACTGATAACATTTCTCAATACCTTTACAAACCTTTTGCAGAAATAAAACGAACATTTGATTAGACTCTAAATATTTAAAAATAAAAACGCGTGCACCTTCAACAAATGGGACTCCAGCGTGACACGTAGACGCAATGCAATATCGTGCACAATCCAATATCCTACTACCTACGCGCAGATTTCTAATTTTTTCTACTTAATATTTTTTATATAAAATTCAATTTATAATTAAATTTGAATTTCTTAACTATGATCTCCACCTAACAATATAAAAAAATAAAGTTGGAGGAAAAAAACTATATATAGATTATACAATAACAAAATTTAGATGGTTTTATTCATAATAAAGCAAAACCTTAGATATAACTGAAAACCCTAGTTCCCTCACTACTGTACATATGAAACATAAATATAAATCTATTTTCAATACTTTTTTATTTTCAAAATTCTCAAAATCTACCCTATAAAAATTAAATAAATAAACATATCTAAATTAGATAAAAAAAAATTAACTAATAATCTTTTTAAAATTATATAAATTCATAAAATAAATTATACTATTAATTTTTTTCTTAAAATATAATATAATCATTAACCACATAAAACTATAAATATATAAATAACACCTTGACCTTTTCTTTTAATATTAAAATTAAAGTGTGATTACCTATATGGATGTGTACATAAATTTATCATTATGACATATGTTAAATTATTATTATGAGATATGAAATTAAATTTCTAAATATTTTATTTAAAATACTCATCGAAATTATAAATTTTGTATTTTTTTTTAACTTAATAAAATAGTAAATAATAAAAATATATTCAACATAATTATTGAAAAGGATTCCTACTATTTTGTTTTATAAAAAAATAAATTCAAACAAAAAACAAAAAAATAAATTCAAACAAAAAAACTAAAAGTAATAGTTTTTCTATAAACTAAAAATCATCTTATATTATATTCTTAAATATATATTTAATGTTTTTTTATATGTGTTTGAAATTTTAAATTATTTTCTGTAATTAAATTTATAAGTGGATTTATTTTAAAATAAGATTTTCATAAATTTAATTTAATCATTAATAATTATTAAATAAATGATAAAAATCTAATTCCATGGAACACGTTAGAATATTGATAACATTATTCATAAATTAAGAAACAAGATTCATCTCTAAATTAGTTATGCTCTTTTACTTGATTAAAGAAAATGTCATATCCATACATGTTATAATTAGTATGGTGTATTGATTATAAAGCCTGATATCTTAACAAAAGTTCAGAATTTTGTGACATGGATCTTCATAATTAAAATATTGTTACATGATTTTGCATGATTATATATATATATATATATATAATATATATATATATATATATGTTATTTTTTTTTTATAGTAGAAAAATCTATGATATAATTAATAACCATCTTAATTCTAGATTTACCAATGGTTGAGAGGTATCAAATGTCTTGAGATGCAAACATTTTTTAGAGTGAAAAGAGATTTGGTCCCTCTCAGTGATTCGTAGATTCAGAGTTAAGATGGATCTACTCTGGTATAATTTATGTAGTTGACATTTAAATGTTTTATTTATAATTCACATTCTCCATATTAAAATGTTAAAACACGCTCCCTCATATCATATTTTTGTCGTGTGTACATACATTTAATTATTTTTATTATTAACATTTTCGAAAATATTGCATCTCAAATCGATATTAAACATTGAAAGAATTATAAATATCTCTCATACATTGAATTAGAAAACAACAATTAATGGAATAGAATTTTGTCAATCTTTCTCTTTATATATGTTCCATGTTAAAATATTTTACTGAACCTATGTACTAAATATTTTATTTATAATCTACGCTAAACTTTTCTTTGTTATTGATATTTTTAAAATCTTATAAATCAACTCCATATTAGAAATAAAATAAATTACACATCTCCCTAGTAAACAAAAATTAATGGAATAGAATTTTGTCAATCTTTCTCATTATATATGTTCCATGTTAAAATCTTTTACTTAACCTATGTATTAAATATTTTATTTATAATCTACGCTAAACTTTTCTTTGTTATTGATATTTTTAAAATCTTATAAATCAACTCCATATTAGAAATAAAATAAATTACACATCTCCCAAGTTATAAAAGTGAAAATATAAGAGATTTTTTAATTTAAATTACTTTATTTTCCTCTATATAAAGTAGATATAAAATTATCTTACTTGATATAGACATTGATAGTAAAAAAAAATTGTTTTAAATATCACATGTAATATCAATAATACTATTTATTATCATTTCCATATTAAGTAGTGAAGAAATTACATTTCTTCCTCATAGTAAAGGTAAATTAGTTTTTTCACTCATCTCCATATTAAGTAGTGAAGAAATTACATTTCTTCCTTGTACTAAAAGGAAAATTATTAATATTAATGTTTTTTTACTTTTTGTTACTTTACATTTATTAAGTTATATAAAATTAAAGTGCAAATTGATGTATTTTAATTATGGCAAACGTTAAACTTTTTGTCTCACTATTTTAAATTTATTAATTTAAATTATTATTTTACTATTTTTAAAATATAACTTTAACTTACAACATCTATTCCATACTAAGGTTATAAAGGGGCGCAACAATACTAATTTAAAATAAGGTTATAATTTAATTAATTTTAATAAAAAAAATAATCTCAATCATAAAATAAGTGTTTTGATATTTATCATTTATTGATACCTATTAACTAACTACTACCACAATAACTTCTAAATAAACCAATATCTATAAACACCCACATAAAACATCACAAAATTTAAGCCTCACATCTCAAATTAACACAACAAGGCCCTACAAACTACACTCCTTGAAGCGATTAAACTATCTAGGATTATAATTACCTTCTTTTATATTTTATTAAATTATTTTATTTATTAATTAATTAAAAAAATTGGTACCCTACCTTTTTTCCCAAATATATACGATTAAAGCCTGTGAATGAACCAGGTTTAGAAAAGAGCCAAAGAATATTGGAGCCCATCACCAGATTTTAACATTATTGCAACATTGGAATGCTGGATATGCTAAATATTAATCTCACTGCAACTTTGAAACAATCATTCAATTAAAAGAAATCAAACTTATTTCCAATGTACAAACCCTACTTTCGTGGCTAATTCTAACCTGGTCTCCTTGCGTAAAAAAGAAAAGTGGTAACCTGAATGAAGATCATAAACCCTAATTTTGTTGTTAACCCTAACCTGGTTTCCCTAAGCATAGAAAAAATAGAAGAATCGTGCATGGAAGCAATATTCATGCAGTAAAAACATATCCATGCATATTCTTGAGTAATAATGGCGAATTATATGTCAGTGCATGGAAGGAATATCCATGCACTAGAAACTCATCAGATGAAATAGCATGTTTCTCAGTGAAAGACGGAGAAATAGTAAATATGATTCAGTCCGGGTGCAGACATAACGTACCTGGAGCAATATAGCCATATGAGCCAGCAACAGCAGACATTGACAGTGGATTTGGAACATCAATCAGCTTTGCCAGTCCAAAGTCTCCCACATGCGCTTCAAAATCATCATCAAGTAGGATATTGGTGGACTTTATATCTCGATGAACAATTCGTGGTATGCAATCGTGATGTAAATATGAAAGACCTTCTGCTGCTCCTCTGGCAATTTTGTAACGAGTATCCCAATCTAATATCCATGAACTTCCATGAAGCAGCTCGCCCAAGATTCCTTTTGGCATATACTCATACAAAAGAAGCTTTGATTCTTGGTGATAGCAGAAACCATACAGCTTCATGATATTGCGGTGTCTGATTTTACCAAGAGTTGATATCTCAGCGTTGAAGCTGTTTTCTACATGGTTTCCTTGGCTTTGAGAAGCCATCTTCTTGACAGCAATAACTTGTCCAGAATGCATGGTGGCTTTATAAACTGTTCCACATGCTCCTCTTCCAATCACAGCTGTCTCAGAGAAATTATCTGTGGCTTCTATTAGGTCTTGGGAAGTAAAGCCCTCTTTTGGGAAAAAGTAAACAATATATTCTTTTGGAGAAGCAGCCACACGTACTGGCTGCTGCTGGGAAAAACAGTAGATGGCCACCAAAATAATCAATGAAGACCCCCCTACCACTCCAGCAACTATGGCCACAATTTCCCCTGTTGGGGTTTTCGTCTCCGGCCAGGCAGGTGAAAGGGCCGATGGCCATACATTTAAGGGTTGGCATGAATCTGGTATTGGTTCTCCACAGAGCCCTTGATTTTCAATGAAACATCTAACAGGCATGTTGCGAAATATAGTTATATTAGGCAGAGGCCCAGTAAGGTTATTGTATGAAACATTGCACACAATCAAACTGTTGAGATTTCCAAATGAAGCAGGAAGTTGACCAACAAATTGATTGTTATTGAGATATATAGATTCTAACAAACTCAGGTTGCCCAGTTCAGCCGGTATTTTTCCTGAAAGCCTATTCAAGCTCAGATTTAGAGCAATCTGCAAGCCTGTAAGATGACCAAGATGTGGTGGGATAGGTCCTCAAAACTTATTCCCACCCAGTTGCAGTTCTGTCAAATGGGAAAGCCCTCCAAGAATAACAGGTATCCGCCCTGACAGTTTGTTATCAGAAAGCTTCAGTAATTCCAAAGCAAGAAGATTGCCCATCTCTTCTGGGAGACTGCCACTAAAAGAATTTCTGCTCATGTCAAGTCGTTGAAGTCTTACGCATTCGCCAAGCTGCAGAGGAATGCTTCCTGTAAGTTTATTTGATGAGATATTAAAAGTCACTAGTTGCGAAAGATTCCCAAGCTCGGGCGGGAGGTGACCCACCAAATAGTTATTGGACAAGTGAAGCCTCTCCAGGCTTTTGCAGTTCCCTAGCCCTGGTGGAATCAATCCGCTGAACTGGTTTTGATATAATTCAACAGTAGTCAAATTTACAAATCGGCAAAGCTCTACGGGTAGGCTACCAGTCAGTTTGTTCTCTCCCAGACGCAGCTGCATTAGGGATTTGCAGGTCTTCACACCATAAGGAATATTCCCCACCAGCTGATTGGACCAAAGGTTTAACAGTTGCAATTTTCCAAGCTTGCAAACATGACTTGGTATACTCCCACTGAGAAGATTTTCCGACAGATCAAGCACTGTTAGTCTACTGTAAATTCCGATCTCTGGAGGAATTATACCATTCAGGGAATTATCAAAAAGTTGTAGTTGTTGCAAAGAAGTCAAATATTGGAATTCAGTTGGGATACTGCCATTAAGTTGATTGATGGATAGATCCAATCTCTCTAAATGTCTTAACTGCCCCAGTTCTCGAGGAATATTTCCCTTAAGTTGGTTCTGAAAAAGTTGAAGCAGCCGCAAACCTTTTATGCGACTAAGCTCTGAAGGAATGTTCCCTGTTAACATGTTTTCAGAGAGATCAACCTCAATTGCAGAAGCACAGTTTGCTAGCTGCCATGGGATTGTTCCATTCAAATTATTCCTATACAGATATAGTCTCTTTAGATTTTGCAAGTTTCCAAGCTCCACTGGAATCCTTCCAACCAAATTGATTTCATACAAAGCAATCATCTCTAACTTGTTGCAATTTCCGTATAGTCTCTTTAGATTTTGCAAGTTTCCAAGCTCCACTGGAATCCTTCCAACCAAATTGATTTCATACAAAGCAATCATCTCTAACTTGTTGCAATTTCCGAGCTCATTAGGAATTGAACCCGAGAATCCGTTCACCCACAATCTCAATGTCGTTAAGTTACGAAGCTTTCCTAACTCCTTCGGAATTTCACCTTGAAAATTATTGTGAGTCAATCCAAGAACCTGCAACCTATCACACTCCCATTTCTGGGGGAATTGGACCTGACAGCATATTCTGCCCGGCTCGGAAGACTTTCAAGTTCTTGAGATTCTTAAACGATGTAGGCAATGAACCAGTAAGATTATTGGTATAGATAAGAAGCTCCACAAGAGATGAAAGGTTACCAAGCTCTTGCGGCAGATTTCCACCAATGTCATTCTCAAACAAATAAAGTTTTGTCAAGGACGATAACTTGCCTAACTGCGGAGGGATGTTACCTTGCAAGCTATTCGTACTCACATCCAGAATCTCCAGCTGCGAGCAGTCCCCAAACTCTGGCAGCATCTCACCCGACAGCTCGTTCTTTGAAACCTTAAAAACTCTGAGAGAAGTCAAATTTGCAATGTTGGGGAACAATCTCCCTCTTAAATTCATACCACTGAGATTGAGGGACCATACTCTAGGATTACCAGTGCTGTTTATACACTTTACACCCTCCCAATTACAAGGATTCTCATCCGTGGACACCCAACTTTTCAATTTACCGAAGCGGTCATTCAGGTCTCTTTTAAACTCAAGAAGACAATGCCCTTCTTCATTAAGCCCATCAAGGTGAACCACCAAAAGGGCAACCACAATTGCCCTGGGAATTTTTGTTGGAATTTAATTCCAACTACAACAATGAACAGCTGGACAAGAATCTGATCTGGAGTAAATACTCCATCCATGCTCATCGGTGCATCAAAGTCAAGCTCGATATTTTTGCACATTAATATGCATTAAAGTTTCAATTGAATTCTCCTCTAGACAGCCGACTTGTTTTTTGATAAAAGAATTACAGCCTTACTGCATTAAATACAGAGATAAACATTAGAAGATATTTTGTAATATTTTATTGTTTTAATCAGATATGTTTTAGCATATAAATATCACACAGCAGTTCTGTTTTAAGGTTAGCAGCTGAAGAATCACAGAGAGCAAGGAGAGCACGCAGCAGCGTGAGGAAGAAGAATAATTTCAGAACAATGAAATGCACAGCAGCGCACAGCAAGAGTAGATGCAAGAGCGCAACAGACATCAGAAATTTGAATGTAATTCGTTTTTTATGTTTATCTTTGTGGCGCAGAAGCGTTCCTTGATGAATCTGTTTTGTAATAGAAGTTGTGAAATTTCCTGAGTATGAGGAAGACAAATCTATAACAATTAGTTTATTTTTAATAAACGCAAGTTAATTTTTCCTGTTGTTGTTACACCGTAACTCAAAAAATACTTGACGTAAAAAATTTACGTTGCTGCAACACCACGAACAGCGTTGGTGCAACACAAGTTACAACAACTGAAAAAAAAAACTGTGTTGCTGAAACACCGTTTCCAGCAAGCGATTTTTTGTTTTTCTGTGCAAAAAGAGAGTGCAAAAATAGAGCAATTTTTGTCTGTGTGTTATGGAATTTATCAGAAAATTTCAACATGGTATCAGAGCTAGTCTAGGCACTCAGTGAGTCAAAAACAGAGATTTTTTTTCACTGTAGGAGCTGTAAGAAGTTTGTTGAGCAGAATTTTTTCCAGCAGAGAAAGTTTTTGCTTGTTTTCAAAATACAGTCAGTATCTTTTCTTTACCAATACAGGTTAAGATGGCAGATGCTGGAACATGTTTGACAAATTCCCAACTACCACAGTTTAATGGGAAAAATCACAGTTATTGGTCCATAACAATGAAAGAATTGTTTGCTTCTCAAGGAATATGAGAGCTGGTTGAAAATGGCTATGCTGAACTTGCAGATGCAACAGCACTCGCTGCTTTGATAGTAGCAGAAAGAGACCAGTTGAAGGGTGACAGAAAGAAGGATGCCAAAGCCCTCTTTTTCCTTTTCCAATCAGTACATGAAAGTGTTTTTCCGCGGATTGCAGCAGCAACAAAATCTAAGGAGGCATGGGATATTCTCAAAACTGCCTATCAAGGCATGGAGAAGGTGAAGACTGCAAAGTTGCAGATGCTGAGGAGAGACTTTGAAAATCTCAGCATGAAGGAATCTGATACAATAGATTCATTCTTCACTCAGGTTATTGGCTTGATAACCCAGATAGGATCTCATGGTGAGATTCTTGAAGATAAAAGGATTGTAGAGAAAATCTTGAGATGTTTACCCTCAAGGTTTGAATCTATTGTGGTGGAAATAGAAGAAACAAAAGATCTCTCACAGTTCACGGTAGATGAGCTGAGTGCTTCTCTGTTGTCTCATGAACACAGACTGAGTAGAGGAACATATTCCTCTTTTGAGCAAGCATTCAAGACTCAGATGTCTTTTGGCCAAAGAAGAGGCTGAGGCAGAGCAAATAACAGAGGTCGTGGAAGAAGCTAAAACAGAGGCAGAAATTATCCTGCTAGCACAAGCGGAAGGAGCTACAATCAGAACCAAGGTGAAGGTTCAAGCAAACAGCAAGCTCATGGACAAAGGTATGACAAATCCCAAGTCGAATGTCATTATTGTAAAAAAATTGGGCACTACACCAATGAATGTAAGAAAAAACAAAATGACATGAATAATAGGCAGAATGCTAATTTTGCAAATGAAGAAGATAAGAACCCAAAGAACGTGTTGTTAACATGTAACATAGCAGAAGATTTTTGGTTCTTAGACTCAGGTTGTAGTAATCACATGACTGGAAATATTGCAATGTTTTCTAATCTGGATGAAAATGTGAAATCTGATGTAACAATAGGGACTGATGATAAGATATCTGTCAAGGGTAAGGGCAGAGTCAGTATTCGAGCAAAAAATGGAGAACAGATGATTGTGCTAGAGGTATACTATGTACCTGGTATGAAATGTAATCTTTTGAGCATTGGACAGCTCATAAACAAAGGTTACAACGTGTTCTTCAAAGATAATTTGTGTACTATCAGAGACATACCTCCAAGTAAGAAGATGATTGCACAAGTGCAGATGACCAGCAATAGAATGTTTCCTCTCAAACTCAGGGCAGATTTGAAGGAAGGCAGAACTATTGCGGCTGTAACACAAGAAGTCTTTCAGGAACAAGTGAAAGATGTGAATTGGTTGTGGCATTTGAGATTTGGATATCTCAATTTCGGAGGCCTGAATCTGTTGCATAGAAAGGGAATGGTAAAGGGATTGCCGTTGATTGAGAAACCGGACAGCCTTTGTGAAGGCTGCATCTTGGGCAAGAAACACAAAGAAAGCTTTCCAAAAGGAAAGAGTATAAGGGCAAAAGCACCCTTGGAAATTGTTCACTCTGATGTGTGTGGACCGATGCAAATACCATCATTTGCTGGAAATAGATATGTTTTAACTTTTATTGATGATTACACCAGAAAGACATGGGTGTATATGCTGAAACAGAAGAGTGAAGTGTTTGAGAAATTCCGCCACTTCAAAACTCTTGTTGAAAAGCAGTGTGGGCATTATATCAAAATGCTCAGAACATATAGAGGAGAGTAAATCTCCCAAGAATTTCTGCATTTTTGCAGAGAGAATGGCATACAAAAGCAGTTTACCGCAAGGTATACACCTCAACAAAACGATGTTGTTGAAAGAAAGAATAGGACCATTCTTGACATGGTCAGAAGTATGCTGAAGGCAAAAAAATTGCCATATGAGTATTGTGCAGAAGTTGTTACTTGCGTAGTTTACATCTTGAATAGATGCCCAACTAAAACTGTCATGAACAGAATACGAGAAGAGGCATGGAGTGGTCAAAAGCAAACTGTCACTCACATGAGAGTATTCGGTTTTTTTGCATATGCACATGTACCGGATCAGCTAAGGCAAAAGCTTGATAGCAAGGGGGAGAAGTGTGTCTTTGTTGGCTATTGTGATGAGTCAAAAGCATACAAACTCTATAATCCATCCACCAAGAAATTGATAGTAAGCAGAGATGTGCAGTTCATTGAAGATGAAGCTTGGGATGGAAGCTTGGAAAAAACAATGAATGTGAAGACAATTGTGTCTCATGAAGAAGAAGAGGAAGGGACAGTAGCAAATAATCCTTCCTTGGTGGCTCCTCCTACACCACAGCAAGTTCAACAAACCACACCACAAGCTGGAATTCGAACAGCCTTGAGAAGTCAAGGAAGAACAGTTGCTGTTACACCACAAACAACTGTTGCTGAAACACCACAGGGATCAGATATACCCTCAAGTTCGGATGGAACTCCAAGTACACCAAGAAGACCAAGATTCAGAAATCTGAATGAGATTTATGAACAAGGAGAGGTAAGTAACAATACCGGTCTGAATTCATTATTCGCTTTGTATTGTCATATTGATGACCCAATCCATTTTGAAGATGCTGTAAATGAAGATAAATGGATTGAAGCAATGAATGAAGAAATTGGTGCAATTGAGAAGAGTAAAACATGGGAGTTAGTGGACCTCCATGAAGGCAAGGATGCCATTGGAGTTAAGTGGGTCTATAAGACCAAAAGCAATGCTGAAGGTAAGATTGACAGGCACAAAGCAAGGCTTGTTGTGAAAGGTTACAAGTAGCAGCAAGGCAAAGACTATGATGAAACCTTTGCACCAGTAGCAAGGATGGAAACAGTGAGAACAGTGTTGTCTATTGCAGCACAACACAAATGGAAGATTTATCAGATGGATGTTAAATCTGCATTACTGAATGGAGTGTTAAAAGAAAAGGTTTATGTTGATCAACCTTCCGGCTATGAAGTTGAAGGCCAAGAGCATAAATTTTGTAAACTGAAGAAGGCTCTTTATGGGATGAAGCAAGCTCCAAGAGCATGGTACAGCAGAATTGATGCTTATCTGATTGAGAATGGGTTTGATAAGTGTGATGGTGAACCCACACTCTACATAAAACAAAATGACGGTAAGATTATTATTGTTGTTTTATATGTAGATGATCTGATTTTTACTAGCAATGATGCTTCTCTCATTGCTGATTTTAAAGCAGTCATGAAAAGTGAATTTGAAATGACTGACTTGGGCTTCTTAAGATATTTTCTTGGAATTGAAGTAGACCAAAGTGAAAATGGTGTTTTCATTTCTCAAGATAAATATGTAGAAGCAGTGTTGAAGAGATTTAACATGCAGAACAACAAGGCTGCTGTGAATCCAACAGTAGTGGGTTGAATTTGACCAAAGAAGACAACAGCAAATATTTTGATCCAAAACTGTACAAGAGCATAGTTGGTAGCCTTATGTACTTGACTGCAACTAGGCCGGACATTATGCACGCTGTGAATTTAATTTCCAGATTTATGGAAAGACCGAAAGAGACTCATTGGCAGGCAGCCAAGAGGATTCTAAGGTATGTGAATGGAATGAAGGGGTTTGATATTTTATACTCCTCTTCTGAAATTTTCATGTTGACAGGTTACACTGATAGTGATTGGGCTGGAAGTGTTGATAATAGGAAAAGCACATCCGGATATGTGTTTCATATGGGATCGGGAGCCATCTCATGGGCTTCCAAAAAGCAACCAATTGTGGCTTTGTCAACAGCAGAGGCAGAGTATGTGGCAGCAACAACAGCAACATGCCAAGCAGTATGGCTGAGAAGAGTTCTCAAAGATTTGTGTCATGAACAAGAAAATGGCACAACCATTTACTGTGACAATAGCTCTGCAATAGCATTGTCTAAAAACTCGTTTTTTCATAAAAGAACAAAGCACATAGACACCAAATTTCACTTCATACGTGAATTGGTTAACAATGGTGAGATTGTTTTGCAGCACTACAAAATAGAGGATCAGTTAGCTGACATCTTGACAAAACCATTAGAAAAGAAAGGTTTTGATCATTTCAGAAAATGTCTGGGTATGCAGTAGTTGAAATTAAGGGGGAGTGTTGGAATTTAATTCCAACTACAGCAATGAATAGCTGGACAAGAATCTGATCTGCAGTAAATACTCCAGGCTGATCGGTGCATCAAAGTCAAGCTCGATATTTTTGCACATTAATATGCATTAAAGTTTCAATTGAATTCCCCTGCAGACAACCGACTTGTTTTTTGATAAAAGCATTACCGCCTTGCTGCATTAAATACAGAGATAAACATTAGAAGATATTTTGTAATATTTTATTGTTTTAATCAGATATGTTTTAGCATATAAATATCACACAGCAGTTCTGTTTTAAGGTTAGCAGCTGAAGAATCACACAGAGCAGAGGAGAGCACGCAGCAGCGTGAGGAAGAAGAATAATTTCAGAACAGTGAAATGCACAGCAGCGCACAACAGGAGTAGATGCAACAGCGCAACAGACAGCAGAAATTTGAATGTAATTCGTTTTTGATGTTTATCTGTGTGGAACATAAGCGTTCCTTGATGAATCTGTTTTGTAATAGAAGTTGTGAAATTTCCTCAGTATGAGGAAGACAAATCTATAACAATTAGTTTATTTTTAATAAACGCAAGTTAATTTTTCCTGTTGTTGTTACACCGTAACTCAAAAAATACTTGACGTAAAAAATTTACGTTGCTGCAACACCACGAACAGCGTTGCTGCAACATAAGGTACAGCAACTGAAAATAAACTGTGTTGCTGAAACACCGTTTCGAGCAAGCGATTTTCTGTTTTTCTGTGCAAAAACAGAGTGCAAAAACAGAGCAATTTTTGTCTGTGTGTTATGGAATTTATCAGAAAATTCCAACAATTTTCAGGTACCCTCATGTTGTTGGGCGTCTGCTTATCTTGACACAAAGGACTTGTGGTGTCTGTTATGAATAGGGGGCGTTCAACTATTCAAATACAATCCTAGAATTGCAGTGCAGTTGGAAAAAACAAAAGGGAAAACCAACAAAATCAATTCTCTCCTGCAAAGCTAGTGGCAATGAAATTGTCTTAATAAACAATACTAATGTGAATGCCAATGCAATTGAGTCAATGGTTTGTGGATTGAATACCAGATAGTGCACATCTTGACATTCCAGCCTTCAATCATTCGGTCCAACTGCATCTATTATCAGCCAGTAGGACAAAGAACCGGAAATTTCGTGTAAAGAAAGGAAAAGGAAAATGAGGGAGTCCACTGTAATCCACACATAAACGTCATAATTAGGTTGACTATCACAAGCCCTTGTGCTTCTGGATCCATTTTCTGGATCCATTTTCTCGCTCACAGTTAGTCGCCACGCTTACTGCAACCCTTTTTCTTTTTCTCTTCTTTGACTTGGAAAGGAAAGAAGGAAAATTGTGAAGAACAGTTATAGTGAAAATAAGAGAGACTCAAATTCAATAGAAATTGCAAATTTAAATTGTAATGAAATCTTTTATTAAACCCGAATAATTGAAATTTTCGATTTTGGGATATAACAATATGAAATTCTCGAAAAAACCCAAATGATGATGTCAAAAAATGAGATGACATGAATGCCCCCTGTACTATACCCTCGTTTATCCTTGGATTCTCTGGTCGCGTCGCTGTGCTGATTCAATGCATTGGGAGCTTTTTTTTGGTTGGTTAAATCAATTCTTGCTTTCTTTTTTTTGGGTTCATGTCAAAAATCTCAGTCTCTGTAATAATTTTAACAATAGTGTACAAAGAAGTGTTTTTTAGTTTAGTATGCAAGTTTTTAGTTTATGTTATAATTTTAACAATAATTGTATAGAGAAGTGTTTTCTAGTTCAGTATGTAAGAGATGTAATGTTTTTTCCTGTAAATATTTTGACTTGATTTATGAGAATCCATGGTATTTTTCTGACTCAATATGTAAGAGATGTTGTAATGTCTTGTTATGCTTTCCATTTATAAATAATGAAAGTACATATTTCAGAGAACATAATCGAGGGAAGACTTTATCCATGTATTAGATTAACTTATTGTCACATGTGCAAAAAGCAAATATTGTAACCTCCATGGCAGACTCAAAAAATAACATACTTTAAAGTGAGGGGAGAGCAGTACCTTGTAGACTAGGAGAACAAAAACATTAGGACAAAACATATGACTTGCTCTATGAGAACCCATAGTATTCATGTGGAATATAACCTAATTTAAGGGGAGAATTAAATCTCTTGAGATAGAAATATCTTAATATGCAAAGAGATCTCTCTTAACACTTGGATATTTGATCCCTCTTGACACTTTGTAGATCCTAATTAAAATGGATCTAGACTAGTCTATTGTTTATTTAAATATAATCTTATTAGAAAAGAGAGCTTCAAAATTTTAGATTTTTTTATTATTATAAGTATTACATAATTTTTTTTACTACAAATATTATGTATATATTCAACATTTAGTAAGACATTTTTTGGTGTTACAATTGAATGAAAAAATATGATTAAATTTATTAAATAACTTGTATTTTAGAAATCAAAATTTATAATTATTTATGTTATTAAAATTTTTTTAATCATACAGATAATTTCCAATTCTCAAATTTGAATTCTTACCGACCCCTTGCTATAATTATCTTTTTAACTTACATCAATATCCTATATTCACTAATCATTTAATTTATATAGTTAAATTAATTTAATTCTATTACAACTTTAAATCAAATTATCATCATCATTATATAAAATATTATTTTACTATTTTAACCAATAAAGTTACAACAATATTTTCATCATGAGTTGCCTCACTAAAATGACACATCATTAGAAAAATAAGTAACTATATTACAACTTTAAATTAAATTATCATCATCATTATATAAAATATTATTTTATTATTTTAACCATTAAAGTTACAATAGTGCTTTCATTATGAGTTTCCTCACTAAAATGACACATCATTAAAAATAAGTAAATTTAGCAGAAAATATACTAGCATTTGCACCAAAAGGTGCAAAGGAGTGGGATGAATGTGGAAGGAAATAATTAAGTAAAAAGTATGGACAATGAAATGCAATCAAAATTTGAGTTTCTATATATCTTCTAAAGAATGTAGTAGGAGGTTAAATTTAAGAATTACATTAACATAAACCTCCTATAACAATGACAATCCTTGCAGGCACAACTTACATAACAAAGGAGTTCAATTTCTTTAGTTATTTCAAAATGGCATGAAATATTTTCTAAACATATATCAAAGTGCTTAAGGGTTGGGCATATGCATCCAATGTCGTTGAAAGTGGTTGGTTTAATAGAAACGGTGAAAATGAAGTGGCAACATTTGATCTTAGTGGAGATATCTATGAAGGATTGTGGCTCGCTTGAAAGGAGGCAAGGGTCCTTTGCTATTACACCCAAGAGTTTAGTTGCAACATCATTGAAAGAAACAACATTTTCCACATGGCCAATGTGGTCATGCAAGTCAAGATGGAATACATAGTGGTAGTCACATTCAAGGAAGGAACTGTTGCATTTCATGTAATGCCACATGTTGTTGGATTGTTGGACAACCTTTTTCATGCATTTCATCCCATCAATGATAAGGGGGCATGTAAAGAAGTAAAAATATTCCATGTTAATTGTTGTAGCAATAGCACATATGACAGTCCATAGAGCTTTCTCAAAGAGGGACATTGAAACAAGTTGATCAATTATTATTTTTTAAGGGCCTATTAGAGACACTTGTGTATTTTGGACTCAATGAAGGTGAGGATGACCTCAATGCGGCGTTTCCTAAAACCGTTGTTGGAGCTGGTGTGTTTCAACAATATTCGGGTTTATAAGAAGGCAAGTGGTGGGGATAGTTCCAATAGTCCTTCCATTGAACTGAACAACACAACCCCCTTTGATTTCAGGGACAAAAGTGGTTCTTAAGGTGTGAAGGTAAAAATGTTTGCCCCTATTGCACACCCCATAAGGTGACATCGATGTTGTAGCCTAACATGTCACGCAAGGCCAAATTTTTATTAGGATTTCCCAAGCCATTAACTAACGTAAGATGGATGTAGGAGAAGTTGAACTAATGGCACCAAGAACAGCAACATTTGAGTTGATAATTGTAATGTTGATTGAACATTTTGGGGTGAAATGAAAGAAATGGGAAGGAATTTATTGATCATCATGTATGCACTAAGACACCGTTGATGTGAAGAAAATAATGATTTCAAATGAGCTATTCAGATGGCTGTAGTTGGGATTATGATTATGAAGAGAAACTATCTACTTCGGTGGTTGCTTACTCGCTCATGAAACTTTTGCATTGCAACATTTGGTTATGACCCGAGTGAGATGACTAATGGAAAATTGTGCAAGTAAATAGCTAAATGACCACAAAATTTATACAATTCCTTATTTAATTATGTTGTTATTGAAAAAATTGTTGGTTTATTACGTTGACATGTTGGTGTGAAGATGAAATGAATCAGTTTTCACACCTTTGGTTTGACGCGTTGGGTCATTGCAATGCAGAGGACAACTTCAAAGAGCTAGACCAAAATGTTGCAACTTAAATGTTCCATAGAAATGTTGGCAACCATTGGGGAAAAGGAGGAACCCTTAGTTGTACCTTCAATTTCTTCATAACAAGATCCTTTAAAGGTAAGAAAAGTGGAGATAAGACAAATTTTAATGAGGTTAATTGTTTCAAGATCGATGAGTTTGAAGACAAGATTTAGAGCTTCTATAATGGGAATTTTGGTCAACAAATAAGTTATCTCAAAACTTTGCCATGATGTGATGCTCATCAAAATTTAAGTGATTTTTTTAAATAATGTATTAAAAACATCAAATAAATAGAAGAGTTTTTTTTATCCACAATGATAGATAAAGTGTCCATTCAAAAATATTAAACATGTCAAAAACTCCTACCATCTATTTTAAAAAATTATTAAAAAAATACAATATTAATATTAATAAATAAATAAATATATTGTTTGCATTAACAAACTTAAGATACTATATAATCAATATATTAAAGAATTACTAATTTCTTTCACATATATAATAAACCTACTATATAAAATAACCTTACTCTCTCAAATTATAACATTACTCTCTCAGATTATTTGTATTTATAACATTACTCTCTCAGATTATTTGTATTTATTGTTATTATATATATGTCTCTACCAAAAGTTTTACTTCCACAACTCAATTTAAAAACATTTCATATTATCACTATTTTTCCATCTTTCCATCTTTTATTATGTGATAAAATATCGTTCTCCCATGGGAACTAATGAATGCATTGATAAATGACCTTTTTATTAAAAAAGTGTACCCATGTACACACCATTATATTCAAAGTCCCAAAATGCAACCCATCCTCATGGTTCTATCCAAGCTCCCCCTCATTTCTATCCAAGTTCCCCCTCATTTGAAGTCACCCACTTGGTAATTAATACTCTGGTGTTATTTGATGTATTGCACTTTGTTTTCGAGAAATTCCACATATTAATTAATGCTCTAGTGTTATTTGGTGTATTACATTGTTTCAAGATTTTTCAAGACACTGAATATATTAAAAAAAAGTATTTTAAATAATAATTATTTATCAAATTGAAAAAAACCAATCTAAATATAAAAGAATTAGATTAAATTTAAAAAGAATAATATGAATTCATAAAAATTAAAATTCTAAAAATTAAATTAATCTTTAAAACCAAAGCTAATATTGCCTAAATTTTATTGTAACTCAGACCAGAAATGCAATATGATAAGAAAAATTAATAAATTTCAAAGTTATGAATATATAAAAAATTGGCATACTAACTCAGACCAAAAATGCAATATCACAAGAGATTAATAAATTTCAAAGTTATGTAAAAAATTGGCATACTTCTTTGTATTTATTAAAATAAGGAAGGAGGCTAAGTAAATGAGAAGAAAATTACTAACTTTTGAAAATTACATTAATCCTGAAAGCCAGCTTTAGCCTAAATTTTATTGTAATTCACACCAGAGATGCAATATCACAAGAGAGATTAATAAATTTCAAAGTTATCAATGTACAAAAAATTGACATATTGTTTTGTAATTACTAAAATGAGGAAGAAGGAGGCAAAGTAAATGAGAAGAAAATTACAATTTTTTATTATTTATAAACAGATTAGTAGTACCGATAAAATCGAACATATTTTTATTCTTTTGAAGTTTGGCAAGATTATATCTTTATCATTTTTTTTGTATGTTTGGCAAGACTACATTTTCATCATGTCTAATATATCCCCCTGGCAGGGGATTGAACTTGGGACTTCACATAGAATTGAACTTGGGACTTCACATCAAGGAATGTCTTAACATAACTGCCTATCACCAGACATGGTAAACAAAATCAAACATACTTGATTTCTAATAATCAACATCAATATTTTCCAATGAAAAGTTTTTGCATGGAACTAGGACTACTAGGTGCATGTACAACTTGTCTATATATTATTCTAAGGCATCACTGGATGCAAAAATAGTAGAGAACAAAATATAAATCCTAAAAGAAGCTAGATTCGAAACTAAGTGAAAACGTTGGCAGCAAGGCACAAATCAACTTTATTCACACCATGAAAGATTCAGCTAAACTATTACTGAGAGATTCAGCTGAACTATTACTGATTAGACCTAAAAGAAAAAGAAGAATATGAAAGTGTGCCATGGCACAAACTATTGTGGATCAATTCTGCTTTGGGTCCCTCCCCAGCGTCTACAAGAGCAACATGCAATGGTTAAAAATGATCTAGATTGAGGGACCCTACTCTAGGGTCACCAGTGCTCTTTATGCACTGGGATTCTCATCGGTTGACACCCAACTTTTCAATTTACCAAAGAGGTCATTCAGGTTTCTTTTAAACTCAAGTAGACAATGCCTTTCTTCATTAAGCCCATCAAGGTGAACCACCAAAAGGGCAACCACAATTGCCCTCAATACACTACTCTGGGAATTTTCAGGTACCCCTTCATGTTGTTGGGCGTCTGCTTATCTTGGCACAATGGACTTGTGGTGTCTGTTATGAATACGGGGGTTTAACAATTCAAATACAATCCTAGAATTGCAGTGAAGTTGGAAAAAAACAAAAGGGAAAACCAACAAAATCAATCCTCTCCTGCAAAGCTAATGGCAATGAAATTGTCTTAAAAAACAATACTAATGTGAATGCCAATGCAATTGAGTCAATGGTTTGTGGATTGAATACCAGATAGTGCAATCATTCCAGCCTTCCATCATTGGGTCTCCTCTTTCCTAGAATTCCAATTTCCAACTGCATCTTTTATCAGCCATTAGGGCAAAGAACCGGAACTTTCGTGTAAAGAAACAAAAAGGAAAATGAGGGAGTCCACTGTAATCCACACATAAACGTCATAATTAGGTTGACTATCCATTTTCTGTATCCATTTTATCGCTCGACAGGACTTCAATGCAGCGTTCTAGACATCTAGACATTCCATCCTTCAATGGGTTGACATTCCACATCTAGACATTCCAGCCTTCAATGATTGGGTCTCCTATTTCCTCAAATTCCAATTTCCAACTGCATCTGTTATCAGCCATTAGGGCAAAGAACAAGAACTTTCGTATAAAGAAACGAAAAGGAAATGGGGCAATCCACTGCATTGCACACACAAACGTCATAATTAGGTTGACTATCACAAGCCCTAGTGCTTCTGGATCCATTTTATTGCTCGACAGGACTTCAATGCAGCGTTTTGGACAATCAGTTGGTCGCCACGCTTACTGCAACCCTTTTTCATCCTTCTCCTCTTTGACTTGGAAAGTAAAGAAGGATAGTCTTAAAGGTGGTCGTCAGAAATAAGAACATGAATGCCCCTGTACTGCACCCTCTATCCTTGGATTCTCTGGTCCCTTCGCTGTCCATTAAACGCATTGGGAGCTTTCTTTCTCCTTGTAATAGTCTACCACAATAATCTATTGTTTATTTGAATGTGAATGCATCCAAAATCTCAGTCAACGACAATAATCCATTGTTTATTTGAAAATGATTGCATCCAAAATCTCATATATTGTTTATTTGAAAATGATTACATCCAAAATCTCAGTCTACCACGATAATCTATTGTTTATTTAAATATGATCTTATTAGAAAAATTGATTAGACTCTTTTTTTTTTTTAATTTTTTTAATACAAACAGCATTGGTTTTATTCCAGATTTAAAAAATATTCTTTGGTGTGACAATATAATCAAACGTTGATTAAAATTTATTAAATCGCTCCTATTTTATAAATAGATATTTATAATTTTTAGGTTATTAAAAAGTTTTAAATTTTAAATCGGTAGATGACTTTCTCAAATTAAATTTTTATAAAAAAAAATTATAATTATTTCATAAGGTGTTTTCTTTAAAAAGACTTTCCTGAATGTCACCTTGGATCACTATGCATTTTCAGATTTAATATTAAATGATTGAACAAAAATCAGTTATCAAATTAATAATCAGTTATAATATTTTTAAATTAACAATCGATTAATAGTTAATAATAATTAACCAAAAAATAAAAATTTAATTCATAAGAAACTCGTTTTAACAGTTTGCCTTAACTGTCTTCGTATTCAAAGATGGAAATAGCAGAAACTCTCTTTCTTGATAATGCAGAAGTTGGTTTAAAGAGCATTTAATGAAGGATCAGAGAGTTTAAATGGCTTCATAGCTTCATACGCTTCTTATTATACACTTCGCTAAAGTTAGGGAACTTCTGATACATTGTTATAAGTGTGGTTAGATTTATATAAAGTAATTTGTCTGTATTTTAGATCTCCATTCATTTATTGATTGCTCAGCAAGTAAGTTTGCATCAGTACCTTACCTATGTTGCCTGCGGTGATGCCTCTCTTTCTAACTTTGCCTTTCGTAAGCCATCCTTTGGGCAACCAATCTGGGGATTCAACGTACATATCAGGTTCCCTTCGTCCATATTACGCGCGTGTACAAGCCCCACAATTTCCTACCTGCTTTTCGGAGCACTGGTTTTCAGATTTTAAGCTGTGTGTATCATGGTGAACTGTCGGGTATTATTTTTCATTTTCCGATTTAAACTAATTCTCTCTATTACTATCCCTTAATTCTCTCTATTCCTATCCTTAGGTCAAATATCCTTAGGTCAAGTCAAGCCTTTATTTCTATTTTTTAGTCCAGTCTAGTTAAATATAGTCGTTTCCTGGCCTATTGTAGCTGTTTTTAGTCAAATATAGTTGTTGGAGGATCTTCTCTCTCCCTATTTAACATGCAAACCATGATCTGGTTCTTCAACTTTTACTCAGGGGGAAGATACTGTCTTAGCTGTAATGGCACATCATTGTCCAGACCAAGAATTCCCCAATCAAAAAAAACTAAAACAAAATTATTCCCTTTTCCTCTTCTGAAAGAAAAGAATTTGGTGGAATATACAAATCATCCTCCCTTAGTTATTTTTGGGTCTTTATCCTCTAATTTGTTTTCTCAACATGATACAGAATTAAGACGCCAATTCATCATCTAATTAATAATATGATTTACGCAGAAACCTCTATCATATAGTTTTTTCCTTATTATTTATTTTTGACAAAATTTCGGAAAGATTCTCAAACTTCCTCTTTAATCTCTTTTGTGAAGATAACTTCCATAGTTGGATTCCAATACATATGCGTATGTCTTTCACTGTTAAGGAAGTACACATCATGTCCTCCTGTGTTAAGGAAGTACAGATCAGGCAGCGTTTGGACTTGCAGGAATTAGAAGGCTGAAAAGCTATGGTAGAAAATCTTATTATTTTTACAATAGTTTCCTTTTATATATATATATATATATAAAAGGTCTACTTATATATATTTATACAAAATATTCCTTTCCAGGTACCACGTGCCTTGAAATTAGATATTTTATATATCTTTAAATTTCAATGACGAGTTTCACCAGGCTTATTTTGGTCGAGAGTTTGTGAATTTACAGATTCTATTATAATAATGAATCACGTTATATTTTTTATTTTTTAATTAGTTGATATGTGGAGTTTTCCAATTATTTACCCCTTTTTTTTCACTGTAGAGGGAGATTAACCAACCGCACCATCTTTTTGATAGACACTCCTCAAAGCACTTTCTGTTGGTGTATTTTTCATTTTTCATATGTATTCTATGCATTGTATTTTTTTACTGTAAAAGAATACACATGATTCATACAAATTTGAAGGCCATGGCCATTTGGCTAAGAGTTGAGATTTTCCATGTTTAAAATCATGATATTTGTTTCTTTGATGAATGTGATTGTTGAATTCAGAAATTAATGTGAAAATGATATAATTATTAAATTGAAGAAGTGTTGTTCATACCATTTTTTGAATTAATTTATTGTTTTTAGAATTATTGAAGTATAAATATTCAAATATAGAAATGTCAAATTTAAATGAAATAAATATTAGAAATAATATATATAGAATATGAAAACCCTTGTTCTTTAGGGGTAGCCTATTCTTTTTCCATGTTTAAAATCATGATATTTGTTTCTTTTGATGGATGTGATTGTTAAATTCAGAAACTAATGTAAAAATGATACAATTATAAAATTGAATAAGTGTTGTTCATACTTTTTTTAATTAATTTATTGTTTTTAAAAGTATTAAAATATAAATATAAAAATATAAAAATGTCAAATTTAAATGAAAGAAATATTAGAAATAATATATATGGAATATGAAACCCAAATCCACAAAGATCACAATGATTAAAAAAATCTTTTACGAATAGAAACATCTATATATAATTCAGAAAATGGACGTGTATGTTCATATTGCGTAGGTAGCGTAGGTTTATAGTGGCAGCCAATTAGATTTGATCTTGGGTCTGTTCAGGATGTATGTTTATATTGCAGGGGGTTGCACGTAGTGTAGGTTTATAGTGGCAGCCAGTGAAATTGGCAGCCAATTAGATTTGATCTTGGGTCTGTTCAGGATGTATGTTTATATTGCAGGGGGTTGCACGTAGTGTAGGTTTATAGTGGCAGCCAGTGAAATTTGATCCTAAATCTGTTCAGGATAATTATCCTAAATTAAAAAAAAAATTAAAAAAAACTCAGTTCTCTAGTTAATAATAAATTATCATATAATAACAAAAGCAGAGAACTACAAAAGGGCAGGGACTCTTTGTCAAAAGGAAAGGATTATTCCTTATCCTCGTGTATGTTAATCATTTTGCACATATTAAAAAATGTTAAAAGCCCACGCTCTCAAAGAGTCGATAAGGATTGAAACTCATGCCCTCCCTATGCCTTTCCCCGATATCATCCTTCCACATTTCGATTTCTTTTCAATTGCAATGGTGGCTCTATAAATTGGTCAAATGTATCTGCCTATACCATGGCAATTCCCTTCAAAGCACTTAGTGCAGCTGTCCAAACTATCCATAAATATGAGATTATGTTTTAACATTATTTTACGTTTTTGGTAAAGGATATATTGTTATGGTTTGAAGTCAATGTAGTTTTTATAAGGTTTTTATATACTTTAACTAAATATGTACATTATATTCTATGAAGCAATCGTTTACTTAAATCTATTTTATGTTTTTATGTTTACTTAAATCTATGTTTTATATTAAATTAGAGTAAAACTTAAATTATTATTAATCAATTTAATTAAAAAATTGATCAAAAGATGATTAGTAATTTGAACAACATCTTTCTTAACTTCTTATTGGGGATTTTCTTGAAGTTAGGTTTAATTTATAAAATACTACTTTCCATTTCTAAATAAAATAAAAAATAATTTTTATAAGTATAATATGAATTATTATCTATTATTATTATTATTAATGTCCCTTTAAAATATATATGATTACAAATATTATCAATTATATTAAAGTTTTCCATTTCTACTATTGTAATTTGGGTGGATATTTGTAATTATATTTTTTTTAACAAAGCCTCTGAGAAAAATTTTGTTAGAAAAAACCACCACAGATCTACATGGTGGGAAGGAGCACAAAAAGAACACTACACTGTCATCAAAGAAGAATATTCTAGAGAAAATTCTGAGTCACAAGAAATCAAGGAAGAAGGAAACAACTCTGAAAGCAAGCAAGGAGAAAGCCCGCCCCAACAAATCAACATTTATGAGGATTTGAATACCGCAGAAAATAAATCTTCATTTAACAGCAAAGCAGATCTCCTAAACCAAACTTCTCCGACTATAGATCGCGAAGCTAAGACACCAATGTCCCAAGAACCAGAAGAGATGAAGGAGATGCAAGACAAAGGAAGTTGGAAGACCGTAGAGAAAAGAAAGAAAGCTACAACACCAATCTCGCCAAGAAAGACGAGGAGCCAGACAAGTAAAAATTAAGAAAATTGTAGGTCCGATAGACCAATTTGGTCTCAGTGGACGTTAACCATCATCATCATCATCATCAGTATATATTAGAAATATTTTTATTTTACAATAAATAAGTTAGGTAATTTAATTATGTCTAAATTTTTTTCCACAATAGAACAATTTACACTACATCCATTGAGACGAGTGTCATGTTTCAAAGCTAAATGCAGAGCTTTATTTCCATCTTGATATATGTCATTGATTGGAGCAACATATGCTAACTAAACATCTAGAAGTGCATCATCATTTTCCTAGACAACTCGAATTGAAGGAGGCAAATAATTTTTTGAATGAGCATTCCAACTCTGGACAAACTAGAGAATACATTCTATGATTTTTCTTGTAAGTCTACAGTTACTCTATGGATCATAATTGTCCTTCTTTTATAAGTTACAAGTTAAAAATTAGCGTTAAGTATATATGGCTATGTCCATCTGAGATATCCTTCCAGGAATTGAATAGGGTCGCAAACGTTGTGGTAAAATAATCAAGTTGTAGAGCTGGGGAAATTACTGTGAGGGACAATAATCCTTTCTGTAATTTTAAAGATGGCTTATGTTTTTGTGGGGATTATTAGTGATGGTAAAACTAAGGAACAGTGTTTCATCATTTTAAAGATGGCCTATGTTCGTGTGGGGATTATTAGTAATGGTAAAATGAGAAAAATTGTAAGCACAAACTAAATGATTTTTTGTGCATAAGCTAAGAGTAAATCTTCATAGAAAGATAGATTCCCAAGTAATATTGTCGTAGTTGTAGGTCATGACCACCTTGAAGAAATCTTATTAATAATAAAGAAGAGTGGTGGAAGTATAAAAATGCTCATAGGAACAAGAGAGACCCCTCTACATTATGTTGTGAACAATAACCATTTTGCATGTGTTGCTCTCTTTCTCAGACATGGAGCCAATAGAGATGTAAAAGGTTTGAGAAATCAAATTCCTATTCAGCTTGCATATTCATCTATGATGAGTGCATTGTAGAGTCTGCATGATGAAGAATTCCTTGATGAAGCATGTGATAATATTATAACGTCTCAAAGTTGCATTGTATCTTCCATTAAGAAATCTTCAACAAGGTTCAAATATTCATATTCCGAGAAATCATGCAAGACTTATTCAATGCTTCTAGGTAGTTTGTCTACTTCCAAACATGTATCTTCTTTGCAACCTGTTTCTCTTCCTGGAAATCCTCCAATGGAAAAATCTTTCTCACAAATTGTTGCAGAGGCTCCACAAAAGTTCCAAGTAGAGCCTTCCTCACAATTCCCTTCTTCCAACGGATAGGAATGTGAGTAGGCCATAAATTCAACTTGGGAAATGGTCTACAAAAAGTCGCTCAATCATATAAATAGTTCAAATTCAGCTTCGAATGTGAAAGAGATACATGTTACTTATCTAGTTATGTTGCCTCCTTACAACTTTATTTCTATACATTTGTATATTTATTCATGTGTTAATAACTTAATACAACTTTAATTGTTAGTGTTTTGTAACATGAATGGTTCAATGGATACTAATGATTTTTTGAAGTTAGAAAAAGGAGTTTTACATTATTCTTGTGACCTTGATTCTAATGAGATGTTGCGGCCTTTTATTAGGTTCTGGAAAATTCACACTTGTGGATGTTCATGTTATTGATTGGGAAGATCGGTGTTTAGGTTTACATTTTGCAAGTTTTTACCATTCTCATAAATGTGTTGATCTTCATCTGAACAAGGGGGCAAATCCTTTTCTCGTGGCATTCAAGGATGCCTCTAGAGGAAGCTTCATGGAGTCCAAGCCTTGATGTTGACTGGGACTTCATGAATTGTCACTTCAACTGGCAATGGACACTTTCAAGCATTTAATATCTCACATGAAACTGATGCTTATGATTTAAGACAATTGAATAACATTTTGTTTACTAATTTTTATCATCGATAATTTTTTATATGCCTCGATGCTTCTCAAATATAATTTATGTCTTATGGTGTTGCCTTAGCAACATTTGGTGCAATTGCTAGTTATCTTACTTACATTAAATGTCTTAAACCTATCAATATTCATTGTCTTAAACCTATCAATATTCGTTATGTGTTGTCTCACTAAAATGACGCATTATTATAAAAGCATAACCATGAGTAAGATCATAAGAAGTTACTTTGATGGAGAATATGTAATCGTGCTTTATTCCAAACAAGAGCCACTTGGTGGCATGTCATTGCTTATTTGTATATATAAATTAGCTTTATATAGTTTTTAGTTTATCTTGTTTAAATGATATGTGTAAATATTAAATTATTTGAAATAAAAAGAGACTTCATTGAATATTTATATATTTCAAATTCCAATTACATTTTTATTTTAAAATTTCAATTACATTTTTACATCACAATGGATTGATAAATGCAAATAATTTTTAGCTATACTTGACTTAGAAATGTAATTATTTGAAAATGATTTTAGATGATTTATTAATTAAACTTACATAATTTGACTAGTCAAATATAAATCAAATATATCCTTAATATCATCAACTAAAGGTTTATAAATATCTATAGAACAAGATATTTTTGTGGAAATTTTATTTAAAAAAATTGGAAATGTTACTAGTTTTCCTAGTTAGAACATATTTATAATCATATCAATGTTCCATTCAAAAAAGCTTAAAAAAATAATATTAATGTGAATGCCAATGTAATGGCAATGAACATGTCTCAAAAAATAATTAGGCTTAATGAGACTAAAATTGAATCCTAAGAGTCTAAAATTTGTAAGAGCATTTTATTACCCGCAATGTTGTTGAACCTAGCATAAAATTATCCATCTTCTCATACCAAGCTCTAGGAGCTTGTTTGAGACCATACAAAGATCGCCTAAGCCTATAGACAAGTCAATAATCCTAAAGACAAAACCAGGGAGTTGCTCCATGTAAATCTCCTCTTGTAGATCACCATGTAGAAAAACACTCTTAACATCCATTTGGTAAACTGACCAACCTTGGGAGGCTACAAGAGAAAGCACAAGACAAATAGAATCCATCTTGGTGATAGGAGAAAACGTCTCAGAATATTCAATTCCTTCAACCTATGAAAATCCCTTAGCCACAAGGTGTGCCTTACGTTTCTTTACATATCCATTTGTTGCATATTTAGTTTTGTAGACCCACTTGCAACGAACCAACTTGCATCCCTTTGTAAGAGGAACAAGATCCCAAGTATGATTATTCATCAAAGAAGAATACTCTTCTGTCATGGCAACTTCCTACTCACATTTTCCAATAGCATCAAAAAATTGTTGTGGATCCTCCAAATTGACATGACTCAAAAGAAAGATTCCTTAAAATATCCCAAGTATGATTATTCATCAAAGAAGAATACTCTTTTGGCATGGCAACTTCCTACTCAAGTTTTCCAATAGCATCAAAAAATTGTTGTGGATCCTCCAAAATGACATGACTCAAAAGAAAGATTCCTTAAAATATCCCAAGTATGATTATTCATCAAAGAAGAATACTCTTTTGGCATGGAAACTTCCTACTCACGTTTTCTAATAGCATCAAAAAATTTTTGTGGATCCTCTAAAATGAAATGACTCAAAGGAAATATTCCTTAAAATTTCTCTTATGAATACTCCTCCTAAAGGAATTATCTAGAACAGGGTGCTATTTTACAAGTACTGATGGAAGATTTTCTTCTATTTGGGGAACTTCAATAGAGTTTTCTTCTTCTGCCAAATCTATAAAAGCATCACAATGATTAAAACCATAGTCAACAATTTAAGATGAAGTAGTAGGGGAAGAAGATGATCCGGGACTAATATTTTCATCAAAATGAACATCTCTTTGCAACAAAAAACATCTCTTTGGAACAAAACTTCCTTAGAGTTAAGATCAATGAGTTGATAAGCTTTCATGTCTTCACAGTAACCAACAAATATCAATTGTTAACTTCCATGTAAGAGTATTCATTTACTCACAATCTTATACTAGAACGTACAGGGAAATCTCCAAAAGAAATTGCGCTTCTGCCAAAAAAAGATGTCATAGAACTCTTGATGCTAAAGTTGGCTTGGCGGAAATGATAAATTCAGCATGGTAGAAAAAACATGTCGTCTAAAATGATAACCTTCGACTCCAAAGGGAGAGCGAGTGTATACTTGATGCTACCCACATGCCCATAATAGCTCGTGTTGTTCATCCCAATCTCATCCAATCATGGGCATCATCATCATAATCTTGGTCACTTGAGAACCTCCTACCCAAATTCAGAAAATGTAAGAAGATCCATAATAATAAAAAAATTAACAGAGGAAGAAAAAGTTCAACAGAGCAAGAATCACCTGCCTTGATACCATGTAAGAGCATTTTATTACTCACTATGTTGTTGTGTACAAGAAAATAGAAGACCTTCATTACATAGTAATGGAGGAACTCACGTTGTCTGTTAAAAATAACTATGACAATTGGAAAAACGCAAGTCCATATGTAAACTTACAACTCACCATACTTAGCTCATAGAGAAATGAAGAGTTGGAAAAACTAACTCTAACAAAATTGTCTTTACTAATACAAAGAAAATAAAATTTGAATACCCATGCAATTGAGTCAATGGTTTGTGGATTGAATACGAAATAGTGCACATCGCATTCAGTCAATGGTTTGTGTATTGAATACCAAATAGTGCACATCTCCGAATTCCAGCCTTCAATCATTGGGTATCCTCTTTCCAAGTTCCAAGGGCCTTTGTTATCAACCATGAGGGAAAAGAGCCGAACTTTCATGTAAAGAAAGGAAAAAGAAAATGAGGCAACGCACGGTAATCTACGTACAAAAGTAATAATTAGCTTGATCGTAACAAATCCTCATGGTTTTGGATTCATTTCCTCATGTTCTTTGAATAATATGTTATAATAATGGTTATGGATTCATTTATAATAATTTTTTAAAGTGCAAAATACAATATATTATTTTTAATTGTTTAAATTGTATTTTTGAATGCTAAATAAAATATATATAAGACTAAATAAAAAATTTAACCATAATTTTATTTCTATATATAAATATATATGAAGTTGATATTGACTTAAATTATGTTACACATTTTTTAATTCTAATTACTTTACGATATATTTAGTTTTTTTTAAAGAGAAAGAATAGATGAAACAACTTACACATCCCCTCATATTGAGATGTAGAATGAGGTTTTTACACATCCGCTCGTACTGACATGTAGAATGAGCCTCTCAGCTCAATAATCTATTTCTTATTTAAATATGATCTTAAGATCTTATTAGAAAAAGAGCACTTCAAAACTTTGGAAATTTTTTTACAAACATTATGTATTCAAGATTTAATAGAATATTTTTTGGTATTGCAATTTAATAAAACATTACGATTAAATTTATTAAATCGAATGTATTTTATAAATACAATTTTATAATTATTTTGTCATTATTTTTTTAATAACATAAATGATTTCCAATTCTCAAATTTAAATTCTTACTAACCCCTTATCATAATTATATTTCTTACTTATATTAATATCTTAAATCTATCAATATTAATTAATCATTTAATTTATATAACTTAACTAATTTAATTATATTCCAACTTTAAATTAAATTATCATTATCATTATTATATAAAATAAAATTTTAAATAAAATTTTATAATATAATTATTGTTTTATTAGTTAACCAATAACATTACATAACTCTTTCCATTTAGCAGAGAGGCTCATTCTATAGCCCAGTATGATGTGTAACTCTGTTAGACCATAATCAAAGTTGAAATTTTGTGCCAAAGTAGAAAAATCTAAAAATTAAAAAATAAATTAAATAACTATACAAAACATTTAAATAATGTATGTTCATTAAAAAAAAATCAAATGAAGAAATTAGATCCCTCTCGATTCATGTCAGATCCATATTTAAAATGTCTCTATGCTCGTTATAAGTTTCCTAGTAAAATGACACAACATTAGAAAAAGATGACAAGTGAGGTCATCAAAAGTAAATTTGGCTCAGAATATGTATTCTCCCATCATTCCAAAGAAGGTTTAATATTGCATATAACATTTAGGATGATGTGAATTTGGTAAGATAAACATTGATCGTAGAACCTCAACTAAACAAACTTAAGTTGGACCATATAATTTCTAGAGAAATTTTGACATGATTAAACAAAAGTATGGTAATAAATTATTTAGCTAATCTAGAATAAATTTACAAAATAAATATCCTTAGTTAAAGGAAGTTTGGTTTCGGCATCTAAATTAAGGAAAAAATTGCATAATAGATAACCATTAAAGTTGACATCTATGTTAATTTTTTTTTAGCAATGGTATCTATGTCAAAGAAGCCTTACCTTGTCATCTAAAACATGGTGAATTTGGTGGAAGAAATATCTCTAACTCTCGAAGTCTAAGCCCAAGAAATTTTAGTTCTAGTATCTAAATCAAGGTGAATTTGGAGGATTAGATACCCCAACGTAGAGTTGAGATTGAAGAAGTATGGGCTTGCCATGTAAAAGAAATAATAAAGGGAATTGATATGTAAATTGCCATGCATATTTTACTAGAACACTTCATTACAATAAATCTTATAATATTTTGAAATATTTCCCTTAGGTTATAGATTAATTAATTACTAAATTTATTAAAGTTTATAAAATAACTATAATAAAAAAATGAAAAGAGATGGTACATAAAAACATCATCCACACAAATGAGCACAAGATTTATCTTGAGAAATCAAATATGGGAGAAAAACCTAAAAGAAAGTGAGGTTTATGCTTTTCTCTCTTTGCTTCAACTATAAGAATGCACATACAAAGGAATGGGCATTCCAAAGGAGTTACTTTTGACATTGTGGCCTAAATGGATACTACAAAATCTCCCTCCTCCTCTTATATTATGCTCTAAAAATGGCACTCCTAGATTTTTTTTCTCAACTATGGAACAAGTAAAACATAAAGAATAAAACCCCTTCTCCTAGTATCTTGGTAATTGACATAACCCAATATCCATCTAGGGTTAAAGGTTGGACTTCTTCCACCCTTAATATGATAAGTTTTTGGATCTTTTATAATCTTGTAGAAAGCCTTCACATAGTTAGCCCCACATGTGATAGTAAAAGGGATAAGGTAGCATCCACTCATACCATGGTGGTCAATTAGGTAGGTCAAATTGCAAGAGGAATAACTTTCACATACAAACTCAGCTTGAGGGTGATCTTTACACCATTGGAAAGGTATTGACATGTAGATAAATGTGAAGGGTGTATGTACAAGTTTTAAAGCCCACAAACCAAAAATAAATTATTGATAACTCTAAATTACTATATAAGATTTCAAATTGGATATTTCCACTAATATGGGCCCTACAAGCCAATCCATCCAAGTTTTCCACCTAAATAATATCGATATAGATGAAAATAGTATGATGATTGAATTTAGATCCTATGTGCTCAATGAGGAAGGTTTTTTATCTCCAAATGCTCTATTGAATGAGGGAAGGAAATTTTTCCTTTTCCCTCTCCTTGAAGTACCATTTTTCTTTTCTTGGAAGTTGTATTTTCAACCCAATCTACCAAAGGTCATATTGCTCTTGTCTTCTAGGTTTGAATTTATTGTACAAAATTGTGCCTTTTATAAGCTATGCCTAAGCATCTAGGTAAGTCCTCTATAGTAGGTACACTACAAGAAAAAAGGACACTGGTGAAGGGCGAAAAGTGTCACCATAAGCTCATTAGTGACAGGAAAAAGAGCCTTCGTCACCAAAAATTGAACGCCACCAAAAGTGGCATCACCAAAAGTATAGGTGTTACAGTGACATTCAAAGTCTATCACCAATAATGATTTATAATGACAGATAGTGACTATCACCATTTCATATGAGCAATGGTGACGGACCATAGCCTCCATAACCAAAAACTAAATGTCATCAAAGGTGGCGTCACCAAAAGTATAGGTGTTGTAGTGAAATTTAAAGTTTGTCACCAATAATGATTTATAATGACAGATAGTGACCATCACTAATTCATACGAGCAATGGTGACGAACCATAGCCTTCGTCACAAAACACTGAACGTCACCAAAGCTGGCGTCACCAAAAGTATAGGTGTTATGGTGACATTAAAGTTTTGTCAGGAATATTGATTATAATGATGGATAGTGACCATCACCATTTTATATGAACAATAATGATTTATTGTGATGGATATTTCATGGCCATCACTATTGGTGCATATATATGGTGACATTCGTTTATCCTCACTAAAACCAACATTGCCATAAGTATAGGTGTTGTGGTGACATTCAAGGTCCGTCAAAAATAATGACTATAATGAAGGACATTGACCTTCACCATTTCATATCAACAACAATGATTTATGGTTACAGACCTTTAAGGTTCGTCACTATTGATGCATATATATGGTTGCATTCATTGATCGTCACCATTTCATATTTTGGTGACGGTTGAAAATGTCACCAAAGCTCATTGGTGATGGTCAAAAGCTCATTCCATATGGATCATGTCAGGGCACGATGGAATCGAACCACCAACCTCCTACTTGTAAAGCAGGTGCTCTTCCATTGAGCTAGCATCCTTTAAAGAATTAGACTTTTTAAATTAGACCTTGAAACTTCATAAATTGTAAATTCTACAAATTTAAATAAATTAAAGTCTCGACAATATTTTACTAAACAAGCAAAGAAGCATTGAAGCTGCAGGTCCCTAGCTAATAGTTATGGAAGTTATGAAAAGTGGTTGGAGGGAAAAATAATTATGTATAAGAAAATCAATATGTTCAGCTAGATACTCAATTAGAAGTGAAAGTCTAAAGACATTTATAATCTATGAATGACCTATAACTAGAAAATGCACCAAATATTGCAAAGGAAATGTCATAAGTTGATAACATATGGAAGAAAAACATTGATGAAGATAGATGCAATATGTTATAGGTTGAGTGAAAGAAAAATCTCAATGTTGTTATTGTTTGGTGTTTAGGTATCTGAATGATATCTAAACTTCTGTGCAATTGTAACACGGATCTTCGGAAACGATGAACGACATATAATAACATATATATATATATATATATATATATATATCTATATATATATATATATATATATATATATATATATATATATATATATATATATATATATATATATATATATATCCCGTTTATATAAACCAACATGCAATTTTGTATTTCACGAGTCCACACTCAAAGCATGACAACAACCAACAAATAAAAGAAATTGACTTGGACAAAAAGCAATAGCTTCACCTTCTTTCTTGAGCTACTTCTATTTATTTGAATTTGACTCATGAAATTCTTTATCAGACAAGGAATCAAAATCATCACTAGTATTAAATTCATCCAACACGGACTTTGGATATCCCACTAACATCTGTGTTTTTATTTCCATGCCTGAAAACCATGGAGTTTCATGTTGATAGTAGAATAAGATGTGTGCTTGCTGCTCAAGAACACATTCCTTGTTAACCATTGTTACCTGAAAAAAAACAAAGAGACAACACAATATCAGCGTACACAAAATCCCCTACCGAAATATAATCATAACTTAGCAAAGAAGTCTAAAACATGTTCTTAATTAATAAACTTTGTATTTGGAAATATATATATATATATATATATATCCCCTTTATATAAACCAACATGCAATTTTGAATTTCATGAGTCCAAACTCAAAGCATGACAACAACCAACAAATAAAAGAAATTGACTTGGACAGAAAGCAATAGCTTCACCTTCATTCTTGAGCTACTTCTATTTATTTGAATTTGACTCATGACATTCTTTATCTGACAAGGAATCAAAATCATCACTAGTATTAAATTCATCCAACACAGACTTTGGATATCCCACTAACATCTGTGTTTTTGTTGCCATGCCTGAAAACCATGGAGTTTCCTGTTGATAGTAGAATAAGATGTGTGCTTGCTGCTCAAGAACACATTCCTTATTAACCATTGTTACCTAAAAAAAACCAAAGAGACAACACAATATCAGCGTACACAAAATCCCCTACCGAAATATAATCATAACTTAGCAAAGAAGTCTAAAAGATGTTCTTAATTAATAAACTTTGTATTTGGAAATATTGTTTCTTTAGATTTAAAAAAGACTATGTTGTACAACACTTCTGTCTATTTATCCAGGCAATTATATCATAGCATATGTCACACAGTAGCAATCTACAGTACCTAAAGTAAAAAGACAAATTTTCTCAAGAAAATAGATTTAGAAAAGAGATTTGAAAACTATAAGTTTGTCATTAAAGCTTTACTTAAGTTAACAACAAACTAGTTGGAGTTTGAAAATCAAAATCATTCATAGGAAATGAATAGGACAATGGCAAGAGTCATTATTCATACATATAAAGCTAGAGTCACTATTTCCATTGTAGATAACTGAAATTTGGGCAGTGGTCTAACAAGTAGAGCTTATTTTCTAGGAAGACTCGTCAATACCATTATTTTTTTTCCACAATCTATTATGTCTCTAGATCCAGATTAGATAGCTTGTCATTCTCAAGTTCTACCTTTCAAGTACTAATTTTTGGCTCACACTTGAAAACATAATTCTACCACTCCATTTTATTTTGTTTTGTCAAGAGAATTGGCAAGACCTTCCCATCCTCTGTTTTACTAATCAATAACCATCCATCAATGATATAAAGAATAACAAATACACAACAAAGGCCAAAGATGTTCTTATTGTATACTTATGTTCTAGGACTCATCTGACCTTACTGGTGCAAAGAGCTCACCCTGAAAAAATAACATCCACGTGGAATTTAGAAAAAGAAATTAAATCAAGCTCCAAATAAACAAATCGAATATGAACATCCTTTTAATCAATAAAATCTTCGACTTAAAATAAAAGTGGCCTACAATTGAATGTTATATCAACCATGTCAAGTAACTAACATCAAGTGAGAAATACAATCCATGCATATTGGATTAGTGAAATAATTGATCTGGTAAAGCTCAAAAACAGATGAACTAGAGCTAAGAAATGCAAATAAATGACTTAAAACTAAGACATGAGGTTGCCCTTTCAACCGTGTCGTTAAACTTTATGTCACTTACCATTAATTTTTTTTTGATACCAGGTGGAAGTGGTATTGTAACATTAACCTCTAATAGTCTGTTTCCATGACTACTTCTCAAGATCCACTTCATTACCAACATTTGGGGCTAGATAAGATACATGCAAAAACCATCAACATGAAAATCAAATCTACATCCTTGTAAAAAAATGGGAGGAAAAAAAATAGCCATAAATTAAAACAGACAGTAGGATACCTCATTCCTGCAACATGATTATCTTGTCATGAACAATAAAAAAATAAATCACGAGAAATGTAATTTTTGCCACATTTTGACAGTGAAATATTTTGCATATTTTATGAACAATTGATGAAAAAAGTTAGCTAATGCTTGTCAGCATCAGGATTATAGTAAAACATAAAGGAACTGCTCACACATATATAATCCTAAACATAAGTATCTATACATATAACTATTTATTGAGGACATTGTATTTTGTGAAAATATGGAAGTCAAATCTTTGAAATAACACAATTTATGGTACCATTGCCTTATGAAGTCTATTCATTTGAGTATTTATGAAATCCATTCAGGAATTTATTCAAAGTTCAAAGTTCAAACAATTAACATGTAGCCTAAAAAAACTCATATTTGAAAAGGAGATAACCCAAATATGTAGAGTATATATCTCACATTTATATATCCTAATTTCTAGACATTAAAATGACACTTTTTAGCATACTATTGTGAATTCAACCCAAAATGATAGAAAATAATATTGATGGTTATTTTGCTAATATAGAAGTTTTATACATGCATTTATTTAAATAGTTAGCTTGCAATGTTAAACATATCTGAGGATGCACACAATACGTTGCATCTTTAGCACTGGTGTGTGAACTTGAGACAACAAAGTCCAACATTAATAGTTTTCCTACAATATTCACTAGTAGAATAGGTGAACAATAGTATTGTAGGTATGTGTTATGAATATATGTATTGTAGGCCAATAAGAGTATGGTTGGAACATTCATGTCCAAGCCTTCCAATTTTGCATATAATTTTTATTGGTCTAATAGGTGAACAATAGAACTGTAGGTGTACATTCTGTATCACTTACCTAAATCCAACACCTTCAACATAGAAATTTCAAAGAATATGTCCAGAGCTGGTAGGTAATTTGCAAAATGAAAGAGTTGGCTTGATTGTTTCTGGAGAAGACTAGATTCTTACATTGCTCAATGTAAATTCATGACACTTTTCCAAGCTTAGATGGAACAAAAAGGAACCAAGCTAGAAGGTTATTTAAAGAATCCTTACTTAGCTAGGGTAAAATGCTAGCCCTTTTTTGTCAAAAAGCATAAATGCAAAAACTTTAAGAAATTCAGTGAAGAGATTGTAGAAATGTTGTTATCAAACCACTAACATAAACAAATCTAAGAAATATTTCTTTGTAGAAGAGATATTCATGGTCAAATTAACAAGAAAGTGACATTTTAGCATAGTTAATGCACTAATGCTCATGTCGTAGTGTCCTAGGGCATGCTAGGGACTACAGGGAGTGCTCATGTACATCTAGAGAAGAGGTGGGGTGACATTGAGCTATAGTCAGGATGACTACAAGCGATGAGGGGTAGATACTTGAGGGATCCAACCTCTTGGATTATACCTTGCTACGGGAGCCTTGAAGATAGAGTAGCAGGAATGGTGGATGTGGGTAGAGACGGATGTGGATGAAGCAACAGAGAGCACTATAGTGCAGGAGTCCTCGGGCAGTGCGAGGCTAGTAGGTTAAAATAGTGTGAGCCCTAGTTACGGTCATAAAGGATCCCTAGCTGCATTCATGAATGGAGACCTAGACGCAGTCTCGAAGGAGTTCTAGCCAAAGTCTAAAAGGAAGCCCTATCTGCAGTAAACGGCAACCCTAACCACAGTCAAAAGGAGGCTTAGCCACAACAACGGAGAGGCCTGAGATGTAGTCTAGAGAGAGTCCTAAGATGCAGCCAAGAGAGGCATAAACACGCAGTCAAGAGAGGCCAGATATGCAACAAAAGGAAGGCTCTTATCCACAACAAAGGAGGCCTTAACCCATATCATGAGGGAGGCCCTTATCAGTCATCAAGAAGAAGCATATAGTCGCAGTCAAGGAAGGTCTAAAGCAGCACTCAGAGAGGCCCTAGACGTAGTCAAAGGGAGGCCCTATCCACTGTAATAAGGATCCATAAGACAACAAGAAAGAAGCCCTAGAAGCAATGTGGAAGTCTTATGTTTTGCTATAGGTACAACATGTGAAAGAGAGGTTGTTTTGAGTGTTTATCTTGGGTTTTCTTGTAGGGAGAAGGGTCGATGTTTTAAGTTTAATATCACAACAAGAAAAGGCATTCAACATGGGTTAAATAGGGTTGTTCTGTAGAAGACTGAAGGGTTGAAAAGAGGCTGAGTATCTTGCTTGAAGCTTCAACTAAATGATGAAACTCAACTAAAGGATGACTTAGCTTAATAAAGTTCATGATGGCCTTTTACAATCATATACTTATGAGCGAACCCAACTCTTATTACTGGGACTTATCCTAGTGTCTTGATAGGTGGGATATATAGGACAAATACGATCTCCCTTTCTCCACTGCATTCCTCCCACGTTGAAAATCAAAAGGGGACATAATGAATTTCATATACACATACTTAATAGATATATATTTCCAGTCTCTTTCCATCTACTAGTTGCGCCTTCTTGAGCTAGGCTCAAGCAATTAGCCAATTCAAAGCATGCATATCCCTACTTATTCTCCACATGGTTCTGGGTGGATCTCTCTATCCCTATAGTGCCAGTAAAAGGGTTTGGGTATGGTAAGGGCTGCTAGCTAGTTTTTTGAACCTTTGTATTTACATCTATTTTCGCCTAACCTTACCCTACTCTCATCTCTACGTATTCTCGAATTAAACCAACTTCACAATCAGAAACTTTGTTCTTGCGTGGTATCTCAAAATACTTTTCAAACATAAAATTACAACATACTATCATAAGGAGACTAATCATGGTTTAATAAATCAAACATGACATCTTACATTAACAATTTCCTTTTACATGATGCCAGTCATTTGCCCAGGCCTTGGAACCATGCCTAAAGGGGTGTACTACATGACTGGGGGTTTAAACTACCAGTAAACTTAATTATAACTAATTATGAGAACAAGATAGCATTGTTTATGTACTAGATTGCTTAAATTAAAGATTAGCTTCCTGTATGAATTACAGCGCACTGATAGAAACAGAGATAGTTTCCAACAAAAAGCACCCAAAAAAGCAGCAAAAGTCATAGGAGACACTTATTTCGCTTCTTCGGTACTGGGCTTTGAAGACCTCCATCACCATCATTACTTCCACATTCATCCTCCTGCACCTCAAGAGTTCAGGTACCACTCTACCCTCGTTTCTTGAAATCTCTCCGATAAGAGTCTTTGTAGCCTTTTGAGAGAAAGGAAACATAAATGGATTGGTTCTGTGAGGCATCAACTCCTCACCACATTCAACAACTTCCATCATCAACTTGTATTTTTTAAAATCAAACCGAAAAACAAATTGGCTGTAAGAAGCTTCTCCAGATGCCATTTTTGTAGCTTTGAGAGCATTTTTGGGGACAACAAAATGTTTTCTATTTTCATCGACATTTATTTCAACTCTACCATCCATTACTAGAAATGATAACGCAAAGTTGTTTTCTACTATTTGGGAAAATGATATTCTATTTAGAACCAAATTCTCTAATCTGGCTTGCTTTTGTTTTCGCAAAATGTTAAATATGCTTACCATATTCTTGCTTGTTTCTAATTTTTCATCTTCCGGGGACTCTTTCACTACTTCAAGTCGAGTACTTTCTGTCAGCTTAGTCTGTTTTCTTTGTACTTCTGCTTTCCTTTGCTTGGGTTCATTATCCATTGGTCTAAGCATAGTGAAAATTCCTTCCACATGTTGGAAAACAGAAGCAGCTAAATGCCCAATATTTCTCCATGATATTTGGGTTTGATTGTCATTTCCCTCCAAAGATCTGCTTCCATATGCATGGTCACTATAGTTTCTTAGAATATCACTACTAATAAAATCAACTAGTGTATCACCATCATTGTTTTGTGATATGTTAATAGTAGCAAGGAGTGTGGATGTGAGATCAAAGAGTGTATCAGCATTTGTAACTTGCTCATGAGGTCTCTAAACAAAATTGTGGAAGCTTTCCACTTTGCTAATTATAGCATTAAATTTTCCAGATTCTGCTTTTAAAATATTTTCTCTCTCCTTAGCAATCAAAGTCTTGAGGGGATGATAATGGTACCTTAATATATAGTGTTGCACCATACTCTGATTATTACCACTACATGCAGTAGCATCTTCTTTCTCTCTTAAGGGCTTACTGTGGCCTTGTTGTGATCCTTTTACCCCATGAGAGGAATCTTCCAGTGTCTAACTCAATGTTTCTTCCTCTTTAACTCTAGTTTGCGTACCAAGCCTTCCACCCATCCTTTCTATCACCTGCTTTTGGAGTTGATAGAAATGAAAATATTCAACCAATGCTGGAATGAAGGGCTTGAAATTGAAGTTTTTGATTGAAGAACTACTGTGAAATGGAAAGAGAGCAAGAAAAGATTTTCGTGTTGCATTGAAATGAGTGAGGGAAGGGAGTTGTGATTTCCCCTACCCTGAGAAGTCTTCTTTGTAATAGAAGAGGGATGAAGGCCCGCTACAGTGGATATAAAGTACCAATACATATGGATTGTCAAATGAAATGCGTAGGCGCAGTGTGCCAATTAAGCGTGAGGACTGGGAAAAGTGACACATGTGGGAGAGTGGCCATATTATTGAAGAATTGTTTACATTGAGGAAGGACACCATTTGAATATGGTAAGAATTTCAATTCTAACATGTAAAGTTTCCAACACCACTTTCTCATCTACATGAGGGAGTTTACAATTTGTATATCTTTGTCTCAGTCCCATAGTGAATATATTAGTGTGAGGATCCATTGTTTCATGATCCATATGTTGGATGCTTTGCTGAAATTGAGCTTTATAAGGAAATCTCTTTAGATATCCAGAACGTCTTAGAAATTTATTTGAATAATTATTGTCTTGAACAATGTTTATTGATGATAAATTGCTTGGTAATGTACACATGCATAGAAGAGTGTGATTGATGGCATGGATACTCGGGCTTTCGAGTCGAAATGGCCACCTCTAAAGATAATATTTGGAATATCCTTTGAACCTTTCTTTGAGATGGCATCCAAGAAGTTGGAGTGAAGACATCAAGGAACTCTATATTTTGACATATTCCAGCTGAATCACCAAACATGCAAGAGAAACTAAAACCAAGGGTTATATAAGTAATAGCCCCAGTGTATGGGAAATATAGGCTTTTAGAGGAATATTTTTGTATTTAATAATTGGATGAGGATGAATATTTCTGTTACACCATGTGTTTTTATTGATATGTTTGGACATTTTGGGTGAACACTTGGCCCATATTCAAGAACATCCAATAACATTCGAGTCCAAGGAAAATTTAAAGAGATCATTTATCAAATTAGTTGTCCATCTATGAAAGGCAAACAAGTTTTAGAAGAGACACATTATAGTGCTATCAAAGCAAATTGTGGACCATGTCAGAAAATGGATCAAAAAGGTTTTCAGAATGTCTGCTAAAATTTGACATTTAGCATTTTCTTATCAACTTTCATGGAGGAAAAAAGTGATAGGAGAAACTTGCACGATAATGGCGGCCACTAGAATGAGAAACATAATGAATTATCAAAATTGAATCTGTTGCTATGATGACACATGGGAAGATACTTATTACTCACAACATGGTTGTATAGGAAAAATAGTTTTTGCCTTTGAGTATAGTTGATATATCGTAATGTAGCGGTTGTTTCCTTATTGCAATAAAACAGATATATATCCATCTCAAGGTGGAAGAATAACACCAGTATACCTTCGAATGGTATGGGCTATGCGTTGTGCTCAATAGCTAGGAAAGTCTCTATCGGCTATAGTGCGATGAAGAGATGGGTTTGAATTTCCGTGCATGTGTTGTCAAAGTATATCGATACAAGTGATGAAAAAACATATGTTCAATTCCATGGAACATATCTTATTTTCATTACTTGTCCGGGATAAATCCACAATCATAGTTGAGAAATGTAATCAAAAGAAAATAAATATGTAGTTTATTTAAACAAATGTGGCATGAGCAGAAAACATATGCACCAAATTACAAAATACGAAAGTCAAAGTTTTGTATAAATGTTTTAAATTAAAAAAAATTCAAATAGTTGCTAGGAAGTTTAACAAATGCAATTGCCCAACACTCATCCAACGACCATTCTAGGGGGTTCGAAGCCATCCATCAATTTGAAGAGATATATAAAAGCAAACAGGGACTTTGAAGAATGGATCCCTGATTTTTCATACCCAAATGTTGCGTGATTATTGAGTAAGGGCCTGACGAGTTAGTGAGGGTTTCCATTTTGTTTTTCTTTCAATCTGTTTTCATGCTTAGATTTTTGCTAATATGATGTCATTGGCGGACCTTAATATATGGTGCTGCACCATACTCTATTGTTAAAATTTCAAACAGTTGCTAGGAAGTTTAACGAATGAAACTGCCCAACACTCATCTAATGGCCGATCGAGGAGGGTTGAATCCATCCATCAATATGAAGAGATTTATAAAAGAAAATAGTGACTTTGAAGAAGGGATCCCTGATTTTTCATACCCGAATGTTGCCTGATTATTGAGTAAGAGCCTTACGAGTTAGTGAGGGTTTCCCTTTTGTTTTTGTTTCAATCTATTTTCATGCTTAGATTTTTGCTAATATGATGTCATTGGTGGACCTTAATATACAGTGTTGCACCATACTCTTGTTGTTACCACTGCATGAGGTAGCATCTTCATTCTCTCTTGGGGGCTTATTGTGGCCTTATTGTGATCCTTTTACCCTACGAAAGGAATCTTGTAGTGTCTGACTCAATGTTTCTTCCTCTTTAACTCTATCTTGGGTACTAAGCTTTCTACCCATCCCTTCTATCACCTTCTTTTGGAGTTGAGAGCAATGAAAAAATTTAACCAAAGCTAGAAGGAATGGCTTGAAATCTATGTTACTAGAAACCAAAAAAGGGAAATGAAACGAGAAACAACAACAAACGAAGTTTAGAGATTTCACATTCAAGAAATGAGGAGAGAGAAAAACAAGACAAATATGAAACATACAACCAAGCATTTGTTTCACATTCAAGAAATAAGGAGAGAGAAAAACAAGAAAAATATGAAACATAAAACCAAACATTCATCATTAACATTCTCGAATATTATGGTTCATAGGTAGTTGCTCATAGGCTTTAGATGCTCACATTGGTCATTCCTTAATACTTATAGTGATCAACAAAGCTTCCATTTCTCACATAAGCCATTCTTAAATACCCATGTTTGATCCTATATGCTGGCAAATACAATAGTGAAGAAACACTTGGCACCGAATTCAAGTTTTATTTAGCCTTTGCATTTTCCAAATGAGTACATGATCCCACATGCATTGTATATATTCTTGGATGTGACATGAGTGGACCTCTAATTTGGGATCTATTGTATCATTTTCCACACAGTTATTGGGTTATTTTTTTCATGGTTGGGTAACAAGATGGTGGAGATTGATTTGATCTCCATTGGATATAGAGCCAAAAATAGAGGGTTGTCTCGAACTATTGCCACTTGTAGAACCATAAATACTACAACATGTGTTTGAAGACAAAATCTAAAAAGAAAACTTTCAAAAAATTATGTTTAATCCATTATAATAGAAAACTAAATTTTATAATAATAAAAATAATATATTTTAAAAGTATAGCTGAACTAAATATTAAATTGCTAGTTTGTGAGAAAAAAATTAACTAAATTATTTAACTACTAATTTATAAAAATATATATAAAATATCTATACACATTACTAATTTATAAAAGATATTTGATCCCTTTAGGGTGTTGGTATATCCTAAATTAAGATGGATCTAGGCTAGTATATATTATTTACCATAATTATTGTTAAAGTGTATAATGACTATCTCATATTTGTATTTGCATTGATTAAATGATTATTATATGCAGTCATGTTTTATATTAATTATTTTAATGCATTATATATATGGTTTTGTATAGTAATTTTATTTTTATGTTAAATTTTAATAGTTAAATTTAGATATTCTTTCTTGATATTAGTTTTTTAATTAATTTTCATTTTATTCTGTTGCATCCATTAAAATTTGTTATGTGAGTCAATATTTCCAATTAACAAGTGTGGTTGATCAATATAAATAAGTGAAATAAATCATTAAATTGTGATATTTTTTTATTTCTACTTAGTTAAATATTATTTATCGATATCACTTGTGGTTATAACATACCAAACCATTCATTTTTAGTTGTTAAATATGATTATGTTAAAATAAATTAAAAAAAATGTTATCACCCATGGTTAGAACTCACCAAACCATTATTTTTTAGTCCCTAGATTTGTTTATGTTAAAATAACTTTTGAAAAAATGTTATGGCCAATAGTTTTGTTATATTCCATGGTTTTGTACTTTATATTCATTTAATTTATTAGTTTTTGCACATGGTTTTGTTAGATTCCATGGGTATTTAATATTTATTTAATTTATTAGTTTTTTCTCATCAATTTTCTTTCATAAATTAAAACAAGCGAGACAGGTCTTGAAGTCTTGAAAAGAAATGTCATAATCTAGGTATTTTATTCTAGGCCCCTCTTAATATATTTTTGGTTGTTAGATTTTTGTGCCAAGAGACCCTTTCCACCTGGGGAATATGTTATAATATTTGGCATTTTAACTGAGTCAAAATAAAACAAAACCAAATCAAATAAAAAAATTAAAAAACATAAAATTCTCTAGTGTGTAGTTTTTTCTTGCCCATGGTTTTTTCCCATGGTACTCCTAACCCATGGTTTTTGTCCATGGTATTTTTCTGCAATGTAGCCTATTCAAAGGCTAATAAATAAAGCAACCTAGATCCATTTTAACTATGGATCAAGAGTTGAGAGGATCAAATATTTTCACTTAAAGAGAGAGAGAGAGAGAGATTTAATCTCTCTTGATACTCGAGAGAGATAGATCTACACTGGTTATTTATAAATGAAAAGGAGTATTTTCTTGTAGTAGTAATCCTATTTGGTTTGTATTTAAAATTTATTAAATGATGGATTTCTATTTTGTATTTTGATTTTTGAGACTTGCTTATTTTTATAAATTTACAATTATTTCTATCACAATTTTTATGTAATTATGAAACTTTCCATATTTATCATAGTTGAAATTATGTTTGTATTATAGACATATTAATCAATAGCTTGTTGCTCTTAAGCTTTATTATTGCAAATTACCTAACACACTCTCTCTTATCACCGATGAAAAAAGTATTTATGGGATGAAACTATTAATAGGATGGGTAATAGATAATCATTATTTTTTATATATTAAATTAATGTCTTTGGTTGATGATATTTAATATTATAGATAGTCTAATAGTTGATAAAAGTTTCTATAGGATGGTTTTATCAAAATCCTTTTCCAATCATTTGAGAGGTTATAAACTAGACCAATAGCAAAAAAAAATATTGTGTCCCAATGTTTATATAAAATAATTAATTAACTAGAAAAATTAACTAAATTATTTAACAACTAATTTATAAGAATATATATAAAATATCTATATACATTACTAATTTATAAATATATATATATATATATATATATAACCTTATATAACCTTATACATTTAAATTTATAATTTTATATAAAAATACACATTTTAAATATTAGATACAATCACTAAATCCACTTCTAAATAAAATCAACACAAAAATAACAAAAAAAATTTGGAAAAACTTAACCATACACTACTACACATCAATGGCTACAATTAAAAGAATAACATAACTTTAACTAATAAAATCCCTAAATAGTCAATGTTGTTAAAGATATATTAACCACTATCATAAGATCTTGTCACTAGGGAGAACACCCAACCTATTTGCAACAAACTTGTTCTGTTAGCACCTAAGCTATATATGGTTGACTTCTAACCATAGACTATGAAAATTCCTTCAAAAACTATCTAGAAAACAATGCTTTTTATGAATCATGTCGACATCCAATCGAGAAAGGATCCATATTGCAAATGAACCAAATTAACGTTTTCAATAAAACAATTTCAAGAAATGAACCATTTTTGGAAAACCCAGTTTCTTGCATTAAAAAACAAAAACTATCGTATAAAACAGTTTTCCATACTGTTCCATTTTTTTCGGTTTTTTTCATAAACGGAGATTTCCATTCCGTTTCTGATAACAGAGCTTGAAATTGAGATTTCTAATTAAGAACTACCCTCAAATGGAAAGTGAGATTTCTAATTAATAACTACCGTTAAATGGAAAGAGAGCAAGAAAATCTTTTCGTGTTGCATTGAAATGAGGGAGGGGAGGAAGTTACCCTGAGAAGTCCAAGTTGTTGTTTTTTCTGTTGTTTCCTGGTGTGGTATACTACCAAACTACTATTTTTGTAATTTCTGGTGTGGTATACTACCAAACTACTACTCTAAGAGTTCAGTGTATATTTTATATAAATTTCATTTCCAATATAGTGATTGTGGGGCTAGTTCATTTGAAGCTAAATTCTTAAAAAACAAAACCCAAATAACCTAATTTGAAGTGAAAATTTTGGTAGATTGTTTGAAGTAATTGAAATCGAGGAAGGAATTAAAGGAGAGAAAGGGTACTTGTGCAAGTATTTTCTTGGGCTCTTGAAAGAATACCCAGGCTTCTGATCCTTCCATCATGGTCCAAATTTTCCCAGCGAAAATAGATCCATGTTTTGTGAGCAAGCCATTGAAGAAATCCTCCTCAACCTTATTTCTCAACGCATCCAAATTCAACCATGAAACAATAATTGCCACCGAATTACTGCAACATTTCATGTGAAAATATAAAACAAATTTGCAAATCAAATTTAAGAATGGCCATTGATATATAAACCCTAAAAATCAATTCTAAGAAACCCTAAACATTGATCCAACAACCTGTTCCTATTTCCATATAGCCACAGATCAGATTGTACTGTGCCCACGGTCTTTCCTTTTTTTTCAACTACTCAACATACATTTCATGTGAAAATATAAAACAAATTTGCAAATCAATTCTAAGAATGACCATCGATCTAGAAACCCTAAAGATTGATCCAGTGACATGTACCTGTTTCCATATAGCCACAGATCAGATTGTATTGTGCCCATGGTCTTCTTTTTTTCAACTACTCAACATTCATTCGAATACACTAAGGCGGGGAAGAAAACTTGTTAGGGTATTTCATTTTTTTTTCAACTACTCAATATTCATTTGAATTCCTTTTTGTTCCACTACTCAACATTCATTGGAATACACTAAGGCGGGGAAGAAAACTTGTTCAGGTCTTTCATTTTTTTTTCAACTACTCAATATTCATTCAAACACACTAAGGCAAGGAAGAAAACGTGACATAATGTTCTTTCCTCTTTTTTCAACTACTCAAAATTCATTCGAATACACTAAACGGGGCAAGAAAATACAACAAAATGGTCTTTCCTTTTTTTTCAACTGCTCAACATTCATTTGAATACACTAAGGCGGGAAAGAAAACATTGTAGAAATTAAATTTTTAATTTGGATGATCGTTAAATTTTTTAATAATAATTATTTGTTTTTTATAAATTTTAAAAACATTATGTTTTATGAATATATCAAAATGTATGGAATGTATATTTTCTTATCTTATTGTATACTCATTTCAAAAAATTATATTTTTTATTTTTCAAAATTACAAAATAATTAACTATGTTGTAAGTTGTAATTTTAAACAAATTATTTGGATTTTATATAATTAAACAAAAAAATATAAATATTTTTTTATTAATGTTTAATTATCTAATAATAATATTATGGGTTTCCATGTTATTTAAACAATTGAGATTTGGTTTTATAATTATTATGTCAAACTTTAAAGCTAAAAATTAACTTTTAACAATGCAATCTTTTATAACCAATTTGGATGTAGTTCATTGTAATGGCTGTAAAAAATGAATCTCATGAATAAATTTGGTTGTAGTTCATTGTGATGGTAGTAAAAAATGAATCTCATGAGCCTGGTCCCACCCACACATTGGTATAGTTCCACCCAAGGAACCATTGATCTTTCTCCATGAATCGGTAATATTGTACCAAGAAGCACCATAATGTATGGAATTTATATTTCCCACAATTGAAAAAACACCATAAATCCTTCTACATGATCATTTTTCATTGAACTAAACATGGCAAGACTTTCCTGTGGCAACAAGAATTTCTGAAACCCTCCTTCCCACCTATCACAATATATCTTAGAAGTTGTCATGTTGGAGTGTAGTATCGTTAGTAAGCATATAGGAGTGGAGGGGAACACAACCTCAAAGTCAATGGGAAGCCAAGGGGAAAGTTTTGTGCATCTAAGAGGGATACCTCGATTACATAGATGTGGTTTCCTAAGCTTTTGCATTAATCAAATGTATATTTGAGGGCGAATTCAGCCATAAAAAAATGCTTGTCTGAATTTGCATACACTAGGGTTGATTCTACTTCGAATTCTGATACTTTGTGTTTACTCACTTTAATGTCATTACATATAACTAATAATTTTCAAGTCCTTGTCTCATTTGATCTCATTTTATTTCAATTGTGAAGTGACTAAGCCTTGAACCCCAAATCCTCATGTCTAAGATTTACAAAGTAAGCATTGCCTCATTTCATCTCATTTTACTTCAGTTAAATGGAGCAACTATGCCTTAGCCCCAAACCCACACAACTAAGCTTTGCACACTACAGAATCCTCTCTCTCCCTGTTATTGCACTTGGTTTAGATATACTTTTGTTAGAAGAGAAGCAATGTCTCACTAAATACCTTACATGTTGACTTATCATCTGATCCAATTACATTTTCCAAGCATTGAGGACATTAATAAAATTTCAAAATTCAATTTCACACTCATTTGATGTAATCACCATGTTCCATCAATTTCAGGTAAACTCTACAATTAAATGTAAGTAATTATTTTGATTTTTTTCATTGATTCTAGATTAGCAAGTGAAAAAACTGCAAATGCATCTTTATTTTTAAAGTACAATCATCCAAAAAAACTCATCAAAGACTAAAGATAGGTTAAAACCTTTATGGAGTGAAAAATATTGTTGGTATCCTCCAGAATAACACTACTTTCAGAAGCTGGGTTTAGATTTTACCACAAATACAAGAACCAAAGTGGGAAGCTTATTTTAAAGTTTTTATAACATGATATATTATAAAATTTTTTGAAGAAGCACACAATACAAAAAAGTTTTGCATCTAGTATCATTGTAGATAGAGAAAAGTACTTGTTAGGCTATCTATGACATGAGTAAGAATTTCTACCCACCTACTTTCAAAATCATCATGCACATTTAAATATTAAAAAAGGAATTGATTAGGCTACCTATGACTAAATAAGAGTTATTCCCCACCTTTCCAAATTGTCATGTACATTTAAGCTGTCATATTTTATCAACATCCTTTCTATGATGCAACATGTTACAAATTTCCATTATATTTATGCATTATATGAGTTGATGTACTTGTAAGGTGCATAAATTCTAAAATAATTGTCCAAATACCCATGTTTCCACTAAATTATTTGTTTAAGTAAGAGACACATTTTATTGTAGGAAGCATGCATCAATCAAACACTTCTCTACTCATAGTTTACAAACCCAACTAATTTTTCATACACAAACACATTCAAGACTAATCCAGAATAACAAACAATGCTCAAAACAATATTCTTCGTCAAAAATCTACCAATGCATAAAAAATGAGGAGACAAGAGACACATATAATATGCGATCAACCAGGGCCAAAACCTCTCCAACATGAGAGGAAAAACCAAACGAGATCTTCTTCTTATATAGACTTCAATTGATGAATACTAAGACCATGGCCAAGGCCCTTGACTCAATGACCTCTCCAAGGCCAAGTCACAAGCCTCCTTGATTCAACTTCCTTATTTTTCCTTGAGTCAATGATGATCAGGCTTCTTCCTTCAATAACTCGACTATCCTTCAAATTCCAGTTCGATGGATCAGATCTGTAGTTCTTGGCCCTCTTGCATGAACCCTAGAATGTGTGGTTGACCAACCTTTTGAACCTTGATCTTCTTTGCTTGGATGGTATGAGCTCTTATTATAATTCAGCGTGTAACATTGCTTATCGTCTTCCTTGATTCGATTCCTTGGACAACAACAATATCTTCGACATTTTCTATAATAGATAGTTATTCCTTCCTTTACACATGTGGATCTATTAGCCCTAAAACAGACCCATAAACAACACCAAAATCTTCTCTCTTTTTTTCCTTTGCTTGGTTGGTTATCTTCGCACTTCTTATTACAGACTTACTTAACCAAATATGTCCACAAATGGAGGATGAGCTGTCCTATATATAGTGTTTTTTCCATCAAAAACATGTGCTAGGAAGTGTTAAGGAGTGTTAGGGGAACACAAGGGAGTAATAGGTGAAAATAATGCATGCAAATGAACGATTAAGATTTTTTTACAGGAAGCGTTAGTGAGTTCCAAGTGTGCTAAGGAGGAAGTGATAAGGTATGTTACGCAATGTTAAGGCATATTAGAAGCCAAGGAAGCATGCCAAGATGTGTCAGGTGCTAGGGTGTGCCAATGCATGCCACAGAGTGTTATGGAGTGCCAGGGAAACATAAAGGAGCACTAGTTTCAAATGCATGGAAATGAATGGCTAAGAGTGTGTGACAAGGAGTGTCAGTGAGTTCTAGGTGTGCTAAGGAGGGGACAACAAGGTATGTTAGGTGGTGCCAAGAAATGCTAGAGTGTTAGGGCAACATGCCAAGGTATGCCAATGCATGTCAAGGTGTGCTAATGTGTGTTAGGGTGTGCCAATGCGTGTCAAGGAGTGTTAGGGAGTGCGACATAAACACAAAGGAAGAATAGTTCAAAATGAATGGAAATGAACGAATAAGAGTGTATGATAGGGAGTGTCAGTGAATTCCAAGTGTGCTTAGGAGGGAGTGACAAAGCTATATGCTAAGTAGTTCCAAGGCATGCAAGAGTTTCATAATATTTCAAGGAGCGGTACGGTATGATAGGGAGTGCTAAATCATGCCATGGAATGCAAGGAATGCTAACATGTGCCACATAGTGCCAAGGGATTGTTAGACATTCCAGGTGATATGCCATGTCAAGATGTAAAATATGTTGCTTAGTTGTTTTATGGCCATGGTTAGATGTGAGCCTTGACTTGGCAACTTCTTAAGTGAGATGAGCCAAGATTGGGCATGAGTAGCCTAAGATGAGTTATAGGCCATTCTTAGGTGAACAAGGGCTACTATAGTTGTAGTAATTATAACTTGGTCAAGATGTTGTAGTCGAGGTAGGACTTGGTTGGTTCCGAAGTCTTAAAACCAATAAGGGTAGTTATGAGGGCATGATACTAAGGAGTGCCAGGGCATTCCAAGGAATGAAAAGGCATGATAACACATGCCAGACAATGTCAATGAATGTCGAGGAGTGTTGGGGAGTGTGAGGGCATCACAGGGGAGAACTAGGTCAAAGTGCATGGAAAAAAATGAATAAGTGTGTCTTCCAAGTGTCCCAAGGATGAAGTGTATTAGGATAATTTCATTACAGGACTTGCAATAGGTAAGACTACAATTACGATAAGGGCATGGAAAAAGAAATTTAGACAAAGGGAGACTATTGTCTAGGCACAACACTATTTTTTCAATGACTTGGTTGGGTTCCAAAGTCACAAAAAATTAAGGCTATCTATGAGGGCATGACAACTAGGGAGTGCCAAGGTGTGCAAGGAATGATAAGAAGTGATAACAAATGCTAGTCATTCCAAGACATACCAAGTGCTAAGGCATGCCAAGAGGTGTCAGGTGTTAGGGTGTGGCGCCAATGCATGCTAGGGAGTGCCAGGGAAACATAAGGGAGGACTAGTTTCAATTGCATGTAAATGAATGAATAAGAGTGTGTGATAGGGAGTGTTAGCAAGTTCTGGATGTGCTAAGGAGGCATTGACAAGGTATGTTAGGTAGAGTCAAGGAAACACAAGGAAGGACTAGTTCCAATTGCATGGAAATGAATGAATAATATGTATGATAGGGAGTGTTAATAAGTTCTAGGTGTGATAAGGAGGCATATCTGGAAAAATTTTGAGAGGGTTTGGAGAAAATTTTGTTTTTTGGTGCATACTTGCAATTTTTTGGCAATTTTTTGTCTAGTAGCATAGTGAGCTCATGCTTTGCCTCTTTCTCAGGGCTCCAAATGATGTAAAATCAGAATTTTTGGAAAGCTTATGAGCTCATCTCAAACCCCATTTACCCAATTTCCTGGTCTGGGGCTCAGGTTTTCATAAATTTTAAAAAAAGAGGCCAAAAATCACCTTTCTACCCCTCTCTTTCCATTTTGTTGTGCACCTAGAGACACCTTGGAAGAATGACCATATCTTAGCCAAAAATTGGTCATTTTGAGTGAAACAACATCTAAACTTTCCCAGATTTCCAGAAAAGGCTTCCGATATGGATTTGGACTTCAAAAAGGCACTCAAAAATGGCCTCCAATAGCTCGTTGTACACCTGGAAATTTATGATATTTTTGTAAAATTTTCACTGTGTATTTTTTTGTAATTCCTAGTTTGACTCTGGTAAACATCAAAAGGGTGAAGTAGATGAATGTGAGGGGTAAAAATAAATGTAAATAATGGGTGGTTAGTATTTATAAGTTTTTTTAATTTAAATTTGACCTCATTTATGAGATAGGTTGGAGTCAAAGTTAATTGTAGAAGTCGTTTTTAACTTCCCTGGACATTAGGGTTTGGTTAGAACACCTCATGGAACATTTCCTAGAGTCATTGATTCAACCCCTAAGAGTGGGGAGAGGTTTTTTTGGTATTTATGTATTAGTTTATCAGTGAAAGAACAGGTTGGATTTCAGAGGAGAGAACTATTGTAGCTTGTACTTGGACATTTTTTGGAAATCAAAGGACACAATTTTCAACTATTATCTAGGAATTCATGTGAAGTAAGTTTGTGATGTTATTTTTTCTCTATTATAGATTTATATGAAATATATCAATCTTCTCTTTCCATTCATCAATTATTCAATGGTTTTCCTTACATTTTATAAACAAAATTCTTTGCATAAAGCTCTGTTTTGATGGAAAAATCATTATGTGTTACTTTATTTCTTGCTTAATGAATTCATGTTTCATGCTCATTAATACCTTTCACTTATTCTAAAAACTACACTACACCAAAAAACCCTAAGATCCATCACAAAAGTAATGCTACCTTTCTCCTTTTTGTATTTTTTGTGTTGACTCATAGGAAAACTATATTCTTATGACTTGAGGGAAATGATACACACTAATTAATTCTTAACAAATTGTGACTATTATAACCACTACGTCCTTGGAAAAATAATAAAAAAGACTCCACAACAATGATATTAAATCATTATCTTTCGACAAAAAATATAATAACAAGTAAATAGCTTCATCAAAAACCCATTGGAATGATCAACGATGACAAACATTTTTTTACCGTCACCAAAATTAACCAAAAAGAGAATTGGTGAGGGTCAATAAAATATCGTCACTAGAAGTGTCACCAAAAAGAGAATTAGTGATGGACCTTTAACGACCCTCACCAAAAGTGTCATCAAAGAGAAAATTAGTGACGGGCCTTTAACGATCGTAACCAAAAGTGTCATTGAAAATGGATTTGGTGACAAACCTTAAAGGACCATCACTATATACACTTAAAACAACAACTTTTTAAGGATCGTCACCATATGCGAGATTAAAGGTCCGTCACAAGCATGAAGCATCATAAAAAACTCATTGGAATGATCAATGATGATGAACATTTATTGACTGTCACCAAAAGTAACCAAAAAGATCATTTGTGATGGTCAATAAAATATCATAACTAGAAGTGTCACTGAAGAGAGAAATAGTGATGGGCATTTAATGGCCCTCACCAAAAGTGTCACTAAAGAGAGAATTAGTGATGAGCCTTTAACGACCCTCACCAAAAGTGTCATTGAAAATGGCTTTGGTGACAAACCTCAAAGGACCATCTCTATATACACTTACACCAATGCTTTTTTAAAGACCGCCACCATATGTCACATTGGTGACAAACCTTAAAGGTCTGTCACAGGCATGACCCTCACCAATGATCTTTTTTCTTGTAGTGGTAGAGCCTTCTCCTCCTCTTGATCTAACATGGAAGGCTCATGGAGTTCCAAATTCTCCACATTCACTACTAAGTAAATGTACATGTATGGGGATAACGAGTCTACAGGCATTATCTCTCACATTTGCCAATGCCTAAAAAGGATAATACTATTGAGGGAAAATTTTTTATGATTCACTAACAACACTTCAAATCTCATGGGGCTAAGTGAGATAATGGGAAATGAGCCCAGTTGCTTAAAGCCCTTATCTAATTCATGATTTGGACCCATCTGATAAGATCATCTCAGCCATAACTGTACAAAACTATGCACTAATTAGCATTGAAATTAATCAAGCCTTCTAACAAGGACAAGAAGTTGCAAAAAAACTAAAACAACCTTTAGGCACAAATAATAAAATAATGAAATCACTCCTTTCTTATCACTCCTTATGAGATTTTTATTGTCAACAAAACAATTTAGCTCATTACGGAGAAAATTAATTGTATGACCATAAACATGACAACTTAAAAGTATAGCATATCTTGCTTCACTTCTCCAAAAAAAATTCCTTTCCTCAGTGGCCTCTTGCTCCTTTTGTAATCCCCTTCAATCAATTACAAGGTAACTACTTTCCTTTTCTTTAATTTTTTTGTTTTTATTTATTTTTTTAGGAGAAAAGGACTTTTGAGGAAACTTTTATACTTTACTTTAAGTAGGTGGGGTCCCACTAGGCTCATTTCCATTTTAATATATCATCTAAAATATCACCTTGTGACTCTCTTAAAAATGAAATATAAATGGTAGCATGATAAAATTTTCAACATGTCAACCATCACTTACCATATCATCCTAATCCATGATCAACCAATATATATTGTATCATAAAATATAATATGAGGATTTATCAACAATTTCAAAATGAAATGTATTACAAAATCCTTGTGTCTCCCTTACGCTCAAAATAACAACATTAAAAAAAATGATACTACTCTCATAAAACATGTCATTATCAAATTCTGAAAAATAGGCGGTCATAAAGTCAAGTAAATGTCATAGTAAAAATATATGTATATGAATTTCTAAACTAGTGACCTTCCTTTTCTCATTACTTTTCTTTTCTACACACAAATGAGGATGCATGTCCAGGAAGGAGATCTCTCTTCTTCCTTCATTTTTAGTTCTAGGTGTGCTAATATGTGATTGCGCTGAAGTGGAATGTGTAGATGAGAAGACAAGAGAGGCAATTGTAGGTTGTTTCTATTTTTCTACATGTTTAGGGGTAATTAGAGGCTCTTGTAACAAATTATGATCAATTTGAGAGACAACAAATGGGATATGTGGGCCCATAACACGTGATGGGATAACATACTTGGAACCAAAGGGCCAATGTGCAATGCCAAAAATTACTGGTTTTATGGGATTTGGTTCCCACACATCATGCCACTGAATTTGTTGTAGTGATGTCGGATGGGGCATAGGAATTTGTTGGGATGTGGTTGAGGAGGAGAGTTATGTGATGCATGAGGATTAGGTAGAGGACCACCTAGATATACATGCCCAGTTTTAGTTAACTCGTTGAACTCATCAGAGATTTCATCGAAGTGAATAGAAAATCTTATTCTCTTATTCTTTCCTTTTTTCCAATACATGCTTGACCTTCTTCTTTGTCCTCTCTTATTCTACATGGAACCCCTACTGAAGAAATGCATCTGTAGCATAGATTAAAAAAATATTATTATGACATCATCTACTTCAATCACATGATAATTAGAAACTAAAACAAATTAAAAAGTGACCTAAATAGTCCTTATCTAGTATAATAATTTAGGCATTTAAAACAAATATGTGATAGATAGAGTGATTAAATATTATGACGGAAATGGGATGAACAAATATCTTTCAAAACTTTCTTCATGGGCTTCATCATGCACGCTTATCAAAATAGGTTGAATCATTGGCAACCACTTATCATTTTGCATATAAAAACTAAACAAAAATTGGGTTCTGTAACTAGGTTGATCTAATGTGCATGAGAAAAATATGGATATGCAACAAACGTAACAAACCCTTGATATTTTTTTATGGTTCATCAATGTACCAGTTTCCAAAATATTTCATTCATGCTTTGATAATGAGTCCAAGGAAAGCATTGAGACAAGATGGAATCATTATCAATGTATGAAATAAATAGAAATGAAAGTTGATCTTATATGAGAAAATAAAATGTGGCTAAGTAGATAGGTTTGAAGGAAACCAATATCACTCTTTGATCATTTTTTTTAACTGTGGGAATGCCTTGGACTCTTCATTTCTCAACATACTATAAAAAGTTAATAAGGAGGCCCATAAATCATATATAACAATGGAAACTAATAGAGTGCAATAGGATGTAGATGTCATTAAAGGGGTGATTGGAAGTATACAAGAATTCACTTAAATATATATTTTGAATAGTGGTTTGTTATACAAACGTTTTCAATGCATTTGAGTTATAATTTTCAAGCCCTGAGTAAGAAAAGTTAATATGAGACCTCCGCTTAATATATTATAGTTTATAACTCATGATACAACTTATAAATTATTCAAGTTAATATAATGGATATGCGAGAAGAGGTGTGACATCATGAATGTGCATAAATAAAATTCATGCACTCAACATTATAGATTTTAGTGCAATGAAATGAATTTGGTGGCATTATGAGTTAGAGTAAATAAATTTTATCGACTCAAGACTTTGGAAACTCGTAGCAAACTCATAGCTTTGCATGTGAAACAATGAATTCAACCTGAGCAAATAAGTGAGACAAATTTTTCCATTACCCACATCAATATATTGGCATGCTACTATTTCATTGAAATTGGAGTATAGATATTAACATTCTAGATTTTATGTAGTGGAGAGGTATCTATTCATAGAAAAAATGGATAGATCACATTTTGGAATTGTGGATTCAACAATAAAATGGCAATGACACAAAAGGATAAAGATCTTGTAACCAACATCATATTCCCCAATATTGAAAGAAATGACCAGAAATGAGTGTGTTATGGCCCTTGTATGGACTTGTCCCAAATATATTTCAAAAAGAGATAACCCATCAACATTACAAGACTATGATTTCAAATCTCTTAAAAAACATTGCATGCATGGTTATTATAAGAATAATGATGTCATATCAAAACATAGGGAAGTGAAATGGAATAGGAATGAGTAATGAGTGAGGGGATTAAGCTAAAAAATGTCACACAAATAGAGATATAATAGGTAAATTACTCAATCTGCTAGTTTTCAAGAAAAATTCTTCTTACAATGAGTTGAAACTATGTATTCTTGGGATACTAAATTCTTATACCATTTTCCAATCATCCCAAAAATATTACTATGCATTTGCTAGCCACTAATTGTCACAGTCCTTCCTTGGCATGTTAGGGTTTGAGTAGAGCTAAGAGAAGAGTTTCAATCATAATTTCAAATGAATGAGGAGGTGGGTTAGAGGCCTACCCTCAAGGATCACCCACCTCAAGACGTGAGGCATGCATCCCAAGGGATGTATTGCGATGCACCTCATCAACCCATATTCAATATCCACTGTATTAACATTACTCACCAACTGAATCATGGATCAATCATATATATATTTCCTAATGTTCCATCCAGAATATTAAATTAAATGCACATCATATGAAATAATTCAAGGTTAATGATATGACACCATCAATTTGTATCATATAGCTCAAACTCTTGCTGTGTCCTACCAATGGAGCATGATAATGATAGGCCACAGTAAATCATATTCAAAAATAATAATATATAACCATATGAAAAGTATTCACCAATTTTGAAGCTAGAACTGCATTATGTGAAAAAGAAAACATTTTTATTACAACCTTCTATGACATATGTCATAAAAAATGAAATGAACCTTGTCACATCAAACCAAGATTTTTCTGTGTACCACCCATAGGGAATATGTTACTTGTGTGAATCTAAAACATCAAGGAGATTGTCAAAACAATTTTTTCACACTTATTTATCGTAGCCTTCTTTTGAAGGAGATAAATAAAGATATCAATATATCAATCAACCTGATTTATTGCCAATAATTGCTTTCTTATTTCAATTCTCTCTCATGGAAGTCATAAATCATAACACATGTAAATAACTAAAATGATTATACAACTATGTCTATCCTGTAAATTTAACATATTTGAGAACTAATACCTCCTTATTTCCTACATGGACCCCACCTACTTAATATTTTTCATTATATCAAATCTTCAAAAGAGCATGAAATTGTGATGGTTTGCACATGGTGTTTAGTAGTGGTGAGTCATTCATGATTCAACACATACCATAGATCCTTGATCTTAATACAAGGACCCTATAATATTTTCTTATTTAGTTGTAACTAAACCTTTTCCCCCACATTGAATGATTTATCTATTCTACGTTGGTCATATCAAGACTTGTACCTTTCCTATGACTTCTTCAGTGTCACATGTACTTATAAATGGATATTCCTAATATTTTCAAAAAACTTCTTTAATTTTAATAATTTTCTTGTGATGTCTTCCTTTTCTCCTTATTGTCCATATACAACATCCAATGGTGAAGGGGGAAAATAAGCAAAGTAAGTTTCAAAAGGGGCTTAGTAGTAGATGTCTGAATTTCACCATTATAAAAGTGTTCAATATAAATCATATTTTCATCCTAGGTCTTAAATGCTTTTGATTGTAAACCCTTAAAAGATCCATAAAATTCTTGTTTACTAATGTCTTCCTATTTATTTGCAGATGGAATGTTGTAGACATCTTCAATTTAATGTCCATGTTTTCCCAAATCGCGATCCAAAAGGCATTGAGAAATTTTCCATCCTCATTTGAGATGATACTCCTTGGAATCCCAAAGTGAACCTAGACCTGTTGAAATAACATCTTCAATGCTTTATTTCGTTTGATGGTATTTTTATAAGGCATCAAAATGCACATTTTGTTGAACTTATCAACTACTACAAATAAATATTCATGTCCCTTCCATGTTTTTGGTAATCCACCCACAAAACCTAATAATATGATTTCTCAAGGTCAAGCGGATATAAATGTGATATCCCTCAGCTTAACGATTTTTTTTTGTAAATACATGGTTATAAGTTTAATTTTGATTTAATGTACTAAATTAGGAGACAGACATATATTTAATTATCAATGATTTTATCGGTAACATCTGATGTATAGTTGTTGTTTATAAAGCTGTATATATGTTTTATTTTATAAATAAAAAAGAAATTGGGAAACTAATAGTTGAAGTACAGATGGATGGAAGAGGAAAAAGGCTGCAATTTGTTTTAGAAATTATTTTATCCATCGACAAGTCCTAGGCATCTAATCTGGGTGATTAGATTTAATTTTGAAATTACCGTATTAGCCAATTCAGTGTTCCCTAGAAGATAGGGAGTTGTCTCTAGAAGTGGGAAACAAGAGATCAATAATGAGAATCTAACTACCTACCACTTGTTGATGAGCTGGAGGTAGTTAATAACCACCCAAAAGTGGTAGATAGATAAAAAAAAATTGATTTTTAGGCTTTTGTCTCATAATACATGAGAGAAGGAGGATTGATAGACTGAAGAGAAGAAAACAAAATGTATACAAAGAAGATAATTGCAGGGCTAATTTCTCGGGGGGGGACCAACATAAGCTATGTCAAGGAAGGGAGGAGCCATGTACTTAACTCTTATTTTTCCAAAAGAGAACTTTCAAGTAAGTGTTTCTAACATTATTTTTAATATGCCATAAATTATCTATTTTTCTATGTTTTAAAGTTAAATCATATTCTCTTCGCAAAAGTGAAATGGAAACAAATGGTTTATTCATTTAATATGAGTATGTGAATTTCCTCTTCGTACACTTTTAATTTTGGTAACCAAATGTTATTTCTGACAATGAAATTCTTATATTCAAATGTTAATTTTGAAGAAATATTAATAGACTTCAATATGAAGACAATTTCTTTGTAGAAGTTATGCCTTGTCTTCATTAATACAAAGCACTGTAATAGAAGTAACAAAAAAAAAATCTTTTACTATAATTAATGGTCGAGTAAATACAATAATTATAAGTGCATTGATGATAGAGATAGTACATATTGGCAGATGGATTAGCAGATGGAGTTCTCCCTAGTTGAGAAGGAGTGTTAAAATTGGCACCTAGGGTCAAACTCCACATGGATCATCTTATTTATGACAACTGATATTTTTCTTGGATTCCTCTCTCCGAGAAGTGTAGGATTTATCTAAATATCATCTGATTCCGACATGTACAAATGAATTTATGAATTTATTTTGATTATGGACAAATTGTCAAGGTCAGCTAGCAAACTTATGTACGCTCAAAAGCCCAAGAGTCACGTCTCTTCATCCTCAACGTTTTCTATAAATACATGATGCCTTAGCCTCATTTAGAAACACTCATCCTCACACATCTCTCTCTCTCCTCAATGATTGGGAATGCATCTTTGGGCAGCTTTCTCTCTCACACGTGCGAAGGAAAGGAGGACGAAATCTCTATTTTGGGCATTGACTACATTGACCAAAATTCTAGGACAGTTTGATCATGTGTCGACTAGCAAAATTGACTTGTTTGACTTTTTTTTGGGTGAGGCATATCATTTTGGGTAGGCCATATTTCTAGGCATAGAAATCGAGGCCAAACGTTTACTTTGACCAACATTGACTGTAGCTAGTGCTGACCGCAGGTTGGTTGTTTGACCAAATTTGACTTGGTTGATTTTAGGTTGTTTTGAGGATTGATTCATATTTCTGTTTAGAGGCCAAAGTTTACTGAAGTTGACCAATTTGTTGAGGGTCAAATATGCCTTGTTGACCAATGTTGACTTTTGTGGTTAGGGCTATTTTATTGCTATTATAAATTATCATATTTGTAAATTGTACTATCTCTCTATACTAAACTATTGAAGACTATAAGGAGAATTGATCAAGGGTTTCCCCACATTGGGGTTTGTCCCTGGCTGGTGCCACATCATGTGTCCTCTTGTCTTGGTTTTTCTTCTACTATTTTATGTTTATATTCTACCTACATTTTACTATCATGTTGATGTGATTGCTAATCTGAATATTGACATTGGGATGATCCAGGTGTATATGGCCACCCGCCAATTCCACTTGGACCCCCACCATTGTTTCTTTCAGTTTTCCAGTTTCCTTATTTATAGTACAATTTACTATGTTTGGCAGTTTTTTGGGTCCTGAACTTTCGGAGCCATTTTGAGGCCCTAAATGATGTTTTTTGGGAAAACTTCGAGTAGCATGGGTCCGTGGACCGATGTTGCTCATTTGAAAGTTGTAGTCCTCGCATAGATATTTCTAATGAGGTATTGTGCTCATCAAACAGAGATCATATGCTAAATTTATGACCGTAGGAAGTTGATGTACCAATTTACCCAAAACGAGGCCCATAGTTTGGCGTTTCATCTCCTAGGGTTAGGGTTTTGGATGTTTAGGGTTTTCCTTTATTTCTCAACAATCAATGGGCCTTCGAGTCTCATTGTAAGACAATTCAGGGGCATGTAGCCGCCACATCTCTCCTCAGAGATAAGCTACCATTGCCTGAGCTAGTTTATTTCCATTTCTGTTTGTAAGCATATTTCAGTATTTTACATTAATGAAATGAAGTATTATTTCTTTTGTATCTCTGTATTTATGGTTATCTTTGTAAATTTTTGCGTTCTTGTTTAAATCTGGATCGGTGGTATCAAAGCGGTTTGATCTTTCTCTATTTTTCTTTGCATGTCCCCAACGAGGTCAGGATATAAGGAGTTAGGGCTTGAACTAGTCAAACCTTTGCAAGACCAGCCTTGCAAATCCCGACAGCCTCCCATGGTGGATGAAAAGAAATACAAGGGGGTAGGACATCCTATCAAAATCTTGCTTGAAGAGGCCCTCGAGCAACAAAGGGACACAATGATGGACAACTTTTCCTAGATCCTTCAGCGGCTACCCAGGGGCGACACATCTACTTCCAGCAACTACTCTGGAAGAGCCACACCCTTTAAGGTACATGTAATTTTGACATTCCCATATTTGAGGGTTTGATAGATGTAGACGCTATAGATAAATGGTTAAATCTGCTAGAAGGGTATTTTACTGTTCATGATTTTTCTAGTGGGAAAAAGTTTACTTTCGCTCTTCTCAAAGCCTCCCCCCATGTCAAGGACTAGTAGGAAACCTACTACGAGCAGAAAGATGAAAGTATGACCTCACTGTTTTTAGCCACATCCACTTGGAATTCATTCCAAAATTCCATCGAAGAACAATACTGCCCTGTCAAAAGCTATGAGGATAAATACATAAAGTGGACCATGCTGCGGCAAGGAAGGGACCAAGATGTGTCAAAGTTTACCAATATTTTTCATACCCTTCACACAAAGTTGGGTTTCAAGGATTCTAAGCTGCATTTGGTACTCAAGTAAGGTGGCTTCCTACATAGGTACATCCAGGATGAGATGGAGTTCTTGGACATCTCCTCGCTCAACATGGCATACAGATACGCTATCAAGATTAAGTAGAAGTTTAAACAGAATAAGTGAGACTTAGGACCTGCAAATCTGAAGCAAGGGAAAGGCGCCCCAAAATCGTTGAACAAAGGACAAAGCCAAGGTGAGGTGGCCCAAGACAACCTGCCAAAGCCGCAAGCAAATAACAACACCGCGAAGCCAGAGAAGGACACAAGAAAGTGGTGTGAGTTCCATAAGAGCTCCAATCACAACACAAGTGAGTGTCGGGCCAAGCAGTCACTGGTGGTCAAGCTAAAGTCTTCGGAATCAAATGCATGTTCAGACTCTGATTCAAAACCCAATAAGGGGAATGAAAATGTGAAGCAGATTATCGATGCAGGTCCCAACGCCATCATTGCCACCACGAAGATCCAGAAGGAGGAACCTGAAGATCCAAAGGAGGAGGAGTGTCTCTTCCACTCCGAGATGTGGGTAAAGGGCTCCATGCTATAGTTCATTATCGACAGCAGGAGCCAAAAGAACCTCATTTTAGTAGAGGTCATGAAGCGGATGGGCATACCAACCACTACACATCCACAATTGTACACCATCGCGTGGCTTCACCAAGGATGAGATCTTCACATGAGCCAGTAGTGTTGCCTTCCATACAACATCAAGCCCTTCACGGATGAGGTATTATGTGATGTTGCTCCCCTTGATGTTTGTGATGTATTATTAGGCCAACCATACTTTTGGAAGTGACATGTTGTATATGAGTCAAGGCCTCGTGCTGTTATTGTTACTTTTGGAAATAAGTTGTACAGGATACTAGAGGTAGCAACACCTACCGCAATCTCTTTGGTTATTGTAAAAAAATGCAGTCATCTCATTTCCAAAACCGGGAAATTTGTTTTCCTGATGATACGTCCTCAAGGAAAGAAGAAGATAGTGGCCACGACCTTTAGACAGGGCCCCTCTACATGAAAACTATAGATGGACAAGGTCATGTAGGAGTACGAGGACATATTCAGCTCCCCTGTAGGGGTTCCTTTGCACTGTCAGGTCAAGCACTCCATCGATCTGACCCCAGGTGCATCGCTGCCAAATGGACCAATCTATCAGTGCTCCATTCTGGAGAATGATGAAATCAAGAGGCACATTTAGGAGCTATTGAAGAAAGGTCACATCCGACCAAGTACATCACCCTGTGGGAGCCTGATCGTGTTAGTACAGAAGAAAGATGGGACTTGGAGACTTTGTGTTGACTATCGAGCGCTAAACAAGATCACTGTCCGGAATAGGTACTCGATCCCATGGATTGATGACCTTCTGGACCAACTGAAGTGGGGGAAATATTTCAGCAAGATCGATTTGAAGTCAGGATATCACTAGGTACCAATCGAACCCTCTGTTGTGTGGAAGACTGCCTTCAAAGCCAGGGAGGGTCTTTTCGAATGGTTGGTTATGCCTTTCGGGTTGACGAATGCTCCTGCAACCTTCATGAGGCTAATGGATGACATTTTGCGATCATTCACCAACTCATTTGTAGTGGTATACTTGGATGACATCCTAATCTTTAGTCAGAGTTGGGAAGAACACCTCCACCACATCCGATAGATTCTCCAAACACTGCGACAACACAAGTTATGTGCCAAGTTGGAGAAATGCACTTTTGGCATGACCCAGATTCAGTATCTTGGATACATTATTGATGAAAAGGGGGTGCATGTGGATCCAGCCAAGATCCTAGTCATTTGAGATTGGCCATCTCCAACCACTCTGACAGAGCTCCTCATCTTTTTGGTTCTTTCCAACTTCTACCACAGGTTCGTGTTGGGATTTTCTCATATCACTTGGCCCTTGAGTCAAGTCACTAAGGGAGGAGCGAAAGATAAATTCTTTTGGTCTGAATCTAAAATCTAAAAAAAAGGCATTCACAAAGTTGAAACATCACCTCTACTCGGCACCAGTGCTCACATTACCAGAGTTGAAACAACCGTTTGAGATCAAGACATATGCCTTTGACTATGGTATTAGGGTAGTCCTTACTCAACGCAGGCATCCAATGGCATATCACAGTGAAACACTTTTAGACACAGTCTGGAAGTATCCCACTTATGATAAAGAGATGTCTTCCATTGTTCACGCCTGTCGACAATGGAAGCATTACATTTTTGGGAAGGAAACAATCATCTACACATACCACCAGCCCCTGCAGTTCATAGAGATGCAAGGGAAGTTATAGAATGATTTTCATCAGAAGTGGTCCACATACCTACAATAGTTCCATTTGAATATCAAGTATAAGAAGGGCAACACCATTAATGTTTCAAGTTACCTCAGTAGACCACCAATTATGGTTTTAACCACCGTGCTCAACTCTTTTGAACATGAGACTTCTAATTGGCCAATTCTCTACAAAAGCGACCCAGAATTCGGCAACACATACCAGACACTCTTGGAGGGTCAGCATGTTCTAGATTTTCATCTCCAGGATGACTTGTTATGCCACCTAGGTCACCTTTGTGTTCCTTCAAGTGAGCGTGCTAAGATGATTTGGGAAGCACACTATATTCGGGCTGCTAGGCATTTTGGGGTCGAGAAAATGGTGGTAGTACTCCAGAATTATTTCTATTGGCTGAATCTTCGACAGGATGTCAAGAAGTACATCAGAACTTGCATTGCCTATGCTATTACCAAATAAACCATCAAGAAGCAAGGCCTCTATACTCCACTACCTACCCCTAGTGGACCTTGGGAATACATCTCCATGGATTACATGTCGGGCGTTCCTTCTACTAAGCATGGAAATGATTGTGTTTTTTTGGTCGTCGACAGGTACTCAAAAATGGCCATTATGGCAGCTTGCAAGAAGAATATCACACTAGAAGCCACTACTAAACTCTTCTTTGAATAAGTGTGGGTACACTTTGGGATCCCACAATCTATCATCTCATATTGAGACAGCAGGTTCCTCAGTACATTTTGGTTCAGTATCTGGTCAATACTGGACACCAAACTCACTAAGTCCACAACCTTCCATCACCAAATTGATCACCAAACAAAGGTTGTCAAAATGATTATCGTATACATTCTATGCATGTACAACTCAAAGCATCCACACACATGGGATTTGAGTCTCCCCTATGTTCAACACAACTATAACCGAGATCTCCACAGCTCAATTGGCCGCAACCCTTTTCAAGTCGGCTTGGGATTCTAGCCACTATGTACCATTGATGTGGCCATGCCATTTGCATTTACTCAGGCAAATTCAGCTCGTGTCTAGTCCAAAACAAATAAGGCAAACAACTTCATTGAGCACATCCAACATATCCGCCAGCAGGTCCACAACATTCTGGAGAAATCAAATGCCAAGTACAAGCAACGACATGATCAATAGAGGGTGCCACATAAGCTTCAAGTGGGAAACAAAGTCTAGTTTCATTTACAAAAGTAACGCCTTACTGAAGCCTATCGAAAACTAAAACCACTCCTATATGATCCTTACACCATTACCAAGGCTATGGGAGATAATTCATTTGAGCTCAACATTCCCCCATTCCTTGGCTTGCACCCAGTGTTCAATGTGGACCACCTTCGGCCATACTTTCCACCATTACTAGACACATCCGACATTGCAGAACAGCTCACACCAATAGAGTTAAATCCATATTGCATGGAATACACTACAGCTGATCGGATCATGGACATGTAAATCAAGCACACTTGTGAGTAGAAGATCCAACTGTATCAAGTTGTCAAAGTAGGCCAACTCCTTCATGAGGGAAAGTGGCTCACCAGGGACCAAGTTCAACAGAAGTTTCCTCATCTCATGGAGGAACTCAATGCAATTGGGACGATTTCTTCCTAAGGGGGGAGGAATGATCCAGGTGGATATTGGTGGCCACCCACCAATTCCACTTAGACCCCCACCATTGTTTCTTTTAGTTTTTCAATTTTCATATTTGTTGCACAATTTACTACTTTTGGCAGTTTTTTGGATCCTGAACTTCCGGAGCTTTTTTGAGGCCTTAAACGACGTTTTTTGGGAAAGTTGCGAGCAACACAGGTCCATCGACTGATGTTGCTTATCCCAAAGTTTTATTCCTCAAATATATCTTTCTAACGAGGTATTGTGTGCTTCAAATGAAGATGGTATGCCAAAGTTACGACCCCGGAAGTTGATGTAGTAATTCACCCAAAACGGGGCCCATAATTTGGCGTTTCATCTCCTCGGGTTAGGGTTTTGGATGTTTAGGGTTTTTCATTGTTTCTCAACGATAAATACGCCTTTGAACCTCATTGTAAGATATTGTAAAGGCATGTAGCCGCCACATCTCGCCTTAGAGATAAGCTACCATCACCCGAGCTAATTTATTTCCATTTCAGTTTGTAAGCATATTTCAGTATTTTACATTAATGAAATGAAGTATTATTTTTGTTGTATCTCTCTATTTACGGTTATCTCTATAATTTGTTGCATTCTTTTTTAAATCTAGATCATAGGATAATAAAGAAATTGAAGTAAAATTGCTCTAAAGCATATAACATACCATTGTTGCCTAAAATTAACAGTATCTCTATCCCTAGATTTTCATGTATAATGGTTATGGTTCAACCACACAAAACCCTTGGCTTCAACAACATTTGGTTGTGGGTCATCCACAAACCCATAACTCATCTTCAACAAAAGTTTCTTTGTTGGGAACCTCAGGAAATGGGATAATTTCTTCTTGTGGGAGGGGGCGCGGGGGTGGTGGCGGGTGTGTGGGGGGATGTTCCAAATTGAAAGTCGCATCCATCCATGGTATTTTATCTCATCCACCCATGGAATTTATTCATAGTATCCACCCATGGTATTGTAACTCATAAGACTATAAATTTGGGTCTCACTTTGTAAAAATGAGAGATTTTCCACCACAAGTTAGCTTTTACGGTTATTCTTCATTTTAATAAAAAAAATATTTGTGGTTTTGTCTACTGTTTGTTCTCTGCTTCTTCCGACATTTCAATTTTTTATATGTTGTGGGTCTTCCCAAGCTCCAGATCACCATTATCCACACATTGTGTAATTAGGGGGGATTTTAAAGGATCATCCCATATCCACATTGTTACAATTCAAACACTTTGTATGTTCACCATTCACCTTGCACACACCATCAGACCAGAGTCTAAATTCATTTAGAATTTGTGCAAAGGGTATACTCTTTTACAATCTTTGTACTTAGTTTATTTTGAATTTACATTTTGGCAGACCCTAAGCAAAGCAAAATATCTTTAAAAATAAACCTTAACTTGAACCATTTAAACTCCCCATAGGGGTCACACAATAATTTAATAGTTTAGGTTATGACCATGGGAGTAGGCATCCCATAAGTCACAGTGGTTGTTTTTCTTTCAAAACATAGAATTTTTCCTTTTAGGGAACTTTCAAATCCTACATAATACAGTTCCAAAACCATTGATGAAAAAAAACCATGAAGGGGCAAGGCCTAGAAATCATATTATCATGAGCCTCCTTGTTGTCTCCTAAAACTAAGTAGGGGCCCTGGGTTTGGAGTTGAAAACCTAAAGCTGAGATTCTCTCATCCCCATTAGATGTAGGTAGCTTAGTCCCCAAATTTTAGGACATCTTTCCCTATATGTGGCAGGTGCAAGAGCACTTTCACTTGGAGTAAATTTCGAACAGGCTAAAGGAAGTGTCACCAGAAATTTTAGGATGTGACCCCAATACTCCTCGTTATGACCCTCTTCCATACCTTGGTTTTCTGGTTGTTGGAAATGTCGTTAGTACTTATGGGACGTGGCCCTAATACCCTTGTAAAAGCATTCGTAAGGCACAATTGTTGATTAAGAGGAAGGACACTAGGACTTTTAGGATTTTTTATCATACGCAAAAAACTTACAAACCTATTTGTTGATTGTTTATTAAAGGGAAAAAAAAATATTTGCCTTATGTATGTGATTCATTTGGTATGTTAAAAAATCCCCCTCACAGTATCTTCACATAGAATTTCTAGGGCACCATAGGTGACTCTAGGGTTTCCCATCACTCTAGGTGCCTACAAGACCTCCCACTCTTTCTAGGAGGAGTTATTGGTGTTATAGCACCATTTGCCACCCTGGTAGATTTGATGCTCTGAATCATGGCCTTGGGCAATCCTTTCCCTTCATGCTTGTTCCTTTTACTAAAAAACATTATTTTAAATTCCACACATGGGTTCATCTATACCCAACCAACATACACACGTGTGTTCACCTATACCCAACCTACATAAACACGTGGATTCACCTATACCCAAACCACGTATATAATTTGAAATATTGAAATATATAAAATCCCCCAATTTTTTGCGTGGGGTTTACGGGTTACATCGAAAGCCCACCTATAGGAGCTCATGGATTAAATGTGTCCCAACTGAAACAACTATTTTGAGGTGGTATAAATACACCTCATGAAGGCCTAAAGGGGAAGGAGGATAGGATATTGATATTATATCCAATTGGTCCCTGATCAAGTCTAATTTATCCTTGTGCCTCTTGCACTCCCAGGTATCGGAAACCCTTGTTTCCTCATAGAGAAGTTCATCTCCTTTATATGACATCTATGTGTATGAATTTGAAAGAGGATTGTTGAGGCTTGGGATGGACAGATCTAGAGGAAGGTTTCTCTTGGAGCCATGGTCAAATCAAGTTGTATTCTTCCATATTTCTTTGTAGACATTAATAAATAAGCTTTGTCTTATTCCTGATGTTATGATCTTTATGCTTTTATTCATGTTATGATCCAATTATGTATGATTTCATGTTTTATATGCATATGCATATATGATCTAACATTCATATCTTGAACATGCTTCCAACTACTGCTAGTATATATGATTTTCTGGAACGAGTTGTAGGTTTTGAAGAATTAGAGGAAGCAGAGGGTTTGAACCCTATGGGAACATTTTCAAACTTAAGACCTATGGGTACTCTCTCTTCATCCCACTTTAGTAGTTTAAGCATTAGGACTGCTTGTTTGCTTGCTTCTTGTTGGTGTATGCCCTTCGATCTGTTGGGGTTTTCAACCCAGAACCTAGGGTGTTTTATCTTGTAACAAAATCAGTGACTCCACTAGGAAATAAATTTTTGTATTTCTTTGTTTGGGTTGTTTCTCTCTTGATCTGGGACTTCTTGTTTGTTTTCTTGATCTTTCCAGTACCTTTGACTTGATTGCAATCTGGGAAAAAAGTTTGATCTTTTGGATCAGGCCTAAAATTTTTGTTTTTCTTTGCTACCTTTTTTATATGCAGTTTTTACTTCACACAGTCACGTAAACATGCACTTTTGTCCAAAGAAACATGCGTATATGTGTGTTTTCTTGAGTACATTCATGTATACATGCAAGTTTGTCACTACACAATCACATATGTTTGGTTTTGAATGAATTCTTCAAATCTTGAGTCCAGTAAATGGTTTTTCCTGACTCTTATTGCTTCTGTTTATTCATTGATTGTTTGGGAGAGTCTTGCTTCTTACAGATTTTCAGTTTCCTATCTCCCTTTGTGGAAAAAACTAGTCAACCTATGGTTTTCTTTTTGGTGAAGAGTTATTTTTTTTGTTTCGTTTCAAGGCTTCTTAGTGAAGTTCTTGGTTGTTTTGAGCTTTTGGAACAGGGAATTGGTCTCAATTCACTTATAACCCGGCCTTTACATTGCTTTGCCTTGCTTTCTTAGAAGCTGACATATTTGGTTTTTTCTTGGTTTTTGAGAAAGTCCTTCTTGCAATCTTGAAAAGTTTTTCCTGGTCTTCTTGAAATATTTCTTGTTTGTTGCAGTTTGTATGTGTTGTTCAGATCAATTTGTTTTAGTTTGCAGCCTCTTTTCACTTTAAGTCTTATCATGTTAATGATTCCTATTGCTTGTGAAATTTGAGGTTCTTTATGCTCGAATTTGATCTTGAAGTCTTTAGTAGTTTTGTTTTCTCCATAACTCTTTGTGCCCTTAAAAAGAAAAAAGATAAAAAAATCTTTTTGTTGCCTTTATTTTTTGTCTTCTTATCATTTTTGAGAAAGTGTGAAGTCTTCTAATTAGGTTTAATTTGCAAGATTTTGGGGAAACAATTTCATTGAATTTGTTCCTCTCTTTTTTCAAGTTTTGGCCTCTTTATCTCTTTGAGAAACACATTAGCTTGATTTAAGAGAAATCCATGGAATCTTGCATTAAGCATTTTTAGTTTGCATTAGGATAGATGCACTATAAGCATTTTTAGTTTGCATTAGGATAGATGCACTATAAGAATTTTTAGCCTTTTTGTAGATTTTGAGTGTGTGACTGTGCGTTTTGAAAAAGAAAAGAAATTTTTGCTTTCTTAGTTTGTTTGTAGAACCCTTTGGAGAAATCTCTTTCACTAGAAAAAAAGAGTTGCATATGCATGTAGCTAGGTTTTCTATTAATTTCTTCTTGTGTCAAATAGCATCATAAGTTGTACTTCCATTTTACCATTGACTTAAGAATAGCCATTAAAATCAAGCGCTAAAATTAAAATTAACTGGAATTTTTTTATTTGCCATAATTACATCAACTAGTCTAGGTCATTTAGGGCCTTAGAAAAGGTGTGTGGAGAGTTAACTCTCGAAGGCCACTCTAAATTTAAACACAGAAGTTGATTAAAAGAGTGAAATCTAGTGTCGTTAATTTGTTTGGGAAATCTCTTCTCTTCGAGGAGTTAAGCATGAGGGTGAGTGAAAGCAGGGAAGAGAGGTACTCACTCTCTTACCTATCAGATCCTGACCAAACACTGTTCGACCCAGCTTCTGATATGAACTGGTGGCTTTAGTTTCCATTCATATGGACCACATAGGTGACTGTGGGGGGAATACCTATCGTACCTAAGGTAGATATTATATCACTCTCATTAGTACTTCTGGAGGGTGCCCTTGTGAAGCTAGGGTACTTGCAACGACAAAGGCTTTTGTCTGGAGGTCAACATAATTTCTTATGTGACCTTCGCTAGTATGTTTGGGTTGTAATTATCCCAAACTATCTTCAGAAGGTCCTTTACTTCACTTTCTTGTATTTTGGTGTCCGGTCCTCATCATGTGGAGCATAAATACTTGGAAGTTACTTGATTGGTTGCATCTTTAGGGACTTTATAGTGGAGTGTTATTTTCTCTTTGTATTTAGTTGGCTTTAGATGCATTTGTCTTGTCACTTTTGGACCTTATATTCTAAGTGACTAACTAACCACTCCACTGGTCTTGGAAGGCTTTTGATCTTTCTTTTGAAAGTTGTGGAGTTTCCTCCTTAAGGGAAAAGGTTTAATTGTGCATCTCTCTTCCTTGGAAAGTCATTTGTATAATCCCGTAAGGGAAGGATCTACGTGTAAGTTGGGTATGGCCTATATTCTTGGGGAGTCCAGCCAAGGAGCCCTTCAAAAATGGGATCCTTGTGCTTTTCCTTTCTTTGGAAATGTTGGTACCCCCTTTATGGCAACTTTGAATATTCCTATATTGAATGTTGGACTACCAGTTTGGTTGTGGTCCACTCTGAATATTCCAAATGTTCTTGAAGCTTCTCAGATGAATGGTTTATTTCAAGGGCATCAAATGGGTGTTAATTGTTCATATTCTTAAAAAGATAAATATAGGATTACTCTTTCTCCTCCATATTGTAATAAGAGATCTAAAAAGAAGAGAAAGAGGAAGAAGAAGAATAAGAATAGTTCTATCCATGAATCATCATCAAACCCTGCAATTCATGTTGGAGATGAGACTTCAACCACTGAAAGTCACACTAGGGGCATAATTCTAGTCACTGCAAGTCACACTAGCAATGGGTCACCTACCTATATGAGTCATATTTCTGTTGACTCACCTACTTCTGTGAGTAGGACTGGGGGCATAAGTCTAGTCACTGCAAGTCATACTAGAAATGGGTCACCTACCTTTGTGAGTGATATTTTTGTTGACTCACCTTCTTCTATGAGTAGGACTAGGGGCACAAGTCCTATCTCTCTTGGGAAAGAGTCACTATCCTCTGTGAGTCATGTTAGGGACTCTCCACCAACCACTGTTAGTCATGTTGGCGGACTGGATGTTGATCAGAAACCTAGGTGTAGAAGATTTAAACCAAATTTCCCTTGTAATCTATGTAGGGGAGACCATCTTACTCTTTTTTTTCCTAGTATTTCATTGGTACAAAGGTTATGGTATGAGTCTGATGGTTCTTCTAATCCTGAATCTGTTATGGTTTCTCAGCAGTCTAATCAACCATTGATTGATGAAGTGGTCAAGAAAATGCAATATTTGGCTTATTCCACTCTTATTTTGGGGGGTGAAGTGCCTAACAACATAGTCTTCTTGATTTCTAGTACAGAGTGTTTTGATCTAGGGGGCATTCCAGTCTCTTCGAGTGTACCCCCTCCAAGTTCTAGGAGTGTCTCCTTTGATTTGGATAATCTTGTCGAGCCTCATCTTCCTTCTGCTGGACCTTTCCAAATAAGGGTTAGAGTTAATTCCACAAACTTATATCGATGTATGGTGGATGAAGGATCCTCTTCACGTATTATATCCTCGTTGATTTGGAAAGATTTGGGTTCTCCAAAGTTGTTGGCAGCTGATAGTCAATAGTTAGCCTATGATAGAAGACCTGGTGAATATATGGGTGTCCTTCCTCAATTGCATATTAATTTAGGTGGGAAGACTATCTTAATTGATATGATGGTGGTTGATTTCCCTTTAGAATTTAATATGCTACCTGGGCATGATTTTGTCTATGATATGAATGTTGTGATGTCTTCACTCTTTCGAGTGATGTATTTTCCTCATAACGGAAATATTTTCACTATTGATCAGCATAGAAAATTTTAGGGGCGAAAGTTCACCCTTTGGCGAAATTAAGGGGTTTTAAATTTTTAGTGGGCGAATATTTTGTATCATAGTACATTTTTACAAATCACCTCAAATAACCCACCTTATTTTAAGGGAGAGGGTAAGAAAGGTAAATTTAGCCCTTGAAATTAGGAGTTACAACCTTCCATTCGCCCTAATTTTCAAGAATAGGTTTTATTTAAGTGAATCCTATGGGCCAAATACCATATTTATAAAAGAGGTATGGTAAATTAATAAAAATATAAATAAATGAGAGCTATGGTAAATAAATAAAATATTTTTTATATTTACTCCATAAGTCACCTTATATATATGCAAGGGTGTAAACAAATAAAAATATAAGTAAAGTGGAGGTATGGTAAATAAATAAAACGTCTTTTTATACTTACTCAAAAGGTATGGTAAATAAATAAAAATATAAATAAAGTAGACGTATGGTAAATAAATAAAACCTCTTTTGATATTTAGTCCATAACCCTCATTCTATTTATGAAGACTCAAAAAATAGGTTTTATTTAAGTGAATCCTATGGGCCAAATACCATATTTGTAAAGGAAGTATGGTAAATTAATAAAAATATAAATAAACAAGAGGTATGGTAAACAAATAATTTTTTTTTTTATATTTACTCCATAAGTCACCTTATATTTACGAACACTCAAAAAATGTTTTATATTTAGGTGAAACCTATGGGAAAAATACTATGGGACAAATACCATGGGCTAGATTATTATTAATACCATGCAAAAAAACATTATTAACCCTAATATTAGTATTAATAAAAATAAAAGCGGCACATGGTATTGACCCATGCTATTCACCTAGAATGTAGCCTCTTTAAATGGGAGAATTAAACCAACATAGATCCATATTTACTCTGGATCTACTAACCCCCGAGAGGTATCAAATATCGTGATATGCAAACTAGCATAGAGTGAAAAAATATTTGATCCCTCTTAGGGCTTGGTGGATCAAGATAAAAATGGATGTTGTAATTTAATGTATGTTAAACATTTTATCTTGGTTAAAATAAAAAATAAAATAAAAATCAACTATTAATTTTTATAAATTACTAATAGTAATTTTTAAGCTCCAGGATTATGATAACCCATGGTATTGACCCATGGTAATACCATGGTATTCATGTGAGCATAGACTATTTAAAGTGGAAATTCTATCATCTTAGATCCATCTTAATTCTGGGTCTACCAAGTGCTCAGAGGGATAAATAGATTTCATCCCCCTAAGAGTGGTATATGTGGAGTTAAGATGGATATAGGTCGGCTTTTATGATAATGAAGATATTAAATAGACTTAGGAAATTATATTGTAAAAACATCTTAAGGCGAATGGTTAAAGCATAGACATTGGACAAGTATATTTGTATACTTCTGTTTTAAACTGAAACAAATCCAGGGCTAAAAAGAATGGATTGATTGCACTATTCATCCTTCTATAACTTTCCAACATATTTATCCTTCTATAACTTTCCAACATAGGCTGGAGTAAACAGATCATAATTTGGGTAATTTTTCTAACTACAAACAGGAACATAGTTGTGTATTGGCAAGGTGGTTATGAGGTCCCTACAAGTGATGAATTTTAATTTTTCTTGGTTTTATATATAGTATTGGGTTTTTTCTCATGCTTTCTGTGAATGACATGAGTGAATTTTATCCTACACCCACTAGGTTATCGATATGTAATTATGGTAATTTTGATTTCAAAATATATTTTAGAGAAATGAAATGATTTCATTAGTGTATTCAATAAACACAATATTCTAATGGAATTATGCATTTGTGGTTTACCTATACAAATTCCATGGAGAAGTATTAGTGGTGTGATATCAATTGTCCTTAAGTAGAGGCTTTAGTTTTACTCTGTTCTGGAAGCAAATACTTTCTTCCAACATTTTTGAGTTCCATGAAAAATTTGAAAGTCCTAATAGTATTCAATTATGGGTTCAAGAGAGACATAGTATTTAATTATGGGTTAAAGAGATCCACACTGAATGATCTACCGGCCTTATCTTCACTTAGTTTAAGACTATTCAATTGGAGAGGCTACATGTGCCCCCACTTCAAGACCATAGTAAAGTCATGTAGAACTTAGAGAAGCTATCTTTAAGCTTTTAGTAAAGATTGGAAAAATGTCTGGGTTAATAACACCCAGTCGAGAATTAAGCTTCCAATAATGCTAGATTTTAACTTGGAGCACTTTAGTGATTTGGAGGAGATGCCCCCTCATATTTTTGACACATCTTTAGTTATGAATTGGACTATTACTAATTGTCATTTCCTTCGAAAGTTACTTGATGACTTGGGGAACCTCAACTCTTTAAGAATGTTTTTTTTTTATCGATAAAGACTAAATCTATTAAGAAAAATATAGTACAATTAGGAGAAGCAAGAGACCGGCATACCGGAAATGATGGATCCATCAACCTCGGTCCCGGTAGAAAGATACAATCTCAGAGCTACCTCAGATAATTTGAGAGCAAAAACTGACTAACTGACTTTTACCCCACAGGGTCAGAAACTAAAACACAGTGTTTTTTCCATTTTTTTTGTTGACTTTCATCCAGCCATCCTGGGGAGAATGAGCTAGAACAACTTGAAGACTAGAATTCTCTATCTTCGGGAACTCCTTTTCTGATTCAGAGGAGGAAGTCTCATGGGCCCGTTTCTGGGAGATTGTTGTGACATGGGTGTGCCCCTTAGTATCTGTGGGCGTAACCATCGGCTGAGGCGCCTGGTCCGGTTCTGAATCGTTTTCCTCATCCTCCATACTTGGGGAGCTAGATCTCCCAGCTGGCGGCGGTGGACAGGGAGCCCAACGCTTGGGTTTGGATTTTGCGAAGATGCCCTTTTTCGTTCTTGCTGTTAGCGATGGGCAGGAGTTCTGCAGGTGCTCTGTTAGGTGACAATGGCGGCATCAGAAGGCAGTGTTTTCGTAATCTATAAACTGGTTCCAAACAGAGTCATTGATCTTGAGATTAATTTGCTCTGGCAATCCCTTGCTTAAATCTAGCTCCACACATTCTCTAGCATATGTATAGAGACCTTGTTGTTCCCCCTTGTAATCTCCCATTAAAAAGCAACCCAGGGTGTTGCCTATTTGCCTGTATACTTCTGTGCGCCACAGGTGTATTGGGAGATTTGGAAGTCTGATCCATACAGGTGCTTTAGTGAAGACTGCAGAAGCTGGGTCAAAGTCTGGGAACCATGGAGTTAAGAAGAGACCTGCTGAACCCATGAACCAAGGGCCTTCTTCTAAGGCCTTTTCATAGTGCTCGGGGTTATCGAACAGCACTATAAAATATCCCTTTGCACAGAAGTGAACCTTGCAACGGTCAGTCCAGTTGTCATTGATCCAGTCATAAAGATCCGTTGAGCGTGGCCAGAGCCCATTGAATCTGCGGATGATGGCCCTTTCAGCAAATTTTTGGGTGTTGTCTGCAAGGTCAGAGTAAGAGATCTCAACAGAGGGAACCTCCTCCAATTTGTCAACCAAGAAAGGCTTGGGTTTGGGAGGCTCCGGGGTTGCGGGTATCTCAGAGCGGGCTGCAGCTTTGTAGGAGTATGGAGGAGCAGAAGACGATTGCCCTGCAGCTCCACCTCTCAGGCGAAAGGAAAACACTAAAGAACTGTTGTTTTTTATGCTGTAAAATGAGAGAGGAAGAGGATCTTCGAGCTGTTTACCTTGGAAAATAAGTCTCTGTAGGGCTGAGGGGATCCCAAGTCTGTGCTCCATATTTGCTTTGAGGTTCTGCACCAGATCTGTAGGGTTTACCCATTGCAGAATGGTCTTGCCCAAGATCTGTGCTATTTGAACCTGAAAGGGGGCAGAGGAATTATCAGAATATTTCTGGAGCAGCACAGGGCCAGAATCTTTTGAGTCTCCCAGCTCTTGACGCGAAGGCGGCAGCAGGAGAGAGGAGATCTTCTGCCTGAGGTTTCTTTGGCTCCAACTTGGATCTGCAGCGAAGGGAAGGGTGACCGATCTTTGGAGAGGCCCCTGATCAATGGAGGGGCCAGAGCTGCCATGGTTATGCGCTCCTGAGCTCAACGCCTGGAAGTTCGCCTCTTCCTTCGGCTCAACCTGCGCTTGGGTCTTCAACTCGGGTTCACACCTCCAATAGATCCTGAATCGAGCCCTCCTTTCAGCAGCAAGTCCAAGCATAGGCCAGGCAGCGACCGAGGACAGGGAGGCGACAGCGGCTGCATCTTCGCAGTTGGGTTTCGGCTCCGTAACTCTGCTCAATGCCTGTTTTGGCTCCGGCCTTCTTATCTGGAGTAGATCTTCCCCTTCAGCGGCGGAGATCCAAGGCCAAACAGAGGCCGAGGGTGCTGCGGCGGCGGCTGTTGTAGGGTTCATCTCTCGCAGCCCTTGCGCGTCTCCTTTTTTCTCTATCAATCAACTCTTTAAGAATGTTAAGGAAGGAAAGAAAGTACATTATGCTAAGCTCTCTTATGCTTTTCAAGTTTTTCTTAGATATATACAATGTTTTAGGGAGGAAAGTACATTCTGTTAATGAAAATTTGTCTTGATAGAAAGGCACAATTTCAAATTCTAATGCTTTCAAAAAACATTGTATAACTGTAATGTTTCTAAAAGGAAAGCATATTTTTTCAATTTAAGTATCATGATCCCATATTCCAACTTATTTTTCAGTAACCCATTAGGCTTTGTAGCTTTGAATAAATCCATGTCTTTTGATAAGATCCTCTTCTAAATTAGAAAATAGTTTCCTTTTGGCAATAACCACATACAATGTCTTGATTTTGTTATTTAGAAAATAGAGGTTTTGAAACAAGCCTGTGCCATACAAGGACTTGATTCATTGATTATGTATCAATTATGGCTCTTGATGTAACAATGTCTTGATTTTGTTGCTTGAAAATAGAGGTTATGCTTTACTATTTCACATAATTTCTTACAATCTTTCCATAAGTATTGATTTGTAATCTCAGTCACTGAGGGATGACAGTAATGACAAAGGTAATATTCCATGGTTTGAAGTTCCCCGCTTAATAAATATTTAAAGATATCACCACACTTTAACTGTTAGTTAAAGGAATTGTATTTGATTTGTAAACAATTCATTGCTTGATTTATAGATTTTTATTTTTTCCCTTTTTTATTTTTTTCTCAAATTTGGTATGAGATATCTTCCAAGCTTTGGATTCCATAGTTTCCCCACCATAGATGCGAGGTTCAGATGCTATCATTAAATATTCTTGGAACGTTACAACTTTTCCAGTAAGTGTGCTTTGAAACATTGTTCTTGCTTTTTCATGGTGTTAATGCAAATAAGCACTGCAACTAGTGCCATTATTTAGATGAAGTGTCGAAATCTAGGTGGCCTTGTAATGATGGAGTGATTGTTTTTAGCTACTAAGGCCATCTGCATTTTTATCTCTTATGTTTTCCTGAGATATTCAAATTTAGAATAAGAATTGATGTGTCATTTCCACTGTAGATTGCAGTCGGTTTCTTGAACATAATATATAGTAGATTATCCTTTACTAATCAACTGTGGATGTGATCCCTGACAGGAAAGGAAATTCAAGGTGACTTTGATTTCACATTGGTTAGTCAAAACATCCACACAGGAAAGGAGATTGAAAGTGACACTGATTTCACACTAATTTGTCAAAATGGAGGCAAGAGCAAAGGAAACGTTGTATTCAACAATGCTCTTAATTTCATATGTACATGCATAGACATATTAGTAGAAAATATTGAAGGCTTGCCTAAGTAATATTTTCCATTCCACTACATTCTTTACAGCTTGTAAATAAATAACTCGGAACAATTCATTACACTACTTGTTATTCTTTATTAATCAGTGGTTAAGATTTTGATATTGAACTGGCTAAGATTTTTCTTCCTTCTATGAAATTGTGTGTTCTATAATGCTTCTTTTCCATTCAGTATGTATAGCATATAAAGTGTGTCTAATGGAGTAGGAAGATTTAAAAGTCTTGTGATTCTTGAACTATGTTACAAGGCAGAAACCCAACGGGGCAGGGTAGGTGCATCCCCAAAAAGGGGTCACAAATACCAAAGTTGGTATTGGCTAGTGCCTTGAGCTAGAAAATTTCCTTTACCCTTGTATTAACAGTGAATCTAGAGAGGATTCCAATATTCTCTTTATGAGATTTATATCAGTTAAGATTGATGAATAAAATTCATGAGACATGAGCTAGGATTTCCTTGCAAGGTGGTTGTTGATTATTGGAAGCTATGATGGCCATTATGTCAGGCCAGGTGGTCACACTCCCTTGATCATGAGCACAATTATGATCTCTCTGAACTTGAAGAAGTGCATTTTATATGTACCTTACGGAATATTATTAGGCCTCGTCATCTATAAGCAGGGATTGATGGTAGGCTCTGCTAAGATTGATGCCATTATCAATCAATAGCCCCCTAGAAACGTAAAGAAATTACGCGTGACATTGGGTCATATTGGTTACTATAGAAAGTTTATTACGGCATATGCGCAAATCACTACGGCCATGGAGAAGTTTTTAAATAAGGATGTTATGTTTTTCTGGGATGAAGATTGTCAGAAAATCTTGGATACTCTAAAGGAGAAGATGGTTACAACACCAATCCTAGTATTCCTCGATTGGAAGAAGGAATTTCATGTGCATGTGGATGTGTCTTGCGTAACGTTGGGAGTCATCTTAACACAACCGAGGGTAGGAGATATCAATTACCTGATTGCCTTCACTAGTCAAAAACTATCTAAGGCTGAAAGGAACTACTCAACCATAGAGCATGAAGGTTTGGCCATGGTTTATGCACTACAACAGTTTAGGCATTATCTACTAGGTGCTCACTTTAAGATGTACACAGACTATTCTACTTTAAAGTGCTTGGTCAATAAGGCTGTGTTGGGGGGGGAATTTGTAGGTGGTTTCTCCTTTTTCAAGAATATGATTTTGAAGTCATAGTGAAGTCCAGGAGATTGAATTCTAGACCAGACCACCTATCTCAGATTGAAAATGGTGAAGAGCCTACAAATATTGAGGAAGGATTACCTGACGTGCAGCTCTTTGTTGTCAGGGTTGTAGACAAGCATTTTCCAGACATCATTTAGTTTTTATCTACTTGCATAGCTCCTGAAGGTTATATGACACAGAAAAAGAAGGAACTAGTTGCCGAGGTTGCCTATTTTTCTATGATTGCAAGAAAACTATATAAGATGGGGTTGGATGAATTCCTACTCCGATATGTACCTAAATATGAAATGCACATTATGCTAGCAAAAGCACATGGTGGTGTTGCTAGAGGACACTATGTAGGTAAGATTACTGTGCAGAAGATCCTACGTGTAGGACTATAGTGGCCAACAATACGTAAAGATTCCAAGGAATACTACAGTTTGTGCGATGTGTGTCAAAGGACCAAGAGACCATTGTGAATGGATGAACTCCCATTAAATCCAAAGGTCACATAGAAGAATTTGATAAGTGGGTGATTAACTTCATTGGACCTATTTAGCCACCAGGGAAAAAGACGAGAGTGCATTATATTATCACTGCAATGGAATACTTAACCAAATGGGTTGAGCCATAACTTGTGAAGGATTGTAGCGTGGAAACTACTTCGAAGTTCATATTTGAGTTTATTTTGTCAAGGTTTGGATGCTCGAAAATTCTGATGAGTGACAGAGGGACACACTTCCTGAATGAGACAATCACAACTTTAACAGAGGAATTCTAGATGCATCATCAGAAGAGTACGACATATCACCCCCAGGTAAATGGAAATGTTGAAGCTTTCAATAAGATTTTGGAGAATTCCATCACAAAGGTATGCAATGTTAATAGGAATGGTTGGGATGTGTGCATACCAGCAGTTCTATGGGCTTATAGGACTACCTGTAAGAAATTGGCTGGGAAAACACCTTTTCGATTGGTTTATGGACAAGAAGCAGTAATGTCAATGTAGTACATAGCGCCCATCCTAATAATCACAATAGCGATCGAGATAGTAGAACACAACATCATGGAGGAACTACGCGCAGTTGTTGGTGTTAGAGGAAGATTATTTTCTCACCGGTTTTCATCAACAGGTAAAAAAATCTAGAGAAAATGCATGGAACAATCGACACATCAAGTAGCAAACCTTCAAAAATGGTGATTTTGTACTAATGTATGAAAAAGTTTACCAAGTTTTTTGGGAAGTTTTAGATGGGATTTGGTTGGAGGTTTATAGGGACGATCCCACCACTACACAATAACTACATGGACACGGGAAAGTCTTAGCATTTTTGGATGTTGATAGAAAGCGCATGACTATAAAATACGCTGCCAAAGAAAAAATTTGTTGGACGGTTGTGCGATGTGTTGGAAGAGTGCATAGATGGAAGCTGCGATGAGGTAGTTGTGCCACAAGGAGGATTTTCACGTAGCCTACCCAAAAAATTACTGTTGGAATAGCTACAACTGATTTGATAGTTATTTTTCCATTAAAAGGAGTGGGGGAAGTGCATTTAATGCACAAAGATGGGAGGATTTGCCACAAAAATTGCATTTATGTGAAATATTTCTGGGGGAATGAACAGTTTGAATTCAAATTGAGTTATAAATATTGCACCCCACTCCACAATTGGCCACTTTTCTTCTTGAGAAATTGTTATGTGTGGTTGCGCTTAATGAGTAGAGTATATGGTTGTATGCTCGGTTACCTGAGTTGGATAGAATTTGAGCAAGAATTATTGAAGAGAGGGGTAGGAAATATCATGACTGCAACATCACCAATTCCTACTACATCATCTAGGTCATCAAAGCCAAAACCTACAACCTACGTGGTAGGAGAGAAAAAGTTGAAAAAGCCACAACAAGCCTTAGTTTGGTGATCGCCGAACAAAATCCCAACTGAGAATAGACAAAAGGGTTGTATGGATAAAACAAGCAACCTATGGAACCCCAGGACTTGGATGAAGAAGAGTTGACTATGGGGATTGAAAATATCAGTGCAGAGGGCGCAAAGACAATTGCTCAGTTGTCGCCATATATACCCCAAAGGAAATCAGCTACCAAAGTATCTAAGGACCCTAACTCATTGAAATTAAAGGTACTCACGCCATTACTTCTTGAGGAACTACCTATTGAGGGAGTCTTGTTGGACCAGGTTCCATTTCTGAAGATGGAGGACTAGTATTTGGGGGATCATGAGAAATTTCTGCAATTAGAACCCAGTAAGTACTTGAAATCGATCTACTATGAGGAGGCGGGTGTCACAAGGCTTGAACCGATGAACTGGGAGACTGGTATTGAGAATGCAGGGTTTCTCAACATGCTATACATTGCACATTTTAGCTGCAGCATTATTAATACCATCTCTGTGTGCCAGCTGTTAGTGTTGGCTCATGATGGGTGCCTTTAGGTGGGAGAGCCCATCCCAATTGATGATATGTTGGTCCATAGAATCACAGCGCTACCATATCAGGGCGTGAACCTCGAAGAATATTTTGTGGGGAAGTCATAGCAGAAAAAGATCACGGATCAGATGAGTAGCAACTTTGGGTTGGTGAAGAAGCTGCGAGGATATGCCATTAGTTCTATCTCATATGAAGCTATGTGATTTGTTACACAAATATTGGTAGGAAAAATAATGAGGACGTGTCATGCTGATGAAGTACCAACACCGGTGGTATCATTAGCTATGCAGTATAGCCAGGGGGTCCAATTCAATTTGGCACAGTACCTCTCCCAAGAATTCTTGGATGATTGTCGTGAAGCCCGGGAGGAAGGAAAAGTGTTCCACTACACATGGTTAATCAATTATTGATCGCACTGATAGCTTGGAGGACACCAGAAGATTCCCAATTCCCAACAACGGATCTAGACTTGTGCGATGCTGCAAAATTTTCCTCGCTGTGGGTGACGAAGGACCCTGGCTGTGTCATTAAAAACAAGATGTTTTGGGTACTATTTGAATCAGAATTGTGTATGGTGATTAACCAGAAACCACAGTTTTCACCGACTATGCTCAAGGAATATCAATGCATTGCATATTGTAAGGCCAATTTCCGTCATGTATACATCCACACGAGGCATGATATGACAAAGAAATGGATGGTGTTGTTGTTTTTGGTCATTGAAGATAATATCGCATAGTTAGTCATTAAGTGGTCGATTGATTGGCTTCTTCCCATAGATGTAGTCGAAGGAATCATGGGGACTAGTGATGAAGGCACAATAGGCACCAGTAAACCAGCGCAAAAGGAAAATAAGAAGGTGATCATCGATCTAGAGAAAAATATCGTGCAAGAACCAAAGGGTAAGCATGACGAAGAGTCACATAATGAAGAACTGGATCAGGGTACTAAATACCCCTTTGCAGACATAGAGAATGGTGGTTCTCCTTCTATTATTAAATGGCTACAAAAGTTAGGTGTGGGAGGCACACGTAAGAAGCGCATGTCTGATAAGACTGTCAGTGCAGAGGTCATGGTCCTCACTGAGGGGGGCCTTGATGAGATTGGGGACAATGTTTGGATTGTGACAGAAGAAATTTGGGGTCATATTGAAGATCAGTACCAGTCTGTTTTGTCAAAGGTCCAAGTAGGCATCACAAAGTTGCAGGTTTACGCGAGCCAAGTTCAAGAGAGCATGCTTCAAGTGAGCTAGTCTCAAGCAAGCATGAAGCCAACAACATTAGGTAGTGTGCAGTTAGTCCTCACCTCAAAGATCTGACTTGTATCCTTGCCTGATTTTTATATTTGAATGGTGTCGTGAAATAGGAGGATGCCCAGATACCCAAAGATGTAAGTGTTAACCTTGAGGTGCTCTATTTATCCACACTACATGAGCTACGCTAGGTTGTAGCAGATGATCTTAAGGTGTGAAAGCAACAGGTTCTCATGGTGATCAAGGACATGCATCTTACCAGTCAACAAATGTGTGATGAAAATCACAAGTCTCTCCATGACCATGATGAGGCAGCTATAAGAAGGGGGCAGTTGGAGTAGGCCATTTCAAGAGTATGCAGTGAGCTCCCCGAGCTCCAGATTCAGTTGGAGGCCGCCTCTGAAGACAAGTATAGCAGCTGGAAGATGCATTCAGAGAATCAAAGGTGAAGGTGGATAAAGTTTGCTTTGATCTAAAGCTCCAAATTACTGAGCTTTAATATAAGTTGCATTCCACCACGTGACCAGAGATCCGAGAACATTGTGAGGCTACCATCAGAACAAACAGGGTGAAGCTTGATGTTGCAGTTAAGGAGTGTAGCTAGCTCTTCAACGAAGCTCTCAAACTATGGGCTTCACTGCAGGAGGACCCACATGTAAAGAATATCAAAGTTTCCATTCAGGATAAGCAGTTGCAGTACGATGAGATAAAGGCAATGGACCTCCCTGCAAGGACAAACGACGAGCTATGGGAGGAAGTAGGGAATCTCTCAAATACTATTGAAGGCATGCTTAAGATTATGTAGAAGACACAACAAACCATTGACCTAGCAACAAACGTAGCGGACCATCGACCTAGCAGCAGATGGGCCAACAATGGAAAATTTGGTGGAAGAAGTGCGACAGGCAATTGTTCAATGCATGAAGGTGCTTCACCAATTGAAGTTTCCATTCAATAGCCTGAAAGAAAATATCCATAGCGTACTAGTGGAGTGACTCGAGGACGAGTCGCATAATTTTGTTGGGGGCCTATTGGGACGGGGTCCCGTGGGTCAAATTTTGTTAAAATATTGTAAGTGTGGGTAAAATAGGATTCAAGGGGATTTATGAAGGTCAAAGCCCCTTATATTTTGGTATTGTTTTAAGATCCACCCATGGTTTGTGGACCATGGTATTATAATAGTGAAGGATATATAAAGAGATGTCTTAGCAAGTCTAAGGCAACCAAAAAATAAATCAAGTACTTCATGATGATATGATTTTGGGTCTATAATTGTAGATATTTATGTGTTTTTTGCGAAGGGTAAGGCTCCTACAGATGAGTGTGTGGAGACCTTGGTAAGTCCATTGCTGAGTGTGTGGGCCCCTGCAGCTGTGTGCAAAGGGTCTAGAAAAGTTGTAAAGGAAGATCTGAAGTAATAGAAATATATTTGAAACAAAACTATGTCTATTTTCATGCACTTTGTATTTTTCTGTATTTACACACCACTGAATGATATTTATCTGTGTTTTATCTTAATTACTTTGTGAAGATCTGGATCAACTGTTAGATCTTGTTTTATCCATGATTATATAGATACGCAAAGCTTACAACTTTATTTAACTGGAAATCATCTAAGTCTCATGAATAATGGTTCGTGAAGGTCAGATCTGAACTAAAACCATAAAAAGTTCCTTAAGCCACATCACATAGCCTTCTAGATGTAAAAGCCTAGTTCTAGCATCCCCCAATATTGCCTCGGGTGAGACTGCAGCCTGTGCTAGACGGGTTGTTACCGAAAGGGCCGGTAGTGTAGGTTTTTTTTGGGTAGCGTAGCTAACTCTGAACCTGGGTCCAAGCCCCCTCAAGCCAAAACCCTTGATATAAAAGGTAAATATTGTCATGCCCCTTGGAGTTCAAGCACACAAATAACACCGATGAATATAAAGCATTCATTTTGGGGTTAAAAAATCCATAAACCTCAAGGTAGAGGTACTTAAGGTAATTGGTGATTCAAATATCATTACCCGTCAGGTATGGAATACCATTCATTGTGTTTCACCTAGATTGAGAAACTACCAACAAGAGGTATGGCGACTCATTTCTTTCTTCAAAGCTTTTAATATTACTTTTGTGCCTAGGATGTGTAATGTTGTCCTAGATATATTAGCCAATGCAACTAGTAGAATGTCACCATTAAAAGATGGTTTTTCTATTGAAATTATTTATAATCAATCTATTCCAAACAATGTAACTAATGTTTTTGCATGCATTTTCAATTTTTAGGTCAGATGACTAAAGTGTCTTGGACACAAAATTTGTAAAAACTTTTAAAACATATATCTATTTTAACTTTCTGAGTTTTTATATGTATGGCTATATGCAATCCTATTCAACTAATGATGTGAGTTGAAAATTTACGTTTACATGTGTCGCAAATGTCTGTTTAACACATAGTTTTCTAACAAGTCAGTTAATGTGTTAAAGTTTCTGGAAATATGTTGATATTGAATGTACTCAAAATGTCTTTCCAAAAGATGAACTCTAAGGAACATATGAAGAATTGTTGGATTTCAGACAATATAAATGTTTGTTAGTTATAATACAACGAGTTGTGAATCCAGCCTAATGATGATTCGACGGATGCCAAGTGAAATGACATCAAAGAGAATTTAGATCAACGTGCTATACTCAGTAGTATTATTCATCGATCGACCAATACAAATCCCTTCAAAACTCACTAACTCGCCACTTGGAGCAAAAATGGCCCATGCTGCAGAATATAGGTTCTGTGTACTACAATTAGCATCATCAGCGTAACCAACAGATGGTCCCAAAGGTTCCGACATCTGCAACAAATGAAAAGCAGATTACTTAACCACATAAAAACTCTAAAAGACACATTGACACACACACATGCAATTAAAGCGTATATACAGTGATTTTTACTACACTCAATTAAGCATATTAACATTTGAGATACAACCCATTTTGGGGTTGTGATAATGTAATTCCATCATAATACAACAACTCGTAGGCACCTTTTGCCAAAACACGCTTGACAATATAAGGACCCATCCAAAGAAGTTCAAATTTTCCTGCTCCTTGTTTATCATCTTCCTGATCGTAAAGAAAGACCAGGTCTCCTTCTAAGAAAATGCGAGGCTTGACATTTCTGTCATATTTCACCTCGATTCATTTCATATGCACTTTGTTAGCCAATGCAGCTTCATGATGGGTTTCATCTAGATGGATAAGTTCCAAGAAACGCACTTCTTCTTTGGAAGTGTCGGGTAATAGGTCAATTGCGGGTTTGAGAGATGAAATTGTGCATTGTATCAGCAAGATTGCTTCTAGACCATACACCTATTGAAAGGGTGTGAATCTAGTTGCATTTATCATCGAGGTTCAAATGCACACAAGGCAGAGTACATGATTAAATGCTAGTTTCATTTATGAACCCTTATCATTCTTTGAAGCATTCGCTTAAGGACTTTGTTGATGGCCTCAACTTGTCCATTCGCTTGCAGATAATAAGGGGTAGAACTATCATGTGAAAATCATAACTTAGGAGTCATCTCAGCCATCATGTGATTACGAAAATGCGACCCATGATCTGTAACTATATCCTGTGGTACACCAAACTGGGCAACCACATGGTTGAAAAAGAAAAGAGCAGTCGTTTCACCACTGTTGTTTAAAGTTGGAATCGCCTTGGCCCATTTGGTAAAATAGTCAACGATGACTATAATGTACCCATGCCCCCCGGGAAAGGTGCGGTTACATGTCATGAAGTCAATGCCTCATTTGGAGAATGGTCCAACATCGATGATAGGATGCAATGGTGCAAGTGGTAATCTAGCTTTACGGTCATAGATCCGGCATTCGTGACATCTTCTGATGACAATTATGCAATCTTTGAATATACTAGGCTAGAAGTAACCAGCACAGAGAATTATCTATGGTAACATAACCAGATAAGTGTCCACCACAAGCACCAAAATATAAATCATTCAAAACTTTCTCGTCTTCCTCATGAGTGAGGAATCTTCGTAAAATCATATTGATACCATGACGATAGAGAGTGTTGCCAACAATCAGATAATCTTTGTCTTGGTATTATATATGTCGTTATTGCGATTGAGAGGTATCAGGGTGGAAATTTTGGGTCTAGAGATAAATCAGTATATCTCCATACCACGCATCAGATGACAAAATCAAGAACAAAGATTCATCTAGAATTGATGGTTCTGATGTTGAATTGATAGAAGTTGAGGGAAGGTCACAAAGTAGCTCGACGAAAACTAGATATTTCTTTGATTTGGACTTGATGAATTCTAGATCAAAATCCTACAAAATGATTATCCATTTTGAGTACTTCCCCCCCAACAATTAATGTGACAAAATATATGTCATAGGTTGCAATCCGAAATGGCAATGGTCTTTCAGAGCAAGATATGGTGGCGAAATCTCTATACAACTTGAACAACTACCAAAGTTAGTTTCTCGACATAAGAGTAATTACTTTGTGTATCATTGAGATTGCGACTCAAATAATATATTGGATGTTCAATCCCATCTTCCTCTTGGACTAAAACCATTCCAATGGTTGTATCTGTAGCGGCAAGATACAAGAAGTAGTCATTTTGATAATTTGGGGAATACATTAATGACGCTCTAATCAAGGTATCTTTAAGAGCATCAAAGGAAGCTTGCGCAACCTGATCCCAGTGGAAGGGTATCCCCTTTCTCAATAAACAAGTAAATCCTTTAGCCAATTTTAGCATAATTGGGAATGAACCTCGTCAGAAAGTTAGCCTTGCCTTGGAGTCTCTGTAACTGAAGTAGATTTGAAGGTGGAGGCAAGTCAAGAATTGCCTGAACCTTGAATGGATTGAGTCGAGTTCCCTCCTTAGACACTATGAATCCAAGCAAACGACCAGAACCAACACAAAACACACATTTATGTGGATTGAGTCTTATTTTTTAGTGTTGGCACCGTAAAAATATAGCTCTCAAATGCTACGGGTGATCAGACTACTTTCGTGAATGAGCAGGTAAATCATCAATGTATGGCTGAACAATATGTTTGATGTCTTGGAAGGCATAGTTCATTTCCCTCTGAAATTTGGCCCCTGCATTCTTCAAACCAAATGGGAGTTTCCGATAAGCGAATGTGCCCCATGGACAAATAAAAGCAGTTTTAGATTGCTCCTATGGGTGGATATTGATTTCATTGTAGATAGAAAATCCATCCATAAATGAGAATATTTCACATCTGGCACATTCATCAATAATCTAGTCGATAAAGTGGGTGGGATAATTGTCTTCTGGACCAGCCTGATTTACATCCCTATAATCAACACACACTCATATTGTCCCTTGTTTCATCATGACAGGAACAATATTGGAAACCCAGTCAGTAAGGGGAACAGGGTAAATGAAACTAGCATGCAAAAAAATTTCAACTTCTGACTTAATGGCAGCAGCATTCCTTGGATGAATAGGTTGGAGGCTCTGTCCTATTGGTTTGACATGAAGATACATTTTGATTTCATGTTCAACTATACTAGAGTCTATACCTGGCATCTCCTCGTATGACCATGAAAATATATCTCGAAATTCATGAAAAGGAGCACGGTAAATATCAATTTATGATGGAGAACAAGATTTGCCAACATAAATGTTTTCTACAATGTTAGGTTTGGTCAAAATATTTATAAAAATAGTTTCTTCAATATTTGACAAGTTTCACTCGGAATCTACTGTATCTATGAAAACGGAATTCGAAAGGAAATCAACAACTGAAGGATGATTAAGTTTATTTGAATAATATTCGATTTGATCTATAAGATGGGAATGATGATGATAATCCTCCCATGGTTCTCCTTCCATCATCATTGATTGGACGATTCCTTCATCAATAGAAAATATAAGTGAAAAAGGAACGAAAGAAGTACCAAATTCTAATGAACGATCTACCCATACAATTGACAAAAATGGATTTGGGTTCACCACACAAGCCAAAAATATTGATGGATATGCTAGCTCAATAGGACTTAATGGCATGATTTCATTACTACTATCAACTTCAAAACTATTGGTAATCTCCCTTAAGTCAGATGAATTGGAAGATATCATGTTGGAAGTCTCAATTCCACTTCTGCCAAATTTGATGGTGGTGGTAGTGAAAAAGTACCCATTAGGGAAGATTCTTTAAAGAGGCCTACACCAATGTTTTGAAGAGATAGCAGGGGTCCATGTACTAACTGGATGCTTCTAGTAACCTGCGAACTAGAGGAGAAGAAGGCGAGTTGGTCGATAATTGTGATTCCACCTTTATGAGGAAATGAAATCATATGAAAGTATGTTGAAACCACAGCAACCATGACATAAACCCATGGTCTTCCTAGCAAAAAGTTGTATTCAAGGGGTCCATCAACTACCTCAACTTCAACCGTTATCATTTTTCCTCCTAGTTTGATTTGCAGATTACTCAATATTCCACAAGGCGTATATGTGCAACTGTCAAAATCTTTTACTCTTGTTGGTGAACGTGACAAAGGTGGTGAGCCAAGTGTTTTCCAACAACTAATAGACATTATACAAGTAGATTCCCCCTCATCAATAATGGTTTTATGAACAAATTTATTCAAGGCATTTACTTGAATCAGAAATGATAATTGTGCTAGTAATTATGGTGTATAACTCGCATGGTTGAAAACCACAAGATTGGAATCATTTGGATCGATTCCACCAATTTTTGACAAGAAAGCCTACTTTTGGGTGGGACAATTTTGTAACACCTCAAGCGTAGAGATATCAGAAGGTGACTGAGCCAAATATTCTATGATGTTATAGCTCTGTGTAGCTCGAGCTCGAGGGTTAAATGTTGATTTGTGTACAACTCCCTTAGGCGGTTTTATTGTTAACTCTGGTGCAATATGTGGTGGAATAGGATCATTCGAAGTTTTTTTCAAAGGGTTAGGTCGATCAACCTAGTTATTCAATGATTTTTGTGATTATATGTGTTTGTACTTCTATTTTGGTGATTTTTACAAACTATTGCTTTTCCACACCTTTTCTTTCGTGGGTGTCATTTTCATGCTTTCAACTATCACTTTTGATTGCTTTCACTTTAATTAGTGTCATTTTCATCTTATCTTTTCTCTAGCATGTGTCTCTTTCACCATCGTTTTCATATCACAAGTGTCGTTCACACTTTAAAAAATATCATATTTTCACATGAGAAGCATCTTTGATCATGTAGAGTGGATTTTTAGATTGTTTCAAGGGGTAATATTTCTGATGATGAGTTTTTCTTATCATACAAATATGTATCACATCATTTCCAAAGTTTCAAGCACTGTCACACAAGTGTCGTCACTGTTGTCGCAAAGTGCACATTTTGTGTTGCACTTGGTGTAGGCCATTGCAAAGTTTTCGCATTAAGGAAAAGCATGTTATTCATGTGTTCTGAGTTTTCCTTGTCATGTCGTCAAGTAATATAAGTGTGTGATCATGTTGAAGTATTCCTTTAATTTAAATTTTCCTCACTGATCTGACACTTAGTCAAAAATGGGAAAACTTCCCGACCAGGCCACTTAGCCTCATTTAACCCTCCTCAACTGTGCACTATGAAATCCCATCCCTCAAGTAGTAGCCTTGTCTCTTGGCACTATGCAATGCACAATTCCTACCTTCTAGAACTGCACACTTCACAATCTCAATGCTCAAGCCCAACCCCTGAGCTCAAGAGTTGTGCAATCCTTGTCTCCAGCCTAACCTTAATTATGCATTGTCCAGTCTTAGGCCTCAAGCCTCTTCCTTGAGGTTATGATTTTCATAGTTGCACAGTCACCTAGCCGCTTTTGCCTCCTAGAAATATGTAGTAGGAAAACTCAATGCTCAAGCCCTTATCCTGACTCCTTAGGTCCCTCGATTGTGCAATCACTCATCCCTAGCCTTCTAGAACTATGAATTGCATAGTCTCAAGCCTAAAGACTCAACCTTGAGCTCTTCAACTGCATAGTCCATGGGCTTCCGTCCCTCAAGAATTGTGAATTTGGAAACCTCAAGACTCAATCCTCGACCTTGATCTCTTGATTACTTGAAATGCATAGTCCCTCTCCCTAGGCCTCTATAACTGCACACTGCGCTGTCTCAAGCCTCAATCCCAGACGTTGATCTTTGGAACTGTACAATCCCTGAGTCAATAACTCAACCAGTCACCGGTTCCTACCCCGACAAGTGATTTCATGAATAATTTTAGATTATGGGTTTATCAAACTAATGTCATCTTGTCATGAGTGAATTGTAATCGCAGGTATTATTTCATGTTATGACAAGATAATGATGAAGGATATGGATAATGATACCATCCTAAGAGACACCTATGGAGCTAAATAAATCAGATAATCATCAAGTCAGAAGATGAAGGAACACAAGATTACAACAAAAGGAAAAATATCAAGACCACATTAAAGACTCCTATTCTTCAAGTCATGAGGAGGAGAAAGAAAAGGCCATGTTTTATATTTTAAGAAGACAAAGTAACTAGCAGCAAAGAGTGACTTGACACTGCCATGCCATCAGTTTCATGTCAGGTTGTGTCATGAGGCATCATGTGCACATAATTTTGTGGATTATAGTGGAGAAATATAATGTAAAGTGGAAGTCCAAGAGTCATTCATGTAATATGAAAAGTCATGTAGGAAGTTAAAAGGTCATAGAGAAGTTGAAAAATCAAGAGGTTAGTCCAAGAGTCACATGGGACATGAAGGATCACTCTACTTGTTATATATAAACCCTCATTGTACAAGAAATGGGCTTTTCACCTTGGCTTCTCCCATAAGGCATTAGAGAGAAAAATTCAGTACTTTTGGAGAGCAATTCATGGCTCCAATGCTCCACTATTGGAGAAGTGATATTTGTTGTATACATGTACCTTGGGACTTTTACATAATAGTTGAAGTCCAATGGCCAACACTTTCATGCATGGATTGTGAATATTTGTAATATTGCTCTGTAAATGTTTATGATTCATGTTTTCTTTCACCTGTACTAATGTATTTGAACTATTTTGGATATTTTAGTGCTTATCATATTAAGAATGCTTTGTAATGGTTGTAACAATCGTCACATATATGCGGACTATTTTGATTGATGTTAGGTGATTCTTTCTTGCTTGTGTGAGCCTATACTAGGGTGGTACTATAACCTCTCTCTTAGAGGCTCACATTTCCTCCCTTTGTAGTAGAAGAACCTTGATACACCTGCAACCAAACATTCACCAGGCAAACTTGCTTGCTTTTTTCAAAGGCACATATGCACTTATCCCTCTTGCTCATAGATAAAGTTAAAAACATGTAAAAATATATGGCAATTGTGCCAACATTCCAGATGCGACTTCTATTCCAAATGGTGTAAGGTCTAATTGGGACTTCACTTCGGCGATACCCCCTTGGTTGATGAATTTCCAACACCTATCAACCGACCTTTAGGTTTTGAGGTGAAATTTTTTAGTTTGTCTTAACCATGGATTTCTTGAAATTCCCATAGGTCCTAACCAAGGCATCATCCATATAATGATACTAGACCCACAATCAAAAGCCCATTATATGGAAAATTAACATGCAATGTAATATTTTTGAAAGTTTCTCATAATGAAAACGTGTTCTAATGAGAAATAAGTGATATTAAGAATTAGATACTTTTCTTCAGGAAAATGGTATTTACAATTTTATTGTGGAGTGTTACATGCCACATATAAGGTATGTGGATGATGATCAAAATAAATTCATAATATAAAATAATGTAGCAAATTGACTAAAAATGTGCATTATAAAGAACTATGGGCTCTAGTTAATGAGTTGGGCTATATCTTCTTAAAACATTGATGATTTCTTAAACAAAGGTGTATCAATAATGGAGTTTGATCCATGTCTTACTTGCAAAGAGAGCACCAAGTCCATCCACAATTAGATAAGAAATGAATAACTATTGTAAAATGATGTTATCAAAAAAATATTATATGAAGGATGGGAATGAATTTCAATGAAAAACATACAATGCATTGGACCTAACAACTCTTCAATTATCAATTCTCTTAATTTTGTTAAATTCACATATCAAGTAATAACTCTTACCTAGTATCTTAGATAGCCTTTTCAAAAAATAATATCCCCTTTAATCCTCCTAGAAATCTAATAGAATTTACACTTTCTAAATCAGTAATTCCTTTAAGTACACCATATTATAGAAATGTTGAGTCTCTTATTATCATAAGGTTTGTGAAATAAACTATTTATGTAGTTATTAGTCCCTGCCAAGGCAGGACTCTAGCAATCAATTTGCCAATTGACCACTATTTGATCTGATATTCACCCTATGAGTGACATCAGTTAAAGATTTATTAAACTAAAGGTATTACAGACTCATGTGTTGGTGGATGTTCTTTGTTATTGAAACAATGGATCGATCACATTTCCAATACACAAACAAATAAAATGGAGAGACAACAGAGAAATACAGTAAGCAACACAAAGACGCAAACAATTTTTAATAAGGAGTTCACCCTATTCTCTAGGGCTACATCTCTAGTCCAGTGTTAGTGGTGGCCTTATTTTATTTTGTCTTTCAGTAGAGAAATTACAATACAGGGACTCGATATGAGTTCTCCTAAAGAAGATTTTTCTTGGCAGGGTGGTTCTTGGATTCCCCAAGCCACTTGGAGTACACAGACTCTTCTTCTTCTTACCAGCACTCTGACCTCTTGGTCTATAATGGAAAGAGCCAAATGTGATGCTCAATCCAGACAGATTCCTCTATAGGAAGGCTTGAATCTTCAAGCTCTCTCGTGCTCGACACTACCTATGGTCAGCTCGGCCCTCTGTCTCTTCTGCTTAGCTTTACTATTCTCAGTGTTCAGTCCTCCTCTCAAGGTTCACTGTTCACTGTCTCTCTTGGTCGCTTGGACTCTTCTCAATTCTGATTCCATATCAACTCTAACTAATTCAACTATCTTTGTTCATGGCTTTAGCCATTCGATCCATATGCCTGTTCGGTTCCTCTTCCACCTGTGTTGATTCACCTTCTGCAGCTGTTCTTGGAGTTCCCTGTGTTCGGCATCATCATGAACGCTCAGGGAGTGGCCACTTGTCCTCCTCTAAATGGCGCCAACATGCTTCATCGGTTTGTTTCTTCAGTTACGTCGTGGATGAATCTTTCGTCCACCATGGCGGTCAAACAGATTCGAAATCCCTTTAGAATGTGACTTAATTCCCTGTTGATTCCGCTTACTTCCATCAGGTGCAATCTTAGCCGTCCGATCTGAGCCCTCCAGATCTGACGCCATACGTACATTTCACGTGGTTGACTTGCTCAACCGAAAGTGCACGATCAACGGCTGTTTTCTCTCAGCTTCGCTTGCCACGCATCGATTGATGTATGGAATCGCTCTGATCTCATCCAAAAACTTCTACCATTCAAGGGAACCCTGATCAATACCACTGGTTTCTAGAGTGGGGGTCTTGCCTTTGTACTTTAGTGCTTTTACCTTTTCTGCTCGCAATCCTCCGGTTCCCAACGCGACCGAGTGCTTGGGCTACCTCCATTTTGGCCCTGTTCACCCAGGGAATTGCGCATCAAAATCCACCTCTGTTTCCCAATCCAGGGCTCCTAAGGGCTACTTTGGCTTCTTGTGTGGTCTCCATGGGCCTCTCGTCATTCCACATCGGCTGCCATGGCCACTAGTTCAGGGTGTTTTTGATATTGTTTTGGATTTCCTTAGAGATTTTTTCGACCTGATTCAATCATGGTTCTCGATGGTCTTTCTATGGATCCAATTCGGATCATGGCCTCCCTACTGAAAAAGCTTTTGGACCATCAAAAGTTGGTCTCGAAGCATCGACTAAGTGAGGATACTATTTCTTCACTTGTCTAATCTCAATCCACTTTCCGCTGCTCAGCTTTGAACCTTTGAGCCCAATCCTGAGGTAGTCAACATCTCCCCTGCACGTTGTCCTCAACTTCCTATCCAACACGGTGTCTTCCTATAGCTCATTGAGGTATTCAAGTAGCAAGTCATCAATAGAAGGAAATTGACTTTGCTCTTCAAGGTCCTCAATCATTGAAGGTTCAAGCAATCTCAAACAATCTACATTTACAACTAAGTAGATGTGCATGTAAGCTAGTAGATCAAGGCGAAAAGCATTTTCACCAATTTTCTCAATTATCCTAAAAGGTCCATACCTGATAGCCTTTATCTTTTTACCTTCACCTTGCATCCTATCCTTGCTAATATACAACAAGACTTGGTCTCCAACTTGAAAACTATGCTCCATTCGATTCTTATCATGCCTAGCCTTATACTTGGCCTGGCTCTTTTCCAGATATTCTTGTACTGCCTGATGGATCTCCTGGATCTGTTCAATGAACCTGGTTGCCTTGTCCACATCACTATGTCCATCAACCATGGTATCTTTACCAAAGACAAAATCCAAAGGAGACCTTGGTGTGAAACCAAAGCAGGTCTCAAAAAGAGATCTTTGTGTAGAAGAGTGTTTGGCTCTGTTGCAAGCATGCTACACATAACACAAGTGTTCATCCCAGAGCTTAGGATGTTTACTGTAATATCCTCTCAGTAACTGGATCACAATCTTGTTTACTACTTCTGTCTGGCCATTTGTTTGTGGATGAAAAGTTGTGCTTTTCTTTAGCTTGGTATCCATCAGTTCCCGCATACTAGACCAAAACTTCCCCACAAATCGTGTGTCTTGATCAGATACAATGGAAGTGGGTAATCCAAAATGAACCCATACATGTTCAAAGAACAATTTTGCAGTCTGTTCAGATGTGATTTGTTTACTACAAGGTATCAAAATACACATTTTTTTGAACCTATCCACAACAACATATAGATAATCATGACCTTTCCTAGATTTAGGCACTCCTCCAACAAAATCCATGGAAACACTTTCCCAAGGGTGAGAAGGAACTGGCAATGGAGTGTACAAGCCTAGTTTTCTATTACTGGGCTTGCTTTTAGCACACATGGCACACCCTCTTGCATATCTAGAAACTGTCTCATTCATTTTCGGCCAATAGCAAAATCTTTGAAGTTATGCAACTGTTTTGCTTACCCCAAAGTGATCTGGTATCAAAGAAGTGTGTGCTTCCCTAATTATCTTTATCCTCTTAGTTTGTGGAATGTAGAGTTTCCCATAATGGTATATGAGTCGGTCCTTTATATGATAGTCCAATTCTTCTACTCTTTTGCCTTGACTCAAATTTGCATATACATCTTTAAAATCCATATCCTAAGCATATTGTTCTATGTAGCTTTCATGTAACATAGAATTATGCTTAAGTATGGTAGATGCATTTATAATGGGTCTAGATAACATGTTTGCAACCTTGTTATGTATGCCCTTTTTATATCTGATGACTAAGTGAAACTGTTGTAGAAAACCCATCCACCTGTAATGTCTTGATTGTTGCAACTTAGTTTGGGAGTGTAGCTATTGAAGTGGTTGATGATTAGTATTATTTACTATCTCTTTTCCCATTACATAATGTTTCCACTTTTTCACACTCTGAACTAATGCATACAATTCTTTATCATATGTAGCATAGTTAACTACTGTAGGATTAAAAGTCTCAGAATGATAACATATGGGTTTGTCATGCTGTGTCAAAACTTCTCCCATGGCATAGTCACTGGCATCAGTTTGGATCTCAAATGGTCTTTGTAAATCTAGCAATGCTAGTATAGGTGTTGTAGTTATTTTCTCTTTCAAGGTGTCGAAGGCTTTCTAATCTTTTCCTCCCTGCTGAAACACCTTATTCAATCATGTTAAAGCATGTAAGGGAGCTGTAATCGAGGAGAAGTTAGAAATGAACTTCCTCCAATATTGTTCCGCTCCTACGAAGCTTCTCACTTCTGTAGCAAACCTGGGTTTAGGCCAGTTCATAATGACTGCCACTTTAGAGGGATCTATTTTCAATTCACCTCCCCCTACTATATGACCCAAGTAGTTTAGAGATGTTTTACCAAATTCACATTTTGAGAGTTTAACATAAAGTTTCTCTCTTTTCAAAACATCTAATGTCTGCTTAACACGCTTCAAATGTTCTTCCCATGTTTTACTAAAAATCATAATGTCATCCAGATACACAATAACAAAATCATCAAGAAAAGGTCTGACTACATCATTCATTAATCTCATGAAAATAGCAGGAGAATTAGTTAAGCCAAAAGGCATAACCAGCCATTCATACAATCCTTGCTTTGTTTTGAAAGTAGTTTTCCATGCATCTTGCTCTGCAACTCTGACCTGATGGTATCCACTATGCAAATCCAGCTTGGTGAAGTAAGCAACTTCTTTTAATTGATCTAAAAGATCATCTATGCGAGGAAGGGGATAACGATTTTTGATTGTTATCTTATTTAGTTCTCGGTAATCTATGCACATTCCCCACGAGCCATCTTTCTTTCTCACCAAAATGATTGGTGATAGACATGGTGATGGGCTAGGCCTGATGAAGCCTTTCTCAAGCAACTCCTACACCTGCTTCTTGATTTTAGTATTCTCTAAAGCAGACAACCTATACATCCCAATGTTAGGTAATGGAACATCTTGCTCCAAAATAATATCATGTACCATTCCCTTTTTGGGTGGCAGACCTTTAGGTTCTTGAAACAAGACATCATACTCTGAAACAACCTTTTCTATATCAGCTTGTTGTTTAGCATTACAACCCTCAAATGCATTGGTTTTATCAGGTTTCTTTTCCTTTACAACCATCAGTAACAATTGTTTGCATGAATTAATCATTCTTTTCATCTGTCCTGAGTTTATGAGAGTATAACTATTCTTGAGCTTATGAGATCTTACAAAGTATTTAATTCCATCTTTAACCAGTAGATACTTGTTCTCAGCTCTATAGAAAATAACCTTTCTACCATACAACTAAGGACTTCCTAAAACAATTCCACATATATCCAAATGAATTATGTCTAACTCAACCTCATCTACAGATGTTGATCCAAAAGAAAACTTGAGTTTGCACTGTCTAGTCACTTGTAGCTATGCTTTATCATTCAACCATCCTAATGAGTATGGTTTCTTGTGAGGTGTAGTTGCTAATCCCAAATTCTTTACAATTTCATCAGAAATCAAATTTACTTAAGAGCCACTATCAAACAAAGTATCAATCATTTTATTTTTGGAAATAACTCATATATGGAAAAGCTCATGTCTTTTTCTCTCATTTTCTTCATAAATAACAGATTAAGCAGAATTACTAGTAGATGCTTTAGAATTCTTACTTCTTATACCTATGGCTGCTATAGTTGTTTCATCTCCTGAGTCTGACCCCAAATCTCTCTGAATAGCTGCAACTGTCTTCTTCGTCTTGCCCTTGGACTTCTTAGGTCTCAGCTCTGGATGCAGAATCCAAAAATGCTCATCATCATGACCCTCCTTTTTACAGTGAGTACATGAATCTTTGGCTTTCTGTGCAGTATTAGCCTTCCTTGCTTTCCACTTCTGCTTTATTTTCTCCTTGATCTTGCTTACAGTGTGTTGGGATGGTCCCCCAACTTCTGGATTGCCATTCTTTCCTCTAGCCTCTAAATGAGTAGCTTGTACAGATACCTCATCTATACTAGTGGGATTAAACATGAGGATGGTATGCCTCATGTAGCTGTGTATACCACCAATGTACTTCAAAAGAGTCTCTAGTGAGTCTAGTAAGATACCCAACGTCAATGCTCTCTTTCTGAACTCTTGAGTATACCCTTGTACACTTTGCCCCTTCAACTGCCGAAGAGTTTTCCAACTCATCATGGCCTGCTACATGTAGGCCAATGGATAGAACTATTTTTTGATTGGAGAAATGAAGTCACTCCAGACAGAGATGGTCTTACCATGGCATTTTCATATCAGCTTGGGTTCTACCTTCCCACCAAACCAAGGCAGTGCCTCCTAGGCGTAGGCTTGCCAGCTGAATCTTACACTTGTCTGAGTTTATGTTTTGTACCCTGCAATACACATCAACTTATCTAATCCAATTGTCCAATTTTTCAGCATTTAGCTCTCCACCATATATAGGCAAATCAAATTTAACATCTAACTTAATCAAGGAGGTGTGAGAAAGTTTTTCTCTTTCCCCTTTCCTTTGGAGTTGTCATGGAAGTGAGACTTATATTCTTCTTTCTCTTGCTTAGAACCTGATGCATCTTCCACATTTTTCTTTCTAAAGTCTATGCACATTTCTTCGACCATAGACTTTATAGCTAGGAAATTATCTATGAATTGAGGGTCTGGCCCCATAAAACTTTCTTCTGACATGGTCTTTTGAGGATAGACTCCTCCAATTTCAGGATTAGTTTCCACCAAGTCTCCTTCTCCTAATTTGATCTTTGATCTTGTGAGCATTCACAAATATACCAACATAAGCTTGTCTAACCTTACAACCTTGAGCTCTGATACCAATTGATCTAATATTCACCCTATGAGTGCCATCAGTTAAATATTTATTAAACTAAAGGTATTACAAACTCATGTGTTGATGTGTGTTATGTGTTATTGAAACAACGGATCGATCAGATTTCTAATACACAAACAAATAAAATTGAGAGACAGCAGAGAAATACAATAAGAAACAGAAAGACAAACAATTTTTAATAAGGAGTTCACCCTATTCTCCAGGGCTACATCTCCGGTCTAGCTTCAGTGGTGGCCTTGTTTTATTGTGTCTTTTAGCAGAGAAATTACAATACAGGGACTCCAAATGAGTTCTCCTGAAGCAGATTTTGCTTGGTAGGGTGGTTCTTGGATTCCCCAAGCCACTTGGAGTACACAGACTCTTCTTCTTCCTACCAGCTCTGTGACCTCTTGGTCTACAGTGGAAAGAGCCAAATGTGATGCTTAGTTCAGACAGATTCATCTATGGGAAGGCTTGAATCTTCAAGCACTCTCGTGCTTGACACTGCCTGTGGTCAGCTCGGCCCTCTGTCTCTTCTCCTTAGCTAACTGTTCTTTCTGTTCAGTCCTCCTCTCAGGGTTCATTCTTCACTGCCTCTCTTGGTCGCCTAGACTCTTCTCAATTCTAATTCCAAATCAACTCTAACTGATTCGACTATCTCTGTTCACAATTTTAGCCATTCAATCCCTATGCCTATTCAGTTCCTCTTATGCCTGTGATGATTCACCTTCTATAGTTGCACTTCGAGTTCCCTACATTCATCATCATCATGAATGCTCAGGGAGTGGCCACTTGTCCTCCTCTAAATGGCATCAGCATGCTTCGTCAGTTCATTTCTTCAGTTACGCCATGGATGAATCTTGCCTCCATTGTGGCTATCAAACAGATTCTAAATGCCTTCAGGATGAAACTTAATTCCCTGCCAATTCCACTTCCTTCCATCGGCTGCAATCTTAGCTGTCTGATCTGAGCCCTCCAGATCTGACGCCATACACACGTTTCCCGCGGTTGACTTGCTCGAGCGATAGCACACTGTCAACAACAATTTTATCTCACCTCCTCTCGCCACGCGTCAATCGATGTATGGAATCGCTCCGCTCTCCTCCAAAACCTCTTACCATTCAAGGGTGCCCCAGTCAATATTGCCGGTTTCAAGAGTGCAGGTCTCGCCTTTGTACTTTAGTGCTTTTACCTTTTATCCCTGCTGTCCTTCGGTTCCCAACACAATCGAGTGCTCGGGCTTCCTCCATTTTGGCCTTGTTTGCCCAGCGACGCACGATTAGCGCTAAGCGCTAATCATGCAATCAAAATCCACCTCCGTTTCCCGATCTGAGGCTCTTAGGGGCTACTTTGGCCTCCTGCGCGGTCTCCATGGGCCTTGGTCAACGCGCTTTGACCGAGGTCCTCGTCGTTCCACATCAGCTGCCATGGCCACTGGTTCAGGGTGTTTTTGATACTGTTTTGGATTTCCTTAGAGATTTGTTTGACATGATTCAATCATGGTTCTCGACAGTCTTTCTATGGATCCAATTCGGATCACTATTAGTTTAACATTGACCAATTCAGATTACAATGTTTAACTTTGAAAAACAAAACTTATTTTTCAATATTATTGAAAAAAATATTTTTCAAACCTTTGATTGGACCATAACCTTGGAGGTCTTATTGCAGCCTTTATGCCATATGGATAACTGGCTCAAATTTTTTTGGCATAATTTCTGGATGTAGTTGCAATATTTATGTCATGATTTTTAAATATGTGTGCAATGATTTTTCATTTTTGAGCTCTACAGAAAAACCACCGAAAAATAAAATCCATGAAAGTAGCTCATACTAGTGACTACCATAATTTCAGCAAGTATTTGCATAAAAAATGAATATGAACAAGATGGAAATAATATACCTACCAGGATGTTTTCTTCAAGCTTTAACATGTAAGGGTAAAAGTGTGAATGTGTAACTTTGTAGTGGTTACTATAATTAAAAATATTTTTTTAAAATTCATTATCTATTAAATTCAAAGAGATTGATTACTTTATAATGTTTAAATAGTGTGAAATGTTAATTATGTGGTAGTTTTTTGAAACTTCCAATATATTGAGTGAATAATCTACTTTTTATTCAAGATAAATAAAATTACTAAATAATGTTTCAAAAACCATCTTATTTTGGAAAAAATATTTTTTTTATTAAAGCTAATGAAATAAAAAAGAGAAAGCAAATTATGAAATTTAAAAAAGAATTCGTTAATATAATTGTTTGTTTGGTTTTGTTAAGTTCATTGGCATCCTTGCATAGCCACATGAATCTCTTCCATGTAATACACAAGATCACACAACAAAAAACACATAACTAATGGATCTCATCCCCGTGATACACTAGATCACACCACAAAAAACATTGTAATCTTGACACAACAAAAACACAAAAAACAATATAGTCTTCAGCCAACAAAAACACTGTAGTCTTATCTTGCTACTAATATTTTGAATAGGAATATGAAGAAAATTTTATAAGAATCGTAAAACAATTCTATTTTTACAGATGAATAATTGTGAATAAGAAGTGATATCTATGTCTTTATAGAGAGAAATCTAAAAGACTAACTTTGGTGGAAGGTAGTATAGGATGGATCATCTATCACATAAAAAAGGAAAAGTTTGAATGACTCGACACAAGTGAGGGTGGTCATGTTAGGACAACTAAGCCAGAACAACTAGGCCAAATGAGAATGATAAAAAAATAAGTGATAAATATATATTGAAAATAAGTGATAAATATATATTGTTGTTGCACGCAGTCTCATCCACCAAAGCATATATATTATCAAATATTTCTTGAATGGAAAAATTGTTATCAAATTTTTTATAATTTTAATTGGAACTTAGTAATTATGCCATAATATACTTGCAGAGTTTTGAAAACATTTCCAACTTTCATCGTGTATGATTCAATTGTGTGTGTTATTTAGCGATATCGTAATCTTGAATTGATAAATTCAAACACAAATTATTAGGCAAAGAAATATTCTCATATTAATTAACCTACTTTAATTTTTAAGTAGGTTAAACTCAAACTTAATATCAGTTTAACTAATATATTCGTTTTTATTTTTTTAATATTTTCATTTTTGTTCTTTTTCATCCCATCGGAAAAATTCCTGTGTTTGTTATTTAGCTATATGGTGACTATAATATTCAGATTGTATGTACACTTAATTACATGGTATGATCACTGTTTGATTTTCTGGATTATCGGATTAAGATTCGAGTACTGTCATTTAATGACTTCATTAAATATTGCCCCGCGTTGGGATTTCAAACCTATCCGTTTGCTATTGGTCTCAGTGCATATGCATTTAATCTACCAAATTCTTTACCGCTTACATCTGGCTATGCTTATCTGTGGTGTTGATTTGGTTATGGTAATAAATTCCTGCTCTGCCCTGGTATGTGGCACGAGTAGGCCTGTCCCTCCGCAACTATTTCTCTTAGGCTCCTTGTCGCATCGATGGTGGAAGACCTGGGTTTTTGATCCTATGGCTAAGATTTTTCTAGAGGTTTGATCAACCCTACTCTCGGGTGCTACGCCTCATTTTAGATTCCTTTTCCTTGGCGCCTGCTCCGTTTCCACCTCCTTGATTAAGTTAGGTGTGAGAAAGTTTTTCTCTTTCCCCTTTCCTTTGGAGTTGTCATGGAAGTGAGACTTATCTTCATCTTCCTCTTGCTTAGAGCCTGATGCATCTTCCACCTTTTTCTTTCTAAAGTCTATGCACATTTCTTCAACCATAGACTTTATAGCTAGGAAATTATCTATGAATTGAGGGTCTGGCCCCATAAAACTTTCTTCTGACATGGTCTTTTGAGGATAGACTCTTCCAATTTCAGGATTAGTTTCCACCAAGTCTCCTTCTCCTAATTTGATCTTTGATCTTGTGAGCATTCACAAATATACCAACATAAGCTTGTCTAACCTTACAACCTTGAGCTCTGATACCACTTGATCTAATATTCACCCTATGAGTGCCATCAGTTAAATATTTATTAAACTAAAGGTATTACAAACTCATGTGTTGATGTGCGTTATGTGTTATTGAAACAACGGATCGATCAGATTGCCAATACACAAACAAATAAAATTGAGAGACAGCAGAGAAATACAATAAGCAACAGAAAGACAAACAATTTTTAATAAAGAGTTCACCCTATTCTCCAGGGCTACATCTTCGGTCTAGCTTTAGTGGTGGCCTTGTTTTATTGTGTCTTTCAGCAGAGAAATTACAATACAAGGACTCCAAATGAGTTCTCCTGAAGCAGATTTTGCTTGGTAGGGTGGTTCTTGAATTTCCCAAGCCACTTGGAGTACACAGACTCTTCTTCTTCCTACCAGCTCTGTGACCTCTTGGTCTACAGTGGAAAGAGCCAAATGTGATGCTTAGTTCAGACAGATTCCTCTATGGGAAGGCTTGAATCTTCAAGCACTCTCGTGCTTAACACTGCCTGTGGTCAGCTCAGCCCTCTGTCTCTTCTCCTTAGCTAACTGTTCTTTGTGTTCAGTCCTCCTCTCAGGGTTCATTCTTCACTTCCTCTCTTGGTCGCCTAGACTCTTCTCAATTCTAATTCCAAATCAACTCTAACTGATTCGACTATCTCTGTTCACAACTTTAGCCATTCAATCCCTATGCCTGTTCAGTTCCTCTTATGCTTGTGATGATTCACCTTCTACAGTTGCGCTTTGAGTTCCCTACATTCATCATCATCATGAATGCTCAGGGAGTGGCCACTTGTCCTCCTCTAAATGGCATCAGCATGCTTCGTCAGTTCATTTCTTCAGTTACGCCATGGATGAATCTTGCCTCCACTGTGGCTATCAAACGGATTCTAAATGCCTTTAGGATGCAACTTAATTCCCTGTCGATTCCACTTCCTTCCATCGGCTGCAATCTTAGCTGTCTGATCTGAGCCCTCCAGATCTGACGCCATACACACATTTCCCGCGGTTGACTTGCTCGACTGATAGCTCGCGGTCAACAACAGTTTTATCTCACCTCATCTCGCCACACGTCAATCAATGTATGGAATCGCTCCACTCTCGTCCAAAACCTCTTACCATTCAAGGGTGCCCCAGTCAATATTGCCGGTTTCCAGAGCGCAGGTCTCGCCTTTGTACTTTAGTGCTTTTACCTTTTATCCCCGCTGTCCTTCGGTTCCCAACACAATCGAGTGCTCGGGCTTCCTCCATTTTGGCCTTGTTTGCCCAGCGGCGCACGATTAGCGCTAAGCGCTAATCATGCAATCAAAATCCACCTCCGTTTCCCGATCCGAGGCTCTTAGGGGCTACTTTGGCCTCCTGCGCGGTCTCCATGGGCCTTGGTCAACGCGCTTTGACCGAGGTCCTCGTCGTTCCACATCAGCTGCCATGGCCACTGGTTCAGGGTGTTTTTAATATTGTTTTGGATTTCCTTAGAGATTTGTTTGACATGATTCAATCATGGTTCTCGACAGTCTTTCTATGGATCCAATTCGGATCACTATTAGTTTAACATTGACCAATTTAGATTACAATGTTTAACTTTGAAAAACAAAACTTATTTTTCAATATTATTGAAAAAAATATTTTTCAAACCTTTGATTGGACCATAACCTTGAAGGTCTTATTGCAGCCTTTGTGGCATATGGATAACTGGCTCAAATTTTTTTGGCATAATTTCTGGATGTAGTTGCAATATTTATGTCATGATTTTTAAATATTTGTGCAATGATTTTTCATTGTTGAGCTCTACAGAAAAACCACCGAAAAATAAAATCCATGAAAATAGCTCATACTAGTGACTACCATAATTTAAGCAAGTATTTGCATAAAAAATGAATATGAACAAGATGGAAATAATATACCTACCAGGATGTTTTCTTCAAGCTTTAACATGTAAGGGTAAAAGTGTGAATGTGTAAACTTTGTAGTGGTTACTATAATTAAAAATATTTCTTTAAAATTCATTATCTAGTAAATTCAAAGAGATTGATTACTTTATAATGTTTAAATGGTGTGAAATGTTAATTATGTGGTAGTTTTTTGAAACTTCCAATATATTGAGTGAATAATCTACTTTTTATTTAAGATAAATAAAATGACTAAATAATGTTTCAAAAACCATCTTATTTTGGAAAAAATATTTTTTTTGTTAAAGCTAATGAACTAAAAAAGAGAAAGAGTTCGTTAATATAATTGTTTGTTTGGTTTTGTTAAGTTCATTGGCATCCTTCCATAGCCACATGAATCTCTTCCATGTAATACACAATATCACACAACAAAAAACACATAACTACATGGATCTCTTCCCCGTGATACACTAGATCACACCACAAAAAACATTGTAATCTTCACACAACAAAAACACAAAAAACACTATAGTCTTCAGCCAACAAAAACATTGTAGTCTTATCTTGCTACTAGTATTTTGAATAGGAATATGAAGAAAAGTTTATAAGAATCGTAAAACAATTCTATTTTTACAGATGAATAATTGTGAATAAGAAGTGATATCTATGTCTTTATAGAGAGAAATCTAAAAGACTAACTTTGGTGGAAGGTAGTATAGGATGGATCATCTATCACATAAAAAAGGAAAAATTTGAATGACTCGACACAAGTGAGGGTGGTCATGTTAGGACAACTAGGCCAGAACAACTAGGCCAAACGAGAATGATAAAAAAATAAGTGACAAATATATATTGAAAATAAGTGATAAATATATATTGTTGTTGCATGCAGTCTCATCCACCAAAGCATATATATTATCAAATATTTCTTGAATGGAAAAATTGTTATCAAAATTTTTATAATTTTAATTGGAACTTAGTAATTATGCCATAATATACTTGCAGAGTTTCGAAAACATTTCCAACTTTCATCGTGTATGATTCAATTGTGTGTGTTATTTACCGATATCGTAATCTTGAATTGATAAATTCAAACAAAAATTATTAGGCAAAGAAATACTCTCATATTAATTAACCTACTTTAATTTTTAAGTAGGTTAAACTAAAACTTAATATCAGTTTAACTAATATATTCGTTTTTATTTTTTTAATATTTTCATTTTTATTCTTTTTCATCCCATCGGAAAAATTCCTTTGTTTGTTATTTATCTATATGGTGACTATAATATTCAGATTGTATGTACACTTAATTACATGGTATGATCACTGTTTGATTTTATGGATTATCGGATTAAGATTCGAGTACTGTCATTTAATGACTTCATTAAATATTGCCCTGCGTTGGGATTTCAAACCTATCCGTTTGCTATTGGTCTCAGTGCTTATGCGTTTAATCTACCAAATTCTTTACCGCTTACATCTGGCTATGCTTATCTGTGGTGTTGATTTGGTTATGGTAATAAATTCCTGCTCTGCCTTGGTACGTGGCACGAGCAAGCCTGTCCCTCCGCAGCTATTTCTCTTAGGTTCCTTGTCGCATCGATGGTGGAAGACCTGGGTTTTTGATCCTATGGCTAAGATTTTTCTAGAGGTTTGATGAACCCTACTCTCGGGTGCTACGCCTCATTTTTCATTCCTTTTCCTTGGCGCCTGCTACGTTTCCACCTCTTCTCTCATGGGCTTGTTCTGTCTATTGATCCAAAGCTTCAAACAAGATGAAAGAATTACATGTGCAGGGTTATGGCTTTCCCTCCAATAGATGTGTCCCGAGTAAGTGTTTTTACATTGGAGTTCTGATATATTTTCTTATTACAGAAGCTTATATGTCACCTGTTTACTGGCTTTGCCGCTAATAATGTTCACGGTGCACTCTGTCTGTAGGGGTTATAGCTATGAACCCAAGGTCTTCAAGTTGTCAATGCATGGTGGTTACCTTGCATGTCTCCATCACCTGAGGGATTCTCTGTAAGAATTACCTCTGGCTTGATGTTTATTCGACAAGAGGGAGTCCTCTGGTTATTTTGGGGCTAAAGTCTCAGCTCTCAAGAGTTTTTCTGTTTTTCTTTTTCCATAATTTGAAGTTAAAATGGAATCAGATATTTGTAATAATATGTCGGTCCCTAGTGGTTTAAGAGATGTATGTATTTATTTTCAGGCAGTGGGTCTTGAGACATTGACCGCACCGGCGTAATTCCATGTTTGAGTTTTTGGAAAAATTTACATTATCTCTAGTAAGACCTGTAAATCTATTTTGACAGTCTTTGTACATGTAAATCTATTTTGTCAGACATTGTAATTTGAACTTTTCCTCATGTTCTATGGTTCTGGTTCCACATGAAATGTGTTTTTGAACTATTGTTCGAGGTGTGAATGTTTTAAGCTTGCAATCCTTTACATTATGCATGATAATCCCATTCTTGGTTTCTGTTCGGTTGATGTGGGTAATACTAGCTGTGGTAACCACGAGTCAGGGTTTCCACTCACTTTCTAGATTACCGAGAATTATATGCAGCTCTATGATAACAACAATTTAGCAATTGCCCTTTTTGAAATTGGATTATCTACATTTTTTCATTGTTTTAGATTAAGTACTTGGAAAACTCAGTTAACTCGTTCGAGGGTTATTCAATTGTTCCATTACTGTGGGGTTCCTTACCCATGTAGGTTTAGAGGATCTTACATAGTTTGAAATTTATTTATCGGTCAGCTCCTTTAGTTTGCTAGCCTAGAGTGGCTTTTAGGTTAAATACCCCTCTATTCCCCACTACAACGACCCTTCTTGATTGCATCACATCGACTCTCTGGGGTCAAACCCTGGTTTTTAACCATGGTAACAACCCACACTTTTGGGATTCTAGCATTATCTGTAATCTTTCTTTTCTGATATTCCTTCTTTTTGTTATATGCTCTCTTGGTTGCATTTCTGATTTACAGTTCTATAATTTACACAATCAACCAAATAAATGTTTACCATTTCATTACAACGGTAGCTCTGCTATAATTAATTTACCAAACATTAAAATATTTGTATAGTTCATAACTCCATAGCTTGCATAACCCAAATTATAGAGACTTTCTCGTTCCAACAGATAATGACTTTAATGTAAAAATATACTAGTGCTTAAGGTGACTTGTTGGTCCCAATTCTACCATCTTGCTTTTTCTATTGAAATAAATGCTAATAATTATCCTACTATTATATTTTCAAGTATCTTTTCGACATTGAGAGCTCCAACTACATCCTTTTAATCTCATAAAAAAACACATAATTTAGATATGCGCAACAGATTAGTTTCCCAGAGGTACCACTTACCTGAGTAGAGATTCAAAGGAAGAACTACAGTGGTAGAGATCACCGTTGTTTTCTGCTGCTTATCAACCTCCCGTCCGTGAGATTTGTCTTTCGAGACCAGATCTCCCCCCCAAGCTTGCTCGCAAGACCTCTGTCTTCTGCAAGTTGATCGCACACAGGGCTTATGTTATCTGATCATCACCAGACTTAGCAACTCTACCCTTACCGCCTGACATTTCAGCATGGTTTTTCCTACCCCCCACTTACTTTTCTTTGGAATCAGTTCAAAGTTAAGGGAGGTAGTTAGGGTTTTTCCGGCAACTGCCTTTTTCTAACTTCCTCCTATGAGAAGCTACAACATATGCTAATATTAAAAATCATTTCTCATTTTCAATAATTAAAAATATTATTCAACTCAAACCAGTAATAATAATTATTCAGTTTGTTCTTACTATGGTAGAATAAAATATTTACAGCTTTTTCGGGGACATTACATCTTCCCCTCTTGAAACCAAACATCGTCCTAATGTTTTCCGACCACAAATAGCCATAGATAAGCTTCTCTCATGAGATTTTCATCCTCCCAGGTGGCCTCATCTGGCCCAAAGTGCTGCCATTGCACTTTAACCTGGGTGATGGCTCACTTTCGCAACATTACTTCTCTCTAATCAAGTATATTCAGTGGCTCGACCAAGAATTCTCCTTCTAGCCCGACCTATAACACACAATAGTTAAGTTAGTTTTTCCTTTAACAAAAATTTGGTTGGCCTTCCCAAGATACTTTGTTACCTATATTTCATGCCAACTGACTATGTGCTTAGGATCATAAACTTATTTTTTTAATACTAACACATGAAAGACGTTGTGGACCCAAATATGACTTGGCAGGGTGAGCTGGTATGCCACCGACCCAACCCTCACTAAGATTTGAAATGGTCCACAAAATTGGGGTGCCAACTTGGCGCACCCACTCCATTGTTATGTACTCCTTTTATCTCAAATTCTCACATACACATGATCTCCTACTTGGTATTCTCTAAAATTCCTCTTTTAGTCGGCAAAGCTCTTTTGCCTATCTTGTTTTGCCTTTAAATTGGTTCGCACCTTCTTGACCATTTCTTCCATCTATTTTAGCATTTCGGGGCCTAGCATTAGTCTGTCCTCTGGTCCCACCCCAACTGGAGGGTGTGTTGCATTTTTGTCCGTACAACACTTCAAATGGGCTCCCTTGCAGGGATGTATGATAGCCATTGTTGTAAGCAAACTCAACTAAGTGCAGATAGTCTTCCCATTTGGATGGTTATTGCATCACATATGATCTTAGCATATCTTCTACCACCTGATTCACCCGCTCTGTTTTTCCGTCAGTCTGAGGATGATAAGCGGTACTGAAATTTAATTGAGTCCCCAATCCTTCAAATAGAGTTCTCCAAAAGACTAATGTAAATTTTACATCACAGTCATAAATTATAGTTTTTGGTAACCCGTGCAACCTAAAAATGTTTTGCATAAAAATATTGGTAATTTGTACGACTCTAAAAGTGGACTGTAATGGTATAAAATGGGTTGATTTGCTTAATTTGTCTACCACCACCATGATAGAGTCATTGTTTTTCTTGGATTTGGGTAATCCTGTTGTAAAATCCATAGAGATGGTTTCCCACTTCCACTCTGGAATTGGTAGCAGATGCAGTAACCCAGTAGGGAGCTGATGCTCTATTTTGACTTGTTGGCATTCCAAGCAATGTGCCAAATATTCTGCTACCTCTTTCTTCATTCTCAGCCAGTAGTACTCCTTCCGAAGTGTTGTAATCAGCTTTTGGTAGCCCGGGTGTCCTGCATAAGGACTCTTATGAAATTCATCTAAAATCAAACTTTTAATGTTACCTTGGTTAGGTACATATAGTATTGTTTTGTAAATCAGCATGTCGGGAGCATCCATCACATATCCTTGCTGATATTCGTGGCTAGTTGAGTTTTGAACTTGCTGTCCTATTTGTTGATATTTCAGATCTTGCTCTGCTAGCTTTTTAATCATCTCATTAAGAGTAGTATGCCCCTCGCTGCAAGAAATTTCGTACAGGTAATGTACCTTTCAACTTAAAGCGTCAGCTACCCGGTTTTCTTTCCCCTTCAAATGTTTAATCTCAAAATCAATTCCGCTTAAGAAATCCACCCACTGTGCCTGCCTAGCATTTAAGGTAGGCTGACTGAAGTAACTAGTCAAGCTGTGATGGTCTGTCATCAACAAAAAAAAAATCCCATCAGATAGTGACGCCACATCTTTAAAGCGTGAATGACAACAGCTAGCTCCAAATCATAAGTAGAATATTTTTTCTCGTGCTCCTTTAGTTTCTTGGACTCATAGGCGATTTCCTTACCTTCTTGCATTAATACTGCTCCTACTCCTTCCTTACTCGCATCTGTGCACACCACATAGTCCTTTCCTAGGTTTGCTATGCTTAATATGGGTGCAGTGGTGAGAAAATGCTTGAGCTGTTCAAGACTTTTTTAGCATTTTGTGGTCCATTTAAAAGTTTTTCCCTTTTTCTACAGGGACATGATAGGATAAGCCACTCTCAAGAATCCTTCTACAAACTTCCTATAATAACCCGCTAATCCCTTGAAGGATCTTATATCCGCTACGTCCTTCGGTATTGGCCATTCTATTATGGTCCTTATCTTCTCAGAATCCACAGGGATTCCATATTTAGTGATAATATGTCCCAAGTACTGAATTTGTTCCTTAAAGAAGTCACACTTGCTATATTTGGCATATAATTGATGTTCCCAGAGAGTTCACAGTACCAGACTAAGGTGTTCCTTGTGTTCTTTAATATTCCGGGAATATATCAATATATCGTCAATAAAAATTAACACAAACTTGTCTAAATATTGATGAAATATGTTGTTCATTAAGCACATAAAGGTCACAGGGGCATTGGTTAACCCAAAGGTAATACCACAAACTTGTAGTGTCCATAGCGAGTTCTAAAGGCAGTTTTGGCTATGTCTTCCTCTTTGATTCTGATCTGGTGGTATCTTGATCGCAAATCAATTTTTGAGAACACGGTTGCTCCTTTTACTTGGTCAAAAAGTTCATCAATACGGGGTAAAGGATACTTATTCTTAATTGTCAATTTATTCAATTGACGATAGTCCATGCACATACGAAGGGTCCCATCCTTCTTTTTGATGAACAACACGGGGGCTCCCCAGGGCGACACACTGGGATGGATGTAATTTTTATCCAACAGCTCCTGCAATTGCATTTTCAGTTCTGTTAATTATGGTGTGCTCATTCGATAAGGAGCTCGGGACACGAGGGCTACTCCTGGCATCAATTCGATAGTAAAATCTATGTCTCTTTTGGGTGGTAGTCCTGGTATCTCTTCAGGGAACACGTCTACAAATTATTGAACTACTGCAATACTTTCCAAAGTGGCAGCTTTGTCTTTTGAGTTGGCATAACCAAATTGAATGGCATAAACCTAACATCTTTTCTTGATACACTTTTCCAATTGAGAGGAAGTTATTGGTGGAATCTGCACTGGCCTGAAAATATCCTGCATTTCCTACTTTTCTCCTAGTTCATTTTTGTAGCAGATAGTTTTTATTTTACAATTTATAACGAACCAACATCTTTCCAACCACTCCATGCCTATCAACACATCATATTAACTGAGGGGAAGTATGTTGAAATCTGCCATCAAAGGTTGCCCTACTATCTTCAATGAGTAGCGATTGACCTTGGCTAACACATGCCTCTTTGCCCCTATTGCCAGCTGTACTAGCCAAGGGTTTTTAAACTTGAAAGTTTGTAATTTACATTTTTACACAACCTTAGGAATAACATAGCTTACTGTAGCTCCAGGATCAATTAAAATAGATACAGTATGATCAAAGATCTTACCTTCAAACTCCACCATAGTCGCCTGGTATTCTGCTTGATGATCTTTGAGAGCAACGTTAATTTTCGGTATACATCGGGCCACATCACCTACTGTAGATGCCTCATGGATTTGGGAAACCTGTTCAATACCCTTTCGGTGACGACAGTTCTTAACGTAATGTGGCCCTCCACATCCCCAACATTGTACTGGGGGTCTCATTGTCCCTTTGTTATCAATTTTAACAGATTTCTTATTGAATCTGGATTTAGTGGGTGGCTTCAATCTGAGTTGGTTTTTAGGCAGGATTCTGTTGTTTTTCTCTTTGGAAAATCCTTTGCTAGTACTACCATGATTTCCCTTGGTGCCCACAGCCATCTTATTACCCTTCTTATCAACCCACCTCTTTCCCAGAATTTCTCCCTTCTGCTTGCTTTATTGATAGCATATCCTGGCCTTTCGTATAACCTCATCCATCGTTTTTGGGTTATCAAACTCAATCCTTTCCCTCATCGCCAAGGGTAAACTGCTAATGAACCATTGTACCTTAGACTTTTCCTCCCGTATGTAAGGTACATATTAGAGTAGGGAGGTAAATCGAATGATAAAGTCATCCATTGTTTGTTGTCCAAGCCACAAGTAATAGAATTCTCTTACTTTCTCGTCATAAAATTGTTCAGTCAAATATCTTTCTTTGAAATATTTTTGGAATGTTTCCCTAGTTATATTTTGTTCACTCACCCCTCGTACAATCTTTACCTCCTCCCACCACAAAGTGGCCTTTCTTTGCAATTGGAAAATTACCAGCCACGCTTTGAGATTGTGATCATATTAATATAATTGGAAATAGTTATTTAATTTAATCAACCAGGCTTCAGCTACCTCCTCCAGTTCTCCATCGAAAAGTAGCGGCTTTATTTTTCGAAACTCCCCTTGTAACTCTATCCGCTGCCTTTTTGATGTTGGGTGTTCAAAGGCATTATCGACTTTTACTCTCGATTCTCTTCTGTTTCTTCCTTGTCTGTGTGGTATCTATGTTCTTCTGACACTCGTACCTGTTCAGGGCTGGGGTTTGGCTGGCACTGATTCTGCTTGTCAGACAGGCTTTTCATGATTTTTCTTATTCCATAGTTGATCTTGCATTGCCCTCCCGTAGGCAGGCCATCTCATTCTTTAATTCCTGGATTGTCTCTAATATCGTAAGATTGGTGTTGCGGGCCTCCTCCCCTAACTACACCCATATTTCAGGATTGTTCCCAAGGAATGTTGTAGGGTCTGGGCCAGTCACATTCCTATGTGGAACACTATTCGTTCTCCTCATAATCTGACGTCGTCCAGTTTCCTGTTTTTAGCAAGTTAGAGGGTTAACAACAGGTAGAAAACAAAAAGAAAAATGATGGCTGATTGCTCTCACTTAGTATATTTTCCAGAGGCCACAGTTTGGTAACCTAGGCTCTAATACCACTTCTCAAGACTCCATGTCATACTTCCGTAAATATATTCATTATAAAAATAAAAATTTAGAAACTAAAAAATTAAAAATGTACATGAGAATATATTTGACACGGTTTCAATTACCATAGCATTATGACTATAATATTTAGATTGTATGTACACTTAATTACATGATATGATCACTATTTGATTTTATGGGTTATCAGATTAAGATTCGAGTACTATCATTTAATGGCTTCATTAAATATTGTTGTGTGTTGGGATTTCCAACATACCCATTTTCTATCGGTCTCAGTGCTTATGCGTTTAATCTGCCAAATTATTTATCACTTACATCTGGCTATGCTTATCCGTGGTATTTATTTGGTTATGGTAATAAATTCCTACTCTGCCCTAGTACGTGGCATGAGCAGACTTGTCCCTCCATAGCTATTTCACTCGGGCTCCTCATCGCATCGACGGTGGAAGACCTGGACGCTTGATCCTACAATTAAGATTTTTCTTGAGGTTTGATCAACCCTACTCTCAGGTGCTATGCCTCATTTTTCATTCCTTTACCTTGGCGCCTGCTCGGTTTCCACCTCTTCTCTCACGAGCTTGTTCTATCTATCGATCCGGAGCTTTGAACAGGATGAAAGAATTACAGGTGCAGGGCTATGGCTTTCCCTCCGATAAATGCATCCCGGGTAAGTGTTTTTATATTGGAGTTCTGATATATTTTCTTATTACAAAAGTTTATCTATCACCTGTTCACTGGCTCTATCGCTAATAATGTTCACGGTGGACTCTGTCTATAGGGGTTATAGCTACGAACCTAGGGTCTTCAAGCTGTCAATGCATGGTGGTTACCTTGCATGTCTCCATTGCCCGAGCGCTTCCGGGTAAGAATTACCTCCGGCATGATGCTTATTTGACAAGAGGGAGTCCTTTGGTTATTTTGGGGCTAAAGTCGGAGCTCTCAAGAGTTTTTCTATTTTTCTTTTTCCGGAATTTGAAGTTAAAACGAAATTAGATATTTGTAATAGTATGTTAGTCCATAGTAATTTAAGAGATGTATGTTTTAAGAGATGTATGTATTTGTTTTTTGGCAATGGGTCTTGAGATATTAACCATGCCAGCGTAATTCCATTTTTGAGTTTTGGGGAAAATTTACATTATCTCTTGTAAGACCTGTAAATCTATTTTGACAGTCTTTGTACCTGTAAATATCTTTTGACAGACTTTGTAATTTGAACTCATTTGGATATTTCCTCATGTTCTATGGTTGTCATTACACATGAAATGTGTTTTTGAACTATTGTTCGAGGCGTGAATGTTTTAAGCTTGCAATCCTTTACATTATGCATGATAATCTTGTTCTCGATTTTTGTTCGGTTGATGTCGGTAATACTAGCTCTGGTAACCATGAATCAGGGTTTCCACTTACTTTCTAGCCTACTGAGTTCTAATTATATGCGGCTCTATGATAACAACAATTTAGCAATTGCCCTTTTTGAAATTGGATTATCTACGTTTTTTCATTGTTTTAGATTAAGTACCTAGAAAACTCAGTTAACTCGTTCGAGGGTTATTCAGCTCTTCCATTACTGTGGGGTTCCTTACCCATGTCGGGTTTAGAGGATATTACAGAATTTCAAATTTATTTATCAGCCATCTCCTTTAGTTTGCTAGCCTAGAGTGGCTTTTAGGGTAAATACCCCTATATTCCCCTCTACAATGGCCCTTCTTGATTGCACCACATCGACTCTCTGGGGTTGAACCCTGGTTTTTAACCGTGGTAACAACCCACATTTTTGGATTCTAACGTTATCTATAATCTTTCTTTTTTTATATTCCTTCTTTCCATTCTATGTTCTCCTGGTTCCATTTCTAATTTATAGTTCTATAATTTACAAAGCCAAGAAAAGAAGTGTTTACCATTTCATTACAATAGTAGCTCTTCTATAATAAATTTACCAAACTTTAAAATATTTTTACAGTTCATAACTCCACAACTTGCATTGCCCAGATTATGGAGACTTTCCCATTTCAACAGATAATGACTTTACTGTAAAAAAAAATACTAGTGCTTAACGTGACCTGTTCGTCCCAATTCTACCATCTTGCTTTCTCTATTGAAATAAATGCTAATAATTATCCTACTGTTAATATTTTCAAGTATCTTTTTGACATTGAGAGCTCCAACTACATCCTTTTAATCTCAGAAAAGGACACATAATTTAGTTATGCGCAACAGATTAGTTTCCCAGAGGTACCACTTATCTGAGTCAGGATTTAAAGGAAGAACTCCAGTGGTAGAGATCAATTTTGTTTTCTGCTACTTGTCAACCACCCGTCCTTGACATTTGTCTTTCGAGACCAAATCTCCCCTCCAAGCTTGCTCACAAGAACTTTGTCTTCTGCAAGTTGCTCGCACACAGGGCTTATGCTATCTGGTCATCACCAAACTTAGCAACTATGCCCTTACCACCTGACATTTCAGCATGGTTTTTCCTACACCCCACTTCCTTTTCTTTGGAATCAGTTCACAGTTAGGGGAGGTAGTTAGGGTTTTTCCGGCAACTGCCTTTTTCCAACTTCCTCCTATGAGAAGTTACAAGATCTACTAATACTAAAAATCATTTCTCATTTTCAATAATTAACAATATTATTCAACTCAAACGAGTAATAATAATTATTTAGTTTGTTCTTACTGTGGTAAAATAAAATATTTACAGTTTTTTTGGGGGACACTACACTATGGTAGAGATGTTGTAATGTTTAACATTTGACTTCGTGAAAATAAAATAAAAATTAAATCAATAAAATGAAATTAAAAACATAAAATTAACAATTATATTTATAATTAATAATTACACCACCCTAAATACATCTTAACTCTAGATCTACCAAGTGCCTAGAGTGATCAAATTTCTAGAGATGCAAACATCCTTTAAACTAAAAAGAGATTTGATCCTCTTGGGGCTTGGTAGATAGGGAGTTAAGATGGATCTAGGCTCTATGTGAGACAAGGTAACCTCCTTTGTTTAAATTTTAATTGAGTAAATAATTTTTATTTGTATCTAATTATATTTTTATAATTAAATTTGATAATATATCAAATAAATTAATGCTTGCCATTTTAAAGTGAGAGTAATTATTTTGTATTTTGACACATAATTGTTTTACTAAACAATTTTTTTTAATATTTTCAACCTTATTCTATAATTCTTTAAATAACTCTATAATACATACAACTATATAAATTTGTTGTTACTATTTTTCTTTTATTTAAATAATTTAAATAATAACAATGATATTAGCTAAACAGAAAATATCACTATTATATGAAATGATTATACTTTTATCACAAGTATTTTTATGATTTGTTAATAAAAAAATATCATCCACATAAATTAACAATAACAAAACATAACTTTATATGAATTTCAAATTCTTTTTTGAGTAAAATATAAATTGTCAAACTTTGTGATATAAATATGAATATAATATTTTGTAAAACAATGTCATTAAATAATAATTTTTTGTTAGCTTACATATGTAAAAAAATTATATATCAATCTTTTCCTTATTATACTAATATCAATTTAAATAACTCTTAATATTATTTATATATATCATGATAACAACTTCTCTATACAAATTTTGAAACATAATAGTTAAGTTAAATAAGAGAGGATAAAAATATAACACATGGAATAACAAAAACAATGTATATAAACAAACAAAAACAATGTATATAAAATAATAATGATAATAATATTTTTTTTTTAATCATATTTTGATTAAAGGAGACTATTTTCTACTTAGTAATATCCCATCACAGAGAGGAAAGATATTATTTCTTAATAAGGAAAGTTGAAGATCGTTATTTGTTGTCTTCATTCAGTGGAGTTGTTTCTGATGTAGACTCAATTACTGGTTCCACCGCCAGCCTCAATCAGCATTGCCACCACTTCGCTCATTGTTGGTCTGTCGGAAGGTGCCACGCTGGTGCAAAACAGAGCAATTTTTAATACCAGGACCATGTTATCCACCACCCTCCTTTGGCTCAGATCTAATCGACCATCAAAAACTCCAGAAGTCAGTGGTGTTGTCTGAATTGAGTTCCTTACCCACGTCACAAGGTCTCCTCCCTGCTCAAGTGGTTGTAGTGGTTTTTTGCCCGTAATTAACTCGAACAAAACAACTCCAAAACTGTAAATGTCACATTTTTCAGTGACTTTCATTGTATATGCATACTCTGGAAACCAGAGAATAAACTGCGTTAGAAATGGTAAATTCAAATCTGGTGATGTCACTAAATTTTTAGATTTCATCTCTATCAATATTTAGTTATCTTTAATTGTAGATTTTGATTACTATAAAGTGAAATTACAAATTCAAGTATTGATTCTCCTAAACTAAATTGTAGAGTTGGGTTAATGAACTGTGAAAACACAAATGCAAGTATCCACTTTAAGTGATTCTACAATTTACAATTTCCGTTAAGTGATTCTGCAATTTCCTCTAAATTTCTTTGTTAAATGTTCCATAAGTTATTTTCCTTCCATTAAAATTCTTGTTAAATGTTCCATAATTTATTTTCTTCCCATCAATGAGGCTTTCCTGATCTACTTATATTCTGTTCCTCAATCAGACACTTTTGCTCTCTTTGTTAAGTGATATATTTGAAGTTGATTCAATATTTCACTAAAAACTAGTTATACAAAAATGTTTTACAGCAAAAAATGGCTTATAAATAAAAGATATTCTAGTGATTTTGTAGTTTTAATTTTGCAAAAAGAAAAATCATTAGATTTAACTATTAATACCTATGGATCTACCAAATATCAAAACATAAAATCATAACCACCAAGATCAAATCATAACCACTAAATCCAGATGGTAAAAAAGAAGAGATATTTAGAGCCTAGTGATTCTGTGGTAAATCATTAGCTTTAACTATTATGAATCTACCAAACATCAAAAAATCAAATCATAACCACTAAATACATCCGATGGAGTGCTATCTGTAAGAAATCAAAGAATTAATCTCAATAAAAATATATTCAATAATATACTACAACCTAGTATCGTCATTGTGCCTTTTTTCTTGAACTCAGGCTTACTATGATTTGATTCCACTGGCAGCCTTAACAACATCGATTTTAGAAGGAATCAAAACTTTTGAAAGTCTTTGTGCACAAACATCAAATAATTATAACACAGGCAATATTTGATAATGCTGTTTAAAGTTTATAGTTATTATGAATTTGAATATGAATTTGAATAGTGTATCATTTACAAACAAACTCAATTACTCCGTAAGTTGGTGTAATATACTCAAGAATGCTCTAATGCTCTACCAGGGCTGAGGAAAGTGTAGATTTGGAAATCTCAATAAAAATTTAAAAATGATTGGAATAATATATAGATATAGATATAAAGTTTTATGAAAGGGATTCTAATGAATGAGCAAGTTTACCAAACCAAGATACATATAGATTAATTTTGAAGGGGATTAAAGATATTTATATTCACTCTAATAAATTATTATTATTATTATCTAATTTTAAGGTCATAGCCAAGGGATTCACTTCCGCATGATTTGACTTTATTGCTAAGTCTAGGAAGGCATACATACTCTACCCCCTTTCAGTTTTGAACCATTAGGCCCACCAGGAAACACATGCTCTTAACCATTAGGCCCACTCATGAATATTATTCAAAAGATTAAACCCAAAAATTAAAAGTTTATAGGTAATGTCAATGTAAATTACACTTCCAAAAAATTGGGACTAGGAAAATGTGCATAGATTCAACTGTATTGAAAAGGGTCATTGTTGCTTTCTCAAGGGTAATTACTTCCATACCATCATTGGAGTGGTGTATTCTTTGGATGATTTCTTTTACTCATATCTTCTTATCTAAATTTGTTCTTCTAGTTCTTCCATCATAGACATGACAATCTAGTCTTTTTCTCATTAGTTCTATCACATGACTCTACCATGCTACATCAACTCCTAGGTCTTAGCCCTCATATGTTTTGTACATTTCACACCATACATCATGCATGAACACTATTTTAGTCAATATGTTCTTGTGTGTGAGTTTCTTGCTTAACAATAAAGATTTTATTGTTTTCTCTAATTGAAATATGAAGGGCATAATTGTCCTTAACTAAGTGTCCTCGAGACTTAGCTCAAATCATACTACTAAGAATATAGTTGAGTTAACATACTTTATATCATATATATACTTAAAATTTTCTATTTTTCCCTTTTCCTTCTCATCTCATTGTCGAAAATACAACAAGAAAATGTTAGTTTGACTTGCCTTGGTCAAACTAGAGAGAAAATTTGAATTTATATTTCAGCAGACAACATGGATGAATTGAATTAGTTTGAGTGACATGGCTTGTGTCACCTATTTAGCTTAGATAATTTGAGTTGTAAGACTTGTGTTTAGTCTAGTATGAGTGACTGCTAATTTCTAGCAATCTAAAACAGTAAAATTGAGTTATTGTAAGTTAAACTAGTTCTAACTATTGGAGGAACTCATGGATGGTCTAGTAGTGGGGTGTGACTTCAGTCACAAGTTGGTGATCAACTAGTTAACTGATTATTCAACCCAAAATAACTATTGCATGCAGAGAATTTGAGATTGAGATCCCAAGGTAGTGTCTTATCAGTTGTAGACTATTATGAGCTATACATGTGGTGCATGCAGTCAGAGCATGAGCCTAGATGAAATGTGCAATTCCTTGGATGAAAATTCTTATGAAATATGGGCTTAATTCCTCATTAAACAAAACAAGGAAGTAGGAACTTGGAGGACATGAAAATTGGCTAAGTGTTGGCCAAAGTTAGTTAGTCAGGCATAGACATAGCTTATACACTTGCAAAGGTTTCTCAGGCTTGAGTAAGCATTATCTTTGATCTCTATTCTTTGATTAATGCAATACATATAATAAGGAGGAGTTTTGAGAATTTGTTTTCCCCTAGATAAATATTTGTGTATGTGTGTTTAATCTTGATGCATGTTTATGATTTATGCTCGCTATCGTGAATTAAATTCTGCAAATGAGTAGAGTAGATTTGAGTCTTTTGTTTTTGTAAATTACATGAGCAATTTCATATCTACACATTAAATTTCTACATGGTATAAGAGTAGGATTCACAGGAGAGCAAAGAATTCGAAGTTGTTATTACAAGAGGATGGAATTTTCAAGATCAATTCTTTAGAGCTAGCATGATGGTGTTCTATGGTCTAAGGTTTGAGTATACCCTTGAGGGTGGCTCGAATTTTGTTGCTTTGAAGGACTACATGGAGGTGATATTGTAGGACAATGGGTTGAAGTAATTTGTCGATATTGACATTTCAAAACTAGGATCATCTGATGTCAAAGACATAACAGAATGGAGGAAGTGTGTAGCTAAGGCGAGGAGAATCATATTGGAGGGTGTAAAGGACCATATTGTCTCCAATTTCCATGGGAAAGAAACCTCGTATGCAATGTGGAATGCACTGAAAGATTTGCTCCAGAACAACAGTGACCACAAGAAACTGGCACTCAATGATAAGCTTCGGAATATTAAGATGCAGGAGAACAATTCTATTCAACAATACTTGAGAAAGTTCAGACAATCTCGTGATGAACTTGGTGGAGTTGGAGTTACTATTCAAGAGAATGATTTGATAATCCTAACCCTTCAAGGCCTTCCTAAGAGCTAGCATAGCTACAAAGAGTTGGTCAATGAGAGGAAGAAACTACCAAACTAGGAGCACTTATGCTATGATTTGGTACAAGAGGAGATAAGGTAGAACACCGAAGATGGTACCTCCTCCAAGTATGAGGATGAGGAGAATTGTGCCTTGGTTGGAAAGGAAAAGAAGGGAAAGGGAAAAAATCCCAATCCAAACCAGAGTCCAATCAAGGGGGACAGAAGAAGGACTTCTCTAAAATAAAATGCTTCAATTGTCATGAATTTAGGCATTATGACATGAAGTGTCCAAACAATAAGACAAGTAAGAAGACCTTAGGAGGAGTGGCACATGAAGCCTTGGATTCACAATTCAATCTTAATTTCACCCTTATCGCATGCCTGATGAGCACAGTGATGGGGAGTGTGTGGTACTTGGATAGTTGTACCTCGTTCCACATGACGGGAAATAAAGAATTTTTCAGTGACCTAGAGGAGAAATGCCTCCATATGGAATTCAAGATGGGAGATGATGGAAGGTATAGTGTGATTAGTATTGGTAAAGTTACCTTTCAGAGGGATTTTGGCTCCCGTCTCAATCTCAAGGATGGCATGTATGTTTCGAGCCTAAAAAAAAAACTTATTACAATTTCTATGTTGGAAGATTGTGGCTACGATGTTATCTTCAAAAAATTGAAAGCATTCTTAACACACATAGCCACGAGACAAGTGAAGCAGATCAGGGTTCATGTAAAGACCTTGTACAAGCTAGACGTGGAAGATTATGTTGCATTAAACACGGAGGTAGAGAAGGTGTAGATTGGAGATGTTAATGAAATATGGCATAAAAGACTCGGCCATTTGCATGATGGCACCCTAAATATTATGTGACAAATTACCACAGACCTCCCCAAAGGATCATTTTATCAACAAGATACATGCAAAGGATGGACCTTGGGGAAGTACACAAATTCCTCATTCCATGATCGAGATAACAAGGCATATGTAGTCCTTGAAAGGATCCGCTCTGATGTTTGTGAACCTTTCTCGACAACTTCCACTACCAGACATAAATATTATGTTATCTTTGAAGATGACTTCTCACAAACGTTTTGATTCTTCTTCATGTGGAAGAAGGATGAGAAATTCTCCAAGTTTGTAGATTTCAAAGCACTGGTAAATATGAAGTTGAAGGCTCTCATGAGTGATAATGGAGGTGAGTATGTGTTGAATGAGTTTAAAAAAATTGTGCAAAAGAAGGCATTTGACCGGAGTTAAAAACACCCGACAACCCACAACAAAATGAAGTGGTTGACAAAAAGAACCATAGTTTTGTGGGAGCAGCAAGGGCAATGTTGCATGACCAAGGCCTACCACTTCAATTGTAGGTAGAGTCATGCAACACAGTAGTATACTTTCAGAACCAAAGTCCTCATCGGATTCTAGGAATGATTACATTGGAGGAGGATTTCTCGGAGAGAAGGCCAAATGTGTCTCACTTCAGGATATTTGGAGCATTTTTTACTGCCATGTCTCCAAAGACTCTAGGAAGAAGCTTTATCCAACAACTAAGCTGGGAATATTTTTGGGTTAGCTAGAAACTCCTCACAATTACCGTGTGTACCTTCCATCCCTTAAGATGATAGTTGTTCGAAGGGATATGAATTTTGATGAGGAGAAGGCAATGAGATGTCCTCTTGAGAGGGAGCTTTAGTTGTAGGTAGATTGAGAGCTTTTGGCTCCAAAGGAGGAACCTTGGGAAGTTGTGGAGCAGCTACAAGTTGAGGAGAAGAGAGTGAAGACATCCACTCAAGAAGAAACATCCAAAGAAGGAATAAAATGAATCAGAGAAGCTGAGAGGCCGATGCATGATGCTAGAGAGACTGTGGGAGCACCCACTTGTCAATGCAGGTAGAGAAGGTCACCAGATTGGTACACAAGCTACATGGCTCTAATGACAGATTTAGTTAAGATTTAGCCATCCTCTTTCGAGGAAGAAGTAGAGAAACTAGTATGGGTTGATGCAATGGTTGAAGAGTATAATTCCATTGTAAAAAAAAATGTTTGCGAAGTGGTCCCAAGACCAACAAACAAATTAGTGGCAGTTTCGAGATGACTTTATAAGGTAAACCATGCAACAGAAGGAAGCATAGAGAATTATAAGGGTAGATCTGTGGCCAAGGGATTCTCTCAAGTTGAGGGAATTGACTATGAGGAAACCTTTGCACCAGTTGGAAGGTATTCATCCATTAGATCTATACTTGCTTTGTCAGCGCAGATGGGGTGGAAGATCCACCAGATGGATATGAATAAATCATTCCTCAATGTAGTTATTAATGAAGAAGTGTACATTGAGAAACTAGAAGGTTTTAAGACCTTTGAGTGAGATTCTCATGTGTGCAGACTCAAGCGTGTATTGTATGGCCTCAAGAAAGCAACCTGTGCTCGGTACACCAGGATCGACAATTATCTCACGGGGTTGGGCTTCACCAAAAGTGAAGCGGATGCAAACCTTTATCATATTATTGTTGAATGTAAATTATTGATTATTATGTTATATCTTGATGATTTAATTTTAACTAATGATGAGAAGTTGATTAGATCTTGCAAGGAGGATCTTGCAAGAGAATTTCAAGTGAAGGACATGGGGCTCATGCACTACTTCCTTGGATTGGAAGTATGGCAAGGAGATGGGGAACATTTTGTCTCTCAAGGAAAGTATGCTAATGAGATATTGAAGAATTTTCACATGGAGAATAACAAACCCATGGAGATACCTCTAGCCCCTAGTTGGAGAAAAGAGCATGCTACTTCAGCTGATCTAGTGGAAGCTAGCATCTATCAGCAACTTTTGGGTGCACTAATGTATTTCATGAACAAATTAACAGATATGTGATATGCAGTAAAGCAATGATTAGGCCTACCAAATTATTTTTTAGGGAAACTAAGCATCTTCTACAGTAACTCAGAGGAACCAACCAGTTTGGATTATTGTACAAACAGATAGAGGGACTGAAGTTGTGTGGCTTCATAGATGCAGATTAGGCAGGGAGCCCATCAAATAGGAAGACTACATGAGGAGGAATTTTCAATGTTGGTTCTACAGTTTCTTGGTACAATAGGAAGAAAATATTAGAGGCACTCAACTCAGGAGAAGTAGAATACATGGTTGCAAGTTAAGTAGCATGTGGGGCGATCTAGATGAGCATGATTCTTGTGGGACTTTTTTTTCAGATGATGGATCCTATTATGATATACTGTGAAAATCATAGATACATCAAGCTCTTTGAAAATCGAGTCTTTCACAATCAATCGAAGCATATAGATATTTGGTATCACCATCTACGGGATTCTGTGTAGAGGAGGATCATGTTGCTTGATTATATTCAAATAAAGGAACAAGATGCAGATAGTTCGACAAAGGATTTGTCAAAGGGTAAATTCGAGTTCCATAGAGGTAGGATTGGGGTATATGATAATCCATTTCTTTCTGAAAGCGACTGTCGAAAATGTAGCAAAAAATATTAGTTTAACATGCCTTGGTCAAACTAGAGACAAAATTTGAATTTCTATTTCAGTAGAAAAATTTGATTAGTTAGCTTGAGTGACATGGCTTGGGTCACCCAATTAGCTTAGATAATTCATTTTGGAAGACTTCAGTTCATTTCAATATGAGTGATTGTTAATTTCTAGCAATCTAAATGAGTGAAATTGAGTTATTGTGAGTTAAAATAGTTTTAATTATTGGAGGAACTAGTGGAGGGTCTAGTAGTGGGGTGTGACTTCAGTTACAACTCAATGATCAACCATGTAAATGATCAATCAACCCATAATGGTTGTTGCATGAAGAGAATTCAAGTTACCCAGTTGAGATGGATATTCCAAGGAATTGTACTATTAGTTGTAAATTATTCTAAGGTGTCCAGGTGGTGCATGCAGTCTGAGATTGAGCTTAGATTATTTACACAATTCCTTGGAGAAAATTCCTATGAAATAGGGGCTTAATTCATCATTGAACAATCCAATGAAATAGGACTTTGGAGGACAGGAAAATTTACGGCAGTGTTGGCCAAAGTCAGCCAGTCAGGGGGAGAGATAGTTCAAACACTTGCAAAGGTTGCCCGATCTTGAGTAAGCATTGTATTTCATGTCTATTCTTTGATTAATGTAATACATATAGGAAGGGGTTTTGAGAAGTTTCTTTCCCCTAGATAAATATTTGTGTATGTGTGTTTAATCTTGATGCATCTTTATGATTTGTGCTCATGATTGTGAATTGAATTCTGAAGATGAGTAGAGTGGATTTGAGTCTTGTGTTTTAGTAAATTACATGAGAAGTTTTATATCTACACATTAAATTTCTACACTCATTTCATTAAAAGATAATAATCTCATCCAAGTTTTGCTTATAAAAGCTTCATCCAACAAGGCCTAGTTATGTAAATTGAAGGACAATGTAAGTCAAAGACAAATGAAGCCAAAAGGTTGATGTGAAGAGCATGAAAAGTTAGAAAATTTAAATTTATAAAGCTAGATCTATGCCACCGTCTTAAAAATGCCCTTACCTCTAAGTTCTATGCTAAAAATGGGAACTAAAAAATAAAAGAAAAAACAATATAAAAAAGCATCGATGTAGTAACTCTAAGTATACCTCCCTATAAAAAAGGTGTGCATGTACAAAATAAAGATTCCTAGTTGTAGAAAACTAGTTTGACTAGATAGGAGATATTTAATATATATGAATTTGAAGGTTAATACATGAAGTTTTTTCCCCTTCCATAAGTTATTCCATTATCTTACCTATTTCCATTGAGTTCCTGAGGAAATACTTCCTTACTTATGCATTGGAGCATGTAATAAGAGTATGGTTGTACCACCATGGTAAACATATGAAAATTATAAAATTAAGTTATGTTATGATGTCATTGGAAGAGATCACTTATTATGAATTGACTAACGACTTGTGTTGACACTTGATTTACTATTATAGATGGGTCTTCCACATTCAAATCCATGAACTTGCATAAGGATCCATGATATTTCCTTGGGATCCATGTACCAACAATCACAAAAATATGTAACATCAAGATATCCATTGCACTTTTTAGGATCCATGACATTGGATTGGGATATGATTCACTACTTAAGGATCCATAATAATGTAATAACATCATTATATAGGTGTCCACATCATCACCTTCACTCTAGTAGAATATGGATTAAACATGATACTATTGAGGTGGTCACAACATGATATCCTAGCACACATGTGGAGTGCACCGCTTTTGGACCTTTTTCTCTCACATGGGAGTGATTCTTAATTTCTTAGATGGGGTATTTACTTGTCATGTTTGTGAACACCTCTCCTAGGTGCACTCTTTCTCCTAACTAACATGTGTGAGGTTTTTAAATCCTTATAGAAGGGTGCATTTCATGTTTTATTTTCTATTCACATGTGTGGTGGTTCTAGAGCCTACCACAAGGGAATGCCTAATATATTCCTTTCTTCTCTCATGTGTGAGAGTCCTCTTGGTTTCTCTCAAGGTTTCTCTCATGGTTTTAACTTCACATGTGTACTTTGACACTTTATTGAGGAGGGTACCCCTATGAATGAGGATTTTTAGTAACCACTTATGATATTCTCTTGTGGTTTAACTTCGGAACAAGGTATTTGGTTCATGCTTTACTTAAGCACATGGTATGACCACCTCGTACTGTTTCAATCACATTGCAATTCATGTATGGGTTTAGGGAGTGCCTCACATATATAAAGAGGTGCCTCCCTCATTTCTTGTGATTAGAAACTAATTGGAGAGGATTGCTTGCTCAATATTTTTGTGGTATATTCTTTATTTTCCTGAGTGAATTTCCTAACGTGATTATAGAAGAGTCTAGTTATGCATATTTTCATTGAAGAAGGAGATATTACAAAAAAATCAATGCAAGGTATGAATTTCTTTTATTTGATTTATTTATTAAATTTCAGGCTAGGTCTAATATATTGGGGGTGAATATCCCTAGGGTTTAATTCCTTACCTAGGTATATCTTTAAAATTTTAATTTTCATAATACTTATGTTAACCCCTGTATTATTCTTACATAGTTCATATTTCTAAGTTAGATGCTCACTGAGTAATATTTCAAGATGTATGGGGAATTCAAACACAAATGATAAGAGGATAATTACTTAAATAGTAGCTTAGACCCCATACATCCCAATGTGTTAGGAACAAGATCATATAGAAAAATAAAATAAACATGAATGCCAAAATAAAACATAGACTAAAACAATACAAAGAAAACATCAATATGTGTGATTCAACCAATTTGGTCTACATGCACGTAAAAATATTGCATCCTTCCCTTTATTCCATACAACAAAATGAAGTCATATAGCTTGCAACACATCAACTACAACATCCTCTTTTCTTTCTCATAGTCTCCTCACTCTCAATGGAAATGCTCTCTCAAAAATAATACAGGCACAATACAAGTTGTTCATAAAAGAAGTGTTTCCCTCTAGCTCAAAAAACCTTAAAATAACTTCTAATGTCACATCTATGACCTAATGATAAATGATCTAGATTGACTATGAAATTAAAATATTTTACAAGGAAATTTTTCCAAACAAATTATATCTTGCTATGTTTCAAGGAACCCACACTAGGGAGGGATCTAAAGAATTTTCACCACCCCCCATGGACCCCCTTGTGACATAGTAGTGGAACTTCCCCCCCACATCTCCCATTAAGGACTAGGGCACAAGCATGACTATAAAACAATACCTTTAAATCAAGAAGATAATAAGGTTCCCAAACCAATAATCTCCCAGTTGGAGACTGATTACAACAACTCCATTGTTAGTGAACCTATTGGACTATGCTTCAACTTTAGACCTAGCAAGTTTCTCATCTTCACCATCATGCTTGAAGACCAGCTAAAATTGAGTGGAAATCTATTTCTCAATTGTTATTTCTTTCATTAAAATTTATACAACATTATGGCTAGTATGTATCTTTTCCAACGTTAACTATCCATTCATCTTCTAAAATTGATTTTACAATATGGTATGTAAGTTGTAAGTTGTAACGTGGGTTACCTTTGTTGGAGGAGCATTACCACCTAGGGTAGTTGTTGGGTCCCTATAATACTAGTGATTACCCCATTACTATTGTAGTTCTATCCCTTATTAATATCGTTGTACCCCTATTGTCCCCATATTGTTATTACTGTGCCCCATAGAATCCCTCTATTTTTATTTTTGTGGCATTATATTATTATTGTTAGGCCGGTTGGGTTATATTGTGACTCCTTAGACTCCTATATATAGAAAGGAGGTTTTGTCATTTGAATCATCAAAGAATTGCTCATTTATGTAATGTAAAGGAGGTTTCCCCCTCAAAAAGGCTGAATTCTAAGGCGTGGATCTATCTTTTCCATCTTTTTGTGAGCTGGTTTCATAACATTTGGTATCAGAGCTTTGGATTCTAGGGTTTCGCTGCTCCAAACAGGTCATCGTGGCATTTTCGCTATAACCTTTTTGCTACGACATTTCAGAAGCTAAAAAGAAAACCCATTTGAGAAGAAATCGCACTGAATCTCGGTTTCGAATTTCAGATATTTTTGCGCTACATTTGCGGAGATATGATCTAAGGAAGTTGGTCTTTTTGCAGACTCCTGAATTACATTCCAAATAGGTGACCTGGGGAAAATCATCATAACTTTCTCTCTGAGCATCGGATTGACCTTCCACAACTGTAAATATGGAAGTGTTGTTGCCCCTATCCTTCCACAACCTACAAGGTTGAAACCACAACAATTGGAAGAAAAAAGAGAAAAAGGGCTTTGTTACAGTTGTGATAGAAAATATGCAAAAGATCATAAGTGTGCTGAGAAATTATTTTACATAGATTGTGAAGAGGAGGTTGAAAAGGAACAAGAAATCGAAAGAAGAGGATATAAACTAGGAACAAACCCTAGAGAAAGAAGAAATCAATCCGACCATATCTTGTAATGCATTGTCTAGAATTACCACTCCTCAAACTATCAAGATAGAAGGACTTATCAAGAAGAAAAATGTAATAGTGTTGATTGATTCGGGTAGTACCCATAATTTTATTCATTGTAAGATAACCAAGGAATTGAATTGCTTCCTATATCCAGCACTAGAGTTTCAAGTGAAGGTTGCAAGTGGAGAAACCATAAATTGCTCTAGAAAGTGCCATAATATCAAGCTATCCATGGGAGAATATGTATTGAATAACCCAATGATTTCCATTCCAATGGGTGGTGTTGATGTTGTACTAAGAGTCCAATGGCTACAATCCTTGGGTACAATAGATTTTAATTTTCAAGAACTTTTGATGAAATTTTGTTTGGAAGGAAAGGAAGTTGAATTAAGGGGTATCGCAGGGAAACCGAGAAAGATAATCATCTCTAATGGAATGACAAAGCTTCTAAAGAAAAAACAATGAGGCATAATTGCACAATTATGTTTTCTAGAGGTTCCCACATTGAAATAATCTATTTTTATAGATCTCCAAAAAGTCTTGGACAATCATTCCAAGGCATTTGAGACTCCCAAAGGCATCCCACCTATTCTTGATCACGATCATACTATTCATTTGATTCTAGTAAGTGTTACTGCAAAAATCAAGCCTTACAACTATCCCTATGCCCAAAGGACTGAAATTGAACGTATGGTTGTAGAAATGCTAGAGGTTGGTATAATTCAACCTAGTCAAAGTTCTTTCTCTGCTCCAGTAGTATTAGTGCAAAAAAAGGATGTATCATGGTGCATGTGTCTAGATTATAGGGAGATCAACAAGCTCAATATTAAAGATAAATTTCCCATTCCCGTCATTGATGAATTATTGGATGAATTGCATGGACCAATTTACTTCACCAAGTTGGATCTTCATTTAGGATATCGTCAAATCAGAATGAAGACAGAAGACATTCTGAAAACAACATTTAGAACTCATAAGGGTCATTGTGAATTTTTGGTCATGCCTTTTGGCCTTATCAATGCACCTTCTACATTTCAAGGTTTGATGAATTCCATTTTAAAACCATTCCTTAGAAAATTTGTCTTAGTATTTTTTGATGATATACTAATCTACAATAAGTCTAGTAAGGATCATGTTCAACACGTTGACAGGGTTCTCAAACTATTGGAGGAGAAACAATTCTATGCAAAAATCTCCAAATGTTTCTTTGGAGTATAAGAGGTGGAATATCTAGGTCATATTGTATCTCATGAAGGTGTTAAGGTAGACCCTAGAAAAATTAAAGCCATTAATGAATGGAAAATCCCCACGTCCATAAAGCATCTCCGAGGATTTCTTGGATTGACAGGGTATTATCACAAGTTTGCTAAGAATTATGGGAGAATAGAAACACCTCTAACAACATTATTGAAGAAAGATGCATTTTCATGGACTCCAGAAGCAACAAAGGCCTTTGAACATCTTAAAGAGGCAATGTGTGAAGCATTGGTCTTAGCTATGCCAGACTTCACAAAAACCTTTATTGTGGAATGTGATGCTTTAGGAAATGAAATTGGTGCTATTTTAATGCAAGATGAAACACCCATTGCTCTTGAAAGTTGTCCAATCAAGGGAAAGTTCTTACACAAAGCTATTTATGAGAAGGAAATGTTGGCAATACTCCATGCACTTAAGAAATGGTGACCCTACCTAATGGGAAGACACTTCAAGGTAAAAATGGATCATGATAGCCTTAAATACTTTTTAGAAAAAAGATTATCCTCTGAAGAGCAAAAAAAGTGGGCCACAAAGATGTTGGGTTATGACTTTGAAATCATCTATAAAAAAGGGAAGCAAAATGTGGTGGCAGATGCACTCTCAAGGAAGGATGAGTATGTGGAAGCATTGTTGTGCTCCATTTCTATTATCCAACCAGATTGGATAAACGAAGAAAGGGAGGAATGGAAGAATGACGAAGAAGTGTTGGCACTTATTCGAAAGTCACAACAAGACTCTAGTATGTCTAATACATTTAGCTGGCAAAATGACTCGTTATGGTACAAATATCACTTATACCTCTGTAAGAATTCCTAGCTAAAACAAAATATTCTTATGGAATTGCACACTTCTCCCTTAGGAGGGCACTCAGTATTTTTAAGAACTTACCACAGGGTTAAGAAGGAATTTTTTTGGGAGGGCCTTAAATCAGATATTCAAAAGTTTGTGGTGGAATGTTTGGTTTGCCAACAAAATAAAGTTGAAACAATTAAGACACCTGGTCTATTACAACCTTTATCCATTCCAAGCCAATGTTGGGAGGAGGTTTCAATGGATTTTATCACAGGTTTACCCAAGTCTGAGGGAAAGAGTGTCATCATGGTCGTAGTTGACATACTTACCAAGTATGCACACTTTTTAACATTATCACATCCATTTAAAGCCAGTACAGTTTCTACTGCATTTATGGAAACAATTCAAAAGCTACATGGAATCCCAAATATTATTGTAACTGACAGAGATCCCATTTTCACTGGAAATTTTTGGACATAATTATTTTCTTGTCTTGGTACTCAGTTAGCTCATAGCTCATCTTATCATCCTCAATCTGATGGGAAAACTGAGATAGTAAACAAATGTTTGGAAGGATATCTTCGTTGCTTTGTATCTGATAAACATACATAATGGGTCAAATGGTTGCCTCTGGCTGAATTGTGGTATAACACTTCCTTCCATACAGCAACAAAAATCACCCCATTTATGGCACTTTATGGATATCAACCACCATCCATCACATCATATTAAAAATTCTAAGGTTCAAGCAGTGGAACATCACATCGAACATCAACAACATGTCCTCCAACTCTTAAAGGATAACCTCGTGTTGGCACATAATAGAATGAAACAATACGTAGATCAACATCGCAGTGAAAGAAGTTTTGTTGTAGGTGATTGGGTATTCCTACGGCTACAACCATATAAGAAAATGTCCCTCAAGCAAGCTAAGAAGGATAATAAATTATCACCAAAGTATTATGGTCCGTACAAGGTGTTGCAAAAGATTGGTACTATTCCATACAAATTGGAGCTTCCTGTAGCTTCTCTATTGCACCGAGTTTTCCATGTTTCATGTTTAAATAAGGTTATAGGTGACAAGCTCCCAGTTCAAACAATGTTGCCAGAACTTGACGAGGAAGGAAAAATTATATTGGAACTAGAAGCAGTCACAGAAACAAGAACTCAACAGTTACGAAATCGATCAATTTCAGAGTATCTTATCAAGTGGAAGAACTTATCCACTGAAGAATCCACATGGGAGGATGAGAATTTTATACAGAAGCATCCAGAACTACTGAAGCATTGAGGACAACACTTTCTTGAAGGAGAGGGGCATGTTAGGTCCCTATAATACTAGTGATTACCCCATTACTATTGTAGTTGTATCCCTTATTAATATTGTTGTGCCCCTATTGTCCCCATATTGTTATTACTGTGCCCCATAGAATCCCTCTATTGTTATTTTTGTGGCTTTATATTATTATTGTTAGGTCGGTTGGGTTATATTGTGACTCCTTAGACTCCTATATATAGAAAGGAGGTTTTGTCATTTGAATCATCCAAGAATTTCTCATTTATGTAATGTAAAGGAGGTTTCCCCCTCGAAGAGGCTGAATTCTAAGGCGTGGATCTATCTTTTCCATCTTTTTGTGAGCTAGTTTCATATCAGTAATATACGTTTTGTGTTAAAGGCATGATAACACAATTCCCAAAGGGGAGAGGTGCATTACTACGTGTAAGCACATAAAAAGAAAAACTTTGAGCTAAAACCCTGTTTTTTTTCCCAAGGTAATCTTCTGGAAGTTCGAGCAAGGTCCATTTGATCCTCTCAAAGTTTCCTATCAAAATATCCATGGTATTTTCCCTTGGTATTGGAAAGGGATAGAGGTTATAAAAGGAGAAGAAGATCAAGCTACTAGTGTGTGATTTTCTTGATTTGATTGTGTCTTTTTTCGAATAGGTGTGCACTGGGCACATGAGGAGGCTCAGATCTATTCCTCAATGAAAGATATAAATAAGATATGAACAAAATATTCAATACTTGGATTATGATTTGAAGATATATTGGTTTGATGAATATTTGAAGGACTTAACATCATGTTTTTGTTGAAGATATGATTGAGAGAATGCAGAGAGCAAAGAGAAGCAAAGGCTTGATATTACTATGTTGTTTTTGACATTATATGGAGAGATTAATGTGGTTTCTAACAATGTATATCTAGAGATACAAGTATGCTAGTTTCTTCTGTAGAAATTAATGTGTAGATATGAAATTGCTCGTGTAATTTACTAAAACACAATACACAAAACAAAGTTACTGATCAAGCAAGAACTCTAGGAAAAAACCCCCAAAAAAACATGAAAAAACAGGGTGAAAATGAAAAGTGTTGATGCTGGAACAACATTTTTTTCAGAGTAAATTTTCAACTTTTCTTAAAAATGGCAGTAATTTTTTTTTTGTGCAAAAGATACCCTTAAAACGAAAGTGTGTTGATTCTGGAATAACATATTTTTTTTCATGGTAAATTTTCAACGTTTTTTAATAGTGACGTTAAAGATAAAATATCATGACTCCAAAAAACTTTAAATTTTCAACGTTTCAATCATAACATTAAAGATAAAATATCACATCCTTGACAAACCTTAAAATTCCGATAATTTTCAATCATGGTGCTAAAGAAAAAATACTTATAACTGTTTTCATCCATAGAATTAAAGATAAAATATCATAACTTAGAAAAACTTAAAAATATTGCCAATTTTTCAACCATGTAATTTAAACCAAAGATTATGACTACAAAAAAACATTAAGTTTTCAAAAAATTTCAAGCATGAAATTTTGGAAAAATATTATGACAAAAAAACTTAAAAAATAAATGCCTGAATGAAATAGCTATTATACCAAGAGAAATTTATCTTTTGAATGTTAAATGTATAGTGATATTAAAATCTTAGCCTAAGACAACTTGATACATCGGAACAAAAATTTAAAAATCCACCATCAAATTGACACACTGTTATATACATATTTGGGCACTGCAACCCCAAACTCATATGTCCATAAACCAAGGACTCCTTAAGTCCCTAAAAGTGTTGTTTCACACCCTAAAGGATCGTTGTCAACTGATTACATCATTTCCCAAAAGTTCCACCTAAAAAACTACTTAGAACTGGCCAAAACTGGACCATACGCAATGCTCCATGGGCAAGGTGTGATGCATACTGACTGCCTAACTAGCCAGGTGCAATGCATACTGAAATGGTCTTCTGTGGGGTGCGATGAGTGAGAATAGATAAATGGCAGAGATAGTTTGCAAGGTGGATGATCATGGAATCTTCTAGAAACTTCCCTTGTGACACTTTCCTCTCTGAATTCACCTAGGGATGAGTAAGAGATCATGAAATCTCCAAGTGGAACCAAGAAATATCAGTGGAATGACACTAATCAAAAACCCAAAGCTGACTCACACCCTTGCAAGACATCTGTAAATGGATCCCTCATCTGAGAGATCTAGAGGCTGGAATATTGTGTTTTGTAAGGTAGTGCTGTTGGTTTGTTGGTGAGAAGAGACATTGCATTGTTGGGTGATTTGCTTGTTCATGAGGTGAAGAGGGCTTCTAAAACTAGGAGGATGATGCTGGATCAGACATCTGGGTTGTAATCCTCTCTTACATTACTATTAATAAAGTTCTTCGAGTTTTCCTCCATATGATCATGTATTTGTGAAGCTTACTGTTTATGAATGAAATTGTATGGTCAATGTGTTTTTGATTCCGCATTGTTTATGATGTTTTAGATAGAGATGCTTTGATAGTTTGTTGTTACTTTGACTCTACAGGTACTCTTTGAAGTGGGACAAGTAGGAGAGGGGTGGCGAATTCTATCAAGGAAAGGAGAAATCAAGCTAGGATCAAAGTGGAAGATCTAGGTTGGTCCTACTTTCTTCTCTTCCATCTATCACACTTAAAGGAACTCTTGAAAAGCTTTCATTGTTTGTTTCTAAGATAGCTACCTGTCTCAGTGGGACTAGCAGTTTGAATCGACACTAGTTTTCCCTGAAACAAAATGGAAACTCCGCTAGGGACGAATAGTTTGTTTTGTTTGTTTATTGTTTGCTTTATAAACTACAGACGGAGCCTGAAGTTAGCCAGCTAGCCTTCGAAATGCCTTTGCTATGCAATTGGGAAGTAGATAAATGTTGCTTCAGTCAATCTCCGATTTGGTTTATGAACTGAACATCTAAATTACAAAGCATTCTAAGTTCCCTTGTGGTAGCTCATACCCTCATCAGATCCTACCCCTATGCTTTGTTATTACTGTCCATGACTACATAGCCTAAATCACTGAACTTAGCTGCAAGTTTTGAGCAAAAACCAAGCTCAGTTTCACTCCCTAGCCCATTGCAATGTCTGTAACTGTGCAACCTAGATGCATCGCACCTCTCGTGTGTTGCAGGTGAGATGCATCCATGTTTCCCCATGTTGCAGGTGTGATTATTGAGTGATACTATTTTCTTCTCTGAAATTTGGATTTTCCTCCTTGTTTTCAGCTTTATTCAGTAGTTTTGCTGTTCATGATCAGTACCTTCTTGTTGTAACCATCTTCCTTCAAATTATTTCAACCTCCATCAGTTAGGAATTGTAAATGTTTTTATGTATTTGTTAATCATTTACAGTCTTCCTTTGTCGAAAGTAGCCTAATCAAACTATCATTTTTGATGCAAGTGTCATAATTGTCATTTTGAATCAAAAGAAGAGTGTCGTAAAGTCTTCCTCTTCTAGATAGTTGATTGTACTTTTTTCATTGTACTTGATTTGAAAAGTATTGGTATTTGAAGTGTCAAAAAAAGTTTTCAATTCGAAATCGAAAAGTGTCATCTTAGTCTTCCTTTTAGCTTGAAAAGAAAATTGTTAGTACTGTTGTTTTGAAAGAAAATAGTTCAGATCTGTACTTACATTTCCTTTTGGCATTCACACATTAAGAAAGTGGAAAACAAATAAATGCATGTGCATCTGGATTTTGACTGCATGCAAAATTTGATTTAGGAAAGTGCATTTAGTGTGTGCTCTATGCTCTCTGCTGAAAGAAAATCATAATCTTCTTTCCTTTGTAGCTAGGATTTTCATTGCTAAAAGAACATAAACGACTGTTTATCATTTTAGATTGCATATTTAGGAATTTCACATCTACATCACATGGTGAACCTTGAAAGACAAACTTCTAAGCAAGATCAACTCTAAAATAAACCTCAATGAACATAAAAATGCTTTGGAACCTAACGCAACACATCTAGAAGTCTAGGCTAGAGACGTGTTCTGGCGTCGTAAAACCTGGTAACTATCGTTTTCATCGAAGGTTGGGTGATTCCTCCTCTTTTATACAACAAGTGCTAATACAGACTTGTGCTCCCCATACCATTGAGTATATATTGGGAGACAAAATAGGTTGATACCCTTTATCGTTAGGAAGCTGTGTCTGTCACCCTATTGATTGTAATGCACTGAGCACAACATTCGGGAAGATTGATTGTCGTACATAAGTCCTTGGTAATTTCTCTATCATTTATCACCAAGGTATATTTTGTAGTTTTACGATTGATTTGGTAAGCCCTTTGTCTAGACTTCCAGAGCAGTCACTTTCATTCCTTTTCGACTTCTTAAAAGAAAAGGTCCATCTGAGCACTTGTCACTTTAGGCTCATTAAAAATTGAAGGCCACTAGAGTCACCTTTAGCGTTTTCTCGACTCTTAAAAATTAAAAAAGCAAGTTGTGTCAAAGTGTCTTTAAAATTTATTTTAGTCGGAATAACATCCCTATTCCTTCGTTGATATGAGGTTGAGATAATGGAGTCTACCAATCAAGGAATCCCCCTTGGAGGGAATCCTAGTCCTTTATCCTCATGGGGAGATATTGGTTCTCCATATATGGCTACGTTGTCTCTCCTAGGAATCACAATCGGTTTGCCAATATGGATTTTCTCGACCTCTATAGTTCAAAACACTGCAATTTCCTCAACAATCTAATCAGTAACCAGATGATACTGAAGTTACCCCTTCGCCTTCTACTTCATTTGTTTCTCCTTCCCCTTCTTCCTCTTTTCTTAGTGAAACTAGTGACACTAAAAAACAAGTAGCTTAGAATAAAAAGAAAGGGAAGGAGAAGAAGAAGAAGCCAGCTAAACAAGGGAACAACAATGCATCATCTGGCAAAAATCCACACACTAAAGTTTCTAAACCAAAAACTCCATGCGTAATTTTCAAGGAGGAACATTACCATCGAGATTTCCCTTACATCTCATGGATCTTGAGGGAATGGTCTCCCTGGTTGCACCATTCGGTGTCATCAATCCCTGACAATCAGGTTGATAGTGCACCATCGACTAGTGAAAACAAAGTCAGTAGACAAAAAGGAAAAGTTAGAGTTCCATGTAGGTTATGTGAAGGTGATCATACTCTTCACCGTTGTCCTTTTCTAAATGAAGCCAAAAGAATTTTGGATAACCATCCTACTTCACTGTAGTAACTTCCACCCGGATCCAAGAAACTCTTGCCAAGTCCTTCGCTACTTGTAAACCCGATTGACATAACTCAATTGTTGATAGAATTTCCTATCATTGAAAGTGAACCTTCTGAGTCCATACCTGACCAAAGTCAATTGGTCGAGATGGCAATCAATCCAGTCTTGCCTTCAGAAATTCCACCTTCAGATGATATAGTTTCCAAAGAGAATGAGAACGACACTGTTCAAATTCTTTTTGTCGATACAGAGTTTAATGAACTTGGGGGAAATTTTCCCATTCCTTCACAACAGGAAGATACTGCCCCAGTTTGTGAAACTTATCTCGGCATTTATCCGGTACCTCCTCTGAGCAGTCTAGTTGTTTTCTTTGATTATAATCAACTAGCAAAACCTCACCTTCCATCTAATGTACCATTCTGAATCATAGTACAATTTTACAAAATTATCATGTTTGGCACAATCATAGATGAAGGGGCTTCGGTGAGTATCCTTTCCTCAGCTACATGGAAAGTGCTTGGTTCACCATCGCTTTTGCATAAGAAACAAAATTTGTCGGGCTTCAACAAAGGAACCAGTCGACCATTAGGGATCCTTCCAAAGTTGTTGATAACTTTGAGAAAGAAAATCGTTCATTTGAACGAGATGGTAGTCCAAGGTCCACTAGATTACAATATGCTCCTTGGACGCGATTATATATATATATATATATATATATATATATATATATATATATATATATATATATATATATATAGCATGGAAGCCATTATTTCCACATTCTTTCGAGTGATGTGTTTTCCACATGACGGCAGACCGGTGCAACTTGTCGACCAGCTTTCATTTCTCAGTTCAAACATAGCTATAAATCAACCATCATCCCGAAATGGTCTCTTCGCATCAACAATGTCTCTTCAACCTTCATCCCATCCACCTAATTATAGTGAGTAGTTTGGTGAGTGTGATGAAGAATAGGGGGGCATGCACCCTAGTCTGCTTCAGCAGGAAAACCCAGAGTAAAACAAAGATTTTCTTGAAAGGTCATAATACTTGGACCGAATAACATTCCCATATAGGTTATGTAATCAGTCTGACGCAATTATTCCCTTTGTATGATTTTGAATGGAAGCTCATAACAATCACCTTCGTCTATTTCGATAGACAAAGCAAAGGAAGAGTTTTTGTTTGCCGACAGAAACAATTCTGCCTAACCGCAGGGAGTTCCATTTGATAACCTAGAAACTCTCCTTTTATTGAAAGACCTTGGGGCATGCAAACCTTTCCGTTCAAGTGAAAAATGACCTTTGATTTTCTTAGTTTGTATGTCCTCAACCCTTTAACCTTGTAGCTTGGTCATTTCTAGCTTACATAAAAAGGTCATGAGCACATGTTATAATAGTGATCAAGCTCATTAAAAAATAAATCTACTAAGAGACATTATCAAAAAACCGGTACGAGCAATGTTCCCGCAAGGTTCAAGCTTGTTAAAAAATCAACTTACACTAAGCACATGTTGGCACAAGGTTTAAGCTCACTAAAAATTTAACCCGCCTTTGGTAAATAACCTTTTGTGATCGCTTTGTTATCTGCCCTTTTGAACTTTGGTTGTTTTCCTTCCGTCACCTCCATTTCATTTGGTTGACCATACGATTCCACTTGATTGTTTACCCTTTTGAGGAACATCTGCGACGAGTGATTCTGATTTCCACCCTTTTCACACTGCCATGTTTTGAGAAGTTCCAAACTTACTTAGAACCAGCTGCTACCTAGAAATACTACTCGTTCCTAAAAAATGAGCCTCTTTTAAACTCTTTTTAGACTCGTTAAAATATAAAAATATTATTGAGCTATTGGTCTTTCAAGCTCGTTAAAGTAAGGGGAACGCCATCCCTCTCAAATATTTTAATCTTTATGGACTTGAGGGATTATTAAACAAAAAGATTGAGAGCTTGTCTTTGTCAACTCGTTAAAACTATCGAAAATCCATCCCTTTCGTATTATTTTACATCTTTTTAGACTTAAGAGATTATGCCATGAAAAAGGACTGTTGGAGTCTCCTTTTCATCCATTTTCAGAATCTCTAAACATGAAAAGGACTGAATTATCTTTGTCATTAAACCTGTTAAAGCAATAACGACAAACTTGTCCACGAAGACAAGAACGAGTCTCACTGACACTAGGCTCACTAAACACAAAGTGATAGGTTGCCCGAAGGGAAAATTATAGACCAAGCATATGTTATCCTCCTCAAGCTTGTCAAAAATAAAGAGGTACTGCTCAGAAATGACTGGGGAAAAATGGGAAGAAAACTTGAAGAACTCTATTGGTAGAAAGTCACTTTTGAACATGACACTTTCACTCCATCACTGTGATTGAGTTGGGTTGGGTTTTTTCATTCACCGTCACCATTGGTCCGTCGTGCCATCCATGGGGTTAACTCTACCAGTCTATATCAGTGTCACCAATATGTTTAAGAGAATTCACTCAAAGAATTCACCATCCATTGCATTACATCAACTCTTCATTTTTGATGGCCACCATTCCTGAACCTTATATCATTAGATTGTTTTCACCTCCACAAAAATCATTTGCTCCGTTTTGCATCGTAGATGTGGGATACATCAAGGCCCTCCTACAACAGGTCACTTCTTGTCGACATCATCTCATTATCCAAGAATTTGACGTAGAACCAACCCTTTCAATACTTTGAAGCTTGCATGCCTCAATGGCAAGTTTCTCACTTTCGATGACAGGTTTACATCAGTGACCTTCAACTGAAAGACTTTGCGTGGTGTTCGACATCAGCTCATATATTCACACCACGTGAATTGTACTGTAGTACCTTGAGGGTCATCATCATTATTGGTGACTCCTCTCGTGTCTGTTAACAGCTTACATCATTGGTTGGTAATCAGGCGATGTCTTTCCATGTTCGACTTCAGAACATCTTTTCACATGGATTGAATTGTACATCAGGTGAAGATTGGACGAGTTTTGAAGACCCTGGATCTAGTTTCATCCATCTGGGCTGTGATATATTTAGGAAAATAAAGACATCAATTGTACAAAGAAGCTGCACAGATAGTCATCTAGCCAGGGAAGATGACTCTTCATGCGAAGAATCACCAGTCTGCAACAATAGACGATTGTATGTCCTATGTACATGAAAATGAACTTGTAAAGCTGAGCATGGGAATGCCTGCCTCAGCTAGATCAGGAAAATAATATGATGATGATGTATTGTATTGTATCTTATACAGGTCACCTTCTAGTGCAAATACCTCGGATCCTCATGAATAAAGCATTTCACCCAACATCAGAAGATTTACGACCTCATGATTTAGGGGGCAGCTGTTATAGACATATTTGGGCACTGCAAACCCCAAACTCATATGTCCATAAACCAAGGACTCCTTAAGTCCCTAAAAGTGTTGTTTCACACCCTGAAGGATCATGGTCAAATGATTACATCATTTCCCAAAAGTTCCACCTGAAAAACTACTCAGAACTGGCCAAAACTGGACCATACACAATGCTCCGTGGGCAAGGTGTGATGCATATTGATTGCCTAACTGGCCAGGTGCGATGCATACTGAAATGGCATTCTTTAGGGTGCGATGAGCGAGAATAGACAAATGGCAGAGATATTTTGCAAGGTGGATGATCATGGAATCTTCTAGAAACTTCTCATGTGACACTTTCCTCTCTGAATTTGTGTAGGGATGAGTAAGAGATCATGAAATCTCCAAGTGGAACCAAGAACTATCAGTGGAATGACACTAATCAAAAACCCAAAGCTGACTCACACCCTTGCAAGATATCTATAAATGGATCCCTCATCTGAGAGATCTAGAGGCTGGAATATTGTATTTTATAAGGTAGTGTTGTTGGTTTGTTGGTGAGAAGAGACATTGCATTGTTGGGTGATTTGCTTATTCATGAGGTGAAGAGGGCTCCTAAAACTAGGAGGATGATTCTGGATCAGACAATTGGGTTGTAATCCTCTCTTACATTACTATTTATAAATTTCTTCAAGTTTTCCTCCATATGATCATGTATTTGTGAAGCTTATTGTTTATGAATGCAATTGTATGGTCAACGTGTTTCTGATTCTGCATTGTTTATGATGTTTTATATAGAGATGTTTTGATAGTTTGATGTTACTTTGACTCTATAGGTACTCTTTGAAGCGGGACAAGTAGGAGAGGGGTGGCAAATTCTATCAAGGAAAGGAGAAATCCAACTAGGATCAAAGCAGAAGATCCAGGTTGGTCCTCTTTTCTTCTCTTCCATCTATCACACTTAAAGGAACTCTTGAAAAGCTTTCATTGTCTGTTTATAAGATAGCTACTCGTCTTAGCGGGACTAGTAGTTTGAATCGAAACTAGTTTTATCCGAAAAACACACAGTGTTGGTGAACGCGACCCATTGTAATGAAAATTTAAAGGCCAACCATGAAATTGACACATTGTGAGGTAGACTCTATTCATTATAACGAAAATTTAGTGTTCGTGGACTCAAACTATTGTAATGAAAACTTAAAGACCAACCATGAAATTGACACATTGTGGGGCACTCTGTTCATTATAACGAAAATTTTAAAATCAACCATTAAATTACACATAATGGGATTGGGTTGTTAGTCAAGCATCAACACAGACCCTGCACACACACACACACACACACAGATATATATATATATATATATATATATAATACAAATGAAAAAAAACAATAAAAAGGAAAAAAAAAACAAAAAAAAGGGAAAAGAAGAAAAATTAAAAACTATGAAAAAATGGGAACAATATTAAAAAAAGAGACATAATTCAAGCAAAAAAACAACAAATTCTTTTTAAAGTTAAAAAAATTAAAAAACATAAAAAATACTCATAATTAAAAAACATAAATAAAATTAAAACTTTTAAAACTAAAACTTAAAAAAAAAAATCAAAACTCGAAAATTAAAAAAAAATTAAAAAACAAGAACAAAGTAAATTAAAAACTATTTAAATTTAAATTGAAAAAAATAAAAAATTTCCCCTAGGTAGCCTAGGTCGATTTCGGGAATCAACCTAGGCCACCCTCAACCATGGCTGCCCGAGCCGGGAGGCCTCATCCATGGCGCCCTAGGCCACGAAGCCTCAAGCCTGGTTGAGGCACATGTTCTGCAGCGCCGCCCCGGCTAGGCCCGAGGCCCCGCAACCATGGCCGCCCAAGGCCACGGTGCCTCAGGCCTGGCCAGGGTGGGTGTTGTGCAGTGTGTGGGCCCTTAGGTGTCATGCCTCTATCATGGCAATGGTCTTTCAACTGCACATAGGCAAGTGTGACACCACTTCCCACTTTCTTTTCACCAATACTTATGAGTACGAGCTACGCCTAACATTCAACAATTAGTTATTTTTCCTTTGCTTCTACTAAGCATTCATCATTTACACAGCAAAATAACATTTGCATCATCATCATCATATCATGAATATGCACAATGGATTACTTTATTTTTAAATGGGAGGGGAAACTCCAAGATTAGAGTTTGACCAGTAATCAATAGTTCAATATTTTACAAATACAATTACAAGTACAACTTTGCTAGGAAACTCCAAATTTACCATTAGAAAACTTTCCATTTTTCTGTCGTTTCATCCTCACTAGGTGAAGTCGCCCTTTGTTCAGCAGCGCCCACCTCATGTTGTGTCATGCAGCTCGTTTCACTGTGCAGAGCCACCCACTCTGACTCGGTGTCGCCCTCCACATTCAAACTTTTACACTACACCATGCAGAGGCACCCACTCCATTGGGTCACCCTCCGCATTCAACTCTGCCCACATGCTATCACAACTCATCGCACCGTGCCTCCATGCAAACCCACCCAACTGGTTCGGGTCGTGTAGTCACGCATGTGCCTTCCTTTGTGCTCAGAATTCCGCTGAACCTACAGATCGCCGCATCATTCTACCTGCTTGTGCAGACCCACCCAGTCAGGTCATGTCGCTTAGCTGCACCCATGAGTCGGGTCACACATCGTGTCACTGCGCCCATCGCAATTCAAGTCGTTAACCTGTTCTGCATACCTGCACCCTTGTTTTGCTGAACTGTCTACTCGCCACTGTGTCACAAAACTTTCCCATGCGTTGTTCGCCCAGCCGGCAGCTCATTCACCCTTTCCTTGGCTCAGTACTTCAGACCATCCACTGCCTGCACCATGCCCTGATCATATGTCTCTTCTCTCTTCACCCAAGTCTCTTGTTAATGCTTGATGCTTAAACTTCTTACTTTTATTCCTTCCAACTTGTTCGCCTACTTATACGAACTCATCCATGCATTAAGGTTGGTCGGCCTACCTAGGTTGACCATTCAAATCACACATGAATATATCAAATAGCTTATTGGTGAACTGACTTGGGTCCGCTTCCACACATCCACTTGCCCAGGGCATCAAACTCCACATGTACGCCCAACTCGTCAGTTTTTTGACACTCCTATAAACTCGTCATATTTGCGCCCATACTTAGCTAATTTTCCACTTCTTAGTTTTTCAACTCTCCAAGTAACTTGTTGCACTATCGCACAACTCTTCGAGGGCACATTTGACTGAATGCTCCCACTCGTCATGTCGCCTTTAATTGAACTCATGTGTCATCGCAAAGTCGACTCGTTGCACATAACCAAAGTTTTTCTTCCACCCTTGCCCGTCGCACATGAGCATGCTCAGCTCATGGTCGTGACATACTCCCCCACTTTAAACAGTTGTCATCCTCGAAAATACCATCTCAGCAGCCACCATCGCTAAGACTAAAAATCCATATATATGGGTATCCAAATGTGTCCACCTCTAACCTGCCTCATGCCAACAATATGCCCAAATCTACAAGAAAATCATGTGCTGGTACCCCTCATGTTGGTGACTAGTTGGGTAGCTAATCAAACCGTACATCACCTCCATAAGAACACATGCTCCTACATCATCAATACTTATCTTTGCATGTTGCTGCCAATCGTGTCGATCTCACCCCATATGTCTACTAAAAACATAGGAGACTCACTGCCATGAGTAGCTAACAATGAGCCTCATCCCCATGTTAGTCTAGGAAGAGAGGGAGGGAGTGGAGGCTGAAGGCTCTCCCTCTTCCTTAGCTAATAGCTCAATTGACCTGTTTGGATCTTCCTCCTACAATCTCTGCATGTATGCCTCCCGACTCTCCATCTGAATCTCATGTCTAGCATCTCCAAATCCTTCCACTACCTCTAGTCTACTTGATAGATCCAAGATACTATCAGATAATTCTCTAATCACCTGTGACTGCTCCATAATTTTTTCCTTTGTAAAAGAAAACCTCTCTTAAACTTCTTCATCTTGCTTGACTTCCTCCACACTCATCGTTGTCAACTTACACCCAGTTGTCGTATTTCCTATGGTTGGTACACCAATGGGATCATCATCACACTCACCGTAAATGTACAACTTTTTTAAGTGAGATATTATCATAGCTTCAAACTGTTTCATAAATTCCATACCCAGTACATATTCATATTTATCTATTCGCACAATCGTGAAGTTGACTTTCCCATTCCATTCACCTATGCTCACATCAACCTTTTCTACTACACCGATCACTGAATCTAGTGGAGAATTCACTGTTTCAACTATGCTTGAACTAGTATAAATTTCAGCCCAATCTTCCTCGCAGTTTCTTCACTCATGAAGTTATGGGTTGCACCACTATCTACCATAGTGAGAATATTATTGTTCCCAATATTCATCTCCACATATTCCAACTTATTCCTTTCAATATCTTGTCGTGAGATCGATTTCGTAGCTGTCACAGCTCCCAAAATCTACATCACTCCAATGGAAGTTTCTTCTTTATTCTTCTTCGCATTGGCTTGTGCTACTACTGCCACTTTTGGTCTTGAAGGAAAATTATTCACTGTATGTGGTTCTTCACAAATCCAACACTTCAGAGGCTTCTTCACCTTCGACTTGTCCTTCAATCGCGAAGGCTTTTCTTTTGTAGCCTTCTCTTTCGGCTTATATGTCTTCTTTTTTCGTTCTTTGGTTCCTTCATCATGATTTTCTACCAAGCGATCAACCATTTCAAATGCTTCCTCTAGTGCCTCAATCTTCTACCTCTTCACCTCATTGCATGCCTAGGGTTTCAATCCTATAATGAAATTGAACACCTTGCCTTTCTCCGCCATGTCAGGTAACTCCAAGATCACACTCGAGAACTCTCGTTGATATGCTTGTAGGCTTCCTGATTTCTTCATATATTTAATCTTCATCCTTGCATCCTAAGTCTAATCTTGTGGGCTAAAATGAGTCTGCAAATATTTCTTCATGTCATCCCAAGAAGAGAATTTTGTAGCCTCACCATTGGCAATTTTGTCCATCTTTCTTCGCCACCAAATCTTAGCATCTTATGTCAATAATTGAGCAGCTACCTTGAATTTTCTCGAGGGAAAATTTTAAGGATGGAAACTTAGCTTAAATTTTAGAAACCTTGGCAAATCCCACTAGTCCACAATATGAAATCTATAAAATGTTTGGAGATATTTTTGTAAAAATATTCCAATTTATAATATTTTTATATAGTTTATATATAATTTTTTGGCAATTTTTAGGGTAAAATAATTTCATTCTATAAAATTTGGGTGAATCATTTTTACAAAAAAATGGAAATTAGCGAATCTTGTTTTTGGAAAAAGTATAGAAAATTAGCCCATGGGCGAATATTAGCCCCTAAAATTTTCCCTGCTTTGGCCTCATCATCAGGTATACCCAAACGCTTGAAGTATTGCTCCCATAAAAAATTTGCAAGAGCTTTCACACTCCTCATCCCATCATAATATTAAGGTTCTTTGACCTTCACATGGGAAACTCCTCCAACAGAACCTTTCCCAACTACTTTCTTCAAAAGAACTATCTCATTTCGAGCATCGTCAAGTTCTTTCTACAAGTTTGAGATTTTTGCCAAGCCTTGATCCCTTGCAACTCAAATGTCCTTGACTTCGTTCTCTATTTTCACATACATCCATTATGTATACTCGTATCAGATTTTGAGGTATTCAAATTCTTCCTTCAGCTTCTTGTGCATCCCCTGGAATTCAACATTCTCGGTTTTCACCAAAGGCACCTCATAAGCTAATTCCTCCATTCTATCCACTACCCTGTCCATCAAAATTGTTTTGGCATCCCTGCTAGATTTCCCTATCATAACTTGAAGTTCTTCTACTTGATCATCCATCACTTTCGCTTGTGATCTTATTGAGACCATAAAGTTCTTCTATCATTGAACTTGACCCTTCACTTGTCCTTGTCGAACTTTCCAAAGTCCTGCAGAAAGTCTGATACCACATGTTACCGAAAGATATCTGCTTCACTTTAGCTTTCTGCAAATCATTCAAAAATCCCATGGAACCTAAAGCTTCAACACCAATTGTCACGCCCCTATCCTGGTGGTGGTCTTTCAACTGCACATAGGCAGGTGCGGCACTGCTACCCGCTTTCTTTTCACCAATACTTATGAGTACGAGCTACGCCTAACATTCAACACATAGTTATTTTTTCTTTACTTATACTAAGCATTTATCATTCACACAATGGAATAACATTTACATTATCATCATATAATAAATATGCACAATAGATTACTTTCTTTTTAAATGGGAGGGGCAACTCCCAGATTAGAGTCTGCCCAATAATCAATAGTTTAGTCTTTCACAAATACAATTACAAGTACAACTTAGCTAGGAAACTCCAAATTTACCCTTAGCAAACTTTCAACCTTTCAGCAGTTTTGGCCTACTCGTGTTGGGTCACCCACCTCACCAGGTCGGGTCGCCCTTCATTCAACAGTGGCCACCTCATGTCATGTCGTGCAGCTCGTAGCACCATGTAGAGGTGCCCAAACTAGGTTGGGTCACCCTCCGTGTCCAAAATTCTTCATTGCAGCGTGTAGAGGCACCCACTCCATCGGGTCACCCTTGGTGTTCATCTCTTCCCAAGCACTATCACATCTTGTCACACCATGCCTCCATGTAGCTCGCCCAACTAGGTTGGGTCGTGCAGTCGCACCCACACCTTCCGCAGCTCGTGCTCCTTTTCACTCAGACTTCCATCAAACTTGCAGCTCATTGCCTCGTTCTGCCTGCTCGTGTAGACCCACCAAGCCAGGTCATGTCGCTCAGATGCACCTGTGGGTCAAGTCGCATGTCGTGTGGTTGTTCCCACCACATTTAAAGTCACCGAAATGTTCTCCCTACCTCCACCCTCAATCTCCTGAAGCGTCTGTCCACTGTCGTGTCACAGAACTCACCCATGCGTTCTTCCCCCAACCTGCAGCTCATTTACTCTTTCCTTGGCTCAACCCGTCCACCGCGTACGCCTTGCCCTGATCATATGTCCCTTCTCTCTTTGCCCAAGTGTCTTGCTAATACTTGATGCTTGAACTTCTTGGTTTTCTTCCTTCCAACTCGTCTGCCTACTTATACGAAATCTTCCATGTGTTAAGGTGGGTCAGCCTACCTAGGATGACCATACAAATCACCCATGAATATATCAAATAACTCGTCGGCCAACCAACTTGGGTCAGCTTCTGCACATCGGCCAGCCCAGGGCATCCAACTCCACACATTGGCTAGCCTAGGGCATCCAACTCCACACATCGGTCCAACTCGTCAGTTTTTTAACACTCCTTATAAATTCGTCATGTGTGCTCCCATACTTAGCCAATTTACCACGTCTTGGTTTTTTGAATCTCAAAGTAACTTGTCGCACCGACGCACAACTCGTCATCACAAAACTCGTCGAGGGAGCATTTAACCGAACGCTCCCACTCGTTGTGTCGCCTTTAACTAAATTTGTGCATCGTCGCAAAGTTGACTCATCACACATAACCGAAGTTTGTCTTCCACTCTCGCCCGTCGCACATGAGCATTCTCAGCTCATGGTCGTGACATCGGGCTAGGTGGAGGGGGCATTGTGCAACATCGTCTTGTCCAAACCCGAGGCCCCGCAACCCTGGGTAGCCATGACCATGCTCGATCGTGGCCACCTATGGCTTTGGGCCTTAACTATGACAAGCGTTGTGCAACGCCGCTCCCACCAGCCTGAGGCCCCGTGGCCCTAGGCGACCACAGTTGTGCTTGGCCTTGGCCACCCAAGGCCACAGGGCCTCGAGCCTAGTCGAGGCAGTGCTCCACAACAGGCGCTCCTGCAAGGCCCAAGGCCTCACAGCCCTGGGTGGTCTCCGTCGAGCTCAGCCTTTGCTGCCCAGGGCTACGGGCACTTCGACCTGGCCGAGGTGGTGCTGCAAAGCACCATCCTTGGCTAGTCATAAGGCCCCGTAGCTCGGGTGGCCTAGGTCAATTCTGGGAATTGACCTAGGCTGCCCTGAGGCAATATTTTTTTTTTAATTTTTTAAAATTTCCATTTAATTCCTTTTAAATTTAATATGTTTTATTTTATTTTATTTTTTATTTTTTTAATTGTTTTACTTTTCAACTTTTTTTTATTCTCATTTTCTAATTTTAATTTTTGCTTTAATTTTTTTTATTTGACTTTTTTTAACTTTATATTTTTTAAATCGTTTATATTGTTTAAAAATGTTTTAGTTTTTTAAAATATTTAATTTTTATTTTTAGTTTTTCATTTTGTCATTTTTTTTTAAATTATGTAGTTTTTTTTCTTTTTTTACTTTAAAAAAAATTGTTTTTAATGTATTTTTTTTTATTTTTTTCTTGAATTGTGTCTTTTTTTTAATATTTTCCCTTTTTTCATATTTTTTTACTTTATTTTTTTGTTTAAATTTTTTTATTTTTACAAGTTAATTTTGTTTTTTTATATTTTTTTTTTGTCGTCTTATTATATATATATATATATATATATTTTTTTTTTTTTTTGTCATGTTTTTTAAATTTTTATGATATTTATTATTCTGTTTTTTTTTTTTTTTTTTTTTTACAAGTTAGTTTTTTTTTCCATTTTTATGTTTTTTTTCTTTTTTTTTATATAATTTATTTTTAAAAGAAAAAAAATGTTCATACTTGATACATAAAAAAATTAAACTGTCAAAAATAAGCCCTCCAAAAAAAAGTGTTGATGCCGCATCAACACTTTTCAAAATCAGCATGAAAATCACTAACATTTAAAAAAAATGTTGCATAAGAAAATTTAAAGTGTCAAAAATATGCTCCAGAAAAAAAGTGTATTCTAAATAACCACTTTTCAAAATAGGGTGATTTTTTTGCTACCTCAAAAAAATGGGTAATTGGTAATTTTCTCATTTGATAGGCAACTATGTTTCAAAGCTACTCTACTCATATGTGGAACTCAATTGATGATCAAGAGCTCAAATCATAAACATGCATCAAGAATAAACACACATACACAAATATTTATCTAGGGGAAAGCAATAGCTAAAAACCCCTTCCTGTTTATATTGCATTAATCAAAGAATATGGATGAATACATATGCTTTCTCAAGCCTGAGCACAACCTGCAAGTGTATAGTTTATCCCCCTTCCTAACTGACTAACTCTGGCCAACACTTAGCCAATTTTCAAGCCCTCCAAGCTCTTACTTCCTTGCATTGTTCCTTGAGACATTAGGCCCCTATTAATTAGGAAATTCTTCAATCTAGATTGTGCAATTCCTTTATGTTCATATTTGATTGCATGCACCATCTGTACACATGGGAATAGTCTACAATTGATAGAACATTGTCTTGGAACCTCCACCTCAACTGGGTAAATTGAATACTCTACATGCAACTATTATTTTGGGTTGATTGATCAGTTAATTGGTTAATCAGTGAGAGTGACTGAAGTCACACTGCACAACTTGACCTTCCACTAGTTCCTCTAATAGTTAGAACTAGTTTAACTCACAATAACTCAATTTAACTAATTTAAAGTGCTAGAAATTAGCAATCACTCATGCTCAATTAAACTCAAGTCTTCTAACTCAAATTATCGAAGCTATCTGGGTGACACAAGCCATGTCACTCAATTTAACTCATCCAAGCTATCTGTTTAAATGGAAATTTGAATTTTCTCTAGTTTGACCAAGGCAAGTTGAACTAAGATATTTCTTGCTACATTTTCAACACTCCCTCTCAGCAAAAAATGGATTATCAGATATCTCAATCTTGCTTCTATGGAACTTGATTTTTCCCTTTGACAAATCCTTTGTCAAAATGTATGCATCATATTCCTCTATTGGAATGTAATCTAGCAACATGATACGTCTTTGCACACAATCTCATAGATGGTGATACCGGATATTTATATGATTGGATCGATCATGAAAGACTAGATTTTTAGAGATCTTGATGAAACTTTGATTATCACAGTATATCACAATAGTAGGATCCATCATCTAACCAAACAGTCCCACAAGAATATTTCTCATCCAGATCACCTCACATGTTGCTTAACTTGCAACCATGTATTCTACTTCTGATGAGCTGAGTGCCACTGATATTTGCTTCTTAATGTACCAGGAAATCGCTGCGGAACCAACACTAAAAATTTCTCCTGATGTACTCTTTTGGTCTAATGGAATCCCTGCCCAATCTGCATCTGTGAATCCACACAAATTCATTCCCTCTATCCATCTGTACCATAGTCCAAACTGAGTGGCGCCTCTGAGGTACCATACAACATGCTTAGCTTCCCTCCAAAAAAATTTGGTTGGCCTAACCAAAGCATGACTAAGTTGGTTGACTTCATAGCACATATTTGGTCTGTGTTCACCAAATACATTAGTGAACCCACAAGTTGCCTACAGATTGTAGCCTCCACTACTTCACCTGAAGTAGCATCCTCTTTCCTCCAACTAGTGGCTAGAGGTGTCTCCATGGGTTTGATACTCTCCATGTGAAACTTCTTCAGTATTTCATTAGCATACTTTCCTTGAGATACAAAAAATTCCCCATATCCTTGTCATACTTCCAATCTGAGGAAGTAGTGCATGAGTCCAATGTTCTTCATTTCAAATTCTCTTGCAAGGTCCTCCTTGCAAGATCTAATCAACTTATCATCACCCGTTAAAATAAAATCATCAACATATAAGACAATAATTATAAATTTACCTTCTACCAATATATGATAAAGGTTTACATATACTTCACTTTGGGTGAATCCCAACTCGGTGAGATAGTTGTCGATCCTGGTGTACCAAGCACAAGGTGCTTGCTTAATGCCATACAATGCTCGCTTGAGTCAATACACATGTGACTCTCGATCAGAAGTTTCAAAGCATTTTGGTTTCTCAATGTACACCTCTTTCTCAATAATTCCATTGAAGAATGTTGTCTTTACATCCATCTGGTGGATCTTCCACCTAATTTTCACTGACAAAGAAAGTATAGATCTAACAGATGAATACCTTGCAACTAGTGCACAGATTTCCTCATAGTAAATTCCCTCAACTTGAGAGAATCACTTAGACACAAATTTGGAAATATAATTCTCTATGCTTCCATTTTCTACATGCCTTACCTTATAAAACCATCTCAAACCCACCACTAATTTATCTTCTGGTCTTGGGACCACTTTCTAAACACTATTATTTACAATGGAATCATATTCCTCTACCATTACATCAACCCATACATAATTCTCTACTACTTCCTTGAAATAGGATGGCTCAGTCTCAACTAACTTAGTCATTAGATCCATGCAACTAGTGTACTAATTTGGTGACTTTCTCTGCCTGTGTTGAGAAGTGGGTGCTCCCATAGTCTCTATAGCATCACACAATAGCCTTTCAACTTCTCCAGTTCATTTTCTTCCTTCTTTGGATGATTCTACTTGAGTGGTTGTCTCCACTCTATATTCCTCAACTTTTGGCTGCTCCACAACTTCTTGAGGTTCCTCCTTTGGAGCCAAAAGCTCTTGATCTAGTTGCAACTGAAGCTCCCTCTCAAGATAACATCTCATTTCTTTCTCCTCATCAAACTTTACATCCCTTCACACAACTGGCATTCTGAGGGATGGTAAGAACACATGCTAGTTGTGAGGAGTTTCTGTGTAACCCAGAAATACCCTTGGCTCAGCTGTTGGCTCAAGCTTCTTTCTGGAGTCTTTGGAGATATGTAAGTAAAAAAATGCTCCGAAGATTTTCAAGTGAGACACATCCATATTTTTCCTTGAGAAAGCCTCCTCTAATGTAATCATTACTAGAATTTGATGAGGACTTTGGTCATGCAAGTATATTATTGTGTTTCATGCCTCTTATTACAAATGTAGTGGTAGGCCTTGGTCATGCAACATCACTCTCGCTTCTCCCACAACACTACGTTTCTTTCTCTCATCCACCCCATTTTGTTGTGGATTGCGGGGTTTTGTCAAACCTTGTCAAACTCATTCGACACATAATCACCGTCATTATCACTCCTAAGATCCTTCACCTTCTTATCGGTTTCCTTTTCTACAGGTGTTTTTAATTCTAATAACTTGGAGAATGCCTATCCTTCTTCTGCGTGAAGAGGATCGAGCACTTCCATGATAATTCATATACAAAGATAACATAATATTTATGCTTGTGATTGGACGTTGTCCAAAAAGGTCCACTGAAATTAGAGTGGATCCTTTCAAGGACTACATTGTGCTTTGTTATCCCAATCATGGAATGAGGCTTTTGTGTACTTCCCCAAGGTACACCCTTTGCATGTATCTTGGGGAGGCATGTTGTTATGTGTTGCATAATCTTTAGGTCACCATGATGAAAATGGCTAAGTCTTCTATAATGCCATAGTTCACTGACATCGTGGCTTTATACCTTCTCTGCCTTCGTGCTTAATGCAGCATTGTCTTCCACATATAACTTGTACAAGTTTTTCACACGAACCCCGATCCACTTCTCTTGTCCCATGGCTATGTGCCTTAGGAATGCTTTCCCTTTTATTAAGATCACATCATAACCACCGTCTTCCAACATAGCAACTGAGATGAGATGAGTTTTAGATGAGATAGAGACTCCCCTGGAAAAGTAATTGTACCAATATTGGTTGTGTTATACCTTCCATCATCTCCCATCTCGATGTGCATCTGGAGGTATTTCTCCTCTAGGTCACAGAAAAAATATATGTTTCCCATCATGTGGAATGACGAACCACTTTCCAAGTACCACACGGTCCCCATTTTCGTGCTCACCATGCATGTGATAAGGGTAAAGTCAATCTCTAATTGTGAAGCCAAAGTTTCACCTGTCGATCCTTCTTATTTTTCCTCCTTGTCTTCTTGTGTGGACACTTTATGGAATAATGCCCAAATCCATGACAATTGAAGCATTTAATTTTTGGAAAAGTCTTTCTTCTTGCCCCCTTTACTAGACTCTGGTTTGGATTGATATTTCTTCCCTTTCCCCTTCTTTGCCTTTCCATCCAAGGCATAGTTTTCTTCATCTAGTTTTCTTTATCCTCACACGTGGATGAAGTTCCATCTTTGGTATTCCACTTTATTTCTACCTGTACCAAATTTGACCATAAGCGTTCCTATTTTGGTAGTTTCTCCCTCTCATTCACCGAATATTTGTAGTTATGTCAGCTCTTGGGAAGGCCTAGAAGGGCTAGACTTACCAAATCATATTTTACCATATTAACACCAACTCCACCAAGTTCATCACAACATTGTGTGAACCTACTCAGGTATTGCTAAAGAAATATATTCTTTTGCATCTTGATAATACAAAGTTTATCCTTGAGCGCCAAATTCCTTTGGTCACTACTATTCTAGAAAAAATTGATCAGTGCTTTCCAGATTGCATATGAACTTTATTTCTGGTGGATTTTTGATATAGTTTGTTCCTTTACTCTCTCCAATATGATTCTCCAAGCCTTGGCTACAGACTTCATCGATTCTGCTAGATCCTTGACATTAGATGATCCTGATTTTGGAATTTCAATCCCAACAAATTCCTTCAAACCATTGTCTTCCAGTACCACTTCCATGCAGTCCCTCCAAGCAACAAAGTTCGATCTTACCTTAAGGGAATACTCAATTCTTAGACAAAAGAAATACATTCATCTAGATCTGAAGAATTTATCCTGCAATTTCGATCATCCTACAATAAGAACTTCAAATTTTCTACTCTACTGTGAATCCTACTTTGATACCATGTAGAAATTAATGTGTGGATATGAAACTACTCATGTAATTTACTAAAACACAAGACACAAATATACTCTACTTATCAGTGGAATTCAAGTCATGCTCAATATCTCAAATCATAAACATGCATCAAGGCTAAACACACATACACAAATATTTATCTAGGGGAAAGCAACTGCTCAAAACCTCTTCCTGTATGTATTGCATTAATCAAACAATATGGATGAATACATATGCTTTCTCAAGCCTAAACACAAATTGCGAGTGTATAGTCTATCCCTCTGCCTCATTAACTGATTGATTCTGTCCAACACTTAGCCAATTTTCAAGCCCTCCAAACTCATATTTCCTTATATTGTTTCTTGAGGAATTATGCCCCTATTAATTAGTAAATTCCTCAATTTGTATTGCGCAATTCCATTAGGCTGATCTCTGATTGCATGCACCACCTGCACACATGGGAATAGTCTACAATTGATAGTACATTGCCTTGGAACCTCCACCTCAACTGCGTAACTCAAATTCTCTACATGAAACTATTATTTTGGGTTGATTGATCAATTAACTGATTGATCAATGAGTGTGACTGAAGTCACACTGCACAATTTGACCTTCCATTAATTCCTCTAACAATTAGAACTAGTTTAACTGACAATAACTCAATTTAAGTGATTTAGATTGCTATAAATTAGCAATCACTCATGCTCAACCGAACTCAAGTCATCCAACTTGAATTATCTAAATTAACTAGGTGACATGGACCATGTCACTCAAGTTAACTCATCCATGTTTTCTATTGAAATGGAAATTTGAATTCTCTCTAGTTTGACCATGGAAAATCAAACTGATATTTTTCTTGCTACATTTTCAACAACTTTATGTAGATATATGATCTTTATTACTTTCTATGACGTAAGTGTGTGAATTGCGTTGTGACAGGCCTTGATGCGTAGAGATCCATGAATAGTTAGGTTTCAAAAAGATCTGAGATTAATATGTTGCATTGGTAGCGTGTATGTTGAGATTGGAATGAGCTTTGAATCGTAGAGACTCATGTATGCTTCTTGTCCTCAATTGTTTAATTTGTTTACAAAAGTGTTTTTTAGCATCTAACTAATTGCAGATGATTACCATGAGGGTTTACAGAGATCCTCTTAACTTTTTCTTATTGTAGTAACGATGACCTATCATGTTGGACATATACTTGTTGGCTTGGTGATATTAAATTGAATGATGAGATTAGCATGACAAATATCGGTGATTTGTGGACATAGCTCTATGTATGCATATGTAGAGATTAGTGTGATAGAGTGGTTCATGTATGCTTTCCCACTAATGTTTGATTTGATAAAGATGTTATATGGGTAAGTTTGCTTGAGTTTTAGGGCTTGTATTGCTGACAAAATATGTGGCTTTTATCCTTGATGTTTTTCTTAGCTAACACAATATTTGTGACAAAAGATTGATGATAGTAAGACTCTCTATCAATTGAGCTACATGTTGGTAAGGTTTGTATGTTGATACAAGTACTCACGCATCAGAACTTCATGTTGATGGTGACATGATGTGTCTATCTAGAGGTATTTGATGTTTCGAGTTTGATGTTTTTCATAGATTTGATTTGTAGAGATTGTATTTTCTTAGAAATATTTTTGGCATTGATTGAGTTACTTGTGGCTTGAGGATGGTATTATAGAGATTTATATGTTATTATTTTTTGCTTCATGATGATGGTTCTTTGTTGCTATTGGTCATTCATATAGATTGAGATTGGTAGATCTTGTTGTATCTTATATTCAGAGAAGGTTTTTTATGGGTCCATGTATTGATGAGTAAATAAGATTATTTAAGGATAATGACTAGTTTATGAGGGATTCGGTGCTAAGAGGTTTTTTTCTTTGTTGTAATTTGTTTCATTGCTTTATGAGTATGATTTGAGTTTAACGTAAGACTTGATATTGATGAGAAAATTGTTTGACATGGTGTTTTTGAGATTTGGCTTGATTGATGAGTGATTGAATTTAGAGAGGTTATTGGCATCTTGTTATTTAATTGTTCAGATTAAGAATATTGTTGGGTGTGAATCTAGTGTGAAATATTTTGAAACATGGTCCACAAAGATGTTGAGTGTTGGAGCCTTCTATGAGAGAGTAGGAGCTTCCTTCTGGTAGGAGTCGATAAACTTGATCAAGGACTAGTATCTTTGTTCCTATCATAGTTGGAAAAAAGGGGGTGGTAGCCTCCAGCAAGTAGGAGCTTGTGTTCTAGTAAGAGTTTGCACTAGTACAAGAAGTAAAATATTTTTGCATAATAAGAAGGAATGCATACACAACAACAATAGTTTTTTCTCCCAAATTGGATTTCCACCTAAAAAATCCAGTGTCCCTATGTTTTGATGTGTTGATGATATGTTTCATTCTATGGTTCACGTGTTCTTATGTTCAATGTTAATCATAATTTACTAAATATTATCATATCTATAACATATTTTGTTGGTAATGAAATAATGGATCAGATGAATTTGAAAATGAAAAGTATAAACTGATTCACCACCCCCTCGTCTTAGTATTTATAGCAATTGGTATCATAGTAGGTCTCTACAGGAAAGCTTAACCTCTTGAGTGTAGATTAGGGACCATGGGAAGGAAGCACAAGAAGAATACATCTCAAATAATGAAGTCAGCCCCAGACAACTGTGATAGTGGTAGTGATGTATCCCATGTCAAGGAAATATCAAAAATCGTAGGATAAGGACAATCTGTAGTGAAAAAAGTCAAGCCATAAACGATGGATAATAAAGGTATGCTAGTAATTGATGATGTTAATTATTAGGATTGGAAAGAAAAGATGAATGATAGGATAATATCCCTTGGATATAATGTTTGGAATTTATTATGTAATGGTTATACTAAAACCCCTCCATCATGAAAAGAACTCTAGAATAATAGTTAGGTATTAAGAGAAATATTTTGTAACATACCCGATTTAGTATTAGAGAAAATTATGCATTATGAAACTGTAAAGAAGGTATGGGATAAGTTGTAGGCCACCGATGAAGGAGAAGGAGAACTAGTAACAAAGGAATTTTATTCATCAGGTAAAATGACAGGTAATCTTGTTTATGAAACATTAAATGAACTACAAGGAAATATTAGTTTATCAAAAGATGAGAGTGACTGTAACACCCTCCTCCCATGCTTACCCAACCGTACTAGTCCATCAGGGTAAATATGTGATGAAGAGTTATTGTGATATGATTCGACCTCCTAAATCACCTTAAGGAAGTGGAACCAACATACCAACACTTTATAGACCTCCCTTAGGTGCTACAGGACTCCCAGGAGCTAACCAACCACTCCAGGTACCCAACCCCTGAGTTAACTTAGCCTTTTATTGAACTAAACCTCCAGTCACTCCCATGACAAGGCATCCATGTGACTAAAACCCTCTAGTAGTTCCCATAGGCCTTCTTCCCAACGACTACAGTCTTTTTTAGCCATTTTTGTGCTAAGAAATACAGTATTTAACCCACTTTTTCAAGGCTAGGACCCAAGCCTCTACCTAGAACTTGATGAAACACTCAGAAGTGATAATTAACAAGAAGAAAAGGCCTCTAATACAAAACTTGAACATGTACCTAGCTTGACTCATCCTAACCATGACAGGAATTTTGTAAAACACATCATGGACATGTAATGTACAGGTCATAAAAGCACATTTGAACATAGGGGCCTCATACTTATCTGAGATTCCTCAAGAAGGTCTGATTCCCTCTCACAATAGCTACATTATCACCTATTAGGTTGTTCATTCATTTACATTTAATTTACTAATCAAAACATGATATGAGCCATAACTCAAGTCTATCATAAGTCATGCTTATAACCAACATATAACCAAAGAAATATTAATGATAGAACAATCATTAAAGAAACATAATAACAAGTAATTTACACATAGAGCACAAGAGGAAAAGAGCTCTTATTAACATACACAAAATTCAAACAAGTTAGGAACATCCACATACCACACAACCATAGATTGGGTTGAACCAAATATTTCTTTGAGCCAATCACCCTCATGCCATATTGAAAGCATGGATGTGGGACTCACATAAAAACTAACCATGCTTCTAAGGCTTTATTGTATATCTTGCAAAATCGGTCAAGGATTTCTAGGCCCAAAGGAAGCACGTATACAACAAGGCTTTACCGTACATCCCGCCAAAAGATTCCTAAGCCCAAAAAAGAAACATACACTACCAGACTTTACAACAATCCCACCATATATCGGTCTAGGGATCACTAGATTTATAAAAGTATGGATTCCCATATATCTCCACCTAAACCATGAGTAATGTTTCCATCTCTACCCTTAGGATCTAGCTTTATCGGTCCAGGGATTACTATGCCTTTGGTAATATTTCTAAGACCACCTCACTCAGTTTTGAAACCATCACGCAATCCAGCTCAACTAGCTAAGAGAACCCTATCACACCATGGCTATCCATAAACGATAAGAAAAGGCTAAAACCACTATCACACCTAGAAAAACCCATGCCAATGACAGCAAGAGAATCAAATACACATATGCATGTACCATGTTGGGCCTCAATACCAAATACAGGACAAATCCTTTCGATCCAAGCACGCGTTCTGTCCGGACCAATAGGAAAAGGAGCTACGATTAATTCGCATTTTTTCGTCTTATCAAAGTTGTTGTTGTACGACTAAGAAATGGGTTAACCCCACAAACATAAACTCCATCACCCAGTGATGGAAGATCGGCATATCTCTGAGCGGGCAACCAACCGAATCTGGTATGACACATATCGATGCATTCATTCGTTATATACGTAATTACGCTTTAGCATAAAGGAAGGTGAAATTTCATAGGTTACATGTGAGGAGAAAAATGAAGGAGAATAATGGAAATTGAAGAAAATAGAGGCCTTAATGATAAAAATGATTCTTAGGATCACCTCACCTAATTTCCTTTATTTTCATAAATAAAATGCCAATTAATGTATCTTTCCTTTCCAAAGCCTTTTCAATTGCCTGTTCAAATTTCCCCTTAGCCATAATAAACCAAATGAACACCCATGAGGATGTCTTTCCCAACATTCATCTTGGAATACGTGTCCCATCACCTTGGTCTTATTCTTCCTTTATTAGCGTCATTACATGAACTTTTAACCCGAGGTTATTATAGACCCCTCCCCCTTAGGGGAACACTGTCATTGATGTTAAATGACACCTACAACCATCAAGACTGCTGAAAAGCACAACAAACTTCCCATGGAGATTTATAACTCAGTTTAATGAAATATTTACAATTATCAACCTCCTGAAAAGCAAATCAACATGACAAACATAGCAACATGACACCCATACTTCTTACTGGAGCTTTATAACACAACTCATTGCGATATATATATATATATATACCAAAAGTGCTTTGCCTCAACTAGAAAACAATGAAGGATACATAACCCACATATGATCATCCATCTCCCATGTAGCTTCATCGGGCCTAAAGTTCTTTTGCTGCACTTTAACCTACTTGATTGCTCAGTTCTAGAGCATGAGCATCTTTCTCTCCAAAACACATTGAGGTTTTAGCTAGAATTCTCTTTATAGATCCACCTGCAATACAGACCAATCAATAACATGATCATAATTATTTACATATATTTTAAGCAATGAAACATGGAAAACATCGTGGACTTTCACTATCAGAGGCAGTGCATGTCTGTAGGCCACTGGTCTAATCCTCTCGAGGATATTGAATTGCCTGCAATACTGAGGTGCCAACTTTGCACATGACCCAATCCTCAAGGAGCACTTCTTGTGCTTGATGCATAAATACACATGTTCCCCAACCTGAAACTCCTTAAATTCCCTATGCTAATCTGCATAACTCTTTTTCCTATCTCTTGTTGCCTTCAGATTCTTCTTAATAACCTACATTTTATGTTCCATGTCCACTAATGATCTAGGTGGATATTGGTGGCCACCTGCCTATTCCACTTAGACCTCCAGTCGGTTTCATTTGTTTCCTTGTTTATTTCAATATTTACTATTTTTAGCAGTTTTTCAGGTCCTTGACTTCCAGAGCAGTTTTGACCACCTAAACGATGGTTTTTTTAGGTCTGCTGCAGGCCCGTAGCAATAGTTATCACAAATTCTGTAGTAATTAGAGGGATATTTCCAACAAGGTATCATACATGCCAAACAGAGATAATATGACCAAGCTATGACCCCGCGAAGTTGGTTTCCCAACTATCCCCAATGAGGCCCACAAACTCTTGGCGTTACATCTCCTAGTGATCCCGGTGGATATTGGTGGCCACCTGCCAAGTCCACCTGGATCCCCACCATTGTCTTTCTCAGTATTTTCAGTTTCCTTAATTGTAGCACAACTTACTATTTTTAGCAGTTTTTCGGGTCCTGAACTTCCGGAGCCGTTTTGAGGCCCTAAACGACGTTTTTTTGGGAATCCAGGGGCAACATGGGTCCATGTAATGGACCAATGTTTCCCGTTCCAACAATGATAGTGCTCAAATAGATCTTTCTAATGAGCTATTGTACGCGTCAAACGGAGATCATATGCCAAAGTTACGACCCCGAGAAGTTGATGTATCAATTTACCCCCAAACGGGGCCCACAGTTTGGCGTTTCATCTCCTAGGGTTAGGTTTTGGAATGTTAAGGCTTTTCCGTTGTTTCTTAACAATAAATAGGCCTTCAAGCCTCATTGTAACATAGTTCAGAGGCATGGAGCTACCACATCTCTTCTCAGAGATAAGCTACCATCGCCCTAGCTGGTTTATTTCCATTTCTGGTTGTAAGCATATTTCAGTATTTTCCATTAATGAAATGAAGTATTATTTCCGCTGCATCTGTATTATTGTTGCGTTCCTGTTTAAATCCGGATCAGTGGTATCAGAGCGGTCTGCTCTTTCTCTGTTTTTCTTTGCATGTCCCCAACAAGGTCAGGATATAAGGAGTTAGGGCTTGAAATGGTTGAACCTTTGCAAGACCAGCCTCGCAAATCCCGACGGCCTCCCATGGCGGACGAGAAGAAAGACGAGGGGGCAAGAGATCCCATCAAAATCTTGCTCGAAGAAGCCCTCGAGCGACAACGGAACGTGATGATGGACAGCTTTGCCCAGATCCTTCAGCGGTTACCCAGAAGCAACGCATCAGCTTCCAGCAGCTACTCTGGAAACGCCACACCCTTTAAGGTACAAGTTAATTTTGAAATCCCCATATTCGAGGGTTAGATAGACACAGATGCCGTAGATAAATGGTTAAATCTGCTAGAGGGTTATTTTTTTGTTCATGAATTTTCGAGTCGGGAAAAGATTGTTTTTGCTCTTCTCAAAGCAGCCCCCCACGTCAAGGACTGGTGGGAAACCTACTGCGAGCAGAAGGATGAAAGTACTGGCTCACTATTTTCAGCCGCACCCACCTGGGATTCGTTCCGGGATGCCATCAAGGAGCAGTACTACCATGTCGGAAGCTATGAGGATGAATACATAAAGTGGACCACGCTGCGGCAGGGAAGGGACCAAGATGTGTCGGAGTTCACCAATCTTTTCCATACCCTTCGCACAAAGTTTGGTATCAAGGATTCAGAGCAACATTTGATACTCAAATACTGTGGCTGCCTGCACAAGTACATCCAGGAAGAAATACAATTCCTAAACATCCCCTCGCTTGGCACAGCATACCGATATGCCGTCAAGGTCGAGCAGAAGTTTAAACAAAAGAAGCGAGACTTTGGATCTGCGAATCCAAAGCAGGGGAAATGTGCCCCTAAACCACAGAACAAAGGACAAAGCCAAGGCGGGACAGCCCAAGACAACCAGCCGAAGCCGCAAGCAAAGAACAGTGCCGCGAAGCCGAGAAAGGACACTGGAAAATGGTGCGAGTTCCATAAGAGCTCCACTCACAACACAAGTGAGTGTCGGGCCAAGCAGTCACTAGTGGCTGAGCTAAAGGTTTCAGAATTAGATGCATGTTCCGACTCTGAGTCAGAACCTGATAAGGGGTATGAAAAAGGGAAGCAGATCATTGATGCGGATCCCAGTGCCACTGTTGCTACCGCAAAGATCCAGAAAAATGAACCCGAAGATCCAGAGGAGGAGGAGCCTCTCTTCCACTCCCAGATGTGGGTAAAGGGCACCCCGATACAGTTCATTGTTGATAGCGGGAGTCAAAAGAACCTCATTTCGGCATAGGTCGTGAAGCGGTTGGGCTTATCGACCACAGCACATCCACAACCATACACCATTGGGTGGCTTCACCAAGGACGAGCTCTTCACGTGAGCCAGCAGTGTCGCCTTCCATACAACATCAAGCCCTTCACGGATGAGGTATTGTGTGACATTGCTCCCCTTGAAGTTTGTGATGTATTACTAGGACAACCATACTTGTGGAAGCGACATGATGTGTATGAATCAAGGCCCCGTGATGTTATTATTACATTGGGAAATAAGTTGTTCAGGATACCAGAGGTAGCACCACCTGCTGCCATCTCTTTGATTACTGCAAAACAATGCAGTAAGATCATTTCCAAAACCAGGAAATTTGTTTTCCTGATGATACGCCCTCAAGGAAAGAAGAAGACAGTGGTCGCGGCCTCCAAACGGGGTCCCTCTGTATGACAACTACAGATGGACAAGGTTGTGGAGGAGTACGAGGACATCTTCACCTCCCCGGTAGGGGTTCCTCTACACTATCAAGTCAAGCACTCCATCGATCTGACCCCAGGTGCGCCGCTACCCAATGGACCAATTTATCGGTGCTCCGTTATGGAGAATGATGAAATCAAGAGGCAGATTCAGGAGCTCCTACAGAAAGGTCACATCTGTCCGAGTTCATCGCCATGTGGGAGCCTGATCGTGTTGGTACAGAAGAAGGATGGGACGTGGAGACTCTGTATTGACTATCGGGCGCTGAACAAGATCACTGTTCGTAATAGGTACCCGATCCCGCGGATTGATGACCTCCTAGACCAACTAAAGGGGGCGAAATATTTCAGCAAGATCGATCTGAAGTCAGGATATCACCACGTACCAATCGAACCCTCCGATGTGTGGAAGACTACCTTCAAATCCAAGGAGGGCCTCTTCGAATGGTTGGTCATGCCTTTCGGATTGACGAATGCTCCTGCAACCTTTATGAGGCTAATGGATGACATCTTGCGGCCATTCACCAACTCGTTTGTAGTAGTATACTTGGATGACATTTTGATCTTCAGCCAGAGTTGGGAAGAGCACCTCCACCACATCCGACAGGTTCTCCAAACACTGCGGCAACACAAGCTATGTGCCAATTTGGAGAAATGCACTTTTGGCATGACCCAGGTTCAGTATCTGGGATACATCATTGATGAACAGGGGGTGCATGTCGATCCGGCCAAGATCCAAGTCATTCGGGATTGGCCCTCTCCAACCACTCTAACAGAGCTCCGCAGCTTTCTAGGTCTTGCCAACTTCTACCGCAGGTTTGTGTTGGGGTTTTCTCATATTTCTTGGCCCTTGAGTCAAGTCACCAAGGGCGGGGCAAAAGCAAAATTCTTTTGGTCTGAATCTCAACAGAAGGCATTCATGGAATTGAAGGATCGCCTCTGCACAGCACCAGTGCTCACGTTACCAGATTTACAACGACCATTTGAGGTCGAGACAGATGCCTCTGACTATGCTATTGGTGCAGTCCTTACTCAACATGGACATCCAGTGGCATATCAGAGTGAAACACTTTCAGACACAGTCCGGAAGTAACCCACTTATGATAAAGAGATGTATTCCATTGTATAGGACTGCCGACAATGGAAGCATTACATTTAGGGGAAGGAAACGGTCATCCACACAGACCATCGACCTCTGCAGTTCATAGAGACCCAAGGGAAATTGCAGAATGATCGCCATCAGAAGTGGTCTACATACCTGCAACAGTTTCACTTGAATATCAAGTATAAAAAGGGCAGCACCAATAATGTTGTAGATTGCCTCAGTCGGTCACCGATCATGGCGCTAACCACCATGCTCAACTCTTGTGGGCACGAGACTGCTGATTGGCCACTTCTCTACAAAAGCGACCCAGAATTCAGCCACACATACCAGACACTCTTGGAGGGTCGGCATGTTGCAGATTTTCACCTCCAGGACGCCCTATTATGCCACCTCAGTCACCTTTGTGTTCCTTCAAGCGAGCGTGCCAAGATGATTTGGGAAGCACACTACAGTCGGGCTGCTAGGCATTTCGGGGTCGAGAAAATAGTGGCAGTACTACAAAATTATTTCTATTGGCTGAATCTTCGAGAGGATGTTGGGAAGTACATCCGATCATGTACTGCCTGTGCCATTGCCAAACCGACCATTAAGAAGCACGGCCTCTATACCCCGTTGCCTACCCCTAGTCGACCTTGGGAATCCATCTCCATTGATTACATGTCAGGCCTTCCTTCCACTAAGCATGGAAATGACTATGTTTTTGTGGTCGTCGACAAGTTCTCGAAGATGGCCATTATGATGGCCTGCAAGAAGAATATCACAGCAGAAGCCACTCCTAAACTCTTCTTTGAACGAGTGTGGGTGCACTTTGGGATCCCACAGTCTATCATCTCAAATCGGAACAGTTGGTTTCTCAGCACATTTTGGTCCAGTCTCTGGTCAATGTTGGACACCAAACTCACGAAGTCCACAGCCTTCCATCCTCAAACTGAAGGCCAAACAGAGGTTATCAACAGGATGATTGTGCACATTCCGCGCATGTATAAATCAAAGCATCCACGCACATGGGACGAGAGCCTCCCCTATGTTCAGCATAGCTACAATCGAGCTCTTCACAGCTCCACTGGCCATAGCCCTTTTCAGGTGGGTTTGGGATTCCAGCCACTATGCCCCATTGATGTGGCCATGCCCCTTGCAGCTACTCACATGAATTCAGCTCATGTCCAGTCCAAAACAGATAAGGCCACCGCTTCATTGAGCGCATCCAACATATTCGCCAGCAGGTCCATGACATTCTTGAGAAATCAAATGCCAAGTACAAGCAGCGACATGATCAACACCAGGTGCCACACAAGTTTCACGTGGGCGACAAAGTCTGGTTGCATTTGCAAAAGGAACGCCTTACTGGAGCCTATCGAAAATTGAGACCACTCCGATGTGGTCCTTACACCATTACTAAGGCTATGGGAGACAATGCATTTGAGCTCAGCATTCCCCGATTCCTTGGCCTGCACCTAGTGTTCAATGTGGACCGCCTTCGGCCATACTTTCCACCATTGCTAGACACATCTGACATTGCAGAATAGCTCAAACCCACAAAAATAAATCCAGATTGCATGGAACAAGCTGAAACTAATCAGATCATCGACACACAGATCAAGAACACTCGCCAACAGAATATCCAACTGTATCGAGTTGTCAAAGCAGGCCAACTCCTTCAGCAGGGCAAGTGGCTCAGCAGGGAACAAGTTCAGCAGAAGTTTCCTCATCTCATGGAGGAGCTCAACGCAATGGGGACCATTGCTTCCTAAGGGGGGAGGAATGATCCAGGTGGATATTGGTGGCCACCTGCCAAGTCCACCTGGACCCCCACCATTGTCTTTCTCAGCATTTTCAGTTTCCTTAATTGTAGCACAACTTACTATTTTTAGCAGTTTTTCGGGTCCTGAACTTTCGGAGCCGTTTTGAGGCCCTAAACGACGTTTTTTGGGGAATCCAGGGGCAAAATGGGTCCATGTTGATGTACCAATTTACCCCCAAACGGGGCCCACAGTTTGGTGTTTCATCTCCTAGGGTTAGGTTTTGGAATGTTAAGGGTTTTCCATTGTTTCTCAACAATAAATAGGCCTTCGAGCCTCATTGTAACACAGTTCAGAGGCATGGAGCCACCACATCTCTTCTCAGAGATAAGCTACCATCGCCCTAGCTGGTTTATTTCCATTTCTGGTTGTAAGCATATTTCAGTATTTTCCATTAATGAAATGAAGTATTATTTCCGCTGCATCTTTGTGTATATGGTTATCTCTGTAATTTGTTGTGCTCCTGTTTAAATCCGGATCACCTAGGGTTAGAATTTTTGTTGTTAAGGGTTTTATCTTGTTTCTCAATAATAAATAGGCCCTTGAGGCTCATTGTAATACAGTTAACAGGCATGTAGCTGCCACATCTCTTCTCAGAGATAAGCTACCATCGCTTGAGTTAGCTTATTTCCGTTCTATTTGTAAGCATAGTTCACTATTTTTCTATTAATGAAATGAAGTGTTTTTTTGTTCCATCTCTATATTTATGATTATATATGTAATTTGTTGTATTCAAGTTTAAGTTCGTACCAGTGATATCAGAGTAGTCTACTCTTTCTTTATTTTTTCTTTGCATGTCCCTAATGAGGTTAGGGTATAAGGAGTTAGGGCTCGATTTGGTTGAACCGTTGTTAGATTAGCCTTGAAAACCCCAACGGCCACCCATGGTGGAAGAAAAGAAAGACAAGGGGGCAGGAGATCATTTCAAAATGTTGCTCGAGGAAGCCCTCGAGCCACAAAGGAACACAACGATGGATAATTTTTCCTAGATCCTTCGACGGCTACCCACAAGTGACACATCTTGATCCAGCAACAACTTTGGAGGTGCTACTCCTTTTAAAGTACAAGTTAAATTCAATATTCCCATATTTGAGGGATACATAGATGAAGACACCATATATAAATGGTTAAATTTGTTGGAAGGATATTTTTCAGTTCATGACTTTTCCAATCGGGAAAATATTAAACTTGCACTTCTTAAAGCCACCCCACACATCAAGAACTGGTGGGAAACCTACTATGAACAAAATGATGAGAGTGAACCCTTGTTGTTCTCAGCAACACCCACTTGGGATTCTTTCCGAGATGCCATCAAGGAACAATATTACCTTGTCAAGATCTATGAAGATAAATACATAAAGTGGACCATGCTATGGCAGGGGAGGAACCAAGATGTGCTGGAGTTCACAAATGTTTTCCATACCCTTCACACGACAATGGGTATCAGGGATCCTATACGAAATTTGGTACTCAAGTACCGTGGTTATCTACACAAGTACATCTAGGATGAGATGGAGTTCATGGACATTTCATCGCTCGACACAACATACGGATACACTGTCAAGATTGAGTAGAAGTTTAAACAGAAGAAGCGAGACTTTGGATCTGTGAATCCAAAGCAAGGAAAAGGCACCCCAAAACCATAGAGCAAAGGACAGATCCAAAGCGGGGATACCCAGGACAACCCGCCAAAGCCGAAAGAAAATAACAACACCACGAAGACAAAGAAGGACATAGGAAAATGGTGTGAGTTCCATAAGAGCTCCACTCACAACAAAAGTGAGTGTTAGGCCAAGAAGTCACTGGTGGCCGAGCTAAGGCCTCTGAATCAGGCGCATGTTCTAAATCTAAGTCAAAACTTGATAAGGGGAATGACAAATGGAAGAATATCATTGATGCAGAGCCTAGTGACACTGTGGCCACAACCAAGATCTAAAAGATTGAGCCTAAAGACCCAGAGGAGGGGGAATGCCTGTTTCACTCACTGATGTAGGTGAAATGTTCTTCGGTGTAGTTCATTGTCGACAGTGGGAGCCAAAAGAACCTCATTTTAGTAGAGGTCATGAGGTGGTTGGGCCTAAAGACTACAACACATCCACATTCGTACACCATCAGGTGGCTTTACCAAGGACGATATCTCTATGTCAGCCAACAGTGTCACCTTCCCTACAACATCAATCCCTTCACGGATGAGGTACTATGTGATGTTTCTCCTTTTGAAGTTTGTGATGTATTATTATGACAAACATACATGTGGAAGCACCATGTTGTATAAAATTCTAGACCTCTCTATCTGATTATTAATTTGGCCAATAAGTTGTACATGATAATGGAGGTAGCCCTACCTACCACCATCTCTTTGATCACTGCAAAGCAATGCAGTGAGATCATTTCCCAGACTAGGAAATTTATCTTCCTTATGATTTGTCCACAGGGCAAGATTAAGGTTGTGACCATGGCTTCCAAGTAAGGCTCCTCCACATAGTAGCAGTAGATCAACATGGTCATGGAAAAGTATAGGGAAATTTTCACCTCACCTACAAAGGTAACTCTGCACTGTCAAGTCAAGCACTCCATCAATCTGACCCCCAATGCGCTGCTTCCTAATGGACCAATCTATCGATGCTTTATTCTAAAGAATGACTAGATCAAGAGGTAGATTCAGGAACTATTGCAGAAATGGCACATCAGGCCAAGCTCATCACCCAGTGGGAGCTCAATTGTATTGGTAGAGAAGAAGAATGGGACCTGGAGACTCTATATTGACTATTAGGGTTTGAAAAAGATCATTATCCAAAATAGGTACCCAATCCCACGCATTGATGACCTTTTGGACCAGCTCAAGGGGGGAAAATATTTCAACAAGATTGAATTAAATTCAAGTTATCACCAGGTGTCTATCGAACCCTCTGATGTGTGGAAGATTGCCTTCAAATCTAAGGAGGACCTTTTTGAATGGTTGGTCGTGCTGTTCAGATTGACAAATTCCCCTAAAACCTTCATGAGATTGTTGGAAAACGTCTTGTGGTGGTGTATTTAGATGACATCTTGATCTTAAACTAGATTTTGGAAGAGCATCTCCACCATATTCGACAGGTCCTTCAAACCCTGCGACAACACAAGTTGTGTGCTAACTTGGAGAAATGCACTTTTGGCCTAACCGAAGTTAAATATTTGGCATACATAATTGATGAGTAGGGTTTGCATGTGGACCCAGCCAAGATACAAGTTATTTGGGATTGGCCAACCCCAACCACTCTAAAAAAGCTCCACAGATTTTTGGGTCTTTCCAATTTCTACCGCAAGTGCATGTTGGGTTCTCTCATATCACTTAACCTTTTAAGTCAAGTCACAAAGGGCGGAGTGAAAGAAGATTTGTGTTGGTTTGAAACCCAAGGACAGGTGTTTTCTGAGTTGAAGCATCACCTCTGCTTTGCACCAGTGCTAACATTACCAAACCTGCAACAACCATTTGAGATTGAGACAGACGCCTCTAACTATGTTCTTGGTGTGGTTCTTACTCAACAGGGGAATCCAGTGGTTCACCATAGGGAGACACTTTTAGACATAATTCGAAAGTATCCCACTTATGACAAAGAAATGTATTCCATTGTGCAGGCCTTCCATCAATGGAAGCATTACATTATGGGGAAGGAAATAGTCATCCACACAAACCACCGACCCCTGCATCTCTTACAGACAAAAGGGAAGTTGCAAAATGATTGCCATCAGAAATTGTCCACCTACATGTAATAGTTCCATTTGAACATTAAGTATTAGAAGGGAAGAGCTAATAATGTCATTGATTTCCTCATCCGACCACTAGTCATGGTGCTGATCACTATGCTTGACTCTTGTGGGCACGAGACTTCAGGGTGGCTTCATCTTTACCAAAGTGATCCAGAATTCAAAAACACATACTAGAAACTCCTGGAAGGGAAGCAAGTTCCAAATTTTCACCTTCAGGATGCACTATTATGCCACCTGGGAAACATTAGTGTTCCTTTAAGTGAGCGTTCCAAGATTATTTTGGAGGCGCACTATAATCGGGTCACTGGACATTTCAGAGTGGAGAAAACAGTGGCGGTATTGTAGAAGTATTTTTATTGGCAGAAACTTCATCAAGATGTTGGGAAGTACATTAGATCATGCACAACCTATGTCATTTCCAAACCAGGAATCAAGAAGCAAAGCCTATATAATCCTCTACCTACTCCTAATCGTCCTTGGGAATCTATCTCCATCGATTATATGTCAAGCCTTCCTTCTACCTAGCACGGCAACGACTGTATTTTTTTGGTCATCGACGGATTCTCCAAGATGGCCATGATAGTGGCCTACAAGAAGAGTATCACAATAGAGGCCAATGCTAAGCTCTTATTTGAGTGAGTGTGGGTACGCTTTGGGATCCTACAATCCATTTTATCATATCAGGGCAACAAATTCCTGAGTGCATTTTGGTCAAGTCTATGGTCAATGCTTAATACAAAACTTACTAAGTCCACAACTTTCCATTCCCAAACTGATGGGAAAACATAGGTTGTCAATAGGATGATCGTACACATTCTACACATGTACAACTCTAAACATCCACACACATGGGATGAAATTATCCCTTATGTCCAGCACAACTACAACAAAACTCTCCATAACTCAACAGGCCATAGCCCCTTTCAAGTAGGGTTGGGATTTTAGCCATTATGTCCCACTGATGTGGCCATACCATTTGCAGCCACTTAGGAAGATTCGGCTCACGTCCAGTCAGAAGTTGATAGGGCTAAAAACTTCATTGAGCACATTCAATACATTCGCCAATAGGTACATGATATATTGGATAGAGCCAATGCTAAGTACAAGGAGTGTCATGATCAACATCGAGTGTTGCACAAGTTCTAGGTGGGCGACCAGGTTTGGCTACATTTACAGAAGGAGTTCCTCGCTGGACCCCACCACAAGCTTCTCACGCTTCGATATGGACTATACAACATCACCAAGGTTTTTCGTGACAATGCCTTCTAGCTCAGCATCCCACCGTTCCTTGGTATGCACCTAGTGTTCAATGTAGAGTGCCTTCGGCCATACTTTCCACCATTGTTGGACACATCCGACATTGAAGAACAACTCACACCAATAGAGCTCAACCCAGACTGCATGGAATAGGCCAAAACTGATTAGATCATGGACATGCATATCAAAAACACTCACCAATAGAGGATCTAGCTATATCAAGTTGTCAAAGTATGTCAACTCCTTCACCAGGGAAAATGGTTCACCAAGGACCAGGATTGACAGAAATTTCATCACCTCATGGAGCTATGCACGCAATAAGGACCATTGTTTCCTAAGGGGGGAGGAATGATCCAGGTGGATATTGGTGGCCACCTACCTATTCCACCTAGAGCTCCATTCGATTTCATCTGTTTCCTTGTTTATTTCAGCATTTACTATTTTTAGCAGTTTTTCGGCTCCTGAACTTCCGGAGTAGGTTTAACCTCCTAAATAAAGTTTTTTTGAGGTTCGTTGTAGGCTAGTCGCATTGAAAATCTTGTAGTACTCAAAGAGACCTTTCCAATAAGGCATTGTATGCACCAAATGGAGATAATATGACCAAATTATGACCCTAGAAAGTCGGTTTCCCAACTAACCCCAATGGGGCCCACAAACTCTTGGCGTTACATCTCCTGGGGTTAGGGTTTTGGTTTTTTAGGGTTTTATCTTGTTTCTCAATAATAAATAGGCCCTTGAGCCTCATTGTAACATAGTTCACAGGCATGTAGCCACCACATCTCTTCTCAAATATAAGCGACCATCACCTGAGCTAGCATATTTCCATTTTCTTTGTAAGCATAGTTCAATATTTTTCTATTAATAAAATGAAGTGTTTTTATGTTGCATCTATGTATTTATGATTATATATTTAATTTGTTGCATTCTTGTTTAAGATTGAATCAGCCAACATGTCTAGTCCTATCAACACCTTGTTCACTAGATCACTCCAACTAATGGGAGTATTATGACTCTGCCCATAGAGTGCCTCAAACAGAATCATCTTTAGTGACTCTTGATAACCATTGTTGTAAGCAAACTCAACTAGTGGAAGGTACTTTTCCCATTTTCGTTGCTAACGCATAACATACATTCTCAACATGTCCTCTAAAATCCTATTGACCCTCTCTGTCTATCCATCTATCTGTGGATGATAAGCTATGCTAAAGGATAAATCTATACCCAGTCCTACAAATAAGTCTTTCCCGAACCTAGAAGTGAGCTTAGCATCCCTGTCTAACACAATCTTCTTTGGAACACCATGTAGCCTCACTATCTCCCTTATGAAAACCTGTGCTACATCACTAGCTGAAAAAATAGGCTTCACCGAAACGAAGCGTGCTACCTTTGTCAAATTGTCCACCACAACCATGATGGAATCATGTTTTCTAGCTATCCCTAGAAAACTTGTAATGAAATCCATGGAAATGACCTCACATTTCCACTCTAGAATTAGAATCTCCTATAGTAGACCCCCTAGATGCTTACACTCTACTCTTACCTATTGACAATACAAGCACCTAGCCACAAACTTTGCCATTTCCTTCTTTATATTTGGCCAATGGTATAATCTCTTCACCATTATCAAAGTCTTTTGATATCCTGAACGACCTAAATATGGCTTAGTATGAAATTTCCTCAAGATAAGCTTCTTGAGCTCACTATTTTCTGGCACATAGATCTCGTCCCAAAATCTGACCAAACCATCCATGGTGAGATGATAGTACGCATATTGATCACCTATGCCCTGTTGTTGTAACCTGTGCCTAAGCCCCCTATACTTTTCATCTTATTATCCTTCTTGTAATATATGCTCTTGTAAATCCTTCCCATATGAGCTCATAATCATTATATGATTCACTTGTACTCTTCTTCTAAAATCATCTACAACCATATTCTCCTTTCCCTTAATGTACCTGATATTGAAGTCAAACACACTAATCGTAGTCAACCATCTAGCTTGTCTAGCATTCAGATTCGGTTGCTTAAATAAGTACCTAATTCCACTGTGATCACTTATCAAGATGAACCTCCTACCAAGAAGATAGTGTCTCCACATCTTCAAAGCATGGATGATCGTTTCCAACTCAATATCATGTGTAACATAATTATGCTCGTGCTCATTAAATTTTGTTGATTCATAACATACTACCTATCCCTCTTGCATCAATACTCCACAAAGTCTTCTCTTGCAGGCATTTGAACACACCACAAACTCTTTTTTCAGATCTACGATCTTTAGAACTGGAGCATTTGCCAACAACCATTTCAACTGTTCAAAAATTTCTACACATTCCTCTGTCCATTCATATTTATTCCCTTTTCACTGCAATGATGTGATAGGATATGAAATTTGCAAGAAGTTCCTAATGAACCTCCTATAGTAACCTAATAACCCCATAAATGACCTTACCTCATCTTCATTCCTAGGAGCTTCCAAATCCATGATAACACTTATCTTTTTCGGGCCCATTGCTATGAATTCCTTGGAAACAACATGTATTAAGTAATGAACCTTTGTTTGTAAGAAACTGCATTTTCTAAGCTTAGCATACAACTCATGATCTCTTAGAAATCTCAATACTACTACTAAGTGTTCAACATTGTCTTCCTCATTCTTAGAATATATCAATACATCATTAATGAACACAATAAAAAACTTGTCCAAATAAGGACACAACACACTATTCATGAAGAACATATAGGTGACTAAAGCATTAGTCAAAGCAAAATGAACTTCAATAAAATCATAATTCCCATACTTAGTTTGGAAAAAATTCACATAGATTTCCTCTTATTTAATGCTCAATGGCATCTTGATCTCAAATCAATATTCAAGAACATTGCTTCTCTCTTCAACTAGTCAAACAATTCATCAATCCTCAACAACTGATACCTATTCTTGATGGTTACCATGTTCAACTATCTGCAATCAATGCATAACCTGAGAGTACCATCCTTCTTATTTACAAACGACATTGGTGCACACTAAGGTGATACACTTGGCCTATTGTATCCCTTGTCAAGAATTTCCTTCAACTGCAACTTCAATTCCACTAACTTTATAGTGCTAATCTTGTATGGTGCATTTGATGTTGGTGTTTCCCCTCGTACCAACTCAATAGAAAAGTCCACTTCCCTGTGAGGTGGAAACTCTGAAATATTTGTTAGGAACACATCCTAAAACTATGGTAAGATCAGATACTTTCTCAATACCTCTATGTCCTCAACTTCCTTACCTTTATCACTAGAAATATGTGCTACAAACAATACACAACCTTTTATGCAACTACATTTGGCCTGCATAGTTATAACCATCTTCACTGATGTTGCCTTATTATTACCTTGTAGGATTATTTGTTCTCCACTGTCATCCAGGAACTTAAAAGAATTATCATAAAAATATACCTTAGTCTTGTGAAGTTACAACCAGTCCATACCCAATAGCATATTGTATGCAGATCCCACTGTAACTACATTTAGATGCGTTGATGTAGGCATACCATTAAACTCAAATGCACAAGCTCTTACACAAGGATGAACTATTTTCTTTGTACCTATAGTGTAATATCTCTTCTTAAATTATTTTGGAGCATGATTTATTTCTACATTTTGGGGGCCAATATTGGTGAAGACGGGATCCATTTGAATTTTGATAGAAGACTTAGGAGTTAGAGGCAAGTTAATTTTATTTTGTTTGATTTTTTTAATGATATGTGGGGACCACCCACATAAGAAATACGCACTCCCTAAGCCAATGATTTGAAATGCATGAGAGAGAAGAAAAGGGGGGAAGAAAAGGTGGGAAGAAAGGCTCCACAAAAGTTATAAAAGGAAGGCAACACAATTCATTTGGCATTCTTGGCTATTGAAATTGATTTTGTTGCTCGAGTTGTTTAGTCGGGCCACTTGTTGTTTATAAAACGTTTTCCAAGTGGAGCACTAACACTCTCTTTGGGGGACTTTGAGTGCCACCCTAGAGAGGTTCATCCATTATCATCAAGAGGATATTTGTAGAGATATTTCCAGCATTTGTATTCAGTTCACACTAGCAGTACATATTTTTGGAGGACGTAATAGTGTATCAAGTGTGGCCATTGCAACATTCTTTTGGAGGGCTATTTCTTACCAAGAGAAATAAGGGAAGTATTGGTGGAATTGATTGATACCTTTCTAGAGTGTTTGAGAATGATTATGTTGGTGTATTGGCAGACAGTGTGTTTCAACAGATTTGGAGGGCATAGGGCCTTTTGGGGGACAATTTTGGATGGTTAAAACCAGAATAAACTATTTTTGGGTTCTTTTGGTTTTTGACAAGAACCTTAGATATAAATTTGCAGAGTTTTCTGAGCACCAAAGGTGGGATTTTTAGTCATATCTTTGCAGAAGACAACATAATTGTTGGGGACTACGCATTCCCTTTAGGGGATTGATTTTGGGAGGTCAAAATCAGGTCAAACCATTTATGGGTTTTTGTGGGTTTTGTGAGAGGAGTTCGTGGCTATATTTTCATAATTTTCTAGGCGATATTTGGGCCTGAAATCCTAATTCTTATGAAAAGGCGAATTACTAGTTAGTTGGGGAATTTGCACCATTTTGTGGGTTCGACTTTGACTTGGAGATAGTAAAAACCATTTCTGGGTTTTTTGGGGTTTTGTTCGAAATATTAAGACTAATTTGGCAGAATTTTTGAGCACCTTTTGAGGCTCAAACAGGGGTTTCTTCCAGGCCACAATTGTAGAATTTCTAGGGCCAACGCAGAACATTGAGGACAAGTCTTTCCTTTGCATTCGGGCAACATTTTTCTCACCTAGGATTGTCTAGCTTGCTTTGACAGGCTAGGTGCACAAATTACATGCATTGTACTCTCTAATAATAAAATGGCTCAATTTGGTGTAGTTCTAGTGCAATTTTATAGGTGTTGAATTGTTGTCTTAATTTTTATGTCATATGTGTATTTTGCTTGTTTAGCACTTTTATTTCCTTTTTGGGACATTACAGTGGTATCACAGCATGATCTTGGCCCAACTGCGGGTAACTAGTATGATCATGGAAGATTCAGGTATGTAGGCACACTAACGGGTGAAACCATAGACAAATCTGTGGCTCAAGAGAAATTCATTGTACATAAATTATTGGGTGGAATCCATTGGGACAATGAGAGGTTGGCCCAATTGAGGACGGTGACAAACCAAACCCATCATCATCCTTACAACTGAGACACTAGTGGTACACAAACCATGCGGGTGCAACCATCTACACCATGTGGGGTAAATGGGTAGACTCAAGACACCAGATCTCTTCAGAAGGAGTAGATAGGACAGGAACAGTTAAAGGGTGAGACTAGGGAAAATTTTAGGGGCTAATATTCGCCCATGGGCTAATTTCTATACTTTTTCCAAAAAAAATATTTGCTAATTTCCATTTTTTTGTAAAAATGGTTCCCCCAAATTTTATAGAATGAAATTATTTTACACTAAAAATCACCAAAAAATTATATATAGACTATATAAAAATATTATAAACTTGAATATTTTTTAAAAATATCTCCAAACATTTTATATATTTCATATTATGGACTAGTGGGATTCACTAAGGTTTCTAAAATTTAAGATAAATTTCCATCCTTAAAATTTTCCCTGGGTAAGACTAGGAGGAACTTCTATTGGTGGAGACCTAGCTTTAGATATGAGCGGTCTGTGGATGAGATTGAGCATGTAGTAGAGGACATGCGAGAGTGCGAGGAGCACATTGGTATACCCAGTGTGGTACAAGAGACAATATTGTTTGAGACCTCTTTGATAACATCATTTGACACCTTAGGGGAGAGAATAGAGCATACACCCATAGGGCCATCCATTAATGAGGTGACAGGAGACACATACATATCCACCATCGAGGAGGTGACATTTGTTGTTGAGGTATCCATTGATGAGGTATTTGTGGTCGTGATTGATTTTTCAGGTGATAGTAGCACATGACAAGATCTTGAGAGGTCGAGAGACATCACCAACCTTGACGAGGAGCCGATAGGTACAGAGGCACCCAGATCTATGACAAAGTTGTGGGATGACAGTCACCTACAACAACATGGAGAGCACATAGAGGGGTGTGAGCTAGTCATGGAGGGGAAGTTTGTGACTCATGTTGAGCCCATGGTGGAGGAGGACGAGCACTCTTCTTTAGGGCCAATCAATGACTTAGAGCAGATAGGTGCACAGACTGTCAACAAAATTATAGAACTTCTAGATAGTATCTCTCTCTAGGCTTATATAGATGGGGCTTGCAACATTGCTAGACTACCTTTGCACCACGCAGAGAGAGATGCAAAGACTGCCCAACAAATTTTATGTGTTGACTAGGATGGTCAGTTGAGGCGACATGAGTTGCATAAGGTGCAACAATCGCAGGATGGAAGGCTTGTTCTATGTGTTGGATTTTGTGCATTTTATCCCTCTCTTGGGGTTGGATGGCAAGAGATCTTAAGTTGGTACCCAGTGGAGTGGGCTAGAGTCATGGACGCTTATCGTAGTCTTGAGTGAATCTTAGCGGGAGCTCTCAGACATCGAGGGTACCGGAGACCCAAGTTGGCATTGAAATCCAGGCAGGGCTTCCTATCTTATATCATAAATGTGGGATGGATATGGCATTGATGAGGTAGTCAACCCAGTTCCTGAGTGTATGCATTCCCTAGGGGAGTTCTAGTCTACACTAGTGGCCAAGTGGTTTGTGAGTAGACTCCATTGATTTTTTTGGCCTGTTGGTTGCATATGGGGGTGCAAGATGATTATCATTCTCTAGCAGGAGCTGGTTGGAGGAAGTGGCATGGGTTGGCCACCAAACTAGATATTGTATGGAGACAATGTTATTTCATTGAGGTTTAAGGATAAGGGGTCACAAAGGATTGACATAGTAGAGATATCCCCTCTAGCACGAGTGGATTTAGGGTGCTCAAGTCTACCAGGATGGACGAGAGGACATGACGCAAGTCATTGTGTGGTCACTAGTAGAGTGGTGGTCCACAAGGAAAATTTTAAGGATGGAAAATTTTCTTGAAGTTTAAAAACATTGGCGAATCTCACTAATCCTTGATATGCAAACTATAAAATGTTTATTGATATATTTGTAAAATTATTCAAATTTATAATGATTTTATATATAGTCTCTATATAATGTTGGCGATTTTTAAGGTAAAATAATTTTATATTCTAAAATTTGGGCGAATCATCTTTTATAAAAATTGGAAATTGGTGAATATTTTTGTGGAAAAATCATGGAAAATTAGCCCACTGGGCGAACATTAGCCCCTAAAATTTTCCATGGTGGACACTTTGGCATAGGAGGGATACCATATGTTACAGGGTGGTATGACAGTAGGAAATGGTACAAAATACTGCATAGAGTTAGGTTGTAGGGTCCAACGTTATATAGAGGGATGTGGCATGATGCATACCGACCCAATTCTATTCCATAGAACCTAGTGGTGTGCAGGGCCATGTAGTGAGGAGAAGTGACCTGCAAAGGAGCATGGAGATGCATGGTGGTATACCACAACATGCTAGTTTAAACTATAGGGTAGTAGGAGTGACTCACATCGCATTGAGGATGTGCAGGGAGTGATATGTGCAGTGACACAAATAGGACACAAGATGGTACAATATGGTATAACCATAACTGGGGGTATCCAGTGGTGCACAAGGATAGGTTACAGTGTAGAGTGGCATGTCAAGGAGTGCAATAGTACTTGGTGGTATGTGACACATGATGCGGCACAACAGGATCTTGGAGTGTTGCCTCCAGGGAGACTTATGGATAGGGACAGTAGGTGTACCATTGGATGCAACTCACCTAGGATCGATGAAGACATTCTTGAGCATCTAAGGACACCATGTTTAGTGGAGGTAGGGCCTCAAGCGGGTTATCAACAGATTTGAGGTGGAGAGAGGGTCATCCATAGGCTTACTCTTAAGCATTTTGGCGGACTCTTTATCATATGCTTTGGGACACACCCACCCATCATCCTCCAGTGTTGCTTACAGTCATAAATGGTTTGGTTGTTGCCCTTTGACACTCTCCATTTAGGCAACGAGGCATGGGAGTCTCACCTTAGGTAGTTGGATGAGACACCACATTTCATGGGCCGAGAGGAGACTCTACAGTTGAGACACTTGGTAGGTGCATGACTTGATGGTTATAGGCTTAAGGATGGCATGGTTGACTGTCGAGATAGGATATGTTCCACCCCTACGCTCACACTTGGGGAGGTGACTGAGAGGGAGTTACATTGTGCTTTTTCAGCTGGAAAGCTCAAGATGTTAGGTGAGAATGAGGTGCATAGGATGGTACTCCTTGTTGGAAGGATGATGCCTAGGCTTCCAATAGTACCTGGGCACATCATCAAGAGTTAGGATAGCAAATCTCGTCATGTGATGTGGCAGGCAAAGAGTAGATGGATATTCACGACACAGGTTCTTAATGCTTGGTGCTTACCAATTGGATACCTAAAGGAGGTAGATACGGGGCACATAGGGGTCCCAAAAACTAGAAACATATCACAATGATAGGAAGAGATGATTGGGGGTTGTGGACCTCTAGTATGGTTATGGGATCCAGGGATCCAGTGGATTGGTGGGATGCTCCACTCCTGAGTGATCATGGTCAGGATAATAGGCAGACACATGGGGGATCATCGAAGCCCTCATAATAAGATGAGGAAAATTGTTGCTTAGGATTGGGGCTAGCCATGGAGTGATAGGCATTAGCATTGTTGAGTCACTTTGGCAAGATTGGCCTAGCCTTGATTATTGCATAGATTATGGCCAAGAGTTATGGGAGGGAAGGCTCAAGTATGAGCATGCTAGGCAGTCAATCATGACCAAAGTATCACGATGTCAGTAGGATAGGTTCCTTCTGCGATGGTCAGGGGACTCTGGTATAACAAGCCTGCGTAGTTCATCTACTCATAGAGATGAGTTGGTTCTACAAGGGAGGGTCATCTAGATCTTCCATTTGGTTTTTGTGATTCGTTAATGGTGTGGGGCACTTCACCGGTGTGGCGGGGTGATTGAAAGGAGGAGATCAGAGGAGGCCTAGCTAGACGAGGGTTCAATCCCACCATGATTGGATTACATCTTCGGGATTTTACTCTTGTAGTGCATGATATGGATTACTCAATAGGGAAATTTCATGGGGAGTTGGGTAGAGTCCTACATTATTATGATGCTCTACTTATTGCTAGCATGTAGAGGGCTTCTGATACTTGTAGCTAGCTGGATAGAGAGTGGATCAAGGCATGCTTCACATTGATTAGGATGGCTTGAGATCTTGGTGTCGAGGGATTCCTTCATGTCGGGATAGTGCTGAGATTGGGGATGACTCAATGGTACATTTGGAACTCTGGTATTATTGGTGGTTACAGTGGTGATCAACAGTCAGAAAGGGCACTCGTTAAGGCATTGCTTGAGGACAAGAAATTTTTGGCAAGGAGGACTATAATGTCCCTTACTAAATTATTTTGGAACATGATTTATTTCTACATTTTGGGGGCCAATTTTGGTGAACATGGGTCCCATTTGATTTTTGATAAAAGACTTAGGAGTTAGAGGCAAGTTAATCTTATTTTATTTTGTTTTTTTAATGATATGCGGGGACCACCCATAAAAGAAATACGCACCCCCTAATCCAATGATTTGAAATGCATGAGAGGGAAGAAAGGCTCCACGAAAGTTATAAAAGGAAGGCAACACACTTCATTTAGCATTCTTGGTTTATTGAATTTGATTTTGTTGCTCAAGTTGTTTAGTTGGGTCACTTGTTGTTTCACAAGATTTTTCCAAGTGGAGAACTCACTCTTTCTTTGGGGGCCTTCGATTGCCACCCAAGAGGGGTTCATCCATTATCATCTAGAGGAGTTTTGTAGAGAGGATTCTATCATTTGTATTCAATTCACGCGAGCAATGCTTATTTTTGGAGGACGTAGTAGTGTATCTATTGTGGCCATTACAACATTCTTCCAAAGGGATATTGTTTGCCAAGAGAAATAAGGGAAGTATTGGTGGAGTTGATTGATACCTCTCTAAAGTGTTTGAGAAGGATTTTGCTAGTGTATTGGCAGGTAGTGTGCTTCAACAGATTTGGAGGGCATAAGGCTTTTTGGGGGTCGATTTTGGAAGGTCAAACCATTTCTGGGTTTTTTGGGTTTTTGACAAGGACCTCAGATGTAAATTTAGAGAATTTTTTTAGCAATGGAGGTTGGGTTTTTAGCCGTATCTTTGCATAAGTCAATGTAGAATTACAAGGGACTACGCAATGCCTTTTGGGGGTTGATTTTGGGAGGTCAAAATCAGGAAAAACTAATTCTGGGTTTTTTTGGGTTTTGTGAGAGGAGTCCATGGCTAAAATTTCATAATTTTATGGACAATATTCAACTTGAAATACTAATTTTTATAACAGGGTGAATTGTTAGTTAATTGGGGAATTTGCACCATTTTGTGGGGTTCGACTTTAACTTGGAGATAGGCCAAAATATTTCTAGGTCTTTTTTGGGTTTTTTGTGGAGATCTCAACATTAATTAGGCAGAACTTTCTAAGCACTTTTGGTGGCTCAAATAGGGATTTCTTCCAACCTGCGGTTGTAGAATTTCTAGGGCCAATGTAGAAAATTAAGGATAAGTCTTTCCTTTGCATCCATGCAACATTTTTCTCACCTGGGATGGTCTAGATTTCTTGGGCAAGCCAATTGCATACATTTCATGCATTGTACTCTCCTTTGATAATAAAATGGCTTAGTTTGGCACAATTCTGCTGCAATTTTATGGGTGTTTAATTATTGTTTGAATTTTTCTGTCATATGTGTATTCGCTTGTTTAGCACTGTTATTTCCTTCTTGGGACATTACATGTAGCCAACTACACTAATCAATATTCGACATGTACTTCTTTTTCAAATCACACTTATCCACTAAGTCAAGATTAACATAACTATAATTAGATCCAGGGTCAATCATAATAGAAACAAATTGATCACAAAGCTTAACGTCTATCTCAATGATGGATTCTTGGTGATCTGCCTACCAATTATCCATTGTTGCATAGATATGAGGAATTATCTGCCCAACATTCCCAAGTTGTCTGCGCTTCCTATGCATTATAAATCTGAGGTCTACCACCTTGATTTTGTGATCAATCTTTCTTAAGATGCTCCTTACCACATGTCCAACAATGCAACTGTCTCATTACATCACCTCTATTTTGTTGTTCTCCAGGCTGAGATCCATTAAACTTCTTGCAAGGTGTAACATTATCTTTCTCACCTGCATCCTGGGGCCTTGTTCTTTTTGGCTGAAATTTACCTTTAGTCTTGTCTTTCACTTTCCAGCCTTGTTGAGATTTTGTCTTACACTTTGATTGCTCATAGCAGTGCTTAAACATCCCAATTACTTCTTCAAGTGACTGAGGCTCATCATAATCAATCTGATCTTTAAATGGTAAGGGTAATGTAATGACAAATATTTGAACTTTGGCTTTCTCATCCTTAAAATACAGTACATGCCTCAACAATTCTAGGAGGTTGGTCATATACTCCTTATTTTTCATTGATCCCATCTTTATCTCATAGAACTCCTTAGCTTTATTGTCATAGTACCTCTCTGGAAAATATGTCTTCCTAAAAAGTCTCTTGAATTCATGCTAACTCAGCTCCTATGTCTTGATATCTCTAAATCCCTTCATATCTTCCCACTAGATGTCTTATTTCCCTTTAAGGTTGAAGATATCTATTCTAGCCTTCATATTCTATGTTTAATCATGCATCTTAAAGAACTTATTCATCACGAGTAACCATGCCTATGCATCTTGTGCCTTCTTCAAATATCCATCAAAGGTAGGTGGATTGGCTTTCTTGATCTCATCTAGAAAATATCACCTGTCATTCCTCCTATAAGGATGATAACAATAATGACCATGGTACCTTTCAGAACCAGAACTAGAATATAACCTATGTCCATCAACTCTCCCATCTGACGTATCCAAAAACCTGCCATATTTGATCTTGTCATCTATGTCCAACATGTGCTCACCATAATACTTGCTACCATATGCCCCATTAGTCTTGTCCTACCATCCATGATTGATCCTAAGCAGTCTACGTCTTTTCAAATATCACAAACTCTAAAGGATAACTACACTAACCTATTCTTATTTCTCATGTGCCGGAATGATTATGTCATTATCTTTTTTGCAAATTCTTATTTCTAACTTCAAACTTCTCAATGTGTTTTCTATGTCAGGAGAGTACCCATCATCATGCTGCTCATCCCATCTATAGTGGGAATCTCGTGAACTGTAATCTACCATCTTGCTAGTCATGTTTTCTCTTCTTCTTCCAAGTATATCATGTCAACTAAACAAAAATATATACATAATCAACATACCTCAATATTGTTCAGGGGAGGATCTCTTGTTTGCAAGATCAACTAGATTAGCATGATACATGTATAATCATATAGCAATATATAAACATCATCTCAGTCATTATCCAGTTACCATGCATGACAATACCAACTGCATACCATGACTTCATGGGAACTATAACCGTGACAATGCATGCATACATCCACATAGATAATAGTGATACACAATGAATGCATAATCAACTGACATGCATTCATGCCCAACACATCCCAACAACAACACCTTCAACTTCTACATGACAACACAACTGCAACAATGACCATCACCATGCATACACGTGAAGCATATAGACAACCTACATGCATGCATGACAAACACATTCTGCCCATCTAGTCCAAGGGGTGAACATTGCTTTGATACCACTCTGTGGTATCAGATATCACCAAAAGAGACTAGAAACTAGATGTCACCCAAAGAGAATGGAACCCACTCTGATGCCACTCTATAAGACCCTCCTCCCACACTTACCCAAGCTTATCGGTACACTAGGGTAAATATGTGATGAAGAGTTACTATGATATGCTTTAACCTCCTAGATCACCTTAAGGAAGTGTAATCGGTGTACCAACACTTTACAGACCTCCCTCAGGTGCTATAATACCCCCAAGAGCTAACCAACCACTCTAGGTGCCCAACCCCTGAGTTAACTTAGCATTTTACTAAACTAAACCTCTAGTCACTCCCATGATAAGGCTTGAATGTGGCTGAAAACCTCCAATTTCTCCCATAGGCCTACTTCCTAGTGACTACAGTCCTTTTTAGCTAGTTATGTGCTAACGACTGCGGAATTTAAGCCACTCTTTTAGGGATAAGACCCAAGCCTCTACCCAGAACTTGATGAAACACTTAGAAGTGATAATTAAAAAGAAAACAAGTCCTATAATGTAAAAATTAAACAAGGACCTATCCTAACTCATCCTAAACATGACAAACATTTCATTAAACACATCATGCACATGCAATATACAGGTCATAAAAATGCATCTGAACATAGGAGCCACATACTTATCTGATATTCTTCAAGAAGGTCTGATGCTCTCTCACAATAGTCGCATTATCATCTATTAAGTCATACATTCATTTACATTTAATTTACTAATCAAAACATTATGAGAGCCATAACTCATGTCTATGATAAACCATTCTTATAACCAGCATATAACTAGAGAAATATCAATGATATAACAACCATTAAAGACACATAATAAAAAGCACATTTACACATAGAACACAAGAGGAAAATAGATCTTATTAACATATACAAAATCCAACCAAGTCGAGGACTTCTACGTACCACTTGACCATAGATTGCGTTGAACCAAATATTTCTTTCATCCAATCATGCCCATGCCATATTCCAAGCATGAATGTGGGACTCACAACAAAACCGACCATGCTTCTCATGCTTTACTACATATCCCGCTAAAACCGATCAAGGATTTCTAGGCTCAAAGAAAGCACCTATAAAAATATGCTTTATTGTATATCCTACCAAGGGATTCGTATGCCTAAACAAGAAACATACACTACCAGAATCTAACGCAATCCCACGATATACCAATCCAAGGATCACTAGGCCTATACAAGCATGGATGCCTTTGGATCTCTCCATCTAAATCATGAGGAATTTTCCCATCTCCACCCTTAGCATTTGCATACAAGGATTACTAGGCCTTTGGGATTTTCTTGAGACCACCTTACTCAGTTTCGAAAGCATCCGACAATCCATCTCAACAAGTAAGAGAACCCCATCACACCATGGCTATCCAGAAATGGCAAGGCAAGGATGAAACCAATGTCACACCTACCAAAATTCATGCCAATGACAACAAGAGAATCAAATACACACATGCATGTACCATGCATGTCAATGCTACAAATTAAATCATACATGCAACTTGATACTTGCAAGTAATCCCGTTGTAGCCACTTGATCCACCTCTTCCTTGCTTGATCATTGCTTCCCTTTGCTTCCTTGTCCTTCCTTTGCCTTCCTTTCCCTAAAGATAGAGTGACCCAAGAATGCTCTAAGTGTGCAAGAGTATGAGAGAGTAGAGAGAATAAAGAGATCTCCAAGCTAAAATTGGCAAAAGGTTATGAATTGATCCTCAAAAGAATTTTTATCATTTAGGCCTCTATTTTCCTTCATTTTACTCCTCACATGCAACCTGTGACCTTTCACCCTCCTTTTCTCCTAATAAATTCTTGTATTTTCATAAATAAAATGCCAATTAATGTCTCTTGACTTTCCAAATCCTTTGCTATTGCCTTTCCCAATTTCCCCTTAGCCATAATAAACCAAATGAACACCCACTAGAACATTTTTCCCAACATTCAGATTGGAATACGTGTCCCATGACCATGGTCTTATTTTTAACTTATTAAATTTATTACATGAACTTTTAACCCGAGGTTGTTACAGTGACCATAAAACAACCATTATTATATCATATGGAATTATTGGCTTGGAACAAGAAAGGTTAAAGGAAGTATTTAACCTTAAAAAAAACTTGTTTTTGCTTTGAAAAGGATTAACAGTATTGAGAATAAGTTGTAGTAATATGAAAATAGTGACCATGATTAATCAATAAATATTTCATTAGTAACAACAAATATTAATGAAAGGAAACAATATTTTGAAGGACCTGAAGCTGAGATCATCTCTCTATGATTGGATATGGAAAAGTCAAACAAATGAAATGAGGATCTACTTCAAGTATTTGAAGAACAAGAGAATGGGCTTAAAGAAGAAATTATTGAGTTAAGAATACAATTGCAAAAAGGAAGAAAATTTGAAGAAAGAAAGAGGAATCAATATAAGGAAAGCGAAGATCAGTGTCAAAGACTAGAGGATGAGCTAAGTATTATAAATGGTAAATTAGCAGAAAAGGAAAAAAAATTGAAATTTCAGGATAGTACCAAGATATTGGACAATCTTCTCAATAGTCGAAGCCTCCCCTCCATCAAATTATGCCTTGGCTTTCATGAAATTGTTAAGGGAGAATCTAGCTCACAAGATTGTGCAAGAAATTTTGAGGTTAAAAAAGAAAACTCTAAAAATCCTGGCAAAGAATTAAAAAGTCAACCCAACCAGCAACCGAGAAAATTGAATTTTCAAAGGAAATCATTTACCCCCAATAAGTATGACAAAAATATAAATACAAATCCATTCTCTCCTTTGGTCAATGATGTTGAATGTTTTATCTATCATAAATTTAGACACATTGCCATTGATTGAAAAAGTAGATTGTATAGTCTCTCCATAGCTATATCATCAGCTTCTATGTACTCAAGTTTCTTTAAGGGGTACTTTTTACATGCAATGTATTTTGTTAGAAATCTATTGATTGCAATGAGAGAAATATGAAGCATAAATATTATGATTCTCTTGCCCCTTCTCTAGTCATGTAAGGTGTTATACATGTAATAAGTTTTGACATGTACCAAAAGAATGCAAGATCAAGTCAATGACTTCATACACATATTTTAGAAAACAAGTAGATTCCATCCAATGCAAGAAATCAGATAAGAATATTGCTATCAAAAGACCTGAAAAAGATGGATCCACCAGAACTTCTCATATTAAGAAAAAGGAAGAGGAACAAGTGAAGTGTGGCCTTTCTCAGTGCACATTTGAAGAAGAAGACCAATTGTATGTTGATAGCGAATGTTGTCATCACATTTCTAGAGACAAGAGAAAATTTATTTCTCTGAAGAACAAGAGTGGTAAAGTTATTCTTGGAAATAATGCACCTACAAAGGTGTTAGGAAAGGGTAGTGGTGATCATGATGTTAAGATTACATAAGATGTTAATGTATTATTGGTTGAAAGTAGAATATTCTAAGTATAGGAAAAATAGCTGATAAAGGGCATACAATTGTATTTACATCAATTGGAGGAAAAATTATAGAAGAAGATGCTGGAAAAGTTATAGAAAAAAGATTCATAAATAAAAATCTAGGCATAAATAAGAATTCAAGTTCATCCTCTTCATATTTAGAGTATGGAAAGATATTTTCCACTATGGTATATTAAATATGATGCTTATTTCTAAAAGTATTGTAGAAATTCATGTGGGGCATATGATAGCTTGATGACAACTAGGTCTATAAGACCAATGTTGCATGATCTCAAGGGGAGCTATGCATGTGTTGTATTTGACTGGTTCAACTTTAATGATGAATCCATGTGTTATTATGATGATCATTCTTTTGATGATACTAATGTTTCATTTGGTAAATCAATTATGATCATGATGGATGATGGAGCCTTCGCATAGGTCCAGGGGGAACTTCTCATGAGCTTCTCATAATTCATTATTGGCGTTGTATTTCCTTAGCACCAAGGAACATTGCAACTACTTATCTAACATTGGTTTACTACAAACTATTTATGATTCCTATATGGTGTTTGGAATTATGATCTATGATGAATTCATATTATTGTTGTTTCTTTTTAGATGGGTCTTCCTACAATCCTTATTTGATGCATATTCATTGTTGAGGAGGAAAGATATATATGTTGCTTGGGTTGTTGCTATGGAGTGTTCATGTTGTTGATTAGTCTTATCTTGCTTGAAATATTGTAAAAGGTCTTCATTTATACGTTGATAAGAACTTAACATATGTTGCTGCTAAGATCCTCGTGATATCATATGCCATATTGTTATTGTTGATGGATGTCATGTATTTTGTATAGTCGTGTACCATCATTGTCTCATTCTTTTGGTGTATTGGTCAAGAAGTGAACCATGTTGTAAACATTATAAAATTCAATCATGTATGGGCCCTATCATGTCATCTCATGTATATACCCTTGTTGCTTTGGGTGATTGATGTAAACTTGGGATGACAGAGTCTTTGATTGTGTTAGTCATGCTTATGGGAAAGATATGATTATGTAAAACCATGTATTTACTTTACAAAGCCCTATATTTATATTGTATATCAGTAGAAGGCCCAGTAAATGCTCAAGGGGAGCCTAGTCAGGCCATGGTGTTGATTAGAGTGATATCTTATAGCCAAGTTCTTTTCTTCACATCAGTAGATCAGATTTATAGTGTTGATCGTTGCAAGGGGATTACTTCTCTTGACTTGGTTCTACCCTTTTCCCTTCATATCAAAGGGGGAGGGGGAAGGACTTGGTCTTTTGCAAGAGGTTGACATCAAGTCCAAAGGGGGGTATTGTTGGCATTATGACTAGTGTGTTGTAGTTGATGTCAATATGGATGTCAACTTGTCCATTATGTCATGACTTTTCACATTATGATACTATTGATATGCATGAATAATTGATGTGCCTAGCTAGGTCAAGGTTGGAGAATGTTTCCTCATAATTATAAAGGTATTACAAGTGTCCAGATGATTACATAGATGTTTTAATTTATTACATATGAGTTTCACAATCTATCTCAAGGTTTGGATCAATTGTAGAAGAATGGACAAGGATTAGAGTCGTTTGAAGGTAAGGACAACTAAGGGGACATAGGTGGCTAATGGAAGAATTTTTAATGACTTTTTTAAGGTGTTATTAAAGACTTATTAAAACTTGACATGACCCCTAGGATTTGGAAAAGACATGTTAGAAGTTCGAGAAAGTTAGAGCAAAGTTTAATTGTGTTTTGACAGCTTTCAGGGCATGGAGACAGAGTAGCACGAGTTAAATTTGTTGGAGGAGCATTACCACTTAGGGTAATGCAGGTTTTGTGTTCAAGGAATGAGTTATAAATAACTTCCTAAAGGGGAGAGGTGCATTACTACCTATAAGCACGAAAAAAAGAAAAATTTAAGGCTAAAACCCTGGTTTTTTCCCAAGGTAATCTTCTGGAAGTTCAAGCAAGGTCCATTTGATCCTGTCAAATTTTCCTATCAACAAATCCATGGGATTTTCTCTTAGTATTTGAAATGGATATAGATTATAAAAGTAGAAGAATATTGAGTAGTTAGTGTGTGCATTCCTTAAGTTTCTTGTGTCTTGTTTCGAACAGTTGTGCACCAGGGTGCAGGAGGAGGCTCAGATTTATTCCTCAATGAAAAATTTAAAGGATATCTGATGGATGTCCTAAATTAATTTCTTATTACTTGAATATCTATTGGACTGATGAACATTTGAAGGACTTAACGTCATGTTTTTGTTGCAGATCTAATTGAGAGAATGAAGAGAGAAAGGAGCAACATAGGCTTGATATCGGTGTGTTTTTTTCTAGTGTATGCAGATATTGTTGTGGTTTATAATAATGTATATGTAGATATCAAAGTATGCTAGTTGCTTTATGTAGAGATATGATATTTATTGCTTGCTATGACAGAATTGTGTGAATTGCATTGTGACATAGGTCATGATATGCAGATATCCATGAATAGTGAGGTTTTGCAAAGATCCAAGATTAATATGTTGCATTGATAATGTGTATGCTGAGATCAGAATGAGCATTGAATGGAAGAGACTCTTGTATTTTTCTTGCACTCAAGTGTTTGATCTTTTTATAGAAGCTTTTTGTAGCAGCTAAATGATTATAGGTGACTATCATGAGAGTTTGCAGAGATCCTCTCAATTTTTTCTTATTTCATTAACACTAACCTATATGTTGGACATATACTTGTTCGCTTGGTGACAGTAACTTGAATGATGATATTAGCATGACAAATATCAATGATTTGTAGACATAGTTTTGTGTATATAGATGCAGAGATTAGTGTGACAAAAAGTTTCATGTATGCTTTCCCACTAATGTTTGATTTGACATATATGTTGTATAGGTAAGGTTGCTTGACGTTGATATTATATTTTCTGCAAGACTAGATGTATACATTGTTACATCGCACCAGGCACTATGGGGGAGTCGCAAGGGGGTGACATTCCCCCCTGCCATAGGGTTTCTACATAAGATTCAAGGCAGTGCCCCAAAGTAATTTTTTTGAGGCAGACCCAAGGATGGTTGGGTGGACCAAAGGATGGGGGCAGATCCAAGGATGGTTTGGCAAACCCGAGGATGGGGGAAAACCCAATGATGGTGGGTAGACCCACCCATGGTTTTGCGCATGGTTTTTTATGCATCGTTTTGGGCATGACAGTTTTTCCCATGGTATTTTGTTGATCTGGTCAAGGAAACTATGGTTATGTTCTAATATAGGGTTAATGGATTAGGAGCTTATGAATGTTTCAGAATGTACATAATGTATTGTAACATTGAAATGAATATAATGAAAAACAATCTAGTTTTCCCAGTTTTAGATTCCAGAAGAAAAATATCTAGGTATATTGTCTTCTTTGACCATTATATATTTTCTATTTTTTTAAGAATTCATTTGTAGGTAATTTCTATACAAGGCTAAAACCTTCACTCTTCTATTTTAACATTGCATGATATACTACTTGGTGTTGTTAAATAATCAAATTGTTCTTGAAGAATGTTGTTTTTGTCCTTGGACAAATATATTTTATCATATTTTGAATCCTTCAATAAATATATTTCATCCTATTTTATCATTAGATTGTATAGGAGTGAAATATGTCCTAGAAAGGAATGAAGAATATTTCAAAAATATGAGTGCCCCAAAATTTTTACCCATATCACCAATGAAAGGGGGAAATAAAAACACTAGCCAAAAACATTAGCATACACTCCATAAGTTACAAGTAACTATATAATAATGTTTTATATTTGAAACAAATTATAATATTTGAAGTCATAATTGGCAAATGATGATAAGGGTAGAGGTTAAATTGTCACTAAAAAAGTGCAAGTTTAAATTTTTGGTAAAATGTCACATGAAACATTCCCTTATATGATTCCTACCAAATTTGAGAATATAGTGTACAACGTAGAATGCATCAAGATCACTTATGAGAAATTTGTTTTTACAACAAAATGAATTTGATAGTATAATTATTGTAGTCACAACCCTGTGCAAGGAATATGTATAGTATAAAATTGAGAATTTACACTATCAAAATATCTTATTAAGGAAAATGTGGTGTAGGTGCCACTCAATGTAATGTAATTTTGATTTTGATATAAAATGCATAATTTGTCTTCTTGCATGTAATTTTCTATTGTTCTATCAACTTTTGGGTCATATATTATTAATTGTTTCTCATTATGGAAACTATTTTATCCTGTGTGACTCCCTTAAAAAAACTAATGTGCTACCACCTCTCGAGCATCAACATCAACAATATTATAAGTTTTGGATTGTTTGCACGATAAACTAAATTAACTAATCCATCTATGGGTACGAAGAACTAAATAGGATAGAATGGGAATATTCATTCCAAATTCTTAAGTACACCAACGTTTCATGTTGTAGATATCATATCTATGACATTCTAAAAATTCTAATGTGCAGACGCTTGGTTTTTTTATTTTATTTTTAGATAGGTGAATATGATATATTCTAGAGTAGCAATAGATAGTGTGATTCCCCTCCAATAATCGGTCTAAATGTATGCCCTATTTCTACATAGTTGTAAATACAATTAGAGTTGTCATCCTTAGAGTAGTTCTGGCTGCATGAGATGACACATGTACTTAACAATAAAAAGTATATACAATTCTCAAACATGGCAAGCAATTAGTTCTTAATAGAACTATACTTAAAAGAAAAGGTTTCAAGTTTGGAGGGTTATGGCTTGATGGATGGATGGTATATAAAATTTCAATGAGTTTTTTTATAGAGAAAAATCTACAGAATTCATGTGTTGATAATGTTAGTATTGCTATAAATTTATTATTATTATCACAAATATGGTGGAGATGAGTTTTGAAACAAACTAAATCCCATTTTTCTCTACGGTGTTTCAAGATTTCATTCCTACTTCTAAGTTCTATCAGATGGATAGCTCGCTCATAACTTGTAAGAAATGCATATCTTTCTCTGAGAAACAAAGTTTGAGAAAGTGTGAAACTCATACTTGTGGTTGATCATCTTGTAGGTGCTTTAGGTATAATGACCAACTAATGGAATCATGCAATCTAGAATGCTTACTCAAGAGAAGTGATGCTTAAAAACACTAACTCTTTCGATAAATCTTTGAAAATTCCACCCATAACTACCAACACTAACTTTTGTATGGCCTTTAATCATGGACACATTTTGTTAAGCATCTGGTGTGCATCCTTTAAATTCATGCAAGCTACATATGTAGTTAGAAGGGTATTTCTTATATGTGTATGAGACTTAAACTTGGTTCTCATTACATAGGCATGGATCTCTTTGCATTGTGAGAGAGCTAATAAACCAACTCAAGCCTTGAGAACATGAGGAAATATGTAATAGTCCAACATAATGCCTATCAGTTACTTTTGGTGATAAAACGTGAGATATTTCTCATTCGGCGATAAAATTAGATGAACATCTTCCAAATTACCACATTTAGTATAGTATTTATAATCCTATTAGCTAAAATGATTTCTTGTTTAATTGCAAGTGAAACTATCAAGGAATGGAGACACATGGCTTGTATGAGAATCATTTTGTTGGCATATGCTGGAAAGAAATAGTCGCATATGTGGAATTCAATCTCAATAGCCAACTCATTCACATAATGTAGGTTGTTCAATGCTTCTTTCATGTTCCCATCTTTGCACAATTTTCTCATTTATGAATTACTATTATAGTGTTGGATCACATTTCCTACTATTATTACCTTTCTTGAAGTTATATCTCATGTAAAGGGTATTTTAAAATATTTGCAAACTTGTTAGGCATTTCATATCTGTGTTTTTCCATGGTCCTTGCATGCCCAATGTTCCAACCTACACTATGATACCGCTTGTAACATTCCTTGGCTACCAATCTTGGGCATTGTTGCTTATAGTTCTATTGATATTGTAATAGAAAAAAATAACATAACCATAAATAGCATAAAAAAGTTTGAGATCACATTTGCTAAAATTCACCGACTGATGCAAACCTTGGATGCACCACCCATCCATATACCATGTTGTTCCAGTTCTCTAAGAAATGGGTCACCCCCAAGCTAGGGTCATGACTTAACAATGTCAATGGCTATCCAAGCTAGGTACATGTCCAATATTGAATATGAATAGGGCCAAGGTACAAAAACTTAGTAGCCTCTAACCAATAGGCTCACATTCCCCACTAACCCACAAAACCTAAAGAAGTGCACCCCCTTCTCTGTACTCACAGTCCATTAGGTTGTGCCACTACCCTTTAGGGTTTCCAAATCGGGCCAACCAAGTACGTCTCAGAGCCCTATGGCTTCCAAAAGTTACTGCTACCGTCAGGATTTTCATGTACCCAATAGGACCTTGCATAGGGACACATGTCCCTCCTGATAAATCTCCCATTGAATTGGGGAACTCCCCTTTTATAGACATGGGGCCCCTTACTTTATATTGTAGTAATATATTCTAATATTATATTTTTATATCAATTCACTTTACCTTTATAATATTGGGTAGGGATAACATATTGTTTTCGTGGCTTAGCCCCCTTGATAAGATCCCTAACTTCTTTTCCTTTCTCGTGATTTAATCTTAGCCCCCCATACTCATTTTTCCTTTGGTCTATAGTCGTGGTGTTGTTTTATTAATCTTAGTATGTTTACATATCATTCCCACTAGGTTCATTGGCTTATTAACACACATGCTCTTTGCTTTGTCGACACATGCACCCTAGCCTTAAAACACATATGTGAATTGGCCGAATTGCCTAACACATTTATACACGCAAAAGAATGCAGGCCTCAATAGAATCTAACTCACTATCCTAAATATCATATGTACATTTATAAGACCATTTGGGGATCATGCGAGGGATATTACAATGTGGAGGGATGAGCTATGCCATCAATACCTAGTTAAGGGTGCTTTGTTGGTCAAGGATGCCTAGTATTTTCATCATATATAGTATTATGTTTTTATTTTAATTTCAATCACTTCTAGGAATAGGTTATAATTTCCATTGTATATACACTTCTAGTTTTTCAAATTTCTTTCTGTAGATATTTTTATGTAAATATAAGACATATTTTTCAAAAAAAAAACAGAGTGTTTAGTGGGCCTCATTTGGTAATATCTTATAGTGGAATGATTTGATGTTACATTTTACAGCTTCCATACCTATAGTATTATTAACTTTGATGAGCCCTTTTCACCCTATTACATCACTAAAGAAGATCCTACCACTCAATCCTCTTTTGAGAAGCATTTTACTCAATACATGTACCTATGATGTACATCCATAAGCCATGATTCCATGTACAAATGCTAACCTCAATGTTGAGAGTGAAGTAGCCCAAAAAGTGTGTCCAAAAGGGGTTGATTCACAAGCCAAGGTTCCATGTGCTAGTGGTGCTCTCCACATCCAAAATGATTTCAACTAAGATATATGTCCATAAGGTCAAATACCAATTATTGCATAGTTTCTATTATATAGAAAAATCTAAATTCTTTTATTCATGATAAAGAGAAACTATATAAATCCCTCTTTGGTCGAAAAGAAAGGAAGCAACATAGCTCAAAATCCTAGTTCTTTCTCTATCCCATTGCTCTCAATTTCAGTCAATACAATATAATCATAAACATAAAGTCAAAATTTATCATACCACTCTATTATAAGGGAGAAAAAAAACTCCAAAGTCGTTACATAACACTTGCTTTCACTATCCTTTTAAAAGTACATAAAATCATAAAGTTAGTGAATATTAATTATTATCTCTACACCATAAAATGAATCATTAATACATTATTAAAATAAATTCACTACCTCCAACTAAGGCACATATAAGGCCCCAACAAAATCATCCTTTCGCTCTTAAGAAAAGTACCATTGAAAAAACATGAAATGTCACCTCGAACTAGTTGCAACCATCTCAATCTCCATTGTAAATAGTCACATGTATATATGGTAATTTACAAAGCGTTTAACTCATACTGCTACTATTATCTCTCTTGGTGCACCTTCATAATGAATCCATCTATGGCGTCTTCCCCTCTCCTTATATTGCCTATGTGCAGTATGGGTGATGCATCCTCCTCATCTCTAGTTACGTTACTGAGAATCTCCCATGATCATCAATCCATCTTACCATAATATCAAAAAGCTAATTGTCTTACTAGAATATCGGAGTGTCAATTAAGGCAACCACTAGGTATATAAGAAATAATGTTGAATACAAGGCTCATCCCTCCATCCACCATTTCAACCATGTAAAACCTCTTGCAACTCTAAAAAAGTAGTGTTGACTTCAATCTAACCAAGATAATAACTAATACATATTTTTGAATCTAATTAAAAACTAACATTAGTATGATGACCCCTTGTGATAATTTGACTCATTTGACTTTCATCCAATCGTAGTGATGTCCTTGGTATTTTTGTTATTTCCATCCCAACTTTACTCCAATATCATGCATATGTGACTTGGTGCCACAAAAGAGGGATCACATGACCCACCATTAATCCCCATATATTTCAATGCATGACGCAATAAAAGAATTTTAAAGAAAAAAAATAAACCTCAAAACAAAAAAATGTATTGACAAAACCAACTTCATAATAAACAATAAGACTGAATATAATAATATATTAATTTTTTTTTAGCTATATTTTCTTTTCTTTTTTAATTTTTCTTTTACCTATATTTTCAACTTATATTTAGTAAAAAATATAAACACCTTTCCACATTTAATAAATAACCACTCAACATAATCATAAATACACCCACCCTATATAAAATTAAAAATATATATTAATAAAAAACACATTTACTCTATATAATTTTTCCCCTATATTTATTAAAAATATATAATATTTAAAACATCTAATAACAATTAAATAAATAATATCATTATATTTTTTCCTTAAAAAATTATAACTCCTATTTTATTATTTAATAAAAGTTTTATTTGAATAATCAAAATTCATCTCACTTTCTCGAACTTTCTCGTCTTTTAAGAAATAAAAGAATGATAACATTTCTCAATACCATTTGATTAGACTCTAAATATTTAAAAATAAAAACGCGTGCAATATCGTAGACGCAATGCAATATCGTGCACAATCCAATATCCTACTACCTACGCGCAGATTTCTATTTTTTCCTAATTAATATTTTTTATATAAAATTAAATTTATAATTAAATTTGAATTTCTTAACTATGATCTCCAGCTAACCATATAAAAAAATAAAGTTGGAGGAAAAAAACTATATATAAATTATACCATAACAAAATCTAAACTGTTTTATTCATAATAAAGCAAAACCTTAGATATAACTGAAAACCCTAGTTCCCTCAATATTGTACATATGACACATAAATATAAATCTATTCTCAGAATCTTTTTTATTTTCAGAATTCTCAAAATCTACTCCATAAAAATTAAATAAATAAAACTTATAAAAATTAAATAAATAAAACATATGTAAATTACATAAAAAAAAATTAACTAATAATCTATTTAAAATTATATAGATTCATAAAATAAATTATACTATTAATTCTTTTTCTTAAAATATAATATAATCATTAACCACATAAAACTATAAATATAAATAAAATATTAACTTTTTCTATCTTAAACTTTTTTTTGTTATTAATATTTTTTAAAATTTTATAAATCAACTTCATATTAGAAATAAAATAAATTACACTTTCCCTAATTATAAAAATTACACATTTCTCTAGTTATAAAAGTGAAAATATAAGAGATTTTTTAATTTAAATTACTTTATTTTCTTCTATATAAAGTAGATATAAAATTATCTTACTTGATATAATGTAATATCAATAATACTATTTATTATCATTTCCATATTAAGTAGTGAAGAAATTACATTTCTTCCTTATACTAAAAGGAAAATTATTAATATTAATGTTTTTTTACTTTTTGTTACTTTACATTTGTTAAGTTATGTAAAAATAAAGTACAGATTGATGTATTTTAATTATGGCAGACATTAAACTTTTTGTCTGGCTATTTTAAATTTATTAATTTAGATTATTATTGTACTATTTTTAAATATAACTTTAACTTACAACATCTATTCCATATAAGAGTTATAAAAGGGTGCAACAACACTAATTTAAAATACAATTATAATTTAATTAATTTTAATAAAAAAATAATCTCAATCATAAAATGAGTGTTTTGATATTTATCATTTATTGATACCTATTGAATAACTACTACCACAATAACTTCTAAATAAACCAATATCTATAAACACCAGCATAAAACATCCCAAAATTTAAACCTACATCTTAAATTAACACAACAAGGCCATACAAACTACACTCCTTGAAGCGATTAAACTATCTAGGATTATAATTACCTTCTTTTATATTTTATTAAATTCCTTTATTTATTAATTAATTAAAAAAAATGGTACCCTACCTATTTTCCCAAATATATACGATTAAAGCCTGTGAATGAACCAGGTTTAGAAAAGAGCCCATGAATATTGGAGCCCATCACCAGATTTTAACATTATTGCAACATTGGAATGCTGGATATGATAAATATTAATCTCACTGCAACTTTGAAACAATCATTCAATTAAAAGAAATCCAACTTATTTCCAATGTACAAACCCTACTTTCGTGGCTAATTCTAACATGGTCTCCTTGCGTAAAAAAGAAAAATGGTAACCTGAATGAAGATCATAAACCCTAATTTTGTTGTTAACCCTAACTTGGTTTCCCTAAGCATAGAAAAAATAGAAGAATCGTGCATGGAAGCAATATTCATGCAGTAAAAACATATCCATGCATATTCTTGAGTAATAATGGTGAATTATATGTCAGTGCATGGAAGGAATCTCCATGCACTAGAAACTCATCAAATGAAATAGCGTGTTTCTTAGTGAAAGACGGAGAAATAGTAAATATGATTCAGTCCGGGTGCAGACAGAACGTACCAGGAGCAATATAGCCATATGAGCCAGCAACAGCAGACATTGACAGTGGATTTGGAACATCAATCAGCTTTGCCAGTCCAAAGTCTCCCACATGCGCTTCAAAATCATCATCAAGTAGGATATTGGTGGACTTTATATCTCGATGAACAATTCGTGGTATGCAATCGTGATGTAAATATGAAAGACCTTCTGCTGCTCCTCTGGCAATTTTGTAACGAGTATCCCAATCTAATATCCATGAACTTCCATGAAGCAGCTCACCCAAGCTTCCTTTTGGCATATACTCATACAAAAGAAGCTTTGATTCTTGGTCATAGCAGAAACCATACAGCTTCATGATATTGCGGTGTCTGATTTTACCAAGAGTTGATATCTCAGCGTTGAAGCTGTTTTCTACATGGTTTCCTTGGCTTTGAGAAGCCATCTTCTTGACAGCAATAACTTGTCCAGAATGCATGGTGGCTTTATAAACTGTTCCACATGCTCCTCTTCCAATCACAGCTGTCTCAGAGAAATTATCTGTGGCTTCTACTAGGTCTTGGGAAGTAAAGCTCTCTGTTGGGAAAAAGTGAACAATATACTCTTTTGGAGAAACAAGCGCACAACGTACTGGTTGCCGGGAAAAATAGTAGATGGCCAGCAGCATAATCAATAAAGACCCCCCTAAAATGCCAACAATTATGGCCACAATTTTCCCCCTTGTGTTCTTCGTCTCCTGCCAAACAGGGGAAAAGGCAGATGGCCATGCATTTGAATGTTTGCATGCATCTGGCATTGGCCCTCCACAAAGCCCTTTATTTTCAATGAAACAACTAACAGACATGCTGAGAAATATAGTTTTGTTAGGCAGAGGCCCAGTAAGATTGTTATATGAAACATTGCACACGAATAAACTGGAGAGGTTTGCAAATGAAGGAGGAAGTTGACCAACAAATTGATTGTTATTGAGATATATGGATTCTAACAAATTCAGGTTGCCCAGTTCAGCCGGTATTTTTCCTGAAAGCCTATTCAAGCTCAGATTTAGAGCAATCTGCAAGCCTGTAAGATGACCAAGTTGTGGTGGGATAGGTCCTGAAAACTTATTCCCACCCATTTGCAGTTCTGTCAAATGGGAAAGCCTTCCAAGAATACAAGGTATCCGCCCTGACAGTTTGTTATCAGAAAGCTTCAGTAATTCCAAAGCAAGAAGATTGCCCATCTCTTCTGGGAGACTGCCACTAAAAGAATTTCTGCTCATGTCAAGTCGTTGAAGTCTTGCGCATTCGCCAAGCTGCAGAGGAATGCTTCCTGTAAGTTTATTTGATGAGATATTAAAAGTCACTAGTTGCGAAAGATTCCCAAGCTCGGGCGGGAGGTGACCCACCAAATAGTTATTGGACAAGTGAAGACTCTCCAGGCTTTTGCAGTTCCCTAGCCCTGGTGGAATTAATCCGCTGAACTGGTTCTGATATAATTCAACAGTAGTCAAATTTACAAATCGGCAAAGCTCTACGGGTAGGCTACCAGTCAGTTCGTTCTCTCCCAGACGCAGCTGCATTAGGGATTTGCAGGTCTTCACACCATAAGGAATATTCCCCACCAGCTGATTGGACCAAAGGTTTAACCGTTGCAATTTTCCAAGCTTGCAAACATGACTTGGTATACTCCCACTGAGACGATTTTCTGACAGATCAAGCACTGTTAGTCTGCTGTAAATTCCGATCTCTGGAGGAATTATACCACTCAAGAAATTATCAATAAGTTGTAGATATTCCAAAGAGGTCAAATATTGGAATTCAGTTGGGATACTGCCATGAAGTTGATTGATGGACAGATCCAACCTCTCTAAATTTCGTAACTGTCCCAGCTCTCGAGGAATATTTCCCGTAAGATGATTATCATACAGGTGAAGCAGCCGCAAACCTTTAATGCGACTAAGCTCTGAAGGAATGGATCCTGTCAACATGTTTTCGGAGAGATCAAACTCAATTGCAGAAACACAGTTCCCTAGCTGCCATGGGATTGTTCCATTCAAATTATTCCCATACAGATATAGTTTCTTTAGATTTTGCAAGTTTCCAAGCTCCACTGGAATCCTTCCAACCAAATTGGTTTCATACAAATAAATCATCTCTAACTTGCTGCAATTTCCGAGCTCTTTAGGAATTGAACCCGAGAATCCGTTCAACCACAATAGCAATGTTGTTAAGTTCCGAAGCTTTCCTAACTCCTTCGGAATTTCACCTTGAAAATTATTGTGAGCCAATCCAAGAATCTGCAAGCTATCACACTCGCCCATTTCCGGGGGAATTGGACCTGACAGCATATTGTACCCGACTCGGAAGACTTTCAAGTTCGTGAGATTCTTAAACGATGTAGGCAATGAACCAGTAAGATTATTGGTATAGATACGAAGCTCCACCAGAGATGAGAGATTACCAAGCTCTTGTGGCAGATTTCCACCAATGTCATTCTCAAACAAATAAAGTTTTGTCAAGGACGTTAACTTGCCTAACTGCGGAGGGATGTTACCTTGCAAGCTATTGGTACTCACATCCAGAATCTCCATCTGCGAGCAGTCCCCAAACTCTGGCAGCATCTCACCCGACAGCTCGTTCTTTGAAACGTTAAAAACTCTCAGAGAAGTCAAATTTGCAATATTGGGGAACAAGCTCCCTGTTAAATTCATACCACTGAGATTGAGGGACCGTATTCTAGGATTACCAGTACTGTTTATGCACTCTACACCCTCCCAATTACAGGGATTCTCATCGGTGGACACCCAACTTTTCAACTTACTGAAGTGATCAAGCTTTCTCTTAAACTCAAGAAGACAATGCCCTTCTTCATTAAGCCCATCAAGGTGAACCACCAAAAGGGCAACCACAATTGCCCTCAATGCACTACTCTGGGAATTTTCAGGTACCCTCATGTTGTTGGGCCTCTGCTTATCTTGACACAATGGACTTGCGGTGTCTGTTATGAATACTGGGGTTCAACAATTCAAATACAATCCTAGAATTGCAGTGCAGTTGGAAAAAACAAAAGGGAAAACCAACAAAATCAATCCTCTCCTGCAAAGCTAATGGCAATGAAATTGTCTTAAAAAACAATACTAATGTGAATGCCAATGCAATTGAGTCAATGGTTTGTGGATTGAATACCAGATAGTGCAATCATTCCAGCCTTCAATCATTGGGTCTCCTCTTTCCTAGAATTCCAATTTCCAACTGCATCTGTTATCAGCCATTAGGGCAATGAACCGGAACTTTCGTGTAAAGAAACGAAAAGGAAAATGAGGGAGTCCACTGTAATCCACACATAAACGTCATAATTAGGTTGACTATCCATTTTCTGGATCCATTTTATCGCTCGACAGGACTTCAATGCAGCGTTCTAGACATCTACACATTCCATCCTTCAATGGGTTGAATAGCTGATAGCGCACATCTAGACATTCCAGCCTTCAATGATTGGGTCTCCTATTTCCTCAAATTCCAATTTCCAACTGCATCTGTTATCAGCCATTAGGGCAAAGAACAAGAACTTTCGTATAAAGAAACGAAAAGGAAAATGGGGCAGTCCACTGCATTCCACACACAAACGTCATAATTAGGTTGACTATCACAAGCCCTAGTGCTTCTGGATCCATTTTATTGCTCGACAGGACTTCAATGCAGCGTTCTTGGACAATCAGTTGGTCGCCATGCTTACTGCAACCCTTTTTCTTTCTTCTCTTCTTTGACTTGGAAAGTAAAGAAGGATAGTCTTAAAGGCGGTCGTCAGAAATAAGAACATGAATGCCCCTGTACTGCACCCTCTATCCTTGGATTCTCTGGTCCATTCGCTGTCCATTAAACGCATTGGGAGCTTTCTTTCTCCTTGTAATATCATTTTGATTGGTTAGATGAAAATGCATCCAGTCTACCACAATAATCTATTGTTTATTTAAATATGAATGCATCCAAAATCTCAGTCAACGGCAATAATCTATGGTTTATTTAAATATGAATGCATCCAAAATCTGTCTGCCACAATAATGTATTGTTTATTTGAAAGGATCTGAGAGTTTGAATGGCTTCATAGCTTCATACGCTTCTTATTATACACTTCGCTAAAGTTAGGGAACTTCTGATACATTGTTATAAGTGTGGTTAGATTTATATAAAGTAATTTGTCTGTATTTTAGATCTCCATTCATTTATTGATTGATAAGCTTGAGCACTAGATGATATTAATTAGCAGTGAAGAGCAAGTAAGTTCGCATCAGTACCTTACCTATGTTGCCTGCGGTGATGCCTCTCTTTCTAACTTTGGCTTTTGTAAGCCATCCTTTGGGCAACCAATCTGGGGATTCAACGTACATATCAGGTTCCCTTCGTCCATATTACGCGGGTGTACAAGCCCCACAATTTCCTACCTGCTTTTCGGAGCACTGGTTTTCAGATTTTAAGGTGTGTGTATCATGGTGAACTGTTGGGTATTATTTTTCATTTTCCGATCTAAACCTATTTATTTCTATCTCTAAGTTAAGTCAAACTTTTGTCTGTATTTTTTGGTCCAGTCTAGTCAAATATAGTCGTTTCTTGGTCTATTATAGCTGTTTTAGTCAAATATAGTTGTTGGAGGATCTTCTCTCTCCCTATTTAACATACAAACCATAATCTGATTCTTCAACTTCTCCTGACAATACTTTTAATTAATAATATAATTTACACAGAAACCCCTATCATATAATTTTTGCCTTATTATTTATTTTTGACAAAATTTCGGAAAGATTCTCAAACTTCCCCTTTAATCTCTTTTGTGAAGATAACTTCCATAGTTGGATTCCAATACATATGCGTATGTCTTTCTCTGTTAAGGAAGTACAGATCATGTCCTTCTGTGTTAAGGAAGTACAGATCAGTCAGCGTTTGGACTTGCAGGAATTAGAAGGCTGAAAAGCTATGGCAGAAAATCTTATTATTTTTACAATGGTTGCGTTATATATATATATATATATATAAAAGGTCTACTTATATATTTATACAAAATATTCCTTTCCAGGTACCACTTGCCTTGAAATTCGATATTTTATATATTTTTAAATTTCAATGACGAGTTTTACCAGGCTTATTTTGGTCGAGAGTCTGTGAATTTACAGATTCTATTACAATAATTAATCACGTTATATTTTTTATTTTTTAATTAGTTGATATGGGGAGTTTTCCAATTTTTTTTTTTTTTTTTTCACCTGTAGAGGGACATTAACCTAGCACAACATCTTTTTGATAGACACTCCTCAAAACACTTTCTGTTGGTGTATTTTTCATTTTTATTTTTTCATATATATTCCATGCATTGTATTTTTTCATGGTAAAAGAATACACATGATTCATACAAATTTGGAAGCCATGGCCATTTGGCCTATAGTTGAGATTTACCATGTTTAAAATCATGATATTTGTTTCTTTTGATAAATGTGATTGTTGAATTCAGAAATTAATGTGAAAATGATACAATTATAAAATTGAAAAAGTGTTGTTCATATAATTTTTTCAATTAATTTATTGTTTTTAGAATTATTGAAGTATAAATATTCAAATATAGAAATGTCAAATTTAAATGAAATAAATATTAGAAATAATATATATATAGAATATGAAAACCCTTGTTCTTTAGGGGTAGCCTATTCTTTTTCCATGTTTAAAATCATGATATTTGTTTTTTTTTAATGGATGTGATTGTTGAATTCAGAAACTAATGTGAAAATGATACAGTTATAAAATTGAAAAGTGTTGTTCATACATTTTTTTAAAGTAATTTATTGTTTTAAAAATTATTAAAATATAAATATTCAAATATAAAAATGTCAAATTTAAATGAAATAATATATATAGAATACGAAAACCGAAATCCACAAAGATCACAATGATTAAAAAAAATCCACAAAGATCACAATGATTAAAAAAAATATTTTCTATATATAATTCAGAAAAAGGAGCAACATATGCTAACAAAACATCTAGAAGTGCATCATCATTTTCCTACACAACTCGAATTGAAGGAGGCAAATAATTTTTTGAATGAGCATTCCATCTCTGGACAAACCGAGAGGATCATAATTGTCCTTGTTTTTATAAGATACAAGTTAAAAATCAGCATTAAGTATATATGGCTATGTCCATCTGAGATATCTTTCCAGGAACTGAATAGGGTCACAAACCTTGTGGTAAAATAATCAAGTTGCAGAGCTGGGGAAATTATTGTGAGGGACAATAATCGTTTCCGTAATTTTAAAGATGGATTATGTTTTTGTGGGGATTAGTAGTGATGGTAAAACTAAGGAACATTGTTTCATCATTTTAAAGATGGATTATGTTTTTGTGGGGATTAGTAGTGATGGTAAAAATAAGGAACATTGTTTCATCATTTTAAAGATGGCCTATGTTCGTGTGGGGATTATTGGTGATGGTAAAATGAGAAACACTATAAGCACAAACTAAATGCTTTTTTGTGCATAGGCTAAGAGTAAATCTTCACAGAAAGATAGTTTCCCAAGTAATATTGTCATAGAAATATTGTCATAGTTGAAGGTCATGACCACCTTGAAGCAATCCTATTAATAATAAACAAGAGTGGTGGAAGTATAAAAATGCTCACAGGAATAAGAGAGACCCCTCTACATTATGTTGTGAACAATAACCATCTTGCATGTGTTTCTCTCTTGCTCAGGCATGGAGCCAATAGAGATGTAAAAGGCTTGAGAAATCAAATTCCTATTTAGTGTGCATATTCATTTACGATGAGTGCATTGTAGAGTCTACATGATGAAGAATTCCGTATGAATCATGTGATAATATTATAACGTCTCAAAGTTGCATTGTGTCTTCCATTAAGAAATCTTTAACAAGGTTCAAATATTCACATTCCCAAAAATCATGCGAGACTTATTCAATGCTTCTAGGTAGTTTGTCTACTTCCAAACATGTATCTTCTTTGCAACCTGTTTCTCATCCTAGAAATCCTCCAATGGCAAAATATTTCTCACAAATTGTTGCGGAGGCTCCACCAAAGTTCCAAGTAGAGCCTTCCTCACAATTCCCTACTTCCAATGGACAGGAATGTGAGTAGGCAACAAATTGAACTTGGAAAATGGTCTAGAAAAAGTCCCTCAAGCATATAAATAGTTCAGATTCAGCTCCGAATGTGCAAGAGATACATGTTACTTATGTAGTTATGTTTCCTCCTTACAACTTTATTTTTGTTCATTTTATCTTTATTCATGTGTTAATAACTTAATACAACTTTAATTGTTAGTGTTTTGTAACATAAATGGTTCAATGGAGACTGATGATTTTTTGAAGTTAGAAAAAGGAGTTTTACATTATTCTTGTGAGCTTGATTTTGATGAGATGTTGTGGCCTTTTATTAGGTTCTGAAAAATTCGCACTTGTGTATGTTGATGTTATTGATGAGGAAGATCGGTGTTCAAGTTTACATTTTGCAAGTTTTTATCATTCTCATAAATGTGTTGATCATCATCCGAACAAGGGGACAAATCCTTTTCTCTTGGCATTCAAGGATGCCTCTAGAGGAAGCTTCATGGAGTCCAAGCCTTGATGTTGACTAGGACTTCATGAATTGTCACTTCAATTGGCAATGGACACTTTAAAGCATTTAATATCTCACATGAAACTGATGCTTATGATTTAAGACAATTGAATAACATTTTGTTTACTAATTTTTATCGTCGATAATTTTTTATATGTCTCGATGCTTCTCAAATTTAATTTATGCCTTACGGCATTGCCTTTGCAACATTTGGTGAAATTGCTAGTTATCTTACTTAAATTAAATTTCTTAAACCTATCAATATTCATTGTCTTAAACCTATCAATATTCATTATGAGTTGTCTCACTAAAATGACACATCATTATAAAAACATAACCATAAGTAAGATCATAAGAAGTTACTTTGATGGAGAATATGTAATCGTGCTTTATTCCAAGAAGAGCCACTTGGTGGCATGTCATTGCTTATTTGTATATATAAATTAGCTTTATATAGTTTTTAGTTTATCTGGTTTAAATGATATGTGTAAAGATTAAATTATTTGAAATAAAAAGAGACTTAATTGAATATTTATATATTTCAAATTTCAATTACATTTTTATTTTAAAATTTCAATTACATTTTTTCATCAAAATGAATTGATAAATGCAAAGAATTTTTAGCTATTCTTGACTTAGAAATGTAATTATTTGAAAATGATTTTAGATGATTTATTAATTAAACTTACATAATTTGACTAGTCAAATATAAATCAAATATATCCTTAATATCATTAGCTAAAGGTTTATAAATATCTATAGGACAAATTTTTTTTGTGAAAATTTTATTTAAAAAATTTGGAAATGTTACTAGTTTTCCTAATTAGAACATCTTTATAATCATATCAATGTTCCATTCAAAAAAGCTTAATGAGACTAAAATGGAAGCTTAAGAGACTAAAATTATCTAAAAAAATAATATTAATGTGAATGCCAATGTAATGGCAATGAACATGTCTCAAAAAATAATTAGGCTTAATGAGACTAAAATTGAAGCCTAAGAGACTAAAATTTGTAAGAGCATTTTATTACTCGCAATATTGTTGAACCCAGCAGAAAATTATCCATCTTCTCATACCAAGCTCTAGGAGCTTGTTTGAGACCATACAAAGATCGCCTAAGCCTGCAGACAAAACCAGGGGGTTGCTCCATGTAAATCTCCTCTTGTAGATCACCATGTAGAAAAACACTCTTAACATCCATTTGGTAAACTGGCCAACCTTGGGAGGGTGCAAGAGAAAGCACAAGACAAATAGAATCCATCTTGGTGATATTTGGTGATATGAGAAAAAGTCTCAGAATAGTCAATTCCTTCAATCTGTGAAAATTCCTCTCATTATAAATTTAACATTCAGTAATGATCTATTTTAACTATAGAATATGAGTTTAAAAGATCAAATTTTTTCAGGTCCAAACTTTTTTAAAGTGAAAAATACAACATATTATTTTTAATTGTATTTTTTAATGCTAAATAAATATATATGACTAAATAAAAAATTTAACCATAATATTTTTTTTTTTTTTTTTTTTGTTCTGTATATAAATATATATGAAGTTGATATTGACTTAAATTACTTTACACATTTTTTAAATTCTAATTACTTTACAGCATATTCATTTTTTTTAAAGAGCAAGAATAGACGTACAAACTTACACATCCCCTCATATTGAGATATAGAATGAGCCTCTCCCCTCATACTGAGATATAGAATGAGCCTCTCAGTTCAATAATTTATTGTTTATTTAAATATTATTGTTTATTTAAATATAATCTTATGATTTTGTTAGAAAAAGAGAACTTCAAAATTTTAGAATTTTTTTTACAAACATTATGTATTCAAGATTTAATAAAACAAATTTATAGTATTTTGTCATTATTATTTTTAATAATATAAATGTTTTCCAATTCTCAAATTTAAAATCTTACTAACCCTTTATCATAATTGTATTCCTTACTTATATTAATATCTTAAATCTATCCATATTTATTAGTCATTTAATTTATATAAATTAATTAATTTAATTATATTCCACTTTAAATTAAATTATCATTATCATTATTAAAAAAAAATTATTAGTTAACCAATAACATTACATAACTCTCTTCATGAAAGTTGAAAGTTGAATTTTGTGCCAAAATAAAAAAATTAAAAATTAAAAATCTAAAAATTAAATAATTAAATTAAATAACTATACAAAACATTTAAATAACCTTTCTCCATAAAAAAATATGCAAGTCAAGAAATTAGATCCTTCTTGGTTCATATTAGATTCGTATTTAAAATGAATCTATGTTAGTTATAAATTTCCTAGTAAAATAACATATTATTAGAAAAAAAATGATAAGTGAAACCCTCAGAAGTAAATTTGGCTAAGAATATATAATTGTCCCTCATTCCAAAGAAGGTTTAATATTGCCTATAACATTTATGATGATGTGAATTTGGTAACGTAAACATTGATGGTAGAACCTCAACTAAACAAATTTGAGTTGGTCCATATAATTTGTCAGGCCAGGGTAACTCCAGAATGAGCAGAAGAAAGACTGATTGATATAATTCATTAGGTAACTCATGCTTATATATACAAAAATGAAACGGATCAGTTCATCTTCTAGATGACTCTCCAGTTCACCCATCCGTTTCGGATTAGGTGTCAACATTCCCCCCCTTAATCTGAAGGGATGTTGGTGAGTCCAAGCATCGTTCTGAATCTTTCAAGCGTTTCTCTTCCAAGCGCTTTGGTGAAGATGTCTGCAATTTGCTCGTTTGTGGAACAATGACGAAGATGGATTGTTTTAGCCTCAACATGGTGTCGGATCAGATGATATTTAGTATTGATGTGCTTAGTACGATCATGGAACTTTGGATTCTTGGCCAACTTTATTGCAGATGTGTTATCAATCATGAGGGGAGTAGATTGTATTTGTTTTACTTGCAAATCTTCAAGAATTTTCCTGAGCCACACAATTTCTTTCGTTGCTTCAGCTGCTGCTTTCTCCCTCTTGGAGCTCATTTGTGATTTATGTGTTCCATGCTCTAAACTCCATTGATATGACTTTGACTTGAACTGGAAAGTCCCCTTGGAGCTCAACTATACATTATTCCATAGCGATGAGAGATTCATACGTGATTTGACTGGTGTGATTGCATATTGCAAAATAATATCTTTGGTAATCTCCAAGCCTCCCTATTTCAATACTTGCTTGATTTTTTCTATTTATTTCCTGATATCCTAGAATATTGTTTCCTTGCCTTTGATTTGTTCAAGTGATCCTATTGCAGAAATCCCATGTTTCTGTGTTAGAGACTCGAAACCATTGTGCAGTCGACTATAAGCAACAATAATACTAATCGATTGTTCTTTAAGGTGCATGTAGTTTTGATAGTGGAGTCTCAACTGAACTTTGTCTATCTCAGAGGAAAACCTATCTTTTCTTTCCAAATGTTGTGAATCATTCAAATACTTGGCAACCCATTACTAAAGTTGGTTGACTACTCTATTTTCCACTTTCTGGAGTTTTACCACTTATTTTGCTTTCTTTTGAATGGGAATGAGAGGAGCCACCACTTGTTGTAGAAGTATGATCTCATCATATAATCGTGCAATGGTGTCCTCCATTGGCCCCAGTTCCTCCTACTTTGATGACTACCATTCTGCAGTGTTGTAACTGTGTGAAGATAATCGTTGATTTTTTGTTGCTAGGTGTTCCTCTTGTTGCTTCACTACATCAAGTTCTTTCCTCAATCTATCATTCTCACTCAATAGTTATTAAGAGTTGTCATGCGTTGTTGTAGTAAAAGAAACATTTTCCACTGTGATTTCCCTAAAATTCCTCCTGGTATTGGAAGTTATCACCTTCCCTGTAGATACTGAGACTGGGTTATGTGGATCATTTAAGAAATATCTTCGTCTTTGCGGCACGATCATCTTGTTGTGTTGATCAAACATGACACTACACACATCCATGACATTTTCTACAGGTGGATGTGTGATTCCCATTTCATCAAATGGAAGATGACCATCTATGGGAGGAGGTTCTCCTGGAGAACTTGGTTCATTATCCATTGGCTAGATGGTATCTTCTTCCTATAGCTCTTCATCTATCTCCTAAGTCAATTGTTCTTCTTCTAGTCTCTATGCCACTTCTACCTCCTAGGACTACCTTTGTTGTTCATATTCTATTCTTATCCTTTCCTCTTCTTATTCATGTTGCTTCCCAAGAAACTCATCTTGCTTCTTCTTCTCCTCTTCTTCTACTTCTCCCATTTCTTGTTCATATTTCATAGCTCCTATGTTTAAAGGATCGACTTTCCACTTATTTTTGGTTTCTCTCATCGAATCATACTTGATCCTCTTCCTACGAGATACACTCCTCACTTGAGGGGTTATCTGTTCTTCCTCCTACACTTTCATATATTAAGCTCATGGATCTTGGATGTGTCTTTATAACTACATTTTACGAGTTCTTCATGTTCTCATATTTTGCTATGGACATTGATGAATATCCCCAATTGAAACCGATCCTTTCATAATGTTTCCTACACACTCTCTTAGGATCATATCCATGAAATTGTTTAGTTGTGAAGTGAAAGCGATCCAACTCTTGTATTTTGTTACTACCACCTTGTGGCTTTTCAAATTATAAATTTTGATCCTTAAAGGGAAGGTGGGCTAAGGGGCTTTCTTCCTCCTATGACACATTCCTGACAATCCCTTGTCGAGATAATATGATACTTCCTTCATGACCACCTTATTGGTCACATATCGCAACATGAGATGAGGCGATATATGACATCCAAAACAATGAATATATGTGCCCTCAGGTGCTGCAAACCAATCTACGATATCATGTAGTGACTCCTTCATTTGATAGGTCATGCAGGGAGGATCAATCTAGAATATCATGTGGAATATCACTACAAAGAATTTCTTGACAATTATGTCATATGACCCTCTGAAGCTTGATTCTAACAACACTCTATAGTGGAAGTAAACTAGGAACTTGTTCTCAGGGGCCTAGTTCCAGTAAATTCCTGGGAAATCATATTGTGCACATATTCCATCTAAAGTAAATGCATTCATATAAAATTCAAGAGCTTGATTCACCCTCAAACATGATTTTTCTTGCCCCACATGACGTTGTAACTCAAATGATAATATATATCCTCAATCGAAAGCTTTGCCCTTAGTAACAACCATATTGAGCATATATATCCAATTTTCCTCAAACAGCTCAACGGTCTTCTGCCCATGAAACTGACAACACATGGCTTGAATAAGATATTGATATACATCTATGAGAATCATGTTCAAATAAAATTCAATTGGGCGGTGATAAAAGTTAGCAAGTTCTCGACACCAAGATGTCGCTTGTGTCGAGATTGGCCCATATGATGTAGAAGTCATTATTTGCCTATTCTATTGGCCTAAGAATCTTGTAGTAGGTCTACATGTCTTCTCCATAATAGGTGGTGAGCCGAATGCCACTCTCACTATGAAGCCCATGATGAGAGTCATCCATATGTGTGATGATCCACTCAATCACTTATGCACAGGGGATGATTGGTAATATGCATGTTATGCTATGCATCCTAAACTACTTGATATTGATATATACTTCCAAGTCTTCCAAGTTCTCAAGAACATTTTAGTGCATGAATGTGTCTTTTAAGCTACTCCAAGTGACCTCAACAGACTTATCAATGAATCATTGTGTGTCTGCATATATGGGAATGGTTAGATTTGTCACTTCAAAAGCTTCCTTAGTGCTTACATTTGAAGTTTCTTTGGAGGCCACTTTATGTGTAGAAGGAGGCATGGCTCTGATAGACGATGAAAGGGTGACAATACTTGTAGCATCAACACCTACTTGTGGAATCACATTCATGATGACAATATTAGCTCTATGAAATCTGTTTACTATTGCATTAATATCTTTGCAAATGATATTCAAAGAGCCATTAAATGTATTGGTAATGTAAATATATCAATGAAAACACATAATTACTTGCATGTGTAAGAAAATAGGCATCCAAACAAGGAGGGAACACTTTCAAAGCACGAAGGGGGGGTTAAGAGTCATTCATGGCTTTGTAGTGTGCTCATGCGCTCAAGCAAGGGAAGGAAAAACTCAAGGGCACACTAGTGCGCACTCTGAAGAGACGAAGGGGTAAGTCTTTGGGCCTTCAGGCCTTCGAGGTGAACTCATACGCCTAAAGATACAAAGAGGGCGCACTCACGCACTCTGAAGGGATGAAGGAACATGTCTTTGGGCCTTTAGGCCTTCAAGGCATTCTCATGAACTCAAGGGAAAGGAGGGCACACTAGCACATGCCAAAGGGATGATGGAAAAACATTCAAGCCTTCATGGTGCACTCATGCACTCATTGAGGGTGCAATTCCTCGTGGTGAAGGAGTGCACTGAAGAGGTAAACTGGACTATTTTGGGCACAATTTTCAGAGCTGGTCGGGCTTCAGGTTCCAGAAATTCTCTCTTCCTGAGTTTGTCTCAAGGAAAAGTATAACAACAATATTTCATTGTAGAAATGAGAAGAATAAATATCTACTAGCTTTTATGGTTGTAGTTTCAACCATGGTGAAAATATGAAAGGTTGAGGGGCATGCATAGTTTCAGGTTACGATAGTAGATTAACACTTGTAGAAGCAAGATTGAATAGAAATACTATTAAATAAACAAAATAATAATGAAACACTAAAAAGGAAAGAAATATCGATAGTGAAATCATGAAAGGAAATGAATAGATTCAATATGGAAAAATTACTTGTAATGCAAATCGATGAATATTTTCTTCATACACAGTTGTGCACCCAACCCAAATGAGAATGATTATGAAAATGAATGATTAGTTTGGTTGATTTAAAAGAGATTACATGAAAAATTTATCTTCTGCATGATTTACACTTGTCGGCAAGTAAATGAGTTAGTTGAAGGAAAATAAGTGGGTTCCTATTTTCTACGAGTGTGCCCACATGCAATAAGAAGCTCATTCATGCATTCAAGAAGAATGCATGTCTTTTGCACATAGGAATATGCTCAAGGATGGTGCATGTCTTCAACCAGAAGGAATGTACACTTCTTCAGCCAGAAGGAGTGCACTCAACACAATATCATGTCTTCACTTTTTCCTTTTTATGGCACTTTTCTTTCTTTTGTTTTCTTTTTGAGTGTGTGCATGGAGAAAAGGCTAGTTTCGAAGTCAAGAAAGGTCATGATTCCACCTAACCATGGGCTAGATAACACAAGAACTTCTAAGGGTTAGATGATGGCACTTAGGAAACATTGACTTAGGAGGATGAAACATTAGGATAAAACATAAGAATAACAAAATAAACAATGTGACGACACTAAGGCACTTGAAAGGACAGTTTATCTAGGTGTTGGACTTGTGGTGGAGAGCATCATAGGAGATATTTTCCGCAACATCAGGGTGGTATACCTCATATTTATAGTGCTCAAGAGGCATAGATAGTTGGAGAAATTGGTCATAGTATTCCTCATATTTATGCAACAGTGGATAGTAGGAAGGTTTATCATTAAGCATCTATTATCCAAATGTAAGGTAATATTTTTGATTAAGTTGTTTCTATTTTTATTGACCCTAGATCTAACTATAGTTATATCATTCTTGTCCTGGTGGATAAGTGTTGATTGAGTAAAGAATTGCATGCAAAATCTTGGTTGGTGCAGTTGGCTATAAGGACTAAGAGAAGAGTTTATCATTGGGTGAGATCTTGTGCATTTGAGCTGAATGGTATGCCTACATCAACACATCTAAATGTGCTTCCTTTGGGTTCATACATTATGCTTTTAGGAATGGAATGGCTACTCATTCATAGTACTAAAGTGCATTGTTATGAAAAGGCTATTGAGTGGCTGGATGATGATGGGGAAAGGAGTATATTGCAGGGAAAGAAGAAGTCTACATCAGTGAGAATGGTCACAACTATTCAAGCAAAGTAAAACCACAAGAAAGGATTCTTGTTATTTGTAGTGCATATTTCTAATGACAAAGGGAAGGATGTTTAGGATGATGAATTCTTCATGAAGTATCATGTTTTGCAACAGTTCCAAGATGTTTTTTTGTTGGTTCACAAATTTTCCTAGTAATTTCCAACAACCTGAGAAGACATTCACTAAGGATTCCAAGAATTCTCCTACTTTATGTGACAAGGGATAGCCAAACTTTCACCACAAGGGGTATCCCCTCGTAGTACAATTAATTAAAGAAACATTCTTTAAAGAAAACTTATGAGGCCAAATTAATGATAATGAGTGTTTTATAAATAAAATAAGGTTTTTTGGGGAAGATAGGTGGTAGGCATATAACGCATGAAACTTATCAAATTAAAACATCATCCATGACATAGATGAATTTTTAAATGAATACATCATAACTCACACACAACATTAGGGTTAGTATTTAAATTGAAAGGAAAAAGAAATAAATTAAAGTAGACTGGCTTAAATGTATATAATTGAAATATGAGGTTAAAATAATAAGACATCAAGTATCACTATTAGTTTACCCTTACAAACAATTAGAAAATTTGAATTAATTATTTATAGTAATAAATATTTGAGAAAATATTAAATCAAATTAATGTGTGAAATAATTGAGAATCTCATCAAGTATAAGTATTGTCAATCATTCACATATGTCAGCACAATCTATAATGAAGAACAAACAATAAAAGAAAAACAAAAAAGGAATAAATTAAAAGGACTGGGTTTTTAACGATATCCGAGTCTACTATGAAAATAAACCCTAAATAGCATGTATCATTAGAGTTCCATTTTGCAACAAATAAACTCCAATATGATTTAAATAATCCTTAAATATCAAGTATTCAAGTATTTAAATCATTATTGCATGAAATATTACTGAATAATCATGTTATATCAATAACTTGCACAATGAACCCGTGAACAAAACCTCACATAAATAAAACACATAAAAACAAGAATGAAGAAATAAATGAATTATGATATTATTAAATTAAAACCATCATCGTCACCATGAGAAACACAACTGTAACAAGTACATTATGTCCATAAAAAATGGTAAGTCTTCATCTCCAATGCACCACCTTTAATTTGTCCCTGTCCAGCCCCTTGAATGAGTGTTTATATATTCTTTTGTATGGATGGGAGTTTGTTTCCCATTTCGTTCTCATAGCTTCCAAACCAAAATTAAATTAATAATTATAAAATTACCTAAATGAGATATATATTTCATCGTTTAAATGGAATTTCTCTTAAATCTTGCATATAATGAGCCTTTTTAATAGTTTTCCTGCATTAAAAAATAAAATATGTGAATTAGTACTCAAATGTAAAACAAATGATAAGTAAAACTTAAATATGAATGTAACCACCCCTTCCACATTTACCAACTTTCACCAGTCTATTAGGGTAAAGATGAGAGGGAGAGATACTATGACATGACCCAACCTCTTAGGTCCCACTAAGGAATTGGGGTCGACAACTGATGACAAACTTATAATTCAACACATCCTACAGGGGCTACAGGTCACTCAGAGATTGAGGAACCATCCTAGGTGGCCAAATCTTGAGTTGGACCACCTTTTCCTTTCCCTGAGCCCTCAACTACTCCCACATCAAGGCATCCATGTAGTTGGGAGCCTCCAACCACATGCATGAGCTTGCATCCATGCGGTTGCAACCCAACTTTTTGTTGGCATTATGACACAGGTTTGGCACTATGACACAGGTGTTGTCCTTGATGGCATCTCACTCAGATGGCAGATCACAGTTTAGGCTCTCAGAATGAAAGAAAAAGAGATATACATAGTTTCCTCTTAACCAAGCCACATATACACGTGGGATCATCGATCAAAAGGTGCGTATGCGTATACACGCACTTTCATGCACGGACAAGCACATACATGTGGGAAAACTCATTTTTAGTCCATGGTATTTGGTCCTTGGTATTTGGACCTATGGTTGTGGACTATGGTATTGCATTTGAAGTGTTGAACATAGGTATTGGGTCCCAAGTATTGGATCTAAGTGGTTTTGGACCGTGGTATTGAGTAAGGCCTAAGACTATAAACAAGAAAGGAGATCATTAGGCAAAGGTATTCACTCAATCATTGAATATCTGATGAAGAGAAAGATCTAGAATACTGGTCATTAGGTAATGGTGCATAGCTGGATCTGAATCAAGGAGGAACCTGAGCGCTAGAAGAAGGATAAGTTCTATTGATGGGTCAAGATCTTAAGGCTTGAATAGTAGTATCTTTGTGTGATTTTGATATGTTATATTTGGCGCATGACTTGATCTATAAATCTGATAATCTGGGTATAACTGATGTCTGAATACTTGAAAAGGGAAAATTGTCTTTTATAGATCTATATGCAGGTTCGGCACAGCAAAGGCACGTATACATGCTGGTTCAGTAATTCAAAGAAGCGTATACGCTGGTTTCCATTAACACAGAAGTGTATGCATGCAGGTTCTTCATCTTGAAGTAGCGTATGTCTCATAAAATATGTTTTAGCTACTTCTTTTTATTGCTACAGTATTCTGGGTTTAGGATTGGTGTCTAGTTACTATTATTGTTTTTTGGGTACAACATTCAGAGAAGTGATTATTTGATTCAGTTTTGGTTGGTTCAAGGAGAATGATTGATGTAGATAGACTTGATGTTTGATTGATGTTATTCATGGATCCAATTTGAAAATTTATGAAACGTTGTCCCTGGAAGAAAAGAGAAGGTTGTAGCCTTCTGTAGGTTAGCACCTACGTACTAGTACCTCAGCTAGTACAAGGGAAAAGGGGGTTGTAGCTCCCTTCCAGGAGAAGCTAGAGAATGAGAGAAGGTTGTAGCCTTCTGCAGGTAGTAACCTACGTACTGGTATAATACTGCATCAGTACATAAACATTGTAAAAATAAGTTTCTAATTAAAAGAATATAGAGACATATTGTAGCAGGTGGTTTTCACCCACATTGGGTTTCCACCTTATATCTTATGTTCTTATGTGTGACTGCCTGTTCTGTTTCACTGTTCCTGGTTACTGTTTATATGGTTTGATGCACAGATTAATGATCAACATATGAAGAATAATTTAAATTACAAGTTTTCTGGTTATACGTTGGTTTCCTTAACTGCAGTTGTGTACATACGTGGTTTTTACTAACTAAAGTAGCATATACAAATTTGATTGTGAAATGAAAAATAATTGACCTGATAACACTAATTCACCCCCCCCCCCCCCCTCTCAGTATTATTTCCAACAATTGGTATCGGAGTAGGTCCTTCAGAAGAAGCTTGATCGCTTGAAGGAAGATCTATCATCATGAGCAACTAAGAAAAGGAGGCATCTATCAGGCCACCAATCTTTGATGGAAGCAACTTTTTCTATTGGAAGGTAAGAATCACAACCTATCTTCAATCTCTTGGTACAAAAGTTTGGGATATCATGGAAAGAAGATAAACATTTCCATCAGCAACTCCTATAGATACGGCTGATAAGAAGCAGTATGAAAAAAATGCAAAGGCTGTCAATACTCTATCAGGGAGTTTATATGAATCAGAACTTGTTAAGGTTATGAAGTTCAAAACGGAAAAAGAAATATGGGACAAGATCATTCTGAGCTATGAAGGAGACGATTAGGTAAAACGTGCAAAACTACAAACTCTCAGAATTCAATATGAAATTTCTCAGAATGCACAATGATGGAAGTGTGGCTTATTATTTCTTACATGTAGATGAGATTGTTAATCATATGAAAAAACTTGGGTGAAGAAATAAAAGAAGTTACCTTGGTTGAATCAAAAGTTTTTGCCATAGAAGAAAAGCTGAATCTACAGAGCATTACCATGTCACAGCTGCATGGAATCCTAACTGCTTTCGAAATGAGAAAATGGGGACCATCAGACATGAGAGAACCTGCATTCAAAGCCTCGGGGAAAGGAGAATACAATGAGTCAGAACATATGTCAGAAGGAGAGGAAGAATCAAACTTTGTCAAGAACATTCAACGGGGTTCTGGAAGATTCATACGTAAGCTACCTTTTAAATGCTTTTCTTGTGGAAGAGTCGGTCACTATGCAGCCAAGTGTCCTCATAAAGATAAGCTTGACAAAGGTAAGGAACCAGTTAGTTGGAACAGAAAACAAAATGTAAGTAAGAAGAGCTATTATACACATGAAGACAGTGATGGATTTTCAAATAGTGATGAAGATGAACAATGTAATGATTATATACTTTTGATGGCTTTTGAAGATGATGATTTCTTGGATGCTATAGATGAAGAAGGACTTTATGAAGAAATTTCTAAACTTAAATTTTGTTTAGAAGAAAAGAATATGATTATAGATACTCTGACATTCCAACTTGCTGAAAGGGAAAACGCAATGAAAAGTTAGAATGTGAAATTGTGGGACTTAGTAAAGATATTGAGAAAACAAAAGCTCTTAATCTTAGATTTACTAAAGGATTTGAAACTTTAGATGAGATTCTCATAGTGCAGTGTTCTCCTCTAATCAAGACAGGTCTTGGAGATACTGAAGAACCATCTCAAGCACATAAGCCATCCACCTCAAAAATTTATCTTGATGTAGCAAGAAGAAGTGAACAGGTTGACAATCAACAGCAAAGGCATAATGCAGATCACCAGGTAAATTAGGGACAATTTACTTAAGGAATGAACAGAGATCACCAAGTAAATCGAGGGCAATCTATTTCAAGGATGAACAGAAGCTACAACCAACCGCAGGTAAATCATGTCAATCATTTGGTCGGTAGGTTTGATAATCGCAAGAATTTTTTCAATGGCCAATGTTTCTCTTGTCATAACTTTGGACACAAAGTTGCTCAATGTGTTGCCTACAAGACCATCATGACTAGAGAAGCTCAAAAATAAAGGAGTATGGCTGGGATCATGAAAAGGACCTACAATAACTTTTCTACTCTTGAAAATGAAATAGAATTTTCTATTTGTAACAACTTCGATCATGAAGATTCTGAATGTAGGAGTAGGTTTTGGCAAACAACTCAGAAGGATCAAGCTTCATTGAGTCCCAAAACATGGAGAAAGAAAGAATCACAACCAGAAAGACGTGGTATAGCCTTATATGCGGAAGGGCAGGAAAATCAGTGGTACATCGATATTGGATGCTCAAAACACATGACAGGTGATAAAGAAAAACTTCAGTCATATAGTGCCTTAGAAAAGGAAAGGAAGGTATCATTTGGAAATGACACCCTTGCACTCATAAAAGGTAAAGGTTCTATTCTTTTGAAAGAAAAGGTCAAATTTGGAAATCTTATGTATGTTGATGGCTTAAAGCGTAATCTATTGAGTGTCAGTCAAATGTGTGATCAAGGAAATGAGGTAATATTTTGATCAAATGGATGTATTGTTCGTGAGCTTGATACAGGAGAAACAATGATCAAAGGCATAAGAACTCCAAATAACTTATACATACTCAAGGGAGGACAACAAAAATGCTATCTAAGCAAGAATGATGAACACTGGCTATGGCACAGAAGATTGGGGCATCTAAGCTTCTCTCAGATAAGGAAAGCATGCAAATATCAAGCAGTTCGTGATCTCGCTGACATTAGAATTCCAGACAATACAATATGCATATCATGTCAGTTTGGTAAGCAAACCAAAACTAATTTCTCTGAGAAGGAATGATCAGCTAGTAGGCCACTTGAACTTGTCCATACTGATGTATGTGGTCCATCTAGGAAAAGGTCACCTCGAGGAGAAGAATACTTCATATTGTTCATTGACGATTTTTCTAGGATGTGTTGGATAGGACTTCTGAAGCATAAAGACGAAGCTTTTGAAAAGTTCAAAGCATTCAAAGCCTTGGTTGAAAATAAATCAGATCGTAGAATCAAATGCCTAAGGTTTGATCAAGGAGGGGAATTTACCTCGGATGAATTTTTCATTTTTTGTGAAGAACATGGAATAAGAAGGGAATTCTCTACAACAAGGACTCCTCAGCAAAATGGAGTAGTGGAAAGGATGAATAGAACGGTTCAAAAAATGGTTCGTGCTATGCTTAATGAGTCTGGAACTCCTACAACCTTCTGGGGTGAAGTTGCATTTGTTGTAGTTACTATTCTCAAAAAGACAAACGTCCAGGTGAACATCACTCAAACTCCTCATGAACTTTGGTATTGTAAGACTCCTACGGTAAAATACTTCAAAATTTTTGGAAGTAAATGTTACATCAAAAGGACTGATGAAAACCTTGGCAAGTTTGAACCTAGAGAAAATGAAGGCATTCTCCTTGGTTACTCTCCCCACAACAAAGGATATAAGTGTTAAAATAAAAGACTTAGAAAATTTGTTGAAAGTATTGATGTAGTGGTTGATGAAGAAGGAAAAATTCCTAGGTAGGTAAAATCCAAAGATTTTGAAGATGATGAGGACTATCCTTCAACATCAAATCAGACTCATGATGAAGAAGAAACCCATGAGGCACTAGAAGAACAGATAAGGATAGAAGAAAAGACTCCATCAAGGTACGTTCAAAAGAATCATCCAGAAACTCAAATTTTGGAGCAAAAAGAGGCAGGTTTAGAAACAAGAAGAACTATCTCATAAGCTTCAAGTTATCTAGCATTGCTTTCTTCCATTGAACCACGAAATGTAAGAGAAGCATGCAAAGATGAATGCTGGGTCAAGGCCATGAATGAAGAACTTGAGCAGATTGAAAAAAATAATACTTGGGAGTTGGTTCCTAGACCAAATGATAAGAATTTCATAGGGACAAAATGGATATTCAAAAATGAGCTGAATGAAAATGGAGATGTTATTAGAAATAAGGCTAGACTTGTTTGTAAAGGGTATGCTCAACAAGAAGGTATAGACTTTGAAGAAACTTTTGCACTGGTTGCTAGACTTGAAGCCATAAGAATGTTTCTTGCTCTTTCTAACTTTCAGAAGTTCAAAGTATTTCAAATGGATGTGAAATCTGCCTTTTTAAATGGAGGCTTAGAAGAAGTGTATATTGAGCAACCAGATGGATTCATCCTTGGAAATGATCCAAAACTTGTATGCAGACTTAAGAAGGCACTCTATGGTCTTAAATAGGCTCCAAGGGCTTGGTATTATCGTCTAGACAAATACCTCCATCAACAAGGTTTTTCAAAAGGATCAGCAAATAGCAATCTATATATAAAAATTGATAATGATAAATTGCTAATACTTGTTGTGTATGTTGATGATATCATCTTTGGTAGCAATGAAGAAGCCATGAGTCAAAACTTTGCCTCGGTGATGCAAAAAGAATTCGAAATTTCCTTGCTTGGTGAGTTGACATATTTTCTTGGCTTACAAGTCCAACAAAATAAACACGGTATCTTTTTATCTCAAACCAAGTACCTCAAGCAGATCTTGAAGAAATATGGCATGGAAGATTCGAAACCAGTATGTACCCCTATGGTAACAGTATGCAGCCTCAACGCAAATGATGAATCAACAGTAGTACATCAACTAAACTATAGATCCATGATTGGTAGTTTTCTCTATCTGACAGGTACCCAACTAGACATCATGCATGCAGTGGGAATAGTTGGAAGCTTCCAGGCAAATCCAAAGAAAGCACACCTTCAGGTAGTTAAGAGGATTTTCAAATATTTTCAAGGAACACAAAACTATGGCTTATGGTATCCTAGAGATGCAGATGTCACACTTCATGCATATACAGATGCAGATTGGGCAGGAAGCGTGGATGACAGAAAAGCACTAGTGGTGGTGCATTCTTTACGGGTTCCAGACTAGTATCTTGGTTCAACAAGAAAGAAAGTTCAATTTCTTTATCTACAACTGAAGCGGAATATGTGGCTACTACATCTTGTTGCACACAACTCCTTTGGATGATGCAAACTTTGCAAGATTTTCAAAACACTTGTACTCCACCTATCTCCATTTTATGTGATAATACAAGTGCAATCAGTATTTCCAAGAATCTTTTCATGCATTCAAAGACCAAGCACATACCTATCAAATATCATTTTCTCTGGGAACAAGTGCTTGAACAAAAGGTCAAATTGGAGCATGTTCCCTCCAAGGAACAAGTTGCTAATATACTCACCAAACCACTACCCAGGGAGACATTTCAATACCTCAGACAGAAGCTGGGAGTAGTTGATGCATCATCTTACTGTTGAAACTTTTCTGTTTCAAATAAAAGTGGTGGCATGCGAGTTTGATGAGGAACATCAGCGTATATACGCTGGTTTCTATGGATACAGTCACGTATATGTTGGTTTGAAGGAAATCAGTGGGCTAGACTCAGGATGAAAAGAGTCTGATATGGGTCTAACATAGACCATCTGGCACAGGTTCAGAGGGAGCATATACTTCTAATAATGCATTGTTGGTATTATCTTAGAAGATCTTGGTTCAATTTCACAGTTGTTTTTGGTTTCAAGGGGAACAAGTGTTGAGGAAGAACATGGTTTCTAGTCTGAATGATGATTGCCAAATGATGCTAATGATAGTTGTTGATGACTATCATATGCTTGTTGAAGATTTTGTCTCTATGTCATGTATTTCTTTTCTTCTCAAGGTCATGTAACAACCTATTTTGGTTTCCCCACTATGCTTGGGATGGATGATGTAATGTTCTGCTTTTATCATGTGTAAACTTTTGGTGTATCCCCACTTGTTTGGGAGATGGATGTATGTATGAGTCCTTATTGATAGGAAGGTAATTTATAATGTATAGAGTCATGTTCTTTTCTGTAGAAAATCTTTTTGTAGACCTTGCCTACAGTGAGGGGGAGCATGGACAGCATAGGAAAGCAGAGATTTCAGCATGTATTCAGGGGGAGCAGAACCCTTTTCCCTTGATGTCAAAGGGGGAGAATGACTTTGAGTGACTTGGGGTTGCCATCAAGTCCAAAGGGGGAGATTGTTGGCATTATGACATAGGTTTGGCACTATGACACAGGTGTTGTCCTTGATGGAAACTCACTCAGATGGCAGATCATAGTTCAGGCTCTCAGAATGAAAGAAAAAGAGATATATGCAGTTTCCTCTTAACCAAGGTGCGTATACACGTGGGATCATCAATCAAAAGGCGCATATGTGTATACATGCACTTTCATGCACAGAAAAGCACGTACATGTGGGAAAACTCATTTTTAGTCCATGGTATTTGGTCCTTGGTATTTGGACCTATGGTTGTGGACCATGGTATTGCATTCAAAGTGTTGAACCTAGGTATTGGGTCCCAAGTATTGGTTATAAGTGGTTTTGGACCATGGTATTGAGTAAGGTCTAAGACTATAAAAGGGAAAGGAGATCATTAGGCAAAGGTATTCACTCAAGCATTGAATATCTGATGAAGATCAAGATCTAGAATACTGGTCATTAGGTAATGGTGCATAGCTGGATCTGAATCAAGGAGGAACCTGAGCGCTAGAAGAAGGATAAGTTCTATTGATGGGTCAAGATCTTAAGGCTTGAATAGTAGTATCTTTGTGTGATTTTGATTCGTTATATTTGGCACATGACTTGATCTATAAATATGATAATCTATGTATAACTGATGTCTAAATACTTGAAAAGGGAAAATTGTCTTTTATAGATCTGTACGTAGGTTCGGCACAACAAAGGTGCGTATACACACTAGTTTAGTAATTCAAAGAAGCGTATACGCTGGTTTGCATTAACATACAAGTGTATGCACACAGGTTCTTCATCTTTAAGTAGTGTACATCTCATAAATATGTTTTAGCTACTTCTATTTATTGTTGTAGTATTCTGGGTTCAGGATCGGTGTCTCGTTACTGTTATTGTTTTCTGGGTACAGCATTCAGAGAAGTGATTGTTTGATTTAGTTTTGGTTGGTGCAAGGAGATTCATTGATGCAAATAAACTTGATGTTTGATTGATGTTATTCATGGATCCAGTCTGAAAATTTATGAAACGTGGTCCTTAGAAGAAAAGAGAAGGTTGTAGCCTTCTGTAGGTTAGCACCTACGTACTAGTACCTTAGCTAGTACAAGAGCAAAGGGGGTTTTAGCTCCCTTCTAGGAGAAGCTAGAGAATGAGAGAAGGTTGTAGCCTTCTGCAGGTAGCAGCCTGCGTATTGGTATAAGACTGCACCAGTACATAAACATTGTAAAAAGAAGTTTCTAATTAAAAGAAGATAGAGACCTATTGCAGCAGGTGGTTTTCACCCATGTTGGGCTTCCACCTTATATCTTGTGTTCTTATGTGTGACTGCCTATTCTGTTTCACTGTTCCTGGTTACTATTTATATGGTTTGATGCACATATTAATGATCAACATCTGAAGAATAATTTAAATTACAAGTCTGCTAGTTATACACTGGTTTCCTTAACTACAGTTGCGTACATACGTGGTTTTTACTAACTGAAGTAGCATATACAAATATGATTGTGAAATGAAAAATAATTGACCTGATAATACTGATTCACCGCCCCTCTCAGTATTATTTCCAAAAATTGGTATCGGAGCAGGTCCTTCAAAAGAAGCTTGATCGCTTGAAGGAAGATCTATCATCATGAGCAACTATGAAAAGAAGGCATCTATCAGGCCACCAATCTTTGATGGAAGCAACTTCATCTATTGGAAGGTAAGAATCACAGCCTATCTTCAATCTCTTGGTACAAAAGTTTGGGATATCGTGGAAACATGATAAATATTCCCATCAGCAACTCCTATAGATACGGCTGGTAAGAAGCAGTATGAAACAAATGCAAAGGTTGTCAATACTCTATTAGGGAGTTTATCTCAATCAAAATTTGTCAAGGTTATGCAACTTAAAACTGAAAAAGAAATATGGGACAAGATCGGTCTGAGCTATGAAGGAGATGATTAGGTAAAACGTGCAAAACTAAAAACTCTCAGAATTCTATATGAAAATCTCAGAATGCACAATGATGAAAGTGTGGCTAATTATTTCTTACGTATAGATGAGATTGTTAATCATATGAAAAACTTAGGTGAAGAAATAAAAGAAGTTACCTTGGTTGAAAAGGTTCTAAGATATTTGTCTTCTAAGTTTTAATAAAAAGTTTCTGCCATAGAAGAAAAGCAGAATCTACAGAGCATTACAATGTCACAGCTACACAAAATCCTAACTAGTGTTCTATGACACCTAAGACCAGCAAGGCCATTGAAAACCAATAAATACTATCCATGGAGCTTTATAACATAACTCGATGAGGTATTTACAATGAACAACCTACTGAAAAGAAAAAACAACATGAAAAACATAACAACATGAAAACCATACCACTTATTGGAGCTTTATAACACATCTCATTACGGTATTTACAACAACAACCAAAATATATACATATACAAAAATTCCTTTGCCTCAACCAGCAAACAATGAAGGATACCTAGCTCGCATCTGATTAACCATTTCCGATGTAGCTTCAGTGGGCCTAAATTTCTTCCACTTCACTTTAGCGTGCTTGATTGCTCGGTTCTAGAGAATTAGTTGTTTCCATTGCAATACACATTGAGGTTCTAGATGGAATTCTCCTTTCGGCTCCACTTGTTATACAAACCAGTTAATCACATGATCAACATCTTTCACATATATTTTATGCAATGAAACATGGAAAACATCATAGAATTTCACTGTCAGAGGCAGTTGTTACAGATCCATTTGGGCACATCACTCCCATCATCTAGATCAGTGTTTTAGAGCTCATCAAACCCTAATTTCAGTTGTTGCATGCCCTAAACAAGTCAACATTTTCAATGCCTCCTTCCCAGATAGTTTCATGGCCTGAAGACATCCTGAAATGACCTCTAGAGGGACCAATGTAGTTAGGCCCATGCAAGGGTGCTCTGTAGAGCACCTAGGCCCACTTTGACCTGCACTGGGTGAGTTTGAGTGAAATTCACATAGGGTTTTAGGGAATATTCTTATCTTCTGGATCCTTCTAGAGGATTCCCACACTTATCATCTCCTATGAGCTTGAAAATGGATGAGGAATGAGTTAAGATACCTCTTATCCTCTCATGCCTTCCTCCAATGAACTAATTCTAAGTATGGAAGGCCATTCAATACCTTCATTGATGACAAAACCTCCTCCATCTTCCTATAAATTGAGCACTCATCTAAGTGATCAAGCGGCTGGACTTTGATGATTGTAAGGAGATAATGTTATTTTGATATTTGGGACTATTGTAAGTGTCATTATGCTGCTGAATTTCCATGCTTATGATGTGATGTGGATGGAACCAAAGTTGGAGGAGTGACTTCGAATCAAGCTTCATGGTTGCAATTCTTCCTTCTATTCAATAAAGTATTTGCACCCTTTTCCATATGTTTATCTTGATATGTTATGCTTATATGTGTGAATGTATATGATTTCAATTACTTGTAATCAATAGATCTTTTGCTTTGATTGGTTCTTTGTCTTCTGTTAATGTTTACAGGTACTTCTCAAGTGTGTTAAGTACAGGAAGGAGCGATAGGACAGATACCAAGGAGGCAAGAGGAAAGAGAAAGTACAAGTAGGTCCTCCCATTCTCTTTGTCTTATCTATTGTTTATAGAAAAAGGTTAAAGTGCTTTAAACTGTTGTTCTAGATATGGCTACTTATCTAGGGAATTAGTATTTATCCATAGATACCAAATTCTTCATAAAAAATTGGTGACTATACTAGGGAACGATCCTCATTCTGAGTATCTTATCACATCCTAGGACACTCCAGTAGACCTTACTCCCTTTCATTGGTTGTATTTTAGTCTTCTTGAAGTGAATTATGGTCAAAAAACTGTGTCTAGTTGCCTCTTGAAATGGCCTACTGTCACCAGTGTAGGCTTTTGAGGGACATGGTGCCCTGCAGAGCACCCTTGGCTTAGAGACAATGCTCTGCAGCACACTGTCTCCCATTCAGGGCTGCGCTGATCCTCCTTAAGCCAAAAATTCTACCTTTGGCTTGATTTTTTCCAAATTTCCTTCTGAAGTGGTTTGCTGAAAGATCAATGATTGTCACGTCTCTAAAATCAAGATTGTATGTCCTTTGCTAGCCCTAATTTAACTTGATCTATTAATGTTTCTTAAATGATTTCTTTGTCATTATCGATTCATCGTCAAAGTTATATTATCGTCAATTAATCTTTGTTCGAAAGAAAGTGTCGTAAAAGTCTTCTTTTCCTTCAAAATAGAACTGTCGTAAAAGTCTTCTTTTCCTTCAAAATAGAACTGTCGTAAAGTCTTCATTCTTGTAAAAAGATTGATTGATTATATGTGCATTAGTTTCATTTATTTTTCATCATAACATTAAGGGAATTGAAAAGAAAAACTTGCATTGTGCATAGTGTTGTTTATGAATGCTTGATAGGAATAGTTAGGGAAATTGCATTAGATGTGCTCTTTGCTCTTTGTCAAAGATTTGATTGCTCTATCCCTTTCTAGCTAAGGTTTTCATTGTTCAAATTGAATGGAAAGAATGCTCATCATATTAGTTTCATTATAGGAATTGAAAATACATCACGTGGTGAACCTTGAAAGGAAAAATCTTAAGAATATCAACTTAAAATTCATCATAATTAACTTAATGGAGCATTGTTACCTAACGCAAAACATTTAGAAGTTCTAGGCTAGAGACATGTTCCAATGTTGTAAAAGATAGTAGCTGTTGCTAACTTGTCTGCAATACATCCCAAGCGTGATACCTCATTCCACGTACATGAGTATATCATAGCTCATCCATGTACCTTCCGGTATATATGGCGTGTTACAGTATGTAAAGTATATGGGAATGCTCTCACTGTGCGGTTTCGCATTAGACAACGCTAATACGAATTGGGCCTCCATGTACTTTTGGGTATATATGGGAGGACAACACTAGGTTTCTATCCATGCTTGGGTAACCGAGTCGGTCGGCTTGTACACTCTGATACACTGAACATAGCATTCAGGGAGATTGCCTACCCATACTTCTTGGTTCACCAGGAGGTATTCTGCAGTTCACAGTTGCTTGGTAATCCTTTTTCCTAGATTATCCCTCTTTTGTTTTGTTATGTTATTTTGATTAAAATAAGATTAATTGACCGCAGATAAAATATTCCATTGTCACTCCTTAGTTGATCTTAGGTTGAAACACATGGCAACAACTCCAGAGTCCACTAATCAAGGAATTCCTTTTGATGGGAATCCTAGTCCTTTTTCTCCTTTAGGAAATATTAGTGCTCCTTATATGGCTACATTGTCCCTTTCGAGACTTACCATTGGCTTGCCAGTATGGTTGTTCTCAACCTCCTTGGCCCCGCAATCGAGTGCTCCTCTAAATGGACAAAATCAACCTCCTGTTGATCCTAAAGTTGACCCTTTGCCTTCTTCCTTAGTTGTTTCTTCCTCTCCTTATTCCTCTTCACCTGGTGAAAGTATTGGTACTAGTAACCAGGTGGCTAAGAAGAAGAAGATATGGAAGAAGAAGAGGAAGAAGAAAATTCAGCAAGGCGACAGCCGTAGCAACCATCACTTTGAATGCAACTTCTGATGAGAAACCATCCAATAAGCCTCACAAAGTTCCATATCCATGCAAACTTTGTACAAGAGACCATCTTCTTCAAAATTGTCTTGATATTCCTTAGATCTTAGAAGAATGGTATTTTTTTTCACATCATCCTATCTCATCAACTTCTGGAGATCATGCTAGTGACACACCATCAACTAGTGGTAGTAAAGTTCATGGAAAGAAGGGTAAAGTTAAATTTCCCTATAGGCTATGTGAAGGGAATCACCCCATTCACCTTTTTCCCTATCTGGATGAAGCCAAAAAAGTGTTGCATAACCGTGCTGCTTCTCTATAGCAACTTCCATTTGGCTATAGGAGACTCTCCCTTAATCCTTCACTAGTTGATAAAGTGATTGGACCAAATCAATAGTTGGTCAAACCCACTCTCTCTTAATGTGAATCCCATGAGTCTATACCTGACCCATCATAGGTTGAGGTAACAGTTGACTTGATTTCACCTTCAATTAATCGTACCTTTCCCATAGAGAGTGAGTATGATACCATTCAGGTTCTTTTCATTCCTTTATATTCCAATGCGCTTGGAGGCAACCCTCTTGTTCCATCAGGACAGGAGGAAAATCCTCCCATTCTCGTAACTCAAGGGGGTAATTCTCCCGTTTCTACGGTACCCCCTCCAAGTAGTCTGGTCACTTCCTTTGATTGGAATCGACTGGCAGGATGTCGTCTTCCTTCTTATGTGCCTTTCCAGATCATAGTACAGGTTTGTAATATGATTGTACCTAACACTATTATAGATTAAGGTGCATCTATCAGTATCCTTTCCTCCACTTCTTGGCAAGCGCTCGGTTCACCACCACTTGTGCCTATTACCTAGAATCTGTTGGCTATTAACAGAGGAACCAATCAACCATTAGGGATCCTTCCTTAGTTACCTATTACTTTGGGAGGAGAAATTGTTTATCTCAATGTGATGGTAGTCCCAGGCCCTTTAGATTACAATTTACTTCTTGGGTGCAACTATGTTTAAGACATAGTGGTTATAGTTTCAACACTCTTTCGAGTGATGTGTTTCCTACATGAAGGCAGAATTGTCACCGTTGACCAACTTTCATTTCCATGTCCAAATATGGCTTCCAGTCAACCATCTTCCCTAAGTGGTCCTTTTTTACCAATGGTACCATCACCACCACGAGTTAATTATGTGGCAACCGGTTCCATGCCTACATCAACGGACGATCAATTCTGTGATGTTGTACATTATGTACTAGGGGCATTGGAACCATATCTCTCCTTCTAGAGCATTTTTCTCCCATCTGATGAGAACCTCTTAGAAGTCATGACCTTTTATGGGTTGTGATCAAGGTCCCAAAGCATAGTTCCTTGTCTTGTGTCAAGCTTGTTAAAAAATGAAACAAGGAATATGAGGATAGTTCTTTTACTGTGTCAACCTCATTAAAAAATGAAACAGGTCCCAGAGGACCTGAGAAAAGTTCCTTGTCTTGTGTCAAGCTCGTTAAAAAAAGAAGCAAGGAATCTTAGTAAAGTTCGTTGTCTTGTGTCAAGCTCATTAAAAAATGAAACAAGGTCCCCAGGAGCAAAGTTCCAACTCGAGTCTTTGATTAGATATCGTATAATTCCAGTTGAGTCTTTCGCATGATCTCGTAATGAACCTTCATTCCATCCACCTGATAGCCATGAGTAGTCTACTTAGGTGAATGTAATGAATCTTAGGGGGCATGCACCTAGAATCGAGTCATCATGCTGGGGGCATGTAAACCAATCTCGAGCATAGTTTTTCATTTCAAGCTTGTGTAAAAATGAAACTGAATCCAAGAATAATTTTTCATTTCAAGTTTGTGTAAACAGAAACTAAATCCAAGCATAGTTTTTCGTTTCAACCTTGTGTAAAAATGAAACTAAATCCAAGCATAGTTCCCTATGGTTCAAACCTGTGTAAAAATGAACCCATCTCCATTTTAACCCTCATGATTTCCATTCTATCAGCCTGTTCCATTAGATGAGCCTTGGTTTTTCTCCTTCCATCGTTACTATCTACTTGGCTGATCATACGCTTTCACTTGGTTGTTTTACCCTTTTTGAGGAACAGTTGAAATGAGTGGTCTTATTAGCTAACCTCTTCACATAAATCAACATGTTTAGAGAAGTTCCAACATCATCAGAACCAGTTGATATCCTAGACACCACTTGTTCCTCTAAGTGGAGTCCTCTTTAAGCTCTTTTCAGACTCTCGAAATATTAAAAGATTGTCGAGCGCTTGTCCTTTTCAGCTTGTTAATGGATTGGAAACGACATCTACTCATTATAAGTTTAACCCTTTTCTAGATTGAGATAGATTATTTAAGAAAAAAGAATACGTTGATCAAACATGGCCAATAGGTTATCTCTTGTATTCTTTTATGATTTTTCGAACTTGAGAGACAAATCTACGAAAAAGAACTTGTAGAGTTTTATTTTTGTCCTTTTCAAATTATCTAAACATATAAAGGACCGAGTTATCATTTTCGTTAAACTCGTTAAAACATCAAATAGTGACAAACTTGTCGATCATCACAAGACCGAGTTTCACCTTTGCTAGACTCACTAAAACTTCACATAGCGATGGATTCACCCGAAGGGTGAAATTATACAAGAAGCATGTGTTATCCTTCTCAAGCTTGATAAAAATAAAGAGGTACTGGTCAACAATCATTGGGGAAAATGGGAAAAAGGGTAAACCACTTTATGGCAGCAGGTTGCTCTTGAACATGACACTTTCACTTCATCACTGTGACTATTTGGGTTGGGTTATTTGCTTGATGGTCATCATACCTTGGTCTATCATACCATCCATTACTTTTGTTTTGGGTCAATGCTGCCAATCCATTCAGTGTCACCAACATGTTCAAGAGAAGTCACTCAGTTAAAATTCATCCTTTGCAATACTCATAAACTTCCATTTCCATGACCGCCATTCCTGAACCTTGTGTGTCAATCAACTTTCATCTCCAAGATCATTACACTTGTTTCATGTCATTGATTTGGGATACATCAAGGCCCTCCTGCGATGAGTCGCTTCTTGTCGACATCAGCTCATTATTGAAGAAGTTGACTTAGAAACACCCCTTCAGTACCTTGAGACTTGCATACATCAATGGTAGGTTTCTCTCTTCCGACGATAGGTTGACATCATTTGCCTTTGATTGAAATACTTTTTATGGTGTTCGACATCAAAATATCTATTCACACCATGCACAATGTACTGCAGTACCTTGAGGATCATTATCATTATCAGTGATTTCTCTCTCATTTGTTAACAACTTACATCATTGATTAGTAATCAAAAGGTTTCTTCCCATGTTCGACTTCAGATCACATATTCACATGGTTAGACTCGTACTTGAGCGAACGATTGAACGAGATAGAAGACTTTGGATCTAGTTTCATCCATCCAGACTGTAATTTCAGGAAATGTACCAAATCATCCGTACAATGACTTTACATTGATGGTAATTCTCATTATGGGTCTATATTTGTAGATGACTGTCTATGTACTTGTAGTGAAATTTTATATGTTGAGCATGGGTATGCCTTCCCTCAGCAATTCATGAGAAAAAATCAAAATATCATGATATTATGTATTGTAATCGATGCAGGTCACCAACCACTTAGGAGCCTCCTCATCACATCTTAAAGCATTTCACTCGACATTAACATTTTTCGACTTCATACTTTAGGGGGAAACTGTTACAAATCCATTTGGCCACATCACTCTCATCATCCATATCAGTGTTTTAGGGCTCATAAAACACTAATTTTAGTTGCTACATGCCCTAAACAAGTCAACCTTTTGAATGCATCCTTCCCAGATAGTTTCATGGCCTGAAGACATCCTGAAATGACCTCTAGAGGGACCAGTGCAGGTAGGCCCATGCAAGGGTTCTCTATAGAGCACCTAGGCCCACTTTGACCTGCACTCGGCGAGTTTGAGCAAAATTCACATAGGGTTTGGGGAATATTATTATCTTTTGGAGCCTTCTAGAAGATTCCCACACTTATCATCTCCTATGAGCTCGAAAATGGATGAGGAATGAGTTAAGATACCTCTTATCCTCTCATCCCTTCCTCCACAGAACTAATTCTAAGTATGGAAGGCCATTTAATACCTTCATTAATGAAAAAACATCCTCCATCTTCCTATAAATTGAGCACTCATCTAAGTGATCAAGGGGCTGGACTTTGGTGATTGTAAGGAGATAATGTTAGTTTGAGATTTGAGACTATTGTAAGTGTCTTTATGCTGCCGAATTGTCATGCTTATGATGTGATGTGGATGGAACCAAAGTTGGAGGAGTGACTTCGAATCAAGCTTCATGGTTGTAATTCTTCCTTCTATTCAATAAAGAATTTGCACCTTTTTCCATATGTTTATCTTGATATGTGATGCTTATATGTGTGAATGTATCTGATTCCATTTACTTGTAATCAATAGATATTTTTATTTTATTGGTTATTTTTCTTCTGTTGATGTTTACAGGTACTTCTCAAGCGTGTTAAGTATGGGAAGGAGCGACAGGACCGATACAAAGGAGGCAAGAGGAAAGTGAAATTACAAGTAGGTCCTCTCATTCTCTTTGTCTTATCTATTGTTTATAGAAAAAGGTTAAAGTGCTTTAAATTGTTGTTCTATATATGGCTACTTATCTAGGGAATTAGTATTTATCTGTAGATATCAAATCCTTCATAACAACAGTGCAAGTCTATAGGCCACTGGTCTAATCCTTTCAAGGATATTGAAAGGCCCGCAATATTGAGGTGCCAACTTGGCACATGATCCAATCCCAAAGGATCTCCTCTTGGGATTTATGTAGAAGTACACATGCTCCCCAATGTGAAACTCCTTAAATGCCTTGTGTTGATCTGCATAAGCTTTATGTCTATCTTGTGCTACCTTTAGTTTCTTCTTGATAACCTGCATTTCCTGTTCCATCTTTGCTAACATGTTTGTCCCGATCAAAACTCTATTCACTGTATCACCCCAACTGATAAGAGTATTAAAATTTTGCCCATACAACTCCTCAAACAGACTCATCCTCAGTGACTTCTGATATCCATTATTGTATGAAAACTTAACCAGTGGAAGATACTCCTCCCACCTCCTCTCCTGGTGCATAACATACATTCTCAACTTGTCCTCAAGGACCCTGTTGACTCTCTCTATTTGTCCATCTGTATGAAGATGATAAACTATACTGAAAGCCAACTTTGTATGCAAACCTACAAATAACTCCTTCCAAAACATGGAAGTGAACTTAGCATCTCTGTTTGACATAATATTCCTAGGAATACAATGCAATCTCACTATCTCCCTGATGGAGACCTATGCTACTCACTATCTGAATAAGTCGACTTAACCATTATGAAGTGAGCTACCTTAGTCAACCTGTCAACCATACCATGATGGAATCATGCTTTCTCATATGTTCTTGACAAACCTATAATGAAATCCATAGAAATGACCTCTCATTTCCAGTCTGGTATCAGAATCAACTACAATAGACCACATGGATTCTTGCACTCTGTTTTTACTTGCTTAGAATCCAAATACCTGGCGATGAACTCATCTACCTATTTCTTCATACTCGTCCAATAGTAGAACTTATTCACAACTGTCAATGTCTTATGATATCCCAGATGACTTGAATATGGCTTAACATGAAATTCACAAGCACAAGATCTTACGCAATGGTGGACTATTTTCTTAGTACATGTAGCCAACTGCACCAACCATGTCTCTACATTCACTTCTTTTCTCAAACCACACTTATCCACCGGGTCAAGATTAACATACCTATAATTAGATCTAGGATCAATCAAAATAGAAATAACTCGATCATAGAGCTTACCTTCCATCTCAATAATAGATGTCTCGTGATCCACCTTCTTGTTATCAAATGTTGCATAAATCTGAGGAATGTTCTGTCCAACATCCCCAACTTTCTTTGCCTCCTGAGAAATGTAGATACGAGGACCACCCTGATATGACATACAATCCTTCTTGATATGCTCCTTCCCACATATCTAACATTGCAACTATATCCTACCATCACCTTTTTTACGTTTTTCTTCAGGCTACAACCCATGTCCCTTCTCAACTACATTAAACTTCTTGTAAAGAGAAACATTCTCTTTCACACCTACATCCTAAGGTCTTGTTCACTTCGTTGGCCATTTATCTTTACTATTTTCATTTCCTTTCCAATCCTGCTTAGATTCAGTGTTATTCTTCATTTTCTCATAACAATGCTTTAGCTTCCCAATTAATTCCTCCAGTGACTGAGGCTCATCCTACCCAATTCAACCCTTAAATTCTAATGGTAGTCCACTGATGAATCTTTGAAATTTGGTTTTCCTATCGTTAAGATACAACACATACCTCAACAACTCTAGGATCTTAGTCATGTACTCTTCATTTGTCATCGATCTCATCTTTAGCTCGTAGAACTCCTTGGATTTTCCATCACAATACCTCTCTAATCAGTATCTATTCTCAAAAAGTCTCTTGAATTCATGCCAACTCAACACCTTTGTCCTGATGTCTCTGACATGCTTCACATCTTCCCACCAGATGTATTCTATCCCTTTGAGGCTGAAAATAGTTATCCTAACCTTCATATTCTCTGTATAGTCATGCATCTCAAAGAGCTCTTTCATCCTAAGCAACCATGCCCCTACATCTTCTAGTTTATTCAACTCTACGTCAAATGTAGGTGGCTTGGCTTTCTTGAACTCATTCAAAACATATCCCTTGTCACTCCTTCTATAAGGATATAGTGATGATGACCACTATACTTGTTTGAGCCAAAATTAGAGTAGAACCGATGTCCACTGCCTCTTCTATCGAGTGTATCCAAGAACCTTTCATCTCTGACCATGTCATATTTGTACGACCTATGCCCACCATGAGAGCTGCTACCATGTGCCCCATTAGTCCTGTACACCTGTCCATAATTGATTCATGGTTGTCCATGTCTCTGCAAGTTTGAAAAACTCTGAAGAATAAGTACATTGATCTCTTCTTGTTTCGCTTGTGCCTTGGCAAGTCTCTCTTGTGAATCAATGATTCTATCATTATCTTCTTTGCAACTTCTTATCTATGCCTTCAAAACTCTCAATGTGTCAACTATTTCTAGAGAGTACTCATCTCTTGGATGCTCATATAATCTGTATGGGGAGTCTATTCACGTAGATATTTTGTTACAGCTATAATGAGGTTCTAACACATTTTATTCTTTGGTTTCTAGAGTATGCATATACAATGAAAGTCATTGAAAAATGTGACATTTATAGTTTTGGGTTTGTTTTGTTCAAGTTAATTATGGGGAAAAAACCACTTGATCAAGGAGGAGACCTTTTGACCTAGATAAGGAGTTCAATTCATACAACACCAATGACTTATTGAGTTTTTGTTGGTCGATTAGACCTGAGCAAAAGGAGGGTGGTTGATAAAATGGTTTTGGTATTAAAATTTGATTTGCTCTACACTAGTGTGGCACCTTATGACAGACCAACAATGTGGGAAGTGGTGTTAATGCTGATTGAGGCTAGTGGTGGAACCAATAACTGAGTCTACATCAGAAACAACCCCAATAAATGAAGACAACAAATAAGGATCTTGAACTTTCATCATCTACATTAGAGACACCATAAATAAATAATGGGCTTAAACTCTCCTTGTTAAGAAAAAAAAGAATCGTTATTGTTTCAATGGTTGATGTGAAAAAAATGGGTGTTTGAGAAAAAGTTGACTTGGCCACGTATGTGTTGCTCCATTTCCTATGTTTCTCTTTAATGGGTTCCATTTTTGTTGTTCTCCTTTCCTGTGTTTCTCTTTACTGGGTTTCCATTTTTATGATTGTTTGCATTTACACATTGTAGCCACCATATGAATAGATGACTTACTAAAAATTGAATTTCATGTCCTCTTTTTGTTGTTGTTGTTGTGTTCCATATAGAAATAATTTTCTAGATAGTGTCTCACTTCTCTGTGATGGGATATTACTAAGTAAAAAAAGTCTTTGTTAATCATACTATAATAAAAAAATTATTATTATTATTATTATTTTGTATAGATCATTTTTGTTCATGAGATACTCATAACTCTTTTACGATAGATAATTTGGTCTTTCAAGATGAATGAAAGCTTTAAATTTGGGCATGATTATGTCTAGTAAATGGTGGTTTTTCCATATATGTGAAACCTTTAAATTTGGAAATTATTATGCTTTGTAAATTATTTATGTGATGTATTCCATTTTTTTTTTTCGTTTTGGGTGTTGTTTTGTGTTATGTGGAGCCGCGTGAGTTGTTACTTATTTTATGTGACGTTTTCAAAGAAAAATTTAAAGATGTTTTCTAATATTTAGTATTTTTAATAAATCTATTAATATAAATGAGTGTACTTAATTTTGGGCAATTGGAATTATGAATTTGTTGGCATGAAGTTAGTGAAATATATAATAGTATTGGTAACATGTAGTTGAGTTAAGGCTTTTTGTTATTCCATGTGTTATATTCTTATCCCATGTTATTGAAATTAACTATTATGTTGTTACAAAATTTGCATATAGAAGTTGCTAATATGATACATATAAAGTATAATAAGAGATATTTAAACTAATATTAGTATAATATGGAAAATATTAATATATATTTTTCATATATGTAAGCTAACAAAAAATTATTGTTTTATGAAATTGTTTTACAAAACATTGTATTCATATTTATATAACAAAGTTTGACAATTTGTATATTACCAAAAAAAAAAAATTCTTTGTAATTCATATAAGAAATTATGTTTTTTTATTGTTAATTTATGTGGATGATATTTTTTTATTAACAAATCATAAAAATACTTGTGATAAAAGTATAATCATTTCATATAATAGTGACATTTTCTTTTTAGTTAATATCATTGTTATTATTAAAATTCTTTAAATGAGTCAAGTCTCACTAGCACAACTGGTTGAGGATGGGCTTCATCAGCAAGGCAACCCAGGATCAAACCTTACAGAGGCTGATGCATTCATGCTAGGGGGGTGAGACACGCTAAAATATAATCAACTGGTGTGGCTCAGTCAGAGTTCGATCCCCGGGTGACTTTGATGGATCAAATGCCCCATGGGTCGCAGTTTCTCAAGCCACAGGTCAAGCCTAGAGGAACACAGATAACTTGACAAACAAAAAAGTAATCTTTAAATGAAAAAATAGTAACAAAAATTTTATATAGTTGTTGTATGTGTTATAGAGTTATTTAAAGAATTATAGAAGAAGATTGAAAACATTAAAAACAATTGTTTAGTAAAACAATTATGTGTTAAAGTACAAACTAATTACTTTAAGTTTAAAAAGGCAAGCATTCATTTATTTTATATAGTATCAAATTTAATTATAAAATATAAATAAAAATTATTTACTCAAATAAAAGTTAAACAAAGTAGGTTATCTTGTCTCACATAGAGTTAAAAAACTTATAAAACAGCCTAGATCCATTTTAACTCTGGATCTACCAAGCGTGGAGAAGGATCAAATTTCTTTTTAGTATAAAAGAGGCTTGCATCTCAAAGAAATTTAATAACTCTAGGCCCATGGTAGATATGGAATTAAGATGGGTCCAGGATGGTTTAATTATTAATTATTAAATATAAATATAATTATATCTCTTATGTTGTTTATTTTGTTTTATTATACTGGGATCAAATGTTTACATAAGAGTTAAGTTTACTTATGAACCTCAAATATAAATATTTTTTTAAATAAAAAGTGGATCAAGTGAGAGGAAATATTGGATAGAATATTATATTATAGTATTATTTTTTAGCCAATATTTATTACTACTCCCACCTAGTAACAAGTGGCTAGGTGTGGGGGAATTACTAATTAAAATGTAATATTATTACATTTTACCTAACGTTTCCCATCACCCCCAACCTAAACATTAAATTTTACTCAATATTTCCCCTCACCTCTGCTAATTTTATAGTTGAGTATGTATACTTTTAAATTTCAAATATAAAGAAAAAATACAATAAAAATGGACTAAATATTGGGTAATATATAATATTAAAATATTATATTTTACCCAATATTTCTCACAAGCTAGTAAAAAGTGGATGAAGGTAGGCATAAATATTAGATAAAATGTAGTAATTACATTTTATTTGATATTTCCCACCTCATTGCATCATACCAACTCACTTTCATAGTCAAGCTTATTCATTTCTAAACTTACCATCCTACATCTACCCAAACTCTAGTTCTATAACACATTATTACACATAAATTAAGAGAATATATTACATATATGATATAAAAGTGATTATCAAAAATACCATTAGAATGAAGAAACAACTATTGTTTTGTACTTTGTGCAATCTTGTTTAACCTTACACTTTGTTGATGGTGTTGGACCTGCCAACATTCAGGGGATCTCCTCGATATGAAGTCCCAATTAGACCTCACACAGTTTGGTGTAGGATTCTCATCTAGAATACAACCCGGTTTTCGACGCAGTGGGTTTTAATGATGTGCCTTGGCTATAATAACACATAGAGGTATGCATAGTGAATTTGGTGATAACAAGTGCGTGACCCTGCTGAGAGTCAAGTTTAATTTATGAAGGTTTTTCCACATGGAAGGCAAAATAAGTGAGCCCCTTAGAAGCCTGTAATAGTATGCAGCTTGAAACGAACAAACAAGCATAAATGACATCACAAGATAAAATGTGAAATAGTTCACAAGTTAACAATGATGAATTCATACAACAAACATTCAACAAGATTCGTACCAATGCAAATACAATAGTTCATAAGCATAAGTGTAAATTAAATAACATGCATTTGAAACATAACAAGAATAGTCCTACTATATTTACAACATATTCATGAAAATGTGCTAGCTCTGAGGTTTTATTAAGTGAAATTTCCAATAATACATACACCAATGACATACCACTAGCACCAATAGTGTAACGTGAAGTCAACATCACCTGCTCCTCCAAAGACATATACTTCTTGTATGCCACAGAGAAGGCAAGGCTCTCACAAACTCCCAAGATTATGATTCTAAGCCTAAGCCTAGCCAAAAGCTTGGCTCCCAAAATACCTTTACGTGAGTTATGAGGTTCTATTTATAACAAAAGGGGGTGACTTTTCAACTCCCCTTTGTGACATTTGGAATTCCCTCATGATTCTTCAACTTCTTTACAAAAAACCTCATTACATTACATTGTGGCTCTTCACATTCCAATATTGACACTTGGAATTTCACTTACAAATTAATTACAAATAATATTACAATACACTCATACCCATATAATACAAAATAGGGTAAATCCAACTAGACAACCCAATAAGAAAAAACATTATCATGCTTGATTTTTGGGAAACTCAAGCTCAACAAATTCCTATTGATGTCTCTCGATCATGTATTGGTGTCAAGCTTGGTACTATGCGATGACATACCCAAATTATGCGATGGTGTCTAGATGGAAGTGGACTCTAGCCATGCATATGAGGCTTGAATGCTACTAATGGATGAGGTGATTTGTTTTATGTTCTGAATCAACATCCACACTCTTTCTTTCTCCAACTCTATCTGTGGCTTCATTTTCTTACCCAAGTCAAGTGGTGCCCCTTTGTATCACATTGACCATTCATGCATAACAATGATGGAAGCTTGTAAATTCCTGAGAGTTTTGAAAAATTCTTTACACTGCTACTGCAAGCCATGCACGTGGATAGCTGCCTTATGCATGGTAACAATCTCCTCATAGATATTACACATGGTATATACAAGTGTCGATACTTCGCCAAGTATCACCGCCTTCATTTTCTCCAGATGGACCTATGTGGAAGCTGTGTTCTGAGCTACTGCGCAAGGTTGTTCAACCTCTTTCCTCGAATCCTGCAAGTTGTTTTCCATCAAATACTTAGTGTTCAACTTTGTTGCAACTGCAAAGGCCAAGTTGGTTGTAGCAATGGCGTTGGGATTCTTCCTGGTATCGGCCACAATGACCCTTTCTCTTAGAAAAGAAGGATATGTGAGTTCATCCGTAAAATTATTATTACGCACTTGTACAATCTTCTTCTAAAGTTCATCGTATGAAAAATTGTGCATGTCCATTACTGGATCATCATTAGGAGGAATAACTTCCCCTTCCTCACCTAGAGCTAACTATGTTGTTGGAGGTGGTGGAGACTGAACGGTGACCTGCTATGTGCTTGGCATCAGGTAGACATCTTGATTTTGTGTCTCCGATTCCTCCTCCATGTCTATGATCTCTGTCAATTCTTCAACCTACTGAGTAAGTTCTGTGTACTGCATCTGTTCACTCTCCTCCTTTATTGGTTCTTAGTTATGTTCTTTCTCTTTAACTTGTTTCCGTGTTGTTTCTTCTGATATTTCTCTTCACCTTTATTCTTCTTCCCACTTCTTCTTCTCTTCTTTTTGTTTCTTATTTTCTTCCTCCAAACTCCTCTTCTCTTCCCTCTTCCTATGTTATGCTCTTTTCATCCTTTGATTCCTCTTTTCCTTTGCTACTAAAGCCGCTTCCATAATAGTTATGTCCGTTTTCATCTTCCAAATTCGTTCTCCTCTTGGACTAAAAGAAACATTTCTCTTTCCCTTATCCTACACAGGGTTGCTCCCTTCTGATGGCACTGCTTCTAGAGTAGCTTCCTTCTATGGAGTCACCTGTGAATTTCTTGCAAAAATGACAGGCTTGTGGGAATTAGAGTCATTGTAACAATTCTTCCATGGATCCTCCTTTGGTCAGTGAAATGTCCTGCTAAGCCACTATAAGTGAATTCTCATACATTGGTATTTGTAAATACCATGGCGATAATATGGATTAAAGTCTCTTGTACCAAATGAAAACTTCTCTATCACCATTCCTTCGGTATCCATGAATTTCAGGTTCTTGATCTCGTAAAATCCAATTTGCATAGGAAGAGTCGGCCAAGATGCATTCTTCTTCCTATGCAAAGTTGTTGATAACCCTATGGAGAGATGATATGAAACTTCTTAAATGAAAATCTTGTTGGTGGCATACATTGGCAAAATATAAAATGACTTTTGAACTCCAAACACTCTAAGGAACGTGCCATCCAGTGAGAAAAACAAATATGTGATCTCTGATACTACTTCCATTGGTCCATGTGACATGCAAGATGGTTCTTCCTCAAAGATCATCTTGTATAGCAAAATGAGGAAGTGGTCAGTTAGCTTCTCCATTACTCCTCGATGGATTCAATCCTAGAGTAGTTTGCAATGAATGTGCACGATAGTGTCTCACAGTGTCCAAGTCCAGTTAATGCCAGGGAATGCATTATGTGCCCACCCTTGGGAGTATTTAGGGTGTTCGGTACAACAATGCATAATTTTCAATCCAACAAGTCTAACTAGTTAAACGAATTCCCCTCATTCACAACATGGTTCAATAAGATTTACCACCCTTCAGGAAAGGTCCCAGTGCTCTCCTGACCGTAGATTTTGCAAGCTAGGATGATCAACAACTGATAGGCCCTCCCGAGATATTTTGTTTTGTAAGAATTAGTGGATGTCTGTCAAAACTTTGATGGCTCTTTCACCCAGCTTTTAGCAACATATTTTGTGCCCACATAATTGTTGGTGGCATAAAATGTAATAGCCCTAGTGAAAATTCCATGTAATAAATGTTAAAAACAATAACCACGGATGACTGGGACACGTGTTCGAAGATGAATGGTGGGCAGGACATCCTAGTGGGTGTTCATTTGGTTGTTTATGGCTAATGAAATTTCCAAAGGCTATGGATAGGCGGCATTGAAGAGGCAAAAAGGTAATCTAGCACATTTATTTATGAAAATAAAAGAAATTTGGAGAAAAGGAAGGTGAAAGGTCACATGTTGCATGTGAGGAGGAAATTGAAGGAAAATAATGGAAAATTAAGAAAATAGAGGCCTCATTAATAAAAAGGCTTATGAGGATCAGTTGGTAAGATTCTTCCTTTCAGTGTGAATCTTTGGTCAGTTTAGCTTTGGAGCTGTCTCATTATTCTCTCTCTCTCTCTCATACTCTTGTTTACTTAGAGTTTTCTTGGAGCACTCTTGGAGGGTGTGGCATACTTGGATTCTTGAAGCAAGAAGGCAAAGGAAGAGTAGGAAATCACAAGAGGGCATCAACATCAACAACTACATTAGATTGCTTACAAGTACCGAGTTGCATGTATGATTTCTTCACTAGTTTTGGCATGCATGGCACATGCATGTGGTTTCTTGGTTATGATTTGTCATTGGCATGGAGGATGGCCAGGATTGACAGTGGATTGCCTATCCTTTCCATTTATTGGATAGCCATGGTGATTGTGGTTTTACTTTCATTCCTTTGTTTTGGTTGGTTCTCATGTTTCCATAGCTTGGGTTGAGTTACTAGTCTTGGAAGCCCTGGTTGGAAAAATGCTCTGGAAGCCCTTGGTGGGTTAAGTTACTAGTCCTGGAAGCCTTGGTTAGTCAAATTCTTTGGAATCCCTGTATAAGCTGTGGGTTGAGTTACTAGTTCGAGAAGCCTTGGTTGGACAAATGCTTTAGAAGCCCTTGAAGGCTTGGATGGAGACCAATATGATGATTGTTTTGGTGATGTCCGACCATGAGGTGGAATCACTATTTGATGGGTTGAAGTCGATGGCCTCTGGAAGCCCTGGATGAGTTTTGATTGATGTGTTCTATGAGATCCCACATTCATGCTTGGAATATGGCATGGGGGTGAATGCCTGAAGAGATATTTGGCTTAGCCATTCTATGGTCGAGTGGAACATGGTAGTCCCATCTCTGGTTGGTTCATTTCATTCATTAACTAGAAATCCATTCCCTTGATTTTCATGTGTAAAGGTACTGATGTATTTATGGATTTGATGGCTAATATGTATATTGTATTTCTACTCCTATTATGCTGGTTATGTGCACATTTCATGAAAACAAATATGTATGCCTCTCAACATGTTTTTACTTATATATGAATGGATAATGTGTTTATGAGTTAATGGAGGATAATACAACAAAGGGATTGAGGGAACAATGGTTCATAGTGATTCTCAAATAAGTATGAGATCCCTACACTTAATTATGTTATTTAAACCTGTAGGTTACATGTTGATGATATGTTTGAAGAAATGTCTGTCATGTCTAGTAGGGGTCTAATGATGATCTTATTCATATTATTTCTTTTGCATCATTGTTTCCTTGCATCCTTACTAATTCTAAGTGATTTTTCCATTCTGGGCAGTGTCCCGGGATCTGGGATGAAAAAGGTTGCTCAAATCCTAGAATACTAGCATTAGTGCTGAGACTAACTCACCTGGGCAGTGTTTGGGAAGCATTATAAAGCACTTGGGTAGTATCTGGGGAGTGTTATTCTTGAAACTAACTCACTTGGGTAGTGTCTAGGGAGCACTACCCTGCCCTTATGTCTCTCAAACAACAGTGGGACCCAGGGATAATCAGTCTGAGTGGCTGACTTGTATTCCGAAGGTTATTTGGATGAAGTTGGATGACTATATGTGATGTTCTATCGATTTCATTTCCTTAAAGTCACCAAAAAGGTTGAATCTTATCATAGTGGCCTCTCGTCGCATGTTTACCCCGGTTGGCCGATTGCTTGGGTATATGTGGGAGGAGGGTGTTATAGTGTGGTATGAGGTTAAATCTTCTCATAGTGGCCTCTTGTCGAATGTTTACCCTGACTAGGTGGTTTCTTGGGTAGATGTGGGAGGAGGGTGTTACAGAGTGGTAGCAAAGCATGGTTCAACTCTCGGATTGAATGGGTTGAATGTTTGTTGGTCATGCATGCATGTCAGTGGCATGTGCATCTCTTACACTTACATACTTGTTGCATTTTCTTGATGATGGATTGGAGTTGTAGTATGGTTATCATGGAGAATTTGATATTGATTTCATCAAATGTATTTGAAATAAGTATGTGACTGACGGTATATGGTTATTTGTCACTTACATATTGATTTTATGTCGCCTACTTACATCCTTGTATGTTAGGTTACATTTTGAATATTTTGATTACATGCATCAGTCTTGTAGGTTGATTACAAGAATTGATCGATTATGTTTGACTACATGCATTTATGCATATTTGTAGTTGATTAGGCATTTCTTATGCATGTTGTCGGTTGCATGTAGCAATGTGTACAAGGGAGTAATGGTTGTTGTCATGCATGAGGTCATGATTTGTGTAGTTGATATGGTCATGCATTGATGACTGAACTCTAGCTAGAATGGTGTATACATGGTTTTGTGCTCATGTGTTATATGTATATATGTAGTTGTTATGCATGTATGGTCTTGGTTATAGTTATGCATGAATAGTAGGTAAAAAATGCCTTATGAAGTCATTGTATGAAATTTAGGTCATCATGATGCTATTGGTTATTATGATGCTAATGAGCTAGTTGAGATAGAGCAAGGGATGCAGATCATCATAATGAGGTTGCAACATTAGACTTTGGGATAAGAGCAGATCGTCATACAGGTAGTGTATGTTTGACATGCAGGTATGTAAGTTAAGGATTATTATATGCATTAGGGTTATATACATTAGGTTTATGAACATGTATTTGATGTTATGGTTACATTGATGATAGATGCTAGATGATTAGTGTGGTTATATGCACATGTGTCAGATAGTCAAGAATGATAGTAGCCTGTAGTTGTATGCATTGCTATTGTTGTTTTATATTAGATAGCATGATGATTATGTTGTACATTTTTTATGAGTATGATATATAGCTTATTGTTGTTATATTGTATTAGCTTGACGATTAGGGTCATTTCATTGAGATATTGATGTTATAATTTGGATTGGTCATATGCATGATGGCTATGTTCATTTCCTTGAAGATCTTGATGTTATATGTATTGTGTTAACCTTGTTTGACCTATTCAGATGGTTATGGTTGCGATATTCAGGTATGAACCGACATATGTGTGAGATGGTGTCATACTAATCTAGATTGACTTTGCATATATGTGTGAGTTTATGATGTGAACATGTTAGTTAGATATTGTTACGGATATCATTATCTTATGAGTTCTTGAGATGATGTGTTGTAAAATTATATCATGCTTACTAGATTGATTGTGCAGACAATATCACCTCCCCTAAGACACTTTAAGGTATCAGTTGCTTATGTCATATATTTGGTGCTTGAATATTGATTATGTCATCTAGTTGATTTATTTAACATGGTATGAATGTTTGATGAATTGCATAATATGAGTATGTGTTCAAATGGTTTTGTTTTAAGATGATTGTACTAAAATATATGTGTTGAGACAATTGATATGTACTTGAGTATAGTAGGTGATAGTTGTAGTATTATGACTAATGACTATGAGTTGACTATGTATTATGACATGATGGTTAGTCTTGGTAAAGGTTGATTTCAAATTCATAGATATGATTATCTTGATATTTGGAACATGTGGTTGACATGTGTGAGCAATTTAAGGGTAACATGCTTGGTATTAGCATGACAAGGCAATAGTTGGCGTGTCTATATAACTTACAGTTGGGTGGTGTGACAACATATAGTAAGCATTGATTCCAACAAGGTAAAAAGGTAAAATAAAGGAATTGGGCAAGAATTCCTTTGGCTAAGTTTGGAAACCCTAATTTCGAACGAATGAGTGCTTTGCACATAGGAAGTATTCTTAACCTTGATTTTATTTTCCATTATGTGGATATGTGCTATAGTGGTGAACATGTACTTGATAGGTATATTAGCTAGTGTTTAGCTACAAGTGGATCTGTTAAAGGATTGGAGTCCCTTGAGAGATGGCGTGGATTTGTTCAGTTGCAAGCAACATGCTTGGAACAATAAGATGAGGTAACTAGTGTATTGTTATGCTTAATTATACATTGACAATTATGTGTTTATGGTATCATGGTGTAGGGAGTTGCATGGAAAGACATGTTTCCATGAAATCTTGAAGATGGCTTAGGTTGTGCTTTCCTTGGGAACCATGGGGATTGAATCATGGTGTTTAGTGTTAGTCTTGTGCTTTTGGTCTTTTGATCTTGATTTCCAGTTTTGTTTATGTTTGGTGCAAGGCCTTGCCATTATGGTTGTGGTGTCGTATTGTTGTTATTGGTTTTCATGATTTTCTTCTTGTTTATTTCTTGGCTTTCCTTTTATGTTTTGAGTCTGGGGAATTGATTGGGAAAGATGAAAGTTGATGGAGCTCAGGGAGAGATGTATGGTACCTGAAAGGTAATGTAAGACCTAGATGAAGCTCTGTGCATGAGTAAGCGTAGTGGAAGGTAAGACTATGACAGTTGGTTGGACTGGTTGGGTCCATTGTGGTAAATGGACAGTAGTAGTGTAGGCACAAGAAATGTAACTAGAAAAGGTAGAGTAAATGGATCAGAGGTGTCATATGCTTTGGCTATGTTGGGAATGGGTGCTCTCAATGCATGTGCATAAATAAGGAAGTTACCTTAACCTAAACCTTATGTTATCTGGTAATTATGTTATGATCATGATTACGTTGATGTTTATATATGTATACATGTATGTATGCATGTTGTTGTTTGACAAGATCATGACTGTTTTATGGTAATGTTTATATATGTATGTATGTATCCATTTATCTATGTTATTGTCTGACAGGGTTGTTAGGGATCATTCTTGTGGAGGAATGATTTCTTATGCAGGAGAACGACATGAAGAGGTTCCCGGTCTTACGAGGAATCAATTGGGAAGAGTAGTCATGACAAATACACGAGGTCAGTATCATGTGGTCAGTATTATGCCTATGTTTATGTTATGATAGGTAATTTTGAAGGATACATCAACAAATTGAAAGAAGTGTGGTATGCGGCAAGTTGGGACAAGCATGGGTAAGACACCAGAAGCAAGGTTTCTTGGTAAGGGCAGTGTGGTTTCGGAAGTGTTGCAGTATCGTTGTGCACAAGTTGTATATGTTGTACATGTTGCATTTGTGATGATTGTGTGCATACAATATTGAGCATATGTAGTGTGTGTACATGTTGTTGTTAGTATAGATAATGTTGTATGAATGGTTCATATTTAGCATTGGGTATATATGATGCTATGTACATGTTGGATATACAACATTGTCTACATATAGTACTGTGTGCATGATGGATATGTGGTGTTGTATGCATATGGTTCTCTATGCGTGTTGGATATGTGGTGTTGTGTACAAATGATGCTTTGTACATGTTGGATATGCAGTGCTATGTATAAGTGGTGTTGCATGCATGTGGTACATTAGTACTATGTACATATGGTGTGGTGTGCATGATTGTATAAGTGGTGTCATGTGTGTGTGGTGCTGTGTACATATTGTGCAAGGGGTGTTATGTGCATGTGGTGCTACGTACATGTCGTGCATGTAGCGTTGCGTACATGTGGTATCGCGTACATGTCATGCATGTGGTACTGTGTACATGTGCTATTGTGTATGCATTGTATAGTGGTGCAGTGTACATGTGGCGTTGCTTACACGTTGTGTAGGTGGTGTCATGTACATGTGATGTTATGCACATGTTGTGCAGGAGGTTTGGTGTACCAGTGGTACTATGTACATGTTGTACATATGGTGTTGGTGTACATGTGGTACTGTGTGCATGTCATCCATGATGTGTTATGAGCATGCGGTATTATGTATGTAAATTGTGTAGTCATGGTATCCTGACATAGGCATTCATTGTGTTGCACCCTAGACACGTATTTTCGTTAGGTTGTACATCAGGTGTAGGTGCATGTATGTGTTATACACAAGATGCAGGAATATGTATTGGGTTGTGTCGTACACTGGGTGTAGGTGTATGTGTTGTATGTCAGGTGTAGATGCATGTGTTGCATGGAGTTGTATGTCATATGTGGTCGTATGTGTGTGATGCACACTATGCGTATGTGCACAAGGTTGAGGAGAAGGCATTGGATGTTTGTCAGGTGTGGCAACCAATCCAATGTGTGTATAGAAAGAAGAAAGGTAGGGTAAGGATCGATGAAGGATAAGTACTGGTATTGTATTTTGGTTTTATTATGCATGTGATTTATGATTTTGATAGTTATGTTTGAGCTAACCTGATGTGATATTTTTATGCATGTTGATTTGGTCAAATATGCTAGTTTGACTTGTTGTGATATGAAGCGAACATGATTGCAAATGTACCCTATTGATGAGCTACCAATGAGGTATGATGTGAAATTATTTTAATTTATTTTAAAAATGATGGAAGCTATGTGTGTGGTATAGGAATCATGAACATGCCCGACCGGGTGGCTAAAATCAACTATAAGAATTAACAGTTTGATATGGTGGTTTGGTGGTTTCTTTATGATGGTTTACTATTTTCTTTATGTTGGTTTAGTATATGATTTATGGTGATTGATATATGCTTTATGATGGTTGATATATGCTTTGTGATGATTTGATATATGATTTATGTTGGTCGATACATGCTATATGATGTTAGTGTATGATTGATATATGTTTGCTATATGATTTAGCATATGTTTTGGTATATATATTTTGATGAGGTTGTTATATGTACACCCTTGTATGGATGTAAATATCATAACGAGCTATGTTATAAAGCTCCACTATGTGGTATGTTGTCATGTTTTCATGATGTTATGTCTTGAGCAGATCTTTCATTGTAAATACTGCATTGAGCTAGGTTATAAAGCTCCATAAGCAATGTGTGTTCTTTCAGTAGGTTGCTGAGGTATATGTGTGGTTTAACACCGTGGATGGTGTCCCCCAAGGGGGAGGGTTCTGTAATAACCCCGGTGTAAATTCCATGCAATAAATGTTGAAAACAATAACCACAGATGACTAGGACACATATTCCAAGGTAAATGGTGAGAAAAACATCCTAGTGGGTTTTCATTTGGTTGTTTATGGCTGAGGAAATTGGCAAAGGCTATGGCTAAGGAATTAAAGAGGAAAAAAGGTATTTTGGCACATTTATTTATGAAAATAATGGAAATTAGGAGAAAAGGAAGGTGAAAGGTCACATGTTGCATGTGAGGAGGTGTTAGCACTCCAAGAAACTCTCGTAGGTTGTAGATCAGAGATGCTTGGTAACATATAGTCTTCAATATTATTCTCTGAACTATTGGAATAAATGAGGGTTTGGATCAAGTTAGATAACCCTTTTAGCTCTATTCTCACTCAAGACATGCATGAACACCCTCAACAACACAAGGATTTAGACCACTAATGCTCAATAGTTTGTAGATTTAATGAATAGATGGAGAATACTGGTAGTACTAGCAGATTGCATACATGAACATAGATGAATGGCTAGATATAGGCATCAAATGAACTTACTTACTATACTGGTAGATGCATATATAATAACACATATAAATAGCTAGCTACATGCAGCAAAGAAGCTTGCTAATCTAATTATCAAAGCAGAGATAAGATGACAGTTATTTGGCCTTAAACACACAGAAAGCCTGAACAAATTGTTCAAGTGCAAGAGTAGAACAACATAAAGAGGATGGACATTGAACATCTAATGGCAAAAGAAGCTTATATTGCTTAGAATGAAGATGAGAATCTTGAATGAACAGAGGAGGAATAATCTCCAAAAGTTGAACCTCTATTACATCTTACTAACAACTATTTATAGCCTGTTTCCAATGATCTTAAGCCTTTTGAGGCTTCAGGGGTCTTAATCTGCCTAATATGCACTGTTAACTGATTCTATACCTTCTAGGTAACCATGGCTCGACAGTTTTCCTCTTTTGACAGAGGGATAACTGCATTCAGATATTTTGGGCAGTTGTTATGCTGTCTGGGAGCTTTCTCGGGCTAGAGATGCCCCATAATGTTTGTTAGGATGGTTGTTGTGCTGGCAGGACTGTTGATGTGGTTGTTGTGTTGTTGGAGCTCCCTGAACTTGTTTGATTTGGCTGTGTGGCGCGTTGTGGCTCCATGATTGCTGCTCGGCCTCTGTCTCCCAGCAGTTATTTCTCAACAACTGTCTCCTGGGCACTGTTATACAGTGAAATAGGTCTTGGGGCCTTTGAAACCCCTCTAAAATGTAGACAGTGACTGGTCTTTGTTTAATACAGAAAAATGATGAAATACTGTGAACTCCCGCCTTCTCTGTGTATTTTGGAAATACATGAAAAATACTGAAGAAACAGGAAAAATCGGCCTTGGCAGACTTGAAAAGTCTTCAAACATGGCATATATATCTATCAGGTTTTCCCTTTGGGTCACTGTCGCAAGTCACATGTGGGCTAGTCCTTTTGTTCCCTTTGTATTTTGAAATAGCCGAAAAACACGGGAAATACATGAAAAAATATTTTTGGGCAGACTTCAAATTCCCTATATTCCACCTCCCGGACCCTTTCGGGTCCGGGCTTCATCGCTATCGGTGCTGCCAGGCTTCCTTTGTATTTCGTTAAAATAACGAAAATACGATAAAAACATTGAAAAATGCTTGGGCGCAGACCTCAAATATTATAGAATATTGTTCATAATGTCATCGGGTCCGGCCTTATTGCATCGCACATAGGAATATGTAAAGGCCCTGTCCCTTGGGTCAGCACTGATGCGATATTGTGATGCGATCTGATCACAATCGCATATCGATACTCCCATGGGCCATTTAAAAAGTGCTCTATACTATCTCCAATACGACCCGCCGATGAGATTAGCCTTTTAGATCTAGGATGTTGATCGGACATATCTAATGGCTGTTGTGCAACCACTGTTTAAGTCTGTGCCTGTGGGTTTTTTGACTGTTTTAAGGTGTTTTATCATCCCGATAGTGTATTTTCACCCATCCAAGGGCTTTTCCTCCTTCGAATTTTTTTATTATTTTTTAACGATCCTTAAGAGGATTTTGAAGAATCCAAGGGCACACTTGAATCGTTTGGCATGATCTTTAAGCACACTTGAAGACTTTAGGGCAATTTTAGATCCATTTTTGGGCCATTTGCCTCCAAGGCTAACACTGGCTCTTTCTGGGGATGAAATCCTCCCTATGAGGTTTCAAGAATCACAGATCAATGCCTTTCCTGTAAAACCAAAATTAAATCTTCCTTTTAGTGTTCGATTAGGCATGGAGTCTTTTTAGCATGAAAAATAAAAATTGAAAGAAAAAAATATTTACAATACCAAGGCTTTAAGGCCTTAAATGAAATAAAGTTTTAAGAACCGCCCATTTACTGGGCTACCAAAGGTATCTCCTCCTTCCAGACTGTGCAGAATGAATGTATTGTTCTACTGAACTTGAGCGATGACAAAAGGACCTGTCCATAAGGAGTCAAACTTGCCATGATTACCCCTCTTTTCTTTAAATGCATCCCATTTAAGAACCCAATCACCAACTTGGAAATTGTCCACTTTTTCCTTCTTGTCAAAGGTTTCTTTGATTGCCTTCTAATGAGCTTTTGATTTCTCAACCAGCTGCTCTCTTATCTACTGTAGTTCAACCAAATTATTCATTCTTCTTACCATGTCATTCTCTTCCTCTTGTTCTTCTTGCAAGAATTTAGCCACAGGGAGAATTAGCTGGATATATAAAACAACATTAGCACCATAAACCAATTTGAATGGAGAATTTCCTATGGATTTTTTGATGGTAACTCTGTCAGTCCATAGTGCAAATTTCAACATGGAATCCTAGTTCTTTTTGTTGTCCTCTAACATATTTTTGATGACCCTTATCAGACTTTTGTTAGATGATTCTGCTAGGCCATTCCCTTGAGGATAATATGAGGTAGAATGCACCACTTGAATGCTCTTGGATTCAGTCATGTCTACAAATTCTTTTGCTTTGAATGATGCTACATTATGAGTGACTAGTTTGGTTGGGAAACTAAATCTAGTGAAAATATTCTCATTTAAGAACTTTATGACAACTTGATGATTTTAATTCTTAGTAGGTATAGCCTCAATCCACTTGGTGAAATAATCAGTGGCTACTAATATCCATTTGTGTTGGCCACTGGAATGTGGGTTTATTTCACATATAAAGTCTAAGCCACACTGCTGGAAAGGACCATTTACATGTATTGGATTTAAAGGCAGAGATTTTAGCTGTTGTCTTCCTGCAAAACCTATGGCACTTGTTGGTGGGCTCTAGTCTTGCAGCAATAATGTTGCAAATCCCGGGGCTTCTTACTTCACTTTTATCAACCTGGTAGTTCATAACAAACTTGTAAGAGATGGTGTTGTATGCACAAGTACTAGTTCCTACTGCAGGATGTCACTTGGTCAGCTAGCACAAGATCGCTAGGAGCTCAAGCCAACTTCTATGAATTCTAGAAGAAGCTTTAAATGTGATGAAAGAAAGCTAACTCTACAGAGGCTATTCTACTTGCAAAAAGAGAGAGAAGACTGAAATGTGCAGTAAACCTAGCAAACCCTAATTTACCGACTAACCCTACTTTTGCAAGAAGAGAGGTGAAAATCTAGGAAAGGAGTGCCATTACCTACTGAGGAAGTAAACTACAACTATTCAAGCAATTTATAGAAGGCAATGAGGAAAAATTGTCTTTTTTGGATTTTTATGTATTTTATGTGAAATTGTTGTGCATGTAACTTATTCGTTTGTGGATGTGGTAGTGATTAGGCGGTGATGGAGGGTGACATTGGGATTTGTAGAGGTGTAGGAAGGTGTGGAGGGGTCCTAAGAGGCCTCTGGCAACCTTTTGGAGCCTTTGCCTGCAATTGGACTTCAAAAATTCACTTACAGGAAATTCTATAGGAGGCTGCAAGCAATCTACAGGAGGATCTACAGGAGGGTGCCGAGGGCTGTTTTAGAGGTTTTAAAGGTGGAAAAGGGTAGCAGAAGAATATAGGGATGTGTTAAGGTGTCTGAAGTTCATCAAGGATGATTGGGATAGAAAATGATGGTTGGATTTGTTCAAGAGACGAGAGGAAAGCTTATGAGAAAAGTGTAGAAATTAGGGAATATTTGTGAAGGGCTAGGAATGACCTATGAAACATGTAGAAAAAGAGATGGTGATGGCTGATTTATTGAATTATTTTGAGTAGATATGTACTGCAAGAGAGATGCAAATCAAACACTGAAACTGAGCAAGAAAAGAGCCAACTGTACCAAAAAACAGAACTATATCTCATGTTGACCTAAATTCTGATCCAGGAAAATAAAACGCTGAACAATGCTATATGGGAAGGAAAGGATGGAAAGATATTTGTTGCAAAAATAGAAATGAGCATGGCAAAATGGATATGAAGCAAATCATTAACCTCTAAATCAAATTGTAACACTAGAAATTGCATGGAAGAAGTAAAACTATGTTTTTATAGCAACAAGCATACCTTGACCTCAGTTCATGGTCCCAAAGGGAGGAAAGGAGGTCAAGGAATGGTTGATGGCCTTTTTTAATCTTTCCCTTACCACTATTTAACCTACTTTAGCAACTGAAATGGAAACAGCTTATGTCAATCACCAAAAAGCAACCTATTTTACTAAGGAAGAAATTTATCCAACAACAACTAATTCATGAACTGCAACAAAACATATAAGTACAAAAAAAGAGGTGTTGGGAATCTTGGGTTGGGCCCTAAACCAAGAGCTTCAGCCCCGTGGAAGAACTTAGTTCTAGCTCAGAAAATATTTCATCTCCATTATCAAAATAATAGTCACATTACATAAAACTGTTCACAAATGTAAGCTCGAAATGAGCTGAGCAAGAACTGCAACAAAAGTGCGAAAATTTGACTAACATCCAACTAACTTACTAAGGACCTAAGCCCCCCTATTTATACAACTGGAGCCTCAACAGTTGTCCTAAAATCAAGGAGGCTTGGCTCCCAAGACTAGAGATAGACAACAGTTCTTCTTCACTTGCTCGGCTGCCCTTTTGATGCATTGATGTGGTTGCTTATGCTCTAAGCCTTCTGAAGGAGGATTCAAAGTAGAGGGTCATAAATGAGGGGGGCATCCTCCTACAAATCCTCTCCCTTGTTTTCCTTGAATATTGGTTGCCAAATTCTCATTAAACCTCTGACTTTGTCTCAAAATTGATCAAAAATCTGCATAAAGCACATATTAGACTTCATGGCATAATGACTAACCCAATTCACTATATTAGCATAAATATAATAAAAAACAAGCAATAAATTAATGTGAATGGTGGATTAAGCTGAGTTAGGAGGCAAAATGAGCCCATATAATTACTCATTTATGGGGCTCATCATCACCCCCCTATTGAATGTGTTGCTCATCCTCTGAGCAACTAGTCCATCTCTTCATCTTTGATGGCCCTGATGGCCTCCCTGACATCCCATGCTTCTGATGTGAGATACTCTTCCCTATCATGGAATCTAGCCTTTCTGTCCACCTCCTCCCACTACTTTTTTTCTTCTCCCTCTTTTTTTGCCCTATAGCAGTCGTAGCAACAGTGGGGGACTCAATTTAAGTCTAATCCAATTGGCCTTCAAACTTTGCATAGAGTGCTTGTACAGTGGCACTCTCCTCAATGCTTCTTCCATCCCATTTTGGGAGTGATACTCCCTGATCTGTAGGTTGTGTGGTAGTGTGTTCCACCTTCTCATATAGGCATGAATGCAGTCATCTCCAAGCAATCTTTCCATGTCCTCAAAATGTGCAATAGCTTGGGCCTGATCAGTGATGTACTTAGGGGCCCTTTGAGGATCAACTACAAGCAGCTGGTGTGTGCTAATGAGAGCCATAGGGTTTGATGGTTCTGCTCTAATCATCAGGGGCTCATTTTGTTCTTTTTCCATCAACTTCTTGATTTCTGTGGCCCTTTTCTCCTCATGACTCATCCATGATGCCATGGCCATCAGCTGCAAGTCCCCTAACCTAGCATTGGGGTCCCATAGGTTCATATCAGTGAGGGCCATGTTATGTAAATAAAACTCTGCCAATTTTGCCTTGTCTTCTGCTGAACTGTGGTCACATAGGTCCATGAACTGTCTATAATCCTTAAAAGGAATGGTGCCTCTCTATGCCAGAGTCTTGATCTGGAACTGTAGCCACTGGTCTTTGAGGTATACTCCATATGATTTGGTTAGTTGTCTACGCTGTAGTGCCTCCATATCCCAGTTGGCCATGCATAATAGTTGTGGTTCCATTTCTTGCAGTTGTTTCCTTAACATTTCATTTTTTGCTTCCAAGTGAGATCTTTTGATTGCTTCTGTATGTCTTACAATGCTCAATTCCTTACTCATCTCTCTCAACTTGTTCTCCATGTGTCCAATGTCCTCCACCCCTTTAGAGTTGGTGATCTACATCCATCTATGGCTCCTTACCCTTTCTTTTTCCAGTTCAAAGAAAAGCGGGATTGTGAATTTCTGCGGAATAATTTTTCCCCCTTCAAGAAGGTTGTAATAGGAGCCTAAACTAGGTTGGGGATCAGGTTCTAGTATCTATGCTGCCTCATCCTTCCCTTTGGTTTGCTGTTCTGCGATTTTCTCAAGTTTCTCAGTCTCCTGTAGCTTTGTTAGGGTCTCATGTAGAGTAGTTTGTGCCTCTTGTAGGACTTCTTTTGAGTCCTGTAGTTTTATTCTCTCCTTCCAAGTGGAAGATCTAGGGCTACCTCTTTTATAAGTGATGGGGGTTTTCGAAGGTGATTCTTCCCCTTTGACAGTAGGGAAATCTTCAATGATGATAGGCTCTTTTGAGGGTGGCTGTGGCTTCCTTGTTTTTATTCTTGTACTTTTTCGAGCCCTGAAATACATTGATGGTTGCCCTTTTCTCTTTTGTTTGGGCTTAACTTGGGTGCTGAGTACAGCAAGAATAGCTGCTGCTTCACTTTCTAGTGTCTCAGGAGACACTTCTGTCTTCTTTACCCCTTTTTCTTCTTCTTTTGTCTTTTTTGCCTCTACTAGTTTTGTCTCCTCTAGCTCTGTTTGGATTTTCTTCTCATCTTGTTTAGTTTCTACCTTCTCCACTTTAGTCTTCTTCTTCTCTGATTTAGTCTTTTTCTTCTCTAATTTAGTCTTTCTCTCTTCTATCCTAGGTTCCTTCTTCTCTACTTTGTTCTTTCCCTTCTCTATTTCAGGTTTTCCCTTCTCTGTTTTGGTCTTTTTCTTCCCTATTTCCGGTTCTTCCTTATCTGTGTTAGTGTCTTCTTCCTCTGTTTTGGTTTCCTCCTCATCTTCAGAAGGATTGAGGTCATATGTGAGGGTTCTTATATCATCCTCTCTTGTCATATTTTTGAAAATCTCCCGGGATATGGGGATTGTGAAGGTGTGGAGGGTTTCTTCCACCAGCAATTTAATTAGTCTGTGGCAAGCCAATTGGTCTGGATCTCCTGCCTTCAATTTGATACTGGAATCTATAAGGGACTGTAGGAGAAAATAGGGAGTACTAAGTTTGTTGGGTGTGTGAATATCCATGCCATATCACAGCTCATGCAGAAGTCTAAAATGGTAACCATGAACTATGCTATATCTCCCTTCATAGGAAATGTACTTGATAATTTGGTAACTGACCTCATCCCAAGGGTAAGGTATGCTTGTTCTCCTTATGCCATTTTTGTCCTCTATAGGATGCTCATTTGGTTGGAAGAAGGTTTTCTTGGCAACTTGACCCAGTGGCTTTTCTTCTTTGCTCCAGGGTAGTCCAAGTGGAGGACTAGTAACCCTACTAATAAACTTTGGGGTGATTTCCATGGTGAGACCCTCGAAAGTAGCAGTGACATGGGTCTTTGAGTGGGGTAGCAAGGAAAGGGAAAACTCCTGAGTCACTTCCTCATCATACCCTTGAAGTTTTTCGAAAAATGGCATCCAATTGGCTCTGGTAAAAATGGCTACTACCTCAGGATGTTCATGGAGCCTGACTAAATTTAGGGGTTCCTTCCTCATGAATCCCCCTGTCATCATGCTTATAATCTTCTGGAATACCTCAGGTGGAGAAGGAGACAACAATTTTTCAAAACAGGAAATAGAGAAAAGCACTGTGTTTTTCTTTATGAAACAGGCAGACTTTTTTTTTCTAATGCAATTTCTCCTCTTCAGGCTTAATTCTTCCCTAAAATTACATCGTTCCCTATATATGTGAGTACCCAAGGTGGAGAAGGAGACAACACTTCTTTCGCAGAAATAGGAAACAGATGAAAACTGTGATTTTTTAGGAAACAGGCAGACTTTTGAATGCAATTCCTCTCCTTTTTTAGGCTTAATCCTTCCTTAAAATTGCATCACTCCTTGTATATATGAATATGAAAAAAGGTTTTGTACCGAGCCTACCTCTTCAAGTTCAAATTTGAATAAAAACCCCGTGTTCTCTTCTGTAAAACTACTTAATGGCCCTCCTGTAGAAATGGCTGGAGGTTCTCCTATAGAACTATTACTGCTCCTGTAGAACCCGATGAGAGGAAGATTTCTGAAAATGACAGAGAGTGATGGTTTCGAACCTCTAGAGGTAGTATGGAGCTCACTGCAGCCGCAGGGATGATGATAAAATGGAAAAAAAGGTGGTGAATAAGTTCGAGGAGTACTTATGTTCACTCGAGATATTTCCGGCGATGATGTGAGGTGGCGAAAAGGGTATGTTGCCATTATTTGGACCGTTGGTCCCCACTGTGGTGTCATCATGAGTCTTCATGCCTTCTACCCACAATCACCTCCCATCATTTGCGTTGGAGTTCAAACATCCACCACTACCTGTCTTTTTGGATTTTTTGTGAGTTGACTAGACACACGTGTGGTGTGATCTCCGGATGAGCACAGTTGAACTAGATGAGGGTGGCCAGTTAACTGGCCACCTTTCCAGTTTAATCCCAACCATTCCATTTGTTCATGCAGTTTTCAAATTATACAGATGCAAATAGAGGAGAGGGTTAGACACTTACCTGTAGGTCGAATGCTCGTGCTACAGTGCTGCTAGGTTCTGTTGTTGCTGCATGCTCGGATTCTAGTGCTGCATGCCTGTATCCCTTCGAATATATGCTTTTTTCTTATTGATATGTGCTCGGTTTCTTTGTACAGGTGCCTTTTAGCTGAATCATACTTTGGTCATCCTCTGCATTCCTGTGGCTGCACCTCTTTCGCTGTTGGAGCTTGATTTTAAGGGTATCAACTATTATAGGAAATCCTACAGGAACTCATGTAGCTGCTTCTCCCTCTAAAATTTTTAGCTGATGCTTGTGCTGGGAGCTATGAGGATGCTACTAAGGATTCTAATAGTAATGGAGAGGGATTTGGTAAGCTACAGGTGAGTTTCTAAGGTGTTGTTCTTTTTATTTCCTTTATTTTTTAAAAACTGGTTTCTGTGTTTTTTCTGTAGGAAGGAAAGAAATCGATGGAAATGAGGTGGCGTAGGTGTGGGATGGAGGGTTAGGATGGTGGATAGCTATAGAATGGCCTACAAGCTCTCTATGAAAATTCCTAGCTCTTCAACTATTTTTTAAACTTAATTTCGAGCTCCCTGTGATTTCTATAGGAGTCTCCTGTAGAACTCATAGGGCTTCCTGTAGGATGCACAGTCTTTAGAAAAAAACACAGATAGGTGGAGAAAAAATCAGAAATGATGGAGAAGATTATAGAGGATGTGTAATAGGTTTTGTGGCATGTCCCCTTGCTTCCTGTGGTCCATTTGTAACCTGAAATGCATTTTAAAAGTCAATTTATTCTTCCTTTTTTATCTTTTTTTTTTTTGTTTTTTTGTTTTTTTTGTTTTTAAAAGACAACTAGGGTGCCTCCAGGAGGATTTCACCCTATTTGCTTGCCCTGGGCACCTCCAAGGGAGGTTTTCACCCAGGGATCTTATTCTCTCTTTTTTTGTTTTTGTCATCACTGGGCCACCTCAAAAGAGTTTTCAACCCAATGATGGGACTCAAGAACCTCATAAAGGTTTTCACCTGAGCCGTTATTATTTTTCTCATTTTTTTTTTTTTTTTATTTTATTTTATTTTATTTTATTTTTTATTTATTATTTTTTATTTATTTATTTATTTTTTTTTTTTTTTTTTTTTTTTTTCAGTGAGTGGGTGGAGTGGAGGCTGAGACTTGCTCCACTACCAACATTGTTTTATTTATATCTTCTATGAATTCTCGCTTGGAGAGGGGCCTCTTGTAAATTTTTAACCTATGGCGATTGACAAGCATGGGGATGGCTTCCTCATCAAAGGTTCTGATCAGAACTGAACCATTGTCATTGCATTTTTCTACAGTGTAGGGTCCCAACTATCTTGTCCTCAGCTTGCCCTTGAAATCTTTATACCTTGAGTCATAGAGTAGCGCCCAATCGCCTTCTTGGAATTGCTTCTCCTTGATATTTTTGTCATGCCATATATTCCTCTGAAGCTAGATTACCTCTGTGTGAAGAAGGGCCTGCAATCTTTGTTCATCCAATCCATTGAGCTGGAGTAACCTTTCCCTTTGTGCATGGCTGAGATCTAGGTCTAGCTGAGCTGCCATCCTTAGTGTATTGTATTCAAATTCTATTGACAGTAAAGCCTTCTTCCCATAGACCAGTTCATAGGGTGTGAACCCTATGGTGGTCTTCCATGTGGTGTTGTAGGCCCAGGTGGCCTCAACTAATCTATCTACCCAATCTTTTCTGTTGCTGCTCACTACCTTGGTTAGAATTCCTTCCAAAGCTCTATTAGTGACTTCCACCTGTCCTTTTGCTTTTGGATGGTAAGGGGTGGAAGTTCTGTGCTTGACTTTATGATGTGTGAGCAGGTCTTGAACTAGATTGGAAGTGAAATGACTGCCTTGATCTATAACCAGTTGTCTTGGATACCCGAACTTATAGAAGATGTTCTCTCTTAAAAACTTAGTTACTTTTTCTTCTGTTGTTGCCTTGATTGTGTTTGTCTCTGCCCATTTTGTTAGATAATTGGTGCACACAATGATGTATTGTTTCTGTTTTTAAGGAGGGTTGATAGGACCCACAAAGTCCATGCCCCACTTCTCAAATGGCTCAAAAGTCACTTGAGGCTGCATGGGCATCTCATCCTTTCGAGTAGGTTTCCCAATCCTTTGGCACTGATCACAATGGCTAATATATCTCTTCACATCTTGATGAAGAGTGGGCCAATAGTAACCTGCTTGCAGAATTTTGAAGGCAGTCCTCTTTGCTGCAAAATGGCCTTCACAAGGCCCGTCATGACAGGTCAAGAGAATGCCAAAAACTTCCTCCTCCTTGACACATCTTCTCAAAATCTTATCTGGGCCAAGATTGAAGAGATTTCCCCCAATCTAGGTGAAAGGGGTGCTTTTTCTCACAATCTTGCTCTTCTCTTTTGAGGACAGGTGTGGTGAGAATTGTGCTGAAACCAAGTAATTTGCTATATCAACAAACCATGGGGAGAGTACTGAGATAGCAAATAGATGCTCATCGGGCATTTGATCATCCACCATTCCTTCCTCACCTGTAGGCAAATTTACTTTAGACAAAAAGTCTGCAACAACATTTTCATTACCAGGCTTATCAACAATGGTTAAGTCAAACTGCTGCAATAAAAGCAACCATCTAATAATGCGAGAATTTACATCTAGTTTGTTCATTAGATACGTAATTGTAGCATGATCAGTGTGTACAAAAGTTTGATAAATTGTGATGTAATGTCTTAATTTATTTAAAGAGCGTACTACAACTAGGAGTTCTTTCTCGGTTACTGTGTAGTTTAACTCTACCTTTGACAAATTTTTACTTATAAAGTATATGGCATAAGGTAACTTTTCATCAACTTGCCCTAAGACTGCTCCTATTGCTTTGTTTGAGGCATCTGTGCGAATGTGGAAAGGTAGGGCCCAGTTTGGGTCTCTTAAAATTGGGGCGGTCATAAGTTTACTTTTCAAGGTATCTAGGGCTTCTTGACAAGTTTCAGTCCATATGAACTCAACATCTTTTCCCAAAAGACCAAACAATAGAGAGGCTAACTTACTGAAATCTTTAATGAATCTTCTGTAATATCCGCTAAGCCTAGGAAACTTCAGACATCTCTCACCTTTTGAGGAGGTGGGACCCTTTGGATGATGGAAATTTTGTTGGGGTCCACCTGCAATCCTTGTTAAGATATTGCATGACCTAGCACGGTCCCTTCAGTCATCAAGAATTCACATTTTTCCGGACTGAGGGACAGGTTCATTTCGATACAGTTGTCTAAAAATTTTCCTAGGCTATATAAAGCTTACTGGAAGTTAGAACCATAAGGAGTAAAATCATCCATATATATTTCCACTGCATCATGAACCATTTCAGAAAATATACTCAATACTGCTCTCTAGAAATTGGCAGGATCATTGCACAAACCAAAAGGAAGGACCCGATATGCAAAGGTAGGCCAAGGACAAGTGAAAGTGGTCTTATCTTGGTCTTCCAGGCTGATTTGGATCTGATTGTACCTGCTAAACCCATCTAGGAAGGAGAAATTTTTTTTCCCTACCAGACCATCTAACACTTGATCTATGAAAGGCAAAGGAAAATGGTCCTTTTTAGTGGCCTTGTTTAGTTCCCAATAATCGACACAGATTCTCCACTTAACATTTTTCTTTGGCACTAACACTAAAGGAGAGACCCATTCACTATCAGAGATGGGGTAGATGAATCCTTCATCCAGTAACTTTTGCAATTCTTCCTTGACAATGTCTTTGAGGGCTGGATTCATCCTCCTTTGAGGCTACCTTACTAGTTTGGAACCTTCCTTAATGTATATGTGATGAGTACAAACTGAAGGGTGCACTCCCTTCATCTCCTTATAACTCCAAGCGAAGGCATATAAATGGTTTCTCAATAAGCTACACAGTTCCTTCTCTTCGGAGGTGGATAGGGATGAGTTAATTTTCAAGGTTCTTTCTGGGCCGAACTCTATGTTTTTAACACAGAGAGAGGTCAGGTTGGCCACAAAAAAATCAGCTAAGGGATTGTCGCGGGTTTCTTTCACTAGATCTTCTAATGGAAACATACTGGCGGGTGGACTCTGAATCAAATTTCCAATGGTATCATCCTCATTTTGTAGTTTCCCACCCATAATAGTTTCTACTGTACATAGAGGTGCAACATAGACTTCATCCTCACCCTCCTCCTCCAATCAGAGAGGTAGATCATGTTCTAGCAAAGGTTGGGTAGGAGGGTATAGGATTAGCTGTTTGGACATATGCTCGTTCTTGATTGTCATGTTTCCAGCTCAAAAGCTCATGTAGGCATTTGCAGTAGCCAACCAGGGTCTTCCCAGGACGATAGGATACCCAATGAGCTTTGCCTTCGGCTGGAGAACTAGGAAATTAGTAGGGTACTCCCAAGAATCAATGGAGACCATCATATCCTCCACAATCCCCTCAGGGGTCATAATGGAGTGGTCTACTAGCTACAGTACTGTCGTGGTCTTTCTCAAGGAGCCTTAGAGTTTGAGCTTGAGCATGGTGTCCTTGGTCATCACATTAATTGCAACTCCCAGATCAATCAAGGTATGTGGGATCATGGTGCCATTGATGTGGACATCAACTACTAGGCTTCTAGGGTCTAAATATTTTAGACAAATTACCTACCCCAACATCAAGTCAGATAGTTCTTCTATCACATTGATGGTTGGGGCATCTCTCTTGTGCCTACCTGGATGCTCGAAGCACTTCTCTTTGATCATCTTATTGTATATGGGTACATCATTTATGGCTTGGAGAAGTGGTATCTTTACACGTAATTGTTTCAATTCTCCCAGAAGTTTAGTTTCTTTTGGGGTAGGTTGGGTTGTCTCGGATAATCTCTCAGGAAAGGGTGGTATTGCTTTCGGTTCACTTTCCTCCTTATCTTCCTCTTCCTCCTTGTGGGGAGGTTGGCTATCTGGGAGAACCTTCCCAAATCGTAGGTTAATCTCCTAAATCTCCATAGCATAGGTTGGGCATGATGGTTCCCCACTATATACTTGCTGAGCCTGTATATTGTTCAGGTTCAGGTTCGGTTGAGTAGGCATTTGGGGTTGCCTTGGTGGAGCAAGAGGCAATGGTTGAGGTTGAGAAGGTGGTGGAGGCAAAAGAGTGGGAGGAGAGTTGTATTGGGGCCTCCACCCCTGAGGAGATGCATTCCATTGAGGCTGTGGCTAAGCATAGGAGTGAAATGAGTGAGTGGCTAGTTGGGCATGATATTGAGATGGATATGACCAAGGAGGAGGTGTGGACCAAGAAGGGTGAGCTGGGGGACCCAAGAAGGTATGGAAGTGGCTTGATTGGGGTTGTAGTATGCCTGAGATGTCCCTTGCATTCCCTGCTGGTATGGTTTAGGTCCATGTGGCCTTCTCTGGTTCATGAAATAGAGTGGTTCAGTGGCTCCCTCGGCCCCTTGATATACTGCTTTAAGTTTAGGCAAGGAAGGGAACTTATCTGTAGAATGATCTTCTTCACAGACTAAACAAAACTCTATAGAGTTCAATGGGCATTCATTCCTAGGATGCCTTTTGGTGCACCTAGGACAAAAAATGGCCAAATCCCTCTCTGCTTCCTCTTGTTTCCTTTTGATATGCAAGGTATCCATTTGCATGGCACGATTCTGCAGCATCTCACTCTTGAAGTCTTCCAGCATGTTTCCAAGTTCACCTTTGAGGGATGAATTGGATGAGGAGGTACTGGCTATGGGTTGACTCCCCCTACCTCTCTTTTTGGTTGCCCTAGAATGGTTTCTAAAAACATTATTTATGTCTTCATAAGGTAGTTGGTAGATGTCTCCCCTAGCCAGCAAATGGAGGATGTCTAGAAGGTCTTCCGGAATTCCTCTGAGCAGGACCAACTTTAGAGATTCGAGGTCAAGTGTGCACCTGACCCTTTTATAACTGAGTTCGAACCTCTCTTCATAATCTTCCAAGGATTCATCACTTCCCATGGTCATTCGAAAGATTTCTTCCTTGGTATCTTTTGACCTATAGTAGTCTCATTATTTGTTATTAAAGGATTGCTGCATCTGAGCCCAAGTTGCAATGATGTTTCCAGGTAACCCCATGAACCAGTGCAATGCTGCATCCTTGAGGGTAGAAGGAAATAGTTTCAACTTCTTCTCATCTTCTGCATAGTCATAGGTTCGACAGATAACAAGAAACTCAAACAGGAAGGTGTCAGGATCTTCTGTAGTCAATCCATGGAAGTGAGGTAGGGCTGAAGGGCTTATGTTCTTCATTTTAGTGTCCCCATTGGTCTCTCGGATGGGGAAGGTACCCTCTACTCTTTCTCTATTCCCCCTAGCATTTATTTTTTCAACCATTGTCTCAGGAGGGATGTTTTCTTCTTCTTCTTCTTCTCCTATAGGTTATTCAAATATCTTTGGTTGTTCACCTAAAGGTTCTTCTAGATCACTACCATCGAAGAAGAGAGAAGGGTGGCTTTGTGATGTGGTGGGGGTGTTGGGTAGGAATTTCCTTGAATTATCTCTGTTCCTATGAGGCATGAAAGGAAATCTCTTTTTGGGTGATTTTTGTGTTTTCTTCTTGTACCTGCAAAACTGAAATTGATTGAACAAACAAATTGCAACTACTGAAATGAACTTGTTGAAAGGAAATTGCAGAATTGAAATGAAAGCAAGGAAATGACTAATTTGGAATGAAAATTGTAGAATTGAAAGGGCTAATCTGCTTTTGCTGAAATGAAAATTGCAGTAAAAGGGCTAATCTACTTTTGCTGAAATGGAAATTGTAGAATTGAAATGAGAGCAAGGAAATGCAGAAATTGGAAGAAACAACTACTCTAATTTTGCTTAAATGAACTGCTTAGTAGAATGTTGCAGTAGAAAATAGAAGAAAAGCAATAATCAGAAAATACTGTTACGCTTCCCTAGAAACGGCGCCAAAAAGTGGTGGGCACCAATATTGTAGCAATAATGATGCAACTCCTGGGGCTTCCTACTTTACTTTTATCAACCCAGTAGTTCGTAACAAACTTGGAAGTGACGGTGCTGTATGCACAAGTACAAGTTCCTACTGCAGGTTGTCACTTGTTCAACTAGCACAAGATCAATAGGAGCTCAAGCCAACTTCTATTAATTCTAGAAGAAGCTTTAAATGTGATGAAAGAAATCCAACTCTACAGAGGCTATTCTACTTGCAGAAAGAGAAAGAAGACTGAAATGTGCAGTAAACCTAGCAAACCCTAATTTACCGACTAACCCTACTTTTGCAAGAAGAGAGGTGAAAATATAGGAAAGGAGTGCCATTACCTACCGAGGAAGTAAACTACACCTATTCAAGCAATTTCTAGAAGGAAATGAGGAAAAATTGTCTTTTTTTTGGATTTTTATATATTTTATGTGAAATTGTTGTGCATGTAACTTATTTGTTTATGGATGTGGCAGTGATTAGGTGGTGATGGAGGGTGACTTTGGGATTTGCAGAGGTTTAAGAAGGTGTGGAGTGGTCTTAAGAGGCCTCTGGTAACCTTCTAGAGGCTTTCCTTGCAATCAGGCTTCAAAAGGTGACTTATAGGAAATTCTATAGGAGGTTGCAGGGGATCTACAAGAGGGTGTCGAGGGCTGTTTTAGAGGTTTTAAAGGTGGGAAAAAGGTGGAAAATGGTAGTTGAAGACTATAGGGATGTGTTAAGGTGTCTGAAGTTCATCAAGGATGATTGGAAAAGAAAATGATGGTTGGATTTGTTCAAGAGACGAGAGGAAAGCTTATGAGAAAAGTACATAAATTAGGGCATATTTGTGAAGGGATGTGAATGACCTATGAAACATATAGCAAAAGAGATGGTGATGGATGCTTTATTGAATTATTTTGAGTAGAGATGTACTGCAAGAGAGCTACAAATCAAACACTAAAACTGAGCAAGAAAAGAACTAACTATACCAAAAAACATAACTATATCTCATGTTGACCTAAATTTTTTTCTAGGAAATGAACAATGCTATATGGGAAGGAAAGCATGGAAAGAGATTTATTGCAGAAAAAAAATGAGCATGGAAAAATGGATCTGAAGCAAAGCATTAACCTCTAAATCAAATTGTAACACTAGAAATTGCATGGAATAAACAAAACTATGTTTTTATGGCAACAAGCAGACCTTGACCTCAGTTCATGGTCCCAAAGGGAGGAAAGGAGGTCAAGGATCTGTTGATGGCCTTTTTTTATCTTTCCCTTACCACTATTTAACCTACTTCAGCAACTGAAATGGAAACATCTTATGTCAATCACCAAAAGGCAACCTATTTTACTAAGGAAGAAATCTATCCAACAACAACTAATTCATGAACTACAACAAAACATACAATTACAAAACAAGAGGTGCTAGGTAGCTTGGGTTGGGCCCTAACCCAAGAGCTTCAACCCCATGGAGGAACTCAGTGGTGGCTCAGAAAATATTTCATCTCCATTATCAAAATAATAGTCACATTACATAAAACTGTTCACAAAAGTAAGCTCGAAATGAGTTGAGCAAGAGCTGCAACAAAAGTGAAAAAAATTGACTAACATAAAACTAACTTACTAAGGCCCTAAGCCCCCCTATTTATACAATTGGAGCCCCAACAACTCTCCTAAAATCAAGGAGGCTTGGCTCCCAAGACGAGAGATAGACAATAGTTCTTCTTCACTTTCTCGGTTGCCCTTTTGATGCATTGATGTGGCTGTTTGTGCTCCAAGACTTCTGAAGGAGGATTTGAAGTAGGGGGTCATAAATGAGGGAGACACCCTCCTACAAATCCTCTCCCTTGTTTTCCTCGAATATTGGCTACCATATTCTCATTAAACCTTTGACTTTGTCTCAAAATTGACCAAAAATCTGCATAAATCACACATTAGACTTCATGGCATAATGACTAACCCAATTCACTCTATTAGCATAAATATAATAAAAAACATGCAATAAACTAATGAGAATGGTGGATTAAACTGAGTAGGAGGAAAAATGAGGCCATATAATTACCCATTTATGGGGCTCATCACTTGTCACAAGTTTTTATAAAGGAAAACACATCTGAGAACAGAGTAGGCCAATAATATCCAGCCCTCAAGATTTTGTGAGCTGTGGTTTTCCAATAGTGATGCCATCCATAGATGCTAGAATTGAGCTAGTGTATGACCTCCATCGCGTGATTCTCCAGGTTTGAAAGTGCTCTCGCCTTATTCATTTAGTAGGCCAGCCTCTATTATGAAAAAGGGTCATAACACATGGACCTCAGCTTGCCTATTTATATAAAGGGCCGCTATTATTATTTATTAAAGGAGTCGTTTCACTATTCGCTCACACTAATGCCTTTCGAGATCCATGCACTCGCAGGATCAATCATAGTGGTCCTGTAGTAGCCCCAGCCATTATTTCAGTGGCATCTTCCGCCACCTCTGCTTATTCAAGCAAGCAATTGGTAATATTATTTGCTCACTTGAATGGGCCGACTATTTGTAGGTTCCCTTATAATAGTAGGGGTACCAACCGGTTGATGGCTTTATCTTTATAAGGGGAAAGGGTTGAACCATTCCGCTCACCTCACCATTGAAACGTGAGTCAATAAAGGTTTCTCTTCCTCCGCATGTGATCGATATTATAGGACATCAAACTAACTAACTTCCTTCCTCATTTCAGTGGGTGACCCAGGCAAAAATGCCTGCTGAGCAAGGCTAATGTGGATAGTGTGCACTGATGATGTGTCTCCAAAAGAGTTCTAAGGGTCCAGCTGAGTGGACGGTGTTCAATGACCAGAGTCAAATGCAAGGCCTATGAAACTGATGCAATCGGCTTACGGTGACAGTGACGACAATGATGATGATGGAATGATAATGACAATGAAAAGAACTAGGATAGATGCCCCGTCTCTGATATCTCAGGGCTCATGCGAAACCCAACCTCCCTCACCTCAAGACTCCTGTACTATAGTTTGCACGAAATGCTTAAACTCCTCTGCTCTAATCAATAAGCTTGCTCTACCTGGTTTTGGTCTTGATACAAGGTCGCCGCTGGCCTTAGGGTGTTTTCGTGGGTAGGGTACTAAAGGTCCTCAGACTTCCAGCCGGGTTTGGCTAGTTGTTCACCGTTGGATCTCGCCCAGCCCCCTATGGTTTTGTGTCGGGATATCCTTTTTTCCATTGTTCCCAGAGAGTTGTTTGGTAATAAGCTCCCATGTTGAAAACAAGCAGTAACCATTGATTTTCACCTTGTCGCTCCTCGTCGACGGGAGGCAGCAGCTCCGGAAATATTGAATGTGAAATGCCCCTCCATATCCTTCACACGGCAGCCCACATTGTTCATTCGTCTCCGGGTATTTCTTGCTCGGGTACGCCTGGGGGAGCAGGTAGGCAGCTTGGTCGCTCTTGGTCCAGATCAGCTTGATCTCCGAGCAGGACTCTGACTTGAAGCTATAACTTGATCAGCCTTCGCTAACGCTCACTCATTCGCATCTATGACTTGGTCGTGATCTGAGATAGTAAGTAGTGCTTTTAGTGGCTATAGTGTTTGGCTTATTGCCCGACTCATTGGAGGGCCCCCTAAGCGCGCAAGCGCCATGAGATAAGGTAGTCGAAGTGAAGTGGAAGAGAAGGACCGAAGGCTTATCTCTTGCCCCTATTTGAGATCAGTAGTTGCGAAAGAAATGGGGAATGAGGAATGGGGGCGGGGGGGAGAGCTACTCAAACGGTTGGACGGAACGAGGACGTTATGTTGGGTGGAACAAAATTGGGTCGTTTGTTCTAGGTTGTTACCACCATCTAAGCCTTCTTTGCAAGCTGAGAGGCCTCCAACCAAGTAACGGGTTGGGACATCAAAACTTGGGCTATGATCTCCTCCTTGATACCACGTATAAAAAACTCCTTGAAGAACTCACCAGTCATCTCTTCTATGCGTATTGCCAATCAATCCAAAGAAGCAATATAGTATTCCACTGTGCTTGTTTGACGCAACTTGGTCAACATCCCTCAAAAATGGGTCCACCTAGAGGATTACCGAGGAGCTAGACCAACGTAATCAGCATCATGCAAGGATGATTTTTGGATAGGTCCCCCGCAATGGTCGAAGCCTGAGTATTATTGTACTGACATAATGTTTCAATTCCTAATATTCCAAGTTATGTAGGAATTTCACTGCTTGTGCTGTAGAGGCTAGGGTTTACAGGGTTCTAGACTCAGATGCTTAGATCAGCTTCTGCCGGAAGAGAAAGGATCCTCAACATGGAAGTTATGTAAAGCAGCGGCCCCTATTATGAAAAAGAATCTCTCATGGATTCCGGGAAAAAGAGCATACGGTTGTGGGAGGTTTTCACATCTTTCCCTCAATTTACTTATTGGGTGGGGGGGGCTTTTGGTCGAGCACCTAAAGGTCCTATTAGCGATAAATCGATGGCGGCCTTATCAGTCGAGCCCCTGTCGGTGATGGCGGCCTTATCAGTCGAGCCTGTCTCTGCATCCTCTCCCTCTCCCTCTCCTCTCCCTCTCCTTAACAGTCGATCACCTAAAGGTCCTTATGGTCGAGCACCTAAAGGTCCTTAACATTCGAGCATCTAAAGGTGATGGAGGCCTTAACAGTCGAGCCTGCTTACTGCATCCTTATGGTCGAGCACCTAAAAGTCCCATGGCCGAGCGCCTCCGGACCTTATGGTCGAGAGTTTGTTACCTCACCCTAGATAATGCCCATTTCATGATAACATCTATAAGGAAGAAACTGGGCACAAATCACGGTCGTAAGTTGGTTGAGGCTGAAACTGTTACAAGGGGAAGCAGCCTTTTCATCCGGCTTTCTTTCTTATTTTTTCCCTTCTTCACTCATTTCTTCCCCCTAAAGGTCGCCAAGGGTCGGCGTGCCCTGCCGGCATGTTCCTGGAAGACCGCTTGGGTCTTCTTGAATGAATCCATATCTCCTGGTAAGATGCTCCAGGAATATCCGCCAGAGGCTTCGGCGAATATCTTCTTGCAGAGGCGGTCCCACTAAGTCGTTTAGTTGAGCGGTCTCACGCTTTCCAATCAGAGCATATAGATCCGTGAATGGATTTGTATGCCACCTAGCGGACAAAACAGCGATGTACCAACCAAAATGGCTAATGCTCCTTCTGATGTCCAGTTCCACCATTGACAATTCCGGTTCCACCACCCACCCCATTAAAACATACGTAAGTGGCTGAGTGCTTCCATCCCCAAAAGTGATAATAATAGTGGGAATGTTGTCATTGGGATGGACCACACAAATATAGACCACTGAACAAACTTGGTAGACAAATTCCCGTGTCTCCCCGACAAATTCCCCTTTCTCCCCGGTCCGAACACCTCTTTCCTACGCATGCTCTTCACCGTTGGCAGCTTCGCCCATATTTCTTTTTCCTTAGAGAAAGATAAGAAAAGGAGGCCTCCTCCTACTAATGAATGAATCATGAGATCCGATGAAACGGAACATGGGCGACGATATAGACCAATGGACAAACCTCACGAAACATAGGCAAAGGAAATAAGATATTTTTGAAATACAGATTTTCAAAAGAAAGGTTTCAATGAAAATGGTAAAATCAGCAGTACTAACTACGCTACGCTATCTATCGCCTGCCGTAGATGGAGGAAGGCACCGGAGGGCCATCCAGTCGTCAATACCCTTTCCACTAGCCAATGAAATGAGGATTTATCCTTCCCTGATTACAGGAAAGCGCCCTCCGGGTCCTTTGCTCGCCCGCTCGATAATAGGAGGAGAGGTGAAAAATATGTATGTTCCAGATAGGAGCACTAACTATACCAGCAAGGGGATGACTGTTATAGACATTTTTGTGCCTTACAGCATGAAGCATGAAATGTCCATAATCTAAGGGATCCAAAGTCCCTAAACATGTTGTTCCTACCCCTAGAGGAACAAGGTCAGCAAACCACAGCACTGAATAAAAGTTCTCCACCTAAAAACACTCAAAAACAAGGCAATTCTGGATCATGTCAACTGCTCCACTGAGCATCTGCGCTGAATGTCAACTGCTCCACTATCTACCTGCGTTGAATGTCAACTGCAAAGAAGGCTACCGGCGCTGGGCGAGTTTGGACATGTGGCACAGTCATTCCTCAAGGTGTCAATGCCCAGGAAGCTTCCAAAATGACACTTGGATTAGGGAATTCGACTGGTGATGAGTAAGAGGTTCTAGATCTCCAAGTGGAAGCAAGAACCTCCAAGTGGACTCAAGAACTGAAGAAGAACTGAAGTGAGAGAGGACACTAGTCAGCTTCATGCCAGCCTCAAGCTGACTCATCCTTTCTCCAAAACTCCTATATATAGATCTCTCTCATGAGGTCTAAGGAGGCTGGAATCTTGTGAATGTAAAGAATTGTTGTTGGTTTGAGTTTAGAACTATTGGGTGATTTGCTTTGAAGGAGGTGAAGAGGGGATTTCTTTCTGCTGGGAAGGTGATGCTGGATTGGGCCTCTTATGGTTGTATCGCTTCCTGAACCTTACTTCTTCCATTAATAAAGCATTTGAGGTTCTTCTATATGCATGTGTCTCAATGGTGTATTTTTATACTTGTGTATTTGATTTATTCTAATCCTTGAATCAATTATGAATGTATGCTTCTTGTAGTTTCCCTCTCTTGCAATTTTGCAGGATCTTGGTGTAGCTGGGCCAGTGAAAGAACAAGGAGCTGGGAGCAAGCGGCAAGGAGAGAAGATCGGATCAACCATTAGCGAAAGACATCGGTTAGTGGATCTCTTTCTCCCCTCTTTTACATCTCATAAAGAAGTAATCTCAGATAGCTTTGCTTTGATTGTTGCTAAGGAACTATCACACTTAGAGTGGGATAGGGTCATTCCGTATTGGATACTTTTCCCAACAACAAATTGGCGACTCCGCTGGGGATCGTATCTTGTTGTTTGTTTGTGTTTTTGCTATTCATTTCCTAAACACACGGAGTACCGAATCGAACTGCAATTGGATCTTTCAAATGCAAAGTAGAGGGCAGCTACTCTAGCTCAGTTTCTAAGCATGTTTATGATTTGAAGAGCTGATCCACAAGGACTCTGAACAGCTCTTAGTGATAGCTTTTCATCCTCCTTTGAATCATCCTTTAGTGTGTACTTGATTGGTAGCTTTGATTTGGCCAAAAACTGTTGATTTTTGAGCAATCTGTGACCCAGAACCCAGAGAAACGAGAGTTTCTCTCTTCATTGCAGGCACTGTGAAGGTAGTCTGCATTTCATCGCAGGTCCCGAAGGGGCTACCTGCGCTGAACCAGTGTGGCCTTGTGCAACTGGGGTTCTCTGCTTTCTGTTGCCCTGTTTTCATCCCTGTTTTTGCAGCCTGTTATCAGTCAATGTACCTATCTGAAACCACCTTTCTTTGCCACTATTCCGCCTCGGTTGTATAAAGAAACTGTATTTGTTCTTTGTGTATTTCTTATATCATTTGCAGTTTCCCATAACGAAAGTGAACTAGTCTTGTTGTGGCCTCTTAGATCTAGACCTGTGATAAGTGTCGTTCTGATCTTAAGAGTTAGTTTGTTTGTTGTTCATAGCTGATTGAGCATTTGCTTTCGTCATATGGTTTGAATTTATGCATTTCTAGTGTTGAAACAAGTAAATCTTAAGGTGTCTTTTGATTTTGGACAAAAGCTTGTTTTCTTTCACTTGAAATTGAATTCAAAGTTATACAACAGCTTTCTTTTTGTAATACATCAACATTAAGAAAGACAAAAGAAAGACCTGCATTGTGCATGTGCATTTTGACAGCTTGCATGTTGATTTAGGAAAAAGTGCATTAGTGTGTGCTCTATGATCTGTGTGAAAAGATGGTGTCTTTCTTTTCCCTCAGTAGTTAAGATTTTCATAAGTTGAAAAGATTGAAAAAGCTTGCTTCTCATCTTTAGACTGCATTTAGGAATTTGTATCATACATCTCGTGGTGAACCTTGAAAGGAAAACTTTAAAAAAGATCAACTTAAAATATATTGAATGAACCTAACAACGCTTTGCAACATAACGCTCATCGTAGAGGTCTAGGTAGAGACGTGTTCCGGCGTCGTTAAACATAGTGACTGTCGATCTTGAAGAAGGTGGGTGATTCCTCCTGAGAGTCGGTGGCACTAATACGGATTGTGCTCCCACGTACCGTCGCGTATATATTGGGAGAACCCTATAGGCATATATCTTTTATCCTTAGGAAGCCGTGTCAGCCACCTTACTGATCGAAATGCAGTGAACACAGCATTCACGAAGATCGACCACCCGTACCGTAAAATGTATTCTGTGGTTTTGCGAAAGGTTTGGCACACCCTCTGCCTAGATCTCCAGAGCAGTTTCTTTTGGCCTTTTTCAAACTCTATAACTGAAAAAGTCCATCCGAGCATTTGTCACTTCGGGCTCGTTAAAACATCGAAGGAGACTAGAGTCATCTTTAGCTTTTTCTCGACTCTTAAAAAGTGAAAAAGCAAGTTGTGTCTAAAGCGTCGTTATAAAATTTATTTTAAACGGAACATAATCACCTCTTATTCCTGCGTTGATCTATAGGTTGAGAACATGGAACGCACCAACCAAGGAATTCCCCATGATGGAAATCCTAGTCCTTTCTCCTCTTGGGGAGAAGTTGGTGCGCCCCACATGGCCACATTGTTGCTTCCAGGACTGACAATTGGCCTGCCAATCTGGCTATTCTCAACCAATGTAGTTCAGAACACCATGGTTCCTGAACAGTCGAGTCAACAGTTAGATCAGTCTAGAGCTGCCCACCAGCCTTCTACTTCCTATAACTCTTCCTCCAATCCTTCATCTTCGCAAGGTAGAGCCGACAAAAGCCAAGCTCCCATGGAGAAGAAGGAGAAGAAGAAGAGAGAGAAGAAGAAGAAGGAGCCTAAGGCGACTGGGGGCAAGCAAAAGACATATGACAAAAATCCATACACAGCACAGACCGGGCCTAAATCGCCATGTGTCATATGTAGAGGAGACCACTTCCATAGAGATTGTCCCTGTATTCCCCGGATACTAAGGGACTAGTCCCCTCGTTTGTAGAGTTCGGGAGCATCAACCTCTGATAGCCATGTTGAATGCTTACCGTCAACCAGCGAAAGTGAAGGTTCAAGACAAAGAGGGGGAACAAGATCCCCCTGCAGACTGTGTGAAGGAGATCACGCCATCCACCGTTGTCCCTTCTTAGACGAAGCGAAGAGAGTTTTGGAAGATCATCCGGTTTCATCGTTGAGACTTCCTCCTGGATACAAAAAACTCGTGCCAAGTCCTTCGTTGGTTGAGAATACAGCTGGCCCGCTCAAGTGGTCAGCTAAAGCGTCAGTCATTGAAAATGAACCTACTGAATCCAGACCGGACGAAAGTCCAAAGGTCAAAATGGCAGTTGACCCGGTTCTCCCTTCAGAAGTTTCATCTTCAAATGACACCGTCACTGAAGATTCATCTTCAAATTACACCCTCACTGAAGAGAATAAGGATGACACCATCCAGATTCTTTTCGTCAACACAGACTCTGACGAGCGTCAGGGCAATGCGCCCATTCCTTTATCACAGGAAGGAACATCGTCAGGGTCATATCCGGCCGTGTATTCGGTCCCACCACCAAGCAACCTGGTTGTGTCCTTTGATTGGAACCAACTAGGCAGACCCCGGTTGCCAGCCAGTATACCATTCAGAATCATAGTCCAAATATACAGAATGGTAATGGCTGGCACTATCATTGATGAAGGGGCATCTGTGAGTATCCTTTCCTCTATTGCTTGGAAAGCACTGGGTTTCCCGACGCTTTTGCCTGAGATAAGAAATCTCTCGGGTTTTGATAAAGGAACCAGTCGACCATTAGGGATCCTCCCCAATGTGCCCATTACATTGAAAGGGAAGGCCGTTCAAATGAACGTGATGGTTGTTCAAGGACCCTTGGATTATAACCTACTCCTTGGACGAGACTATATATATTGCATGGGAGCAATAGTCTCCTCACTCTTTAGAGTAATGTGTTTTCCACACGAAGGAAGAATGGTCAAGCTCGTAGACCAACTTTCATTTCCGGGATCACGCATCGCAAATAGTCACATACCAACCCTGAATGGTCTATTCAATCAAGAAATGTCTCCACCCCCAGTCCTTCTTCCCGATGAATGCGAGTGATTCGGAAAGATGGGACTGGAACCCAGGGGGCATGCATCCTGGTCTGCGTTGGGGCAGAGAAAACCTTGGGTATAAGATAGAATTTCCGCGAGGGAATATGACTAGTCCGTACCCCGTCTGTGGATGGAAGAGGGGTTGTTCTGGAATAAGATTCTTTTGTCAAAGTTACGTGTTTGACAAAGGTCATTCACCCTTGTCTATTTAGGTAGACATTGCCGAGGAAGTGTTTTGTTGAAAAAATAACAGGACAATCTTTGGGTAACCAGAAAGAGGTAAGCCTCCCTCAATAACACAAATGTTTTGTCCTTGAGTAGTGTTCTTCTCTTGTCGCAAGTAGCTGCTCTCTTGTCGCAAGTAGCTGTGAACACCCAAAGAAAAGCAGAGGTGGGAAGGAGGAGGGGCAGCCTTGAAATTGTATTTTATACCTGGGGGCATGCAACCCTTTTGGAGTGCAAGCAAAGAGCGGTTATTTATCGGTTTTTTGGATTAGCCGTTTCCGAACTTGCATAAAGAAAGGAGCGGAGCAAAGCTTAGTGAGATGAAGCTCCATAAAAAATAGAATCTTGAGGGGACATTTCTTATCTTATGACTGGTATAATCGAGCAGTTTTAGCATAAAGTTCATGCTCATTAAAAAATAAACGCAAGATCCAAGCTATTTTAACGCGGTCTTCATGCTCATTAAAAAATAAATATAAGCAGTGAGAAATGTTTCCTCCAGAGTTTAAGCTCATTTTTAACTAAAAAATGAACCTATCCCGATAAATAACCGCTGTGATCATAAATTTATCAGCCATAAAAGCCTTGGTCGTGTTAGCACCTGCCACCTCCACTTTCCATTTGGCCGATCGTTCACCTCCATATGATTGTTTACCTATTTTGAGGAACAGCTGCGAAGAGTGATTTCACCTAGCCATCCTTGTGACACTGCCGTGATTGGAAAATTCCAACCTGTACCTGGAATCAGTTGTTATCCCTGTTTATCACTCGTTCCTCAAAAGACGAGTCTTCTTTAAGCTCTTTTCATCTGACTCGTAAAATATGAAAAGATTGCCGAGTTTTGGCCTTCCAGCTCGTTAAAGGACCGGAAGAGCTATCCCTCCTCTAGATTTTAATCTTTTTGGACCTGAGGGATTATTGCACAAAAAGGTCGAGCGCTTGTTTTATTTGGCTCGTTAAAGTTATCGAAAATTCATCCCTTTTGTATTGTTTTATACTTTTTCGGACTTAAGGGATTAGATGACGAAAAAGGAATTTTGGAGTTAACTTTATGTATCTTTTCAGACTCTCTAAAAATGAAAAGGACCGAGTTGTCTTTGTCGCTAGACTCGTTAAAATGCATTAAATAGCGACAAACTTGTCTTTAGACAAGAACGAGTTTCCCTATCGCTAAGCTCGTTAAAACATAGCGATGGGCTTGCCCGAAGGGCAGGTTATAGAACAAGCATATGTTATCCTCCTCAAGCTTGACAAAAATAAAGAGGTACTGGTCAGAAATGACTGGGGAAAAATTGGGAGAACCTCAAAGCTTTAATGGTAGCAAGTCGCTCTTGAACATGACACTTTTCTTCCGTACCACATCGGGTTGGGTTGTTTCATTCACCGGTCTCATCACCATGGTCTCGCCAAACCATCCACATTTGGGGTAATGCTACCGATCCATCGCATCAGTGTCGTTATATGTTCAAGAGATGTTGTTCAGAAAGAGTCAACCGTATCCCATCCACTACCATACATCATCTTTCATCCTTTCATGACCTCCACCCTGAATCATATTTCACAGATCGTTTTCACCTTCATCACAATCATTAGCTCCGTTCCGTGTCACTGATGTGGGATTCATTAAGGCCCTCCTTTGACGGATCGCTTCTTGTCGACTTCAGCTCATTATCCAAGAAGTTGATCTAGGAACAACCCCCTCAGTACTTTGAAGCTTGCATGCCTCAATGGCAAGTTTCTCACTTCCGACGACAGGTATACATCAATGACCTTCGACCGAAAGATTCTGTGTGGTGTTCGACACCAAGTCCTTTATTCACGCCACGTGGATTGTACTGCCGTACCTTGACGGTCATCATCATTATCAGTGATTCCTCTCGCGCTTGTTAACAGTTTACATCATTGACTGGTAATCAAGCGATGTCTTTCCATGTTCGACTCCAAGAAATTCTCACATGGATCGACTTGTACTTAGAGTGAAGATCGGACGAGTTTGAAGACCCCGGATCTAGTTTCATTCATCTGGGCTGCGATATATATTCAGGAAATAAAGACATTGACATGTGCAGCAGATGATCATCCTACTCAAAGGATGATAATTTCAGCAGAGAATTATCAGTCTACCATCAGACGATCGTCTGTTCTATGTACAGAAAAATGTATTTATAAAGCTGAGCATGGGAATGCCCGCCTTAGCTAGATCATGAAAGCAGTATGAAAAATAATGTATTGTATTGTATCTTATTACAGGTCACCTCTCAGCGATTGAATGAACTTCGGATCCTCCTGATAAAGCATTTCACCCGATAAATGACCTCATACTTTAGGGGGCAACTGTTATAGACATTTTTGTGCCTTACAGCATGAAGCATGAAATGTCCATAATCTAAGGGATCCAAAGTCCCTAAACATGTTGTTCCTACCCCTAGAGGAACAAGGTCAGCAAACCACAGCACTGAATAAAAGTTCTCCACCTGAAAACACTCAAAAACAAGGCAATTCTGGATCATGTCAACTGCTCCACTGAGCATCTGCGCTGAATGTCAACTGCTCCACTGTCTACCTGCGTTGAATGTCAACTGCAAAGAAGGCTACCTGCGCTGGGCGAGTTTGGACATGTGGCACAGTCATTCCTCAAGGTGTCAATGCCCAGGAAGCTTCCAAAATGACACTTGGATCAGGGAATTCGACTGGTGATGAGTAAGAGGTTCTAGATATCCAAGTGGAAGCAAGAACCTCCAAGTGGACTCAAGAACTGAAGAAGAACTGAAGTGAGAGAGGACACTAGTCAGCTTCATGCCAGCCTCAAGCTAACTCATCCTTTCTCCAAAACTCCTATATATAGATCTCTCTCATGAGGTCTAAGGAGGCTGGAATCTTGTGAATGTAAAGAATTGCTGTTGGTTTGAGTTTAGAACTATTGGGTGATTTGCTTTGAAGGAGGCGAAGAGGGGATTTCTTTCTGCTGGGAAGGTGATGCTGGATTGGGCCTCTTATGGTTGTATCGCTTCCTGAACCTTACTTCTTCCATTAATAAAGCATTTGAGGTTCTTCTATATGCATGTGTCTCAATGGTGTATTGTTATACTTGTGTATTTGATTTATTCTAATCCTTGAATCAATTATGAATGTATGCTTCTTGTAGTTTCCCTCTCTTGCCATTTTGCAGGATCTTGGTGTAGCTGGGCCAGTGAAAGAACAAGGAGCTGGGAGCAAGTGGCAAGGAGAGAAGATCGGATCAACCATTAGCGAAAGACATCGGTTAGTGGATCTCTTTCTCCCCTCTTTTACATCTCATAAAGAAGTAATCTCAGATAGCTTTGCTTTGATTGTTGCTAAGGAACTATCACCCTTAGAGTGGGATAGGGTCATTCCGTATTGGATACTTTTCCCAACAACAATGACTACTTCTCCCAATCCCTAATTAGTGACCTGATTAGGCGATCTAAAACGAAAACCTTTCTATCGGGAGCAAGCCAACCAATCAATCTATCTTTAGACCTAAGAATGAATCCAGCTGCTCGCTAGATGCATCAATCAGTAGATGTAGCAGGAAGTACTTATTGATCCATATTCAAATATGGTGAATCGTGAGTTCCACTAGGTCCCACTAGGTGCGGGTGGGTAGGACCGGGGCTTACTACTAGGTCCTCTTCCCACTCTCCAGCCACGGAATTCATAATAGTAGGGCCCCACGCTGCTCTGATCTTATTAATGAAGTTGTGTCTGGATGCGTGCATTTCACCGCTATATGGTAATGGTACCCTCCGCCTTCATGAGGCTCTTGGGTGACTACTACGATCAGTTGAAGAGTGTCCTAACTCTTCTCTGGCATTCTTGTTTGTTGATCCAGCTCCTTTATCCTCTTTCTGCATGGTAAAGTGTTCTAAGACGGTCGTAGATGGCTTGGTTTAAAGGTTGTGTTTCTGTAATGGGGTTTTCCCCCTACTATTAGAATGAGGGAGGTTTGTAGCAACTTTGTTCCAAAAGAACTCGTCGTATCTTCCCAAATGATTCTGTAGAAAAGGGGTTTTGTTATTTATAGGTGCATATGTTACATACGTGTTAACAACTTGCATTTTCTGGTTTCATAAAAGCGATTAGTTTCTTTTTAGAGAGTTTGGTTGCTTAGAAAAAGACTTGATTTGCTTAGGGCTCCCCTGATCCAAAATGCATAAATAGATAGGGAATTCCCCATAAAGAGGCTGAACAATAGGGCCCGTAAATAGGCAGTCTCACTGAAATAATAGCTAAGGGAAGAACATTATGATCTGAATCTCTATTTTATGAAGCCGCAACTACCACATGCTCATATATAACAATGACTGGTCTTTCTTCTCTCTCTCTCTAGGTAGGAAATCACTATCATTATATATGTCATTACGCCATACTGAACCTAAACTACTACATGCTCATATATAACTAACTACCACCATGCCCAGGTACGTTAGTGACTCGACTGATAAGGACCAGCAATGGGGCTCAACTGATAAGGACCTTTAGGTACTCGACCCCAAGGGAGAGGATGCGTAAGCAGGCTCGACTGTTAAGGAGAGGACCCTTTAGGGGGCTCGACTGATAAGGATGCATAAGCAGGCTCGACCATAGCCCCCCCACCCAATAAGTAAATTGAACCTTTAGGTTCTTGACCATAAGGATGCGTAAGCAGGCTCGACTGTTAAGGCCGCCATCACCTTTAGGTGCTCGACTGCTAAGGACCTTTAGGTGCTCGACCATAAGGACCTTTAGGTGCTCGATTGTTAAGGAGAGGGAGAGGAGAGGGAGAGGAGAGGAGAGGACCCTTTAGGGGGCTCGACTGATAAGGAGAGGAGAGGTCCGGTAGGGAGAGGTAACGAACGCTCGACTAAAAGGCCACCATCGCTCGACTGATAAGGACCGGCAAGGGGGCTCGACTGATAAGGACCTTTAGGTACTTGACCCCAAGGGAGAGGATGCGTAAGCAGGCTCGACTGTTCAGGATGCTTAAGCAGGCTCGACTGTTAAGGAGAGGACCATTTAGGGGGCTCGACTAATAAGGATGCGTAAGCAGGCTCGACCATAGCCCCCCCACCCAATAAGTAAATTGAACCTTTAGGTGCTCGACCATAAGGATGCGTAAGCAAGTTCGACTGTTAAGGCCACCATCACCTTTAGGTGCTCGACTGTTAAGGACCTTTAGGTGCTCGACCATAAGGACCTTTAGGTGCTCGACGGTTAAGGAGAGGGAGAGGAGAGGGAGAGGAGAGGAGAGGACCCTTTAGGGGGCTTGACTGATAAGGAGAGGAGAGGTCCGGTAGGGAGAGGTAACAAACGCTCGACTAAAAGGCCGCCATCGCTCGACTGATAAGGACCGGCAACAGGGCTCGACTGATAAGGACCTTTAGGTACTCGACCCCAAGGGAGAGGATGCGTAAGTAGGCTCGACTGTTAAGGATGCGTAAGCAGGCTCGACTGTTAAGGATGCGTAAGCAGGCTCGACTGTTAAGGAGAGGACCCTTTAGGGGGCTCGACTGATAAGGATGCATAAGCAGGCTCGACCATAGCCCCCCCACCCAATAAGTAAATTGAACCTTTAGGTGCTCGACCATAAGGATGCATAAGCAGGCTCAACTGTTAAGGCCGCCATCACCTTTAGGTGCTCGACTGTTAAGGACCTTTAGGTGCTCGACCATAAGGACCTTTAGGTGCTCGACTGTTAAGGAGAGGGAGAGGAGAGGGAGAGGAGAGGAGAGGACCCTTTTGGGGGTTCGACTAATAAGGAGAGGATGCGTAAGCAGGCTCGACTGTTAAGGAGAGGACCCTTTAGGGGGCTCGACTGATAAGGATACGTAAGCAGGTTCGACCATAGCCCCCCCACGCAATAAGTAAATTGAACCTTTAGGTGCTCGACCATAAGGATGTGTAAGTAGGCTCGACTGTTAAGGACCTTTAGGTGCTCGACTGATAAGGACCTTTAGGTGCTCGACCATAAGGACCTTTAGGTGCTCGACTGTTAAGGAGAGGGAGAGGAGAGGGAGAGGAGAGGAGAGGACCGTTTAGGGGGCTCGACTGATAAGGAGAGGAGAGGACCGGCAACGAGGCTTGACTGTTAAGGATGCGTAAGCAGGCTCGACTGTTAAGGCCACCATCACCTTTAGGTGCTGGACCATAAGCCCCCCACCCAATAAGTAAACCCAAGAGGGAGAGGAGAGGAGAGGAGAGGACCTTCCACCTGCCGAGTGACTGACCTTATGGGTGACTGAACACGATATGGGAGCTAGAGGTCCACGATATGGAAGGCTTCATGGGGCGAGTCGATATGGGTTGGGGATACTAATTGATGGTTTGCGATTCGTGGCTTCATGGGCTGGCTTCTCCGCTTCATGGGGTATTTCATGGGGAACAGGGCTGTGCAGCTTTCAACCCAACGATGGGCCGGCTGTGCTCCTCTCGACCCACCCTACCGATGATTAGCAGTTTGCGCTTCTCTCGACCCATCCCCGTAGCTTAGGACCAGCCTTCCCGTTCGCTTTCGTCTTAGGACCAGCCGGTAACCTGATTTCAGTTCAACATTGGAAGTTCGCAGCCAGAACCCGAGTGTTAGTGAGGCGGGCGGGTCACCGATACTTATTTGATTCTTACAATGACGCCGCTTGCTGGCCGGCTTGGTATACCAGATCGCTATCGCTTAAAGGGGTCTATCACTCACTCGGGCACCGCTTGCTTACTGTAGCGACTTACTCGACTGACTGGGGAGAATCTCCTTATCTTTCGTAAGGCCGCTCGACCGAAGGGAGAGGATAATGGATTTATTCCCCTCAAATCGCTAGCTAGAAGGTAAGGTCCTGGCACTCTATTTAGATATCTTGTTTATTTACCCATTGGGATCACTGCTGTAGGAGTAAACCACCCCATTGGAATGGAAAGGTTAAACGTCTCAATGCGATATTGTATATTAATGAATAGTTTTGTAGTTGTAGGTCTGGCTGCTATGAGGAGGTTTGCTGGTTAGGTTTCCCCGCTAGTATCCTTTGGAACTACACGGACAAATTAGAAAGCTTATTCGCTAGAGCTCGGGGTACTAGCCACTAACGGCTCTGCTCTAATGTGTGGATACAATTGCATAGCTTCGCTTCCGCTCATGGGACTAAGGAGAGGAGAAAACTTATTCTTCTTCGCTTTAGCTCAGCAAAGTAAGGCCTCTTTCTTTCTATGTCATTACGCTTTAGCGTCGTATGGGATCGTAGCTCGAATCATCGATCCGTAATATCCAAATATATATCTCATTATATATGTCATTATGCATTTCTTCCAGTCATGATGCTAACGCAGGCTCGACCATCAGGCCCGGTAGGACCCGTTAGGACCCGGTAGGGGGCTCGACTAAAAGGCCCGTTAGGGCCCTTACTTCTTAGGGGTCACTCACTATTCATATGGTGAGGGTGCGTTAGCACACTCGACTGCCTTTAGTTACTTATTTGAGAGGGGGGCCGCCATCGATTTGGAAGCTCACCTTCCCCAAAGAAGTGAGGTCCGGAGGGACTCGACTGAGGTTACGAGGTCGAGGGACTCGGCCGAGGAGGTCGAGGAGAGGCCCGGTAGGGACTCACTATTCCGATGGTGAGGACCCGGTAGGGGGCTCGACTAAAAGGCCGCCATCGGGCTCACTATTCATATGGTGAGGGCTTCTTTATAAAGGGCCTAGGAAAAGGGCATATAAGGGGCCTTGCTAGCGGAAATATCTGCCCGCTAGTTTCATGATAGCTCCTCCTATACGATCCGGTTATGTAAGCTACGTAGGCCACATCATTCAAGCAGGTGCCCTATTCGTTCCTCTAGTGGTCTTCCCGGCCCACCCAAGATGGAGGGATGGGGCGAACCTACCTACTATAAGATGGATGGATAGGACAAACCTACCTACTAGCTAGGGCGTTAAGCGTTAAGATGGATTGATGGGTATGGTGGTAACTATGCTGTTAGGAAGGCTGGATTCTGCTTAGCTCTGGGGATTGGGTGTTGCTCTGATACTAAGTCTTCAAAAGGCTCTAACAAAGGCTCCTCGGGTCTGGCCTCTGGAGGATACACTTTCAAGTTGGTAATCTTTCTTAGGTTTAGTGGGTTTCTACCTTGAGCTGGTTAGCAGGATTAGGGCTGGTTAGCTGGTACGTAGGTTCAATGTTTCTAGGTGTTAAGGGGCTTAGGGCATTAGGTAAGGCTTTGTCAGTTAGTAGGGCTCCTTGCTTAGCTGGTATTAGGGGGCTTAGGGTATAGATTTTAGCTTTTATTAGACCCATTGATTAGGTGGATTGTGTAAGCCTTAGGAAAGCTGTTTCACTCTTTCAGTTTCTTTTGGATATCTGTTCCTTAATCCTCAGCTTATTGTCTGCTCTGCCTTTCCATTACAATATGACCTTCTGAGCGGTTTAGTCCTATTGTGTCTTTAGCGAACCATTAACCATCCTAAGCCTTTCTCTTATATCGAGCTCTTATGGTTCCTTGCCACAAGCATTTCATATCTCCTGCCATCTGACTTCCAGGAAGATGGTAGAAACCTCATTCTTTATGGATCCATTGACCTAAACTAGCACATGCTCAAGAGAAATAGATGTTTCCTTGACTTGCTGATTTGACAACTAGCACTTGCTGACCTTACTTTGCGTACCTCTTCTCTCACAAGCAAGAGAGATAGATCTTGAACTACTTGCTAACCTTACCTCAAGTAGCAGGAGCTAATACTAGCACCTTACCTCGCAGGATAACTCTTGCCTTACTTCCTTACCAATACCAATCAAATAAGGAGGACGTTAAGGCTGGTTTATCGATCCGATCTCCACGGTCAATCAATCTCTTAAGGCAAGTCCTTCCTAACGAAATCACTTTCCATGGCTCCTGATCTTACTGTATGAGCGGGTAAGGCAAAGGTAAGGCATGAAGTCTATCCTTAACCATTACTAGGAGCAGTTAACTAGCGCTGAGTAGGAGCAGTAGCCAGCGAGTAGCAGTAGCCGAGCCAAGCCAGCCAGTTCCTCCTCTTACGCTTAGCATGACTAAAGATTCCCATTCTTAGGCCTACCTCTTGCATTACAGGCACGATGAATTCGGCTACCCCTTGCATTATGCATTCCTTCAATGGGTTTTATCCTCTCTGATGTTCCTTATGACGAGTAGCTCTAACAAAAAATACAGCTTTTTCTGTGGTGTCTTAGCAGTTAATGGCTCAGGCTTGAGGGCTCCTAACTACTAAGGCTCAGTACTTCTTAACCTCCTGCTAAGCCAAGTAAGAATGTCTGAGGAATACTAGTATCTGGGCTCCTCGGAGAATATAAGGACTAACTGCCTTTCCTTTAGTGCAGATGACCTCTTTAAGTCTAATTGTTAGAGCTGTTCCTTAGTCCTAGGACGGTCTGTGATCGGGCTCGGGCTCCGCAGGATCAAGGAGCTTAGCTGAGCTGCCTCTGCTCCCCTAAGGTTTGAATACGAAGTCTTATCTTATTAGATTAGGCTCTTTGCTTTGTTTTATCTTATCCATAGTAGGGTATCGGCGATCAGTCCCTTTTGCCCAAGGGAAGAGAGCTCGGCGATCACCCTTTCTCGCACACATCTAAAAACACCCGAGTAACTCGGCGAGAAGTCATTGAATCGAGGAGAAGCTTTAGACTATTTGAGGCCACCTTTATTTCCCTAATTTACCATCCGGATAGGTCCGAGAGGTATCTTGCATATGCCACCACCTTTCTGTACTTAAATTACCATCCATCTCAATAGGTGGTCCTTAAGGTCTTGCCTTGGTCCAGCAGATAAAAACAAGCCTTAGAGTCTCCATTGGAGTGAAGATTGTATTAAGCTGTACATAACTACAAAAGTATCGGAGAGGAAGATCTATGGGGAGAGGAAGAGTCAAATGAACAACTAACTCTGATTTGTACCGTTTGGAGAGGAAGAGCTCTTCGTAGAGTAAGATTCATTAGTCCATGCACTAAGTTCCCCATAGCAGGCCCGGTGGTCTTTCTTAAGCCGTAGTATGGTACCCATACATATGCTAGCTTATTCGCTTACGCTCTAGAAGTGCATCTTCCTTTCCAATAAATAGTCAATATTACATATATAATGCAATCATAGCTTCGCTAATGCTCAAAAGTGCTTATTCTCTTTCTAATAAGGAATGGAGAAGGCATAGTAATACCTTCTTATATTCTTCGCTGACGCTCAGGGAGGGAACTTGCTTATTTGCTGTAGCTCTTTATAAGTGCATCTTTCCTCTCCTCTCCTTATCAGTCGAGCCCCCTAAAGGGTCCTTATCAGTCGAGCCCCCTGTCGGGTCCTTGCACTAGGAAGCGCAAGCCCCTCCGGGACCTTGGGAACCTCATACCTACAGCCTTGCTGGTAACTAGCCTTGGGAACATATGTATCAGACCTACTCTTACCCTCCTTACACTCTTACTTTGGACCGCCTCATCCACCTCTTGGAAACTTACACTCCATACTGCCTCCGAACAAACCTTGACTTACTACCCTTGACTACCCTTCTTGCCTTCCGCTTTATTTCCGCTTTAATAAGTCCGTATTATGCCCCATTCAATCCGCCCACATTCAGTATGCCCCGTACCTATAAAAGATGAGATGGTATTAACGAAAATGGCGACTGAGGCTGTTTTCTATAACCGGTAGCCAACCCCAAGTGGCCTACCCAGCTAAGAGCGTTAATTGGGCTAAATCCTGGGGCTTGCCCAGTATGGAGGGGGGATAACGGGGTCCCCGAGTTGGCTGTTGTGGGCTGACTGCATGCATGGGGGCTGGATAATTATGGGTACGAAAGCGGGGAATGGTGGGGACGTGATCTGTTTACTTATCAGAACGTGATCTGGGGAATTATTTGTCTAGCCACTGTATTTTTTGTATTAACCTCAAATTGTGTGAATCATTATATATAATCTTTGTAATTCAATCCATTCAGGAACCCTCACCATATGAATAGTGAGTGACCCCTCACCATCGGAATAGTGAGTGGCTCCGCCCCTAAGTAATATGGGGCCCTTTGTTCCGTAAATGCAAGTGAGTTTGGGGAATGGGTGCTATGACCTACTCCACGCTGCTGGGGGGGCTACATCATCCGTCCCCTCTGGCCGCTCATACCGGCCAGCAGCATCAGCATAAAATAATTCTCTTGGTAGTTGGCCGTTGTCCTCCGTCCGTTGGACCACCCCACCTCAAATATATGGGCCATCAATCAATCACTATCCGGCATCAGCCACTGTTGTCTGTTGTCCACTGGACCGCCCCTCTCTGTAGATGTGGGCAATCAATCACTATAAAGCATCAGCCACCTGCCTTACCTGACTGGCATTCCCTTCCTAGCGTGAATGAAACCATGTGTATGGCGATGATCCTCAGGTGCATCATATATAACGCTTGTTCATTCATTCCATCCATCCCTTTTTTTATGTATCGAGATGATATAGAGTCCTCCTAATTGGACCCTAGCTTTAAGCCATGATTGTCCACCCACTCGGTCCAGTCCAGTCCAGGCTGGAATAGCTTTCTCTCATAAGCCAGTCGCTAAGGCACGCTTAGAAGGGAAGGCAAGTAATAAGGTAAGTCAAGTTGGTAGAGCTCTTTTCACTTGTTGGTCGGGGAAACATAGATATTGCTTAAGTGCGAAAGGTTGACGCTTAGGTATTATGCCTGGTTGCACATAGTAGGTAGGTAGAGTAAGAGAGGAATAGTGCCACTGCTACTACTATGATTCCTCAAGCAAGTGTTATGGAAGCCTGTGTGCCGTATGCCCACCCGTCCAACGGCTCCTCTATTTATTGTAAGCCCTTCTTCCATCCGAAGTGGGGTAAGTGAGGCAGGCTGTATGTCTAGGTGGGTAGAACAGTTGGTAGCACTAAAATGAGCACAAGTGGGCTGGCTCCATATCCTGGCAATGCTGGCTTGCTGTCGGAGTTTACTTGGGGGGGAGATCCTTCTTGTTTACTAGTTTTAGCGTCCGACCTTGTCGTCTAGTTTTACCAAGTTGTGCCTATGGGAACGTGGGAAACATAAGAAATATTCTCATTCGGTGGATCGCGATAGTCTTCTCTCGTTGTTCGGTGGATGGGGGCCTTACCCTCTATTGGGTATGTGGTTATGGAAGACTTATCCTTCCTCTCCAGTGATGTGGTCCTTCTCTATGGGCCAGTGACGAGGGGACTTATCTCTTGGGCATCCTTCCTGTGGTGAACTTCTCTCTTGTCTGTTGGCAACTTGGAATGGTTGAGTTTGGGAAATGTTTGCTAAGGATCACTTCCCCCTGTTCCACTCCGATACGGCAAGCAGCATCAAAAGAAGATTCATTTAGAAAAGAAATCTGTTTAACTAAAACAAAGAAGGTATATTGGTAACATGGCTAAATATTGATTCGCTCATATGTAAGCAAGCCTGGCTCAAAGTCTTCCGGTGGGAACATGGGGGCACGTGGCATTATTACAGCAAACATAGAGGCAATTACAAGAAGGCAGCTTTGTGCAGGAAGTTATTTAACGGCGGCTTCAGTGAATGGAGTCTATGTGCAGCGAGCGGGTGAATGGCTTCGTGCAGGGAATGGCACTATGGGAGTTCCCATATTAACACCAGAAGGGATTAAGACAAGTTGTTCACAGACGTGATATTTATTTAGCCAAGTGCTGCCCTATCATATGCAATAGAGATGTACCCCATCGCCATACGGCAGAGGAGATGGCCCCCAAGTTCCCACATACCGGAATCACCTTCACCACATGCCTCGGTCAACAACCAAAAAAGGGCAGTAGAACGCATTTCTTATTATAAAGTCTGGGGTTCAGGGGGTCTGCCAACAAACTCAAATATTGATCCAGGTGGTGATCCGGAAGTCGAGAGTCCATGCTGCTGGTACTCAATGATGCTACTCGATGCTGTCGATGTCAGTACTCAATGCCAGTACTACACGCTTTCAATGCCAGGTTTCTATTTACTCAATCCCAAGAGGCGAAACAGTCGATCCAGTCGATCATTCCCAGGAGGTACCGATTGATGGTTGCCGATAGATAGCCCCCGTTTCAAATACCCGGAAAATATACCCTCATTCCCAATCATAGCCCATAGCAGCCATACCTCGACCTCACTTAATGCTATGGAACACACGTACCTCGAATGGATCCATCCATGGCGATCATTACTTACGATTCACCTGTTTTGAGAAGTTGATGAGCCCTTGTATAATAACATATATAATGCAACCTTACTGACCCTTCATCTTTCAAGAAAGGCGTTCCCCTGATTCACCTGCATTCCCTAGATTCCCCGATACAAACGCTTTCCCCCATTCATTTGCATACCACATCCCGCCCGCATACCAGTCTCCCTCCCGTTCTCCCGCATACCCGCTTTCTTTTCAATCCGCACCTGCATTCAATGTGGTTGGTGGGGCGCTCCGGAAGGATACAAACTTACCCGATAGAGAAGGAAGGATCCGTCATAGTTGTGATTCAGTCAGTTATACAGAGTTTTTTTTGTTCAAGCCCCGTTCAATACGCAGTCTCCCATTCTTACATTCCCCAGTCAATCCCCATTCCGTTCGCATTCCCCCATCCCCACTTTATCACATTACCACTTACCATACCCGCGTTCAGTACGCCTGCCTTCCACCGTCACCCAGGAGAGCCCAGTACGTGTAAGGATGGATGGAAGGAGGATACCACACAGGAAGGACACATATTGTCGAAGAAGGAAGGACCTTTTAGTTATTTTCATTTGATACTCTTTGAAAAACCCGGCGGGACTAAGATGCCGGGGTAGGGAGGTCTTCGATATTAGTGGGACGACGGACGGATCCTGACTTATGAACCGAGCATGTTTGTGAGGGAGGTGGTCACCGATTATGAGTTTCAATTCATTTGGTGGATTCATTAAATCGACGGACAACATAGTGTGACGTGGAGCCAACGGAAGGAGCGAAACTGACCCTTGTTCTTTACCTAGACATCTCTAGAGGATCCTTGATGGGTTTTTCTAATAAACCAGATTTTTATCAATATAGAATTTGGCTAATCTGAGTTTAATGGCATGAGCTTGACTTGAGCTAAGCCCTGAAGGGACTTCTAGCTTTTACAAAAAATGAACTATGCTGTAATACCATTCACATGTGGCTAGATTTTCGGCCAAAGACTGATTCCGCTCTCGCTCTTCTGTTGCTCCCTTTTCCTACGCATAATCTGAATTCAGACTCATGGAATTTATGTCTACCAAGCTACAATTTTCTTCAGCCATAAGTTTAGCCAAGCCTTGGCCTTTGACAAGCTTAGTGGGCTTCACCTCTATGTTAAATTCTATGAATTTTGCAATCCATTTAGCTCTCTTTCCCTCAATATATGGTTGAGTTAAGACATCTTTTACTGAAGCTGAAGGTACATATGCAACTACTTTGGAATGCAACATATAAATTCTGAATGCCTTTAAAGACTTTATGAGAGCATATGCTTGTTTTTCAATAAGGTCATACCTTAATTCAACATCTCTTAAATTTTTGCTGAAAAAGGCCAGGGGGTGCTCTATGCCTTCATCATTTTTATGCAACAGAACAACTACAAGTTTATCATAAGAGGTAAAAGAGAAGATGCAAAACTCCTTGGTGTAATCTAGGTTGATTAAAATGGGAGCTTCCATGATAGCTTGCTTGATGGTTTCAAGAGAGCTTCTTGAAGCCTCTGTCCATTTTATTTCTACTCCTTTCTTCAACATGGAAGTGATGTGATTTACAAGCTCTGCAAAGTTTGGAATGAACCTCCTTGTGAAGTTAATATTACCCAAGAAGGATTGAATGTCCCTTTTTGACCTTGGGATGGACAATGTCTGAATGGCTTGAAACCTTGCTGGATCAATCTTCACACCTTCAGCATAAACAATATGTTCCAGAAGTTTGTCTTCTTCTAGAGCAAACTGTGACTTCCTTGGGTTGACTGAAATTCCAAATTGTCTACACTTTAGGAAGACATTCTTTAAATGCTATAAATGGTCTTTGTGGCTACTAGAGAAGACTGTTATGTCATCAAGATAAATAAGGACAAACTTGTCCGTTTCTCCCACAAAGGCTATGTCCATGGCCCTCTGAAAAGTAGCCCCAACATTCGTCAGTCTGAGAGGCATCTTGGAGTACATGAAAGTGCTCCAAGGAGTAGTGAAAGCGATCTTTTCCTGATCTTCAGGATGTAAAACTATCTGATTGTAACCTGAAAATCCATCAAAGAAAGACATGACTTTAGCCCCTGAAACTCTTTGCAGCAAGTGTTCCATTTTGGGTAGAGGATAGTTATCTTTTTTAGAGCACTTGTTTAGATTTCTGAAGTCGACACAAAGCCTTATTTCTCCATTTTTCTTTCTTACCACCACAAGGTTGGCTATCCACTTTGAATATCGTAAGGGGACTATGATTTTGGCAGCCAACAGCTTCTTGATTTCCTTCTCAATTAAAGGCAATAAGAGAGGGTTGATAGGTCTTAATTTTTGCTTAACAGGGATGGTGTTCTTTTCCAGTGGGATCTTATGCTGAATGATGTCTACATCATAGTTTTTAAGATCATTGTATTTCCATGAAAAAATGTCCACAAATTGCTTCATGAGGGTGCAATAGTCAGAATTCTAGGCTGAGGATAAATATGTGGATAGATTTATGTTTTTTGGGCAGGTTGGGCTACCTATATTGTGTTTACAGACATCAGACTCATTCTCTATTTTGGCTGCATTATGGGGGATGTCATTATGATCGAAAAGCCTCTCTAGAGGCACCAATCCTCTTGGTATGTGATTATTGAGCAACTGGACAATGCTTCTTTGGCCGATTTCACTTTTCAGCTTGGACTGGCTGCATTCTTGCATGGTTTCATTTTCTTGGTCGATGTGCATTTCAACAAATTCCTCCACGACTTGCAAAAACCTACTAATTTCCTCATTTTCCTAAAAAACCCTCCAATATTTGATGTTGTTAGTCGGAGAAGGTCTGTATTTTACCTAAAATTCATATATTAATTTTGGAGGCAACAGAGGAATGAACATGCTAGTTAAGACAACAAGGGAGTTGGCAAGCTGGTTCTTCGTTCTTGGAATATAAGAAATGCTGAAATTAATGAAAGAATTCTGGAGCCTCCATACCTCATCTTTGTATGCCTTCAGCCTTGGATGCTTCGCTTGAAAAATTTTATTTACGTGATGAATAATGAGATCTGCATCCCCAAACACTTTCAGGCCTTTGATACCCATTTCTTTAGCAGCGCTTAAGCCCATAATTAAAGCTTTGTACTTTGTGATGTTGTTTATGACCTGAAAGGTTAATTTAAAAGATAAATGCATGTGTTCTTGTGTTAGGGACACAAGGACTACACCTGCCCCTACAACATCTTTAGAGCAAGCCCCATCAAAAAACATATCCCAAACCTGGGGGTTTTCTTCCTCTGTGATTTGGCAAACTGGTTTCTTGAGCTGCGTGGAGGCCAACTGAGATTGTTCAATATGGAGAATTCATTCTCCAAAATCGGTGTCAATAGCATATATGGGATGATTGGTGGGATTCCTTTCATCACTGATTATATAATCCAACCACGCCTCTCTGTATAATCTCTTGCTCTCTCCTCCAAAGACTAGGACAGTAGCATAACACAGATCATTTTGTCATGATCCACCTAGTCTCTTGATCCAACCTCTAGAAAGAAACATACCAAACTTGGGGGGTACATCTACCACCACAATATCCATCATCATGCTTTTCATAGGCAGTTGAGACAAATTGATGGCCAGGTCCTTGATTAGTCCCAGACATTTCACTTTTCTAGAGTCAAAAGAGAATAGGTCATGATAAGGATTTGTGATGTCAAGACCCAACTCATCCATGAAAGACTTGGGCATTAGATTATGGCTCGCTCCAATGTCCAAAAGGCAGTTTTGAAGGATTTTATCATGGATAGTCAGAGAGAGATAGAATGATGGGGAGCTATCGTCACAATTTTCAATCATTGGGCTGAGAATAATAGTTGGCTTGTCAACTTGCATATTCACACAATAAGTGGAGGCTTGGATGGATTTAGGCTCAAGGGCTTCAAGGATGGATTTTTGAAGGACTCATTCTTCAATAGTTCAATCAGGGCATGGGTATCTTTAGCTTCTGAATTTCTGATTGAAAATTGAAAGGAGAAGGATACTTTTTAAGACTTCTTACCTCATGAGCTGGAGATTGGAGGACGATGGGATCAACTGCCGGTTGTTTTTGCTTATTAGCTTGCTGTCCTGCAGGGAAAACAACTCTTTGAATAGGAGTCTCCTTGGCATTATTTGTCTTTGACCTCAAATTATATCTTTGTTGATCTACAGTTTGTAGAACAACTTTACCATCCCATTCTTGGTTGATCTTGTCATTGCAAAATGACTTTTCATAGGCAGTTGAGGTTAAAAAGGAAGCATTGCCTTTGTCTTCCAGACAATGGGTCTCATCCTCTTCTTCAAATTGCTCCTCTTCCATCACTGCATTTTGAAAAGGAGCCCTCACCCTTTAGTCTTCATTTGCATCTTTGTTTCTTTGTGAAATCTACAACTGCTTATTAGCTCTTCTATATGGATTTGGATTTGGATTTCTAGGAGCAAAGGTATTAGGCACCCTTCCTTTCCATGGGTGCTACTCAACCTTTAGTTTGGATATTTCAGAGGCTAATGACTCTATCATTTTGGTCATTTTATCTATCTTAGGATCAGAGGATGATGAAGACTCACCTCTCTGTCTTCTTCTATCAGCATTTCCCTTGAGGTTCTCTATAGCCATGATATTTTATTCTACTTCCAAGGCTGCATCCTGCATGTCAGCCAAAGAAGCACATCTCCTCTCCCTCAACAGTAGGCAGAAGTCAAAATCAAAAGCATTGGCATAGGTGTGTTTAGTAGAGGTAGTAGTGGGTTTTATTTCAGCTGGTATCTTGTTGTACATATGGTTAAACCTCTTATTAAAATCATACAACAACTCACCATTTTCCCTCTTTAAGTTCCCAAACTCAGTGTGGCAGTAGAGGAGATCCTTCTTATCCCCCCAATGTTTTAGGAATGTATCATCTAAAGCTTCAATATTTGCTATAGATCTTGGGGTTAGTTCTATAAACCATTTTCTATCCTCTCCATCTAGGCTCTGGACAAAGACTCTCATCCACACATCATCTTCACTAATGTCTAGTTTATCAGCATAGCTATAGAATGACTAAAGATGTTCTTCAACAGTAACGCCCTCAGTCCCAGTGAACTTAGGCCTATATTTATGATATTCTCCCGTAGGCATGGCATTCAAAGGAGTGGGCAGTGTTAGGGTCCATACCTAGCAGCTATGATTATTTCCATTTTGGTAGGTGATTGTGGACCTACCATGGCTGTTGTGGCTATAAGAGTACTGGCAGTATGAATGATAGAGGGCTAAGGAGTGACTAACACGACTAAAGGAATATGATGGATAGGAGGGGAGGTTCCCTTTGGGCTTAAAGCAAAAGGAGAACCTAAAGAACAAGGATATTTATGAATCTCTGAAATTTTTTCTTCACTGCTAGTATTAGATGGTATACTCTCAACATGTATTTTTTCTATTACAGGCCTTTCTTGAAGAGATATAGAATATTTTTTAGGTTTACCTGAACCTAATGCTTCTTTCTGCAGTACCTTTCTCTCTTTGATGATTTTTCAGGGTCAGGTATTGGGTCAGCTTGTAGCTTCTGAGTATTTGTCTGAGTATGCCTCACAAACTGAGCCAGAAGTATGAAGTGGAGTCGGCAAGAGGTTCGGCCTCCAGTAGAGTCACCAAAAGGTTTGACCTCCAGTAGAGTCGCCAGATAGATGATTACAACCAAAAATGTGCCCAGAATTTGTCTATTATCAAAGCTGGATCTATTTCATTTCCCAGGAAGCTGAGCTTCAGTTTCTTCTCCCCGGCAGCATCACTAATTATGTTAGCACTCCAAGAAAACTCTTCTAGGTTGTAGATCGGAGATGCATGGTAACATATAGTCTTCAATATTTTTCTATAAACTATTGGAATAGATGAGCATTTGGATCAAGTTAGATAACCATTTCAACACTATTCTCACTCAAGGCATGCATGAACACCCTCAACAACACAAGGCTTTAAACCACTAATGCTCAATAGTTTGTAGATTTAATGAATAGATGGAGAATAATGACAGTACCAGCAGATTGCATACATGAACATAGATGAATGGCTAGCTATAGGTAGCAAATGAACTTACTGACTATACTGGTAGATGCATATATAATAACACATATAAATAGCTAGCTACAAGCAACAAAGAAGCTTGCTAATCTAATATATCAAAGCAGAGATAAGATGACAATTATCTAGCCTTAAACACACAAAAAGCCTAAACAAATTGTTCAAGTGCAAGCATAGAACAACATAAAGAGGATGGACATTGAACATCTAATGGCAAAAGAAGCTTATATTGCTTAGAATGAAGATGAGAAGCTTGAGTGAACAGAGGAGGAATAATCTCCAAAAGTTGAACCTCTATTACATCTTACTAATAGCTATTTATACCCTGTTTACAATGATCCTGAGCCTTTTGAGGCTTTAGGGGTCTTAATCTACTTGATATGGACTGTTAACTATTTCGATGCCTTCTAGGTAAGCATGGCTCAACAATTTTCCTCTTCTGACAGAGGGATAGCTACATTCAGATATTTTGAGCAGTTGCTGCACTATCTCAACGCTTTCTCGGGCTAGAGATGGCCCATAATGTTTGTTAGGATGGAAATTGTTGCACTGTCTAGGAGCTTTCTCGGGCTAGAGATGGCCCATAATGTTTGCTAGGATGGATATTGCAATGGAAGGACTGTTGATGTGGTTGTTGCACTATTGGATCTCCCTGAACTTGTTTGATTTGGCTGTGTGGTGCACTGTGGCTCCATGATTACAGCTCAGCATCTATCTCCCAGTAGTTATTTCCCTGCAACTGTCTCCTGGGCACTGTTATATGGTGAAATAGGTCTTCGGACCTTTGAAACCCCTCTCAAATGCAGATAGTGTCTGGTTTTTTTTTAATACAGAAAAATTATGAAATACTGTGAACTCCTGCCTTCTCTGTGTATTTTCCAAATACATGAAAAATATTGAAGAAACAGGAAAAATCGGCCTTGGCGGACTTGAAAAGTCTTCAAACATGGCATATATATCTATCGGGTCCACCCTTTGGGTCACTGTTGCAAGCTGCATTTGGCCTGGTCCCTTTGTTCCCTTTGTATTTTGAAATAGCTGAAAAACATGGAGGGCATCGACATCAACAACTACATTAGATTGCTTGCAAGTACAAAGTTGCATGTATGATTTATTCACAAGTTTTGTCATGCATGGCACATGCATGTGGTTTCTTGTATATCCTCTGTCATTAACATGGAGGATGGCTAGCATTGATAATGTATTACCTAGCCTTTCCATTTCCTGGATATCCATGGTGATTATGGGTTTACATTCATTGCTTTGTTTTGGTTGGTTCTCATGTTTCCATAGCTTGGGTTGAGTTACTAGTCCCGGAAGCCCTGGTTGAACAAATGCTCTGGAAGCCCTGGTTGGAAAAACACTCTGGAAGCCCTTGATGGGTTGAGTTACTAGTCCTGGAAGCCTTGGCTGGAAAAATACTCTGGAAGCCCTGTATAAGTTGTGGGTTGAGTTACTAGTTATGGAAGCCTTGGTTGGACAAATGCTCTAGAAGCCCTCGAAGGCTTGGATGGAGACAAATTTGATAATTTTTTTGATGATGTCCAACTGTGAGGTGGAATTACTATTTGATGGGTTGAGGTGGATGGCCTCTGGAAGCCCTGTATGCGTTTTAATTGATGTGCTCTATGAGATCCCACATTCATGCTTGGAATATGGCATGGGGGTGAATAGCTAAAGAGAGATTTCACTTAGCCATTCAACGGTCAGGTGGAACATGGTAGTCCCATCTCTGGTTGGTTCATTGCATTCATTAATGAGAAATCCATTCCCTTGATTTTCATGTGTAAAGGTACTAATGTATTTATGGATTTGATGGCTAATATGTTTATTGTATTTTTGTTCCTATTATGCTGGTATATACACATTTCATGACAACAACTATGTATGGCTCTCAACATGTTTTTACTTGTATATGAATGGATAATGTGTTTATGAGTTAATGGAGGATAATACAAGAAATGGAATGAGGGAACAATGGTTCACAGCGATTCTCAGATAAGTATGAGATCCCTACACTTAATTATGTTATTTACACCTATAGGTTACATGTTGATGATATGTTTGACGAAATCCCTGTCATGTCTATTAGGGGTCTGGTGATGATCTTATTAATATTATTGCTTTTACATCATTGTTTCCTTGCATCCTTACTAATTCTAAGTGATCATTCTATTCTGGGTAATGTCCTGGGCCCTGGGCCAAAAAAGGTGGCTCAAATCCCAGAATGCTAGCATTAGTGTTGAGACTAACTCACCTGGGCAGTGTCTGGGAAGCGTTATAATGCACCTGGGTAGTATCTGGGGAGCTTTAGTCCTCAAACTAACTCACCTGGGTAGTGTCTAGGGAGAGTTATCCTACCCTTAAGCCTCTCAGACAACAGTGGGACCCAGGGATATGCAGTCTTAGTAGCTGACTTGTCTTCTGAAGGTTATTTGGATGAAGTTGGATGACTATATGTGAGGTTCTGTCGATTCAATTTCCTTAAAGTCACCAAGGAGGTTGAATCTTATCATATTGGCGTCTCGTCGCATGTTTACCCATGGCTGGCCGGTTGCTTGGGTAGATGTGGAAGGAGGGTGTTATATAAAAGTAGGAATCCATGAGTATCTCTGGCACAAGAAAATTGTACATAAGACGGTAATCTGTTGCTAGAAAATTAGCAATCTTATGTTCAATGGTATTGCTCAAAGTCATAGTCTTCACATCAATATGTGAAACAATCTAGCTAATAACATCTACACATAGGAAGGATGGATATCTACATGAAACCCCGTATAGAATTGATTTCTGAACATTAATGTATACCTATTGGTCCTCTAGATCTACTTAGAAACTCTTTGCTTAGAAATATATTTTTACTTTCTGCCATGTAAGATTTGATTCCTTTTCCACAAACAATTGGGTGTCTTAATACAATGACAAGTTTACTAGCCTACTCTCAACTTCTTCCTCATTATTGATTTTTCTATTATCTCTTAAGGTAGCTCCCTTGGGTGCCATGATAACAGTGGCTATTGGATAGAATTTATCAACAATTGTGACACCTGTAGGAGGGAAAAGGCACTCATGGAGAGAATAAATTAGCTTTTGCATATCCAATTTCAAAGAAAGATCAGGTAGAAAATGAGTGAAAAAGTAAGAGATATTACACAATTCTCATGGGAAAAGGAGGGAGACTCGTTGAGGGAATTGGGCATTGCAATGTCTTAGTAGCTAGTGATGCAGCCTATGGCTTGAGAGTGTGTAATGCGTAGTTCATCCTAGGCAATGATAGGGATATACTTCCCATTGCGCAGTCTCAGTGGCCAAGGTGGTAGGACTTACCCCTTGGACTTCATACTGCACAGTTGGGCTAGTGTATACTATGCATTTCACAGTCTCAAAGGCTAAGCTCTCATCTTGAGCCTTGGACTTAAACAATTCCCAATTGGGCAAGGCAATGCATGGCCAAGTGAAGTGCAAATATACTCGGTAAGGGTGTATGAAAAAAGAAGATCTTGGTGATAATGAATGTTAAAGTGTATATCTGACTAAGTATGGATAGATCAATTTGAATCAAGTGCACAAACTCAATAAACAAAAGGAAAAACAAATATGCAAGGAGAGTCACCGAAATTGTGATCACCAGTGTCGAAAAACAAGAAAAGTGATGCGACACTTATGAAAGGTGAACGAAAAAATGAATCAACACTTTTATAAGCTAATATAAGTTAAGGCTTTGGTAACGATGAAGAGAAACAAGAAACACGTCACTCATAGAAGAGAAACAACAAAAAGCGATAGAAAAAGCAGTAAAAGATGACAAAAGCAAAACTCACCCAGAAAAGAAACACAAACTCCAATGAATGCTCCTTGATCTCCTTGGGAATTCAATATTTCTTTGATCGAATGTACAAATGAGCTCTACAGGCATCTATTAAATAGATTTGGGTATATTAGGGTTTATGACACGCATTGCTAAAATCAAAGAAAAAGCTACACTTGGCGGAAATTTCTAAAAATAGCGATTGTACCACCTTCGGGAAACTAATAACGATTCCCTATTTTCTAGAGATTATCTTTCAATTTTTCAAGAAACTTTCCATGCAAACTACCAAGGAATATTATGCAATTCCGGGTAACTAGGAAACATCTTGGATCAGTGCATTGTGCAGTTTCTGAGCACAAGGGATGTATTGGGCAATTTTTGATCTTAGTGTTGGGATGCCATCCATTACTGTGCAATTCTCAAGCTTAAGACTGAGATGCCACTCTAGATTTCATAGTTTCCATCTTCAAGCCTGGCTTTCCTTCCAAGATTGTGTAGTTTCTGCAGGCAAGCCCAGGACTGTTGCAAGGTTAAGTCAGAAGGTTAGCTTGTGACTCAAAAAGATCAGATAAATATGGAAACAAACAAACACAAGCACAGTTGAAAATAATAAGTCTTGATATAACCATGAATACTTGATGACAGTAAAAGATAAGTTCCCATGGATAGAAGGGAAGGCTCTAAAATAAATGCATAGGAAAAATTTTGGAGGGTGGTTGTAGTTGCTACAACACTTGGAAGCACACTAGTAGAACTCCAACTCTATGTATGGGTATTGTCTCATTAAAAACAAGTCTAAATCTTTAGGAAGTTTTGTTCAGTTCATTGATTACTATAGATTCTTGAATTATCTTGCGTTAAATATATAGTCTCTACCATTCTCTTCATCGGTGACATACTTAACCAATACAATTCAACTTAAGTTGTTTCGAATGGGGATGAAGAGTATATAGATACACAAGTGAGAAGAATTGTCAGAGTCTTAGTTTTCATCTCTAGTGTTGCTCCGCTACTAGTAACCCTGGATAGTACCCTAGTGGAGTCACTTTAGGAACAAAAACATTGCTCTGCTGCTAGCGAGCCTGGATTGTACCCTAGTGAAGTTTCTTGCTTCACCTCTTCGCAAAGGAAGCCTTTCTTTTCTTTCACCTTTATTTAATTTTTTAAATTATTTTCATTTTGTTCATAGAACTGTACATATGCACTTATTGATTTAGTGAGGAAGAAGAGGGATCTTGAATTATTGAGAGAAGAGGTTGTCCTTTCATAGAATGATATTTATTTATAGCTCTGACACACTTTTTAAGGTTTTCTTCCCCTCCTTACTCTACTCGACTTAGCTGACAAGGAACTGAAAATAAAACACCGATTAGAGTAGGAAACACTAGTTTTATATTCAAGCATCGTGATTCGACTATGGTTTTCTTTGAGAAAGAACATATTTTTCATCACATTATCATCAACTAAAAGAATACAAGATTCATGAAAATAGAGGGAACACATAGAAAACCAAGCGTTGATAGTAGCACAACGTCCTCTTAAACTTCACCATGCTTGCTTCGAAGACCAAACGCACTCTCATGCGAAAGATATACTACAACTGAAAGAAATGAAAAGATAGAAAAAAGGAGAAAGATGAAAAGTAAATCAAAGCAAAAACAAAGAAATGAAAACAAAAAAAGTATTATGATTCCTAGACTAACCAAAATAGGCCAGACTTACGTGAAATGAAATTTCTAGTGTAACCACCAACACAACAGTTGACTTGTAGGGGTGAGGGAGCGTGTATCAAGAAAGATATTCAAACATAACAAAAATCAAGAAATATAAGGCAATACACACCATGACATTCTAAGTTTGAAAAAGTGTGTAGGAAAGTATGAAAGAAAATCACATGCGAAGCAGTTTGCAGATGCACTATGGTGTTCAGACACGTTGAGACTCAAAGAGATTCAAGGAAAAAATTTCAAAATTTGAAACTGGGAAAACATAAAGAGAGATGAAAACTTGTGTTTTTCAATAGTGCTCACCAGGTATTACTACTCCAATGACTGAGTGATGGGATTGTCCAATGCAAATGGAGGATGCGAAAATTGTGAAAGAGATTGATTTTTAATGTGTGTGGCAGAGTGATGAGGAGCCTTGAAAGATACATCTATATTCTAATTGGAATTGGAACTGGCCTCAATACTATGAGAACCTGACATAACCATCATCTTAGGCTAAATTTCCTTGCAACTTGCGGAAGTTCCAAATCATTAGAAGATAAATCATCAAACCCCTATGTCTAGAAAAATAAAAAATAGAAAAATCAGAGTCGTAACTGGATGAATGGGTAAAAGGATCACAAAAACTTTGATCAAAAGGTTTAAGATTAGAAACAGAGGCATCCTGATGATCTGAAGAATCATAAAGAGGGGAAGATTGAAAACCAAAAATTTCACCCTCCGATTCTTCACAATGATGAGATGATAAATTGGGGAGATCAAGAAGAGAATATTTTTTCTCTACATTTAGATGAAAAACTCACATTCCACGAGTTCTGAGAATTATAAGAAGTAATGACATCATAGGAAGGTAATTCTTTGTAATATTCAAAAGGAACGAAAGAATCACGGATAATTTCTAGATAATGAGGGAGAGATGCAGAAGGAAAAGAATCATCCTTCATTGTAGATTCTTATTCAGATGTGGACTCCCACACATAGTCATCGTAAATGATATCCCAAGTTCACTCCTCAACACCAGCTCCATCCAGAAATTGATCCTCGTGAACATCAAGAGAAACATTCAAAAAAGATGAAAACAAAAACTAATAATTCGCGGGACCAAAGGAACTAAAGGATGGAGTATGAGGAGGTAACACTTCATTGAAAACATCAGATTTGGAGTCCAAACCTGTGTTGAAATTATGAGTATGTGGGGTGGGAGAAGATGGTGGTAAATTAGAAAATGAATTATCAAGTTCTCCCACCTCAAGCTGTGAAAATGGGGTTATTTGATTAGAGGGAGACAAAGAGTTAATTGGTACGACAAGCTTGTTCGTCAAAGATTTAGAAGCTCTAATACCAAGGTATGTTGGGAAGATTTCGAAATATTCATATACATGCGGATTAATCGGAATGTAAACAAGAAATTCAAACTTCTCTTTCATTAAAGGCCAGTCAACGTTATCTTTAGAAAATTCAGAGCAAAATTGAAAGAAATGATCGTGAAAATCATCAATATATTCATCAGGTGCTTTTCACAATCGCATAATTTTCTTGAACACAGATTTATAATCATACCTATCAAAGGCGCGGTAAAGTTCTATGGAAATATGTTCAAAAGAGTGTATAGAGAAGATAGGAAATGTGTAAAACCATTCCCTTACGCACCCTTCGAACGTGAGAATAAACAACCTACTATCAACATCCTCACAATGAATATTATGTTTCATGCAAAATTCAAGAAAACAAGTGGTGTGCTCGAAAAATGTTGTTTCACCCTAACAATTGGATTTGAGATTTGAGAAGTCATCGATGATTCTCACCACCAATTTCAAATTTAAGTTTATAGAAAAACATGTTGGGGTTGTGATTTGGGGAGAAGCCATTAATGAGTGTGTAAAGTTCAAATAGACTTCACAGGTTCATCTTTTCATTTGGCCCTCCTTCTACCACAAAAAATGTTGATGGTGTTGGACCTGCCAACATTCAAGGGATCTCCCTAATATGAAGTCCCAATTAGACCTCACACCATTTGGTGTAGGAATCCCATCGGGAATATGGCTCGGTTGTCGATGTAGTGGGTTTTAATGATGTGACTTCGGTGCAATAACACATAGTGTGATGCATAGTGACTTTGGTGAGAACAAGTGTGTGACCCTGTGGAGAGTCAAGTGTGAAGCATCAAGGTTCTACCACATAGAAGGGAAAATAATTGAGCGCTTTAGAAACTTGTAATAGTACGCAACTTGAAAGGAACACATGAGAATAAATGACATCACAAGATAATATGTGAAATAGTTCACAAGTTAACAGTGATGAATTAATACAAAATCATCTATTCAACAAGATTCGTACCAATGCAAATGAAATAGTTAATAAGCATAATCATAAATTAAATAACATAAATTACAAACATAACAAGAATAATCCTACTATATTTACAACATATGCATGAAAATGTGTTGGCTCTGAGCTTTTATTAAGTGAAAGTTTCAATCATACATACACCATTGACAAACCACTAGCACGAATAGTGGAATGTGAAGTCAACATCACCTGCTCCTCCAAAGACATATACTTCCTCTATGCTACAGAGAAGCAAAGGCTCTCACAAACTCCCAAGCTACAAATTATAAACCTAATCCTAGCCAAAAGCTTGGCTCCCAAAATCCCTTTACATGAGTTGTGAGGTTCTATTTATAACAAGTGGGGGTGACTCTTCAACTCCCCTTTGTGACTTTTGGACTTCCCTCATGACCCTTCAACTTCTTTACAAAATAACTCATTACATTACATTGTGACTCTTCACATTCCATTATTCACAGTTGGAATTCTACTTACAAATTAATTACAAATAATATTACAATACACTCATACCCATATAATAAAAAATAGGGTAGAACCAACTAGACAACCTAACATGAAAAAGCAATATCATGCTTGAGTTTTGGGAAACTCAAGCTCCACAACTTCCAATTGATATCTCTCGGTCATGTATCGGTGCCAAGATTGGTATTGTTTGATGACATCCCAAAACTGTGTGATGGTCTCTGGCTAGGAGTGGACTCTAGCCTCTATGGCATCTAGGTACAATGATTTGGAACCGGTTTGAACTTCCTTCTAGAGCATGAGAAACATTGTTCTCACTTGGACAGGGCCACTGATATTGTTCTACATGTTATGTTCATTCACCTCAAAATCTTCCTTGGTGGAAATCTATCTAATATGCTCCAAGTATTCTTTTATCTTCCTCCTGACCTAGTTCCTAGGTTTGGCTTCAATGAGTGAGCCAACTGATGGGATCCTATGGGACTTCACTAAGAAATCCATACTGTTGTATAACTATGCATATGAGGCCTGAATGTTACCAATGAATGAGGCAAGATGTTTGTTGTTTTGGATGAACATTCACACTCTTTCTTTCTCCAACTCTACCTATTGCTTCATTTTATTATCCAAGTCAAGTGGTGGCCCTTTGTATCGCATTGATCATTCATGCATGATAGTGATTTCATCTTGTACATTTCTAAGAGTTTTAAAAAAGTATTTACACTACTGCTACAATCCATGCACGTGTAGAACTGCCTTATGCATAGTAATAAGCTCTTCATAGAGATTCCAAATGTCGATACTTCGCCAAGTATCATTGCCTTCATTTCCTACATATGGGCCTATGTGAAAGATGTGTTCTGAGTTGCTACATAGAAATGTTCAACTTGTTTCTTGGAAAACTGTAAGTTCTTTACCAATTCCTTATTCTTAGCCATCAAATACTCAATTTTCAACTTTTCTTCACCTTCGAAGGCCAAGTTGGTTGCGGCAATGGCATTGGGATTCTTCCTGGTGTTAAACACAATCACCCTTTCTCTCATAAAATCAGGAGATACAAGGTCATTCAGAAAATGATTCTTACACGCTTGTACAAAATTCTTCTAAAGTTAATTGTATGACATATTGTACATGTCCATAACTGAATCATCATCAAAAGGAATAATTTCCCCTTCCTTGCCTGGAGCTGACTTTGCTGCTAGAGGTGGTGGAGATTGAACGATGACCTACTGTGTGCTTTTTATCTAGTCAAAATATTTATTCTGTGGCTCTAGTTCCTCCTCCATGTCTATGATCTCTATCAATTCTTCAACCTACTGAGCAAGCCTTGTGTCTTGTATTCGTACACTCTCCTCCTATGCTAGTTTCTAGTTCTATTCTTGCTCTTCAACTTGTTTTTGTGTTGCTTATTTTTCTATTGATCTTCACCTTTTTTATTCTTCTTACTTCTGCTTTTCTTATTGTTCTTTCTTCTTATTTTCTTCCTCCAATATCCTCTACTCTTCCTTCTTCCTTTTTTTTTTCTCTTTGCATCCTCTACTTCCTCTTTGCCTCTACTACTAAGTTCGCTTTCATAATAGCTGGATCTGCTTTCATCTTGTAGATTCATTCTCCTCGTGGACTAAAATAAACCTTTCCCTTTCCTTATCCTGCATGGGGTTACTCCATTCCGCTGACACTACTTCCAGACTAGCTTCCTTATATGTAGTCACCTCTGATGTTCCTACAAAATTGATCGGTTCACAGGACTTAGAGGCATTATAATAATTCTTCCATGGATCCTCCTCTGGCCTATGAAATGTCTTGCTAAGCCAACGGAAGTGAATTCTCACATAATTCTCTTTGAAAATACCACGAAGAGAATAGATATTAAAGTCTCGAGTATGAAATGAAAACTTCTATATTTCCTTTCCTTCGGTATCTACAAATTTTAGGTTCTTGATCTCATACAATCCAATTTGCATATGGAGAGTTGGCCAAGGTGCTTTCCTCTTCTTGTGCAAAGTTGCTGACAACCCTATGGAGATATGATATGAAAGTTATTGCATCACAAGCTTGTTAGTGGCATACCTTGGCAAAATATGTGGTGAATTCTAATCGCGAAACGCTCTAAGGAAGGTGACATCTAGTGAGGCAAACCAAGTTGTGATCTCTGATATTACTTCCATTTCCCCACGTGACATGCAAGGCGGTTCTTCCTCAAAGATCATCTTGTATAGAAAAATGAGGAAGTGACCAGTTATCTTCTCCATTATTCCTCAATGGCTTCAATACGAGAGCATTTTGTAATGAATATGAACAGTAGAATCTTGTGGTGTCTAAGTCTACTTCATGCCAAGGAATGTATTATGTGCACATATTGCATTGAGTAGATATCAAGACATATAAAATATCACTTTCCCACCCTTGGGAGGATTCAGGGTGTTCACTACGTGGATACCTAATTGTCGAGCCAACAAGTCCGACCAGTTGAACGACTTCTCCTCATTCACAACCTGGTTCAATAAAATTTCCCATCCTTCAGGAAAGGTCTTAGTGCTCTACTGACTGTAGATTCTACAAGCTAGGATGATCAACAACTAATAGGCCCTCCTTAGACATTTTTTTCTTGTAAGTATTGGTGGGTGTCTGTCGAAACATTGATGCATCTTTCACTCAACCTTTAACAATGTAATTCATGCCCACATATATGTTGGTGGCATAGAAGTATGAATCCATGAGTTTTTATTGCATGGGAAAATGGTACATAAGATGGTAATCCGATGCCATAAAAGTGCAAGCTTATGTATGTTGTTACTGCTCAAAGTCATAGTCTTCACATCAATATGTGAAACAATCTAGCTGATAGCATCTGCACATGGGAAGGTAGGATATCTACATAAAACCCTATGTAGCCCTGCTTTATGAAAATTAATGTATACATGTTGTTCCTCTAGATCTTCTTGGAATATTTTTGTTAAAAAATCTTCGTTCACTTTCTTCCATGTAAGATCTGATTCCTTTTCCACAAAGAAGTTGAGTGTCAAAATACACTGGCAATTTTACTGGTGTACTCTCAATTGCTTTCCTGATACTTCTTTCTATGGTATCTCTTGAGGCATCTCTTGGGTGCCATGATAATGATGAATGCTAGAGAGAAGTTCTCAAACACTATGATACCTATAGGAGAGAAAAGGCACTTATGGAAAGAATAAATTAGCTTTTTCAAATCCACTTTCAAAGCAAGATTGGGCAGCAAAACAATGAAAAAATGAGATCGATTGTGCAATTCCCATTAAAAACGGAGGGAAAATGGCTGAGGAACCTACACGCTGTACAGTCTCAGCAACTTGTGATGCAACCAGAGGTTAAGACTATGCAAACCATAGTTCAACCTGGGCAGTGACAGGGAAAGACTGCGCATTGTGTAGTCTCAGTCACCAAGGTGGTAGGACTGAGCCTTGGGACTGCACAATGTGCAATTGGGCCATCTTGTAATGTGCATTACATAATATAAAAGGCTAAGCTCTTAGCTTGAGCCTTGGAATTGCGTAATGCCTAGATGTGGAAGGCAATTCATGGCCAAGCGAAATGCAGATCTTCCTAGTGAGGCTAAAGGAACCAAGTAGATCTAAGGGATAATGCAAGTTAAAGTGCATATATGAATAAGTATGGATATATAAATGCGAATGAAGCACGGAAACTCAACAAACATAAGGAAAAACAAATATGCAAGGAGATTTGCCGAAATGGAGATCACTGGTGTGTAAAAAAAAGAAAAGTGATGCGACACTTGTGAAAGGAGAACAAAAAACTAAATTGTCACTTCTAAAAGTTAATATAATTTAAAATTCCATAAACCATAGAGAGAAACAAGAAAAAATCCCTCATAGAAGCAAAATGATAAAAAGCGATAGAAAATGCGGCAAAAGACAACAAAAGCAAAATTCATCCAAAAAAGCGACACAAACACTATTGAAGGCTCCTAGATCTCCTTGGGAATGTTAGAGCTCCAAGATCAAATGCACAAATGAGATCTAGAGGTTTCTATTGAGTGGATTTGGGCAGATGAGGGTTTATGACGTGCATGCCTAAAATCAAGGAAAAAAACGACATTTGGTAGAAATTTCTAAAAATAACTATTATTCCACCTTCAGGAAACTAATTATGATTCCCTATTTTATAGGGATTCCTTTTCGCTTTTTTATTTTTCTTTTTTGGGAAACTTTCCTTGCACATTGCTAAGAAATATTACGCAATTCTGGGGAACTGGGCAACTTCTCAACTTAGTGCATTGCACAGTTTCTTAGCACAAGGGATGGATTGCACAGTTTCTAAGATTAGTGTTTGGTTTCCATCCATGATTGTGAAATTCTCAAGCTCAAGGCTGAGATGCCACTCTAGATTGCATAATTTCCATCATCAAGGTTAGCTTTCCTTCCAAGGTTGCGCAATTTCTTGAGGCAAGCCCAGGACTGTTGCAAGGTCATGTCAGAAGGCTAGCTTGTGTCTCAAAAAGATGAGATAATAATGAAAAAAACAAACATAATCACAAATGAAAAGAATAAGTCTTGATCAAACCATGAATACTTGATGATAGTAAAAGATAAGCTCTTGTGGATAGAAGGGAAGGCTAAAAAATCAAAGCATAGACAAAATTTTGGAGAGTGGTTGTAGCTGCTACAACACACTTTTAAAAACACCTTCCTAAATCACCTAATAGCCTCCAGGAAGATCTGAAGCTTCTATGCACTTATACACATTATGTATTCATCAATTCAAAAATAGAAATAAAGCATAAAAAAAGACATAGGGCCACCCAATAGATCCATACAAATGCTAAGTGTGAACATATCTATGAAAGCGTTTTATCTTTACAGACTACATGGATTCAACATCGTGATTTTATATAGCTAGTTATGTATTTAAATATAACAACAAACTAAGATGGATCTAGGCTAGTTTAATTTCCCCCTTAAATAGGTTATATTCCACATGAATACCATGGGTTAATACAATGGATTCTTAATACCATGGGTCATTTTAATTCTTTTATTGCTAATTTTTATAGGGTTATTTTTAATTATTAATTGTTATTTTATTTTCACCAAGTTAAAATGTTTAAATTATATTACGATTGCATTAAGCTACACATCTCTACCATATTTTGTTTTTCTGAGTCAAAATGTTTATTACATTAACATTACACATCTCTAGCTAGAGAGCACCTCTCAACCCAATAAAAAACGAGTAATTTTATTGAAGAAATAAAATATATTATATTATATTTTAAAATAAAAATATTATATTCAAAATCTAGAGCCCAGCCCACGAATGTTAAATTACCTATTTTACTTCAATTATTTCACCATTTCTTACAAACAGAATTCCACTTCGCATTGTCTGATAAAACCAACACTGAATTTATATTTTGTTTATACATAATAATTATATCGATTTTTAATTAGGGCCTACATTGACGTTAGATTAAATTTGTTAAATGTTAAATGTTAAAACGTTAAACACATATACCCCATACTAGGTTGTAGAGCGCCTCTTGGTGCAATAAATTTCAAATATACATAAAATATGTATACTTTATAAACCAAAAAAATTGAGAACAAATTACATCTAAATGAGACATGATAGTATTCATGAAACAATAATATGTTTGTATATGTAATCTATATGTCCAACTAAAGTAATCAAATTCTAACATTTTTCTTCATCATCATTCTTCTCGTGCCATTCCCTAACTTCAATGTTAAAAATAACGCGTGATGCAACTAAAACAAGCAAAAAGACTTGGAAACAACCAAATAAATATTTATTACCCTGAAATGTTCATATTAAAAGGAAAGGATATAGGTCCGCAGGGGTTTGGTCTCATGGCCAGCGGACGGTTTAGTAAGTCGTTCATGCCGTTGTGCAGGTCACGGGTTCAAGTCTTGTCTTAACCAGAGGGTTGTTCTTGTGGGCTGGGTGGTTCCTCCTAGGGGTTATAGTGGTAGCTAGTGGGATTCAACCCCGTGTAACATGAGTACGATACCACTGTCGTTGCTGATTCCGCTAGATATCAAAAAAAAAGAAGGAAAGCATATAGAAGCTGGATTATCACAAATTCTTTTTTTGTAAAGACTTCTTCCTTTACTATGGAATTTTTCCGATTGGATGAAAACTAAAACAAGAAAAAAGACTCGGAAACAACCAAATAAATATTTATTACCCTGAAATGTTCATATCAAAAGGAAAGTATATAGAAGCTGGGATTCTCACAAATTCCTTTTTTTGTAAATACTTCTGCCTTTACTATGGAATTTTTCTGATTGGATGAAAATGAATAAAAACTAAAATATTAGTTAAAATTATCTCAAGTTTTGGTTTAACTTAATTAAAGATTTAAAATATTGGTTAGTTGATATGGGATTATGTCTTTGCCTAATAATTTGTGTTGGAATTTATTGTCACTTCCAGTACGACTTATATCAATTCAAGATTACAATATAGCTAAATAACATCCATTATATATATATATATATAATTGAATCCTTACATGATGAAAGTTGAAAATGTATTAGAAACTCTACAAGTATGTTATGGCATAGTTACTAAGTTCCAATTAAAATTATAAAAAATTGGATAGAATATTTTCCATTCAGGAAATATTTGATAATATATATGCCTTGGTGAATAGCGATGGTTGCGACAACAATATAAATTCCTTACCTATATTGTTATCATTCTCATTTGGCATCGTTGTCCTAACATGACCACCCTTGCTTGTGTCGAGTTAGTCGAATCTACTTCTCTACATTTTCCTTTTTTCTATGATTGATCCTATACTACCCTTCGCCAAAGTTAGCTTTATGGATATATCTCTATAAATACATAGATCTCACTTCCCATTCACAATTATTCATTAGTATCTATAGAATTGTTTGCCAATTCTTATAAACTTTTCTTCATATTCCTCTTCAAAGTATTAGTGACCAGATAAGACTATAGTGGGCTAATTCCACTGTGTTTTGATTTGGTTTTTTTGTGTTTTTTGTCGTGCAATCTTGTGTATCGCATGGAAGAGATCCATGTGGCTATGGAAGGATAAAAGCAACCCTAAAAAACCCAAACAAACAATTATATTAACAAACTCTTTCTAAATTTCCTAATTCACTTTCTCCTCTTTATTTCATTATCTTTAACAATTTTTTATTCTTTTTCCAAAATATGATGGTTCTTTAATCATTTTTATTTATCTTATATAAAAAGTAGATTATTCATTCAATATATTGGATGTTTAAAAAACTATCATGTAATTAAAATTCCACACAATTTAAACATTATAAAGTAATTAATCTCTTTGAATTTACTAGATAATGATTTAGAAAAAAAATATTTTGAATTATAATAACCAATACAAAGTTTGCACATTCACACTTTTACTCCTATATATAATTAAAGAGTTGAAGAAAAGATCCTAGTAGGTATATTTATTTCCATCTCGCTCATATTCATTTTTTACGCAAATACTTGCTTAAATTCACCTTAATTATGGTAGTCACTAGTATGAACTATTTTCATGTATTTTCATTTTAGTTGGTTTTTTTGTAAAGCTTAATAATGAAAAACCATTGCACAAATATTTAAAAATCGTGGCATAAATATTGCAACTATATCCAGAAATTATGTCAAAAAAATTTGAGGTAGTTTTCCATATGGCATAAAGGTTGCAATAAGACCTTCAAAGTTATGGTCCAATCAAATGTTTGAAAAATAAATTTTTCAATAATATTGAAATATATATATATTTCAAAGTTAAACATTGTAACTTGAATTAGTCAATGTTAAACTTATAGTGGTCAATAGGAAAATTGATTGCTAGAGTTCTGACATGGTAGGGACTAATAACTACTTAAACAATTTATTTCTCAAACCTTCCTTATGATAATAAGATACTCAACATTTCTATAATATTGTGTACTTAAAGGAATTACCAATTTAAAAAGTGTAAATTGTATTTCCTTTCTAGTAGGATTAAAGTAGATATTATTTTTTGAAAAGGTTACCTTAGATAGTAGGTAAGTGTCATTACCTGATATGTAAATTTAATAAAGCTAGGAGAATTGATAATTGAAGAGTTGTTAGGTCCAATGTACTATATTTCTTTTCATTGAAATTCATCCCATCCTTCTTCATATAAATATTTTGTTGATAACATAATTTTACAATAGTTATTCATTTCTCATTTAATTTTGGATGGACTTGGTGCTCTCTTTGCAAGTAGGACATGGATTAAAGTCCATTATTGCTACACCTTTGTCTGAGAAATCATCAATGTTTTAAGAATATATAGCACAACTCATTAACTAGAACCCGTAGTTCTTTCTAATGCACATTTTTAGTCAATTTGATACACTATTTTATATTATGAGTTTATTTTGATCATCTTCCACATACCTTATATATACCTTATATGCAACATGTAAGACTCCACAATAAATTTGTAAATTTACCCTTTTCCTGAAGAAAAGTATCTAATTCTTAATATCACTTATTTCTCATTAGAACACATTTTCATTATGAGAAGCTTTCAAAAATATTACATTGCATGTTAATGTTCCATATAATGGGATTTTGATTGTGGGTCTAGTATCATTATAAGGATGGTGCCTTGATTGGGACCTATGGTAATTTCAAGAAATCCATGGTTGAGACAAATTTAGAAATTTCACCTAAGAACATAAAGCTCTGTTGACAGGTGTTGGAAATTCGTTAACCAAGGGGGTGTCCCTGATGTGAAGTCCCAATTAGACCTCACTCGACTTGGAATAGAAGCCACACCTGGAATGTCAACATATTTGCCATATATTTTTAGAAATTTTCCTTGGCTTTATCTGTTATCAAGAGAGAGAAGCACAAATGCGCCTTTGAAAAAAGCAAGCAAGTGTGCCTAGTGAATGTTCGGTTTCAGGTGTATCAATGTTCTTCTACTGTAGAGGGAGGGAAAGTGAGCCTCTAAGAGAGAGGTTATAGTACCACCCTAGTATAGGCTCACACAAGAAAGCAAGAATCACCTAACATCAAGTAAAATAGTCCACATAGATGTGACGATTGTTACAACTGTTAGGGTCCTATAATTTTTATAGGATCATTTGATTATAGCTGATCATTATTATGTTTGAAATGTTGTAAATAATATTCCATGTTGTAAATTATTTCCAAAAAAAGGTCAAAACCTTAAGAAAAATAAAAAAATATGCTTGCAAGTCAAAATGCAGCATTAGAGGATAATTAAGTATGTTTAGATTAAATTAATCACATCATTTAAATGTGATTAAATAAATTGTAATAAGGCCTTGGTACTATAGCTTTGATTTTAGTGCAGAGTTGAAAATGACAAATGGAGATTTGTCGTATGTGGTTAAAAGGTGCACATGTTCACACTCCCGATCACAATGCCCTTTTTCATCGGATGGCTCCAGTGTCTTTTCAGACCCCACGCTATGATTCTCTTTAATAATGAGGATGGTGGGGTATGATAAGAAGTTTCCCCTCTGCTACGTGTCTTCCCCTCATGATTTCGGACCCCCCCTTTAATACCACAAATAGCTTCGACGCCCCTCCAAAAGCGGTTTCCACCGTTCCTGCCGTAACCCGCCTTCCCGCTAATGTCACCCACCACTTCCACTCAACCACCATTCCCCTACCACCACGTATCCCTTCCACCTATCACCTCCTGACAACATTTAACCTCGTTGTCTCTCCCGCACCATTCACTGCCTACCACTTGGATTGTTTTCCCCACTCACCTCCACGTCATTTCTCCACATCACCCTTGTGGACCCCACTTCCTTTCCACCAACCATGTGCCTCCACATCATCCCCCACCTCCATGTAACCTCCCACCTCCACGTCATATGCTTGTTTCATGGCCAATTAAACTATGTTTTTTTCCTATACAACGCAATAATTTAAAACATGGTTTAGAAACAATGAGAGAAAATTTTCAAAAATGGAAATAGGTGTTTGATTATAACATTCTCATTTACAAAAACCTCTCTCATTTTTCTAACATATTTTACGGTTTGGGTGATTCGGATGAATCATTGCAGACATATTTTCCTGAATTTTTCTATTTTTATTCAATGTTTTCAAATATGGTTTTTGAGCAGGTGGAAATGAATTTTCAAGAACTATAAGAGTTGTTGGTTTCCAACATCATCATTTACAAAAACCTCTCTCAGTTTTATAACGTATATTATGGTTTGCGATATACAAAGGTATTATAGGACCCTATTTTTCATAATTTCGGGAGGAAAAAGCTCAAAGACAGTTAGTGACATGGATGCCACCTCATCAAATAAGAGTTGCTATCAAATTTGAATTACTCTTCTTTGTCACAAAAAATCCATAAAGATAGTGCCAAGTAGATTCATTAATATTGAATGTCCTAGATTTCAGTTCTACTTTTTTTTTTTCCGAAGAAAAAGCTGTAACCTTTTATTTAAAAAATGAAAAGTTACAATTGCAGATGCAATGAAGCATTCCATAAGCTGCCCATTGGGCTCGGGTGCTTTCGCGCCCCACGCAACGTTACAATATTAACGTGCAAAAAGAAGAAGAAAGGGAGGGAGAGAAGAAAGGAGGAGGAAAAGAGAAAAAAGAAAAAATTTCAGTTGTGAGTAAAACTCACGCTTCAAGTTTTCCTACCCTTTTTCTTTTCGACCTTGCGCCACTCTCCTTGAGTGGGCTCGATCGAGGCTAGGACTAACTGTGTTTCTGCTGTCTTCGCACCTATTTCTTTGTCTGAATCTGAAGTATCTGATTGGTGTTGCCGTTTGAACCCTCCCATGTTCTGATCCTGGTTTGTCCTCTCTGCCTGATTTGGGGGAAACTGTGAAGCCTTGTTGTCTGGGGTGGATTCCTTCTGTGTCTCCATTTCTTGAGATACCTCCGCGTTCTCTGTGGGAGTATCTTCCTCTTCTGCTTCTGATTCTTCGTCCTCTGAGTTAGGAGGGGGGAATTGCCATCCTTTCCTCTGCTTCCCTTTCTGCTTTCTTCTGCTGTTTACTTTTTTGGCTTCTGGACATGTGCTTTGCAGATGTCCTGTTTGTCTGCAGAGCCTGCATCTAAAGGCTGTATTTTCATAATCTAGTGCTTGCAACCAATTTTGCTGTTTGTAGATCAGTCTTATGTTGTCTGGCAGCCCTTTGCTTAGATCCACTTCTACACATATGCGCGCGAAAGTGAAGACCCTTTCGTCAATTCTCTCCAGATCTGTTTTGATGTATTTCCCTATGCTGTTCCCAATTCCTTCCAATACTCGTTCACTCCAAAAGTGAAGGGGAAGGTTATATAGGCGAACCCAAACCGGTACTTTGGATACGGTCATTTTGTTTGGATCAAAATCTGGGAACCATGGGGTCATGAACAGCCCCGATGTTCCCCAGAACCAGGGCCCATCACTGATGATTTTATCTCTGACTTCCCTGGATGCAAATCTGATTATGAAAAACCCTTTGGAGCATAAATGTATATCACATTCCATGGTCCAAGTGGTGAAAATCCAATGAAATAGATCCATTGGTTTTGGCCAGAAGCTGTTGAAGCGGCATATTAGGGCCTGCGTTTCATATGACTTAACATAATCATCAAGCCCAGTAGAGTCAAAGTTAAGGGCTGGGGTTTGCCCTAACTGGTCTACTATGTATGGCTTGGGTGTATATCCACCTTGATCAGGGGAGGGCCCTGCTTCTCTGTTGCCTTGAAGAATGTTCTTGTAGGAGGATCCTCCCTTGGGTTGATGCTGAGGTGCTGCCTTTTTCCCCTTGTCTCCTCCTGAACTGCTTGGCTGTCCCTGAGGTATAGCCCCTCCTCTCAGCCTCAGGTTCAGAGCAATGGTTTCTTCTGGATTAATCTCATAACTTCCCAAGGTTCTGTCGTCCTGGAGAGACCATCTGCCGCTGACTAGGTGTTGGATCTGACTAGGATATCCAGTCAAAGCCCAAAACCGTTGTTTTAGCTGCAAAATGGTGCTTTCTACATGTACCCAAACAAGAAGGGATTTTCTCTCGGGGGTTTTAATAAAAATCTGAAATCTAAGATTTGTTACCTGATGTCTGCATTTTGGCTGAGGTCGTGATCTGCCTGACCCAATGGCACTCCTGATTGCCATATGATCGGTCTGAGCGCAATCTTTCAGATCTGACCCCTTATTGATTCGTTCTTCCATTTGCATATCGCCGTCTGCTAAACCTCTGCTCAATCGAAGCACTTTCCCACCGATCTGCTGCCTGGGTTCTGGGTTTTCTTGATTCTTGCTCGGATCGAGTAGATCCGGCCCAAAGCTGCAGAGATTTGGCCATGCAATTGTGTGATGGAGCAGATCTGCCACATGCAGTCCCCCATCTTTGCATGCAGAAGACGAGAATAGAGGAACCGTGTTTGAATGAGCGATCCAGCCAGTCCCTGACTGTTTTCCGCCTCCGAGTTGAATTCTGAACCCAAGAATGTGCGGATCTCTGTCCTCGTACGTCTTCGCGTGCTTCTCCTTCAGCGCCGCCTTTGATTCATTTGGCCCGTCAAGCAATGGGTCGAAACGCTTCCGATCCACGCTCTTGAAGCCGATCCGGTGGGGGACAGTGGCTGCCCGCCCTGCATCCCCTTCTCCAGTCTCTACCTTCACTTCAGCAGCGTCGCCAGACGCGAGCACAATAACACTAGCAGAAAAAGAGGGAGAGCTTTTTCTCTTCCCTTTCAATTCCGCAGACAAGCGTAAACCAGAAATCAGAAATGTCGATTTTCGAAGGAAAGCATATCTGCAATTGACGAAACCGCCGTTCTTTAGCCTCCATTCCAGCGCTCGCTCCAGATGCGAGGCGACGAGGTTCGAACCCTGGACGAAACCTGCAACAGTCGACTTAGATCCCGCCATTGTTTTTTCCCTCCTTATTCTCGTAATTTTACCAACTCAAGTCATTGAATAATGTAATCCCTCGATTTCAGTTCTACTTGTGTAATACAGTTTGAGATATTTGTAACAAATCTTGATATTCTTTTGAAGATATTTTAGTTTAGAATTTTTATAAATACTTCATTATTTGAAGTAAGAGATGTTGTCTTTTATATGAAGATCACTATTGTATATTTTCTGAAGCATCAACAAATTACCAATATTCTTGTGTCAAGTTGTTGGTGAAGTGCATCTATCTATCTTATGTGTTTATATTTCTCTAATTATAGCACATATTTGTTTTCTGAATCTGAATTATTCAATAAATAAATAAAGAGCATAATTTGTTTAAATCTACACTCTACACCCAACTACGAATAATTTAAATGTTTTATTCTAATCTTTAAATATAGAATTTGGGTAAAAGTTCTCTATATTTAAAGTGAATCTTAAATATTTTCTTCCTTCTCCATTTCATAGACCTTAAAAGATCCAGTTAGTTTGGCTACCCTGCCCTGTGAGATCTATCTGTAGACACTATTGACAATATTTATTTTATGTAATAGATGTTGGGTTGTGTTATGTTCTTTCCATGACTAACCTACCTATATTAGGTTGGGCGAACCTACCTATGGTGTTCAGTCCATGGTTTTGGACGCGATGGTTTTCGGTCCATGGTATTGGATGCTTCGGCATGTATAAATATGTATTGTAACATTGAAAGAAATATAATGAAAAATCAAGCTCGTAGTCCTGGTTTTGGGATCTAGGGGAAAATCTCTGTGTATATGTGTTTTATGTGTTATGATCTCGCATTGTTTATTTTCTATGTTTTAGAATTCATATGCAGGTAATTTATGTACGAGTTTAAAACCTACATTTGGTATCGGAGCTATTTTGGCTTCAAGGGGACGCCTCCGTTGCTGAGGGGTTTCGCTCAGGCCTGTGGTAGACTCTATTCAGTGGGAGATCTGTGAGATCGATTCTGGTGGTGAAAGAAGATGGTGAGCAGTGGAAAGATAGAGATCAAGAAATTTAACGGTCAGAGTTTTGAGTTGTGGAAACTCAAGATGGAGGATATGTTGGTGGATAAAGATGAGTGGATCGTGGTAGATCGAGGTACTAAACCAACGAGAGTGTCCAATGAAAAATGGAAGAAGTTGGATCCAAAGGAAAAGATCACAATACGATTGTGTGTCTCAGATTCAGTATTGTTGAATGTATCAAGGGAAGCTACAGTGAAGGCTTTGTGGGACAAGTTAGGGACTTTGTACCAAGCTAAGTCTCTGGTGAATAAACTGTTCCTGTGGAAAAAGCTGTATAACCTGAGGATGAAAGATGGAGACTTAGTTACAGAACATCTAAACACATTTAATATTTTGGTAAGTCAGTTAACATCTGTTGATATTAAAGTTTCAAAGGAAGATAAGTGCATCAGTTTGTTGTGTTCTCTACCAGATTCATGGGCTAGTCTAGTTATTGCAATAAGTAGCAATGCAACTACCTTGCAGTTTGATGAAATAGTATCATCCTTGTTGATGGAGGAGATGAGACGAAAAAATATGGAGAGCCAGAATGGTGATGCGTTGTCTGTAAGAGGATGGTCCCAGAACAAAAACAAAAATAAGTCATCCAGTGGGAGATCTAAATCTAGAGGGAGATCTAAATCTCTAGGAAAACCTGTAAAGGTGGGGTGCTAGAAATGCGGAAAGGAAGGGCACTACAAAAGGGACTGTAAATCTAAAGCTCCTGATAAAGGAAAGGGGTTTGATGATGCTCCTTCTGCAGAGGTGAAAATCACCTCAGATGAAGGTGGGGATGTGTACTTGGCTTCTTCAAGTACACATGTAGATCATGAAGCATGGTTGATTGACTCAGGTGCATCCTTTCACTTCACTCCCCGTAGAGAGTGGTTCTGTGAGTATGAGAAATATGATGGTGGTGATGTCTTCTTAGGGGATGATAGAAAAGCTAGAATCGTTGGTCGTAGAAAAGTAAAGTTGAAGTTGCAAGGGGGAAGGGTTAGAACACTTCCAGGTGTTCTACATATTCCTGCATTAGCCAAAAATTTGATTTCTATAAGCAAGTTGAATGATGCAGGTGTAAAAACAGTGTTCGAGAACCTGCAAGATGGTTCTAGGAGCATTGGTATCGATGCGGGGAGTTCAGACTGGAACTCTATACAAGCTACAAGGTAGCACAGTTGTTGATGGGTGCAACAGTTCTGTGGTTCCTGAAAGTGGAGCAGAAAATCTAGTGGTCTCTAGAGAGAAGACCATGTTGTGGCATCAAAGGCTTGGAAATATTAGAGAGAAGGGCCTTCGAATACTTCATGGTAAAGGTATGGTAGAAGGTATGAGTAATAGCTCTTTGGATTTTGATTTCTATGAAAATTGTGTATATGGGAAGCAGAATTGGGTGAGTTTCCCCTTTGGTGGTAAGAGGGAGAAATAGATATTAGAGCTTGTGCACAGTGATTGTTGGGTTGTGTTATATTCTTTCCACAACTAGCCCATGTAGTTAAGCAGGGGGTTGGGGGGGGGGGGGGGGGGGGGGGGGGGGGTCATAGGGGGTTTGAGGCGTACCCGTAACCCCACTTTATGGGGTCTAGCGCAACGCCCCGGAAAATTTTGGTTTTGGACCCTAAGTTAGGTTGGGCGTACCCACCTATGGTTTTGTGCATGATTTTTGCACATGTTTTTGAACGCAATGGTTTTCGGTCCATGGTATTGGATGCTTCAGCATGTATAAATATTTATTATAAAATTGAAAGGAACATAATGAAAAATCAAGTTGGTAGTCTTGGTTTTTGGATCTAGGGGAAAATCTCTATGTATATGTGTTTTATGTGTTATGCTCTCGCATTGTTTATTTTATGTGTTTTATAGTTTGTATGCAGGTAATTTATGTACAGGGTTAAAACCTACAGTGATGTGTTTGGACCTGTGAAGGTTCCATCACTAGGTAAGTCTGTGTACTATGTATCATATATGGATGACTTCTCAAGGAATACATGGATATATTTCCTTAAGAAGAAATATGAAGTCTTTGATAGGTTTAAAGAATTCAAGGCTCTGGTGGAAAACTAGACAGAGAAGAAGATAAAGGTGTTGAGGATAGATAATGGTGGAGAGTTTTGCAATAAGGAATTTGAAGAATTCTATAAGAAGTGTGGTATAGCACAGTAGAAGACTATTCCATATACACCTCAACAAAATAGAGTTGCAGAAAAAATGAACAAGACGTTGATGGAAAGGGCAAGAAGCATGCTCAGTGGTGCCGGGTTAGTACAAGAATTCTGGGCAGAGCTAGTGGAGACATCATGTTACTTGGTCAACAAATCACCTTCATCAGTGTTGGAGGATAAAAATCCACAAGAGATATGGACTACTAAGAAACCCTCTCTTTCACATCTGAGGGTATTTGGATGTGATGCATATGTACATGTTCCAAAGGAGAAATGAACTAAGTTGGATAGTAAATCTCAAAAGTGCATCTTTATTGGGTATAAGGATGGTTTAAAGGGTTATAAGATTTGGAACCTAGCAACAAGCAAGGTTGTGTACATCCGAGATGTCGTGTTTAGAGAGGTGAAAGATGTTATTAAACATGAATTCCAACCAAAGGAAGCTGAGAAGATAGAGTTTGAGCTAAAGGAGGAAGAATCAGACTCTACAATAGAGGAGGAATCAGAAGATGAAGCGCCACAAACTCCGGGTGTAAGAAGATCAGTTCAAGAAAGAAGACAACCAAAAAGGTATAGTACATCTGCTTTATGTTCAAATTTTTCTTTATCTATTACTGATGATGATCCCAGAACTATGAAGGAATCAATAGATTTAGAGGATGGAAAACTCTAGAAAGAGGCCATGGTTTACGAAATGGCGTCTTTGCACAAAAATGAGGCTTGGGATCTGGTGGAGTTGCGGTTGGAAGGAAACCCATTGGTAGCAAATGGGTGTTCAAGAAGAAGACAAACGCAGAAAGAAAGGTGGAGAAATACAAAGCTCGGTTGGTAGCAAAAGGTTATTCCTAGGTGCCGGTAATTGATTTTGGTGATATTTTTTCTCCTATTGCCAAGGTAACTTCTATTAGATTACTTTTATCTGTTGCTGCTACTTTTGATTTTGAGGTAGAATAGATGGATATGAAGACAACATTTCTTCATGGGGATCTAGAAGAGGAGATCTATATGAAGCAACCTGAAGGCTTTACAGTGAAGGGTAAGAAAGCACTGGTATGCAAGTTAAAGAAATCTCTGTATGGGTTAAAACAGTCACCAAGGATGTGGTATCAGAAATTTGATACATTTATACGGGGACTTGGCTTCACCAGAAGCAATGCAGATCACTGTGTGTATTTTAAATTAGTTGGTGAATGTGTTATTTATCTGGTCTTGTATGTGGATGATATGTTGCTGGTTGGAAATGACAAAGAAATTATCCAGGATTTGAAGACCCAATTGTCCTCCAAATTAAAAATGAAAGATCTTGGTGCTACAAACTATACTTTGGGCATGGAAATTAAAAGAGATCAAGCAAAGAGGAAGCTCTGGTTAAACCAGAGGAAGTATGTCGATAAAATACTACAGAGGTTTAATATGCAATATAGTAAACCAGTGAAGGTTCCTATTCCTGTAGGTGTAAAGTTATCTGCTGAACAATCTCCCAAGACACAAGAAGAGGAAGAGGATATGTCCCATGTTCCATATGCAAGTGCAGTCGATAGCCTGATGTATGAAATGGTCTATACTAGACTAGACATTGCACATGCAGTGGGAGTATTGAGAAGGTTTATGTCAAAACCAAGGAAGGAGCATTAGACAGCAGTGAAGCGGGTTTTCAGGTATTTTTGTGGCACTAGTGATTATGGTGTGTGCTACCAAGGAAGACCAGGATTGGACAAAGTTTTGGATATTCATGGGTTCATTGATGCAGACTGGGCTAGAGATTTGGATCGGAGAAGATCTACAAATGGGTATGTGTTTAACCTATTTGGAGGTGTAGTCAGTTGGATGAGTAAGAAACAATCTGTAGTGGCACTATCAACTACAGAGGTTGAATACATTGCAACCACTCATGCAAGCAAGGAAGCAGTTTGGTTGCAGATATTGTCTTCAAGTATGGGGTTAGTAGAGGGAGCTATAAGGATAGACTATGATAGCCAAAGTGAAATTTTCTTGGCAAAGAACCCTACTTATCATTCAAAGACAATGCACATTGATGTTCAGTATCACTTTGTGAGGGATATGATAGAAGACAAAAAGGTGTTGCTGGTAAAGGTGGACACTTTGAAGAATATTGTAGATGCATTGACAAAATCTGCGAGCTCTGATAAGTTCTCCTAGTGTAGAGAAACAATCAGTGTTTTAGGGTTGGAAAAATGACTAAACTCTCCTGTGGCCCCCTGTGGAAAGAAAACAACAAGTGGGAGAATATTGGTTGTGTTATATTCTTTCCACAACTAACCTACCTATTAGGTTGGAAGAACCTACCTATCGTTTTCGGTCCATGGTTTTGGACGTGATAGTTTTCGGTCCATGGTATTAGATGCTTTGGCATGTATAAATATGTATTGTAACATTGAAAGGAATATAATGAAAAATCAAGCTGGTAGTCCCAGTTTTGGGATCCAGGGGAAAATCTCTGTGTATATGTGTTTTATGTGTTATGCTCTCACATTGTTTATTTTCCATGTTTTAGAATTTATATGTAGGTAATTTCTATACGGGGTTAAAACCTACAATAGACTCCATAGCCCAATGGTAATCTAGTTATCAACCAACCATTCAAATACAAATAAACCCCAAACTTCATAACTACCATAATATTCAATCCAACAAAGTCAAATCTTATAGAGAGAGCCCTCTCTAAAGATGGTAGGGCTAGATCCCAGCTTCCAAAGTTGGTTTGTGGTTACCTTGGTGATTTTGTTTTTCAACCTTTGAAAATTACTAAGTGCTAACATTCTAGCGACCATACTAGGGGACCTGAACATTTTAGATTGCTAGGAAAAGCATATCAAGTTTCAGATTTGATTATTAATGGTGGATAATGATCAGACACAAGGAGGTTGTATCATGCACCTGGCGACTCCGTATTCAAGCATCTAGAGCTTCAAATTTTTTAGGGTGACTCCACTGTTAAAGAATCCTAATTTGTAGAAAACACATGGTGACTCCACTATATATTGATCATATTTCTTGCTAAATAATATGATAGGGTATGTGGTAAACCCTAGATATGGTGAAGTTTTAAAACAATCCAGCGATACATTAACAGATTTTCAAATTAATGAAGCTTTTTCAATGACAGTGTTTCATTGTTTGAAAATGATAAAATTTTCTCCAAAGGGTAAAATTTATTTTCTTGAGTTAATTGCTGAAAGATTTAAGAAGGGTATTGAACTTTTGGATCTTCAAATTCAGTCACATAATTTCTGAGATCCTAAACAATTCTTGGAAAATCGTCCTTCTCCAAAATAAGAGGAGATTTTATTTCCTTTTGATTTGTAGATTGATGAGAGCTTTGCTTTTGAACATAAGGTTGATAATGAACAATTGTAATGAGGGTTTAACCTTGAGAATACAACTAATGAAATCTTCCATGCTCAATTGGTCAATAAAGGCCTGCAAGGTACACTAACTAATCATGCCTTTACTGATCCTATAGAAAATTACATGGAGGTTGTCTTCAACTCGAGTGTTCAATCATGTTTTCATGACCAGATCCAACAACAGTTTCCATTACACTATACAACTTTGATTTTATGGAAAAAAATCAAGTTGTCCTTTTGATTGTTCTAACAAATAGTCAAGAAGTCCATTTGTTTCAACAACTACTTGACTAGCTTCATTAGCATATTTGTATTATTTGATTCAGCATAATTTTCAGTAGTGTAGAGTAGGTAGCAGTGTGCAAATAAGCTTAGCACTTTGAGCATCTTTTTCAAGCATTCTTTTCAATTCAGTTTTAGATTGCCTTTCAAATTTTAGTTCAAGTGTATATTTCAGTTTTCAATGTGCATAATGGTTTTGATTTCAATTTGAGAGTTTTTTAGTAGCAGAAATTTTATGGCATAATAGGTTCCAAGTTTTGAGATCAGCCCAATCGATCAGGCTATTAGTCTAAGGTGTTCTTGACACCTCACAAGCAGAGTGCCATCCCCAGCTGGAGCCTATGTTAGGGTCTTATAATTTTTACAGATCGTTTGATTATATCTGATCATTATTATGTTTGAAATGTTGTAAATACTATTCCATGTTGTAAATTATTTCCAAAAAAAGGTCAAAACCTTAAGAAAAATTAAAAAGTATTCGTGCAAGTCAAAATGCAACATTAGAGGATAATAAAGTATGTTTAGATTAAATTAATCAAATCAATTATATGTGATTAAATAAATTGTAATAAGGCCTTGGTACTATAGCTTTGATTTTAGTGCAGAGTTGAAAATGACAAATGGAGATTTGTCGTATGTGGTTAAAAGGCACACATGTTCATGCTCCTGATCACAATTCCCTTTTTCATTGAATGGCTCAAACATCTTTTCGGACCCCCTCGCTATGATTCTCTTTAACAATAGGGGGGGTTGAAAATCAGTTTCCCCACTGCTACGTGTCTTCCCCTCATCATTTCGGACCCTCGCTAATACCACAAATAGCTCCAACCCCCCTCCAAAAGTAGTTTTTTCCATAACCTGCCTTCCTGCTAACATCACACCCCACTTGCACTCAACCAACATTCCCCTACCGCCACGTATCCCTTCCACCTATCACCTCTTGCCAACATTTAACCTCGTTGTCTCTCTTGCACCAATCATTGCCTACCACTTGGACTGTTTTCCCCACTCACCTCCACATCATTGTGGACCCCACTTCCTTTCCACCAACCATGTGCCTCCACATAATCCCCAACCTCCATGTCACCTCCTACCTCCACATCATATGTTTGTTTCATGGTCAGTTAAACTATGTCTTTTCCCATACAATGCAGTAATTTAAAACATGGTTTACAACCAACTGAGAATAAAGTTTCAAAAACGGAAATAGGTATTTTATTATAACATCCTCATTTACAAAACCTTTCTCATTTTTCTAACATATTTTATGGTTTGGGAGATTCGGATAAATCTTTGTAGGCACATTTTCTCGAATTTTCCTGTTTTTAGCCAATGTTTCAAATACAGTTTTCGAGCAGGTGGAAATGAATTTTCAAGAACTAAAAGATTTTTTGGTTTCCAACATCATCATTTACAAAAACCTCTCTCAGTTTTATAACATATATTATGGTTTGCGATATACAAAGGGATTACAGGACCCTATGTTTCAAAATTTCAGGAGGAAAAAGCTCAAAGACAGTTAGTGACTTGGATGCCACCTCATCAAATAAGAGTTGCTATCAAATTCGAATTACTCTTATTTGTCACTAGAAATCCATAAAGGTAGTTCCAATTAGATTCATTAATATTGAATTTCCTATATTTCAGTTCTATTTGTGTAATACAGTTTGAGATATTTGTAACAAATCTTGATATTCTTTTGAAGATATTTTAGTTTAGAAGTTTTATAAATACTTCATTATTTGAAGTAAGAGATGTTGTTTTTTGTACGAAGATCACTATTGTATATTTTCTGAAGCATCAACAAATTACCAGCAATACATAAGCTCTTTCACAGGATTCTTGTGTCAAGTTGTTGGTGAAGTGCATCTATCTATCTTATGTGTTTATATTTCTCTAATTGTAGCACATATTTGTTTTCTAAATATGAATTATTCAATAGATAAATAAAGGGCATAATTTGCTTAAATCTACACTCTGCACCCGAATATGAATAATTTAAATGTTTTCTTCTAATATTTAAATATAGAATTTAGGTAACAATGCTCTATATTTAAAGTGAATCTTAAATCTGTTCTTCCTTCTCCATTTCACAGACCTTAAGGAATCCAATCAGTTTGTCTACCTTTCTCTATGAGATCTATCTATAGACACTTCTACCAATCTATATTTTATGTAACAGACTCCATAGCCCAATGGTAATATAGTTATCAACCATCCATTCAAATACAAATAAACCCCAAACTTCATAACTACCCTAATATTCAATCCAACAAAGTTAGATCTTAAAGAGAGAGCCCTCTCTGAATTTGGCAAGGCTAGATACCATATTCCAAATTTTTTTTGTGGTTACGTGGGTGATTTTCTTTTGCAACCTTAGAAAATTACTGAGTTCTAAAAAAATCATTACAAAGCATTCTTAATATGATAAGCACTAAAATATCCAAAATAGTTCAACTACATTAGTACAAGTGAAAGAAAACATGAATCATAAACATTTGGAGAGGAGTAGACTTACAAATATTCACAATCCATGCATGAAAACATGGTGGCCATCACACTTCAAGTATTATGTAAAAGTCCCAAGATACATGTATACAACGAACATCACTAGCTCTAATAGTCAAGCATTGGAGCCATGAATTGCTCCCCAAAATTATTGACTTTGTCTCTCTAATGCCTTATGGGAGAGGCTAAGGTGAAAAGTCCATTTTTTATACAATGAGGGTGTATATATAACAAGTGGAGTGATCCTTCACCTCCCACGTGACTCTTGGACTACCTCATGGTTGTTCAAATTCTCTATGACCTTTTGACTTCCTACATGAATTTTCACATTACATGAATGACTCTTGGACATCCACTTTACAATATATTTCTCCATTATAGAATTTAAATAATCCACAAAATGTTGTGCACATGATGACTCATGACACAACATGACATGAAAATGAGGACATTGACTAAATCATGACATGGCAGTGTCAAGTCACTCTTTGTTTCTAGTTTCTTTGTGTCTTTTTAACAGATAGAACATGGTATTTTCTTTCTCATCCTCATGACTTGAAGATCAGGAGTCTTCAACGTGGTCTTGATATTCTATCTTATGTTGTAATCTTGTGTTCTTCATCTTCTTGCATGATGATCATCTTATTCCTTTAGCTCCATAGGTGTCCCTTGGCATGGTATCCTTCTCCATCTCCTTCATCTTCATCCTATCATAGCATGAAAGAATACCTATGAATACAATCCACTCATGAAAAGATAAAATTATTTTGATAAAACCCTAATCTAATATCCTTCATGAAATCACTTGTTGGGGCTGGAACTGTGACTAATTTAGTGAAATACTTAGGGATTGCGTGGTTCCAAAGATCAAGGTCCAAGACTAAGGCTTGAGACTGTGCAATGTGTAGTTATGGAGGCCTAAGCAGAGGGGCTATGTAGTTGAGGGAATCAAGAGCACAAGTTGGAGGCTTGAGGCTTGAGGTTTCCCAATGAGCAATTATAGAGGGACAAAATCCAAGGGATTGTGTAGTTGCATAGTCAAAAAACTTCGGCTGAGTTACTACACAGTTGAGGGACCAAAGAAGTTAGGATAAGGACTTCAAAACTAATTTTTTCTACTGCATAGTTCTAAGGGGTAGAAGAGGCTAGGTGACTACACCAGTATGTAACTCAGGAGCTCAAGGCTAAGGCTTAAGGCCTGAGACTATGCAATGTGTAATTAAGACTGGGCTAGAGACAAGGATTGTGTAGATCTTGAGTTCAGGGATTGGGCTTGATCACTGAGATTACACAATGTGTAGTTCTAGAAGGAATAAATTGAGCATTACATAGTGCCAAGAGACAACGTTTTTACATGAGGGATGAGACTACGTAGTGCACTATTTAGGAGGGCTGAATGAGATTGAGTGGCCCGGTCGAGGACTTTTCCCAATTTTGGCTAAGTGTCAGATCAATGAGGAAAATTTAAACCAAAGAAATACTTCAACATGATCACACACTTAAATTAATTGATGACATGACAAGGAACACTCAAAACACATGAAAAAAATTCCTTTCCTCAATGTGATAACTTTGCAATGGCTTACACCAAGTGCAACACAAAATGTACACTTTGCGACGATAGTGATGACACTTCTGCGACAATGCTTGAAAATTTGGAAATGAGTGAGATACATATTTACGTGATAAGAAAAACTCATCATCACAAGTATTACCCCTTGAAACAAACCAAAACTCTAATTTACACAATAAACGACACTTCTCATGCGAAAAGATGACATTTGCTAAAGTGTGAACAACACTTGCAATATGAAAACGATGGTGAAAGCGACAAATTCCAGAGCAAATATAACATGAAAATGACACTAATTAAAGTGAAATAAATCAAAAGTGATAGTCAAAAGCATGAAAAGGACACTCACAAAAGCAAAGGTGCGCAAAAGTGACAATTTGTAAAACTGACTGAAATAAAAGTACAAACGCAGCTAGAAGTGAGAGATTATCAATGTCAGTGTGCACTAACTATGAAAATGGATTGAACATTGCACATGAACTATCTTGATGAATTGTTTTAGGCCTGTTCAAGCTTGCGTGAAGGAATGCGCTCATGAATGCATTACAGACTAAGCATGTGTGAGCAAGTGACTTCTACACTTACAATTCAAGAATGGAGCTCAAAGACTTAACAAAGCATCAAAATGACCAAGAAGTGACTATGGAACAAATGATCACAAGATCCATAGTAGGCTCCAAAATTCAATTGTAGGCACAATTTTGGAGGTTGTTTTTCACAAAAACAACAAGCTCTTTAAATTTGTTTAAGCTAAACTTTCAACCTTATAGTTGAAACTGAAATATCTATTAAAACAACATATAATTAACTTACGTACAATGAAAATAGATATGGTATTCAAGAGAATAAGCATTAAAATAGTGTAGCTCAAGGGAAGGAGATTCACAATTCTAAGTGCACAATTATCCCCAACATGTAAAAAAATGTAAAAATTCTTATGAAATTTTTTTTTTTTACAGTCACAAATCTTTCCATTTAGAATTTTTTTTCTTATTAAATCAATCAATAAGATTGGATAATTTTTATGTCAAATCAACATGCATAATAAACACTTGAAACTATTCCATTACTATGAGGCTATAAGATCATAATTACATCTATAAGTACACAAATTTGGATATCAAGGTACACTTCATACCTACATAAAGTGAAATTAAAACTACATAGAAATAATTTTATGACAAGTTGGTACAACATATTGTTCAATCTTATCACAAATTAAGACACTCCAAACAATTTCAAACCTTAGTTAGAAAATCCAATGTCTAAAGTAAATCTTAATTAGGAAATATGGAATAGCAAGGAATCACACTAATCTACTCCTATCCATTGTAAAGTCTCAACAAGAGGCTAGCATCAACACCAAAAAATCTAACATTTATATGACTTGCATAGTATAAATCCTCTATGAGATTCTCCATGCTTGTAAGGTTCTCCAAGAAAATTGTTCCAAGTCTCCTCTAGTGTTTTGTTGCTACAAACTATAGGTCCTTCATACACAAGGACATAAAATGGTAAAACATCGTGCTTTATTTAGGTTTTACCTTTCATAAATTGCAGTTCTTTCCCGCTTTACAATAGCACATGTAGAAATACTCAAAGACACGTTGATTAATAAGATACATTGATCTAATGACTATGTTATCGTAGTTAAATTATCTCTCCTCCATTTGTATATAACATGAGAGGGAGGCAAAAAATAAAAAGCTGGATTAAATCCATGTAGAATCCTAATCTAATCCAAAAGATAAAGTTTTAAAGTGAAGTGTCAATCTCTCCAAGGTGTTTAGCTATTAAGATATTAATCCTTAAGTGGTACACTCTCCAAACATGAGCTTCAAGTGTCAAGATATTATCATCACGAGGATCCTTGAAACCCAAGAAATGAATCCAATGCTCAAATGCTTCTCCTTAACATGTCTATAGGGTCCACAACCAACACCAAGAAATTTCCACTCAATCCAAGTGTCGACAAGTCAATGAATCACCCTCCTAAGGTATGTCATGTGGTCCTAATGCTCCTACAGATGAGCACTTTCTTCCTCATGCTTAATTGTCACCCTCCAAGTTAATTTCACTTCCCATGCAAGTAAGAATATTCCCCATATGCACACCATGTAGAAGATACTAATTCCATATAAGATGACCACCTCTTCAAGAAGTGCACCACTTATAGCACCAATTCGAAGGTCAAGCAATCACTTATAGAAAGAATTCAATAGTGTCATTTATCAAAAAGTGTATGATACCATTAAGGGTCCTGGTTTCACCATGCATCACACATCACATGAACGAAACCATTGCATGGTGAGTACTTTCATAGAAATTGAAAATTTAACACTCCTTGTTGTTGAGGAAAGTGTTTTGGCTAATGGTAATATTCTCCCTCTGAAACTCTATTGAGCATACTCCCTACAAATCTAAAAAGTTATATAATAGACCAGTATGCTTCGTATGAAATTCACTAACCAATTTTTGTTTGCATTAAATAATAATTTTGTTTGAACTGATTGTAATGATAAATTCATCTACGTTAAGAACCAAGACAATCGAATTAGTTTGTATCATACATATAATAAATATTTGGAGTAGCAATTACCTTTGTAAACCTTAAGTTTTTTAGGCACCTGTAAATCCTATCATACCAATCTCATGGTTCCTATCCCATCTAAAATGGCTAATAATGATGAGTTGCAATTAGAGGTTCATCATGGTGAAGGTGAAGCCAATAATGTCACAAAAGTTATTAATAAATTTGAGAAGTAGCAATAATATCTACAAGACAAAATTGACAATTTATTAGAAGATTTTGAAAGATGAAAGCTAAAATTAATAAGGGGAGGTAAAAATTTCCACATATGTGGTAAGAGATTGGTTTTGGGACATCTACTTGAAATCAAGTAAATACACTATTCAAAAGTAGTGGATCAAAAGGAAGTAAAAATATTAAAAAGAGGAATTGAAGAGCCTCAAAATCAACTTGATCAAAAGACTCCCCAACCCTCTTTGGTGCCTCGAAACCCCAAGCTTTTCCTCACATTTCCTTACACTTTACTGTTATCTTTACTATATTATGCTTTTAATTTCATATTAGCTACTAAAGGTGATTATCACTGTTTTTATGCATTTTCATGCTCAGTTAGCCTGCATTTCAATGAGTTCACTCATCTGATGGTTGGAAAGTTTTGCAGCATCTATTTTTTCCTAAGTATTAGTGGGATTGAGCATCAAATACTAGATCTAGTGCTCTAGCATATCTATCAGACGTTATGGGAGGAGCCTGTGATGATTGGATCTGCACACCCTCTTGGGTGTTTTTTACTGCAAACCACATAGTTAAACAACCATTGTTTTGTTATATCTTTGTCATCTTAAGTTTTATTTAGAAACAACATTGTTACCAATGGACTAGAAGTTTTTTCCATTATATTTTTGTGACTATTCATCACTCAATTTCTATATGTCTACTCATTTCTTGAACAAGATTTAGTCAATAGTCACTTATATATTTTCTTGTAACCGATTGAGAAAAAGTTAGTCATAATGTTTTCATGGGATTGTTGAGCGACTTAGCTACATCTAGACTTTGTATCATTTTGATGACTTTATGTTATAACCTAATTGCACTGTTGATATTCTATCTATTGTGGTAACTTAGTTCTTTAGCCTGTAGTGCTTTCAGCCAGGAAGGCTCCCCTGGTCAAGAATTCCCTTGCATGGATGTTTTATAACATGGTGTTATATTTTATGATTTATCTTGAGATATAATTTCAATGTTGCGAATGGTTATTTCATGTTATTTTGTTACAGTTAGTTAATGTTATCAATTTCTTTATGAGCATTGCATCTTGAATTTATTGAACTATTACTATGTGTGAAGGGCCCTACTTGCAAGTGTTGAGAAACTACTAACCTAGGTATCCACATGAAGATTGACAGATACCTTTGTAGTTCTCTTCAACTGTATGGTTTATTTCCCTTTCATCTTGAGTGTGAATTGATCAATAGTTTTTATTGTTGTCAGATGTTTTGAATATTGAAGAATATAAATTGTATTGAGTATTTGTTAACTAAGAGAAGCATAAAATCATGTCTAGTGATTGTTAATCAAATGTTGCAATGTGTGATAGAGTTTTCCAATCATAACTAATCTTGCATATACTTTTTATGTGCCTCATCAACCTACATGCCCTGGTTAATATTTATTGAACTTTCAATTTCAGAAATTAAATTTTCCATCGTTTTTTGTGCCATTTTTGGGGAGCTTCCAAAGGAATAGGATATAATTGGTTAGAATTTTTTTATCAAACTTCCTCATATGTAGATCTTAGCATCTTGAAACATAGAGTGGCGGGAGAAGTAAGAAAAGAGGTAAGAACCTGCACATCCACATTTTGTTAGTTGTCCACCTTGTTGGATCTAGATGATGTTTGTCTTGCATGATTCAAGGGAGAGGTATGAAAGGTAGAGGTAAAGTGAAAATTGATACTCCAATTAGAAAAGAGAAAATAGGAATACCGCCAAGTACTAAATTAGCAGGTAATGCCACTGATATAGGAAGAGAAGGTGAATTTGTAACAACCCTTGGTTGATTTTCCATGTAAATAAAATAATACCAAGGTCATGGGACACATATTCCAAGATGAATAATGGGAAAAAAATTGTAGTGGGCATCACTTGTGATTTATTTAGGGCTATGGAAATCAGCAAAGGCATTGGAAAAGGAAAAGAGGAAATAATTGGAATTTAATTATGAAAATAAAGGAAAATAGGAGAAAAGGGAGATGAAGAGACACAAAATGGAATGCAAGGGAAATTAGAGGGAAAATGAAGGAAAATAGAGGCATAAATGATAAAAATGATTCAGATAAACAATTAACAACTTTGGATGAGTTTTCAACCTTTTGACAGTTTATGGTTTGGAGCTATTGGTCACTTCTCTCTCTCACATACTCTTACACACTTAGCATGCATTCTTGGAGCATGTTTTTAGCACTCTAGTACTCACTTTGATTTGGAGAAAGAAATAAAAGGAAAAGAAAGGAAATCAAGGAAGTGTAAGGAGACATTGGGTTCAACAACTACAACTGGATTTCTTTGCAGGTAATAGGTTACATGTATGGTATCCTTGTTGGTTTTTTGGATGTATGATGCATGCATGTTATTCCTTGGTTATGTGTTTTCATTGGCATGGAGATTTTCCTAGATTGATAGTGGTTTTAATGTTGCCCTTCCATTTCTAGGATAGCCATGGTGTTTTGGGTTTCCCCACTTGTTTTCTGATTGGTGCTTAGGTTCCTTATGGTTGTGGGTTGGAAAAACACTCTAGAAGCATTGTAACAACTTGGGTTAAGTTACTAGTTCCTAGAGATGTAGGTTGGGACAAATTCTCTAGAGCCCTTGATGGGTTGAGATATTGGTTCCTAGAGTTGTGGTTAGAACAAACACTTTGGAGCCTTGGAAGGTTGTGGGTTGAGTTACAAGTTCTTGGAGCCCTCGACAACTTGGGTAGAGACCAATATGGTTGATGTTAGTGAAATCTGAACTATAGAGGTGGAATCACTGTGGTTGAGTGTTGAGGTGGTGTGGCCTCTGGAAGTGCTAGTTGGTTTTGTATTGGTTTATTCCATGAGATCCCACATTCATGTTTGGATTATGGCATGGGGATGATTGGCTGAAAGAGAGATTTGGTTCAACCAAATCTATGGTTGGGTGGTATGTGGAAGTTCCTAACTTGGTTGGAATTTCCATATGTTAATATGAGATATTTTCATATTGTGATATATGAGCTTATGTGTTGATTATGATGGTTATCTTATGGTTTATTTGCCATGGTTTCTATTCTTGTTATGAGTTGGTTATATGATATATTTTATCTATGAACCCTTTCATGTTTTGATAAGGGTTAGAATGGTTGATGAATGTATGGACTAATAAGTGTTATTGCAGCTATGTGGAAAGGGCATAGAGCCTTCTTAGTGATTCTCATATGGATATTATCAGCTTATGATTAGATATGCATTCATGACATGTAGCCTACATGTTTGTCATGTGTTTGATGAATATTTTATCATGGACTAGGCATGTCTTGGTCAAGAACTTGTTCAAGTTTTGTATGGTTAGGTTTTCTATCATGTTATTTATGATTCTAGAAAGTTACAAACAGTTTTGGGCAATGGTCTGGGGGCTAGCCTAAAAAGTGGCTGAAATCCAAAAACTACAAGCACAAAACTAAGGCTTTGAGGTCATAATCACATCGAGGCAGGCTTATGAATGTAGTTGGAGCCTCATAAACACATGCATGTGGTATTGCGGATGCAGTTGTGGAATCAAGGCAGTGAAAAAGAGCCCCAAATCATGGATTGGTCACTTGGGGTGGTCATTTACCCCGTGAGTGATCTATAGCCACTGAGAGATATATGGAATGTTTTAGTTTATTGGCCCCACTTCCATGATTGGAACTTGGAGTTTAGGTCATGTCATAATGACGTATCTATCGTGCTTACCCTAGAAGGCTGGTTAAAGTGGATAAATGTGGGAGGAGGTTGTTATAGATTGGTATTCGAGTGAGGTTGCAACATTGGGCCTCGAGGTAGATGTGATTGCTATGCATCCATGTCAATTGTTTATGAGTCTATCATGTATCCATGTTAAGTAATTATTGTTATGGATATTATAACCTTATTTATGTATGAGTACATATGATTATGATAAAATGTTGTGCTAATTTCGACAAAATCATTGAGGTATGATTTGATTATGTTTTTATTATTTTATCTAATATGGCATGTTTGTTGGAGATATAAGGCCAAAGATGACTAGAAGAATGGTGGACTATAGTTCATGTGTATTGAAGAATCTAGGACACTTAGAGTTAGAGTGATTCTTCTTAGCATGATAACAATTTGTGAAGTGCTTTTATAATTTATCTTAGCTTGATCTTCTTCTTATTATTATTGTTTGTGTTTGATTCATCAAACTACTACCAAAACAAAGAGACAAGAACACAAGAAGTGGCATTCTACTAGGGCCAAAACCTCTCCCTCTTGGAGAGGAATACCCACACATAATTATTCTTATAGAGATTCTCATTGACGAACACCAAGACCATGACCCTTGACTGACTAAGCCACTCCAAGACGAAGAAATCAATCCTCTTCTTCATACTGCTAAAATAATCATCAGCACTGTGCCTTTTCCAATATCATAATTGTAATCTTCATTGTATTAACCATAGCTACCCCTTCATTGAGATTATATATTTGAGACAGAGTCAATTGAGATCATAAATATGCTTAAGGTTATTACCACCGAGAGTAGCACCGAGATCCTTGTCTTTGGACTCATGTCGAGAAGGTAATCATCATACTAGTTCTTATTTGAAATCACAGAGATATTGTCCGAAGACTTATCCTTATGTGAAGAGACATAGTTCTATAGCCATCCAAGTTCTAGCACTCTAATCCTAGCTAATATCTTAGAGTGGAATGAAAAGTTATTACTGTACCTTATCACCGAGATCATGTTCTAGATTATCCCATCTGAGAATATACTTCTTCTTTGTATGCGGAGTTGCAGACCTGGTTCTTATCCGAGTTTCTTCAGAAGAATGTGAGATCATGTGCCTCCTATATGCGGTGACCCTATGTGGGTATATATAGTGGTCATGCCTCCATAATGAGTCAAATAACCAAGTGATCCGTCGTGTCCTTTTAGCTAGCCGACATGAATTCATTTTAAGTTATTTTTGTTGGCCAACATGACAAAATTTTCCATCGATTTGATTACTTGTCTTCAGGAGGGTTATGTTGGTCTTGCAGGGATGTTCTTAGACACTAGCTAGCTTCATAGAGATTACAAATATGCTCAAAAGAGCTCGTGATTTTGACTCTTTGACTATAACTATGGAATGAGAAAAAAACTCATTATTGTAATTTATAAAAAATAATATTTCTTTTTCTTGAGAAGTACAAAGATCAAAATTATATTTGTAAATTCCAAACCTAGTTACACTTTCTTCGATACTCCCTCTTAACTAGGGAGGTATTTACAATGGTACTTGGTTATTATCAATCTGAAGAGTTTCTCATAAGAGGAATCAGATTGGTAATCCCATCTGTATAACATCATATCAATCAGCATTGCCATAGTGCAAGGCCTTGACTAACAACTCCATCTCTCCATGAGACCATGAGATACAATGTTGGTAAGACCGATGATTTATAGACACCTTCATCATTGTCTCTCAAGGTACATGCCCACTCGATTTTTCACTGAGTATGATCTTCTAGGACTATTATTATCTTGGGTTCCGAGCCCTCAAAGAATATCAACCCTCTTGTGTTCTCTTGTCTTGGATGCCCTACACATCCTCAAAGGGTATTAGATGCCAGATGATTACCCAATCCTCCCATTCTTTCGTCCCATGTGAAGAAAAGAATGTTGTGTCTACCATGTATCTACATTTCCATTCATGGCCTTCATCTAGACTTATGACTATTAGTCCTGGTCAAATGCATGACACATGAGATGGAAAAACACAATTGTCACTCCTTTGTAATCATGGTTGATCTTAATTCAAACTCCTTGATCAGGGTCCTGTCAGAGATTCATTTTAGCTAGGGACTCTTCTATATATGAACAAATTTCCCTTTGTGGGTCCTTTAGCTCCTTGATGTCATAAAGTTCAGTTGAGCTTGTTTCTTGTAGGACATCAGCCATTGATCACTTTCCTTCTTTGTTAGTCATGTCATTCCTTTATTCATGGAAAGTGGCTTTCTTCATACATATCCAGAACCTTCGTCATATAGATACTTCTTTCCCTTCATGGTTCTTTTAGGAATTTCCATCCACCACATGAATGCCAGTTGTACTTGTATTTACAACTCTTGTTCCAGTAACCCTGCATGCACTCATCTAGATATTATTCAAGAAATAGAAACATAACATTAAATAAAATCGTACCTTACTAGATGGCGCTTCATCATGACATCTTCTTATAGGTATCATCGATTCCAACTTATTGAGAGCAGAAGAGGTTATCCCTTCAGAGAAGCATATATAAGACTTATGATATGATTTTCTCATTTAGATTTTCCCCTTGTCCTTCTCTACTTGATTGGATTGGCTTGAAAAGACTGAAACATAAATACTTGAGTGTAGGCATGAGCTTTGCAGAATAGACATGGAGATCATGGTTCGACCCTAGGCTTTCCTTATGCAAGGATCATATTTTCCATCAAAACATCAACAACCAAAATGTGTAACCAATACAAGGAAGAAGGATAGAGAGTTAGCAAATGTTGCAATGTCACAAAGCCCTTGTCTATTTTTCCATACTCTATTTAAAGCCCAAATAGGACACCATTCATTAAAAGTCTCATTAAATAAAACACAAAAGACAAAACACAACAAGGAAACAAAACTAGGAGAAAAAAAAAGGAGGCTTACAAAAAGGATGATGCAAAACAAAAAAAGTGAAAACACAAGAAAAACTATAGAAAATTAATGAAGAATGAACATGTAGGTAAAACAATATGCATCTAGATGTACTCCTAACCTAACCGTCTAGAAGGTCGGGCTCACGTATAATGAAATTTCCAATGTAGCCACCGTAGTTGTTCCTGACTTGTAATCACAAATATATGATAGATTAAAATGAGATAAAACAATGTGAAACATAAAAGATAAGAGTTTGAACATTCTACAAAATAAATTGAAGGTATTGCCTGTCAACATAAAGATATGTAATAACCACTACTTCTAACCATTTCACACTCTTACCTTGGGCCAAAGATGATTTTCAAAATGATTAACTTCATAGTTCCATGATTCTATGAGAGATACACATTCCAAAGTTGAGTTTGATATAGGAGATTTTCATGAAGATGAATCAAATGAGGAAGGTTCATGAATCTGATCAGAAATAAAATCTTAAAATCTTGAAAGACTACATATGAAATACCAAACGTCTTTCAAGAAGAAATTTTCATCGAGTGAAACCATGCAAAGAGAATGATGCAAGAGAAATGAGATTCGACTTAGTTCGGGGACCTTACTAGAGTCACGAGATCCTATCATAACCATTAACGGAAATTTAAGTGCCTCGACTCCCTGAAATGTCTTGAAATTTTCAAGGATTGTAAAATAACATTTTGAAAATTGAACCAGATCGTGCATGGTGTGAGGATAGCTACTACCATTTATTTTATATAAGACAACTACTAACTATATGGTATCCATATTTGTCACTGTTTCGATTATATTTTATAACAATAACTAGATTAATCAATTCAAAAGATTCTCTTGATCACAAATATGAAGATGAATCAATCGAGGAAATTTTATGAGCAAGTTGATTTGAAGAATTGCCTTCATGCAAAATAAGGGACGATGAGGGATGGAAAGAAAACTTAATGATTTGATTGCTTTCATTTTCCTAATGGATAATCTCACCACCTTGTGTCAATTGAAAAGTTAACTCTTCAAATGGACAACTTGAAGAGCATGGAGTATCTTCATCGCAAGTTGATGCATTGAAAATGAAAGAGCTCAAGAGATAGTGATATGAAGAGGAAGTTTCGACAAGAGAATTTTATTCGACTAGATCAGATTCCAAATCTAATTATGTCAAATCAACATCTTCTAGAGGAATTGAAATATTAGTTAGTGTGCTTGGGCATACATCATCCCATACAATAATGGAGTTAGAATCATCAAGATGATAGTTGTCCAAGACTTCAAATTAATCAGGCAAGTCGATTTTATTTGATTCATCAGCGAGATTATTAGATTCATTATCATCCAAGAGTGAAGAAAAACCATCTTCACACAAAGGACTCTAGAAAAGGGAAGAAATATTGAAATAATCCTCACCTTCTTTCTCCTCTAATTGTGAAATGTGAATACCTTGCACCTGTTCATTACTTAAATTTGGAAGAGATTGATTTGCATATTCAGGGGAAAGGGTTCATGAGAAAGAGAGGGTAGAGGATGAAAATTATCCAAATCATATTCAAGATTTAAATTATGAGCAGTAATTTCATCTTGAGAAATGGAAAATTTGTTTATCACCATAGGCTTCATGAGCCATTTCGAGATTTCCTCTATGGAATTTGAATCATGAAAAGCAGAAGGAGGATGAGAAGATGGATTAGGAATTTGATGTGCAGATTTCCCAACTTTATTATCATCGCACAAAGGAACCCTCATCATAACTGGAAAAGGAGGAGGACAAGGCACAAAAGGTATAGTGAATTCCTCCTCTGGAATTAGAGGTTTCTCATCATTTACAAGAGCAGAAACGTCAGGGGGTTCAGGTTCATCGTAAAAAGAGATATGAGCCAAACACTAAAGTTTTTATTTCAAGAAATCCCAATCCATATCTTCTTCAGGAAATTCACAATAAAGGTGAAGGAATCGATTATAGAAATCCTCAACTTATTCAGTAGGCTTCATTCTTAACTAATTAATTCTTTTAAGAACATCTTGGTAATCATATCTATCGATGACTTGATAAATCTAATGGAGGAAATGATGAAACAAATTGATGGAAGCAGATGGTAAGGTATGCCATGATCAATTAAATTTACCTTCAAGGGTGAGGAAGAAATTCACACATGCAATATCTTCATCATCAATTTCTTAATATTCATAAAATTTAAGAAAATGAAAAATGTGCTCAGTTATGGACATTCCATCCTTATCATCAAACTTAAATTGGGATAAGTGATAAAGAGGCTCATCGGGGATTGAAGGTTTACTAGGGGATAAGTTAGAAAAACACCTTGGGAGTATGATTTAAGGATTATCCATTTAAGATAAGAGATTAAAAATAGACTCAATGTGCACAACTTGTCATCGAGCCCTCCTTCTAGAGCCATTTACTAACAGTGCTAGAAATACGCCAACCAAGGGGGTCTCCCTGATGTGAATTCCCAATTATACCTCAAACATTTGGAAAGGGAGCCTCATCGAGAGTATCAACATGGTTTCCTTATATTCTAATAGATTTTCCTTGGATTTAGACATCAACAAGAGATATAAGCACGTATGTTCCTTTTCAAAAAAAAGTGAGTGTGCCTGGTGAATGTTCGGTTGCAATTGTATCAAGGTTCTTCTACTACAGAGGGAGGAAATGTGAACCTCTAAGAGATATGTAATAGTATCACCGTGGTAGAGGTTCATACAAACAAAAAGAGAATCACCTAACGTCAAGCAGAATAGTTCACATAGATGTGACCATTGTTACAGCCATTACAACATATTTTCAATAAGATAAGAACTAAAATAACTGAAATAGTTCAACTACTTTAGTATAGGTGAAAGAAAACATGAATCATTAATATTCATAGAACATTATTACAAATATTCAAAATCCGTGCATGAAATTATGTTGGCCATCAGGCTTTAAGTATTAAGTAAATGTCCCAAGATACATGGATACAACGAACATCGCTAGCTCCAATGGTGGAGCATTAGAGCCATGACTTGACCCCCAAAACTAGTGACTCTGTCTCTTTGATGCCTTATGGGAGAAGCCAAGGTGAAAATTCCTTTTCCTCTACAATGAGGGTGTATATATAACAAGTGGAGTCACCCTTCACCTCCCTTATGACTCTTGGACTACCCTCATGATTGTTCAACTTCTCTATGACCTTTTGACTTCCTACATGACATTTAACATTACATTAATGACTCTTGGACTTCCACTTTACATTACATTTCTCCATTATATAATTTACATAATCCACAAAATTATGTGCCACATGATAGATCATGACACAACATGACATGAAATTGATGACATGGACGACATGATGACATGGCCGTGTCAAGTCACTCTTTGCTGCTAGTTTCTTTATGTCTTCTCGACAAATAGAACATGGCATTTTCTTCCTCCTCCTCATGACTTGAAGATAAGGAGTCTTCAATGCGGTCTTGATATTATATCTGTATTTTAATATTATGTTCCTTCAACTTCTTACTTGATGATCATCCGGTTTCTTTAGCTCCATAGGTGTCTCTTAACATGGTCTCCTTCTCCATCTCCTTCATCATCATCCTGTCATAGCATGAAAGAATACCTGTGACTACAATCCACTCACGACAAAATGATTTTTTTCCAATAAAACCCTAATGTAACATGCTTCATGAAATCACTTGTTGGGGCTAGAACTGGTGACTGGTTGAGTGACTGACTCAGGGATTACATATTTCTAGAGGTCAAAGTCTGAGATTGAGGCTTAAGACTACACAATGCGCAATTTTCGAGGCTTGGGTAAAGGGAACACGTAGTTTAGGGACTCAATATCTAACGTTGGAGGCTTGAAGCCTTAGACTGCACAGTGCGCATTTTTAGAGGCCTAGGTTGAATGACAACATAGTTGAGGGACATAGGAGGTCAAGCTTGAGGCTAGAAGTGGACCAATGCATAGTTTAGAGAGGAGAACCAGCTGGAAGGTTGTGTAGTTCATACATTCAAGGCTCAAGCTTGAGGCTTGAAGCTTAAAGTTTCCCAATGCGCAATTCAAGAGGGACAGAGGGCATGTGATTGCGTAGTTGCACAGTTCAATAGCTCAAGGTCGAGGCTTGATGCTTAAGACTTTGCAGTGCACAGAGAAGGATGGATGGCGGCAAGGATTGTGCAATTGTGGAGCTCAAGTGATGGGACTAAGCATTGATATTGCGTATTTTTTAGTTCTAGAAGGAAGAAACTGCACATTGTGTAGTGCCAAGAGACAATGCTACTGCTTGGGGACTGAGAATGTGAAATGTGTAGTTCTAGATCACTAAAGGTGGTTGAGTGGTTTGGTCATAGATTTTTCCTTATTTGACTAAGTGTCATATCAATGAGAGGAAGATAAGAGAAATCATGACTTTGAACATGAACACATACTTATATCACTTAACTACACAACATGGAACACTCAGAACACATGAACAACATCGTTTCCCAAATGCAACAAGTTTGATATGACATACACCAAGTGTGACACTAAAGATACACTTTGCGACGACCATGATAAACCTTGTGACAGTGCTTGAAACCTTGGAAATGATTGTGATACATGATTACTGGTAACACCAACTCATTTACACAAAGGCTACCCCTTGACACTACCAAAACAAACTTCCGTGCATTGTGTGAACTCCACATGCTAAAACACAACATTTACTATATGACGAGAAACGTGTGAATGACACTTGTGATAGGTGAACGACATTGAAAAAAACACATGTAAGAGAAAATATAACATGAAAATGACACTAATTAAAGTGAAAGCAAGTGGAATCTACAGTTAAAAGCATGAAAATGACACTCACCAAAGTGAAGGTGTGCAAAAGTGACAGCTTGAAAAACTCACCAAAATAGAAGTACAAATGTAGCCAAAAGTGGAAGATTTTCCGTGAAAGCACGCAGTGACTATCGAAATAGGTTGGTAATTGCATGGGAACTGCCTTGATGGACCATGTTATGCTTGTTCAAGCTTACATAAAATAATGTGCTCATGAATTTGTTTTGGATTGAGCATGTGTGAGCAGGTGGCTTTAACACTTACAATTCAAAAGGGAGCTCAAAATATCAACTGAACGACCGATTGTAAGATCCATAGTAGGCTCCAAAATTCAAGTGTAAGAAAAATTTTCAAGGGTTTTTATCGCAACGACAACAAAACATTACACAAAGAATCCATATCTGTAAAAATTGTCACTATAACAGATATTTCCAATAATTCTCTAGTATATGGTCAGGAAAAATATCTTTCATGGTTTTTGTTGGAAATATGTGATCAAATTATGGAGGATACTCAAGTGCAAATTCCCAGACCAATGCATAAGCAATAAATGAAACATGACTATGTTTGGAAATTATATTTTGATGGGGCCTACTCTAAGGAAGGAAATGAAGCAGTTATGTTGTTGATATCTCCATAAGGTAACATAATCCCTCTATCATATAAATTAGAATTTAACACTAAAAATAATATTTTTGAATATGAAGCATTGGTGTTGGGTCTACAGGCTGCCAGAAATTTGAAATTTGAACGTTTAATAGATTTTGGATATTCTGACCTAGTTATAAAACAAATTAGGAATCAGTGCTAAACCAAGCATCCTAGGTTGAAATCACGCAAGAATGAAGCGTGGGACCTGATTGAGAACTTCCTTTTGGCATTTAACATTCAATTTCTACCTAGAGAGAAACTAAATGGTTGATTCCTTAGAAACAATAGCCAACACTTTCAAGCCACCACAAAATCCCCTGCTCATATATGAAGTTGAGATTAGGCACAAACCTTCAGTACTAGACAATGTAAAATATTCGCAGGTGTTTGAGGATGAAGATTAGATTAAATGGTTTATGGAGGTGATTGAGGAATTTTCCAATTCTATAATTGAAAAGGAAGATGAAGATATGTATGAAATTGAAGGAGCTGAGTAACATGTGCCTTGGGAAGAGTTTATGGTCGGGCAAAAAAATCTGTAGTTGAAGGGAAATATAATCCCAAAGGAGCTAGTTCCATTGGAAATATTATTTAATGCTAATGACTTGGCAATTAAACTAGCTAAGAAGTATCGCGAGGAGGATAAATAAGACTTTAACATTGGTACAAAAAATCAACCTAACTAGTTAAACTAGCCAAGGGGATCCCATAAGAATATAGAAAACGACATGTTGACTTGCTCAAAGAGTATCCTGATATTTTTCTTGGTCCTATGATGATTTAAAAACCTATGATACTAGTATCATTCAGCATAAAATTCCTTTGAAATCAAGAATCAAACCTCACAAATAGAAGCTTAGGAAAATTAATCCCCTTCTTCTCCCCCTAATAGAGAAAGAAGTGAAGAAAATTATTCAAGATAAGATCATCATGCCTTTAAGATACTCAGATTGAGTGGCTAATCTAGTACCTTTCAAGAAGAAAAAAGGAGAGATCAGATTGTGTGTGGACTTCAGAAACTTGAACATGGCTTCTCTAAAGGATAATTATCCTTTGCCCAAGATGAATTATATTTTACAAAAATTGGTAGGGTCATTAAGGTTTTCCATGATTGATGGGTTCTCTGGATATAACCAAATTGTTGTGCATCTTGATGATCAGAAAAAGACTACCTTCACCACACCTTGGGGAACATTCATGTATGCCAAAATGCCTTTTGGCCTCATGAATGTTGGTGCCACCTTTTAGAGGGAAATGGATATAGCTTTTGTTGGGGAGAAGGATAAATTTGTGGTCATTTACCTGGATGAAATAATGATCTTCTCAAAGTTTGATGAGGAACACTTGCAACACAAACAACATACATTTGAAAAATGTAGGAAATATGGGTTGTCACTGAACCCAAAGAAGTCCCAATTTTCCCTCAAAGAAGGAAAAATGTTGGGGCACATATCTCGAGGGAAGGAGTGAATATTGACCCCAAAAGGGTGGAAGCAATTAGTAGTATCCCTTTTCCACGAAACAAAAAGTAGATTCAAATTTTATTAGGTAGGATAAATTTCTTGAGAAGGTTCATACCCAACTATGCTGAAACTGTGAGGGAGATTACAAATAGGCTGAAGACAGATAGAGAAGTTAATTGGACTACATAAGTAAGAGAATCATTTTACAAAATCAAAAAAGCATTTAGAGAGGCACCAATTTTGGTAAACCCTAATTATTAAAATTCTTTTCATATATTTTCCATTGCATCTCCTAACACTATTGCAACTATCTTATTGTGAAAGAATGAAGAAGAGAAGGAGTAGTCAGTTGCATTTTTCATCCAAGTATTGAGAGATGCAGAACTGAAATATAATATTTTGTAAAAATAGACCTATGCTTTGGTCAAAGCCTTGAAGTCTTTTCAGACTTACATTTTGCAGTCTAGGATAATTGTTTATGTTCCCACAACAACTGTAAAAGAAATATTCATGCAGGGAAATAGTGAAGGCAAGATAGGCAAATGGATAGCTAAGATTCAGGAAAATGACATGAACATCAAGCCCACCAAATTTGTAAGAGGGCATGGATTAGCTAAGATTTTGTCATAAGTGAATTGTCAGGCATTAGGTATAAATTTGCTAGCTGAAAATTTAGAACTAGAGAAGCAAAATAAACAGGAAAATACAAAAAGAGAAGCACAAAAAATTGCAATGAAGTACTTGATTTCTGAGTGGTACAAATTCATTGTCCATTATTTTTTGTTTTTGGAATTCCCACCTAAGTTTGAAAGAGAAAAGTATAGAGCTTTGAGGCTAAAAGAACAAAAAATCATTATTTCCAATGGTTAGTTGTATTGGAAGGATCTTATGGGAGTTTTACTACTTTTTTTTATTGAAGGAGAAGTCCCCAAAGTAATAGATGAATTTCATGGTTGTATTTGTGGAGGACACTACAGCTAGAAAGTAACAACTCATAAGATTTTGAAGGTTGGCTTCTATTGGCCTAAATTGTTTGGTGATGTGCATGATCAAGTGAAGGCTTGTAAAGAGTGCCAAATATTTGCTGAAAAGTAGAAGTTGACAAGCTCTAATTCTTTTCTTTGTGGAAGAACCATTTAGACAATGGGAGCTAGATTTTATTGGGGAAATTCATCCACCGTCCAATGAGAAGCATAAGTGGATCCTTACCTAAACAAACTATTCACCAAATGGGTATAGTTTGTCCTTGCTAGGAATGCAATTGATATAATGGTCATTAAATTCATGGAGGAGAATATTCTAGCAAGGTTTGGTTGTCTAAGGAAAATAGTCATTGATAATGCTCAAGTATTTAAATATTCCAAGTTTATAAATTTTAGTTATAACTATAATAGTATTTTGGGGAACTCCACCACTTATTACCCACAGAGAAATGGGCTGGCAGAATCATCTGATAAGACCTTGGTCAAGATTCTCAAGAAGACCATAAAAAAAAGAAAGAAGAATTGTGATTCTCAACTTAGGTTTGCATTGTGGGCAATTAGAGTCAACACTAAGAGATCAACTGGTAGGTCTCCATTTGATCTATTACATGGGAATTCAACACCTTTTCCCACTCAATTGGCCATGCCTGTGGAAAAATTGATTCAATATGTAGAAGAGGAGCCAAATTCCTTGACTAAGGTGATGAATCATTTGGTAGAATTGCATGAGAATAGAGAACATGCGACTTAAAGTATAATCAAGTACTAGGATAAGATGAAGGCCCTGTTTGATAAAAATACTAAGGACAAAATCTTTCAGCTAGGTGATCTTGTACTCAGATGGGATGTCAAGAGAGAGGACAAAGGTAAACATGGGAAATTTTATCCTTTGTGGTTTGGGCCCTTCAAAATGCCTGAAGTCAAAGAGAAAACAATTTTTTGTTAGAGAATATTTATGGTGAGGTGTTTCAGCTGCCTGTGAATGGGAAGTACCTCAAGAATTATTTTAAGCACTAAATTCATTTTTATACTTCTATTGTAAATACCAGTAAGTCATTGTAAGTATTGGGTTTTTTTTTTTGTTTCTTTTTTTTTTGTTTTTTCTAGTTCTGTATGTTGACTCCATGCCCAAGTTGAAGGCACTAATATGTAGGTTCTCAGTGACTTCCCATTAATACATTGTCCCCAGTTGGAGTCGATGTTTTATCCTCTCCATTCTTCCTTCTATTATTCCTGTTGCAGAGGGCATTTTATCGTGTACATAGGGAATGTTTGAAGGTTTTGAAAAAAGAGAAAAAGATTAAAAAAGAAAAGAAAGAAAGGAAAAAAAGAAAATAGAAAGAAGAAGATGAAAAGGGGAATAATAATTATTTTTAAAAAATTTCCCTAAGTTCTAATGTGCGCAAGTGCTCAAAGTAATGGAATATGGACCATCCCCCACATTTTATATTGAATGGATAAAAAACAAGCACCTTTTAGGAGGATCGTTGTTCAATCTGCAGTGATGCAATCCTAGCGAGGTGTCGATGGGGTAACAAGCATGACTATAAAGCCAATGACATCCCCTCCCGTGAGTCAAAGGTAAAAGATACAGTGCGACAAATCTATAGTCATGATTAATTCCGGGGGATTGAGCCCCTTTCCCAAAAAATTTCAGGCATGCCACCGAAGGGTGGTAAATACACATGCCACGCATCACGCCAACACAATAGCTATGTCAAAAAACTAGGATGACTCATCAAAAAAGCAAGGGAGGTGAGCAGGAAATTTCAAAAATTATTCATTCCCCCCACTTGTCATCCAATCTAATCGTGCCACGTGTCACCTCCACATCACCTCCTTGTTTTTCCACTTGCACCCATATGAAAATCGATTGTTCTAATTCAAGTTTTCTCATTTCTTTTGTTTCCCCTATTTGCAAATGTTGCTTGCCCATTCATCGACCAGTACAAGACTTTTCTCGTGCCCACAACGTTCGAAATCCTCTAGTCACCAGGTAACCCATAGTCCCCATGTCCTTGTCGTTTGATTATCATGCATGAAACAAAGAAAACCACACCCCATAAACCAAAAGAATAAAAATACTTTGGTCACACAAAAGTACTCATGGACACTGATGCAGAGATACATGACACCTTCTATCCTCTAAACCTCGCCAACCTTCATTTTGACCTATATGACAATTGCCTAACCAAAAAGGACACATTCTAAGTTGTCGAGTCGAGGTTGTATTATCTCATTACCCAAACTATCTACCCATTCCTTGAATTCATATCCTAGATCATGGATGCATATGTCAAAGAAATGAATTTCTACATTTTGTCAATCGATGAGAAAAATTTTGAAGTCACACTAGAATTGATTCAAAACACATTCGTTTACCCAAAATCCCTAAATTTAGAGAAATTCATAGATACCATCCTCTTTTTCAATTACAATAGACTCTTAGCTGAAGAAAACCAAACCCTATTCTAGCAAATTTTAGCCCCCAATGCTCAATTACCTCCAAATTTAGAGACATTCCCCATTTCTTTGTTTTTGGAAACTACACAACCTATCTTGGCCATAATTCTGTTACTGTTAAGTGAGGATGAAACAACAAATGTCGCCAAGGAATATCTAGGATTTTTGTATTTACTGATGAATCTTGGCATTGTTCTATACATTCCCTCATTTCTTATTGAAGCTATCAAGTTTCAGTTCAATCATTTTCACCTTGCCTCCTACTTCATATATTACTCACTATTGGTCTACTTATTCATGTACATTCATGTAAAGGAGTTTGAGTAACTAGGCCTAAGTATTATAGACTCTACTAAGAAGAGAAAATCATTAGTTTACTGGAACATTTATTTGAAGAAGAAGTCCAACAATGAAGGCTTTTCCCAATTCACTTATACCGTTATGTCTACTTCTTATAAGATAATCAATAATGTCTCCCCCCCTAGAGTCCCACCTCATAGAGAGAGATTTTTGAACTTAGTAAGGATACCAGGGTAGGTGACTAGTACCTATTTGAGGATTATACTGAAATAAGGGTGTATGGATTTGAGCTACCCCCATATCAATTACCTGTGTTTATTCCTATGAGGATATTTTCCTTAAAATTTATTAAGCAAATTTTAAATTCTGATAAGATCCATTTTGTCCCTGCTAAGAAAGGTTACATGTTTAAGCTTGGAAAAATTGTGGGCCCTTTCATTGTGAACACTAGACAATATTTCAAACAGGTAGAAGATATGTTAAAGGAGTTAAATTTTGAGATAGGATAAGTTTGGAACTATGATCCCCATGGTATTATATCTAAAAGGAGGAAATAAATTAATGCTTCTTCTTATGAACATGAATCTAGACCTGAGTTGGAATGGAAAGCTAACTTGGAATCCTAGCCTATAAGTACAAAAATGGAGGATAAAACACCAGCCACAAAAGAAAAAACCCAGAAAAGGAATGTTGATGAGACCAGAGACATGGTGATGGAGGATCCACCATAAACAAAATGGCCAAATTAGTAGAACAAAATGATGAATAAATTGAGGTCAAATTGATTGAGAGAAATTTGGACCAGCCATGTTTTGAGGGTCTTTTAGAAGACCCTCAATGGGCTGCCACCTCTTGTTCAACTGAGTTAGTAATTCTTAGCTCAATAGGGAGTCTATCAGTAGTAGGTTCTAAATGGGAGGAAGGGAAGATGACAAAGGAGAAGAAAAAGAAAATTAGGGATGAAATGTGTTGGCATTGTTGTCAACAGGTTAATGGTGTTGTTGGTTATAGGCATGTGTGATGAGTTTTGTGTGATGGATGTTGGAGTGATGGTCCTGTTAGTTGGCATTGATGTCAACATACCTATGACTAGACCTAGTGGAGGTGATTTTGAGATGGATTCCACATGTGTGTGTTTTCTTTGAGGTTAGCATGTTACATTGATTTAAGATGCTAATATTGTAGGAGGTTGGAGTATTCCTCTAATTATTTCATTGCCTCTTTGTATCTTGGAGACATTAGATTGCTGCTACATGTGTTGGTGAAAGTTGTATGAGATGATGTTGTTGCTATAGGTGTTGAAGATGTTTGGATAAATTGTGGTTGCTTCTTGAGGAGCTATAGGTGTTGGCCTTGGTGTTGAGATTGGAAGAATAGGTATTGCATGTCATTGACTTCATTCTTAGCCTATTTCATCAGTTGCATACTTGTCACAGATGTTTGGAGGAATGATCAGATGCTGAAGAAGGTGTTACATCGTTTGGCATAGGTTTTGGACTGACGATCCATTGGTTTTCTTCACTTTTAGCCTCAGTCGCACGGATCTAAGCCTGTGGGAGTGACTGAAAAGTTCCAGTTGTTGGAATACATGCCTATGGGAGTGAATTTGATGTTCCAGCCACATGGAACCATTGTCATCCATGCAACCGAAATTTGGAAATGTTTTTATCTGGATTTCTCACGTTGGTTAGCTAATGTTTGTATTGTGGTGAAGCTTGTGATTAGAACTTTTCATTTTATGGTCTGAAAAGTTTGTGCGACCTCCAGAAGTTAATTAAAGTTGAAGATATCAAAAGGCAAGTGGAGTTAGTGGTTTGATAGAGTGAATGAGTTCAATCTTTATCAAATCAAGCATATGAACTAAGTTGTTAATCCTAGTAGTTCTGTGTAATTATTGAGTTGAGCACTTGAGTTCATCTACATATTGGAGGAAGCTCATTTTTAGTATGGTTGATTGTCTAGTTGTGATGTGGAGTGAGTGTGAGCTTGGAGAAAAGCCTATAAGCTATGTGAGTTGTCTATGCAGATTTTATGAATTAGTTTGCAAAATTAGAAACGAAGATCTGATGTTTATTTCAACCATTACATTATGCAGTGAGTGTAGTGTTGATGTGTGTATTGGAGTAGAGTTTGAGGAGATTTTTTTGCAACTTGTGTGGGAATTTTATGTGGAGTTTTTTTATTGCAGATAGTGTTGCAAATTTGTTATTATATTGTGCTTTGATGTTATGTCATCGCAATGCTCATATTGAGCAAATTGCAAGCCCAATTTGAAAATATATGAAATGAGGCTCATATGGAGGAAGTGAAGGCATGAAGTCTTTAGAGTATATAGTGACTTGGCATGTTCAGTAGAAGGAATATATTTTTCCATCCAATAGGAGTCGGATAGTCCAATGACAATTGGGTGAGGATCTTTAATCATGGTGGCCTTCAGGAGATGGTAGTTCATAGATCCATGAGAGAAATGGCTTCCCATCTAATAGGTGCCAACATTTTATGAAATAATTTGAGTCTTTTTTATTATGGGTGTAATCTTATCCATGTATAATTTTATTAGCATACAATAAAATATTGAGCAACATAGTAGCAACAGGGTGGTTTTTTTTTTTTTTGTTGGGGGAAGGGTTTTCCAACAAACATACTTTTCTCCATTGAATTAATTGATTCTATGGTTGCATGTTTATTTTGATGCTCTAATCTATGCTTTTGTGTTTCAGTTTGTGCACGGATTAAAGGAATTAATAATTGGTAAAAAAAATTATGTGCTCTCACTAGTGATTCACCCCCAAACCCTCTCCGTAGTGATCTAGTTTCCAAGAATTGGTAACAAAGAAGGGTTATCAATTGCATCTTGATTGCTGGAGAGTGGATCTTGGATATTTTGGCAGAATTTTTACAAAAATTCCAAAATGGATCCACAAGGAATTCCAGTACTTCACGAAGGTAAATTTGCAACTTGGAGAATGAATTTGGATTCATATTTTTTATCCATTAATGAAGATATTTTTCTATCAGTTGAATATGGAGTTAAAAATGAATCTAATGATTTGGCTAAAAATATTATTTTGAATAGTATTTCAAAATATGATAGCATGCATGTGAAGCATTGTGAGACTGCCAAAGAAATGTTGGACAGGTTGGAGAATTTGTATCTTGGAGGAAAATTGCATTTTTCAGAAATGGAGAAAAATGCAAAGGATTCTACTTTTATTGCAGTAACTAATCAATCCTCCTCATAAGAAGATGAAGGCACTAGTGATTGTAGTGATAGATCAAGCATCAATTGCAAAAATGATGAGAAATCCAAGGTTAAGGAACTAGAAGCAGAGATTCAAAGTCTCAAGGCTGGAAATAGAGATCAACGGATACTGTTGCAAATGTTTAATGAAAAGAAGTGTGCTTTCAAAGAAGAAATTTCAGATTTGAAAATTCAGGTGCATGAAGGAATGAAGATTGAGATTGGAATGAGGAAGAAATACCATGAGCTGGAAGGTGAATGCCAAATATTGAATCCAGAATTAGAGAGGTTCATATCTAGTGCTCAAGCATCAACAAGTAAATCTGAAGATGTTGGAGCAGCTAGTGGTAGCATGAAAATGGGGAATCAACAACAAAATCATCAACCATGCATGAAGAAAAAAAAAAAGAGAAGGAGGCCAAAGAAGAAGAATGGAATTGCCAAGTGTTATAATTGTGGATTTCATGGACACATAACAACAATTTGTAGAAATGGAGAGATTAGTCTCTCTCATCAAAAGGAGAAACCTAAGGAGAATCAACATCAAGCATTCATGTAAAGGAAATCTCCATGCATCAAGTATAATAGTCCTTTTTATGGTTATTGTTTCTCATGCAATGATTTTGGTCATAAGGCTATTGATTGCAAGGTACATGCAAGGAATAGAAATTATACCAATAGAAGACACCATTTTATTCCCCTATTCCTTAGTCAGATTAGATGTTTTGTATGTGATAATATTGCCCATAAGGCCAAGAATTGCAAGTTGGCCATGTATTTCAGGAGATATAATCAGAAAGAGGAGAATATGCAAGGACAACTAAATAAGAAGAAGAAGGACCAACAACTGAAAGTTTAGAAAAGAAAAGAACAACAAGGAACTCCCACCGAAAACTGAGGCTTGCATGGTCTCAGGGGGATCATATGGTTTCATAATGAGTTGCATGCAAATATTTAATTATGTAGCCATAGTGGAAAGTGTTAATGAAGATATGCATGTGTTCAGGGGAAGTTCTTAAGATTTGAAGCACACTTTCATTCTTATAACTATTTCTATTGCAGTTTGATTTTAGTTGATCAATGATGTGCATCTATTGATAATTTTGGAGAAGCTATATGTTTTTGGTTTATATTGATGCTAATGATGATATGGTAGTGATCAAGTATCCTTATATGCATTTTTTAGGTGTGATGAAGGATCACACATTCAGGAGGAGCATTTGTGCTTCCAAGTGGATCTACAGTTTGTTGGCATCATGCTCACGATGGAGGAGTTTTATTGTGCTTACTTGACATGAGTGTGTTGTAGGAAAGGAGTTTGATTGATGCTGCCATATAGTAGAAAAATCATATGTTTTGCATGACATAGTTAGTATTTTGATGATGATCATACCGCTAGATGATATTTATGTCATGTGTTGTCATGCATCACATTGTTGCTCATGTGTTGATTGTATGGATGAGATATGAGAAGGATGATTTTTGTTGCTCATGATATTTTTATGCATGTTGATGGATTAGTTTGTGTTGTAATGCCATATCTTATGCTACTGTTTTTGCGGTTACCTATTGATGTGCTTCTCATGTTTTAGTTGATGATATGTTATGTTGATGGTTAATGAGCCTCATGATGATGAGGATATGTACTTGCTACTGCCCTATGAAATATTTTCATGATTGCTACTATTATATGATTTTATTGATGCACAAGTGGAGCATGATGGTGGTTTCTAGTGTTTTTTAATGATCTTGCTATAGGATATTCGTTGATGAGATGGTGATGGCCAAGGTGTTGAGTGGCCATGTACTAGCACATGATATTTCTAGTTATTCTATGTTGTTGCTGCCATATGGAGCATATTTTGATTCTCATTGATGCCATGTACTCATGTTACCTCATTTTCTGGGCATGTATAGATGAGAGAACATGTTATGCATATCTAAAAGGCATGTACTCTAATGTATCATATTTTGGGCACATTTCCCATGGAGAGACCCTTGGTTTAAAATGGGATCCATAGAGTCATGGTTAGTGATAGGCGTAGAGAAGTCATATGTCAATCCTATGTACAAGTCACAACTATGTATTTGCTCCATGAAGCATTGCTATATGTATTGTACTTAATTTCATATCATGTCCAAAGTTCGCTGGAGTCGTGGTCCATGAGGAGTAGTCTCTTACACTTGGAAAGTAGGATTATAGCAGCATGCATATGTGTTGCTACAAAAACAGAGATAACGTGATTGCAACTCCATTAAATGCTTAAGGGGAGAATGTTCAATGTAGAGATGGCATGGAATTGGCTAGAGACATGATTGGAAGATGAGGTTCTTGCTTTTGGTCTACATAAGCCTTGTATCAGCATGATGTTGTGTATGACAGGGGGGGCATTTCTCTCATTTGGCACTATATTGGCATTTTCCTTTAGTGTTAGTCTAACTCCTTGCCATTGATGTCAAAGGGGGAAAGAATTTGAATGGTTCAGTATATAGAGATCAACCTCACATGTTGTTGAGGTTGACATCAATGCTAAAGGGATATTTTGTTGACATTGTTGTGTTGGAATTGATGTCAATAGGTTCATGGTGTTGCTAGTTATATGCATGTGTGATGAGTGTTGTGTGATGGATGTTAGAGAGATGGTATTGTTAGTTGGCATTGATGTCAAAATACCTATGAATAAACCTAGTGGGGGTGATTTCGAGATGGATTCCACATGTGTGTGTTTGGTTTGAGGTTGGCATGTTATGTTGATTAAAGATGCTACTGCTGCAGGAGGTTGTAGTGTTTCTCTAGTTGATGCATTATTTATTTATGTCTTGGAGAAATTATATTGCTGCTACATGTGTTGAGTTTTGGTTGCATGTGTTGGAGGTGATTTTACCACTGTTGGAGGTAGTCATATGACATGATGATGTTGTTACATGTGTTGGATATGTTTAGATAGATTATGGTTGCTGCTTGAGGAGATGGAGGTGTTGAGATTGGTGTTGAGATTGGTAGAATAGGTCTTGCATTCATTGACTTGTTCTTAGCCTATTTCATTAGTTGCATACTTGTCACAGAGGTTTAGAGGAGTGATCAGATGCTGAAGTGTTGAAGAATCTAGGGGAATTAGAGTTAATGTGATTTTTCTTAGCATGCTAACTATTTGTGAGGTATTTTAAATTTTTCTTATTAGCACAATATTCTCTTGATATCATTAGTGTGTGTATTTCTTACTTCATAAAATAGTTACCAAAATATAAGAGATAAGAACACAAGATGTTGGCTTTCTGCCAGGGCCAAACCTCTCCCTCTTGGAGAGGAAACCCACTCAAAATTCTTCTTATAGAGATTCCAATTGATGAATACCAAGACCATGACCCTTGACCTATGAAGCCACTCCAAGACCAAGACACCAATCATCTTCTTACTGCTGAGATCATCATCATCATTACTGTGTTACCGAGATCATCATTGTTGCACCATGACTACTCCTTGAGATCACCATTGTGACTTTACTGAGATCATCTCTGCACCTTCATCGAGATCACCATCATAAAAATGAGGTCCATATTGAGATATGTATGTATATTGAGAGTATTCCTGTAGGATCACTGAGATCCTTATCATTATTGTTATACCGAGAGTGTATGATCTTCTTCAGAACAAGAATGCCGAGACTGTGTATACTGTTGTGGGATCATCGTGATCCTCTTTCATCATAATTAGACCGAGAGTATATTACTAAGAGATCACTAAGATAGTGACTGCATTTTTGTATGTGTCATGACTGCATTCAACATTTTGAGACTATGATTATGAGGAGGTTGAGACACACTTATCACTATAATTTGCTTGCACTGAGACACTATACTTATCACCGAGATCATGTACCTTATTGTTCCATCTGAAATTCCAGATCTTCTTGATCCCATGCGAAATTACAGAGATTCCAAGTTTTCTGTCTTTCTATGGTGACCCTAGTGGGGTATTTATAGTTTTTTGTCCTCCATAATTAGTCGATGTGTCATTGTGAAGTGTTGTGTCTCCTTTTGCAAGCTGACATGACTTCTTTTAATTCATTTGTAGGTCAACATGATTGTGTTTTACACTGTTTTTCTTGTTTCCTTCTTCAAGGGGATTGTGGTTGTCTTGGAGGGCTGATCTAGACACTAGGTTGACTCATTTACATTACATATATTCTCAAGAAGAGCTCTTTAACATTTTCTTTGACTCTTTGACTTTCCTATAGCACTTCAACATGTGCTGGACCTATGTAATGAGTAAGAAACTCACTTTATAATTCAAAAATAATATTTCTTTTCTTTTATAAGTACAAAGATCAAAATTACATTTATGAAGACCTAACCTAGTTACACTTTATTCAACACTCCCTCTTAACTAGGGAGATATTGATAATGGTACTTGGCCATTCTTAATATAAAAAATTTCACATAAGAAGAATCGGATTGGTAACCAATTTGTATAGAATCATAGCAACCCTCATTGTTTCCACAACAAGGCCCTGAATGACAACTCTATCTCTCATCAGAGAACACAATGTTGGTGAGTACAATGAATATAGACACCTTCATCATTGTCTCTCAAGGGACATACCCACTTGGGTGTTCATGAGTATGACCTTCTAGGACTATTCTTATCTTGGGTTCCCATCCCTCAAAGAATATTTATCCTCTTGCCTACTCTTATCTTAGATGCCATACACATCCTCAAAGAGCATCGGATGCTAGATGATTACCCAATCCTCCATTCCTTCTTCCAAGTGAAGAAAAAAATGTTGTGTCTATCTCTCCCTCTAAATTAGGGAGGATAGATCCATCATGTGTCTACATTTCTCTTCATGGCCTTCACTAAGACTTACAATTGTTAGTCCTGGTCTAGTGCATGACACATGAAATAGAAAAACACAACTGTCACTCCTTTTTAATCAGGGGTGACCCAATCCAAGCTCCCTCTTAATCAAGGACTTGCCTTTTTATAAAAAAATTCTTCTTCGTGGGTCCTTCAGTTGTTTGATCAACTTCTTTCCTTGATGTCATGAAATTCAGTTGAGCTTATTCCTTGTAGGGTATCAACCATCGATCACTTTCCTTCTTGGTTCGTCATGTCATTCCTTTCTTCATGGAAAGTGGCCTTCTTCATATATGGAACCTTCGTCATATGGATACTTCTTCCACATCATGTTTCTTTTAGGAGTTTCCATCCACCACATGGATGCTAGTTTTACTTGTACTTTCAATTCTTGTTCCAGTAGCCCTGCATGAACTTATCCAAATATTTATTCAAGAAATCATAACATTAAATCAAATTGTACCTTTCAAGATGGCTCTTTATCATGACATATTCTTGGAGGTATCATCATCTTGCATACATGTTGACACATCTCCCAAATATATCCATTGTCAATGGTCTTTTTATACTTTCATCAAAGTCTTCATATCTTTTCCAGGAGATTTCCTAGTCAATTCTTCTTGGTCCTTTGGATGTTGATTTCCTTCATCATGGTTGCATATCTCACGATCTTTTCCTTCCTCACACATTCCGTTCTCAAGACCTTTCAATCAGAGTTTCTTAATTGTATTAAACCATCTCATACTTCATATGAGGACATATTATGTTGATTTCATCTTAGTGTGACTTTATGTCTTCCTACATCCTTTCAGAGGAGGACATCCCTTTCCCTTGATCGTGCTTCTCGAGATAGAAGTAATGATCCATGTTACCTGCAACCATATGACATGAAATTACAATATTAAACACAAGCATACATACCTAATTTTATATTTAGGTCATCTAGACTTCTTCCAACAGCTTCCTTGATTGAAAATATCTTCAATCCCTTGATCTTCTTCATGTCATCACACCATCATCCCGTGAATTCCATAAGTCTGATGAAACACTTGTTTCTTCTCTAGATTATTGAACCCTCTGATGAGGATTCTATTAGAGAATCTTGAGGATCTTGTATATCCCCATCTCGTAGATGTTTTCATTTCAGACTTGATGTATGATGTGCCTTGTTATGGATTACCTCTTTATTTCCTTCCATATCCAATGAGATTCCCAAGAGCTATATCCTTTAGGTTTGACTGCCATGGATTTTGTCCTTCATGAGTTCTTTGTTTCTAATGAGTCCATGATGCCACAATGCATTGTATTATCTTTGTTATATCTATAACAAAAGATTTAGGAGCTTATGATAGGACATTTTTGTGAGGGATACCATCTTACTCATAGTAGAGATTTGTTACTCCCTCTTTCCTTGGCTCTTTTTTTTAGCTTTCTCCATCTTTCCCATGATATGAGATTCTTTCTATAGAATTGAATCTTACGTATACTTATTTTGTCTTCCTTGAGGACCAAACTTGTCTTTCCTTTAGGGATATGTTTGAGTTATTTTAACCTTCAATATTTTTTCCATCAACTTGTCTTTCTCTATTTAGCATAGAGACCATAAGATGTCGAATGAGGTAATTTTCTTATCCCATGGATATTTTTTATCTTTATTATCAATTAGTTCATTATAGATCAATGATGGTTATCTTCCTTCCTATATCTTGTAGATGGGACCTTATGAAGATATCCTACATCCTGTGATACCCTTTACTTTCATGTAGATTAGATTTCATGTAATCTTCTTCATTGCACCTTCAGAGAATGAGTTTATCATACACATCTCTTTGATGTCTCCAATGTTGCTATATATGAAGGGATATTTCATAAGTATCCCTTTGCATGAATTCAAGGGAGGCCTTTTGATATGTTCAATGACTTCACCTACTTAGATGACTATGTCTATCCTCCTTCTTCATGCAAGGAATATTGACGACCCATCCAACCTATAGATGTCCTTGCAATCATGAAGTCATTTAACCAAACTTGATTATAGATTGAAAAGATACTTACTTGTCATGTGAAGATGAAATCTTCACCTTGATTTCTTTGATTATGGTTGAAGAAGATATATTAGAGCTTCTTCTTGGATGACCTTCTTACAAATGAGAGAGGCTTTCCTCAACAGAAAAGGTTGCTCCTTTTTTATGATGATGATTTGCTGCTTCCTCAGATGATCTTTTTCTAGGGGAAGGAGATGATACTTGCTTATTTTTATAACCTTGAAGATGACAATGCCTTCCTTCCTTCGATATGATTTGCCTTCTTTTGTAGTGTAGATTAGGACTGCTTCTAGGATTTCAACCCTTCCAAGATGATGTGGTATTTTATTTTGAGGTCCTTTGAGCTACCTTACTTTGTGGACACCTTGATGAGGGCCTTGGTGGCCTTTTTATGATGACTATGGAGTTTAAATCTCTTGTTGTTGTATACTATCTTCAAAAAACCTTGTTGTTGTAGACTGATCCTTTAATTTTGACAAAGCCCTTCAACTTGCTTCGATGCCCTTCTTAAAAATAGATCCTTACATGTATATTTTTGCTGCCCTTCCTTTGACTTCAGCACCTTAGCTCTAAAACCATGTAATATAGAGAAATTAGAGTTAATGTGATTCTTCTTAGCATTATAACTATTTTTGAGGTATTGTAACTTTTTCTTATTAGCACAATCTTCTCTTGATATCATTATATTGTGTATTTATTACTTCATAAAAAAGTTACCAAAATACAAGAGACAAGAACACAATGTGTTGGCTTTCTACCAGGGTGAAAAACTCTTCCTCTTGGAGAGGAAACCCCACTCAAAATTCTTCTTATAGAGATTCCAATTGACGAATACAAAGACTATGACCCTTGACCTATCAAGCCACTCCAACACCATGACACCAATCCTCTTCTTATTGTTGAGATCAACATCATCATTACTGATTTACCAAGATCATCATTGATGCACCATGAATGCTCCTTGTGATCACCATTGTGCCTTTACTGAGATCATCTTTGCACCTTCATCGAGATCACCATCATAACAACGAGGTTCATATTGAGATATTTATGTTTATTGAGAGTATTCATGTAGGATCATCAAATTCCTTATCACTATTGTTATAATGAGAGGGTATGATCTTCTTCAGAAAAAAGAATGTCACTACTGTGTATACTATTGTGGGATCATTGTGATCCTCTCTCATCATAATTAGGCCGAGAGTATATTACTAAGGGATCATTGAGATAGTGACTGTGTTTTTGTATGTATCATAGCCGAGTTCAAAATTTCGAGACTGTGATTATGAGGAGGTCGAGATGCACTTATCACTATAATTTTCTTGCAATGAGACACTATACTCATCATTGAGATCTTGTACCTTACTGTTCCATTCAAAATTTTAGAGCTTCCTGCACCCATACGAAATTACAGAGAGTCCAAGTTTTTTTTCTTTTTGTGGTGACCCTAGTAGGGTATTTATAGTTGTTTTTCCTCCATAATTAGCCAGCATGTCAGTGTGAAGTGTTGTGTCTCCTTTTACAAACTGACGTGACTTATTTTAATTCATTTACAGGCTGACATGAGTGTGTTTTACATTGTTTTCCTTGCTGCCTTCTTCAAGAGGATTGTGCTTGTCTTGGAGGGCTGATCTATACACTAGGTTGACTCATTTACATTACATATATGCTCAAGAAGAGCTCTTTAACATTTTCTCTTACTCTTTTACTTTCGTATAGAATTCAACATGTGCTAGACTTATGTAATGAGCAAGAAACTCATTTTCTAATTTAAAAATAATATTTCTTTTCTTTTAGAAGTATAAAGATCAAAATTACATTTGCGAAAACCGAACCTAGTTACACTTTCTTCAACATGAAGAAGGTGTCTCGTCAGTTGGCAGAGGTTCGAGACTGAAGATCCATTGGTTTTCTTCATTTTTAGCCTCATTCGCATGGAGCCAATCTTGTGGGAGCAACTGAAAAGTTTCAATCACTGGCAGATAGGCCAATGTGAGTGAGTGTGATGTTCTAGCTGCATGGAGCTAGTTTCATCTGTGTGACTGAGAATTTACACGAGTTTTTCTTCTGATTTCTTGTGTTGGTCTGCTAATTTTTATATTGTGTCGAAGCTTATGATTGGACATTTTCGGTTTATGATCTAAACTTTTTGTGGGACCTCCAGATGTTAGTTAATTTGAAGATTTCAAAAGGAAACTGGAGTTAGTGGTTTGATAGAGTCAATGAGCTGAATCAGGATCAAATCAAACATATGAATAGAGTTGTGAAGCACAATAGTTCTAGGTAATTGTTGAGTTGAGAACTTGAGTTCAACTACATATTGGAGGAAGTCATTGTTAGTATGGTTTATTTTATAGTTTTGGTGTGGAATGAGTGTGGTCTTGGAGAAGAGCCTCCATGTCGTGTGAGTTGTCTATGCATATTTTATGAATTAGTTTACAGTTGTAGTAGCAGATAACCAAATTTTATTTTAGCCATTATATTATGTAGTGAGTGAGGTGTTGATGTGTGGATTGGAGTAGAGTTTGAGGAGATTGTTTTGCATCTTATGTGGGAACATTGTGTGGAGTTTTTTATTGCAGCTAGTACTGCAAATTGTTACTAGATTTTACTTTGATGTTATGTTGTTGCAATGCTCATGTTGAGTGAATTACGAGTCCAGTTTGAAAGTATATGAAACGAGTCTCACATGGAGGAAGTGAAGGAACAAAGGCTTCAAAATATACAGTGACTTAGTGGGTTTAGTAGAAGGAAGAGATTTCTCCATCCAATAGGAGTTGGATAGTCCAATGGCAGTTGGGCGAGGATCGTTGATCATGGTTGCCTTCATCAGATGGTAGTTCATAGATCTATGAGAGAAACAATTTCCTATCTAATAGGTGCCAACATACTATGAAAGAAGTTGAATATTCCAGCTTATCCATGTATAATTTGTTCAACAAATAATAAAATATTGAATAACACATCATCAAAAGTGTGGTCTTTTTCTCAACGAAGGGTTTTCCACCAGACATACTTGTGTCCATTGTGTTGATTTATTTTATGGTTGCATGTTTATTTTGATTCTTTGATCCATGGTTTTGTGTTTCAGTTTTTGCATGGATAAAAAGAATTAATAATTGGTGAAAAAGTTTATATGTTATCTCACTACTAGTTCACCCTCCCCCCTCTCACTAGTGATCTATTTTTAAAAAAAATGTTGTCACAACTAGAATCTCATTTAGTCCCATGCCAAACTATGCTTTTGGCTTCCATGGACCTAGAAATAAATCAAATTAGGTTTTCATTATATCATCTTTCATTATATTCCATTCCATCTAGACCATTCACAACAATGGATTTTTCATTCGATATGGCTAGTCTTCCATTGCAAGATAAGATCAAATTGCATAGTCAAGTATGGGAAATGATCTACAATGAATTGAGTAAACGAGCCTTGAGAACTATCAAGGCTGATAAATTGTTGGAGAAAGTTGCCAACAAGCTAAAATAAGAGAATGCTAATTCAAGAGCCCTTCATTTGTAAAATGAGGGCTTCAAGGAGTTGATTGTCAAACTTGGAGTAGACCCGGATGAAAAAGTTGTTGTAGATGTCATTATCCATAGCTCTCAATCTGAAATTCAAGAGTTGAGGAAGAAGCTTAAGATGCCTACAATAGAACATGTAAAAAAAAGGAATTGGCTCAGGTAGAGAATGAAAATGAAATTTTGGCCAAATAGTCGATATAAAAAAAAAAATGAGGTGATGGCCCGCCCTGTTAGAGCCTAAATCTGCCTTAGGCTGAAAGAAGGCAAAATTCAGGATAACCACAAACCGCGCTCAACCTCGTAGCTAGCCCCTACGAGGACAAGAGAGGGCTCTCTCCAGGTCACACTCAGTAAAAATACACAATAGGGTCTGAGATGACTTAAAATGAATAATGATTTTAGGCTAGTAAATATATATCAAAAAGAGACAATTTTTGAATGACTGAATTTTTTGGGCTGTGTGGGACCAAAGGATCGCATGAGCTGGGAAATTAAATCAAAGACACAGGATATTTTGTGAGGAAAGATAGGCGACAGGTTTAGCAATCAGATTTAAATAAAATGGAGTGGAAAGACTGTTGAGAAAAGCTAAAAAGGGCATACGCATGAATCCTTTTCAGACAGAAGAAGATATACAAAATATGAATGCTTTACAAGGCAGAGAATAAACTGAATTCTACCTCTTCTACTTAAGATCATTTAACCAGAAATGATTATGAATGGATGGTAAACATAACAGAATACATATGAAGCATAGAAAGAAAAACACATTTTCTAAACTCACACCACAGGGATCTCATGAATCAGAGCTACATCATTCTATTAATTTCCAAGCCAAAACTGTACAATGAAAGTGCTGAGTTTTTCTCCACGCTGTTCCCAGAAACTCCAACCCCTTACAAATGAATTTCAATACAATAAATAAGCTTTACCATGAGAAAGTGGATCAACCCAGAGTTAGGATATTGTTTAATCATTACAAACGGAAATGAAAAGCCAACCATCAGTAACAGGAGCAATGTTACCTTTCATTTCTCTGATGACCAATAGAAAAAACAAAAATGTAGCGTAGATCTTCTCGGGCGACCGTTCGCCTTCCTTTTGACCATTTGAATAACAACTATCAGTTTAATAACATGGCTTTTAAATAAGATGCACCTTTGATGAAGAGAAAACATATATTGTTAATGAACGGGCCCACCTACAATTTTCGTTTAACTCACCCACGCGCCAATATTCACTTTCAAATGTCTTCACTTCTAAACCACAATACCATAGACAAAAATTGTTGAATAGGCTTTGAAAAACTTACTTGGATAAAATCGCACTGAAACAAATCGAATTCTCGTAGAGAGGAAGTGATTTGGCCTTTGGGTCTCTGTGCGTCGCGCTAAAAGATGTATGCATCGCGCCACTTTGGAGATGGTTTTGAAGCACTTCCTGAAGCCCAAATTGAGCCCAAGTGTGCTTGTTGGAAATCCCTGCGTGTCTACTTTCCAACCCAAGTGAAATGTTTCAATTTGGATGTCATGTTCCCCTCCAAAACTGTAATATAACAAGACAGCTTCCTGTGTATCAAAATAGGGGCAAAGAGGTCATTTTTTGGATGTTTTTGACCTCCTGAGGACTCAAAACTTCCCCAAACTTCTTGGCCATGCACCATCAGTCATGATTTTCCATGGAAAATCCAAAAATATAAACTTTTTGTGATTTGGAGCTCCCTATCAAAAGCGCGTGCCAAGTGGCGCGGCGCACAGGGAGAAAACCCTATTTTTGTTCAAAAATTTGCAAAATTACCAAAAATGCCACAATTTTCTTGAAATTTGGGTTGGAGCTTCTTCATTAAGTGTTATGCTAGGCTGAAGATGCTTCGGCCAATATCTGAAGACGATCAAGCTTCCTTTTCCTCTTTTGCTTCTTTATTGCCTTCCTCAATCTTGCCTTTAAATTCCTGATTCGTGCCTTGCAGACCCTGTTCCACGCCCTGTAGTGGGAAGCCATGTGTCTCAGCAAAGCATGGTCCTTGTCAACATTTTCCAACAGCCTCTCTAAGTGCATGTTAACTTTCTCGAGATTAGCCTCCCAATCCTCATTAATCTCTCGCTCCAATGACGTGAGCTCAATTCCTCTCCTTTATGCAACTTGACGATTCTCGCGGATGTTTTGTAACTCCATGATTGCTTGTTGATCTTCAAGCTATTTGTTCCTCTGCTCCAAGTATTTTATGGTCCACTTAGCTCTCTCCAAGTCAAAGGATAAGGCTTTGATCTCTGTTTGTTTTTCCTAGATGATCTCTCTAAGCTGTGCACTTTGCGGACCCGTATCTGTATCATCATCATGAAGGAGAACGAAGTCAGTCTCTCGCTTACCTGATCACCCCTCATCATGCATTCACTCCTTACCTCTATCCTATACATGTAGTGCTGATGTCAGAAGCAAGGCCCCTTCCTCCCCGGGTGGAGATAACACTCGCTTTGCTGTTGCAAACAAATGACTAGTGCCCCTCTGATATGTGATGAATACCGGCACACTAGTGGTCTCATGGCACTCATACTGATGAGAAGGTCACCCTATCTCACGCCTAACCTCTGATAATCCCTGTGAAGCTCTGAAGAAGTCACGAGAGATGAAATCCTCCCAAGTGATGCCCTGTAATCCAAGCTGATGAACCACCAAAATCTTGATGAGAGCAAAATGACAAATGTTGTTGAACTGCTGCTCCAGGGTCTTGTGTTACACAAGGGCAGTCATCCTCTCTATGTTTCGGCATATGAAATATGGGATGTTCATCATGCATACACGGGTGAAATGCATGAGCAACCTGATGTGATAAGCATATAACCTGGAGAAACGGCCTTCACAACTGAAATACTTCATAATTAACTTCATTAGAGGGGCATATTCATCTTTAAGATATCGGAAGGGAAACACCCTCTTAAGCTGCCTCAAGAAACCAAGTTTAACATATGGCTCATAATGCTGTCGGTCAACTTCTTGTCTCTTGTTCCATGGCTCTCTAATATTAGGCATGTCGGTAGCTAATGAGATAGAGTCTGGTGTAAGTGCGAAAGTAACACCAGCCAAAGTAACTTGAGCACCATGTAAATGTAGAACAAATAGTTGATCCAAATCATAGTGAAATTGAACATTTGCAACCTTTTCACAAAACTCATAGCATGACTGAAACTGAAAACAAGAGACGGCAAGAGGGCATGCCTATAATTCTGTGAGGGTAGTTGGTTCTTCTCTAACATGTCTGCCACTTTTATGAGGCCTCCGGGGTGCATTTTCTTCCGTGGGTGAGTCACTTTGAGTTTCCACCTCATAATCGGATGAATGATCAGATGACATAATTGATGCTATGAAAACTGCTTGGAGAAATGAATGCTGGTCACAAGACTGTGTTGGATTGCTGTTGTAATATGGTTGAAATCTGTCACCAAGGGAGCAATGTAACAAGGGACTGTTAGGGAGGGAAAATATGAAGGGATTAGGAGTATTAGGATAGATTTTATTTAGGGCAATGTAGGAGGGTTTGGGAACTTTGCATAGGGTAGCGTTTGGGGTTTTACATTGGGCAATGGGTGAAAGGGAATTGGAGATAAGGGTTTAGTAATTTTAGGGGATAGGGAACAATGACATTCAAAGGGATATGTTATAAGGAAAAAGAAAATGAAGGAAAAAGGGACAGATAGGATGGAGGGGAAACCTTGGTAACAAAATGATGAATTTGCAACCCCTAACAGCAATTGACATAAGGATTTTTAGAGGTAGGGTTTGGAAATTTTGTTTCAAACATTTGGAACCATAAACCACCATCACACAACACACAAAAATGGATGAACAATTGAGATGTCAACCCTACCTAGCATGTCCAAGCAATTCAATGGTGATTTGGAGGAATTTCGGGCGTTTTTTGGGTGTTAGACTGTATGCGCCGCGCCACCTGTTCTATGCGCCACGCCGCCTGTTCTATGTGTCGCGCGCTATCGGTGCACCGCACCCATTCAAAATTGCACTGGAAGATCGTGCTCAATGCGCTGCGCTGGTCTAGTGCGCTGTGCCACCTATTGTATGCACCGCGCCTGTCAAGACACCTCCAACTTTACCCAAAATGTGCGATGGCTCACCCAAATTGCTTCGAACTGTTACCTCTTTGCTCTTGGCATTCAAAATGACCTTGACCCTCATGGAGAAGTCTTTATAGAGACATGGAGTCATGGTTTTGATTTTTGATTCTTCAAAACCCATTTTTATAATGTTTGACATTTGCACTTTTTCACACTTTAATGCAACTCTATTTTTCACACTTCCTTTTTTATTTTTTTGACTAAAATGATGAAATTTTTTGGCAATTTTTACAAGGTTAGCTGACCTGGAATTTGGCAAAGGATGATCAGAATCTGCTTTTGAAGTACTTCATGGTGGAGAACTTTACATATTTATCATAGACATTAATTTAACTATTTCCTCTTCAAAACAGAGTTTTGAAGAGGAATCACCCTTGAGCATTATGGATGATAAAAATCTGGAGATGAAACTTGTTGAACCTCCCTCTGGCCTGCTGGAATTATTGGGTACTTTGAAAACATGACTTATGAAACCCTAGACCTATGACGGACATGATTTTTTGCCCATCAAGAGACCAAATATTGACTGTCATTTAATGAACTTTAATGAACAGACCTGAGCCAGCAGGTACAAAGCATGAGGGGTAATGACTGACAAGACCCTTCCATCAGATTATGGCATGCCCCTAGCAGAATGCAGTTGAGTGAATGGAGCGAGACACCTAAAAATGAAATGCAGAAAGAGTTTTGATCTTCGACGGAGGACTGACAAGTCCAACTCTAACATTGGCTCCAATGGGGAGGGTAGCTCCTTGGAGGTGCCAAGAACGACAAATCTTTGGAGGAGCTAGACAATGCCTTCGTCCATTGGGCTATGGAGTCACTATTTTGACAAATGACATGAAACTCTCGACTCATTTATTAACATGAAACTTGATTCAAACTGACTCAAGTTTGAACTTAAACTGACTCAAAGACTGACTTGACGAACTCAAACCAAAACAAAAATAAAATGGTATTTACAATGACAATGGAAACAGTAGAAAAATTTTCGGAAATGGTACCGCTTGAGCAGCCGACCATTGATTGGCCCTCCTAGACAATCTTCCCCATTCATTTCCTTCAGAAGAAAGGCATTCTGACCCCGATATGCTGCAATCTTGAAGGGACCTTTCCAGAGATTCTCGAATTTATCGTGCTTACCCTTTTCCTCATTCCTTGCATCCCACTTTAGCACCACATCATCCAACTGAAATTTGTCCACCTTTGCTTTTCTTTCATAAATTTTCTTAATCTTCTCCTGCAACTTGGACGTGTTTTGGAAAACTTCTTCTCTGTTCTGCTACAAATGGATCATTTGATTCAATCTTCTTTGCATAGGATCGTCTTCACTGTCGGCCTCCTAAAGAAGTTTGACTACCAGGGCTACGAGAGAGGTAGGAAACAATGTATCAACTCCATACACAAGCTCAAAGGGGGACATACCAATGGATTTCTTCTGACTGACCCGATCTGCCCAAAGTGCATTGACCAACTTCTTATGCCAGCTCTTCTTGTTGATTTCCAGCAGCTTCTTAATGATGTTGACTAAAGATTTGTTAGAAGACTCCGCCAACCCATTGCCTTGCGGATGATAGGCAGTTGAGTGACCCAAAATGATGTGATATTTATGACAAAACTCTACCATCCTTTTTGATTTGAAAGCTGTTGCGTTATTAGTGATTAACTTATTCGGGCAACCAAAGCGAGACAAGATGTTATTTTCAAGGAATGAAATAATTACCGCATCTGTAGCTTGTCTGGTGGGAATTGATTTGATCGATTTCGTGAAATAATCTGTTGCCGTGAGAATCCACCAATGCTGACCTGAAGAAGCGGGATGAATTTCACCAATGAAATCCAACCCCCATTGCTGAAAGGGGGCACTCACCTCAATGGGCTTAAGCGGAAAAGGCTGTAATTTCTGCCTTCCTTCAAAAATATGACATTTATGACAGCTCTTGACAACCTTATATACATCAGAAAACAGTGTCAGCCAATAGTATCCTGCTATCAGAACTTTATTTTCTGTTGTTTTCCAAAAAATGTGACCACCACAATCTCCTTCGTGGAAATCCTCCATGACCTGCTTTGCCTCTTCTTCCACCAAACAATTCAAAATAATGCCACCAGGATCTTTCCAATAAAGTGCAGAATTTAGAATGCAAAACTTGGCAGCCTTTAATTTGAGAGTTCTAGCTTTGTTTCTAGTCATGCTGGGTGGTGGTGACACATTTTGAAGCACGTATATGTTATCTGAATACCACAGAGAAAGAGCAAACATTTCAGATACCTGAACTGACGAACCTTCCTCATTCTCATCGGACATAACAGCGATTAGATTTATGTCTAAGGTGTGCAAGTTTGATTCAGCCATTAAATTTGCCAATCCCTGTCCTTTAACAAGCTTTGTGGGCTTTATTTCCACATCATACTCCAACAAAGCTGCAATCCACTTGCCTCGTCTTCCTTTCGGATCTGTCTGTACTAAAACATCTTTGACAGCAGTGTTAGGAACATAAGCCAAAATATGAGAATGCAGAATGTATACCCAAAAATCTTTCAATGCTTTCACAAGTGCGAGGGCTTACTTCTTAATGATGTTGTATTTTAAGGCTGCATCTCTTATAGCTCGGCTGAAGAAAGCAATTGGTCTTTCGTGATCATCTCTTTTCTGCATCAACACAACTGCCATAGTATGCTCTGAAGCAAATGAAAACAATATAAAATCCTGAGTGTATTCCGGGCTGATTAGAACTAGAGATGAAGAAAGAGCCAATTTAACTAAATTGAAGGATTTTACGGTCTCTTTCGTCCACTTCACTTGGCTGTCCTTCTTAAGCATGTTTTTAATCTCTCTTAGGTGTTCAACAAGATTAGGTACAAAGCGGCGTAAAAAATTCATCTTACCATTAAAAGATTGAATCTCCTTCTTATTCCAGGGCAGATCGATTTGTTGAATCACTTGTACACGTGCTGGATCAATACGAATGCCATCTTTTGAGATAATGTGCCCAAGTAGTTTGCCTTCCTCCATGGAAAACAAGCTCTTTTTCGGATTCAGCGACAGGCCATATTTTCTGTACTTTTGAAAAAAAGTTTTCAGATGATAGATGTGTTCTTCATCTAATTTGGAAAACACTGTCAGATCATCAAGGTACACAACCAAAAAGACATCCTTCTCATTTGTGAAATCCAAGTCCATTTCCCGCTGAAATGTGGCACCCACGTTCTTCAAACCAAAAGGCATTTTAGCGTAATGGAAAGTTCCCCACAGAGTGGTGAACGCTGTCTTGTCTCGGTCATCTTCATGGACATAAATTTGGTTATATCTAGAATAACCATCGAGTAGTGACATACGAGATGCTCCAACTACTCCCTGAAGTATATGATCCATTTTGGGCAGTGGATAGTTATCTTTCAATGAAACTTTATTGAGATTCCTAAAATCAATGCACAAGCGTATCTCACCTGTCTTCTTTCTTATGGGCACCAAATTAGAGATCCAGTTTGAAAATCTGATGGGAACAATGATTCCTGATTTGTACAACTTGTTTATCTCCTTTTCAATTGACGGCAGCAGTTTTAGATTTAGCCTTCTCAACTTCTGTCTGAAAGGTTTTTGATTAGGCTTAATGGGTATAATGTGCTGAATTATATTGGTATCATATGTCTTCAAGTTAGAATAGTCCCAAGCAAACACATCAGCAAATGAAGACAACAAACTGATATATTTGGCTTTTATCTTTTGTGGCAATTCTTTAGTTTACCATTTTAGGATTAGTAGTTGTTCTGATATTCACCTCTTCAACACCCTTCTCTGTTGGCTGCAATGTTGGTTTGAGAGCTACGTCATATAGATCAAAGAGTTCTTCTAAAGGTATCAAGCCTTTAGGAATAATGTTATCCTTTAGCTGCAACACGTCCATTTGATTGATCTGCACATCATCTTTACCATCATCATTTTCTACATCAATTGAGGTTTCTTTGAACTTACCTTTGTTTTGCAAAAAATCATCAATCTCCTCATCATCTTGGAAAACTTGCCAATATCTCTGATTGTCCAGGACAGTCAGATGATGCTTGACATGGATTTCGAATTTATTACTGGAGTTCATTGGAATCTTCAAACTATTGGCTGCCTTAGCAAGAGCATCAACAATGCTATTTTGAACACGAGGCACACATGTCAAGGTATATTCTGAAAATAATTTCAGGATGTCTAGAACTGCATTCTGGCAAGCCCGCATCCGAGGGTGTTTTGCTTGATATTCGCCTCTGACCTGCTTAATCACCAATTCGGAGTCACCATATACTGCAATCCTATTAGCATTCAACTTTCTTAGAATTTTTAGGCCAACAATCAGAGCTTCATACTCAGCCTCATTGTTCGAACAATCAAAAGCTAATTTGTAAGAGCATACCCGCACATTACTAGGCACTTTGTTCGGGGCGGAGAAAGGACTGCGTACCCAAATACCAATTCCAACGCCATCATTTCCCACTACTCCATCGAAATCCATAGTCCACAAACCTTCTTCCTCTTCTTGCAAGTGCTAAAAATCTGTTTGCTGTGTTTTTTCTGCTTGCTGTCCATTACCTTCAGTGGATTGCTAAACGGTGTTCTGCTGTTCTTGTCCTTCTTTCTTTAAAAATCCTCTGAAATTTTTCGCTATTTTTGGAATACTTTTTGCTTCTACTAATTGACTATCAATATCATTGAAACTATCTGAATACAAAACAAAAGACTCTAGATCTGTATGTACATAATTAATCGGATGATTAATTGGTTTCTCTTTGCTTGTAATCATGTATTTCATTTTTTGTTCCCGATACAGTTTCCTCATTTGGCCAAACACAGGAATCGTTGCATAGGAGAAATCTAGTTGTAGTGTCCCTTTCAATTTTGCTGCCCAAGACCTAGAAAGAAGCATACCGAACCTGGGAGGAATATCCGCCACAACAATATCCATCAAAAAATTCTTCATTTGGATTTGATCCAGACTCACAACCAAGTCTTTGATGAGCCCGATACATCTTACTCTACTGGAATCAAATGAATAGAGATCATGGTATTTCTGGGTGATGTCCAAACCCAGCTTATCCATGACAGCCTTTGGCATGAGATTGTGAGAACCTCCGGAATCGAACATGGCATTATGTAACACGAAATCATGCAACCTTAAACTGATATAAAAAGGTGGCACATCACTATCTGGAGACTCACCATTCAATGCTGGCCCAAAAATCATTTCGAGTTGATCATCTTCGACATTCACCATATCAGACATTGGATCAAAATTCAAAATTTTAGAAACTTGTCCTCTATAACTGTTGTTCCTCATTATTTCAATCAAGGGAATGGATACTTTCAATTTAGTAATTTCATTCTCTAAACTAAAAGCTGGAGATTTTTCTACCTCTTTGGTTGGGACTTCTTTCTTTTCCTTTTCTTTTGATACAATGGGTTGATTTAATTTTTCCGCTGATGGTGATTTGCTGCCATCAGGATCAACTGCCTCTTTGCCTTTCTTTTGTGCAACCAATGAATCATTCTTTGATGCTGAAACTTCCTTCCTCTTCTGAATTGGGTTAACCGGCACATCTCTGTTTCTAAGTGAATATTGCCACTGCTGAGCAGACAGAGCATTCATATAGCCTCTTTGATACTCATCTGATTCTTCTTCCAAAACTGTGTCATTTGCTAGAATGAAATCTGCATCTTTGTGTGCCGCTGAAATGTCTGCATACTCCTCATCTTCAGTAATATAAATAGGCAAATCATCAGGAGTAAAGAAGTGGTTTTCTTCCCCTATCACATTCTCTTCCTCATCTAACTCCGGTCCATGCACAAAATTTTGCTGCAGAGGTGGCTGTACTGGCTGCTGTGCTGTCTGATCTTGGGCTCGCTGCTCTCTCTGTCTTATTCTATATTGTGACTGCTGCTGGCCACGGAAGTTAGGATTTCTAACTTGTGGCTCAGGTTTGTCAAGTTTCACCCTTTCAAGCATCTGCTCTACCTTCCTGAGTAATTGATCCATCGAGGAAGACTCTTCCTTTACTGTGACCTTCTTTTCTGCTTTTGCTCTAGCCCTCTTGGTCAGCAGATTTGCTTCAACGCTGACCGCGATCTTCTACATGTCTTCCATTGTGGCCGGCTCTCTCTCTCTTAGTTGATAAGCCATGTCAGCATCAAAACCATCTGGAAACTTCATCATGGCTAGTCCCACAGGTGGCCTTAGATGATTGGGAATTTCATTATAAACATAATTGAATCTAATGCAGTAGTCTTGGACCGACTCACCAGTGTTTCGTTTGATTTGCTCATATTTAGCCAGAATTTGAAGAGGATTCTTTTTCACTTCCTAGCGGTCTAAAAATTGTCTTTGCAGGTTGGCCAAGGTAGCGATACGTGCAGCTGGAAAACCTATGAACCATTTCCCAACTTCACCTGCAAATGTCCGTACAAAGAGTCTCATTGTCACATTTTCTGCATCGATCTCATGAAGGTCACATAAATCTGCCATTCTGTCCACATGTTGCTGAGCGGTAATGCTGTTAGGAGCACCATCAAACAAAGGGATTTTACTTTGATAATCTACGTGCATATCATCTAAAACTTGAGGTAGCACAAGAGGTGCAAAACGAGTAGCCATCACTCTTGGTGGGTTTGGTCTTGGAGGTGTTGGAGGAGTGTGTGTAGCTTGTAGGGAATTAACCGTTGGAGTTCGAAGCTGTGTGACAATATAATTATCAATTGACCGGTTAGCCCTTTCAGTTTCTAGGTCTACAAGAAACTGCAGATTGGGGATAGTAGAGTCAACAGTCCTTTCGGATTTGGTCTCGAACAATGATATTTCAAACTGCTCATCAAAATCAAGCTCTTCAAGATACTCAAAAATGTCAGGACATGAACGGGATTTGAACACGGGAGTTATAGAGCTCACTTGACGAAGAAGTCTTGGAATCAAATTGGGATTTTTGTAGATATGAGGAGGATCTGGGTTTGGATTAGCTCTGGTATATCTTCTTGAAGCCAGTGTGCTATTTTCAAAAATCAAAAGGACATGAACAACTTACTCAGCCTATAAAATCCTAAACTTATCTTCCGGAAGCTTAGAATTATCAGAAGTATTGGGGTGTTTGTAGGTTAAGCCTGCCATTTACGCAATGAAGAAGACTAAAAAACAAAGAATTTCGTTCGCAGAATAGTCGCCACTATGTTAGAGCCTAAATCTGCCTTAAGCTGAAAGAAGGCAAAATCAGGATAACCACAAACCACGCTCAGCCTCGTAGCTAGCCCTACAAGGATAGGAGAGGGCTCTCTCTGGGTCACACTCAGTAAAAATACACAATAGGGTCTAAGATGACTTAAAATGAATAATGATTTTAGGCTAGTAAATAGATATGAGAAAGAGACATTTTTTGAATGACTGAATTTTCAGGGCTGTGTGGGACCAAAGGAAATTAAATCAAAGACACAGGATATTTCGTGAGGCAAGATAGGCAAGAGGTTTAGCAATTAGATTTAAATAAAATGGAGTGGAAATACTGTTGAGAAAAGCTAAAAAGGGCATACGCATGAATCCTTTTCAGACAGAAGAAGATATACAAAATATGAATGCTTTACAAGGCAGAGCATAAACTGAATTCTACCTCTTCTACTTAAGAGCATTCAACTAGAAATGATTATGAATGGATGGTAAAAATAACAGAATAAATATGAAACATAGAAAGAAAAACACATTTTCTAAACTCACACCACAGGGATCTCATGAATCAGAGCTGCATCATTCTATTAATTTCCAAGCCAAAATTGTACAATGAAAATGCTGAGTTTTTCTCCACGCTATTCCTAGAAAATCCAACCCCTTACAAATGAATTTCAATACAATAAATAAGTTTTTCCATGAGAAAGTGGATCGACCCAGAGTTGGGAGATTGTTTAATCATTACAAACGGAAATGAAAAGCCAACCATCAGTAATAGGAGCAGCGTTACCTTTCATTTCTCTGATGACCAATAGAAAAATAAAAAATATAGCATAGATCTTCTAGGGCGATTGTTCAACTTCCTTTTGACCGTTTGAATAACAAATATTAGTTTAATAACATGGCTTTTAAATAAGATGCGCCTTTGATGAAGACAAAACATATATTGTTAATGAATGGGCCCACCTGCAATTTTCGTTTAACTCACCCACGCGCCAATATTCACTTTCAACTGTGTTCGCTTCTAAACCATAGTACCATAGCAAAAAATCATTGAACAGGCTTTGAAAAAATTACTTGGAGAAAATCACAGTGAAACATATTTAATTCTCACAGAGCGGAAGTGATTTGGGCTTTGGGTCTCTGTGCGCCGCACCAAAAGATGTATGCGTCGTGCCACTTTGGAGATGGTTTTGAGGCACTTCCTGAAGCCCAAATTGAGCCCAAGTGTGCTTGTTGGAAATCCCTGCATGTCTACTTTCCAACCCAAGTGAAATTTTTCAATTTGGATGTAATTTGCCCCTCAAAAACTGCAATCCCCCAAGACTGCTTCCTGTGTGTCAAAATAGGGGCAGAGAGGTCATTTTTTGGGTGTTTTTTACCTCCTGAGGACTCAAAACTTGCCCAAAATTCTTGGCCATGCACCAAAAGTCACGATTTTCCATGAAAAATCCAAAAATATAAACTTTTAGTGATTTGGAGCTCCCTATCAAAAGCGTGCGCCAGGTGGCGCAGCGCACAAGGAGAAAAACCCTGTTTTTGTACAAAAGATTGGAAAATTACCAAAAATGCCCCAAATTTCTTGAAATTTGGGCTAGAGATTCTTCATTAAGTGTTATGTTGGGATAAAGAGGCTTCAGCCAATATCTGAAGAATATCAAGCTCCCTTTTCCTCTTTTTCTTCTTTATTGCCTTCCTCAATCTTGCCTTTAAATTCCTGATTCGTGCCTTGCAGACCTTGTTCCGCACCCTGTAGTGGTAAGCCATGTGTCTCAGCAAAGCATGGTCCTTGTCAGCCTTTTCCAACAGCCTCTCTAAGTGCATGTTAACTCTCTCAAGATTAGCCTCCTGATCCTCATTAATCTCTCACTCCAATGACGTGAGCTCAATTCCTCTCCTTTGTGCAGCTTGACGATTCTCGCAGACGTTTTGTAGCTCCATGATTGCTTGCTGATCTTCAAGCTGTTTGTTCCTCTACTCCAAGTATTTTATGGTCCACTTATCCCTCTCCAAGTCAAGGGATAAGGCTTTGATCTGTTTACTGTTCCTGGATGATCTCTCTAAGCTGTGCACTTTGCGGACCCGTATCTGTATCATCATCATGAAGGAGAACGAAGTCGGTCTCTCACTCACCTGATGGCCCCTCATCATGCATTGGTTCCTTACCTATTTCATGTACCTGTAGTGATGATGTCGGAAGCGAGGCCCCTTCCACCCTGGGTAACACTCACTTTGCTGCTGCAAACAAATGTCTAGCACCCCTCTGATATGTGATGAATACCAGCACACTAGCGGTCTCATGGCGCTCATAGTGATGAGACGGTCCCCCTATATCATGCTTAACCTTTGATAATCCCTGTGAAGCTCTCAAGAAGTCACGAGAGATGAAATCCTCCCAAGTGATGCCATGTAATCCAAGATGATGAACCACCAAAATCTTGATGAGAGCAAAATGACAAATGTTGTTGAACTGCTGCTCAAGGGTCTTGTGTTGCACAAGGGTGATCATCCTCTCTATGTTTCGGCATATGAAATATGGGATGTTCATCATGTGTACCCAGGTGAAATGCATGAGCAACCTGATGTGATAAGCATATAATCGGGAGAAACGACCTTCACAACAGAAATACTTCATAATTAACTTCATTAGAGGGGCATATTCATCTTTAAGATATCAGAAGGGAAACACCCTCTTAACCTGCCTCAAGAAACCAGGTTTAACATATGGCTCATAATGCTGTCAGTCAACTTTTTGTCTCTTGTTCCATGGCTCTCCAATATTAGGCATGTCGGTAGCTAATGAGATAGAGTCTGGTGTAAGTGTGAAAGTAACACCAGCCAAAATAACTTGAGCACCATGTAAATGTAGAACAAATAGGCAAGCCAACTCATGATGAAATTGAACATTTGCAACCTTTTCACAAAACTCATAGCATGACTGAAACTGAAAACAAGAGACGGCAAGAGGGCAGGCCTACAATTCTGTGAGGGTAGTCGGTTCTTCTCTAACATGTCTGCCACTTTTATGAGGCCTCCGGGGTGCATGTTCTTCCGTGGGTGAGTCACTTTGAGTTTCCACCCCATAGTCGGATGAATGATCAAATGACATAATTGATGCTATGAAAACTGCTTGGAGAAATGAATGCTGGTCGCAAGGCTGTGTTGGACAGCTGTTGTAATATGGTTGAAATCTGTCACCAAGGGAGCAATGTAACAAGGGATTGTTAGGGAGGGAAAATATGAAGAGATTAGGAGTATTAGGATAGATTTTATTTAGGGCAATGTAGGAGGGTTTGGGAACTTTGCATAGGGTAGGGTTTGGGGTTTTACATTGGGCAATGGGTGAAAGGGAATTGGAGATAAGGGTTTAGTAATTTTAGGGGATAGGGAACAATGACATTCAAAGGGATATGGTATAAGGAAAAGGAAATAAAGGAAAAAGGGACAGATGGGATGGAGGGGTAACCTTGGTAATAAAATGATAAATTTGCAACCCTTAACAGCAATTGACATAAGGATTTTTAGAGGTAGGGTTTGGAAATTTTGTTTCAAACATTTGGAACCATAAACCACCATCACACAACACACAAAAATGGATGAACCACCGAGATGTCAACCCTACCTAGCACGTCCAAGCAATTCAATGGTGATTTGGAGGAATTTCGGGCGTTTTTTGGGTGTTAGATTGTATGCGCCGCACGCTACCGGTGCGCCGCACCCATTCAAAATTTCACTGGAGGATCATGCCCAATGTGTCACGCTGGCCCAGTGCACCATGCCACCTACTGTATGCGCCGCGCCTGTCAAGACACCTCCAACTTTAGCCAAAACGTGCGCTGGCTCACCCAAATTGCTTTAAACTGTTACCTCTTTGCTCTTGGCATTCAAAATGACCTTGACCCTCATGGAGAAGTCTTTATAAAGACATGGAGTCATGGTTTTGAATTTTGATTCTTCAAAACCCATTTTTATAATGTTTGACATTGGCACTTTTTCACACTTTAATGCAACTCTGTTTTTCACACTTCCTTTTTTATTTTTTTGACTAAAATGATGAAATTTTTTGGCAATTTTTGCATGGGTAGCTGACGTGGAATTTGGCAAAGGATGATCAGAATCTGCTTTTGAAGTACTTCATGGTGGACAATTTTACATATTTATCATAGACATTAATTTGATGATTTCCTCTTCAAAACAGAGTTTTGAAGAGGAATCACCCTTGAGCATTATGGATGATGAAAATCTGGAGATGAAACTTGTTGAACCTCCCTCTGGCCTGCTGGCATTATTGGGTACTTTGAAGACACGACTTATGAAACCCTAGACCTATAACGGACATGATTTTTTGCTCATCAAGAGACAAAATATTGACTGCCATTTAATGAACTTTGATGAACAAACCTGAGGCAACAGGTACAAAGCATGAGGGGTAATGACTGACAAGACCCTTCCGTCAGATTATGGCATGCCCCTAGTGGAATGCAGCTGAGTGAATGGAGCGAGACACCTAAAAATGAAATGCAGAAAGAGTTTTTTATCTCTGATGGAGGACTGACAAGACCGACTCTAACAGGCCCTCAAGCAGAAGATTGCAAAGCTTCAACAAAAAAATGATTCTCATATTTATGTTGTAATTGTACTAGACAACACTCAAAATCCTACAGAATAGTTGACCAATGCTCTCATTGATTTGTGTTTATTAGAGAGTGATATCAAGAAGATACAAATTGACTTGGACAATACCTATTACTTGCTCAAAAATAAGGAGAAACAACTCAAGACAACTAGGGAAAGTATGGAGCAAGCCAACAGTAAATTACAGGTTGCAAATGATGAAATCAAAGAGCTGAAGAATAAATTGAAAGGTAACATGTCTCTCATTGAAGCTAGACAAATAATATGGGATGATATTATTTTTGAGGTGAAAAAAATATGGGAGCATATGAATTTAGTTGCAAAACAAAGAGTTGCACTTAAGAACATTGAATTTTTCATCCTGTCACCTAAGAATGAGGATGCTAAAAATGTTAGGACTATAGAAAAATTCATCAGGTACCTCAATGAAAAATTAGTTGATGAATTGAGAGTAATGGATAGCATAGAAAAGACAGGTAATTTATGAGGTTACCAAAATGATTCATAGAAAAGAAGTGAGGGATAGAGCTAAGGAATATTTGCATGATTTGGCAAAGTTGGTAGAAACATTTTATTCCAATTTTGATCAGAGAACTAGAAAAAAATTTCCTAGTTGTTGGAACTTTCAAGGGAACCTGCTTCCATGGGAGTAGTATGAGAAACTGTTGGTTGAGGCTAAAAGAAAAATGGATTATTCATATTAAAAGACTGCCACTTTCAAGGGTAGAACTATAATCAATTATTTACAAAGGTATTTTCAACTTCTATGGCTAGAAAAAACCTTATTTGTTTCCAAGCCTAATTTTGCTGAATTTATAAATTCGAAGGTGGCCTACAACACGCTCAATCACACTCCTACAATAGATCCAACACTATGGAAAAAGTGTGACCAATTTATCAATCCACCACAAGTCTAAATTGTGGATCTTCGGTCCATTTCAAGAGATCAAAGGAGTTAGAAGTGAAGATATTTTGATTTGGGAAATCATGACATATACATGTCAATTTTTAGTTTTGAAAATATATTTTTTTCAATAAAAGAATCTAGTTTGTTATGTAATCATTAGGGCACCTAGACTAATTGAATGCTCGCATGGATGAGTAGTTTAGACAATTGTTGCATTTCAATATATTTTTATAATTGTTCTAGTTTTGACTCTCCCTATAAAAAGGGAAGACGTACTCAGTGGTAGGGGTTGAAAATTATGTCACAAAGGTTGTAATTGTTTTGCAAGTTTTGGACTTATGAGATGTATACCATTTTTCAAGATTAATGAAGAATTGTTTTGGTGATTCCAAGCATTGAGATGTGCAGTATGTGGGTTGCGCAGAGCACTGTCTCCTAAGGATAGAATGAGATTATTTGTATCCACCCTCCATAGTTTCTCTCTTACTGTCTAAGCTCAAGGAAAGATATTCTCTTTAGCAAAAGAGTAAAGAGTTTATATGTATGTTTATCACTTCATATGTGTTTTTCTTCTTTAAAAATTGTGTAATTGTACCTGTTGTTTTCAATTTTAAGTTGCATATTTACCTATGTTATGTGATGGAAAATGGTACATGTGATATGTTGAATTGGAAGCCTTAAAAACGCTCCATGATTTATGCATTTCATTTCCTCAGTCTAATTCATATGTCTACTAAAATAAGGTGTTTAGGATTTTGTGTCCATCCCTATGCACTTGGTTTTTTCCTTTGAATTTCCTCCTTCACCTATATTACAACAGTCAAGCTTCTCAAGATAGACATGTTTCCATCCCTATGCACTTGGTCAACCGACCATGGCTCATGATCTAGATGTGTACTAGAAGAAGCCAAATATACATTCTCTCCTTCATCTAAGGAGTATTTTTTTTTTTTTATAAGGAAAATCATCAAATCCTTTCCTTTTCTCAACAATTTTTGATTTACAATATTTCTTGTAATGCCTTTCTTTTGTGCATCTACAAACCACCTTTACAAATTTTCCTGGAGATGTATATGTTTTTGTATATTTATATCTCCCACTTCAAGACTTAATTTTATTTCTATTCTAAGATTGTTGTCTTACAAACAAGGCATTTATGTTTGAACTTTCCATATTTTCCACCTTATCTCCAATCAACACAAATGTGATTATATCTTCAAAAATTAAGTAGTCAAATTACTACCTATGGAAGCAACCAAACTATCCCACGAGTCTTGTAAAGAACAAAACTAATTAATACACTTTTATTCATTTTAGATTTTAATATCAATAGATAATAACTAACTTACCACAATATCAAAGGTGCCCAAATGCTCTCTCAATGAGTTTACATCCTTCATCCTCAGGCTATACACATTTTTCCATTGAGACAATTTTTTCAATAGGGACTTAGTTTGAGATAAAGTCACTAATTTGTGCCACAGTGACTTCACTATAGCTTCTCCTAAATTTTTTTGTAATAATAAGTATGAGCAAAACAATCTTATTGTTCTCTTTTCCTTTTGACCAAAATTGGTCCATTCTTTTGTTGACATCCATATCGGTGTAGTACCTTCATCGACAATGATCCACTAACTTTTTTCCACCAAAAGATCTTCCATTTTGATCTTCCACGACTCAAAACTCTCCCAATTAAATTTCTCAATCTTTATCTTTGAACTTGTCATTTCCTTTCACCACAAGAATTAATTCTAGAGATATCCCATTGTAATGAGGTCTACCATAGGCCCAAACAAAACCCCTTAGCCAAATAAGTGTCCCCTTGGAGCTATAAATTTTCTAATACCAAATCTAGGTTTTAACTCTATTCAATTAATTATTCCAAACATATTTTAAAGAAAATAGAAATTATGTCATGGAAAACACACAAATTAACATAGATATTTTAAATTGGAAACCCAAAACCGAGAAAACTAGTAAGATTTTTCAATGCATATTCTTCTTTACAATGTTACAATATAATATATATCCCATAGTATCCATAGATTTCTAATCCATTTAGCATGGAGTAGAATATAATCATAGCTCCTTAATAGAAACTACAAAATTGTGGGAAAACCTACCAAGCACCATAAAACTACTAAAGGAAAAACCCATGTGCCAAAAATTGCCCATTTTTTTTTACAATGGTGCTACCCTTGAATCCCCGTAGAGGGGACTGGCAACCTTCGTTGCACGAAAAAAAACATGCAATGCATGGTGATAGTAATGAAAATAATATAACACATACCCAAAAGTCCATAAGTGGGAAATGTGGCTAAAGTTGAAGCGATGAGGGGCTTAATCCATTACTAAAGTAAGTCCAAGATCAAAATTGTGCATGTTTTTATTATAAAGTAGGAAAAAGGTTTGCTTAGGGTGCACTTGTCAAAGGGAAGATGCATATAAAAGTGGGAAGTTTAATGTAATTCTTAATCCTTCCTTTCATTATTCACATTCAATTTTATGACTGTGATTATGGGACTTTCTTTGGGTGAGTCAGAGAGTTATGTTACATTGTTATCCCATTAATCCTATGTCGATCTTGGTGTATAATTCTCTTTTGATTCTTTTTTGGAAGGTTAGAGCCCTGTAGGGAAGTGTGAGGTTAGGATCCTTGACGTAAGCTCTGAAGGGTACCTAAACACTCCTACGGGAAGTTGAAACTTGTGATGTCATAGGGATCTAAAACTCCCTAGTTGGCCTATGTTAGAGCCTTGGAAGAGTAGTGGCATCACCTAAGACATTTTAAGTGTAGAGAAGGGGACACACTACCTTAGGTTGTGCAAGCTAATGAGGGATGAGAAAGTATAGGTTGGAGGTTGCTAGAGTTTGATACCATGGTCTATTACGCGTTCTCGTGATTTTTGAACTTAGTTGGATTTAGGAAAGACTTTTTCCTTGGTGAAGAGGGTTGAGAGTATTGGATCACTGTGGGATATGGATGAGTGGCAAATATAAGGTCTATAATGAGTGGTGATTCATTTAAAGGATAAGTAATCATATTATGCATTAAATGCTTTTGTTGTATTATTTCATATGTTTACATGATGATGGTAATTTACATGTATGTTTTCATATCTAGTTATGCCATTATGGTAATGTATATGTGAGCACTATATGGTAGTATGCACTCAGCATGTATGATAGAGCATCATTAAGGTGCCAAGGGTGCCTTATTGACAAAGTTAGGACTAGTATGACAACTAGTCTACATTATAGAGTAGATATGATGGACATAAACTATAATGATATTAGAGCTAGATTTATTAGACAAATTAAAAAAAAAATGTAGTTTATGGTATCATAGGTGAAATTGTTAAGTAATTCACCTTAGCTAGGCATCCAGGGGCATTACAAGACATAAATTTGGAGGATATCTCCCTATTCCTCCAATTCACCCAATTACACACCTATTAGGAAGTTCTTCCCCATAAACTAGAATTGTAGGAGTGATTTCATTAGGGGAGATTGATTAATTCCTTATGTGAGCCATCCATTAAGAATGTTGGAATTTTTCTTTATTTCTTTATAGAGCTTACACATAGTTGTACAATTGATTTGTTTCTCCTCTCTGTGTTTTGAGGCTGCAGTTTTTTAGTCCTTTATAATATTGGCTAGTTTTAGTTATATCATAAATTTGTAAAAAATAAATTTTATGGGTTGAATTGTGAAGTTGGGTTAGACTTTTGTTAGAATTTCTCGCAAAAAATTGTAATTGCGTGTTTTAAGTCGAACTAAAAAGTTTTTCAGCCAAACTATTTAAAATTGTTCAAACGAACAAGATTTTTTTCGTCGAAAATTCGAATTTAACATTTGGCCGTAAACGTGGCCATTTATATTAATGATAATGTGTGGCAGAATTTTGGCCAGAGGAGGAAAAATCCAGCGACTAAAATTCTCGCCTAATTTTTTTTTTTTCCACTGAAAAGTTTTTTCAGTCAAATAATTGTTTGAGCCGAAAATGTTTTTATATATATGTGGGTCGTTAAAATGTTGAAGAGTTTTTTCTCATCTGCGTGTATGTTGAGTTTTTATCGCCTCATTAGTTTAGTCTATTTGAGTAAATTGTTTGTGTCGGCTCATGTGCTTGTGGGCTCATTCGTGGTTGTGGAGGAAAATTTGCAGGTTGTTTTTTTCTTTTGTTGAGTTAATTTTGCAGGAAAATTTCACCATGGCGTTAACTTTTTGTTGTTTCTTTTTCTGGATTTCTTTGTTGGTTTTTTGTTGGATTTTCTGGAGAATATATTAATTTTTTCCTTTTTTTTTTCTTGCAAGATTGGTTACCATTAGAGGAGATCTTGCACCTCGTCATCGCTGGAAAAAAAATTCAACCTCCTTGTCCGACCGCACAACAACTAAAAACCAGGTAAGTTGACATAGTTTTTGAATTCGAGAAACACTAAAAATAGACAATCAATGACAAAAAAATTATTTTAGAGTTATCTAGGTTAAATTTTATGTTACTTGTGTGAATTTTGTGTGATTTCACTGTACTTACTTGATTATTGTGTTTAGGATTTATTGTTGAATAAATTATAGTGAGTAAGAGTGTAATGAATTGTCTATTATGCTCTTTTCAAGCTTGTTTCTTTATCCATAATGACTAACTATTTTTGAACTATTAGTTCAAACTCATAAGGATTTTGTCATCTTCATCAATTCCAAAATCAGAGTGGCCTTCTTTGTTCTCCCATTAGCAGCCTTCCCTTTTGCACCTGCCTTACTTGGTTCTTTCTCTCCCTCCTCTTCATTTTATTCTTCTTCAAGAATGGTTTCCATTGTATCATCTTCATTTGAAATCTCAACATAGACAGGGGAAACCATTTTTGCTCATCTAGTGGTCTCTTTCTACTTTGGTTTAAAATCTTTAGTTGGTGAATTTTCTTTGCTTCCGTGATCCTGAACAACTGATTGGGATAAGCCATGGTTATAATATACCAACCGATCTTGCAGGATGGTATATAATTCATCATCCTCATTGATTTCCACTTCCATTTATTTTTTCGCAACCTCTTTCTTCTCACCTCCACACTTGAGTTTTGCAATTTCATTATGTGCATTAGTTGTAGTAAGAGAGGAAGTCAATGCCTGATTGTTGGTGGTTGATTGAGAATCAATATTTTCAACACTTGTAATTTTTTTGGTAATTTTTCTCTTGCTTTTTCCTACTTTTATGAAGATTCTAGAAGCATCATTTCCCATGTTACTCAATTCATATTCATCATCCTTGGCCTCCTACATTTCTTGAGCATCCAACTCCTCTATAAAGGTATCCAAGTCTTTGCACCATAGATATTTGGTTGTTGCCTTTTTAAGCTCCTCAACATCATCCTCAAGATTGTATCGCTCAATAAATAATTGTTGTACTTTTTCTAAATTCAATGTTCCTATTTCCATGACAGAAGATACTCATAATCTCCAGCATGAACTCCCTTTACTGTCTCTATGTTGTCTTTAAGAGACTCTTCACCATTTGCTATTGCCCCAACAATAGCTGCCTCAATAGGTTTTCTCTTTTTGGGGAATGGAGTGAAACCTTTGTTCTTCAATTCAAGTAGCAACTTTGCACATTCCCTGTTGGTGACTATGATTTCTCCATTCACAACCCCCAATATGAATCTAACTTTATTGTTGCTGACTATGATTTCTCCATTCACAACCCCCAATATGAATCTAACTTTATTGTCCAATTTCAGCAAATCAAGCTAAAGGTTGTCCAATTGGACTTTCTTTCTCTTTTCATGGAATTCTAGTAAGATATGATAGAAGTCCTCTAGAACTTTATCAGGGGTCTCATATTTATGAATGATTCCTTTTGAGCCAAAAAGATGCATGTTACTTGTATTGACTGTAGTAGTAAGTTTGAATTTCTTTAAAAGACCCTCTTGAAGTGAAATCTTCATATTCTCTTGAGATAGTGAAACCTCAAAATGGATCCTGGTATCAGTATTGTATTTGTTTTAGTCCCTTATGAATGGATCTTTAATATTATCATTCCCAGTCATCAACGATTCCAAAAATTCCTTGTAATATTGAGTCCACTTGGGAATGAGAAACTCTGTAATTCTCAGTGTGGTCTCATTAATTTCCTCTATGATGACGATAATCATGTAAGTCACATAATTATCCTTTACATTTGATTATTCAATTGTACCCTGAACAGACCCAAGGTTAAGGATTGCAAAGATGTAGAAATGGGAGGTGTCCCCAAATGTTTTTAATTTTAAATTGCATTTCCATTTTTTTATTATCTAATATTCTCTATCATGATTTCAAATTATAATGAGCCCATAGAGTTGTCCAAATTTTGATATGTTAATACTTACGTTTACCTCACATTAATGTTTTATTGCATTATTGATTCATTAAAACATTTTTTAGAAACAAGTGACAAAGTAATAATAAATCTCTAGTTCAATAATTTTGTTTATTAATCAAATGAAATAAAATTTTGATTTGAACATTTACAAAAAACAAATTATTATTTGACTCAGAATAAGCACAACAAAAGTTCTCTTCTACTTGGTCTGGTGTTGGCTTTGCTATTAGGTATACTATTAGAGGATCTATTTTTATTGGCTATGGTCTATATCAGCTCCTAGGTATGTTACTGGAGCTACTGGTCCATCTCTAGCTCGATATGGATATGGAACCGAGACTCAATAAATAGGTCTAGAAAATACATTTTTTTTATGGATAATATTTATGGGAATTAGACTTATAAATCCTGACATTATAAAGGTCTAAGTGGATATTCTATAATCTACACTAACATGCGGTTGTTGGTTTTCAGGTTGGCCCTAGTGGGATATAGCGGCCATTTGCGAAAGGTTTATAATCAATTATGTAGGATCCATAAACAATTGGAATTATAAATGAACCAAAAATGAAATCATGTTTTTTTTTGTAAGCTTGGCAAGACTACATCTTCATCATGTCTAATATATCACCCCAATTGGGACAGGGAATTGAACCATTGAGTTAACATCAAGGAGTGCTTTAACAGAGCACTCGATCACTGTCTATCCAAGACCCCATGGACAAAAATGAAATCATGTTAATGAATAAGCAACAACGGTAATTAATCTTAGTCAAAAACTGAATATTTGAAGTCTTTTGGAAGGTCAAGATGTGGCAGCATGGTTGTAGAAGATGTGATTCTTTTTTTTACCTTGTGGAACCATCGATTTATTGTTATGTATTTTATATTTCGATCATATGGTTAAAATGATGTGAGAGAATCCTGGATCAAAAATTATCCATGATGTTTTTATTTCTTTAATTATTTATATATGTAGTCTGCGAGCATGTAGAGGGTAGGATGATATAATGTAAGTAGATTGAAGAATAGTCGAGCCCAAGGGAGATCATGAGATGTAATAACGTTTTTTAAAAATAAATTATCATATTGTAGGTTTTGATCTAGCATCCCATGTGTCTGTCTGTATTTTAATTCCGTATTTTTTATTGTGATCTCAGGAGGATTTGCAGGAAGTTGTAGCTTGCATCATGAGCTCTCTTGGAGTCCACTAATTTCCTTTCCATGATATCTATATATATATATATATATATATATATATATATATATATATATATATATATATATATATATATATATATATATATATATATATATATATATATATATATATATATATATATATATATATATATATATATATATATATATATATATATATAATATATATATATATATATATATATATATATATATATATATATATATATATATATATATATATATAAGAGAGTAAACATAGTTGTTGAAATCGTTGTTGATAAATAAATCATCAAATTATTCACATCCAAAAACCACTACATATGTAGCACAATTCATTTGACATAAACATCCATCCATCCCTGCACTCAAGCCATATATCACATCTCTAATCATTGAATTGATAGTTTAATTTTTAGAATGGTACACTTCCTTTAGAATTGAATTTTAAGAGGGAGATTAGAGCAATGAGCTTCCATTCTTCAATATCATTTAATTGTGTCCTATTTTGATTTATTCAAGGGGACATTCATCATATGTAAGTATGTAAGTAAAGAAATTCCAATAATTTAAATAACATACCCATGTAAGTAAAGAAATTCCAATTATTTCAATAACATACCCATGTAAGTAAATAAATTCCAATTATTTCAATAACATACCCCTTTGGGGTGTCTCTTCAAGTAGTTAGCCTTGAGGAGGTAATATATCACATTTTATATCCTTGCCTATAATGAGTAAGCTTCTATAGATAGAACTATCAACACTAGGAAATCAAATATGACTCAACATATACACAGTAGGATCTGATATGCATCTAAGGAAACCTTGGGAAAGAAGTCCTAATGATCCATTTTACATACCAAACTCGATGCACCCACATAAGTCCATATAATGATTTCTTCCTCATCGTGTTTTGACCTCGTCATATTCCTTTGTTGGTGTTAATCAACATATCCAAGTGTTAAATATAAAATTCTAGGCTAAATCATTGTAATATTCCCTAATTTAATCACAATAGATATTTATTTTTCATCATTCTCCCATAAACTAAGGAATTTGCAATAAATAAATATATTATTCATTTTATTGAATTTGTTTTTTTACAGGGATCAGAAAACCCATTAAACATGGTTGAAAATGGACATTATGCATAGAACTTTCTTGTTATCCCAATCCATGGCAAGCAATGATTACTTATGTGCTATGCAATATTGCGATGAACAAAATCCTCCAAAGGAAAAGGAATGTACCTGGAAGGACAACAAACAATGAAGAATATTATATTGCATTGATAGAAGACTTATGAATAGCTAGGGAATATGGATCCAATGGAATTATAGTCTTCACCAATTCTGAACTTGTGTGCAACTAGATGAAAGGCATGTACCAAGTCAAAAAGGAGAGGTTAAAACAACTGCATGGAGAAGGAAAAAACATTGTTAGTCAATTTCAATAGTTTAGCATAAGACATTGTGCAAATGTTAATAGGATGTCTAGTGATCTATTGTATGGGGCAATGCTAATTCAAGATTTGTGTGTGAAAGATGAATTGGTGTCAAGAAGATCTCCATCAAAATCTATTGATGGACATTGTAAGATATCTTTGATATGTGTGTGTTTTTTAGTTATAAATATAGTGTTTTGAATAACCATGTGTTTTTTCAATACTATACTAAGTGTGCCCCAACTATGTAAGCACAAATTGGTGATCTTGACATGTTTTAGAAAATTTTGTATTTAATTCTTAAAATGTGCACTTCAACATTTGTGTTTTTAGTCTTGAGTATATTTTAAATGAAGAATTTACACCAAATAATTTTGAAGAAACCCTTGGATAGTTACATTAATTTTCTGAATTCTTGATCTTTTTAAATAGAAATTTTAAAGATTTTTAAATGCATGAGGTAACTTCAAGGGTTACATTAATTTTCTGAATTCTTGATCTTTTTAAATAACAATTTTAAAGATTTTTAAATGTATGAGGTAACTTCAAGGGTTTTTTAAAGATTATATATATATATATATATATATATGGATGAGGGGCTTGGTTCATGAAACAAGCAGTTGCCACTTAATTCTTCGAGGCGAGCATCAACTAAGTGTCATCCATCGACTAGATGACGATTTTCTATGCATGCTAACGAGATTGGTCATGGATCAAAGAGATTTCTAGATGAATTGGGGGAGGGCCATCATTCGTTGCATCACGATCATGGTATATAATGTTTATGTGCAAGTTTTTAAATGATATTTGAATAATCATATGTACATATATATGAAATTGATTTTTTTTTCAATTTAGCTTTATTAATTTATAATAAATTTCATCTTTTTTAGGAGCATCTCTCACTAGGTCGAAGAGAGTATCAGATCAATCAATGGAGGGCCATCGTTCACATCATTGTGGTATGTATATATATATGTTTATGTGCATTTACTTCAATGATAAATAGGTAGAATCATATGTACATACATATATTGAATATATTTTTGTCGATTTAACTTAATTAATTCATTATAAAAAAAATTAGAAGCTTCTCTCACTATGTCATCGTCTGAGGGTGGTAACATTCTCCTGGTGGTCAACAAGCCCAATCAACTCATGTACTTGGGTCTGATGGTGCTCAACCATCTCTGGGTGGTCATCAATCTTAATTGGATCATCATGATCCTCACCATTTTGGTAAATTATATATAAAAAAATTATGTTAAAACAAATTTGTACATGTAAATGAATTGTATGTACATATACGTGTACATGTCTATCTTGCATGTGTATAAATACATTTGAACATGTTTTTATATTTATGTAATTATATTGATGTGGGGATGAAAATGTTGATCGAAGTAAATGTAGGTGAAGCAAGGAAATTCAAGAAGAAGACCTTACACCAACTACCACCTATCCATCTGACATTCCTCACGAGCTTCCTTGGGAAACAAATGTCCAACCATGTACATTACAGAGGTGCATAAGTCATTATTCAAAACTGAAGAAAGATCTTGCGAGTTCGAAGTTCCCTGCAGAGAGTCGATAAAGCTTAGAAATAATTATGCACTCTCTAAGCTCATGTCTTAATATTTACAAGAACCTTGGGCCAACAATTGAGTTCTTTATAGATATGATGAGGCATAGAAAGGAAGTAGTTATTTGTCTCAATAAATGGGCCGAGGTAATTAGAAGGGTTACAAAACCACATATGAAATATATGTTTAATTTCAAAGAAGGGACGAAAAGGAAGATGCTCAAGGTGAAATATTTCAAGCACCTGAAATAGCCCATGATTTGTATGATAGGTTCCTTGTAGCATATAGAAAGCTACCATGGAATGAAGAGGTTCCACATTATTTTGAAAAATAATTTTATGCATAATTATTTTTGGGTATGAGACCTGATTATACTAACCTTCCATCTGATTTTAATTTTATTGGGAGAGGTTAGACATATGAATGTAAAGGTGCATTAAGGGATACTGAATTGCCTCACCCTCTGCCACCTTTGGTACCTCAAACTCCACTTCTAATAACTTTGTTGTTGGAGATAGATGCTACTTCCCACATTGGTCGAGAAGCAAGGGATGCCATTATAAACATTGATTGGAATTGATGTCGGTCTAAATCGAAAAAGAGCACGAGCTAGTGTATGTGTTAATTTTGCATATAAAGCAAATGAGGAGATAGATAATATGAATATTGAAAAGGTTAAAGCATATGCAAAGAGCTTTCTTGATGGTTGGCAAGGCCAAATTGGTCATGAGGAAGAGGGCATGGGATCGGTATGTGTTAATGATTAGGGTGGATATTTTAATGCAATGTAATGTACGTGTTAATGTTGATTCACATACATTTTATTTATTTTTTCAAATATAATCTAACATGAATGTATCCTATGTTCACCATTTGCAGTTAAGTCATTTGTTGAATGAAAAAAATGATAATATCACAATCCCATTTTCAGGTTCCAATCAAGATATGTTGAGAGACGTTAATTTTTTTTGAAGAGTTCGCATTGATACTATTATTCTACCTTTTTTATATCAATATTGTGAAGATATATTTTTAAAAGAAATACTTTTTTTTTAAATTAATACTAATTCTATTAATAAAACAGTAAATTATAGTGAGGCTCTGGCCTCTGCGGTGCTAGAACAGAGTTATAACATGTTTAGACATCTAGAAAACTAATACAGGACTACCCACTGAGGGGAAACCAGTTCGATAAAACCGATGGAAAGTGCTGCCCACGCAGGGGTTACAACTCAAAAACCAAGATAGACAGTTATGGTATATTACCAAAATTGACGACATACTTTGAAAAAACATTAAAAAAGCCCCTAAGAATAGGAGCGGGGAATCGAAACTTGGCTGCATGGACCCACTAGGTGTCGTTTGGTGGAGGAGGCTCTTCCACGATGAGACATCTGTATTCATCCCAATCATCCTCAACTGCTTGCGTGCCACTAGGGATGCCCTCACCATGCTGGGCACTGTCATGGGCGTCTTTGCGTTTGCGAGAACCAGAGCTACTGCCTGAGTGCTTCTGTTTGCTGGTGGCTAGCTTCTCCTGAGTCGCCTTCTGTTTGCTGGTATCTGGCTTCTCCTGAACAATGGCATGAGTCTGTTCATCCTGTGGGTGGATCTCCTCTCTGAATGCCACAGTGACGGTGGCGATGATGGCAGGGCAGTTCATGGTGCATTGGAAGTGGAATTGGGCCATTTGATGCAGCTGATGAGGGGTCTCAGGGAGGTTGAGCATCTGGGTTGCAGCATTGGCACTCTGAGCTTCGATGGATTGGACCTGGCCTCTTCCACTGCGGGTGGCAGGATATCTGCCAGAGAATTGGGCTATGGACGGAGTGGAGGAAGGGGAGGATGAAGGGGTCGTCGGCTTGGAGGGTGGTGGAGAGGGAGGGTGCATATTTCTGCCTCGGCTGCTACCTTGCATGTCATGCATTCAGTGGCAAAGACGTGGCATGGTCCTGCGAGTGGGGTGGAGCTGACTAGTGTGGGTCGAAATGACAAAGGTGCTTACAGTGAGCGTAGAGGGAGAGGCAGAGTCTGCGCGGGAATTCATAGGGCGATTCAAGCGAGAGACAGAGACCAGAACCGAGGCTTCAGAATGCAAAGCACAGTGAACATTCTGGGAAAAATGGATTCCATCCCCCAAATCTATACAGCTCAGGAGCCGGCAACGCCTCCCTGTTGTCGTGCGAGAGCTTGGCTCCGCAACATCAGGGGGGTAGGTGCAATTCAAAGGGGCGGGGTGGAGGTATGCAGGCTTGCCGAAGCCATGGCCTTAACCTTACAGAGGATTTCTTGACCTGTGCACTAGAGTAATGGCGCCTACAGGTTGACGGTGGCTCGCCATAAATTATATCGGGTGGGAATGCGGGTGGCCATGTGGCTTAGCCGCTTGCCATCCCCCTGTCTAATCCACATTAATTCCTTCTTAAACATCCACATCTAGGGTTTTTAAAATAAATAATTACATATATAATTAAATGTTAATAGATTCTAATTCCATTTGGCATTTTCAACATAATGCTACCCTCTTCCTCCCTATTAGGAGATGTGTCAAATATTTTCTTCTCACAAGTATTGAATATTTCACTTTTTTTTTGTTATAAATTGAAGCAAGTTTCATTAAAAAATGAGATCTCTATCTTAGAGTTTTAAAATTTTAAAATTCTAGGTTTGTGGAGACGACTTCCATTCTCCAAGGTCTTTAGCGATGGATTGAATGATGGGAATAGTATCATCTAAACAAATTGAAAAAATTGTTAAACAATTTTTTCAATATTGTGAGTTTATGCATTTTCATGTGCAATTTTAAATTTTTAACATATACATGTACATGTATTGTACAGGGCATCCATGAGAGTGAAATGCAGGGGGAACACCACAAGGTATTGCATGGAATTTGAAACTAGAGTCGGTTACAGGGATTGAATCATCTAGATAATTTGAAGAAGTTGATACTTGATTTTTTTAATATTACGAGTTTATGCATTTTCATGTGCAATTTTAAATTTTTAATATATACATGTACATGTATTTTATAGGGTATCCAGGAGGGCACAATTCATGGAAAACACCACAAAGGCACAACGAAGGGGGAACACCATGAGGTATTGCATGGAATTTGAAACCTTTTATAATTTTATTTTGATGATCACATTCTCATTTAATTTTAAAACATTAAAATTTAATTTTAAAGTAAAAAATCTTATGTATATATGCATATTAAACATGTTGAACAATGATCTCACGATTTTGATGAGAGCACAAGGACGTTGATAGATCATATATTTCAACAAGATTCTTTTTGATGCAAACTTTTATATGACAATCTTTTTATTATATTTACTTTTATCATGATATAAATTTTGGACATATTTAAATTAAATCTCTTTATTATGAATTGATCTCCTTGATGCATATTTTATTTGACAACTTTTTATTATATATTTACTTTTATAATGATATAAATTTTGGACATATTTTAAATAGAACTCTTTATTATGAATTGATCTTTAATATGCTAATTTTGGAGTTTATGTACATTTTGCATTCAATGATTCTTATAATTTCATTATAAAACATGGTACAATTTTCATGATGCATGGTTTGATGCTTAAAGGTTTTACATATTTAAGTTCATGAATATGAAGCAATGAAAGTAAATTTGCATTTAGTTGGTACATTTTGCATGATGATTCTTATAATGTTAGTAGATGATTCTTAGGTTTTGTTCAAAGTTGTTTTGTCAAGTTATTTAATGAATAGTAAAATTGCAAATTACAAAACATGGTACATTTTTCATTTGAATGAATCTTATAATGGTGTAGATGTCTAAAACAATCATAACTTAAAATTGAATTATAAAATATGGTATACATTTTTATTCATGAATATATCATCATCTTGTATAGAAGAGCTACTATGGATGTGGGTTGATAGTTAATTTTTAATATAAAGTTGTTCATGCAAACATACTATAAAACTACATTATAAAACATGGTACAATTTGTATGATGCATGGTTTGATGTCTAAATGTTTTACATATTTAAGTTCATGAATATGAAATAATGGAAGTAAATTTTCATTTAGCTGGTACATTTCACATGATGATTCTTATAATGTTAGTATCTATGATTCTCAGGTTTTGTTCAAAGTTGTTTAGTCAAGTTATTTAATGAATAGTAAAATTTCAAATTACAGAACATGGTACATTTTGCATGAGCATGAATCTTATAGTGGTGTAGATGTCTAAAACAATCATATAACTTAAAATTGTATTAAATGCTATGTGTGGAGCATGCACTGTTAGTTTTAAAAGGTTTTGTATGTACGACATGTATAAGACAAACACAATAAAATGTTTTTTTTTAATAATGCATATCTTATGGTAATGTGATTTAAAAAAAGTAAATAATGTTACTAAGGTAGCAATAAAAATATTTGAAAAGATAAAATTATGGTCCATAAAAAAGAAAAATGCAATGCAAACATGATAGTTGTACAACCAATAGCAAACAAGAAAATTGTGATAAGCTACATCCTTACATTATAGTAGTATTTGGGATCTTTGAATTTGTTTTTAAATTAACAACAAAGCCACCATATTAATGAAAACAATTTTGTAGTAATTAGTACTGGCTAGAATGGAAAACTCAAGAGTGCACAAAAAGAAAGGCTAACAATCTACTTGAACTCTTTCTCAAAGATGAATACAAGGAGAAAATATTGTTGGGCAGTTCAATTAAAAAAATCTAATGGAATGCCATCCTAAATGATTCATTCATGGTCAACTTTTGACATTCTCCTTTTTTTAACTTTCAATTTTTTTCTTGATTGAACTTCTATCAACTTTATGCATGCTGCACACACCAAGTGACTATATTGACAACTTATGGCATTGAGTTGATAGCCTTGAATGTAAACATGACTCTCGATTTGATGAGTTTCTTAGAAAAAATAACCTTTCAGGATAACAAACTCTCTTTCATATATAAAACCATTATTATCATAGTCTTCCCATAAATTCATATTTCATTCAGTGCACCATATCAAATAATACTTGACATTTTCTATGTTGTTAATGGGTGCAGCTACAACAAAAACATTTCTTTCATAATAAAAAAATTGTAAATTCAAATCATCATTAACAATAAATTAATTATCAACATGTACTTCATTTTATTATCTATTTAGATCTATATTTTAATTATTATCTAGATACTTATACACTCATTCTAAAAAAATTGAAAGAATTTGAAAGAAATTGAAATGCTACATTCTCTAACAAGATCAGAAACTTGATCACCTTCAGATGACACTATAGTCTCCTTTGAATCCATCTCTTCAAAGCTTGCAACCGACATTTTCCCCTTTGTATTAAGTTATGTATGTTGCCAAGCTTTTACATACAAATTGTTTTCACAAGCATCATTGAATTGTGTGTCCTCTATGCAAACAAGACAAAAACAATATTCTTTTATGTTATCAAATGCAAACGCGTTTCGATACTCTTTTGTTTTAATTGAAAGCAAATTTCAAGTCCCTTTTATTTTTTCAGCTTCATATGTAATTTATATATCTATATCTTGGACTTCAATATGCCAAAAACACCTATAGTAAATTCAAACAAGAATTTAAATATGTTATTTAAAATACAAGTTATATATGAAAGATAATCATTGATCAACTATTTAAACTATATAATTTATATATGTTTAAAATTATAAAATTAATAAAAATGATCATATATTAAAAATATATACAAGTTAATGTATATGTACATACCTCCGTATCTCCCTTGATGGGTTAGTCTCATGGCTTAGTGCAGCAATGCACCATTGAAAAACTTGTTCAACTAAGACAAGTCAATTTGTATAGTGGTCTATTTGATAGCTTCAAAGTGCTCATTTTATACATGCCCCTGCACCATCATGTTCTCCTTTTCCATAACTAGTCTCAAAGAAATTCCAACAATGTTTAATGTTGATTTTAATATGAAGACGACACAACCAAAAAAATAATCCTAAAGATTTGAATTGACCTGTGCATCCATCTCACCATATCCAATGTTCATTGAATTTTATTCCACAACCTTTCAGTGAGTCATAAATCTTATCAGAGCAATGTTGTACAAAATGTGTATCATGTGTATGATCATCGCTCATATAAAAATGTTATTATTTAATAACATGTCGATTCTCACTCATGCTTTACATATGATCAACATTTTTTTCAACATGTTTATATAGAACATGGACGAACATATAGACTTGATCATAATGATAATATTCACTTTGTATTTCATTTTGTGCAACAAATGTGTAATTTTCTACAAAATCAACTATTGACAAAATAGTCCTTGGTAGAAAAAAATCACGGGATTTTTTGAATTGCAAGTCCTACCATCGAGCTCTACGAGAATGCTTGGTGTATTTATAAATTTATGTCTCAAAATTCTTCAAAAAATCTATCACAAAAAGTTACTTCTTGAAAATCAATCCTTGTAGTGCTTGTACTACTACTTGAACTAATTCGATGTATGGATATATTCACATCTCTTCCATTTCACTTTTATGTTGGATATTTATTAATCATTCATCTCAATAGGATATTTGTCATGAAATAAAGTCAAATTTCCACAATGATCACATTTTTTACGACCAACACATTTCTTTTGGTAAAATAATTGATGATTTTTTCTTCCACATAGAATTTCATATATGAAATCATGGATAGTGGAAGGAAGAGGTGAATTTTTTCAAATTTTTTTACTGAAATTAAAGAAGCTATCATAACATAATTGAAATTCCACATAATAACAACAACAAGTGTCGCGTATAGTGATAAGTCTAACATACCACGATTTTTGTTTCACAAAAGCACTGATTGGGACATTAATTCCATGATTATTTTCTATGAACTTATTAAACAACTCTATTTGAGTGGTGTCCAATGCATGTTTTGCATGTTCTTTATATTGATTTTGTGTTATTTTTCGCCGCATCACAACCCTCACTTTTGGTGAAACACTTGAATTTTTCATCCAATATTCATATATTATTTTTTTAACATCTTCTCAAAGTATATCTTTGTATGGTTGCCTACAAATAATTGTCCAACAAGCAAGCTCATAATTTCCATCTATTTGCAATCAAAATTTCCTATGCTTATGCGATGTTTTTCATGAGGTCCCTAATTCTTTTTTCATAGATTTACTAAACGATTTTCTTTAGTACTTGATGAAACCACTGCCATTTGTATTAGTCTACGTGCATCTAGATCACTTTTTTTTTTCTAGATCTTCCATGATTTTAGAGCACTATTTACATTTTGAATCACATTTTCCTTCACTTTTTTATCTTTTGTTGATTTTCGAATACCTAATAGTGTTGTAGTTTCTTTTAATTTTTTTGATGTTAAGATACCTCTAAAAATTTGAGTTTGAACTATCACATTTTCATCTTTGAAGAACTTATTAATAATGAGCTTAACACGATATCATATAACATGGTCAATTTTTTTATCTCCATATGTGTGAGTGTTGACATTTTCTAACATTTCATCATCGATATTGATTTCATCTGTACATATGAGAATTAATTGTAAATGAGTATTAATATACATTAAATAATTAAATTGAAAAATAGAGTTCATGAAATTGAAACTAATAACTATGTATAATTTCAATAATACATGACATACATATACATACTTATGGGTGATTCAATTTCTTCACTTGAATCTCTTTCAACATCTTCAACAACATTCGCAATCATTGGTTCATTCTCTTTTTCATTTTTCCTTTCAACAATTTCAATCTCATCATCATTGTTATGAGGAAAATCTCTTTCTGTTTACATTGCAAAATATTTTTCAAATTAGTTCATCAAATAAAAATTAATCTCCACAATACACTATTAAATTTTAAATATCATTTATAATATTTATATTTATATACTTGGTTCAACTTCTTGTTGAGATTGATTCCCTTTCAATACTTAAGCATTATTCCTTCTTTCTTTTGTAATAGTTCCTCGAGAATTTTCTACGAGTCTCAATGTCTCATATTTGATCATATTTTCTCTTGCAATTTCTTTGATTTCCCATGGTAATTCAATCTATGTAGATTTTTAAAATCAAACTCAAAAATGTCAATTTCAAAATCCAGCCAAAAAAACTCATTTTCAAAATCCAACAAAAAAAAATTCACTTTCAAAATTCAGCTCAAAAAAATCACTCAAAAAACTCACTTTCAAAATTCATCCTAAAAAACTCGCTTTCAAAATTTAACCCAAAAGACTTACTTTCAAAATGCAGCCAAAAAAATTCACTTTAAAAATCTAGTAAAAAATATTTTTTTGTCTAAAACTTAGATAGAAAGAAGCTTGAAATTGAGAGGTTTCACATGAGGAATGTGAGTGGTAAGAGTTTATTTATAGCGTTCATTCGAAACAGTTATATCAGAGGGTTGCATCGTTTTAATCTTGCGACCGACGAAAAATATGGATAGGTTTAAAATTCCTATTTATTCTAACGTTCGTTCACGACAAATAAAAATTTGGCCAAACTTGTTTTTTGTTCGGCTGAAAACTTGCAACTCTGCAACAATTCGGCTCTGATCACCTTTCTCCAAATTCGGAATAGTTAAACTCCATCAAATATGGTGAATTTACTTTCGGAACCAATACCAACATTTTCATAATTTAATATACTTTCAATGAATATAAATTTTATGGAATTTCATAGATAATTGCTAATTTGAACTAATTTTCTAGTAAAATGTGTGCAAATTATTTTTGAAGGTGGATATGATTAAGTGAAATCAAAATTATGTATTTTTCAAAATACACTGAAAAAATATAAAAATTTTATGGTCTGCTTTTTTTAATGGGTAGTTTTTAGATTTTTAGTTTTTAACTAATATGTTGAGAAACATGGTGTTATGTTAAACATCTTCAAAATTTACAGTTTTTTCATATTGGTTTAATTCAAAAAATTCTAATAATTATGATGTGCATTTGTTGGTTTCGTAAATATAGCCATATCGAAGTAGAGTATATCTAGATTGTTGCAACACATTTTTCTTCAAAAACACAAGGTTAACAAAGAATACACTAGTGCCAAAAAACATGACTTTTTATGAATCCCTTGATTTTTAAAGAATACATAGTCAAATAATTGTTAAGTTTGTTAAGCTCCATTGATTTTACACAAAAGCTACCTTGATTTATGGAATTGCAGCTTTTCTTAACTTATGGAAACCAACTGCAGTAGTTTCCTTAAGTTAAGAAAATCAACTGCAATTACTAAATTTATAATTGGGAGCTACTAAAGTGGTCCATCACTTTGATCTGATCTCTACCTTGATTTGTGGTTTTTCTAACACATAGCTTTTAGAAGCTTGATGGAAGCTTAGCTATATGTTCATCTGTTTGGTCCCCAAGCTCATATCTCAATCCCCTTCAGTTCTACACCATCTAGCTGAGATAGCAGAGCTCGGAAGTGCCTTCAGACTAGTTGTCTTCTTTCCTTTTTGCATGTGCAACTGGAGCGTGGTGTTTCAGAAGGAAATCGCATCAACAGTTTCACCAATGGCTGGAGGTAATTCGTATCCCTGGGCATTAAGTTTCAGTGATTCTTTTCAGTTCTTTCCGCATGCAGAATCGCTGTTTAAGTTTATTAGAATTTCTAACATTTGGTATCGGAGCGCCTTTACCTCTGCCTTGCTGTGTGTTGGCTAAAATATTGAGTGATTTCGAGCCCGTCATGGATATTCTCACATGTCAAACACTGTGTTCCAAACTTTCTCTGGCTTCCGGTTCATTTGGAGAACTACAGAGACAGTGCTCGCTTTGTTTTGCCCAAATTAAGTGGGCTTCTACCGGATCGAACCCACATCCATCCATCCTCATCCCAATCCTGTGCATGTTCCTCCTGCTCCCATAAAATAGATTTATCAAAGACCGTGGACGATTGGATTGCTATCAGACATCAATATGATCCTAGAATATATCACAATTGCTCCTTCCGCCCATTGCGTTGAAGAGATTTATTATTACTGTTCAATATTAATATTACTTTATTTTAAAGTCGAAAACGTAAGCGGATCGGACACACTGAACCGGACTTCCAATGACTTCTGAGTTCAGATTTGAAATCGATTAGGTTTACTCTCTAGGCAAAAGTTTCAGTAAACATGACTTATTCGCATTGACGAGTGTTGCGAGAAAACTGCTTTTAATTGCAAAACACATAAAGAGAACAACCTGCATTCCGGAGGACCATGCCCGAATATCAGTTTTGCAGAGGGATAATATTTATTTAATTTATTTTTCTTCATTAGTTTGTTGATTGTTCTTTCATGAGTGTGAAACCAATTTGCTGGATTCTGGCATCGAGGCCATCGCCAGGGTTTGTAAGATGCTTAAATCTCTCAGCCTCGGGTATTGCATGAATTTGTCTGATATTGCCCTCGATTCACTGAAAATTGCAAGAATATCCAAGAATTGAGTTTAAATGGCCTCTCTCAAGTTGAATTTATCCTTCTGCTTCTGGGGTAAACATTTTAAATTCATTTTTTGGAAGGATAATTAAATATATTTAGACTCATTACATATATAACTTTAAAAAATTATGTTATACGTTTGAGTTCTAGAAATTAGTATCTCGAGTGGAGGGATAGCACATAAGGTTTTCACTGGAGACTTAAGGTCCTCCATTCGAAAATAGGATGATTTCTTGTTCTGGAGCAGAGTAGGATTTCAGGGTTTAATTTTTACAGGTGCCATCGTTATTGAGGTATGCAAGATGCAGGCTCTTTGTATTTGTATATATTTATTGGATTTTTTCCCTCTTAACGTGTATGTCAATCGAGTATTAACTATCACGGTTTGAAATTTGAATTATATCATTTTGCTTGAAAAAACGGATCCTGGCGGTAGAAGACTTGTGTTGTTTTAAAATGGATCGGGTGAAAGTCTTGAATCCAAAGAATCAAACCAAGTTAATTTTGGTAAATAGGGCATTCTGTGACCGAAATTAATTTTGAAACCCTTTTGTCTTGCGTTTATTTATGGCTTAATAAGAATTGAATTCTTGATTGCTTGAAAAGCCTGTTCAAGCATGCTCCTCTTTTTATATGGTTCACTAAGAGGGAAAGAATGCTGCAATAGATTTGTGTTCGAATTTTTCCTCAACATGAGGCCTTTGAATGATTCTCTTTATAGATTTTTTTTTATTTAATGAGCTGAAGAACTAGAACTTGAATTGAATTGTGTAGTATGAATGAGTACAGAGAACTGTCCTGGTTATTGAAAGTTAAAATAATGGAATGCGTAAGACTTGACGAACAGAAGGCTATTGACTGTAAGGCACTGTCGTGGGTTGGTTATTGAGAATTATGATACTTTTGATTATGTTTGTATGAATTGGTTTTCGGTATTAGTTATAAACCGTTTCCACAATGTAAATCAAGGAAGTGTCGAACTATTTTTCGGCTGTGCATCTTGCACATGTTGGAGTAGTAGCTGCCTCATTTGTGTTTGCTTCTGCTTCATTTTGTATCATGCAACGTTGGTTTTCTCTTGTATTTTCTCATGTTTGTAGCTTATATGTGTAGATGTATACACATATAATGTGTTAGGTTTATATGCACTCAGCAGCAACGTTGCTCCTGGCGATTTCACTGCTGATTGACTTTAAGCGCTTTCTCATTATTTTGTCCAAGACGTGCATCTTCCAATCACTGTTGCACATGTTTGCTAGTGTCTGATGCATCAGCTGATGTTTGACAATGAAGCGTTATATGCTTGATTATATGCAGCCCATCTGAATGAATTGAATTATCAGTTGGATTAGATTCTTGAAAATGAAATGGGACGTTATCCATTTTAGAATCGGAAAGTTAAACCACATTATATTCATTTTCAAGCAAATTCATTAATTGATCATTGAAAATAATTTATTCATTTATATTATTTTCATTTAAATAATATCACAACAAATCAGTAAATATGTTTCCTATTTTTTATGGATTGAAGGAACAATATTTGTGTGTGAATAAAGGTTGCTGTTGATATAAATCATGGTTCAGATCTTGTGAGCAAAATAGCTTGTTTGCTGGTCTATTTTGTTGTTTTATAAACTTAAGGACGGAGCCTGAAGTCAAGCCAGCTAGTCTTCGAACTGCATTTGCTATGCAAATGCAAAGTAGATCAAAGCTGATTCAGTCAATCTCCGGGTTAAGTTTATAAATTGAATAATCAATTTGTAGTCATTTTCGGTAATGCTGACTGCTTTTGATTTTGCTGGAGAATTATTACAGTTTTATGGAGTTTATTAAAATGTCATTTTGACTTACTCCTTTCAGTAAACATTATTTTTTTCTCTCGTTAAGTTTTGTTTATGCAACAAAATAATGTCTAGTGATCCATATGATTTTAATTAATTAGAGAATAGCCACAGCATCTTTAATTAAATAAAATTATATATTGATTGGCAAGATCACATAAAGATTATTTAGACATTAAATTGTAATTAATTACACTGAATATAATAAATTTTATCCCACGGGAATTTTTATTATATTTATGTGATTAATTAGGATAAAATTTCATAACCTACCCACAGGAGTTATGAATTAATAAGTTTTATCATAAAGTTTTATTGAATCTATTTGAATTAAAAATTTAGTCCACGGGCAATTTTTATGTCATTTGATTCAATTCTTTTTAGCACGTTTTACATTGGTAAAACGTGAAAGTTCATAAAGTTTTATTGAATCTTCTTGAATTGAAAATTTAGCCCACAGGCAATTTTCATGTCATTTGATTCAATTCTTTTTAGCATGTTTTACATTGGTAAAACGTGAAAGTTCATAAAGTTTTATTGAATCTGCTTGAATTGAAAATTTAGCCCACAGGCAATTTTCATGTCATTTGATTCAATTCTTTTTAGCATGTTTTACATTGGTAAAACATGAAAGTTCATAAAGTTTTATTGAATCTGTTTGAATTGAAAATTTAGCCCACAGGCAATTTTCATGTCATTTGATTCAATTCTTTTTACCATGTTTTACATTGGTAGAACATGAAAGTTTATTAAGCCTCAACATAAGCATGTGATTCTTTATTTTGATGGAGTAGTACAACCTACAAATTTCTCTGAAATTCGTTCTGACATTCCCGAACTTGAGGAAGTAATCTCATTTGTTTGTTATGAATCTGATATGGTTAATATTAACACATGGTGGATTCATTCTGGATCAACAATTCACATTTCGAATTCCTTGCAAAGGTTTGCAAAACCTAAGGAAGCCAGTAGGAAGTGAGCAAAGCATCTTATCACGAAACAAGATGGGCTCGCATGTGGAAGCTATAAGAACATGTTATTTAACTTTAAGTAGTGGCTTTGTTTTGGAGTTAGAAAAGACCTTTTACGTTCCAAGTTTTTCTAGAAACTTGATTTCAGTTTTAAGGCCTTTTGGATATTCCTTAAACTTTTCAGAAAAATCTTTCAGTCTATTCTATAAATCTGATTATGTTGGGAATGGTATTTTGTCTAATGGTCTTTACTGCATTAATTTACAAAACAATGTCACATATGATTCAATGCATGTTCACACTGGCACTAAAAGATGTGTTGTTAATGAAGATTCCTCTAAATTATGGCACCGGAGACTAGGTCATATCTCCATAGATAGAATTAAAAGATTGGTAAATGAAGGAATACTTAATACTCTAGATTTTACTGATCTTGAGACTTGTGTGGATTGCATAAAGGGAAAGCAGACCAACAAGTCAAAGAAAGGTGCCAATAGGAGTTCAGACATATTAGAAATCATACATACTTACAGATTTTATTGTCCATCTCACAGCACTAGGATTGTGGAATCAGGAAATGCAAAGTTTCTTGAAAATGACTTGATCAGTGGGAGCGATCAAACCAGAAACATAGTTTCTGAGAAAGATCATTCAGAATCTCAACCTTCCACTTCAAGTGAAAGATTGGTTATTATTCATAGCACCCCTCAAGTACAAATTGGTGTTGAACAACCAATTGTTGAAGTTCCACAAGCTGCTGATGATATTCCAGTAGATCAAGGAGTTCAAGAGTTGCCAAGAACTTTTGAACAACAAGTTGAACCACATACTTCTCAGGAAGATGATGGTACAACATTAAGAAGATCTACTAGACCTAAGAGATCAGCAATTCCTAATGTATGCTCAAGTCTGCACAAGACCTGACATTGCATTTGTTGTGGGAATGTTGGGATGATATCAGAGTGATCCAGGTTTAGACCACTGGAAAGCTGCAAAGAAAGTAATGAGGTACCTTCAAGGGACCAAAGACTACATGCTTATGTATATCCTGTTTTGAGGCTGCTTTACATGGTGTATGGCTTAAGAATTTCATTTCTGGGCTTAGAATTATGGATTCTATCTCTAAGCCATTGAGAATATATTGTGATAATTCAGCTGCTGGTTTTATGGCTAAAAAAGTGGGAGTCGAAATAAACACATCGACATTAAGTATCTAGCTATAAGGGAACGTGTTAAAGAAAATAAAGTGGTCATTGAGCACGTCAGCACTGAGTTAATGATCGTTGATCCTTTAACTAAGGGCATGCCACCATTTAAATTCAAGGATCATGTATTGAATATGGGACTTGGTTCCATTATGAAGTTTTTCATTGTATGGACAATGATATTTTAATGAAATTCTTAATTATTGTGATGTTTTTTCTCATATTTATGTGCACCTTAAGTTGATTTGAGAAAATTCATTTAAGAAGGACCAAGAATAAACATAAGGTTTATTCATTAAGATATTGTTGCCACATAAATTATAATAAGAATAAATGCATAGTAATACATGGAAGATAATACTCGTCATAAGAGGACTTATCGCCATGATTCATGTATCTATTACTTAATACAGATTGCCAATGGTTTTTGAGACATTAAGTTTGGAAGTATGGACCAAGTGGGAGAATGTTAAGCTCCATTGATTTTACACAAAAGCTACCTTGATTTATGGAATTGCAGTTTTTCTTAACTTATGGAAACCAACTGCAGTAGTTTCCTTAAGTTAAGAAAATCAACTGCAATTATTAAATTTATAATTGGGAGCTACTAAAGTGGTCCATCACTTTGATCTGATCTCTACCTTGATTTGTGGTTTTTCTAACACATAGCTTTTAGAAGCTTGATGGAAGCTTAGCTATATGTTCATCTGTTTGGTCCCCAAGCTCATATCTCAATACCCTTCAGTTCTACACCATCTAGCTGAGATAACAGAGCTCGGAAGTGCCTTCAGACTAGTTGTCTTCTTTCCTTTTTGCATGTGCAGCTGGAGCGTGGTGTTTCAGAAGGAAATTGCATCAACAGTTTCACCAATGGCTGGAGGTAATTCGTATCCCTAGGCATTAAGTTTCAGTGATTCTTTTCAGTTCTTTCCGCATGCAGAATCGCTGTTTAAGTTTATTAGAATTTCTAACAAAGTTGACATATCAAATGTGAATAAAAACATTCTAAAAATAAGCAATAAAAGCTAATAAAATTTCCTACAAGTTTTTTTTTACTGTAAAATGAAATTCTAAACACAAAAATTTGCTTTGGCCTCCCGAAAGTTGAAAAACTTCTAAAAATGATATTTTTTTAATATTTTGAAACACTTTCAGTAGAAATCACCTTAGGAATGTTTGATCTATGTGTTTCGAACCATTGAGTGTGGTTCATCTTCATGACAAGATAGAGAATCAAATCATGACATCAAATTAAATAAGGAAAGTGCAATGCATGGACGCTTAATTCTAATGGTTAGATTACAATGATTGCTTTTGACCAAAAATATTTATCAATAAGAAAAATTATTTTGGAAGGAATTATTATTAATATTAGTATTATATTATCCATTTTTCTGTTGAAATCTAATTTCAATGTAGCCGTACGCTCCCCAAAACCGCCAGCAAAAACCACAAACCCGGTTTAAAGATTTCTCGGACCGCCTACCTGCAGAGAATGGTTTTCGTACACAAGGGCCCGAGAAAATGTGGAGCCAACACGTGGTTCAGCCCTGACGTAACGCAGCGTCATTTTCTCGGGGGTTAATGTTCAGCACTTGTTGGTCTTCCGATATTGCCCTCCACCGTCAGATGTGCTCCACCTTCTTCAACCGTTGATTGCCCGAAGCTGCTCCAAACCTGCATACGACAAACATTAAATTCATAGCGTGGAGTAAATCAAAGTTTTGTTGACCATACGTTTAATTAATGAAATGTCATAGTGGTAGGTAGTATATTGAAGTTTTCATATATTGCACGTAAATCTTTTTTTTTATGGAGGTATGGGCGCATATGCTCATTAATTAAGTTTCGTATGGGATATGGGCACGTTTTAATATTTTTTTATATTTACATACGGCATGTATTGAATGTAAAAAAAAAAAAACGTATGTAATAAGTCTTTTATGTTTTGAGTGTTGACTTTTTTTTTGTAAGTGTTGCACACGGGAGGAAAAGAAATCATTCTTCACAGCAGTGAAAAAGAATGATGGGGCGGTAAAAGGAAAAACACACAGCAGTGTGTAAAAAGACCACAATGTAGCCGTACGCTCCCCAAAACCGCCAGCAAAAACCACAAACCCGGTTTAAAGATTTCTCGGACCGCCTACCTGCAGAGAATGGTTTTCGTACACAAGGGCCCGAGAAAATGTGGAGCCAACACGTGGTTCAGCCCTGACGTAACGCAACGTCATTTTCTCGGGGGTTAATGTTCAGCACTTGTTGGTCTTCCGATATTGCCCTCCACCGTCGGATGTGCTCCACCTTCTTCAACCGTTGATTGCCCGAAGCTGCTCCAAACCTGCATACGACAAACATTAAATTCATAGCGTGGAGTAAATCAAAGTTTTGTTGACCATACGTTTAATTAATGAAATGTCATAGTGGTAGGTAGTATATTGAAGTTTTCATATATTGCACGTAAATCTTTTTTTTTATGGAGGTATGGGCGCATATGCTCATTAATTAAGTTTCGTATGGGATATGGGCACGTTTTAATATTTTTTTATATTTACATACGGCATGTATTGAATGTAAAAAAAAAAAAACGTATGTAATAAGTCTTTTATGTTTTGAGTGTTGACTTTTTTTTGTAAGTGTTGCACACGGGAGGAAAAGAAATCATTCTTCACAGCAGTGAAAAAGAATGATGGGGCGGTAAAAGGAAAAACACACAGCAGTGTGTAAAAAGACAAGAACCAGGTGATGTAATTTTTGGAGTAACGAAAAACCATGTGTGGTTTTTTGCACAAACAGTGCATAAAGAAAATGGTAAAGTTTTTTTTGTAAGTCTGTGTGAATTTTGTTTACAGCAGTAAACTTATGTAAACTTTTATTACAGCAGTAAGTTGTTTTCACTGCAGTGAATGTAAAAAGGGATTTACAGCAGTTAACCCAGTAATTTCTCAGAAATCTTTTATGGTGTTGAAATACTCTGTTTCTCTGTGAAATTTTTTTGAGTCTTCTGTGTGCATAAAAGATCCTGGAGTCAAAGAACAGAGCATTGTCTCTGTGTTTAAATTGAATCTTGGTTTTTGGTATTTTCCCTTTGAAAAATTCCCAACAGTGGTATCAGAGCAGGTTTAGGCTCTTTGTAGGAGACAAAGAAGCTGAAGGGAGAAGGTTGTTGCTGCAGCAAAACTTCTCAAGCAGACAGAAGACTCAGACAACAAAGGATTCAGGTATTCTTCATAGCTATCTTGTTTGTTATTGAAGAGACAGTCAGTGTTTTAAATACACAGTCAAGGAATGGCCAGCACAAGCACTGGTATGGGTTTGTTTAACACCCAGCTCCCACAGTTTAATGGGAAGAACTATGACTACTGGTCAATAACTATGACAGCTCTGCTTGCTTCCCAAGATTTATGGGAAATAGTTGAAGAAGGTTTTGAAGAACCAGCAGATGAAACTGAGTTCAATGCATTAACTCAGGGAGAGAAGGATCTGCTGAAGAACAATAGGAAGAAGGACTCAAAAGCCCGTGTGTTGTTGTATCTAGCAGTAGACCAGAGTATGTTTCCAAGGTTAGCAGCAGCTAAGACAGCCAATGAAGCATGGCAAACCCTTAAGACAGCCTATCAAGGCATGGAGAGAGTGAAGACAGCAAAACTACAATTGCTGAGAAAGGATTTTGAGAACTTGAACATGAAGGAGTCAGATAACATTGACTCATTCTTCACTCATGTGATTGGTGTAATCACACAAATGAGAACTCATGGAGAAACCATTGAAGACAGAAGAATTGTGGAGAAAATATTGAGGGTCTTACCCTCAAGGTTTGATGCCATAGTCACCACCATTGAAGAGACAAAGGATCTCTCAAGCTATTCAGTTGATGAGCTACATGCATCACTGATAACACATGAGCAGAGGTTGAGTAGGAATGAAAACTCATCTCTTGAGCAAGCCTTCAAGACCCAGATGTCCTTTGGAAGAGGCAGAGGTCAAGGCAGAGGAAACAAAAGAGGAAGAGGCAGAAGCCAGAATAGAGGTGGAAGGAACAACTCATCAAATGCACAAGGAAGAGGCAACAATCCAAATCAGAACCAAGGCCAAGGCAGCAGCCAACAAGGAGGACAACATCATGCTCAAGGACAAAGGTATGATAAATCTAATGTTCAATGCTATTATTGCAAAAAGTATGGACATTATGCTAGTGATTGTAGAAAGAAACAGCATGATATGAACAACAGACAAAATGCAAATGTTACAAGAGAAAACAGCAGTCAAGAAAATGTCCTGTTAGCTTGTAACATGGCTGAAACACATAGTGAGGACATATGGTTTTTAGACTCAGGTTGCAGCAACCATATGACCGGAAACATAGCCTTCTTTTCTGCCCTAGATAAAAATGTGAAATCAGAAGTCACACTAGGAACTGATAGTAAAGTGTCTGTTATGGGAAGAGGAGAAATAAAAATACTTTCAAAGCAAGGAGAAAGGAAAACCATAGCAGATGTATACTATGTCCCCGGAATGAGATGTAATCTCTTGAGTATTGGACAGCTTGTCCATAAGGGCTACAATGTTTTCTTTAAAAATGATGTGTGCACCATCATGGATATACCACCCAGCAAAAGATGCATTGCTGAAGTGAAGATGACAAGGAACAGGATGTTCCCTCTCCGGATCAGGGCAGACATGAAGAACAAAAGGGAAATGGCAGCAGTCACCGAAGAGGCCTTCCAAAGCGTGCCAAAGGATGAGAACTGGTTATGGCACTTGAGATTTGGGCATCTAAATTTTGGAGGTCTAAACTTATTGAGCAGAAAAGGAATGGTAAGAGGATTACCATTGATAGAGAAACCGGACAGCCTATGTGAAGGCTGCATTTTGGGAAAACAACATAGAGAAAGTTTTCCATCAGGGAAGAGTATAAGGGCAAAGACACCCTTAGAGATTATCCACTCAGATTTGTGTGGACCAATGCAAGCTCCATCATTAGCAGGCAACCTATATTTCTTGACATTCATTGATGATTTTACAAGAAAGACTTGGATATATTTCCTCAAGAACAAAAGTGAAGTATTTGAGAAATTCCAAAACTTCAAAGCATTTGTTGAAAACCAAAGCGGGCTGCACATTAAAGTTTTGAGAACTGATAGAGGAGGTGAATATATCTCCAAGGAATTCCTAAGATTTTGTAGAGAAAATGGAATACATAAACAGTTTATAGCAAGGTACACTCCACAGCAAAATGGAGTTGCTGAAAGGAAGAACAGAACCATCATGGAGATGGCAAGGAGCATGTTGAAGGCAAAGCATTTGCCAAATGAGTATTGGGCTGAAGCTGTACATTGTGCAGTTTATATATTGAACAGGTGTCCTACAAAAGCAGTCATGAACAAAGTGCCAGAAGAGGCATGGAGTGGGAGAAAGCAAGGAGTCACCCACATGAGAGTTTTTGGATGTGTGGCCTATGCACACATACCAGATCAGCTAAGGAGGAAGTTGGACAGCAAAGGGGAGAAATGCATCTTCATTGGATACAGTGATGAATCCAAAGCCTACAGGCTGTACATTCCATCTACCAAGAAGTTCTTTGTCAGCAGGGATGTTCAATTCATTGAAGAGGAAGCTTGGGATGGAAGCATAGAGAAAACAGTGAATGTCAAAAACTGTTTGTCTCATGATGAAGATGATGAGGAGGTGGCTGAAATACATCCCCAAACAGCAGCGCCAACACAAGGACAGCAAGGGACACCATTGAGGACAACACAAGGACAACAAGGTACACCATTGAGGATCAATGAGAGTGCTTCTCCAAGCACACCACAAGGAGGAAATTCAAGTGCATCTTCAAGCACTTGCACACCAAGTGAAAGAGGTAAGAAGTTTAGAAATCTAAGTGAAATTTATAATGAAGGAATGAATTCCTTATTTGCCTTGTATTGTCATGTTGATGATCCTATTCATTTTGAAGAAGCTATTAAAGATAAGAAATGGATAGAAGCTATGGATGAGGAGATGAATGCCATAGAGAGAAACAAAACATGGGATTTGGTTGAGTTACCAAAAGGCAAAGAAGTCATTGGTGTGAAATGGGTCTACAAGACCAAGAGCAATGCTGAAGGCAAGATTGAAAGGCACAAGGCAAGGCTGGTTGTCAAAGGCTACAAGCAGCAGTATGGGAGAGATTATGAGGAGACTTTCGCCCCGGTTGCAAGAATGGAAACCGTGAGAGCAGTGTTGTCCATAGCAGCTCAAAATAAATGGAAAGTCTACCAAATGGATGTGAAATCAGCATTCCTAAATGGAGTGTTAATGGAAGAGGTCTATGTGGAACAGCCTCTCGGATATGAGAAGAAAGGTGAAGAGCACAAAGTGTGCAAATTGAAGAAGGCTCTTTATGGGCTGAAGCAAGCGCCAAGAGCATGGTACAGCAGGATAGATTCATATCTATTGGATAATGAATTTGACAAGTGTGAAGGAGAACCCACAGTCTACATCAAGGAAAAGGATGGTAAGATTTTAATTGTTGTTTTGTATGTTGATGATGTGATTTTCACAGGTAATGATGATCAGCTCATTAAAAATTTTAAATCAGTCATGAAGGATGAATTTGAAATGACTGACATGGGTTTCTTGAGATACTTCTTAGGCATAGAAGTAGATCAAAATGAAAAAGGAATTTTTATATCTCAAGCAAGATATGTAAATCAAGTTTTGGACAGATTTAACATGCAAGAATGCAAGGCAGCCATCACTCCCACAGTAATGGGATTAAAACTCAGCAGAGAGGACAGCAGCAAGGATTTTGATCCTAGCTTGTATAAAAGTATTGTGGGCAGCCTTATGTATTTAACAGCAACTAGGCCTGATTTAATGTATGCTGTTAGTTTAATTTCCAGGTTCATGGAGAGGCCGAAGGAGGCACATTGGCAGGCAGCAAAGAGAATTTTGAGGTATGTCAAAGGTACCAAAATGTTTGGAATTTTATATCATGCCTCAGAACATTCAGATTTGGTTGGATACACAGATAGCGATTGGGCTGGAAGTGTAGATGATCGGAAGAGCACTTCCGGTTATGTTTTTCATATGGGTTCAGGAGCCATTTCATGGGCTTCTAAGAAGCAGTCCATTGTAGCATTGTCTACAGCAGAGGCTGAATATGTGGCAGCTACAGCAGCAGCATGTCAAGCAGTGTGGATGAGAAGAATGTTGAGAAGCTTAGGCCAAGAGCAGGCAAAAGCGACAGTGATTTTTTGTGACAATAGCTCAGCTATTGCTTTGTCAAAGAATTCAGTGTTTCATAAGAGAACGAAACACATTGATACAAGGTTTCACTACATCAGAGAATTGGTGAACAATGGAGAAATTGTCTTGGAACATTGCAGGACTCAAGAACAGGTTGCGGACATCTTGACAAAGCCGCTGGATCAGAGAAGCTTTGAATTTTTAAGGAAGTGTCTAGGTATGACCGAATGCCCAGCTGTTGAAATTAAAGGGGAGTGTTGAAATCTAATTTCAATGTAGCCGTACGCTCCCCAAAACCGCCAGCAAAAACCACAAACCCGGTTTAAAGATTTCTCGGACCGCCTACCTGCAGAGAATGGTTTTCGTACACAAGGGCCCGAGAAAATGTGGAGCCAACACGTGGTTCAGCCCTGACGTAACGCAACGTCATTTTCTCGGGGGTTAATGTTCAGCACTTGTTGGTCTTCCGATATTGCCCTCCACCGTCGGATGTGCTCCACCTTCTTCAACCGTTGATTGCCCGAAGCTGCTCCAAACCTGCATACGACAAACATTAAATTCATAGCGTGGAGTAAATCAAAGTTTTGTTGACCATACGTTTAATTAATGAAATGTCATAGTGGTAGGTAGTATATTGAAGTTTTCATATATTGCACGTAAATCTTTTTTTTTATGGAGGTATGGACGCATATGCTCATTAATTAAGTTTCGTATGGGATATGGGCACGTTTTAATATTTTTTTATATTTACATACGGCATGTATTGAATGTAAAAAAAAAAAAACGTATGTAATAAGTCTTTTATGTTTTGAGTGTTGACTTTTTTTTTTGTAAGTGTTGCACACGGGAGGAAAAGAAATCATTCTTCACAGCAGTGAAAAAGAATGATGGGGCGGTAAAAGGAAAAACACACAGCAGTGTGTAAAAAGACAAGAACCAGGTGATGTAATTTTTGGAGTAACACAAACAGTGCATAAAGAAAATGGTAAAGTTTTTTTTGTAAGTCTGTGTGAATTTTGTTTACAGCAGTAAACTTATGTAAACTTTTATTACAGCAGTAAGTTGTTTTCACTGCAGTGAATGTAAAAAGGGATTTACAGCAGTTAACCCAGTAATTTCTCAGAAATATTTTATGGTGTTGAAATACTCTGTTTCTCTGTGAAATTTTTTTGAGTCTTCTGTGTGCATAAAAGATCCTGGAGTCAAAGAACAGAGCATTGTCTCTGTGTTTAAATTGAATCTTGGTTTTTGGTATTTTCCCTTTGAAAAATTCCCAACATTTTCTATTTATTTAATATATTAATATATTCTAAACAATAAACTAAAAAAGAAAGAAAAGACCAACAAATTAAAGGATAATAAAGAGAAGATAAATTAAAAGAATAAAGCTAGTCAGATTTTAACAAAAAAGATCTATAACAAATAAATGAACAAATAAAAATAAATTACACTCAAAATTAATGAACAAATAAAAATCTGAATATATATATATATATAAAATCAAAAGACAAGTCAAAATTGATAGAGTACTAAGAAATAGGATAAATATATAACTTAAAAAATAAATAAATAAGAAAGTGATGAGAGGAAATAAAAGTAATAAATAATACATAAAATAATTAAATGAGAATAAATAGAAAAATATAAATGTACAAGGGTTTTGGATAGATGGTGATAGAGTACTTTGTTAAAGTACTCATTGATGTTAAGTCATCATCGGGGTGATATATTGGACATGATGCAAATATAATCTTGCCAAGAAAAAGAAGAGACCCAACCACTACTGATGGATCTTAGCAATGACCCGAACTTCTTCAATGGAAATATGGTGTCTTGTCTTCTCTGCTTGCTCTCACAATGCTAAAAAGCAGATCCTTCCATATTTAATATGAGTTGCATGTTCCTGAATCCTTTTACTTATTGAGTTTCCATACTATTACGAGTTTCACTTTTGCTTTTGTTTGGTTAGGAAAGTCATCCTTCTTCAATAAAAGTAAAGGATTTTTTTGCTTTTGTTTGGATAGTAAGGTCATCCTTCGACCATAAAATATATAATATAATAACTTGGATGCGAGAGCCAGGTTTCTTGGACATAGATGCGGGTGTTATTCTCCCACATAGATTTCAAAACTTAATGGGTATCCATTATGCCATTATCCATGGAATATTCTTTTTGTTGATGCATTTCCCTGCGTTCAATTCGGATGTCGGCCGCACCAGAGAATCTAAAGAAGAAGGATGGTACAGTATATGCCATTCATGTCCTCTCATTTAAAAAATCTCACCGCGTTTAATTCGGACATCGGCAAACCTGAGAATGTCGTCTCATTTCTGATGCCATACACGTTAGTTTTGTTTCTATGAAATCCTGTTGCCCTCTGAGAATTTCATGTAGTTGATATCAAATTGTGGTTTCAATTGTGTGAGTTTATTAAGATATTTTAATGTGCTAAATTTGTTATTTCTAAAAGAATTTATGCTTTATGATTGTGGTCACAAGGCTTTGTTAGAATTTAGAGAAGTAGGTTTAAATACATATTTTTAATCATTAAACTTATTAATAAAAGCTTCTTATAACCACACTATAAATAATGGTATTGGAATCTCAATGAGTACTGGAATGCTGTAATTGATTTTATTACCAACAAAACTTTACAATTTAATGGTAAGCGTTGGTATTGGAATCTCAATTAGTACTGGAATGCTGTAATTGATTTTATTACCAACAAAACTTTACAATTTAATGGTAAGGGTTAGTTTACATTCCTTGGGAGTTAAAAAGATGAAGAAAGGTGGAAGTTTTTTTATGCATTAAAGTTGATATTGTAAGTTTATTTAGGGAATTCAGTATATTTGAAATTGGCTATTTTTAATATATTGAAGTTATATTCTTTGGAGTTAAAAAGATGAAGAAAGGTGGTTTATGGAAAGAAATTTATGCATTAAAGTTGATATAATATTGTGATTTCAATGGTCTAAATTTATTTAGAAACTTCAATATATTCAAAATTTGCTATTTTTAATATATTTAAGTTCTTTTTTGTGGGAGTCAAAAAGATGAAGAAAGATGGTTCATGGAGGTTCTTTTATGCATTAAAGTTGATATCATATTGTGATTTCAAGAGTGTAATGGTGTAAATTTATTTAGGGACTTCAACATATTCAAAATTTTCTATTTTAATATATTTAAGTTACATTCTTTGGGAGTCAAAAAGATGAAGAAAAATGGTTCAAGGAGGTTCTTTATGCATTAAAATTGATATTATATTGTGATTTCAATGGTGTAAGTTTATTTAAGGACTTCAATATATTCAAAATTACTATTTTAATATATTTAAGTTACATTCTTTGGGAGTCAAAAAGATGAAGAAAGGTGATTCATAGAGGTTCTTTTATGTATTAAAATTGATATCATATTGTGATTTCAATGGTGTAAATTTATTTAAAGACTTTAATATATTCAAAATTTGCTATTCTTAACCTATGATTTTGGTTACAAGTCAAACATGAAATTAATATGAAATTAATATGTGAGATTTTTTAATTTTTTAAGTTATATATATATATATATATTAACTTCCCCTATATAAACTTATAAACTTTTATAAATATATATTCTCAACCATTATACTTATTTAAATTTAAAAAATTAAAAAATCATATAACTGCTTTTTATTCCACATTGAAATCTCCTGGAATGTTGTAATTGATTTTATCCTAAAAAAGAGGAAGAAAGGTGGTGCATTGAAGTTTTGTCGAGCGACAAAATCGCTCAAGAAGCCTGAGATAGTCAAGCTAAATATGACGTTCATGTCTGGATTAAAGTGGGCTGCCTTGTTTTCTTTAATCCTTCAACATTTCAAAGGTACGTTCATGTCTGGATTAAAGTGGGCTGCCTTGTTTTCTTTAATCCTTCAACATTTCAAAGGTAGTGCATTGAAGTTCTGTCGAGCGACAAAATCCATCAAGAAGCATGAGATAGTCAAGCTAAATATGACCTTCCTGTCTGGATTAAAGTGGGCTTCCTTGTTTTCTTTAATCCTTCATTTCTTCACACGAAAGTGTTGGCTTTTTCCTCCAAATAATTCATAACAGAGGCACTTGGAAATTCCCCAAATAGTTCATAACTGAGGCACTTGGAAATTGGAATTCAGGGAAAGAGGAGGCTTAATAATGGAAGACATGAATGTCAAGATGTGCACTATCAACCTATTCAATCCACTAGCTATTGACTCAAATGCATTAGCATTTACATTAGTATTGTCTTATCAGATAATTTCATTGGCAATAGCTCCGCAGGAGAGGGTTGACTTTGCTGGTTTTTGCCAACTGCCCTGCAACTCTATTATTGTATTTGAATTGTTGAGCCCCATTCTGCATGAGCCCAGAAGCCTCACGTGCATGTATGCCCACCTTATGGGTGATTACTACTGTTATCATGGCATTTACCCATATTTCATGGCCTCCTGTAAAATTCTGGTCATTATGAGATTATGTGTAGTATTCCCTGAACATTCTGAGACACTAACAGGCTGTTTTCAATAGAATCAGAGGTCACAAAATATGGAGGTTTTCATGGACTTCATGAACATTATGACATATGGGATTTCGTTTCCTTATGCAAAATTCTGCTCATTGTGACAATATGCTTAACTGTTCCTGAACATTCTGACTACAATGAAGCTATTGTCATGGTAAACAAAGGGAAAACAACATGAGTGTACCTGAAAATTCACTGTGTATTGCATTGAGGGCACTTGTGGTTGCCCTTTTGGTGGTTTACCTTGATGGACTTAATGAAGAGGGGCAATGTCTTCTTGACTTTAAGAAAAGCCTTAACGGCCAGTCTGGCATATTGAAAAGTTGGATTCCCACTGATGAGAATCCCTGTAATTGGGAGGGTGTAAAGTGCATAAACAGTACTGGTGATGCTAGAGTATGGTCCCTCAATCTCAGTGGCATGAATTTGACTGGGAACTTGCCCCCCAGTATTTCGAATTTGACTTATCTGAGAGTTCTGAACATTTCAATGAACAAGCTGTCTGGTGAGATGCTGCCTGAGCTTGGGGACTGCCTGCAGCTGGAGATTCTGGATTTGAGTAACAATAGTTTGCAAGGTAACATCCCTCCACGATTAGGCAAGTTATCGTCCTTGAGAAAACTGTATTTCTTTGAGAATAGAATTAGTGGCAAGCTGCCACAAGAACTTGGTAATCTCTCATCTCTTGTGGAACTTCTTATCTATGGCAATAGTCTCAATGGTCCATTGCCTAAATCGTTTAAGAATCTCAAGAACTTGAAAGTCTTGAGTGCCAAGAAAAATTATTTGAATGGAACAATCCCATGGCAGCTGGGGAACTGTGCTTCTGCAATTGAGGTTGATCTCTCTGAAAACAATTTCACAGGAAATATTCCTCGTGAACTGGGACAGTTAACAAATTTAGAGAAATTGCATCTATCCTGCAATAAACTTAATGGCACTATTCCAACTGAATTCCAATATTTGACCTCTTTGGAACATCTACAACTTTTTGATAATTTCTTGACTGGTATAATTCCTCCAGAGATAGGAATTTACAGTAGACTAACAGTTCTTGATCTGTCAAAAAATCTTCTCAGTGGGAATATACCAAGTCAAGTTTGCAAGCTTGGAAAATTGCAACAGTTACACCTTTCGTCCAATCAGCTGGTGGGGAATATTCCTGATGGTGTGAAGACCTGCAAATCTCTAACGAAGCTGTGTCTGGCAGAGAACAAACTGACTGGTAGCCTACCAGTGGAGCTTTCCGAACTTGTAAATTTGACTGCAATTGATTTATATCGGAACCAGTTCAGGGGATTGATTCCACCAGGGCTAGGGAACTGCAAAGCTCTGCAGAGGCTTCACTTGTTCAATAACTATTTGGTGGGTCGCCTCCCGCCCGAGCTTGGGAATCTTTCGCAAATAGTGGAACTAAATATCTCATCAAATAAGCTTACAGGAAGCATTCCTCCACAGCTTGGAAAATGCATAAGACTTCAACGACTTGACATGAGCAGAAATTCTCTTAGTGGCAGTCTCCCAAAAGAGATGGGCAATCTTCTTGCTTTGGAATTACTGAAGCTTTCTGATAACAAACTGTCAGGAGAGATTCCTGCCATTCTGGGAAGCTTTTCCCATTTGACAGAGCTGCAAATGGGTGGGAATAACTTTTCAGGACCTATCCCACCACAGCTTGGTCAGCTTAAAGCCATACAGATTGCTCTAAATCTGAGCATGAATATGCTTTCAGGGGAAATACCGGCTGAACTAGGCAATCTGAATTTGTTAGAATTCATATATCTCAATAACAATCAATTTGTTGGTCAACTTCCTCCTTCATTTGCAAATCTCTCCAGTTTAACCGTGTGCAATGTTTCATACAATAACCTTACTGGCCCTCTGCCTAATATAACTATATTTCGCAAAATGCCTGTTAGTTGTTTCATAGAAAATCAAGGCCTCTGTGGAGGGCCAATGCCAGATGCATGTCAATCCTCAAATGCAGGGCCATCCCCGGTCTGGCAGAAGCCCAGCAACAAAACAGGGCAGCTTGTGGCCAAAATTGCTGGAGTGTTAGGGGGGTCTTTATTGATTATTATGGTGGCAATTTGCTGTTTTTCCAGGCAGCCAGCACGTGTGATTGTTCCTCCAAAAGACGAACAATCTCTTGTTTACTTTTTCCCTACAGAGGCCATCACTTGCCAAGGCATAGTAGAAGCCACAGATAATTTCTCTGAGACAACTGTGATCGGAAGAGGAGCATGTGGAACAGTTTATAAAGCCACCATGCATTCTGGAAAAGTTATCGCTATCAAGAAGATGGCTTCTCAAAGCCAAGAAAACCATGTGGAAAATAGCTTCAACACTGAGATATCAACTCTTGGTAAAATCAGACACCGCAATATCATAAAGCTGTACGGTTTCTGCTATGACCAAGAATCAAAGCTTCTTTTGTATGAGTACATGCCAAAAGGAAGCTTGGGCGAGCTGCTTCATGGAAGTTCATGTATATTAGATTGGGATACTCGTTACAAAATTGCTCGAGGAGCAGCAGAGGGGCTTTCATATTTACATCACGATTGCCTGCCACGAATTGTCCATCGAGACATAAAGTCCAACAATATTCTACTTGATGATAATTTTGAAGCTCACGTGGGAGACTTTGGACTGGCCAAGCTGATTGATGTTCCATATACAATATCAATGTCTGCTGTTGTTGGCTCGTATGGCTATATTGCTCCTGGTACGTAATGTCTGCACCCTGAGAAATATGCTAATGTGTTTGATAAGTTTCTACTGCATGATTATTGCTTCTATGCGCGATATGCTTATTTTTGTGGTCTATGCTTATTCACGATATATTTCGAATTTAATATTCAACGATATGCTTATTGTTGTTGTATCGTTTACTGAATGAACCTTTCCCTTTTTTTTGTAATGATGAAGGAAACTAAGTTAGGGTTAGCAATAAAATTTGGGTTATTCTTGGTTTTGTGATGAGTAGAAAGCTGGGGGCTATTTATCTTTTTCTCACATATTAGTAAATTGGAGAATTTGAACATTAAACTTTTTAATATATAATACTTTATTTTTAATGAAGTTGGCCAAAAAATTAGTCCTTTATTCATATATATTTAGAGATTAGGAATAAATTTTTTACTAATAAATAAAAATAGAAATATGGTTGTAGGTACAAAGAAGTAATGTTTGTGGTTTGTGGGCTGCTACAGTGCACAAATCATCTCTGTGTGCTCTAGCTCCTATCTCTCCTAACTAAATTTTCTTATCTATGGAACAAAATGATCATGAAAGAATGGAATGTCTCTTCCTCCTTGTAGGCGAGTTATAACACACTCCCAATAGCCTACTAGTGGTAAATTTTGACTACATCAACTCTTAACTGTAGTTGCAATATAGACTCTTCTAGAGTCTTTGACATCAAAAACAAATGGCCTGCCCATTTTCTATGAATAATAGGGGCCATCTTTTACATCAAAAAAATGGCCTGTCCCTTTTCCATGAATAATAGGGGTTGACGCAGCATCCTCCCGAATTATAGGTTTGAAAATAGGAAGTTCAACTTTTGAGTGGCATGATACTTCAAAATACTCCAGAAAGGTTTCAGACTCTGTTTTGGGTCTTGCTTGTAAAAAATGGCCCAATGAACTAATTCCTCCACTTTTTCCTGGCCAAATGCATCTAGATAGATGATAACAATATAATAATCCAATCTAAATCAAAAAATTTCGATAAAAATATGAATTCTAATAATAAAAATATATATTTAAAAAACAACGATAATTTTTCTTTTTAAGCTAAAGTAATTTAAAGAAAATATGTAAAAAAGTAATATACATCATTTTCATATATTTTAAATATCTTTTTATAAACCAAAATCATCCCTAACATACATATCTTAACATGAATCTTTTCAATGGCTATGGTCCTTCTCAATCATAATATCTTTTATATGTAAATAATAGTTTGATTGTATGTAGTTTAATTATATGGGACTTTTCGTAAATATTTAAAATAAAATATTAGAAAAATTATTAATTTTATGTGTAATTAATGATTGCAAAATACATTTGTATAAAAAGTTACATTTTATTTTTAATATGAAAAATATTTATTAACAATTCAGTTATCCAAATTTATATTAAAAACTTATTTTATTAAAAAAATAATCACAATCTATTTTTAATACGAAAAAAAACATCTCTTAACGATTCAGTTATCAAAATTTTATTTACATTTATATTTTAATATCTTAAAAGCTTATTTTATTTAAAAAATAATCAAAATTACTTTTATAATATTAATAAATAATATTATGTTTTTTTAAGTAATTAATATTATAATCTAGTTTATGATTTTTTTATTTAATTTAAAAAAAATAATTAAATAAAACGTTATGTAATTTCCCTTGAGCCTTTTATTTAACTTCGTATAGAGCAATAGGGTAAATGTTAAGAACGTATTTATATTCATATTGGCACCATGGAGGTAGGGTTTTGAGCAAAGAGGGCAAGGAAGGTTTTGTAGGGTTTAATGAGAGAGCAATACAGTAAATGAACAGATTTATATTCATATTGGCAGCGTGGAGGAAGCTAGGGTTTTCAGCAAAGAAGGCAAGAAGGTTTTGTAGGGTTTCGTGATACAGCAATGGTGGAAATGTTGGGAACATATTTATATTCATATTGGCAGCGTGGAGGAAGCTAGGCTTTTAAGCGAAGAAGGCAGGGAAGTTTGGAGGAAGCTAGGGTTTTGAGCGAAGAAGGCAAGGAAGGTTTTGTAGGGTTTCGTGATATAGAATGTTGGGAACATATTTATATTCGTGTTGGCAGCGTGGAGGAAGCTAGGGTTTTGAGCAAAGAAGGCAAGGAAGGTTTTGTAGGGTTTCGTGATAGAGCAATGGGATAAATGTTGGGAACATATTTATATTAATATCAGCAGCCGGGAGGAAGCAAGGGTTTTGAGCAAAGAAAGCAATGAAGGTTTTATAGGGTTTCATGATAGAGGAATAGGTAAATGTTGAGAAGATATGATTAGTGCTGAGAAAATATTTATATTCATATTGGTAGCGTGGAGCTAGCTAGGGTTTTGCAGGAATAGGTAAATGTTGAGAAAATATGATTAGTGCTGAGAAAATATTTATATTCATATTGGTAGCGTGGAGCTAGCTAGGGTTTTGAGCAAAGAGGGCAAGAAGGGTTTTGTAGGGTTTCGACGAAAAAAAGATTCCAGTTTTTGCTATGATATAATTTGTGCATTGTTTTCCTGGTCCATCTCTAATTCTTTATCTGGATATTTGTTGGTTGGAAACTGCTGAGAATAACATAATTTGCCCTCAATGGCTGGGTAGCGGTAGCGGGCAGAAGTCATTTGGAAGAAAATCGGATCAAATTTCTAGCGTATATTTGTCAAATTTGTGCACAACAGGATGGCATGGGTAATGGGAGAAACAGGACTGCACAAATATTGGGTTATTCCCAGCTGAATGCAAGCAGTTAAAAAAAAATATATGGGAGATCGGTGGAAAAATGCTGAAATTACAGATTGTTGGATTTATTCATTGCTATTTCGATGATGGCGTATGGAAAGGTGAACTATTGTTAATTGGATCATCTAGTAGTAGAAAGGCGTTCAGTTGCTACTGCATCATCATCCTGTAGAGCATTATTAGGGATTTTGATTCGGTCACCTTCCTGTACTGCCTGCTCATCATTCTGATACAGCCATACATGGAGAAAAAGGTGCGTCGAATTCTTGCGTGAATACGAAGAAAATGACGCTGAACTGTTAAAATCTACCGATAAATTCATGTGTTTGTTGTTTCTTGATTATTTCTTCCGTGTGTCGGTGTGAAAACTTTTGCACTTTTGGCTGTGCTCCCAACTTTCATAAAGCTGTTTGCATGGGATCTATTACTAAAGTAAAGCTATTATATTGGATGGTGATATAGACAAAAATAGAAGAGAGACACTAGACCAAATATGCTATACAAAATTGTAAGCCTGAATCTTAACTGACTGCATATCCACCTAGCTTGCCCTTCTAAATGGTGTAGCAACATAAATTATAATGATAGTTTTGCATTGACAAAAGAAAAATCTCCCATTTGCCCTTTTCTTCCATGGTGGGATCACTCCTGCTCCCTAAAGCCCTTCTGGGGTGGAATTACTGCAGCAAAGAACCAGAAGAAGCCCAAACCCCAGAATAACTCAGAATCTCTGCAACTGAGTCCTATCGCCAATGCTCTCAAGCTCGAAGGTGCTGGAAGAATGACAAGGGTTGAGTGGGAAATGGATCAATGCTATCTCTGCAACTGAGTCCTATCGCCAATGCTCTCAGGCTCGAAGGTGCTGGAGGAAAGACAAGGGTTGAGTGGGAGATGGATCAATGCAAATTTTAGTTGTTATGGTAAATTTTATTTAGTTTGCGAATTTTAGTAATGTTTTGAAATTTGATTAACAGAAATTAGGTTAAACAATTAATTTCAATCTTGAAATTCTAAAATATTTTAGAAATGTAAAACTAAGTTATGTTACAGAAATTTGCAACTAAATTAAATTATCATAATAAAATATAAAACATTGGTATGGGGGCCATATTTGCACTATATTTCAAATACAGGTTGGGAAGATTATCTTGAATGTATTGGAAAATGATACCAAAGAATTGAAACTTGTACACAGTGTCCCTGGTGCGAGCAATGCTGAGGAAATTGGCCCCTTGTTATACCTGATAAACCACAAACTTAAATGTAAACCCCAAACTTAATGGAGGCTGAAAGAAATGAGTTGAGGGAGCGAATGTACCTTTAGTATTGAGAAATGGTTTACACACTGTGTATTGTTTATGTGATATTGGAGTGTGACGACCTTCGTTCGTTATATAGAACAAGACACAGATCGTTGGCAGACCAAGCAACTATACAGAAAATAGCAACTGGTTTAAAGGCGCACTCATTATTATTTTAAATATGCAGGCCTGAGTGTAATCATTGTGATCAAGTCTTTTTGGTAGAGGTATATTTTAGGCTTATATGTAATCATTGTGATCGGTCCTTTTGGTAGAGGTATATTTTAGGATTATTTTTAAAAGGTATGGAGGGAGTGCACGTGCTGAGTGTAAATCTTAGAATTTTGATTTTCAAATCACTTTTATTAATGATTCTTATATTTTAATAAATTTATATATGACTCTTATATTTTATAAAATATAAATTTATGTATCTGTAATTTGCATATATGATTTATTGGTTATTTTTTGGATGCATAATTTAATTTTGAATGAAAATGTGATTGTATTTAATATTTGATTAAATCCATAAAAAGATAATATTAAAATTAAAAAATAGTTTTTTGTCTTTGTTTTTATTTTCCCTTTTTTTTCTCTTTTCTGAATTTGAGAAATTTTGGCCAAGGCTTTTTGAACCCAAGAAGTGTGGTTCATTGAATCAAGCTTGTTGGTTGGAAACACTTCCGCCAAAAATTTCTCTTATGTGATTTCTAACTAAAGACTTTTCTTAAAAAAATAGTTTTTTTAAGATATAAAAATATTTACATGGTATAATGACATCATCATATTGAATTTTATTATTTATTTTAAAGTAGACATCCCTCTTTTGTGGCACCAAATCATAATTGAATGGTATTGATGTAAAGTTGAGAGAGGAATGACAAAAGTACCAAGGAAATCACTATGTTTGAGTCAAAAATAAGTTATTACATGGGGTCATGATCTTAGTATTAGTCTTTAACTAGATTTAGTAGCATGTATTAGTTATTATTTTGGCTAGATTGAAGTCAAAACTATTTTTTTTTTAATTTGTAAGGGTTATTGCATGATTGATGTGGTGTAGGAGGGATGTTCTTATCAGTGTTCCATGAGGACTCGATGCTCCCCCAAGCTCTCTTGGTAGGGGGAAACTCAAGGGAAACATTTCCCCCACATCCCTTTTTAGGGAAACTCTTGGAAAAACAACTCCTTTGTAGGGGGGACACCGAGGGGATGCAAGGGGGACGAGGGTATGCCGAGAGGATGCAAGGGGGACTTTGGGGACGCATATGTGTCCCCCCATTTTTTTGTCTAATAATTTTTTTTAAAACATTAAAAATAAAAATACAAATACAAATTTAAATATATGAAAAAATAAAATAAAAAACAAAAAACAAAAAAATGAAACTATATTAAAACTTAAAATTTGTCAAAACTTGATTTTTTTAAATAAATAAATTATATTATATTAAAATTTAGAACTTAAAAAAAATTAAAAACAATAACAGAAAAAGTATATTAAAACTTAATATTTATTAATATTCTTTAGTATTTTTTGAGAAATTTACTAGTATTTCATTGCTCAGTGCTTTCTATATTTACTTTTAGTTTAGTATTTTATGGCTTTAACATAATATCATTGTCATTGTCATATGATGAATTTACTTTTTATGGTTTTTGAAAAATTGATGTGCATTGCATAATTTCAATTGTCAAATGATGAATTTATTAATTTAATTTAGATATACCTTGCATCATGCCAAATGATGAATTTAGATGGAACATTCCATAATGTCAAAAGATGGATTCAATTTAGTAATTTATTTTTAGATTTACAATGTCAAATGATCATTGATAATTTATAAATGATAATAGTCTAATATGTAATGATGATCATATTTAGTCTTTAGATGTACATTTCATAATTATTAAGATTTTCTATTTAGTTATTGACATATTTTTGGGATTTTATTTTTTTATTTTTATATATTAAATTTTTAATAATTTATAATTTTATAATTTTTATGACTATGACGTCCCCTCGTTTCCCTGAAAATTCCCTAAATTTTGGGGTTGCTTATATACGTCCCCCTTGTGTGTATCCCCGCTACCGCGTTTCCCTGTCTCGGAAGATCGGTGGAACATTGGTTCTTATATACTTGGTGGTTACCTTAACCTCCTTGATATTCTAGTAAGATGGATTGATGGTCATCAACATTCTAAATAGAGTAGCTAGATATGAGAAGGATGCACTTCCCACATAGCACATAGGCAATGTGAAGAGAAGGGGAAGAGGTCATAGATGGCGGCACTATGAAGGTGCACCAAAAGAGATAGTAGGAGTAGTAGTTAGGTGGTTTACAAATTAGCATAGATGTAAGTCACTATTTACAATGGAGATTGATATGGTTGCAACTAGTTCAAGGTGATGTTTCATGTTTTTCCAATGGTGATTTCATCTAGAGCTAAACATTAATGATTTTTGTTGGGGCCTTGTAGTTGTGTTAGTTGGAGATAGTGCATTTATCTTATTAATGTATCAATGACCCATTTTATGTTTTAGAGACAATAATTAATATTGATTACCTCTATGATTTTATGTATTTTTAAGAGGATAGTAAATGTGAGTGTTATGTAATGCTTGTTTTCCTATTATAAAGTGATAGGATATATTTTGAGATAATATTTATAATTATATTATTCTATTGATTAAAAATGAGTGCAATGGGATTCAGAAAGATCCAGGATTTTGAACTATGCTACCTTCTTTCTTTTCAGGAAAGGATACCTTTACATAGTTTTGCTTTATCATGAATAAAAGAGTTTGGATTTCTCCATAAAAGAAACTACACAATCCTTGGGACTCAGGATTGTGGGAACATATATTACATGAATTCACTCTCAATGTGGAGAGAAACACCTATAAATGGACCTTGTCTTGTGAATGAACCTTTTGTGCACACACTTATTGGACTACTTCACTTTCAAACTTGAGGTTAACACTTGCAAATGGGATCATGGCTTATTGATGTACCTCATAGGTACAAGTATTGAGGGCAATGCTTCTCAAAAAGGGATGGAGTGGCATGATCTTCTTTAGTGATGTAATGGGTTAAAAGAGCCCATTAAAGTTAATAATAGTATAGGTACGGAAGCCTTAAAGTGTAATGTTAACTCAGTCCATTATACTAGTATTACTAAATGATGCCCACTAGATATATTTGTTTTCCTTGAAAAATGTCTTATATTTACATAAAGATATCTACAAAAGGAAATACAAGAAGTGGAAGGGTATATTCAATAGACATTATAACCTATCCCTAGAGGCAACTAGAATAAAAAAAAACATAATGCTCTATAGGATTCAAAGACTCGTTGTCATTGATCATCAAAGCACCCTTAAGTAGGTGTTCATAGCATACTTCTTCCCTCCACATAGAATAAAAGGTAGAAAAAGGGATGACATCATGGCTAAAGTTATAAATAATAAATAAGGTTGGAATTTACTAACAATGGAATATTACAATTAATATAGAATGATCCAAAGAGCACCAATCTCCAAATGATGAAAATTGCTAGCAAATCCTACCCTAAAGAAACTTTGAATATTTATCCAAAAGACAACTCTATCAATGATTAGCAAAGTGACACTCTTGGAAAGCATGCTTCACTATCTCTAATCAATGGAAATAGGAAAAAGGGCATAAGAAAGTCCACTCTTGGGAAACTAGGTCTTGGAATTCCTTGATAGACTACTAACCAAGAAATACTCTCAACTTACAAAAAATCCAAACTTACCAAACATTGTCTGTTGGAATTTCTAAGTTTAACCTGTTAGAAATTCTTCCTGTACTATCTAATTTATTTCTTCCTACTTGTTCAATTATTTAACAAGTTATTTACCATGTAAATACTGAAAATAAATACAAGTATAGTATCAACACATACAAATCATCAACTAAAAGTAAACAAGCACACAAGTGACACCGTTGTTTTTGGACTAATGTCCTCGGAAAAACCCAATGCAGGAAAACCGATGCAGCTATTTAGAGGGTTTTATTATTATGCAATTTCATAATACAACCTGGGTGCTAGAAATGGCTCACCCAACACAGAATGCCCTTGGCAGTAGTCCCTCTTAGTTGGAGACAAAGATTCTGGCTAAAACAGCAGATGAACGATCCCACATCAACAATGCATCTTCTGCTTCTTTGCATCACTCTGATAGGTATTGCGTCACCCTATCCGGCTCTCCACCTCTTAGTCTATCCAACAAAATGCTCCCAACACTACCTCTAGGCCATACATGAGCCTCTCTAGCCGAGCGTCAGAGTTTTTGGGCACTGCGTCAACTGCTAGAGCCTCTACGTTAGCCCCTGGACCCTTTGCATCTCACACACTGAACCTCTCTGGCTCTGTGCAGCTCCTGGCTGCCTCTACATTGCCTCTAGCTAGTTCTGCGTCCATCTCCCAGCTTTGTGTTAATCCTCATGGTACTAACTCTACCTCTATGTTATGTATTGACTGCCCCTCAACTGCAACTCAGATCACTCACTCAATTTCCTCAGCAAACCCTACCCCATAAATTGAGTTCTTGATATCTCCTGGTGTCTTCTCCAAATGACCCTCAAGCCTCCTCTTATACTTTTCTTGTTGGCCCATCAACAATAGAGATTAAATTTGTAATCAACGGATGAGATTAGGATTGGCTTGATCCATGAATTTTGGACCATTCTAATTGTGTTTTATATTAATACCCATTAATATTTTATCTTTCCTAAGTTTATACTTAGGAACTCCATTAAAAATATTAATTATTTTAATATCTCCCAAACCAGTTAGATTCTACCCAAACCCTCTCTAGGTCTTGGAGATCTCATGTGCTTTAGCCTCTCCACCAATTTTCGTGGTTAGAGCACATCCGATGCTACCCCAAATCAACATTGTCAAGTATATGTATCCATCAATTACTAAATTCATTAGATACCTAATGTGCAATAAGTACAAAAGATAATGGGTTCCTTTGATGAAACACTCACTACAATAATTAGGAATCACAGAGAAGTGGTCAACCAAATATCCACTCTTAATCCCTCCAAAATGGCCTTAGCATCTCAATATTCATTTTAAGTGACCTAGAATTAGAAATAATACCTCTTAATTCTATAAGAAAAATATGGTTAGGGGAAATGAGACTATATTCTTGAGTAAGTTAGCACCACTCCTTTCAAGGCTAAGAGGAAAAAATCCTAGAACTTTCCCTAGAAGAAAATGATATTCTTTCTCACCCTGTAACATTGATGGTGAGGCATATTTGCAAAATAATAACCTTGAACCCTCTAGATCCAAATAATGTGAAAGATAAATCCCAACACACAGTACTTCCCTCCCAATACTCATGAGCCAAACCTAAAACAACTTTCAAAGTTGGCCATATACTCCTAAAAATAAGAGATCACAACACTTGAAATAAATGGGGCAACAAAATAATATCTCATAAACCAAAGACTCCTCGTATTCTACCTATATGCTAAGAAAACATCACTTGATGTTGAAACAAGACTTTCCAAGGAGTAGAATCCTTGAGACACTACAACATCCACTTAGCTACAAGAATAGTGTCTTGATTAGCAACATTGATCAAACCATGGACTCCATCATCCTTGGGAATGGTACACACATTCCATAGAACTAAAGGAATACCCCTCTCTCAACCATACTTAGATCATATATTTATGCCCAAAATCTAATGAATCTATTTAAATGGGCCTTGTTGGGGAACCAACAAGAGACATAGTAAACATGAGAAGTCTAAAGAGTATGGCCAAAAATAGTTAGCTCCATGAAAAGGGGTGATCCATGTGATATGAAACATGAACATCTTTTTGAATCTTTTGAAGAAACCAATCCCAAAAGAACATATCAAAATATCAAATAGTAATCCTAGAAGTGAATATAAGACTAGGTCAAAGGAATCCAATGTGGTGATGAATCCAACTAGTTAACCAAAGATATGTTTTATGAGCACTAACCAAAGAACTTGCAATAGAGAGAAAATTTATCCAAGCATATGCAAGAGTGCCATCCATTGAATATTTCTAGGCTCTCATAGAGAGGAGTGGCTCATCTATGACTCATATATTATTATGCACTTGACCCATGAGAATAAAATAATGTTAGAAATACGAAACAATATTTTTGGAAGCACAAAAATATCACATGAATTGATAGAAGCTTCAAATATATTTTATTATTCACAAGCATAATACAATGTTCACTTACATCTTTGAGGGGGAAACCTCTAACAAAGCAGAGCTCAATTATAATAAAATGTGATGCCTCTTCCCTTGCTATCTAAGAGTATATATATTTTTGACATCAAAAACCATTACTACTATTAGTCCCTTGCATAATATGGGTTAATCACTTTATTTATTAACTATGCCTTGTTTATAACTAATTGTGGTCCCTTTTCTGTAATGTGGTTCAACCACTTACAATTATTATTAATGCGAATAACCGCTTATGAGATTTATTGACTCAATTGACTAAATATGACTCATACAAGGCCCCTTGGGCTTATTACATCAATAAAGGAGTTAAGGTTGGACCTTAACATGCCCTTCCCCACCAAAATAAGCCTTGTCCTCAAGGCTAAAGTTGCGAAAATTGTCAAAAAATAGTGGTTGGTTCCCATGTCGCATCTTCTTGAGAGGTGTCTTTCCACTTGATAAGGACTTCCTTGATCTTGCAACAATATAGATATATTTCACGAGTATCACGAGTATCAAGGACCTACTCAGGTTGGATCCAAAGTGAACCTTTCTCATCCAATTCTGGAAGACTTATTTGAGCCCTGCAATTATTCCCCACAACTTTCTGGAGGAAGGATAAATGGTATACTAGGTGGATTTTTGAAGTAGTCAGTAGGGTGAGTTTGTAAGCGACTACTCCTATACACTGAAGTACTTGATCATGCCCATAGAATTTTGGGGCTAGTTTATGGAAACCCTTTTCATTGAGAGAGGTCTACTTATAGGGTTGGAGTCACCTGAACACCTGGTCTCCTACTTGAAATGAAATCTTTGAATGGTGTTGGTTTCCCCATTGCTTCATTTGATTATGAGCTTGATGTAGATTATCTTTGATATGAGAGATCATGGTGGCATGGTTTTTGAAGTAGTTAGTAGGGCCAGTTTGTAAGTGACTACTCTTATACATTGAAGTACTTTATAAGGCTCATAGAATTTTGGGGCTAGTTTATGGAAAAAAATTTCATTGGGAGAGGTCTACTTATAAGGTTGGAGTAACAGGAACACCTAGTCTCATACTTGAAATGACCTCTTTAAATGGTGTTGGTTAGCCTACTGCTTCATTTGATTCTGAGCTTGATGTATATTATCTTTGAGATGAGAGATCATGGTAGCACAATTTCGTAGGAGCTTATCAAATTTCTGTACTTTGGAATATCTGGGGATATAAGAAGATGGTGAAGGTGGGATTTGGCCATAAACTGCCTCATATGGCATCATCTTGGTGGCTTCAAGATAGTTAGTATTATACCACCATTCAGCTAAAGGCAACCATTATACCCATTGATGTTGCTTGTTTGAAGTGAAGCATTGCATATAGTTCTCCAAACATTTATTAACTACTTCTATTCGACCATCGATTTGGGGATGAAAAGTTGTACTCAATTGGAGTTGTGTGCCCTGTAGCTTGAAAAGTTCCTGCTAAAAATTGTTAGTGAAATTGGGATCTCGATGAGACATAATGGAAGTCAACATGCCATGTAGTTTGAATATTTGGTCCACGGAAGCCTGAGCCACCAATGTTGGGGCAAGTGGGTGTGGTAGAGTGAAAAAATGAGCATATTTGGAAAAAAATTCAACAACCAACATGATCACTTATTTGTTGCCTGAATTTGGTAGACCTGTAATGCAATCCATAGAAACATCTATACAAATGGAAGTAGGTAGTGGCAAGAGTTGTAAGGTCCCTGGCAGCTTGATCATTTCCCTGTTGTTGCGCTGGAAAACATTGCATTCAACTACAAATGTAAGAATGTTGTGCTTCATGCCAGTCCAAAAGAAAGAGTGGCATGCCGGTGCATAATTCTTGTAAAATATTGAATGTACAATAGCTAGAGAGGAGTGTAGGTCTTCCAAGATGCAGGGTTTGAGGGTGGAGGTTGGGGATAGCACTACGTGATCCTTATAGCGAAAAACCTCATCCTTCTAAGAGTAATCCTATGAGCAATTAAGATTTTCTTGTAATTTGATAATGAGCTAGGATAGAGAGGGGTGGGAGAACCATTCATAACAACCTAATTCAATCCAATCTGGTATGGGTAGAGAGGGATAACATGGTTCCCTCTTCCTCAAATTGACGTGATAAGGCATTGACCGCTACATTTTCATGCCCCTTCTTGTAAATTATCACATAATTATATCCAAACATTTTTTTGAGCCATTTATTTTGTTGTGGAAATGATAGACATTGCTCTAGGAAATATTTTATGCTATGATGGTCAGTGTGGATTTAGAAAATATGCCCCAATAAGTAGGGTCACCAAGTGCCTACTACATGTAAGATGTCCATCATTACTTTCTCATATGTAGATCAACCCAATTTTTTTCCACTAAGTTATCGACTGGTGAAATCCAATTGTCTATCTTCCTACATTAATATTGTGCCAATTCCCATACTTGAAGCATCACATTCAATCATAAAAGGTTTTGTGAAGCCTAGTAAGGCCAATACTAGAGAAGAACACATGGCTTGTTTGAGAACCAAGAAGGTTTGTTGAGCTACATCAGTTCATAGAAATGAATTTTTCTTAAGAAGATTAGTGAGGGGGTGATGCCCTTGGTTCACTTGCTTATTTAGATCATTATGTATTTCTTCTTCATCTATGCCATTCAAATCTTCTACTATTTTCTGATTATCCCCTTGCACACATAAATGATCTAATGATAAGCATTATATTAATTCTTCAATCTCATGCTCCAATGGATTCTCTCCATCAAATTTGGTCCATGATTATTTAATCTCCTCTAGATCTTCTTCTTTTGGATGGTATTGTTCAAAAGGAGAAAGAGAGTCTCTTCTTTGAAATACTTTTCCCAACCCAAGATGAATATCATTTGGATCAAGAGGACTTGTTTGGAGATTTTGTATCTTAGCATTGTAAGTGGGTTGAGTTACTTTATTGCTTGGTTTTGGAAATGGTTGTGCAGGTAGTTGAGTGGGAGTGGGTCTTTGAAATGGTTGTGGTTGAGGATGTGGCTTTGGTGGAGGTGGATGGGATGGAAAAAATTTAGTTTCATATGGAGGATATTGAGGGAAATACGGATCGCCCCATGGAGGAGGCTAGTGTGAACATGGGAATTGAGGATATTGAGGGAAATATGGATCACCCAATTTACGAGGCTAGTATGGATGTAAAGGAGGAATGGTAGGTTGGGGAGGATAAGACCATGAATATTGAGGAAAATATGTATCACCCCATTGAAGAGGTTGGTGTTGATATGGATGAAAATAAGGAATGACATAAGACCCCTGATATGTTTGAAAGTTTGGGGAGGATAAGACTTGTGTTGATATGGGTTGACAAAGTAGAGCTGATCCATGTCTCCTTGTAACTTCTTTGCCACATCTTCTTCTACCTACACAAGATGAAGTGGGGAGTTCGTGGTATTCAAGAAATATTTTTTTGTTTTTTTTTTTGTTTTTAAATGAGAATGCTAATGCAATGCAATGGAAAATAACTATTAAATTTTTTTGTTTTTGTGGAAAAGAAAGAAGGAATAATTCCAAGAACAAGAGAGTGCTTGCTTTCACACCCTCCCCAATAACGATGCAAAAAAGTGATGAGAATTGGTATTGAAACATGAATGTTGCAACTCCCAAGGCTACTAACTTAAATTATCAACTCAGTGTTTGTACAAACTTAAGAGGTGTCAACAATATATGTGTAGCATAAAATGTGTCCTTATGTTTATTTCATGGAATGATGTGAATATCATGAAATCAATCCTAAACTAATTAGAAAAATGAAAATGCTACTCTATTTGTAGGAAATGGAAATGATGCTTGCCCTAGTTGCATAAACGTAAATATTAGGTTATTGGCATAAATATAAGTTCTATGCTACTTGTAAGAATGTAAATGCTAGTCTAGTTGCATAATGTAAAAGGTTTTTTTGAAAAGAAATTAATCCTATGCAAGAACAACACTTTGTAAGGAACATAGAAGGGAGAGACTTCGATGGAGGGGATAGGGTTTATTGCAAGTAACAAGGTTTTTTGACAGTGGTTCTCATGGTGATGCAAGTGGTAACCTCGTGACTTGTTCACGCATCGGAAGCTTTATGACAGCATTTGTTTTTTCTTTTTTTCATGGTGGTGCATGTGGCTAACCCGTGACTGTTTCATGCACTGGTACCTGCTCTGAAGGAGTTTTCTTAATTTTTTTATTAGCTCCGTGGCTTATTTCATTATTTTATTATGATAGGCAGTGTTTAGGAATAGTACTCAGGTTTTTCCTATGTCCTCAGTGGATTTCCCGGAGGTTTATTGACTTTGCTGGTAAAGACAGGCTTGCGGTGTTTTTTTGCAGAAAGCAATCAAAATCAGTGCCTGTCGGGGAGGCTTTTGACTTTTCATACTCGAAATAGTTACCCCAGCTACACAAACAATGTTTTTTATGCATGGATGAGGAACTCCTAGATTACTCTTCTGACACCATGGACCCATCACAAACCTGGGTCGAAGACAAACACTTGTCATGTGGTAGGAATTCACTGGAACTAAACTCACCATCGGATGCATAGGTAGCCATTTTCTCCTCATTAAGGGAGATATGTAGGTTACCCTATAGTGGTTTGGTTTTACACAACCAGTTTTCACGATGTTTTAAGGCTTGCTCAACCTAGGAGAGGTATCTGGAATGCTGTTTCTAAATATTTTGTCGCCTTCTGAGTCGTTGTCCTGGGCACATGAACAATAGGGTACTGAGAATGTTATGGGATGCACAGGGGTGACCATGGAGGGTGTGAGTGGAATGACAACAGACAAGTAGGGGTTTTCAAAACAACCTTGTTGTTCTCATGGGATTTCTGTTGAAGATTTCCCACCTCCGATTTTTGCATCCATCACTCGCTCTTCGTGTTTTTTGGACAATATCACCTGGTAGGAACTAGGGTCGGAGGAGAATAGAGGCTATGACTCTGATGACAACCTCCAAGTGCAGAGAGAACAATAACCCTTCAGCTTGAATATCAAAGTAGGTGGCAGGAAAGATCAAAGTCTTCAAACATTCGGGAGTGATGCAGGCTTCTAGTTTTCAAGGAAGGTATCAGTATGGCCCAAGCGATGCTTACTGAGAGTATTATTCTGGTGGGAAGGGTCCGTGGCTGAAATTATACTTTGGCACGATTAAAGAGGTGGAAAATAGAGGTATGGGATGTTTTGATGGAGCAACTCCCTGCAGTGCTCACCAAGTCCAAGGGTTGGTTCGCTCTCATTTTCCCTCAGCCGAAATCCTTAAATTGGGTCTTAACTCGTTACTAGACTATAAAGATGATGTCAGTCCTTCTTAAGGTATGGTCGTCACTCTTTGATCCGGAGAAGGAAAACATGGGGGTAGGGCTGATTTGGGTGCGTCTTCCTAGACTCCCTCTACAATTATGGGCAAAGGAAATATTTAGGTGCATTGGGGAGGACCTGGGTGTATATCTGGAAGATGACAAATCATACCAAGAAACGCGATGCCTAGAAATTGCTAGAATTCTGGTGCACTTGGATACCTGGGAGGGTTTGGTGGAGAGCTACCAGCTTTAGATGGGAGAGATTATCAGGTGGTAGATTCTGGACTATGAGGGAATTCCTTTCCAATGTAGGCAGTTCCATGAGGTCGATAACTTGTACAAAGATTGCCCTCTAATAACAAGGAAACAATCGAAACCCTTGCGATTGTGTGTATCTACGAGCACCCAAACAAGCACGGAGGCGGAATGTTCACGGGCGGTGCTCTCAGGGGAACCTTTTCTAGGTCGGAGTGATACAGCAGCACTGACACTTTAGATGGACTCTGGGACCTCTGAGGCACTAGTCACCAAATTCAGATCAAGGGGAAATGAACCTTTTTCAGGTACTCTTCCTCCCTCTTCCCTTGTTTCTCATGATTATCTGTTATCTGGTGTTGCATCATCTTCTATGTTGGAAATAATACTGAGAGGGGGGGGGTGAATCAGTATTATCACATTAATAAAACTTTTTCGTTTCCATAATCAGATTCATATATGTTACTTCCACAACTTCTTATGATTAAGTTAATTGATCTTCAATGAGTCATTAGAACATTATCAACCATATTATCAGTTAACAGATGCAGTAACATAAAGTAGATCATCACACATAAGGCACACACATGAACACAATGATATAAGGTGGAAAACCAATGCGGGAGAAAACCACCTGCTGCAAGTCATCTCAATATTCTTCTTAATAAGAAAATCCTTTTACAATGTTTGTACTGGTGCAGTCTTATACCAGAACGGGAGCTACAACCCCTTTTGCTCTTGTACTAGCTGATCCATTTACTAGTACGCAGGCTACTACCTGCTACAATGCTCCAAAGATTTCCTTTAGCTCTTGTACTAGCTTAGATACTAGTACGTAGGCGTCGGCCTACAATCTTCTCTCCTCCAAGTACCACTAGACCCAACAACAACATTGAAGCTCATAATCAAACAACCTTCTGAAACACCCAATCCCTAGATCAATACATATACAATGAGAGTCATCAATCAGATCTAGTCCATCAGATCATTAAGAACCTGATCCATCAATTCTGAAGCTAATCATAATCATTCACTCAATCACTGTTGTTATTAGAACATAATACCAGAAACCAGACATCACTTCAAAACCCAGAACACAGCAATGATAAACATGAACAGCTAAATTGATTTCAAGAGAAGTACGCAGCTTCACCCATGTAATTCCTGCGTATAGTACGCACTGTTCTGAACTGTGCACCTACGTACCCACGCACTGTGCCAAATAGACTTCATGCGTACCTCCGCAACTGCAGTGCTTCTGCGCCTGCGTACCGACGCACCCGTAGCGCTTCTGCACCTGCGTACCAGCGCACCTGCAGCGCTCCTGCGCCTGCGTACCAGTGCACTTTTCTTTCACTGTACCTGCGTACCTTCGGCCATAAATGATTTCAAGACTTCAAGTAACCCAGACAGTCAGATCTATAGATCTGACCATGCGCCGAAGAGATCTCAGTCCATCAGTAGATTCGCCTTCTTTAGATCTAGACCAGATCTAGCCCCCATAAGATATTCAACCAAAAACATGCACAAGCCAAATGATCTCCTTTGCTTTATATAGGCAAGCTCCTCCTAAAATCATGGAACAATACCACGAGCCGACACCATAATAACCCAATACCGTCGGCTAAATACCAAGAGTAAAACATAAGAAAACCCCATATGTGAATTTCTTTGCCTTGAAATGTGTGCACTGGGGGTACGCACCTCCTGAACGGCTGGCCTGCATATCTGGACGCAGTCCCTGCACGGTGTACCTGCGGGTACGCACTTTCTGTAAGGTGTACCTGCGTACCCCTTATTTTCTTCAATATTTGATAGCTGATCATCAACCTCTGCTGCTGACTTGAAGTACAGTGATCTATCACCTGAATGGGTTGCCATCAAGGACAACACTTTAGTCATAATGCCAACAATCTCCCCCTTTGGACTTGATGGCAAAGCTTACTAAGAACTTGCCATTTGATTCCTTTGAGCTGTCCTGCATCTATGTATTATGTCACATCTGATATCTCTTCTGTAGATTCATCTGAATGTATATAAGTGAGATGATCTTCTATGAGAGGGTTTCCATCAAGTACAACACATGCATCATAATGCCAATAATCTCCCCCTTTGGACTTGATGGCAACAACACCAAATCACTCTCCCCCTTTGACATCAAGGGCAAAGGGGTATGCTCCCCCTAATAACATTCTCCCCTTGACTATAAACCAGATCTGTTGAAGTCTCTGAATGAGCTCCCCCTTTGTATATGTCATGGTGCTCCAATCTGATAATGGTCTTTCTGAGAACAAGCTGAGATGTCTGCTCTGCTATATAGTGTTGTTCATGCTCAAGCTCCCCCTGACTGTAAGCAAGGTCTGCAAAAAGATGTTCTACAAGAAGAACATGACTCTATATATCATAAGTGACCTTCCTATCACCAAAAGACTCAATACATACATCCATCACCCATCACAATAAGGATCATCCATCCAACCAAGTGGGAATACATCAGAAATATGAAAACCAAATACATTACAACTTCATCCCATGCATAGTGGGGGGACATAGGCCGTTACATGACCTAAAGAGATGACTACAATAGATAGACCATTACAACATGAGTCTTGCTATGACCTTTACATCAAACATCTAAATATCATGACAGACATCATCAACAACACTGTATAATCTGCTCCATAGTATCTGTCAACATCAAGGACTTCTGCATCAACTCATAACCATCCAGATCTACATGAATCAAGAGCCATCAAATGAAAGCATCTGCATCAATCAACATATGTATGAATAATCATCCCTGTATCCATTTGTGCTAAGAAAGGAATCATGCATCATGCACATGTCAACAGCAGCATATGAGTGACTCATCATCATCATGTCTCCAACAATGCAACTTTGAATAATCATCCATGAAATCAGCCAACCTCATCCATATATGTGCCAAGAACAATAAAGACTCCATGCAAGCATCATTAGAGACTCAACCATAAATCTGATCATGTGACCAACTCATAACCATAGCAAGATGAATCATAAGCATCGTCACCAAGGACCATAATGCCAACAATGCATTCAGGACATATGCTCCCCCTGAACTAGTGCCATCTGTTAAATCTGATCATGCATATCCATAAGAAGAATTAGCCAATAAATGCCTTAAGACAGGTACGCACTTCATCTTCTGCTCCCCTGCGTACACCCGCAGATATCCTTCTGTTGCACTGCGTATATACACAGACGATCTTCTATTACAGAGCGTACCCACGCACCTGTTCCATCAGTTGCGCCGCGTACTGCACGCACCTTTTATTTTATCGCACCGCGTAATTTTCTGTAAGTCCGCAGGGTATCCTTTATCACGCCGTGTATTGCATGCACTCTTTGCTTCTATCGCGCCGCGTACTCCTCTGTAAGTCCGCATAGGGACTGTGCCTTTACTTGCGTACATCCGCACCCAGTCTTACGCTCTGTTGCGTACGCCCGCACTTTCACAGTTGATGATCTGCGTACTTCTAATTAGGGCCAAATTAACAGTCCTCCTTTGTGCCACTGACAGTCAGATTCCCAGATCTGATAGATTCATTTCCAGCTTCACTTGCTTACTACCTTCGAAAAAAGAATATACGCGATTGTGCAGTATCCAACTCGCGTATATATGCGACTTGCTTTTATGAAGTTTGCATATGAGATTCAGGAACCTGAAGTTTTGTACTTTCAGCTTCCTCTGATTCTGGTATGTATGTACATTGTGTTGTGCCATCCTTTTCTGACTGTACTTCCTTTTTCCTCCATATCTTCAAGCGTGATGATGACATTTTCTCCTTTTGATATGGTGCCCACACTTTGTTCCTGCATTCCTTAGCTATATGTCCACACTTGTTACATGCATAACATCTTACATGTTTCATATTCCTCCTGTAACAATCAGCAGCTTTGTGACCAAACATATTGCAAGCAAACCAATATCCATAAAAATACCTTGATTGAGATGACTTGTCTGCATAATGGTCTTGAACTCTTCTTCTTCTACATCTAGCTGCAACATGTCCAAGATTATGACATACATAACATTCAACATTATTCATAGGAGGAATAAAGGATTTTCTTTGAGGAATCTCTTTCCTTGGTTGATGATGAGATTGATCTTTCATTTCTTCATTGATCACTTTAGATTTCTCTTTAGAATTCCTTGCCTCACCTTGTGAACTAGATTCACCTTCAACAGATTCATGGAAACCAAGACCAGTCTTTATAGCAGGGGACCTTTGACTACTAAGAATATCATCCAATACTTTAGAGCTATCTTGAAATCGTAAAAGCTTATCCTTTTCTTCTAGTTTACCTTTCAAGATATTTACCTCAACCTGAAGCTGTTCTTCTTTTTCAAGAGATTTCTTTTTCAAAACTTCTTCAGCTTTCCTTCCTTCTTCCATTTGTTCCCTTAGTTTGAGAATCTCCTTTTCTTGTTCTTCATTCAGATCCTGCTGCATTTGACGAACTCGGAAGGCACATTCTAGTTGAGATTTTAAGCTGGTGACTTCGTTTTCTTGTTTTTCAATAGCTTGGAGTAGATCTATATTCTGCTTCTTTGATTCTTCAACATCTCCTTTTAGTGAGAGGATTGTAGCTTCAAGATTTTCATAATAACTGGATCGATCTCTGAGCTCTTTGATTGTTGTGTTCTTTTCAATGACTTCATTTCTTAGAGATGTTGCTTCATCCTGCAACTTTTGATACCTTTCCTTGCATAACTTGAGGGCACCACTCTTTACGTCAAAACGTTTTTCTTGTTCAATAATTTTTTTTGTCAGCCTGTTAAATTCTGCCTCTATTTGACATCTTTCTTTCTCACCCATAAGAGCAAGTTCACTATCACTTTCATCTCTTTCACAAGGAAATATAGCTAGAACATTAGAGGATAACACATTCATACCTGATAATGATTCTGAATCTGATTCTGAATCTGAAGAGCTTCTTATGCCTAATCCCCAATCGATTCTTCCACTATCATAGTTCTTCTGAGATGACTTCTTTTTCTTATGAGCTTTCTTCTTAAGCTTCTTTCCCATTGTTCCACGGATCTCCTTCAAGCGATCAAGCTTCTATCAAAGGACCTGCTCTGATACCAATTGTTGGAAATAATACTGAGAGGGGGGGGGGTGAATCAGTATTATCACATTAATAAAACTTTTTCGTTTCCATAATCAGATTCATATATGTTACTTCAACAACTTCTTATGATTAAGTTACTTGATCTTCAATGAGTCATTAGAACATTATCAACCATATTATCAGTTAACAGATGCAGTAACATAAAGTAGATCATCACACATAAGGCACACACATGAAAACAATGATATAAGGTGGAAACCCAATGCGGGAGAAAACCACCTGCTGCAAGTCATCTCAATCTTCTTCTTAATAAGAAAATCCTTTTACAATGTTTGTACTGGTGCAGTCTTATACCAGTACGGGAGCTACAACCCCTTTTGCTCTTGTACTAGCCGATCCATTTACTAGTACGCAGGCTACTACCTGCTACAATGCTCCAAAGATTTCCTTTAGCTCTTGTACTAGCTTAGATACTAGTACGTAGGCACCGGCCTACAATCTTCTCTCCTCCAAATACCACTGGACCCAACAACAACATTGAAGCTCATAATCAAACAACCTTCTGAAACACCCAATCACTAGATCAATACATATACAATGAGAGTCATCAATCAGAACTAGTCCATCAGATCATTAAGAACCTGATCCATCAATTCTGAAGCTAATCATAATCATTCACTCAATCACTGCTGTTATTAAAACATAATACCAGAAACCAGACATCACTTCAAAACCCAGAACACAGCAATGATAAACATGAACAGCTAAATTGATTTCAAGAGAAGTACGCAGCTTCACCCATGTAATGCCTGCCTACAATACGCACTGTTCTGAACTGTGCACTTGCGTACCCACGCACTGTGCCAAATAGACTTCCTGCGTACCTCCGTAACTACAGTGCTTCTGCGCCTGCGTACCAACGCACCCGCAGCGCTTCTGCACCTGCGTACCGGCGCACCTGCAGTGCTCCTGCGCCTGCGTACCGGCGCACTTTTCTTTCACTGTACCTGCGTACCTTCGGCCATAAATGATTTCAAGACTTCAAGTAACCCAGACAGTCAGATCTATAGATCTGATCATGCGCCGAAGAGATCTCAGTCCATCATTATATTCGCCTTCTTTAGATGTAGACCAGATCTAGCCCCCATAAGATATTCAACCAAAAACATGCAGAAGCCAAATGATCTCCTTTGCTTTATATAGGCAAGATCCTCCTAAAATCATGGAACAATACCATGAGCCGACACCATAATAACCCAATACCGTCGGCTAAATACCAAGAGTAAAACATAAGAAAACCCCATATGTGAATTTCTTTGCCTTGAAATGTGTGCACTGGGGGTACGCACCTCCTGAACGGCTGGCCTGCGTATCTGGACGCGGTCCCTGCACGGTGTACCTGTGGGTACGCACTTTCTGTAAGGTGTACCTGCATACCCCTTATTTTCTTCAATATTTGATAGCTGATCATCAACCTCTGCTGTTGACTTGAAGTACGGTGATCTATCACCTGAATGGGTTGCCATCAAGGACAACACTTTAGCCATAATGCCAACAAAAGAGGTGGAAAATAGAGGTATGGGATGTTTTGATGGAGCAACTCCCTGCAGTGCTCACCAAGTCCAAGGGTTGGTTCGCTCTCATTTTCACTCAGCCAAAATCCTTAAATTGGGTCTTAACTCGTTACTAGACTATAAAGATGATGTCAGTCCTTCTTAAGGTATGGTCGTCACTCTTTGATCTGGAGAAGGAAAACATGGGGGTAGGGTTGATTTGGGTGCGTCTTCCTAGACTCCCTCTACAATTATGGGAAAAGGAAATATTTAGGTGCATTGGGGAGGACCTGGGTGTATATCTGGAAGATGACAAATCATACCAAGAAACGCGATGCCTAGAAATTTCTAGAATTCTGGTGCACTTGGATACCTGGGAGGGTTTGGTGGAGAGCTACCAGCTTTAGATGGGAGAGATTATCAGGTGGTAGATTCTGGACTATGAGGGAATTCCTTTCCAATGTAGGTAGTTCCATGAGGTCGATAACTTGTACAAAGATTGCCCTCTAATAACAAGGAAACAGTCGAAACCCTTGCGATTGTGTGTATCTACGAGCACCCAAACAAGCACGGAGGCGGAATGTTCACGGGCGGTGCTCTCAGGGGAACCTTTTCTGGGTCGGAGTGATACAGCAGCACTGACACTTTAGATGGACTCTGGGACCTCTGAGGCACTAGTCACCAAATTCAGATCAAGGGGAAATGAACCTTTTTTAGGTACTCTTCCTCCCTCTTCCCTTGTTTCTCATGATTATCTGTTATCTGGTGTTGCATCATCTTCAATGATTGGTTTGGGTTTAGGCACTGGGGCTAGTAATCTGTGCTTCATAAATTGTCATGTGGCTTCTGCTCCACCTCCTCCTCTTAGCTCTTGTCTGACCCTTCTTCTAAACCCTCTTCCTATAGTCTCCAAGAAGAGCTTGAATTCTAGTGGTTCTCACCGCTATAACCTGAGATCCTTACCCATTACTAGGGCCCCTTCCTTTGGCATGGATGAAGACCCTCTCCCATCCATACCTTTTAACCCTCCCAGGGGCAGACAATCCCACTTATCGAAAGCCATTAGATGGGTTGGTATTCAAGTGGCATCGGGTATTCAGACTCCTCTTGACTGGGTGCTTAGAGTAAAGGGAAACCCTATTAGGGTTACCCCATGATGTGCCTCTCTTTCAATTGCAGGAGTTTGGCCAGCTCGGATAAAAAACTGACGCTAAAGAGTTTGTTTAGGTTAGAGTGATTGGATGTTTTATTTCTGCAGGAGACTCTGGGTGATGGGGTTTCCATTAACAATGTCCTTCTGAAAATACTCCCGGATTGGGATTTTCATTTTCTGGATGTGAGAGGGAGATTGGGAGGTTGTGCTTTTGGGTTTAACAATAATTCTATAAGTGTGGTAAACATATAAGGAGGTGAGGGTTTCCTGGGAACTCAACTTATCTCTCTGATATCGATCTGCTCCTCAGACTCATTAACATCTATGGACCTTGTCATAACAAGGAGGTTTATTGGGAAAGACTGTTGAACGTCGATTTCATGCAGGTTGAAAACTTGATTATTGGAGGTGACCTAAATTTCTCATTAGGGCTCACTAAATCCTGGGGAAACAGGGCCCAGACTGATCCCTTAATGACTTTCTTTGAAGTACTGATGGAATCTCATGACCTCTTGAACATTGATTCAACAAAGATTATGCTGACTTCGAGGAATAGAAGAACTGGGGAGGATGCTTTGGCCAAAAAGATAAGATTGTTTTTTAATAAAGGCTCCTCTGCTAGCTAGGTTGGACTATATTCGACAATGGGTGTGATCAGGGGGAATAGCTAATCACTCCTAGATTTTTATGGAGATTATGGACTCCAACCATAAACCAAACTCTCCTTTCAAATTCAATGCTACTTGGCTCATGGAATCCAATTTTCACAATTTAGTACTCAAGACTTGGACACATTGTGGAATAGATAATTGTTCCTCCACGGATGAAGTAATTGCATGTAACCTGACCTGATTAAAATAAAAAACCATCAACTGAGCAAGAAAAAAAAAGCAAAAGGATGAGGCCAAGTTACAAAGGATTGAATGGATCCTCAAGAAATTGGAAACCTCAGGGCTTACTAGCTATTCAAACTCTGAATCAAACAAAATCCTAATAAAATTGGAAATGGAAAAGATCAGTCTATTGAGACAGAAAGAGGAGACATGGCGCTTAAAGAGCAGAATGATTTGGCTAAAGGTGGGGGATGAGAACTCAAAATTCTTCCAACAATATGCCATGGGGGAGGAAAACTACTAATACTATCTGGGTTCTACGAGATCAGACTGAGAGGGAGGCCAACACCTTCAATCAATTAGCAGATATGTGAATTAGACATTTCTCTCATATTTTCAAGGTGCATAGGGAAGTCTCCATAGCTGAGATATTCCACATTGCATAGGTCTTTCCTATATTTGTAGAGGCTGAAGAGGCGATGACCTTAAATGAGTGAGTAACTTTAGGGGAAATGGAAGTTGCATTGAAATGCTTCAAAAGAGACAAGAGTCTAGGCCCGGATGGGTGGCCCATGGAATTCTACATTACTTTCCTTGAGTTGATTGTGCCTGATCTCCTTTTGGCCATAGAGGATTGTAAACTTTCTAGCAAGATGAACGAGGGGTATAACTCAACTTTTTTGACCCTTATCCCAAAAGATGATAATGTTCTATCCTTTGATGACTATCAAGCCATTTCCCTCTGTAACTGTATTTACAAAATTATATCCAATATTATTACTATGTGCCTTAAACCATTATTATCCAAGATTATAACCAAGGAACAATTTTCTTTCCTCAGCCACAAATAGATCCATGAAGCCATAGGGACTGCTCAAGAGGGTTTCGACTCAATAAAAAAAAAGAACAAGAATTTTGTTATCCTTAATATTGATCTCTCCAAAGCCTTTGATCATGCAAGTTGGTCATATCTGCAGGTCATCCTTACTCATATCGGCGTCCCTCATTCTTTCATTAACTGGATCATGTGTTGCTTCACTTCTACATCCTATAGCATACTTATCAATGGGGCTACATCGATTTTTTTCCATGTTGAATGAGGTATGACACAGGGATGCCCTCTATCTCCTTTGCTATTTCTGTTGATCATGGAGGATTTAAGTAGATTGTTAATAAATGCTTGTGTAGAAGGGTCTCTGGGAGGGGTTTTGATATCTGATGTGTCATATCTCTCTCATCTATTGTTTGTAGATGATGTACCTATTTTCTTAGATGGTTCTTTCTGTGGTACCTATTGCTTCAATAATATTCTATCACTATTTTGTAAAGCTACGGGTATGGAGCCTAATTTCAAAAAATCCACCATAATTTCAGTGTCTTGCCTCCAAAATGAGGAAATATATGCTTTACAATAATTTGAATTCATCAAAAAAGAGCTAGAGTCTGGTCTCAAATATCTTGGTTTCAGGCTCAATCCAAATGGATACCATATTGTTGACTGGAGTTGGTTCATTGAAAAAATTGAAGGCCACATAAACATTTGGCAGTAGAGATGGCTCTCTAGGGCTGGAAGACTCACCTTGATTAAATCGATGTTGGAGGCTATTCTAGTTTATTGGATCACTCTTTCCTGGATTCCAAAATGTATTCTCAATAGGATTAAACAATTTTTTTGTAGATTCCGACAGGGGAAAAATGTGGGGCAAATTTTTTCTTAGGTATGCTAGGATAAGATTGGGAAACCTAAGAAATGTGGTGTTTGGAGTATAAAGGACCTCCATAATTTTGCAAGGGCACTAGCGACCAAGATGGGTTGGAAAATTATCAAGTTTTAGAGCTTATGAAAGGAGGTGGTCTATTATAAGTACATTCATCCACTATTTGTAATTCACTGGATTCATAGGCTCGACCAATATTTATTAGGTGCATCAATTATTTGGAAGGCCATCTCACAAGCAGTAAGAATCATCAAGGATGGCCTGGTATGGTGTATTAGGAATGACTAGTAGGTTAGATTAGGCACATATTCCTAGTTTGGATGTGGGAATGCACACACTCTCCCTTTGGCTTTGTGACAATTCCTTTCAGTGTCTAGCATCACCCAGATTGCCCACATCACTGATGTCAGACAACCTTCTTGGTCTCCACAGCAATGGCTGGACTCTCGGGACCTTGGCATCCCGGATAGATGGAGAAGGATATGACAATGATTTATAGGAGCTCTAGAGGAAGAAAATATTCAAATATCAACGCAGGATAATGAGATCATCTGGGCCTCAGCAACCCATGGTTGCTATACCCCAAACGACGGATACACTACCATTATGTATGCACAGGATCGGGGGAATACATGCTGGTGGTGGCACCCCCTATGGAAACGAAAAGCTCCACAAAAAATGTGGCTATTCATGTGGTGTATCCTTTCGAGTTAATTTCCCACGGAGGTAAAACTTATGAGACATGATTTTCATGGGTCATCCAAACGTGGGCTACACCTCTGGGCTACTGAATAATTCTTTGCATCCTATCATATGGAATGAGGAACCCGAATCTAGATACCACACAATCCCCATTATAGTGTTGGCCATGCATGCAATTAGGGTGAAGTATAATTATAATTGTGAGGCAAGTGCTTCACCTCCTTCTCTTGTTTAAGGCTTCTTGTTAGACTTCTTGTGAAGACACTTTGTTGTATAGTGCCCATATTTGTGGTAGTGAAAACATTTTATCTTGCTTAGGTCCTTCTTCTTGCCATTATTCTGGCTAGAATATGGCTTTCTTTGGGCCTTCTTTATCTTAGCTTTCTTTCCCTTCCCAACCAAGGAAAAATTATCTTCCTCCTCAAGTTTGGATGTTACTCCATCTCTGGTGTTCCTTCAAAAAACTTTCTGCACCAAATTGGACTAAAGTCTCTCCTAATTTGGTAATTTGTCCCTTCCATTTTTAGAGTCTTGGTAGCTATGCTGATATTTTGGAAGGCCTATGATACGAATTAGATCATTATATTTCTTTTATCCATATTAATTCATTTGGAGTGGAAAAAGTGGAGGAATCATCTCATGGGACCATTTTTACGAGTGGGAACCAGTTTGGTGTAATAAGGTCTGAAACCTTCTTGGAGAATTTTGATGCATCAAATGACATTTTTTGGGGGAAAAACATTATCTCTCTAGTGTAAGACTTTTTCACACTAATTTACATAAATATACATTTCCAATGACACAAGAAGCATGTCAATCAAAGTCTATATGCAAAAGCTATGCCAGTGAGAAGTTGACCTTCCTATTTTCACACTTATAGTTTTGGAGGATGCCACATCAACCCCCTTATTTATGGAAAAGGGCCTTGTGACATGTTTTTTATGTAAAAGAATATAGAAGAGTATATTTTGTAACTCTAGCTAAGATTTGATATAGTCAAAATTAACCATTAGTATCCTATCGGGTTGTATTATAACCGGGCCACTGGGAGGAAGAGGCATTCTATTCATTCGAGAGAATTTTATTCCATAGATGAGAAAAGATAGCCAGGAGAGATAGGAGGTAGAGCACACAGAGAGGATATGTGAACTATAGAAGCCTATGGGCCACAAGTATTATTTCTTTATGCCTACAGCCATATTTCCAAATAGAGAAAGAGACGAAGTGGCCTCACCTTCTAGCTAGGTTTTCTCTCGAAAGGGTTTCCCAAAGAGCATATGTTGTGTCTTTTGCGTGTGAGTTTATTTTTTCATTCTCTACTTTTCTGCATAGTTTATATTAGCATGCATGTACTAGTTACAGTTATATCCATATATCTTATAGTTTAATAAAACTAAAATAGTGTAAAATTTCAGTATTTTAATATAATATTGTTAGACAAACTGTCCAATGGAATATCCATGGTAGTTTACGGATCATTTGGTATTAGAGTAGGTTTCTTTGGGTATTTGTGGATATTTACAAGGGATCTAGGTTGGCAGGGCTGAAAATCGTAAAACCCTAATCATGGTCAACTGATTTGTAAATGAACCTTCTGGTCCTACAAAGGTGAGGTTTTCGCAGCTCGAACAATAAGTTGTGGATATAAACCATAATGTAAACCTCTTCATGGCAGCCCTAAGAAATAATATGGGGATATCTAGAGAAGACTGGGGTTTGAATGAAGAAGACAAATCAGAAGGGGGATTGGGAGATCAAGAAGACATAGAGAACTAGCGGAAGAAAGAACCCGAGAAAGATCAACCTAGTATGAGTTTCATGCATCAATACCTATTCAAAACGGAAGAAAAAATTGATATCAAGCCGTAACATGGTGAGATCGATTCTCTGAAGCTAAACCACTCATTGCAATAATTGGAATTTTATTTCAGCGTCCATCAGATCGATGAACAAAAAAATATATCATTTGCGCGACTGAAATTAGAGGGCCATGCACTGACTTGGTGGGAGAGCCACACAAAAACCCTGAGGTTGGAGGGAGAACCTCTAGTGACTAAGTGAGAGGATTTCAAAACCCTCATTAAGTCACAATCTTACCCCATTGGATACATGGAGGACCAGTGGATCCAGTGGCATTACTTCAGGAAAATGTTGGGCCAAAGCATGCAGGAGTACACCATAAAATTGAGAAAGATGGATATATTGTCGTGTATATCACTAAAGAACCAATATGTACACCTCAAGTATTTGGGGGCTCTACACTTCCATCTGCATGAGCAAGTGACATTGTTCAAGCCCAAATTGGTGGATGAGGCTTGTGCACAGGCATAGTACCTGAATAACATAGGCCTGAAAAGAGTGCAATCAAGTGGATCGAAGCAGAAGGAGTAAAAAGAAGCTTCTAAGGAGGGGAAGAAGAAGCAAAAATGGGGAAGTGTAAAAGGATTACATCCAAAAATCACCAGTGCAAAGATCCTAGCAACCACTGCAACCATTGCAACATCAATGGCCATACAAAGGAGAAGTGTTGTAAGTTGCATCTAGAGATAAACCTGAAGAAAAAGAAGAAAGATAAAAAGAAGATGAATCTCATGGCCACTGATTCGAGAAACAAAGCTGAAAGTAGCTCAGTCGTGGATGAGAAGATTGTTTGTACATCAGTGTAGAAGGTGGTGAATCTAAGTAGCCTTCAACAACAAGAAGAGAATGAAATGACCAAACTCTTCCATATAAAGATACAGGTCAAGAAGGGAAAGACTGATGCTCTGTTTCACTCAGTATCGTAGGAAAATCCCATTGTAGCATAGCTGGTCAAGAAGTTGGGGCTGGAAGTTCGTGACCATCCAAAACCATATCCACTATGATGGGTATATAAGGATATAGAGATGAAGGTAACAAAATAGTGCAAAATTAGATTGGATATCAGTGTTGATTTTATTGATGAAGTAGATCTAGATGTGGTTCCCCTTGATGTATGTGGAGTCGTGTTTGGGAGTCCATACATGTACATGTGAGATGCAATATTCATGAGTAGAGATAACCAGTACTGACTCATCAAGGATGGAAAATTGTTCATCATCAATGCACACAAATGAAATTCGAAAATTTCATTGGTAAGTGTCAACCAAGCCAAGAAATTGATTAGTTCCAGCAAGAAGTATGTTTTATTGTTTTTAAGAGAAATTACGTATGAAGACAAGTCAAGAAGAGGTAAGGCATTCTTGAAGGGGTGTACTAGAAACATAAAAAAAATTTGGAGGAGTTGTGACAAGCATATAAGGATGTGTTCCTAGAGCCTAAAGGGATACCACCTAAGAGAGAAGTGGAGCATGAGATTGAACTATTTCTAGACCCCCCATTGGCAAATATTGGGTTGTACAGGAAGTTTGTTATAGAAGCGAGGTGAAGAAACAAATGCAACAACCACTAGAACAGGGTGTCATTTGACTAAGTACATACCCATGTGGGTCACCCATCATCATTTTTCTTAAGAAGGATGGGACTTGGCAGATGTGTATAGATTATAGGGTGTTGAATAAAATCATCCTTAAGAAGAAGAAGAAGATACATGGAATAGCACCTCCAAGATAGATGGAATATGGACTTGAAGTATGGATATGACCAGGTTCGAGTAAAAGAAGAAGATACATGGAATACCACTTTTAAAACCAAGAAAGGTTTGTATGAGTGGTTAGTTATGCCATTTTTCCTATGTAATGCACTAGCTATGTTTCTAATATTAATGAATGATATATTACACCCTTTTAGAGATTAGTTTGTTATTGTCTATCTAGATGATATACTAGTACATAGTGCTACCTGGGAGGAGCATATTTCACATTTGACGCAGGTGCTAGAAACATTGAAGAAGCACCAACTACTAACAAATCTCAAGAAGTGTGAGTTTACGTAGTAGTCTTTGGTGTATTTGGGGTATGTGATCGGTGGAGGAGTGTTGAAGATATATCCTTCCAAGATGGAGACCATCATGAAATGGTCGGTGCCTACTAATGCTTTTGAGTGTTATAGGGATTTATGATTGCAGACAAAAGTATCTCCCCTATGTTCGGTGTCTAACCTAGAACAACAAAGAAACAAGGAACCCAGTTATTTATTTAATTTAAATAGATAATGGAATGAAGCCTACCTGGGATTTGTCACATGCTTCGCTCCTTCTTTGGTTTGAATGCCCCAATTCCAGCTTTGATTACCAAAATTAGAACCTACATAGTCAAATAACACAAGCCAAGAAAGTACGAGATCTGTGCAGTATCATCTAAATACTCTATTCAATCTATCAACATGGTATTTAAATACATGAAATAAAAACATCACATATAGCAAAATAGAGAATTATTTGCATTAATATAAATGGAAAGAGTTTATAACCATAAATAGGTGTTGATCTTGTAGAATAGCTCCTCCAATGTTGACTTGTCCTTTCCTTGTCATAATGTGAACCTCTAATCACCCTAAATGCATGAAATGAAACCTCTCATCACAAAAACATAAGGGTAAAATCACTCTGCAAAATCGAACCCCTTGCATATGGAAGGTTGTAAATATATAGACGAGTGGGGTAAGTTGGGAGTTCTTATCCAATTATCAACCTATGGTTTTAGATCCACCTTTGATGGAAGGATAGGATCAAAGGATAAGTAATAGAAACTCCAATGTAGGGTAGGATAGGATCCAAATGTTTTATCTAAGTTAAATGATTATAACAAATTATGGAAGCCTTTGGAAGAGGAAACTTCCAGAATTTCTCTCTTTTCCCTAAATTTCTATAACCAATGTAAGTGTAAAGGGGAGCAACCTGTAGGTGATCAATGTAGGCCATAGTGGAGAAACCTATAGGTGAATGTTGTTTAGCAAGAGGCCAAGGTGCATTGGTCCTAAAAGTAGCTGAGATGATGTAGTTCCAGGAAGAAACTCTTTGGAATGAAAGAGAGATGCTTAAGGCTTTGTTCAAGATTATGATAAGGGGGAATAGGATGTTGATTGATCCCATTAGAAGACCTATTGATTGGATGTGACAAAATGGCCTATAACAAATTTCCCCCCTAAAGCGCAACGTTAGAAATGATGACTAAAGTCCTTTACCTTGTGACAAGTTTGGATCAAGAACAACGGGCGAGATTCACCTATTACAATACATTTTCATCATGACATATTTTTTCTTGAGCAAGGCATACCCATACTCAGCACATAAGCTAACATAACATGTATAATGATCAAAAGATGCATCCATAGATGACAACTAGTGGACTCATGACTAGATAAATTTCTATATGATCATGGCCATCATACATTCTGATCTCTATATAACTCATGAAATCGCAGCCCGAATGGATGAAATGAGATATGAGGTATTGTGTCTCCTTCGCACCAGCAACCAACGTATGAGTCTAACCATGTGAATCAATGTGCTAAGGTTCGAACATGGTAGACACCATCTGATTAGTGTCTAATGATGTAAGCCATTAACAGATGTGAGAGAAACCACTGATGATGTTAATGGCTCTCAAAATACTATTACAATTTGTATGGTGTGAATAAATGAGTTGATTTCAAACACCACATAGAGTCTTTCAGTTAAAGGACACTTATGTAAACCCATCGCTAAGAGCAAGGAAACTTTCCATTGATGTATGAAAACACCAAGGTACCAAAGTGTGTTTCTAAGTCAACTTCCTGGATAATGTGTTGTCGACAGGAAGCGACTCATTTCAGGAGGGCCTTGATGTATCTCCCATATCCAACATGAAACAAGTATCATGATTGAGACGAAATGATGCAGATACAGAACTAGATCAGGAAAGGAAAACATGGAATGAAGGCTTAAGAGTATTGTAATGGATATCAACTGAATCAATTCTCTTGAACATACCAGCGACACTGAATGGAGTTGGAAGAATTGGCCCAAAATCAAAATGGAGGCTCTGAAAATGGTATGATAACCAAAAGACAAGAAAATTATCCAACACAACAACCATAGAGATGAAGTGGAAGAGTGCCTTGTTCAAGAGAGTCTCGCTGCCATTAGAAAATGGAATACCCTGTTTTCCCAATTTCCCTGACCATACTCATGGGTACCTCTTTATTTTTTAACGAGCTTGAGGAGGATAACATATGTAAGTTCATTCTTCGGATGAATCCTGCCAAGTATGTTTAAATAAACCTAAGAAGGAGTGGTTCGGTCTTGTCATGTTTGACAAGTCCATTCTTGTTTGATGTTTTAACAATTCCAATGAAGGTAAAACTCGACATCGTTTCCATGTTTAGAGAGTTTGAAAAAGAGGAAAAAAATAGAACTCCAAATGTCCCATTTTGTAAATAGTCTCTCAGGTCTAAAAAGGTAGATAACAATACTCAAGAGAACCTAGTAGCCATGTTTGACTAAGGTATTCCTTTTTCGTAGATAGTCTATCTCAGTTCAGAAAAGGGTTAAACTACTAAGTAGATGTCCTTTCATTTATTCTTATGATTTCGAAAAGACAAGCGCTCGAAAATATTTTCATATTTTCGGACTCTGAACAACGTTGAAAGAGGACTCCAAGGGGTTCCTTTTTCATAGGTTTATAGAGCCCTAAAAAGAGATAAAAGTATACTCCTTGGTCAAAATAACTTATTTAAAGCATGACAAAGACCTATTAGCAATTGTCGACCTTCTCAAAACATCATGTAAAGGATTAAACATACTTGTTTAATACTAAAAATGAAGCATATCTAGGTAAAAATATTAAATATGAATAAAATAATGTGAGAAATGACCATAAAAACTCAAAATGACTATTCATTTTCACCATTTCACATTTACCTTCAACTGTGAGAGTTATTTTTCCCTTGATCTTCTGCATCTGATTATGGCCAATCCGGTGGACCATCTCGAGTACTGTCTCTTCCAAGTAGGAGCTAAAACCCTTCTCTTTATTTAAATGGTCCATTTTTGTGATTTCATGAAAAAATTTTGAGGTTTTGAGGGCCTTGGGGTTCTAAGAACTTGCCCTAGTACAAACACACACCCCCAGAATTGAAACATGCATTGCACCTAGGCATATTATCATTACTAGGAGATGTGAAATTCTCTATCATGCACTACTAAGGTGCGTTGGGTGTAAAATGTTAAGTTGTTTATCAATTTTACCTTAAATTTTGTTAAGTTTTTTTACATGAAAACGAGTCTAATAAATCTCATGTTGATGTTTCGGGTGTTCATTAACACAAAATGTCATTCATTTTGAGAGAAAGAGAACATGAGGAAAAGTATTCAAATGCAGCAAATGATCTTGCTACCATCCAAGCATCGCAAAATTATGGATTGCTAAATTCTTCTGGCTTCCTAGTATGAGGCAATAGATGGAATTGTTGAAATATCTTGTTCATTCATGGGATGTTCAAACACAAGAAATCAATTTTGGGGAACATCTACTTGAGATAAAAGTAGAATATACTTACTTTCTGATAGGTTTATCCAAAAGAGGTGCCCCCATCTCTCTTCTAAGCGGGAGAAGTGGTGGGGAGACAGTGAAGGATTATATCGCCACCTATTGTAGATCTTGAGACCATCCAACTAGGGATGGAAAGATAAACATAAAAGATGTAACCCAATTACCTTTGGGAATGATCCTATTCATTAGCGCGAGTTTGGTATGTATTTTAACACTTCATGTAGCAAGTTTATTGTACATGCAGTATGGGTTGGAGTGTCTAGAGCCAACAATCTTAAACTGGAGTGAGGGAGTCTTGGTCAATATGAAAGAATAGCTGACTAAAGGAAGAGAGGGGGAAGTTAAATAATTTTGGCTATGTTTCAATATTAGTCTCTTTTTCTCTAGAATGGGTGCCACTACTTCAGCCTCAACAGATTATACTCGAGCCTATCGATCCGAGGGCCCCACAAATAAGGAGGTGGATAGACCATATGGCTCGACATGCAGGTCCATCAGTGATAAACTTCTCACCAGCCTTCTTAGGGTGGTTGTGTAGATAGTTCATCATGATTAGCAATTATACTTACATAGGGGTGGATTTCCATGATGATCTTGAGCTCATGTTGCTTGATGGTGAGCAATGGGATGCTTCAGGTGAAATATTTCAACCATTTAAGTCTTTGCAAGTTTTACAATTTTTTTGTGTTTTTTGATGTTTTCAGAGATTAAAGTATTGATGTTATCATGTAGATATTGAATTAGTTCAACCAATATTTTCTTCATATCTCCATCATGTAGAGACATAAACACATGCGGAGGTAGTGGAACTATTATAGGTTGTTGTGGTAGGATGAGATGCGCTAAGGGATCTTGAGGTAGCTAAGATCCTATCAGAGGTAGAGCACCACATGGAGGGATTAACACATGGGATTGATGAGACAAAGGTCAACCATATTCCAATGTGGCTTCTATGACACATTATCAGAGTGCCTAGTCGTATTTGTCAATTACTACGCAAGATAGGTCATGCAGTCTCATTTTATCATGAGCACCATTGCTTTGTCTACTTAGATCTTTGCATATTGTTTTTCATATGGGCGATGTAGCCATATGTGTCTCGGGGCACAAATTTTTGTAAAGAAAAACTTAATATATATACATATTTTCAACGTTTCCTAGTTCATATTATTCTTTCAATATGATGTGATGTCAATTGAATCTTATTTACATTCGTTACAAATGTCTATTTAAAACATAATTAGCTAGCGTATCTGCTAATGTGTTTAGATTTCAAGAAATATTTTCATATCGTATGAAATCAAAATATATTTCTAGAATACATAATCTCAAAGCCATGTGAATGATGGCAAGATTTCTTACAGAATAAACATTAACAAATTATAGTACTACGAGTTGTCAGTTAAGTTTGATGACTAAATGATGGATACCATGTAAACTAACATCAGATAGTAGCTCAACCATTGTGTTATACTCAACTATGTTGTTAGTAGAACGACCAATGCAAATCCCTTGCATACTTAGTAGCTCGCCATTTGGAGCAAAGATAGCCCATGTTGTGAAAGATAGGTTCTGAGTACTACGACTAGCACCATCAACATAACCAATATACGGTTTGAGAGAAGTTGAAATCTACAAACCAAACATAAAATGGATCAACAGAAATTGTGGGAAACTCTGAAAAGACACACTGCAAATACACTCAACACACCTATAGACAATGTGTACATAGTGTACTATGCATGAGATCAAGCATAGTATTTTTTGAGGTACAACCCATTCCAATGCTATGCCAGTGGAAGTCCATCAAAGTCCACTAACTCATAGGCCCCTTTCGCAAGAACTTTCTTGACAATGTATGGACCCAGCCACATGAGTTGGAACTTTCTTCGACCTAACTTATTGACCTCCTGGTCATATAAGAGAACTAGGTTTCCTTCCAAGAAGACCTAAGCCTTCACATTTTTATCCTATTGTGCCTTGATGCATCTTTTATGAGCTTTGTTGGCTAAAGCAGCATCTCACTGAGTTTCATCCAAACGAGTCAGATGTAAAAGATGCTCCTCCTCTACAAAAGTGGAAGGAAGAAGTTAGAAAACTAGTTTTAATGATGGAATTTCACATTTGATGGGAAGGATTGCTTCTAGACCATAGACCAATTGAAAGGGAGTGAATTAGGTAGCATTCCTAACTGAGGTTGTGTATACCCACAAGGCAAAGTAAAGAAGAAATTTCTAGCCTGATTTGTGGACCCCTACCATACATTGAAGCACAATCTTAAGAACTTTGTTAGAAACCTCATCCTATCAATTAGCCTGAGGATAGTAGGGAGTAGAACTTTCAAGTGAAAGTCCCAGCTTAGAAATTAGTTCGATCATCATATGAATCTGGAAATGCTTTTTGTTATCCATAACTATTTCTTGTAGAACACCAAACCTAGAAATAATGTGATTGAAGAAAAAGTGTGCATCCGTTTTGTCCATGTTGTTAAATGTAGGCATCGCCTTAGCCCACTTAATAAAGTAGTCAACAACGACAATGATATAACCATGTCCCCCGGCTGAGTGAAGGTTACATGTCATAAAGTCAACACCCCATTTCGCAAAGGGACCAACAACTACAATTGGATGCAACGGAGCTAGTGGAGCACAAATCTTACAATTGTAGCTCTGGCACGCATAACACTTCTGGATGGAGAGAATACAGTGATGAAAGATAATAGGAAAAAGGTAACCAGCACATAAGATATTCTGTGCGGTGGCGTAACTAGATAGATGCCCTCCACATGCCCCCGAGTGGCATTTATTGAGGAATTTATTTTCCTCCTCAAGGGTGAGGCACCTCTGTAAAATCGTATCAATACCACATCGGTAAAGGGTGTCGTTGATGATAATATAATTTCATAATTGGTATCGAATACATTGTTGCTCAGAGAGAGAGGTAATAGGTCAGAAATTCTGGGTCTAGAGATAGATCATAAAATCCCCATACTAAGGGTTAGATGATGATATTGGAAACAATGATTTGCCAAGGATAGAATCTTCAAATGTAGATTCAAAATAAGGGGAAGGAAGATCACACATTAGCTCAATGAAAACTAGGGATTTCTTTGATTGGACTTGATGAACTCTATATCGAACTCTTGCTGAGTAACGATCAACATAGAGTACTTTCCACCTAGCAATTGATGTGACAATATATATGACATAGGGTTGCAATCTGAAATTACCATATTTTTCCTAAGCAAGATGTAATGGTGAAACCATTGGATGGCTTGAATGACTGCCAAATCCAACTTTTCTATTTGAGTATATTTGATTTTGGCATCATTAAGGTTATGACTCAAATAATAAATGGGATGTTCAGTCCCTATATTTTCTTCTTGAAACAATATCATCGCTATAGTAGAAATGGTAGCAAGGAGATGTAGGAAATAGTTGCGCTAAAAATTAGGGGGTATGAAAGTGATTCCCAAACCAATACATATTTCAAAGCATCAAATACTTTTTGAGCAATGCCGTCCTAATGGAAGGGGACCCCTTTTTTTAGTAAGTGAGTGAATCCTTTGGTTAGCTCAGCATAATTAGGGGTGAACCTCCATAGCAAGCTAGCTTTCCCTTCGAGTCTTTGTAACTGAACAAGAGAAGAAGGTGTAGACAAGTCAATGATTTCCTATACTTTCAGTGGATCAATACGAATTCCTTGTTTTGAAATGAAAAAACCCAGGATTTGACCAGAACCAATGCAGAACACATTTGTGTGGGCTAAGTCAAATACTATAATGTATACAATGGAAGAAAATAGCCCTTAAGTGTATCATGTGATCAACCTAATATTTGGAATGAGCAGGGAGATCATCCAAATAGGGTTGAACGATGTGTTTTATGTCATGAAAAGTAAAATCCATAGCATGCTGAAACATGGCCCCAACATTATTTAAACTGAATGGGATCTTTTGATAAGAAAAAGTAACCTAGGGACAAATAAATGTAGTCTTAGGTTGGTTTGTCATGATAATTTTGATTTGATTATAACCTGAGAATCTATCCATGAACGAATAAATCTCATAGCCACTAGAGTCATCAACAATTTGGTCAATAAATAGAGTTGAATAGTTGTTCTTAGGACAAGCACGATTCACATCCTGATAATCGAAACATACTCAGATCATGCCTTGTTTCTTCATGAGAGAGAAAACATTTAATACCCAATCAATTAAAAGAATGAGATATATGAAACCAGCTCGAAGAAGATTTTTATCTTCAGCCTTAATCCTGACAACCTTCTCTGGATGTACCAAACAGAGGTGCTTCTAGATGGGTTTGGCATCATAATACATTTTAGTCTCATGCACTACTATATTTGGGTCGATACCTGGCATCTATTCATAAGTCTAGGCAAAGGCATCTCGAAACTCATAGATCAGGGCTCTATAGATCTCGATCTCAGATGGAGAACAAGGTGCACCAATGTATAGATTTTCGACAATTCCTAGTTTGATTGAAATATTGAGAGGTATTGTGTCTTCAATATTTGAAAGGTTATTTTCAAAGTTGATCTCATGAATGGAGACATAATTCATAAAAGGCTCGAAAAAATTAGGTAAGTACACATCACTGAGATTATCCTCAATGGAATTTGGTAAGAAGGAATGGTGATCATGTTCGTCCCACGATCTATGATCTGGCATCATGATCTCCATGATGCTCTCGTCAATAGAGAATATGTGAGAAAAAGGATCAAAAGATGTGCCATAATCCAATGATCGATCTACCCAATTTATCAAAGAAAAGGTGTAAGTTGCACAAGTTGAATAGATGGTTTTGTAATCTAGATCAATGGGGATAAGGGACATTCAGTTGCCAAAACTTTGGACATTAGTTTCATCAGGTACAATCCAGGGATCAACCATGATAGTAGAAGATGATATCATGTTGATATAAGCAACCAAAGATGAGAAATCGAAAAGAACAGGAGGAGGGAGTGAAAAGGTTCCCATAAGCAAAGAATCCTTCAACAATCCAACTCCGACATGCTGATAGGAATGTAGAGTTTCCCCTACAAGAGGGACACTTCTAGTAACATGAGAATCAAAGGTGAAAAAGGTGAGATGATCTATGGATACAATATCACCTTTATGAGGAAAGGCGATCGTATAGAAGTAAGTCGAAACGATGACAACCATGGTGTAAACCCACTTATGTTCCAATAGAATATTATAATCGAGAGGTAATCAATAAATTTGACTTCTATGGAAATGATTTTTCCCCTGAGTTCTACTTGAAGGGAATTCAGAATCCCACAAGGTTTGTATGTTCTTCCATCAAATTCTTTCAATGTGGTGGTTGATTGACTCATTTGAGGTGAAACAATCACCTTCCAACAAGACAAGGACATAATGTAGGTTGAGGCTCCCTCCTTCACAATAAAGAGATGATTTTTCTTACCATAGTCAACGACCTAGATTATAAAGGCTAAATGAGCTGGAAGTCGAGGGGTATAGTTTTCATGAGACAAAACCACTAGGTCGGAATCTGATGGATCCACACATCCAATAGCTGATAACAAGGCCTTATTTTGGGTGAGGAAGTTCTGCAACATTTCAAGAGTTGATATAGGTGATGGTGGTTGAGCCAAGTTGTTAGGTCCCTATACTACTAGTGTAACCCCTTATTGTTATTTGTACAACCAACTTGTTATATTGTTGTGCCCATGTAGTCCCCATATTTTTATTATTGTGCCCCATAGGAGCCCACTATTTTTATTATTGTGCCCTTACATTATTATTGTTATGTCGGCTCTAATTATATTATGACCCTTTAGACTCCTATATATAGAAAGCAGGTCTTGTCATTTGTATCATCCAAGAATTGTTCATTTGTGTAATGTAAAGGAGGTTGCCCCTCAAAGAGGCTGAATTCTAAGGCATTGATCTATCTTTTTCTATCTTTTTGTGAGTTGGTTTCCTAACATTTGGTATCAGAGCTTTGGATTCTAGGGTTTCACTGCTCCAAATAGGTTATCATGGAATTTTCACTATAACATTTTTCTGTGACATTTCAGAAGCTAAAAAAAAAAACCATTTGAGAGGAAATCGCGATGAACCTAGGGTCCGAATTGTTGAAAATAACAACAAGAAATGCTAAAAATAGAAGTGCTAAAACTAGAATTTCTATAAATAGTAGATTGGGTACCAGTGTTGGACATAGCAACAATGAATGAAAAATTGATGTGCTAAAAATAGCATTGCTATAAATAGAATTTCAGGATGGATTCCAATTTTAGTCAGTCCCTTGACTTAAATAGAGAAGTAAAATTCAAATTTGATCTTAGAAGCTATTTGTAAAATAATTAATTAATTCACCATGAGTTAATTAGTTGTGGAAAATCAAACATGAAGTCTATGTGAGCACATTCAACAGTTTCTCCATTGATTGAGGAATTTATCCCTTAGTTAAAGAGATAAGGATGAGTTGTAATATTGATTTGTAATTAGTTGGCTCAGTTAACTGAGTCAAGTCCAGTTATATTAGTTCTAACAATTTGTAGAATTAATTGTGAGTTCAGTTAGTTAATGCTTGCATGCATGTAACTGTTTCTCTCCAGATAACTGAATATTCTCTCATAAATAGCTCATGCATGTCAGTTCAGTTGAGACCTAGTTGAGATCAGAGGAAGGGAAAATGTACTATCAGTTGGAGGATTTTTCCTATAAAGGAAACTCATCCATGCAGAAGGAATTATCTCCTTTAGGTTTGTGCAATTATTTCTGAGCCAAGTGAGTAGTGTGAGGTGGGAATTCACACAAGTGGAAGCACTATACCCCAAGAAAAATAGCACAAGGAAGTAAGAGGCTTGGAGGGCAGAGGAGAAGGTTTGTGAGAGGCTTTTGACTGTTTATGAGTAGCAGAGGGATTGCAGAGAGAGCATGATGGCTTATGAGATAATTCTTTTTGTAATCTGGACTATTTTCCACTTGTATGATAATACAGAGATTAAGGTTTTAGGCTGAGGCTTTCCCTAGGATTATTCTTCTCTATTCATGTGTGTTTTCTTTCTCTTCATCAGTTATATGTGTTATTATTGATCTTTCTCAAATTGATTAAGCTTCCGCAAAGTTTGTTGTAAAAGTAGATCTCGTATTTTGCTTTAGTATATTGCATAATCTATTTATCTACATTGGAAATTTCTACATGGTATAAGAGCAAACGTGATCAAGGAAAGAATAGTATACAAGAAGGGAGAACTTCAAATTTTTGTGGTTCTTTAATATATAAATTGAGTTCTTATCACATCTCAATTTCACCAATGGCGTTCAATGGTTTAAGGCTCGAGTATGCCCCTGATGGCAGCTCAAATTATATAGCCTGGAAGGATCGCATGGAAGTAGTATTAGAGGATAATGGTTTCAAGGACTTCATTGGTCAAGAAGGCCCCAAGCCCACAACGGTTAATTCTACTGAATTGGCGGAATGGAAGAAATGTGTGGCTAGAGAAAGGAGAATCCTTCTGGAGGGAGTTTGAAACCACATAGTCTTGAGTCTCCATGGGAAGGAGACACCATTTTTGATGTGGAAAACATTAAAAGATCTATATCAAAATAGCAGCAATTAGAGGAAGTTGGCGCTGATAGACAATCTTTGGAAAATCAAGTGTTAAAAGGTCGACACAATCTCTACATATCTGAACAAGCTCACCACCTACAGGGATGAGCTTGGAAGTGTGGGGATCACGACAGCTGATGATGACATGGTAAGTCTAGCTCTCCTCGATCTTCCTAAGAGCTGGCATAGCTACTAAGACTCGGTTAATGAAAGAGAAAAACTGCTAGATTAGGAATGACTTTGGTCAGATCTGATGCAAGAGGAGATAAGAATAAGCACCAGAGATGGTTCTTCATCCAAGGAGGATGAAGAAAATTGTGCCTTAGTGAGTAGGGTGAAGAAGGGGAAGGAGAAGGATTCTCATTCCAAATCTAGTTCTTCCCATGGTGGGAAGAAGTTTGACAAATCAAAAGTGTGATGCTTTCGCTATCATGAGATGGGTGATTTTGCTACAAATTGTCCACAGAAGAAATCCAAGATGGGATCCAAGGAAGGATCTGAAGGTTAGGCATTGGCCTCACAGTTCGAGTTGGATTTCACCCTCTTCGCATGCATGGTTTCATCCGTGGTAGGATGTGGTTGGTTTCTTGACAGTGGAGTTTCTTTCCACATGACTAATGACAAGAGTTTGTTCAGTACCTTGGAGGAGAAAGATCTTCAGATACTCATAGTGATGGGTAATGATGAAAAGTATAGTGTCTCAGGTGTAGGCGCAGTTGTTTTTTAGAGGGAGCATGGAGGATGCATTACCTTAACCGATGTCAAGTATGTACCAGGATTGAAGAGAAATTTGGCGTCGATTACAATGCTAGAAGACTGAGGCTATGATGTAGTCTTTAGTAAGGGAAAGGTTTTCCTTCAACACATCACGACTAGACAGGTGAAGCAGATCGATTCACAGGTCAGGAACCTATATGCTCTTCAAGTTCAAGATGCATGCAAAGACTTGAGGAGTAAGGAAACTTATGGAGACTTGGTGGTTAAGAGGGAGATTACATTACCTCTCAACATGCAGTGCCAAATGAAGTCTCAGACTATTGTGGAGGAGCCATGATTGGTGAAGTAGCTTCAGGAGGTTGTGGAGTAGACACAACTAGAAAAGATGAGAGGAGGTTGAGTAGAGACATTTACTCATGCAGAGACCTCCAGTAGGGGGAAATTTCGAGCCAGGTTGGTAGAGGGATCACATGCATCCATACCTCCAGGTAGGAGGTCGGGTGATGTGGAGTGTCCCAAGAAGGTTGGAATGGGGGCAGGATCATTGAGGTACCCAACCTCTTTGATTAGACCTTGCTACATGAGTCTTGACGAGGAGTAGCAGGACTAGCTGAGTGGGTAGAGGAAGATGTGGATGGAGTGGCAGAGAGAGCTACAGTGCAGGAGTCCCAAGACTGTGCAGAGCTAGCAGGCTGCAACAATGCGAGATGCACGGTAGTGTTGCACCAGTGCAAGATGGCACGAAGAGGTGTGCAATGGTGCGAGATGCATGGAATGTTGCAATAGCTTAGAGGTCAGGGAGGGAGCACTTTTCTGTGGCAGATGGAGCTTCAGCGTTAGAGGATGTTTCTAGCCGAACAAAGAGGTCAATTGGGAATTTTTTTTGTTTCTAGAGTTTTTGGAGCAATAACACTTGGGAGAAGTGTTGCATGCAGAACATTCCAAAGGTAAAGGATCTAGTTCGAGTTGAACGCCTTTCTTGTTGAGAGAGAGTGTTGAAAATAGCAACAAGAAATGCTAAAATTAGAAGTGCTAAAAATAGCATTGTTATTGTTAACACCCAGGTTGTTCCCTTTGACTCTAAGGGAATACGGCCGGGGTAACCACTAACCAATCTTTGGATTACAGTGCCTAGCCAAACTGTAATCAGAGAGGGCTCTCTCTTTATAATTTGTCTCTGTTCTGTGGAGATTTTAGGCTAGCTATGAAATGAGGGTGTTTAGTTTTATGCTTTGGTTGAGGGATGTCTTTCTGTACTTGAAGTGTGCAATCTGCAGATGAGTTTATTTCATTGGGCAATGGAGTCTGTGGCTACAAGTGTTTAGAAACCTTGAGATGATTTACTGAAATTACAGGGCCATTTAAATGCTTCATATAACAAAGTTAGATTATGATGGTGACATGTGAACAACCAGTGAAAAGCATTTAAGAAATTTCCACTAAGCTGGGGTGTGGGAAAGAAATAGATGCCTCAGGAGCAAACTTGAATTCCTGAGAATATTTATCACAGTGAGAGATATAGCTTGAAAGTGTAGCAATTAAGAATTACACCTTATTTACTCTATCTGGCAGAAAAACATTTATAACAGCTTAGATTGAGTTCAGGGTAATCTGTGATTAAATCCTGGAACTATTCTTTTGCTTTGCCATTAAGTGTAAAACTCACAAACATGAAAGAAAATGAAAGACTAGAAAACATATAACGCAGAGTTTTAAAGAAGACTTATTGTGCTATGAAACATGCAGGAATCCTGTAACATTCAGCCAGCCACCACAGTGCATCAAGGAACACAGAGCTTTGGAAATTCCATCCACCTTTTGTATTATTTCTCTGAGAGTTGTACAGCAACAAAAATATAGAAATGAAATCCACAACAACCCCCTGCAAACTCATGCGAAGGGGACTTTATAGAAATGTTTATACAAAATATCTCAGGCATTGAGTCATCTGAGAGAGAAATATCTTCATTACTTCGTACAGAAAAGTAGAAAAGAAGTTATTACAGCTTTGAATGCAACATAACTGCTCTTTAAGTCTGTCAGAGGATATTTTGACCCTTGGAGGTCACTGAGTCGGTTGGAACGCTTTGCTTTAATCCTGGAAAATGTGCCTTTACGTTTGTTGCGTTGTACCTTCTCAGCCCTGCCACCTGTGACTGTGCTTGCTGTTGTGATGACCTAATAGCCCTGCTGAGTTGGCTCAGCCTTTCATCTTTCCTTTGTATGCTGATCTACCAAACTTTTCCCTGTGTATAATCACTTATAAATTTGCAAAAACTTGACATTACAGGTTCTGGCTTGATAATATTAGCTGTATCAATCTATTTCAGACTTCCTGTGTGGGCAATTGGTGCTTCAAAATTGCCTCTATGGTTTCATCTGCTTCTGTATATTTATAGAAATTTGGAGGCACATCGAACAGATGATTGATTTCGTTCATGATGAAGAACAAGTTTTCCACCCTATTGTAGAGAGTCTGCCCTGATGCTGGCCCTGATTCTGCTGAAGTGCTGGGCTGTTCTGCAACTTGACTTGCAGCAAAGGCATTGACCCTTTTAGCATAATTTTCATGGGTAGGCAGTTTTCCCACACTGCTTAGTATGCTGGGGAGGCCTCTGTTTTGTAATACCTGAAACCTGTCCATGAACCTGTTGATTTCGGTCTGCATATCTTGGCTTCTCCTTTCTAATGTTCCAATCGGGTTTCTTAATGTCAGGACCCTTTTAACCACTGAGATTGTCTCAGTCCTATTAGCAATTCCCATGGTGGTCAGTTGAGAGCTTGTCCTGTGATTTAATATGTTGATCATCCTATTGGCAGCATCAGGCATGTTTCCAAGGCTTGCTCTTGCTCTGTGTATCTCCCTATTTTCCTTTGTAATGAGCGCTGACTGCTCATCTATGGTCTCAATGAAATGCCACTGATCAGTAATGGACTGGCCAATATTGGCCCATAGGACTGTTTTGAGCTCTGCTGTCACCTTATCAAGTGTGAGCTCTTTCTCAAGCTCAGTTATTCTCTTTTTGAGAGCTTTTATATCTCTTTCCTTCTCAGCCACATTCTGTTTGCTCTTATCATACCTTTCATTTACTTTAGCCAAAGACTCTTTGGCTTGATTAAGCTCTAACATTTGAGCTTCTAGGACTTGAATCTCATTTTGAAGCTTCTGCATATCCAGACTATGAGTCTGCTCTGTTGTTGGTGCAACTGTCGATGTAGTTGGTGTTTTTGGTTATGTTTGTTGAGGAGGAGGAGCAGTGATTCGAGCAGTTTCCTCAAGGTTTATTACTTCAGGAGGAGGCTGGGAGGTCTGCCCTTCTTCTCTTTGCTTCAAAGCTGCCTGTAGTGCTGCCTCTGATTCTCCCAGCTTTTCTTGTGTCTGGATAAGCTGCTTGTAGAGAGACACCAGCAAATCTGTGGCTTCTTTATCATGCCTCTGCTGGGCAACCTCATCTGTTTGAGGGTGGATTGTGGCTGGCATTTTTATCTTTTTCTTCAAAGAAGCCATGTCTGCATCCCTTAACTTCAATATCTCCTGGATGCCCTTGATATCTTTGGGATCATGCCCAATCTCAATAATTATATCTTCTATGGACCTAATTCTGTTGTCCTTAGCCTATGATGATGCCCTTTCCAACTCGAGTTGGGCAGCTGTATTATTAAGGCTATTTTCCAGCCTATAATTGTCCAGTGTTTTGTCAGCCAAGGAGGCATAGACCATCTCACCTGTTTGCTTATGCAACTCAATTTTATCCATTGGGTGGATGTCTTTGGCAAGGACCTCAAGATTGGTCCTTATATAATCTGCATGAGTTTGGGGCTATGGTACAGCTGGTAAGAAATGACTCATGATCATCTTGCCCTCACTGACATCAAAAGCAGACATCACTCTTTGCTGGTTGGTGGGAGCCATCTTCAGCAAATGATTATACAGTTGTATTTTTATGGGCTCACTCCTTCTCTTTATGTCTATGAACTATTGTTTGACGCTCAGTTCACCCTCCCTTTGCTGGCTAGAGGAGCTGACTTCTCCTCCCACAGTTCTGTTCTGTTCCTCTTGGAAGGAACTTGTAGATACTTCCCTGCTAGGTGGGCCCATGCCTAGAGACTTCCCTGTTGGCATTTCCTCATCAGAGAAAGGGTTCATTCTCTGTATTTTCTCACCATGACTTTCTGATGTGGTCAAGGGAGTCTCTCTGTCCCTTTTTCTGCTAGTATCCTCCTTTTGTGGAGTTTGGAGGATTGATGCATCAACTGATGTTTCTTGCCTAGGAGGCACTGTATTTTGTGCCTGCTGTTCTGTGGAAATTGGGGCTTCAACTACCCCTTCTTGCTGTGGGGGCTGCTCTTTATTATGCTGCCCTTCTTCTTGCTGCAATTCCTGTTGTTGTTGTTGTTGTTGTACCTGTTGCTGCTGTTGCTGCACCTTCTCATGCGGTGGCTGTTCAGTATCCATCTCTTTTTCCTTGCCCTTGCCAGATATATCTTCAGTGGCTTTGGGTGCTTGCTGATTTGCAGTCGAGGAGGATGCAACTGCTCCCACTTGTGCACCTGGCAGTGAAAACACCTGCGAACAAAGTTCAAGGTCAGCCATCTTTTTAAGATTCTTCACTGCTCTTTGATTCAGCTCTTCTTGTGTAACCGACTCTTCTAGGGTTCCTCTCCTCCATTTTGCTTGGTTAGCATGTTTTTCAATGTGAGGGATTTTTACATGATCATAGCCAGAGAGCCTATATCTGAGCCTTCTCAAAGTGATGAAGTGGTTGGGGTCATAAGGTTTCCAGAGGAAACTAGTTTGAAGGCCAAGGGACTCAAGCATCCTATCTGCTTCTTTCCAACCTTCCTCCCTTTGGTTATAGACAAAGTGGCCCAGTTGGTTCCTGACTTTCAACTGTGCTTTCTTTCCTTTGCCTGAAAAGTGAAGAACATCAACATTGCCGAACTTCCTAAAGTATTCTAGGGCAAATAGCCTCATAGGCACATATCTGGGTAGTCTGTAGGGAGGTAGTTCACACCCATACATCCTAATGACGGTGTGGTGCTGGTAAAAGTACCAGTCCCCAATGCTGTATGATTTGGATAACTGCAGGATCCTTTGCATTTCATCTGTGAGCCTTGGAGGAGGTGAGCCAATCAACATTGACATAGCTGGGTGGATGAACTGATCTATGAACTCACAATAAGTATAAGGAGTTTCACCTCTACAGTGGAAAACAGATGACCAATAGACCACTGATCTTGGATTGCCTTGGGCATCCTCTCTTTTGATTGGAAAAGAGAATTTCTGATGTTGATGATATAAGATCAAGTGGTAAATGTAGGAGGTATACCTGAACACTCTTTCTCTTGCCAGGTTCATTAGTTGCTCATGTATTTTGTCTGCTATATAGGTGGCATAGTCATAGCAGATAGGAGACTTGCCAGGAGCAAACATGAGCATGATTACCAGCACAGTTTGATCAACAAACTCAATGGAGTTGTAGCCCAAAATGGGACTAATCATGTCTGCCATATCTCTGCCCAGTTGGTTGAGGTATACCTGATTGATAGGAGGATACTTCACAGAGTCAGAGCCAATGTATAGCTGGTTTAGTTTGGTGACCTGAGCATCTGTCATTCCGGCTCCTCGATTTATCAGGTCTACAAGTGACAGAGGGACCAGTTTCTTCTCAGTCCTGAAGCAGAGCATATCCTTGATAATTTCTGGGGTGACATAAAACACAGCTGATCCTGAAGGGTCAAGAACTGCCCTCTGAGTGGGGTCATAACTTTCAGCACACAGATGGATCAACTCAGGGAATTGGTTAACTTGAGGGAGCTTGAAAATAGGGAGGAATGAGCCCCATATGCCCAGCACATCTGTTCCAGCCTCATGCTTAGCCTTCAGTTCATTGAGCAGGTGGATGTGGAACTTAGTACCCATCAGCATTTCCTCTGAAATCTGATAGTCCATGTCTGCCAGAGACTGCCATTCCAATTGTCTCTGAGGGGCATTTAATGGAGCAATGTTTAATGTTATTGGAGCCACTCAAGGAAAATTTTAAGGATGGAAAATTTTCTTGAAGTTTAAAACATTGGCGAATCTCACTAATCCCTAATATGCAAATTATAAATGTTTATTGATATATTTGTAAAATTAATCAAATTTATAATTATTTTATATATAGTCTCTATATAATGTGGGCGATTTTTAAGGTAAAATAATTTTATATTCTAAAATTTGGGCGAATCGTCTTTTATAAAATTAGAAATTGGCGAATCTTTTTTGTGGAAAAATCATGGAAAATTAGCCCACTGGGCGAACATTAGCCCCTAAAATTTTCCATGGAGCCACTGGTGGATCCATGACTTCTCCTAGAATTTTGGATAGAGTTGCTATACAGAGCAACACCAAGAGTTTTCTTTGAGGGAGAAATGTGAGTTGTATGGAACAGAGGGTGAGTGAGACAGTTGCAGCAATTGAAATACTGCTTAAAGGACTGACAAAACAGTAGCAGGACTGAGCAAAGTGTTTTATGTGGTGAATTTGGTCAGTTAAGGTTCCTAGTTCACGACTGCGTGAACTAGCTGTGAATTTCAACTCAATTTGTCAAATGCGGCCCTGCAGGAGTTTAATGGCTTCACTGGCTGGATATAAGTGCAGGTCACTGTGTGTTTAACGGTGAAAACAGAGTTTTAAAGTCTGTTAACAGTTTATTTGCGGAATTATGGATAAAACCAAGCTTATGGGATGATTTTGAAGAATACCTGGTGAATTCGTCGGCAAGAGTTGCGAATGCAGGTGCAATGGAGGCTCTAGCGGTCTCGGAATCGACTTTAGCAGGCTGGTGTTGGTTTGGACGTGAGCAGCATGCAGAAAATAGCAGTAGTGTCTTTTGCCAAAAGTGAAAAAAACATGAGATTTTGGCCTAAAAATGGATTTTTGGCAATATTGGCGCATTTTTGGGATGACGTCAGCATGACGTCATCAGGTGGGGTCGGAGTCGGATGACGTCAGCATGACGTCATCGGGTAAGGTGGCGAGATGCTATTGGTCCACGGAGATGATGCGGTGGCAGACACATTGGCACAGGGGCAGACAAAAAGGTTGACGCGATGGCGGGGTGGCAATGACGTGGGGATGACGTTGGATGAGCGGATCGACCGAAACCGGAAATGGTTAGCGGTTTTATATCTCACCGCTATAGCTACGGAGGTGGAATGTGTCAGGTGTACCTCTGATGCATTGTGGGGAAGGCGCGTGGCGGGCGCCTGACGTCACCTTCTGACAGATATCAGAAGGTATCTGTCGGACGTCGGGGCTGCTCCGATTTGAACGAGGGTCGTCGGATCACATGGGTCCGATCCGACGGTTGACGGAAGGGTGATGTGATCGGACAATACGGATGGGGGGGCGGGATTAATTTATTATTTGTTTTGGAGTTTGCACTCGGCGGAAAACATTAGGATATGGTGTTTTACAATGTTTTTCAATGTATTTTGGAAATATAACAACGCGGCCGGATACTTTGGTTAAGCGGCAAAAGGTGGGTTTTTGGGTTATTTCACAATTTGAAAGGGGTTTACGGGTAGGAGGGGTTTTTATAAGGTTTTTTCTTTACAAACGAAGGTTTAATGGGTGGGATGACTTTAAAGAAGGGAGAGGGGTGAGGTTTAGGTTCATCAAAGTGACCAGATGCCAATTTGATCCCTGACAGAGGATTTATTGGCTATAATGCCAAGGGGAGGGATATTTATACAAAATTTGGGGTTTATACAGCATGGTGTTATAATACTAGGGAAAGGGTAATATAGGGGAGTTATATAATATAGTTAGGGTTAATATGGATGAAAGGAGTGGATGAGGGGAGATAACACTAATCTTTTTTTGAAAATAACTTAGCTTAAGGGGTAGAACAAAATGAAAAGAGTTTTAGACAAGAAATGTGGCTTTTAATAGGACTAAGAACCACCATGAAACCATAATTTCTTCCATGAATCTCAACTGATGAGGGAGTGTTAGTAATGAAATGGAAAAAGGGGAAGAAGGGAGGTTAGACATGCTTCTTTGCTTACTGCAACTTGATGAAGAATAATACCTTCTCAATTCGTTGATTTTGCTTTGGTGAACAAAGTTAGCACACATGCAACTTACAAGAAATGGCCTTTCTGCAACCCCAACTGCCTACCCATCTATTTGCCTAGCATTTTTTATTTCTTCTTGGAGGGTGCATTTAGGCTTGCAGACCCTTACTTGCCTTTTCTTTTCTTTGGCTTTTTCTTTTGTTTTTCTATCTACTTCTACCCTTATTTCTTCCAAGGTCCCAGATTAAGCTGTTGGGAGCCTTTCTTCTCTACCTAAACTACTTATCTGCCAAGATTAAACAGTTTGGACAGACTTCCTTCTCTATTCTACAACTGAAAATTGAAAACATGGCATGATCCAGGTTAGACTGTTGGACCATCCATCAAAATTGAGTCCCCATCAAGCTACAAGCATAGATTGTATTCTCTTGGAAATATGTGATCTTTGAATCATCAAAGCAGAGCATATTTGGACCCTTTCATTGCCAATCATGAAATATGAAACCTATTGGTATAGGTAGCTAACAGTGGCTCCACATGGGGATGGTTTTTCATTTGAAAGACCAAGAACAGCAGGTCAGATTGCCTTGCCCCTTGACTACTCTTGCCAATCTTGAAGTTTGATGTTTTGAAATGCCAAAATTGTGTGCTTCTCTTCTTGGTAGACCTCTGATTCTATTCACCTTTTGCTGGCAGTTTTTAAGAAAACTTTGAGAAATTGCATTTTTACATGTTGACAGAAAATAAAATATACATCTGGATATGTACAAGGGAAAACTCAGGCTGCACTTATGGGTGATATTCAAAATAGTGCTTCAGCATCCTGCCATTCACAGGACCTTCATCCAAATCAGTTTCATTAAGACTCTTAAGGAAATAAGTGTTGTTTCCTTGTACTGCTTGGACAGCAAATGGTCCTCTCCAAAGGGAATCAAATTTTCCATGTTTTCCCTTATCCTCTCTTCTTGAATCCCACTTGAGGACTTTCTCACCAATGTTGAAATCTTCTGCCTTAGTTCTCCTATCAAAAGCCTTCTTTAATTTTTCTTGTAGAACTTGAACTTTGCTGAAAACTTGGTCTCTAGTTTGCTGTAAACATATAATTTGATTGATCCTTCTTTTCATATCATTTGGTTCTGCTTGGCTTTCTTGAAGAAGTTTCATAACAGGCACTCCTAGTGATGAAGGGAATTTGGCTTCTAATCCATAAACCAACTCGTATGGGCTGGTCCCAATTAATCTCTTGGTTGTTAGTCTATCTTCCCATAGAGCATTTACAAGCTTCTTATGCCAATTCTTCGTGTTCTCTTCTAGTACTTTCTTTATGATGTTTACCAGGCTTTTGTTTGATGACTCAGCAAGGCCATTACCTTGGGGATAGTATGCAGTAGAATGGCCTAAGGTAATGTGAAATTTGTGGCAGAAATTCACCATTTTCTTGGATCTGAAAGCAGCAGCATTGTCTATTATTATTATATCAGGAGAACCAAATCTAGCCAATATGTTGTTCTCCAAGAACTGAATGATAGTGGAATCATTTGCTTGTCTGCATGGAACAGCTTCAATCCACTTGGTGAAGTAGTTTGTGGCTGTTAGGATCCATCTATGTTGGCCTGAAGATGAGGGGTGAATTTCCCCAATGAAATCCAAGCCCCATTGTTGAAAAGGTATCTCTGTTGCAATAGGCCTCAAGGGAAGTGGCAGCAACTGTCTCTTTCCCTCAAACACTTGACATTTATGACATGAGGTAGTGAATTTCTTGACATCAGAGAACATGGTGGGCCAGTAGTAACCAGCCCTTAGTATTTTATCCACAGTAGACTTCCAGTACAGGTGTCCACCACAGTCACCTGCATGAAATTCCTTTATGATATTGTCAGTTTCATTCTCAACTAGGCAGTTTAGCAATATGCCTTCATGGTTTTTCCACAATAGATTTCCATCCATAACACAGAATTTAGAAGCTTTCATTTTTAAGAACCTACATTTAGTTCTGGACAATCCTGGGGGAGCACACAGGTTTTGCAATACATAACATATATCAGAGTACCAAGGGGATTGTTCAAAGGTTACATTGATCTTTGGAGTCACCAGCTCCGGTTCACTGTCCAGCTGGTTGATGTCTAAGGCTTGGAAATTTTCTTCTGTCATTAATTTGGCCAAGCCTTGCCCTTTTATTAGTTTTGTAGGTTTTATCTCAATATCAAATTCCAAGATGTTGGCAATCCACTTTCCTCTTCTGCCCTCTAAATTTTCTTGGGTGAGAATGTCTTTGACAATAGGACTTGGCACGTATGCTATAACATGGGAATAAAGGATATAAATCCTAAAGTCTTTAATGGCTTTGACCAAAGCATAAGCTTGCTTTTCCATGATTTGATACTTTAAAGGTGCATCTCTAAGAGCTCTGCTAAAGAAAGCAATTGGCTTCTCATTTCCTTGGTCATCTTTTTGCAACAAAACAACAGCAATAGTATGCTGGGACGCAAAGGAGAAAATGATAAATTCTCTGTCAAACTGAGGATTGGTCAACACTGGGGTTTGGGTAAGGGCCAGTTTTATACCTTCAAAGGCTTGATTAGCTTTAACAGTCCATTTGACTTTTGAATCTTTCTTTAGCATGTTATTTAATAATCTGATTAGTTCTACTAAGTTTGGGATAAACCTTCTCAAGAAATTAATTTTTCCCAAAAATCCTTGCAACTCTTTGACATTTCTTGGGTGGGGCATTTGTAGGATAGCCTGTATCCTATCTGGATCAATTCTAATGCCATCTTTAGAAATGATGTGGCCTAATAGTTTACCTTCCTCTAAACCAAACAGGGATTTCTTGGGATTCAAGGAAATTCCATATTTTCTGCATTTTAGGAAGATCTGTCTCAAATGTTTTATATGTTCTTGGTCTGATTTTGAGAAAGGTGTAAGGTAATCTAAGTAAATGACTAAAAAGTCATGAATCTCCTTGGCAAAAGCAATATCCATTGCTCTCTGAAATGTTTCCCCTGCATTTTTCAATCCAAAAGGCATCTTTACATATTTGAAAGTTCCCCATGGGGTTGTGAATGCTGTTTTGGCTTGATCATCAGGGTGCACCAGGATTTGATTGAAGCCTGAAAATCCATCTAGTAATGAGATCCTTGAGGCCCCTACCACTCTTTGGAGAATGTGATCCATCTTGGGTAAGGGATAGTTGTCTTTGAGGGATACTTGGTCCAGATTTCTTAGGTCCACACACAGCCTTATTTCACCAGTTTTCTTTCTTGTAGGGACTAAGTTTGAGATCCAGTCAGAGAATCTTATTGGTGCTATGATGCCTGCCTTAAACATTTTCTGTACTTCTTGTTCCATTGCTGGGAGAAGCATAGGATTGATTCTCCTCAATTTTTGTTTAAAGGGTTTTTGATCAGGCTTGAGAGGGATTGTATGCTGGATAACAGAGGTGTCATAGGACTTTAGGTCCTCATAACTCCATGCAAAAACATCCTGGAACTCTTTAAAGAGGTCAATGTATTTAGGCTTTTTATCAGGAGGTAAAGATGCAGACAATTTAATTATTTTGGGTTTGTTAATTGTACCTATGTTGCATTCTTCAATGGCTGCATTTAAGGGCTGCATTTTTGGTTTTCTGGGAATATCATTTGAATCAAAGATGTCCTCTAGTGGAGTTAGGCCTGTTGGTAGAAAATTGTCTTTCAGCTCTATGATGTCAGTTTCAGCATTGGCCACTTCCTCACAATTGATTGATTGAATTTGCTGAATGCTGTCCTTGTTGAAAATAGTTGGTTTTAGCATTTGCTTTGCTGTTCTAGGTGATATTGGGTGAGTAATATTTTGAAACTGTATTTGTGATGGACTTGCTCTATCAAGTATTTGTGATTGACTTGCTGTATCAGTGTCAATATTTAATCCTGCAAATTCTTGTTGCAGAGTTAAAAAATGGTTTATTTGCTTGTCATCCTCAAAGACTTGCCAATCATTAACATTGTTTGGAATGGAGGGTCTGTGTTTTACCTCAGCTGTAAAACAATGATGGGGCTCAAAAGGTAGCTTGCATGTACTTGCAAATGTGGCTAAACTATGAGCATGCAGATTGTGGGTTTTAGGGATTTTAGTGATTTGGAATTCAGAGAAGAAGTTTAGTACCTCAGCAACAGCAGACCTATAAGTCCTTAGTCTTTTGTCATTGGTGACAAAATTTCCCTTCACTTGTTGGATAACTAAATCTGAATCACCCATGATTGAAACCCTGGCAGCTTGTAAGAACTTTACTAACTTGAGGCCTAGTAAAAGAGCTTCATACTCTGCCATATTATTAGTACATCTGAAGTTTAATCTATAGGCTCTGCCTTCTGCATGACTATTTTCTTTGTTGTGTACCCAAACTCCAGCTCCTGCCCCTAACTTGTTGACCGAGCCATCAAATTCGAGGAACCATAGAATATCTTGTTGTGGAGGAGATTTAACAATCTGTTCATGGGCTGGCAAAGTAAGTTGAAGTTGTGGTTTTTCATCTGGCTTGTATTTTAAGGCAGTCTCATCATTTGATTGGATATTCTTGACAACTAGGGCAGCAGCAGCATCTAGTGTTTGATTGACTGTCATTTCATTGGAGTCTTCCTCCTGTATGAGTATCTTGGTTTCAACCTCACCTTTTGAGGGAGTTGTGCTGCCATTGAAGAGAATGTATGAGTCTATGTCTGAATGGACAGCATATATGGGAAAGTTTTGAGGCTTTTCTTCACTGCTGACCACGTATTTCATGAGTGTTTCTCTGTACAGTCTTTTTGGTTGCCCAAAAACAGAGATGGTGGCATATGACATGTCTAATTGTAGGGAACCTTGGAGTTTAGCTCCCCATGATCTTGATAACAGCATCCCATACTTAGGTGGAATATCAGCAGCTACCACATCCATTAGGATTGTCTTGTTTGGGTATTGAACCAGAGACACACATAAATCTTTTATGAGACCCAGACACTTGACTTGGCTGGAGTCAAAGGAAAACAGGTCCTTGTATGGTCTTGTTATGTCTAGATTCAATCTCTCCATGACTGCTTTTGTCATGAGATTGTGAGAGGCACCTGAGTCAAAAATTGCATTATGTAATATTTTATCATGAATATGTAAGCTCACATAGAAAGGTAACACCCCTGTGACTACCGTTTTTCCATCCACTTCTGGGCCGAACAGTAATTCTGGGGTGTCATCCAGCACATTGCCATCATCTTTGTTGCTAGTGAGTTGAAGGGACTTCTTGATCTGTAGTTTATAGACGTCATGCTTGGCTAGTTCTGAGAGAGGGATTGCTATTTTTAGTTTTCCAATTTCAGTTTCTAGGTCAAAGGGTTTTTCAGATTGGGTCTTGGGGTTATGGATAACAGTCCTTTCCTTGTTCATTAAATCTTCTTCTTGATTTTTATCTTGACTTTGGGACTTGCCTCTTTTACTCATCTCTTGGGGAGTAACATTTAAATTAGGTTGAGAAGGTGAAGTGGCCACAGGCTGCTGTTTTAAGGACAGTGGTTCAGTGATCTCTTCAATAATCACTTCTTCTGCAGGTGAATTTGTTTTGTCATTAGGCTCTATGACTATGACTCTTTCAGGCTGCTGATTATCCTTTATCTTTTCAGGCTGGTTTACATTCACAGTTCTGCTCCTCAGCTTGTATTGTTTATGGACCTCATAAACAGCAGTGTCATAGCCTTGTTTAAAGTCAAAGGATTCACCTGATTTAGTTTGGAACAGTTTGATTTCATCATCCTCATGATCTTCTTGTGTTAAGAAAACTTGACTTTCACCATCTAGACCCATTAAATTAATCTCAGGATCTTCATTGGGCTCTGTTGATGTGGAAGTTTCTGCATAATTTTCTTGGAAAGGGGGTCTTATGTCTTGGTCAGCACTGGCCTTGCCAACATTTGGGTTTTGAGTTCTCCTAAAATTTGGATTCCTAGGAGGGTTGTTTTGTGGTGCTTCCCATGATGATTTTCTCTCAACCGATTCCACTCTGTCACCTAATCTCTTCATTCCAGTGAGTATTGCATCCAGCTTTTGATCAAAGGCAGAGGGTTCCTCTTTGAAAACAGTCCTCTTTTCCAACCTTGCTCTGTTTCTTTTGGCAATCAGGTTAGCTTCCACTGTGACAGCAACCCTTTGGGCTTCTGCAAGGGATTGAGGATCTCTTTCCTTCAACTGATAGGCCATGTCAGGGTCAAAACCATCAGGGAATTTGTACAAAGCTAAATCAGGAGGGGGTCTTAAATTTTGTGGGATTGCGTTATATACATTGTTAAATCTTGCACAATACTCCAAAACGGTCTCTTGGGGACCTCTTTTGATGGTGTCATTTTCCCCAAGTATGTGCAGAGGATCCTTCTTCTTCTCCCATCTGCTAGTAAAGGCTTGATAAAGCTCATCAAGAGTAGTGATGGAATTTGCATTCAGGGATCTAAACCAAGTTCTTACATCCCCAGTTAGGCTTTGAACAAACATCCTCATTCTCACATTGTCATCATCTATTTCATAAGTCTCAAAATGGTCTTGCATCCTCTTAGCATGTTGGACAGCTGTCAGAGGGCCATTGGAGTCAAAATATGAGATTTTGGTTTGGTAATCTTGGGGTAGAGCTGCAGCATTAGCTGGTATCTGCAAGGGTGCATATCTGTTAGCCATATTTACAGGGTTTAGAGGATTAACAGGGGCAGCTGGGATAATAGGAACAATGGGTACCACAGGGGTAATAGGTAAGGGTGAACTTAGAGTGTTGGTCAAAGGGATATGTGCAGTGGATGAAGATGTGAGAGGAGGACTTTGAGATGTGGATGGTGAACTAGGGGAACTAGGGGTAGACCGGAAAAGGACCTTGCATGGAGTAGAGATAAGGCTGGGATGATCTGAATCTGAGGTTAAATCAGCAGGCTGCTCGTGCCTTTGCTACCTCCTAATGTTTCTAGGGATGGTATTTGGATTATCAACAATGATGGGTGGATTAGGGTCAGGATTTGCCCTAGTATGTCGTGGATTTTTCTTGGGAGCCAGCTTTTAACTGTTTTTTTAGGATTTTATAGGAAGTTTTTATATCTGCAAGGACTGGATAAAGATTTTGGAATGGCTATATATTTTCCAAAACTGAGATGAAGACTCACTGAAAAAAGCTCTTCCCTAAAGTTGTCAATGTGATACGAAAACAGTTTTAAAGGCCTCCTGACTAATTTCAGGCTTGATTTGCAGCTTTGAGAGATGTATAGAAATTGGAAAATCCTAAGAAGTCCCCAGTGGAGTCGCCAATTATGTTAACACCCAGGTTGTTCCCTTTGACTCTAAGGGAATACGGCCGGGGTAACCACTAACCAATCTTTGGATTACAGTGCCTAGCCAAACTGTAATCAGAGAGGGCTCTCTCTTTATAATTTGTCTCTGTTCTGTGGAGATTTTAGGCTAGCTATGAAATGAGGGTGTTTAGTTTTATGCTTTGGTTGAGGGATGTCTTTCTGTACTTGAAGTGTGCAATCTGCAGATGAGTTTATTTCATTGGGCAATGGAGTCTGTGGCTACAAGTGTTTAGAAACCTAGAGATGATTTACTGAAATTACAGGGCCATTTAAATGCTTCATATAACAAAGTTAGATTATGATGGTGACAGGTGAACAACCAGTGAAAAGCACTTAAGAAATTTCCACTAAGCTGGGGTGTGGGAAAGGAATAGATGCCTCAGGAGCAAACTTGAATTCCTGAGAATATTTATCACAGTGAGAGATATAGCTTGAAAGTGTAGCAATTAAGAATTACACCTTATTTACTCTATCTGGAAGAAAAACATTTATAACAGCTTAGATTGAGTTTAGGGTAATCTGTGATTAAATCTTGGAACTATTCTTTTGCTTTGCCATTAAGTCTAAAACTCACAACCATGAAAGAAAATGAAAGACTAGAAAACATATAACGCAGAGTTTTAAAGAAGACTTATTGTGCTATGAAACATGCAGGAATCCTGTAACATTCAGCCAGCCACCACAGTGCATCAAGGAACACAGAGCTTTGGAAATTCCATCCACCTTTTGTATTATTTCTCTAAGAGTTGTACAACAACAGAAATATAGAAATGAAATCCACAACAACCCCCTGCAAACTCATGCGAAGGGGACTTTATAGAAATGTTTATACAAAATATCTCAGGCATTGAGTCATCTGAGAGAGAAATATCTTCATTACTTCGTACAGAAAAGTAGAAAAGAAGTTATTACAGCTTTGAATGCAACATAACTGCTCTTTAAGTCTGTCAGAGGATATTTTGACCCTTGGAGGTCACTGAGTCGGTTGGAACGCTTTGCTTTAATCCTGGGAAATGTGCCTTTACGTTTGCTGCGCTGTATCTTCTCGGCCCTGCCACCTGTGACTGTGCTTGCTGCTGTGATGACTGAATAGCCCTGCTGAGTTGGCTCAGCCTTTCACCTTTCCTTTGTATGCTGATCTACCAAACTTTTCCCTGTGTATGATCACTTATAAATTTGCAAAAACTTGACATTACAGGTTCTGGCTTGATAATATTAGTTGTATCAATTTATTCCAGACTTCCTGTGTGGGCAATTGGTGCTTCAAAATTGCCTCTATGGTTTCATCTGCTTCTGTATATTTATAGAAATTTGGAGGCACATCGAACAGATGATTTATTTCGTTCATGATGAAGAACAGGTTTTCCACCCTATTGTAGAGAGTCTGCCCTGATGCTGGCCCTGATTCTGCTGAAGTGCTGGGCTGTTCTGCAACTTGACTTGTAGCAAAGGCATTGACCCTTTTAGCATAATTTTCATGGGTAAGCAGTTTTCCCACACTGCTTAGTATGCTGGGGAGGCCTCTGTTTTGTAATACCTGAAACCTGTCCATGAACCTGTTGATTTCGGTCTGCATATCTTGGCTTCTCCTTTCTAATGTTCCAATCAGGTTTCTTAATGTCAGGACCCTTTTAACCATTGAGATTGTCTCAGTCTTGTTAGCAATTCCCATGGTGGTCAGTTGAGAGCTTGTCCTGTGATTTAATATGTTGATCATCCTATTGGCAGCATCAGGCATGTTGCCAAGGCTTGCTCTTGCTCTGTGTATCTCCCTATTTGCCTTTGTAATGAGCGTTGACTGCTCATCTATGGTCTCAATGAAATGCCACTGATCAGTAATGGACTGGCCAATATTGGCCCATAGGACTGTTTTGAGCTCTCCTGTCACCTTATCAAGTGTGAGCTCTTTCTCAAGCTCAGTTATTCTCTTTTTGAGAGCTTTTATATCTCTTTCCTTCTCAGCCACATTCTGTTTGCTCTTATCATACCTTTCATTTACTTTAGTGTTATAGACAATTTTGTGCCTTACAACATCAGGCATGAATTGTCAATAATCCAAGGGATCGAAAGTTCCCTAAACATGATGTTCCTACCCCTAGAGGAACAAGGTTAGCAAACCAACAGCTCTCAGATCAGTTCTCCACCTGAAAACACTCAAAAACAAGCAATCCTGAAATCAAAGCAGGTGCTCCACTAGGCTTCTGTGCTGAAACTCAACTCCTCCATGGTGTACCTACGTTGCAAAGCAGGTAGGAAAAAGGCCACCTGCGTTGAGCGAGATGGGACAAGTGGCACACTGAGTCATTGCTCCAAAAATGACACTTGGATCAGGGATTTCGCCTTGTGATGAGTCAGAGGCTCTATTTCTCCAAGTGGAAGCAAGGTTCTCCAAGTGGACTCAAGAACTGAAGATCAACTAAAGAGAGAGAGGACACAAGGCAGCTACACATCAGTTGCAAGCTGACTCATCCTTTCTCAATTCATCTATATATTGAGCTCTCTCCTATGAGCTCAGGAGGCTGGAATTTTGTGCAAAGTAATTATATGCTGTTGGTTTCACTATAGAGCTATTGGGTGATTGCTTGAAGGAGGTGAAGAGGAGAAATTCTTTCTGCTGGGAGGTGTTGCTGGATTGGAGCCTTCAATGGTTGTAACACTCTCAGAACCTTTACTTCTTCATTAATAAAAGCTATTGAGGTTCTTCTATATGCTCTTGTTTCAATGATATATTGTGATAATTGTATATTTGATTTACACTAATCCCTGAATCAGTTATGATTGCATGTTGCTTGTAGTTTCCTTCTTTGCTATTTTGCAGGATCTCATTGTAGCTGGGCCAGCAATAGAGCAAGGAGCTGGGAGCAAGCAGCCATAGAGAAGAGTTTGGATTCGACATTAAGCGCAAGGCAATGGTTAGTGCATTCTTTCATTCTCTTTTGCTTTCATAAAGAAGTAAACCTTCAGTAGTTTCCTTTACAGTTGTTGCTGAGGTACTATCACCCTTAGAGTGGGATAGGGTCATCCGAATCGGATACTTTTCCCTACAACAAAATGGCGACTCCGTTGGGGATCGTATCTGTTTGATTGTTTGTAGTATTTCACTATTCATTTCCTGAACAAAAGAGTACCAAATCGAAAAGCTTTTGACTATATCAAAAGCGAAGTAGAGGGCAGCTACTCTAGCTCATTTCTGAGCATGTTCATGATTTGAAGAGCTGATCTACAAGGATCCTTGTAAGCTCTTAGTGATAGCTTTTCACCTTCCTTGTCATCCCTTTGAGTGTGCTTGACTGATTGCTTCTGATTTGAGCAAAAACTGTGCATTTTTGAGAAAATTGTGACCCGGAAACTGAGAAAACGCAACTTTCGTTTTCCAAAGCAGGTAGTACATAGGCTACCTGCTTTGCAACGCAGGTCCTGAAGGGGCTACCTACGCTAAGAGCCAGACTGGCTGAGAAGCACCTGCGTTGGCCCAATTTTGCCTAGTGCAGTTGGGGTTTCCTCCCTTTCTCTTGCCTGTTTTCACTTAGATTTTGCTACAAGTTGTCTTTCTTGTACCTGTTCTGAAACCAACCTTACTTGCCATCATTCCGCCTCTGTTATATAATGAATTTGTATTTGTTCTTTTGTATTTCTTGCATCATTTACAATTTCCCATAACGAAAAGTAAACTAGTCTTGCTTTGGCCTCTTAGATCTGAACCTGTGTTAGGCATTTTGCTGGTCTAAAGAGTTAGCTTGTTTGCTATCCATAGCTGATTAGTCATTTTAATTTCGTCATTATGGTTTGATTTCATGCATTTCCAGTGATTAAACAAGTAAATCTTAAGGTGTCTTTTGATTTTGGACAAGCTTGTTTACTTTCGCTTTAAATCGAAATCAAAGTTATATAGCAACTTTCTTTTTGTAACCCATCAACATTAAGAAAGGGAAAAGAAAATACATGCATTGTGCATTTTGCATTTGAAAAAGTTTGCATGATGATTTAGGAAAAAATTGCATTAGTGTGTGCTCTATGATCTGTGTGAAAAGATTTGCCTTTCTTCTCCTCAGTAGTTAAGATTTTCAAAGTTGAAAGATTGAAAAGATTGCTTCTCATCTTAGACTGCATTCAGGAATTTGTTACATACATCTCGTGGTGATCCTTAAAGGCAAACTGCTAAGCAAGATCAACATTAAAATAAATTCAATTTACATAACAACGCTTTGTAACATAACGCAAACATATAGAGGTCTAGGTAGAGGCGTGTTCCGGCGTCGTTAAACATAGTGACTGTCGATCTCTACGAAGGTGGGTGATTCCTCCTGAGAGTCGGTGGCACTAATACGGACTTGTGCTCCCACGTACCGTCGCGTATATATTGGGAGACCCCTATAGGAAATTATCCTTTATCCTTAGGAAGCTGTGTCGGCCGCCCTACTGATCATGATGTAGTGAACACAGCATTCACGAAGATCGACCACCCGTACCGTAAAACGTATTCTGTGGTTTCGCGAAAGGTTTGGCACATCCTCTGCCTAGAACTCCAGAGAAGTTTCTTTTGGCCTTTTTCAAACTCTATAACTGAAAAAGTCCATCCGAGCATTTGTCACTTCGGGCTCGTTAATACATCGAAGGAGACTAGAGTCATCTTTAGCTTTTTCTCGACTCTTAAAACATGAAAAAGAAAAGTTGTGTCTAAAGCGTCGTTAATAAAATTTATTTTAAGCGGAACATAATCACCTGTTATTCCCACATTGATCTTTCAGTTGAAAAGTATGGAGCCCACCAACCAAGGAAGTAACCTTGGCGGAAGTCCCAATCCCTTCTCCTCTTGGGGAGATGTTGGTGCACCTCATATGGCCACATTGTCACTTCCAGGATTGACAATTGGCCTACCTGTATGGCTCTTTTCAACTAATGTAGTTTAGATTGCCACTAATCCTGAGCAGTCGAATCAACAGTCAGACCAGTCTCGAACTACCCACCAACCTTCCACTACTTACAATTCTTCCTCTGATCCTTCATCTTCACAAGGTAGAGCCGGCAAAGGTCAGCCTCCCATGGAGAAGAAGGAAAAGAAAAAGAAAGAAAAGAAGCAGAAGGGGCCTATGGCAAAGGCGACTGGGGGCAAGCAAAAGACAACTGACAAAAATCCACACACTACACCGACCGGGCCTAAATCGCCATGTGTCATTTGCAAAGGGACCCATTTCCATCGTGATTGTCCTTGTATTCCCCGGATACTAAGGGACTGGTCCCCAAGGTTGCACAATCCGGTAGCATCAACCTCTGGTAGTCATGTTGATTGCAGTCCGTCAACTAGCGAGAGTGAAGGACGAAGAGGGAGACCAAGATCACCCTGTATGTTGTGTGAAGGTGATCATGCCATCCACCGATGTCCATTCTTAGATGAGGCAAAGAGAGTTTTGGAAGATCGTCCGGTTTCACCGTTACGACTTCCTCCTGGATACCAAAAACTCGCGCCTAATCCCTCGATAGTTGAAAATCCAGCTGGCCCGCTCAAATGGTCAGCTGAAGTGTCAGTCATTGAGAATGAACCTACTGAATCCAGACCAGACGAAAGTCTAAAGGTCGAAACGGCAGTTGACCCGGTTCTTCCTTCAGAGGTTTCATCCTCAAATGACACCGTCGTTGAAGATTCATCTTCAAATGACACCCTCACTGAAGAGAATAAGGATGACACCGTGCATATTCTTTTCATCAACACAGACTCTGATGAGCACCAGGGCAATGCGCCCATTCCTTTATCGCAGGAAGGAACATCGTCAGGGTCGTATCCGGCCGTATATTCGGTCCCACCGCCAAGCAACCTAGTTGTATCGTTTGATTGGAATCAACTAGGCAGACCCCGGTTACCAGCCAGTATCCCATTCAGAATCATCGTCCAAATCTACAGAATGGTGATGGCTGGAACTATCATTGATGAAGGGGCATCTGTGAGTATCCTTTCCTCTATTGCTTGGAAAGCGCTGGGTTGCCCAGCGCTTTTACCTGAGATGAGAAATCTATCAGGTTTTGATAAAGGAACCAGTCGCCCGTTAGGGATTCTCCCCAATGTTCCAATTACATTGAAAGGGAAGATAGTTCATATGAACGTCATGGTCGTCCAGGGACCCTTGGTGTATAACTTACTCCTTGGACGAGACTATATATATTGCATGGAGGCGATAGTGTCCTCACTCTTTAGAGTCATGTGTTTTCCACACGAAGGAAGAATGGTCAAGCTCGTAGACCAACTTTCATTCCCAGGATCACGCATCGCAAATAGTCAAATACCATCCCTTAATGGTCTATTCACTCAAGGAATGCCTCCACCCCCGGTTCTACTTCCCGATGAATGCGAGTGATTCGGAAAGAAAGAACTGGGACCCAAGGGGCATGCACCCTGGCCTGCCTTGGGCAGAGGAAACCTTGGGTATAAAGTTAATTTCCGCAGAAGAATGAACTAGTCTGTACCCCGTCAAAAGAGGGTTGTTCTAGGATAAAGTTCTTTTGTTAAAGTTATGTGAGTGATACAAAGTTCGCTCCCTTTGTCTAAAAAAGTAGGCTCTCCTAAGGGAGGAGATCCATTTGTGGTGGCAAGTAGCCACCATCTTTGAAGTCAAGCCTCACCCTTTAAAACATATGTTTTGAAGGATAAGTAGGGGCAGTCCCCAAAGAAAGAGATGAAATTGCTGCAACAAGTAGTCACCATCCTTAGCAACCTAATGATAGACATCGCCGGAAAAAGAGTTTAGTTTGCGGCAGCAAACAAAACCATTTTTCGGATAACAAGTAAGAGGAAGAGCCTTGAAATTATACTTTATACCTGGGGGCATGCGAACCTTTTGGAGTGCAAGCACGGGACGACTATTTATTTTTTAAATTTTTAGGTCCTCCCTTTAAACCTGTAGGTCTAACCCGTTAAACTCGTAGGATTAGCCGTTTCCAGCTTGCATAAAGAAAGGATGTGGGGCAAAAGTTAAAACTTGCCAAATTGGAGTAGCTAATGAGGTATAGCTCCTTAAATAAGAATACCTCACCTGAGGCGTTCCTTGTATTAAGACTGGTATAATTGAGCAAGGTTTGAACGCATTCAAGCTCGTTAAAAAATGAACTGCCCCTTAAAGTTTAGGGGGCATATGCCTCGTCTGCATTATTATGCTGGGGGCATCCATAATCGAGCAGTTTTTGTACAGAGTTCATGCTCGTTAAAAAATAAACATAAATTGTGAGCAATCTTTCCCTACAGTTCAAGCTCATCCAGAAAAAATGAACCGGTAAATAACCTTGAGAAATGTAACCTTTGACTGCCACATTAAAACCCTTGGTCGTGTTCTTGCAGTCTCACCTCCATCCGTTCATTTGGCCAATCGTTCATCTCCATATGTTTGTTTACCCATTTTGAGGAACAGCTGCGAAGAGTGATTTCACTTAGCCATCCTTGTGACACTGCCGTGATTGGAAAATTCCAACCTGTACCTGGAATCTGCTGCTATCCCTGCTTATCACTCGTTCCTCAAAAGACGAGTCTTCTTTGAGCTCTTTTCACTGACTCGTAAAATATGAAAAGTTTGCCGAGTTTTGGCCTTCCAGCTCATTAAAAGGACCGGAAGAGCTATCCCTCCTCTAGATTTTAATCTTTTTGGACCTGAGGGATTATTGCACAAAAAGATCGAGCGCTTGTTTTGTTCGGCTCGTTAAAGAAATCGAAAATTCATCCCTTCTGTATTGTTTTATACTTTTTTGGACTTAAGGGATTAGATGACGAAAAAGGAATTTTGGAGTTGACTTTATGTACCTTTTCAGACTCTCTAAAAATGAAAAGGACCGAGTTATCCTTGTCATTAGACTCGTTAAATTTATTAAATAGCGACAAACTTGTCTTTAGACGAGAACGAGTTTCCCTATCGCTAGGCTCGTTAAAACATAGCGATGGGCTTGCCCGAAGGGCAGGTTATAGAACAAGCATATGTTATCCTCCTCAAGCTTGAAAAAAATAAAGAGGTACTGGTCAGCAATGACTGGGGAAAAATTGGGAGAACCTCACAGCTTTAATGATAGCAAGTCGCTCTTGAACATGACACTTTGTCCTCTGTATCACATCGGGTTGGGTTGTTTCATTCACCGGTCTCATAACCATGGTCCTCGCCACACCATCCACATTTGGGGTAATGCTACCAATCCATCACATCAGTGTCGTTATATGTTCAAGAGATGTTGTTCTGCAAAGAGTCAACCGTGTCCCATCCACTGCCATACATTGTCCTTCATCCATTTCATGACCGCCACCCTGAATCATACATCACAGTTTGTTTTCACCTCATCACAATCACTAGCTCCGTTCTATGTCACTGATGTGGGATTCATTAATGCCCTCCTTTGATGGATCGCTCCTTGTCGACATCAGCTCACTATCCAAGGAGTTGATCTAGGAACACCCCCTTCAGTACTTTGAAGCTTGCATGCCTCAATGGCAAGTTTTTCACTTCCGGCGATAGGTATACATCAATGACCTTCGACCAGAAGATTTTGCATGGTGGTCGACGCCAAGTCCTTTATTCCCACCATGTGAATTGTACTGCCGTACCTTGAGGGTCATCATCCTTATCGGTGATTCCTCTCGCGCTTGTTAACAGTTTACATCATTGACCGGTAATCAAGCGATGTCTTTTCATGTTCGACTTCAAGAAATTCTCACATGGATCGACTTGTACATCGAGTGAAGATCGGAAGAGATTGAAGACCCCGGATCTAGTTTCATCCATCCAGGCTGCGATATATATTCAGGATATAAAGGCATTTGATATGTACATCATTACAGCAGATGATCATCCTTCTCAAAGGATGATAATTTCAGCAGAGAATTATCAGTCTACCATCAGAGGATCGTCTGTTCTATGTACCAAAATGTATTTATAAAGCTGAGCATGGGAATGCCCGCCTCAGCTAGATCATGAAAAAGTATGAAAAATAATGTATTGTATTGTATCTTATTACAGGACACTTCTCAGCAGATTGAATGAACTTCGGATCCTCCTAATAAAGCATTTCACCCGATAAACGACCTCATACTTTAGGGGGCATCTGTTATAGACAATTTTGAGCCTTACAGCATCAGGCATGAATTGTCAATAATCCAAGGGATCGAAAGTTCCCTAAACATGATGTTCCTACCCCTAGAGGAACAAGGTTAGCAAACCAACAGCTCTCAGATCAGTTCTCCACCTGAAAACACTCAAAAACAAGCAATCCTGAAATCAAAGCAGGTGCTCCACTAGGCTTCTGCGCTGAAACTCAACTCCTCCATGGTGTACCTGCGTTGCAAAGTAGGTAGGACAAAGGCCACCTACATTGAGCGAGATGGGACAAGTGGCACACTGAGTCATTGCTCCAAAAATGACACTTGGATCAGGGATTTCGCCTTGTGATGAGTCAGAGGCTCTGTTTCTCCAAGTGGAAGCAAGGTTCTCCAAGTGGACTCAAGAACTGAAGATCAACTGAAGAGAGAGAGGACACAAGGCAGCTACACATCAGTTGCAAGCTGACTCATCCTTTCTCAATTCATCTATATATTGAGCTCTCTCCTATGAGCTCAGGAGGCTGGAATTTTGTGCAAAGTAATTATATGCTGTTGGTTTCACTATAGAGCTATTGGGTGATTGCTTGAAGGAGGTGAAGAGGAGAAATTCTTTCTGCTGGGAGGTGTTGCTGGATTGGAGCCTTCAATGGTTGTAACACTCTCAGAACCTTTACTTCTTCATTAATAAAAGCTATTGAGGTTCTTCTATATGCTCTTGTTTCAATGATATATTGTGATAATTGTATATTTGATTTACACTAATCCCTGAATCAGTTATGATTGCATGTTGCTTGTAGTTTCCTTCTTCGCTATTTTGCAGGATCTCATTGTAGCTGGGCCAGCAATAGAGCAAGGAGCTGGGAGCAAGCAACCATAGAGAAGAGTTTGGATTCGACATTAAGCGCAAGGCAACGGTTAGTGCATTCTTTCATTCTCTTTTTCTTTCATAAAGAAGTAAACCTTCAGTAGTTTCCTTTACAGTTGTTGCTGAGGTACTATCACCCTTAGAGTGGGATAGGGTCATCAGAATCGGATACTTTTCCCTACAACATTTAGCCAAAGATTCTTTGGCTTGATTAAGCTCTAACATTTGAGCTTCCAGGACTTGAATCTCATTTTGAAGCTTCTGCATATCCAGACTATGAGTCTGCTCTGTTGTTGGTGCAGCTGTCGATGTAGTTGGTGCTGTTGGTTCTGTTTGTTGAGGAGGAGGAGCAGTGATTGGAGCAGTTTCCTCAAGGTTTATTACTTCAGGAGGAGGCTGGGAGGTCTGCCCTTCTTCTCTTTGCTTCAAAGCTGCCTGTAGTGCTGCCTCTGATTCTCCCAGCTTTTCTTGTGTCTGGATAAGCTGCTTGTAGAGAGACACCAGCAAATCTGTGGCTTCTTTATCATGCCTCTGCTGGGCAACCTCATCTGTTTGAGGGTGGATTGTGGCTGGCATTTTTATCTTTTTCTTCAAAGCAGCCATGTCTGCATCCCTTAACTTCAATATCTCCTGGATGCCCTTGATATCTTTGGGATCATGCCCAATCTCAATAATTATATCTTCTAAGGACCTAATTCTGTTGTCCTTAGCCTGTGATGATGCCCTTTCCAACTCGAGTTGGGCAGCTGTATTATTAAGGCTATTTTCCAGCCTATAATTGTCCAGTGTTTTGTCAGCCAAGGAGGCATAGACCATCTCACCTGTTTGCTTATGCAACTCAATTTTATCCATTGGGTGGATGTCTTTGGCAAGGACTTATATAATCTGCATGAGTTTGGGGCTGTGCTACAGCTGGTAAGAAATGACTCATGATCATCTTGCCTTCACTGACATCAAAAGCAGACATCAGTCTTTGCTGGTTGGTGGGAGCCATCTTCAGCAAATGATTATACAGTTGTATTTTTATGGGCTCACTCCTTCTCTTTATGTCTATGAACTGCTGTTTGATGCTCAGTTCACCCTCCCTTTGCTGGCTAGAGGAGCTGACTTCTCCTCCCACAGTTCTGTTCTGTTCCTCTTGGAAGGAACTTGCAGATACTTCCCTGCTAGGTGGGCCCATGCCCAGAGACTGCCCTGTTGGCATTTCCTCATCAGAGAAAGGGTTCATTCTCTGTCTTTTCTCACCATGACTTTCTGATGTGGTCAAGGGAGTCTCTCTGTCCCTTTTTCTACTAGTATCCTCCTTTTGTGGAGTTTGGAGGATTGATGCATCAACTGATGTTTCTTGCCTAGGAGGCACTGTATTTTGTGCCTGCTGTTCTGTGGAAATTGGGGCTTCAACTGCCCCTTCTTGCTGTGGGGGCTGCTCTTTATTATGCTGCCCTTCTTCTTGCTGCAATTCCTGTTGTTGTTGTTGTTGTACCTGCTCATGCGGTGGCTGTTCACTATCCATCTCTTTTTCCTTGCCCTTGCCAGATATATCTTCAGTGGCTTTGGGTGCTTGCTGATTTGCAGTCGAGGAGGATGGAACTGCTCCCACTTTTGTGCTTGGCAGTGAAAACACCTGTGAAAAAAGTTCAAGGTCAACCATCTTTTTAAGATTCCTCACTGCTCTTTGATTCAGCTCTTCTTGTGTAACCAACTCTTCTAGGGTTCCTCTCCTCCATTTTGCTTGGTTAGCATGTTTTTCAATGCGAGGGAGTTTTACATGATCATAGCCAGAGAGCCTATATCTGAGCCTTCTCAAAGTGATGAAGTGGTTGGGGTCATAAGGTTTCCAGAGGAAACTAGTTTGAAGGCCAAGGGACTCAAGCATCCTGTCTGCTTCTTTCCAACCTTCCTCCCTTTGGTTATAGACAAAGTGGCCCAGTTGGTTCCTGACTTTCAACTGTGCTTTCTTGCCTTTGCCTGAAAAGTGAAGAACATCAACATTGCCGAACTGCCTGAAGTATTCTAGGGCAAATAGCCTCATAGGCACATATCTGGGTAGTCTGTAGGGAGGCAGTTCACACCCATACATCCTAATGACGGTGTGGTGCTGGTAAAAGTACCAGTCCCCAATGCTGTATGATTTGGATAGCTGCAGGATCCTTTGCATTTCATCTGTGAGCCTTGGAGGAGGTGAGCCCATCAACATTGACATAGCTAGGTGGATGAACTGATCTATGAACTCACAATAAGTATAAGGAGTTTCACCTCTACAGTTGAAAACGGATGACCAATAGACCACTGATCTTGGATTGCCTTGGGCATCCTCTCTTTTGATTGGAAAAGAGAATTTCTGATGTTGATGATATAAGATCAAGTGGTAAATGTAGGAGGTATACCTGAACACTCTCTCTCTTGCCAGGTTCATTAGTTGCTCATGTATTTTGTCTGCTATATAGGTGGTATAGTCATAGCAGATAGGAGACTTGCCAGGAGCAAACATGAGCATGATTACCAGCATAGTTTGATCAACAAACTCAATGGAGTTGTAGCCCAAAATGGGACTAATCATGTCTGCCAGATCTCTGCCCAGTTGGTTGAGGTATACCTGATTGATAGGAGGATACTTCACAGAGTCAGCGCCAATGTATAGCTGGTTTAGTTTGGTGACCTGAGCATCTGTCATTCTGGCTCCTCGATTTATCAGGTCTACAAGTGATAGAGGGACCAGTTTCTTCTCATTCCTGAAGCAGAGCATATCCTTGATAGCATATGGGGTGACATAAAACACAGCTGATCCTGAAGGGTCAAGAACTGCCCTCTGAGTGGGGTCATAACTTTCAGCACACAGATGGATCAACTCAGGGAATTGGTTAACTTGAGGGAGCTTGAAAATAGGGAGGAATGAGCCCCATATGCCCAGCACATCTATTCCAGCCTCATGCTTAGCCTTCAGTTCATTGAGCAGGTGGATGTGGAACTTAGTACTCATCAGCATTTCCTCTGAAATCTGATAGTCCATGTCTGCCAGAGACTGCCATTCCAATTGTCTCTGAGGGGCATTTAATGGAGCAATGTTTAATGCTATTGGAGCCACTAGTGGATGCATGACTTCTCCTAGTATTTTGGATAGAGTTGCTATACAGAGCAACACCAAGAGTTTTCTTTGAGGGAGAAATGTGAGTTGTATGGAACAGAGGGTGAGTGAGACAGTTGCAGCAATTGAAATACTACTTAAAGGACTGACAAAATAGTAGCAGGACTGAGCAAAGTGTTTTCTGTGGTGAATTTGGTCAGTTAAGGTTCCTAGTTCACGACTGCGCGAACTAGCTGTGAATTTCAACTCAATTTGTCAAATGCGGCCCTGCAGGAGTTTAATGGCTTCACTGGCTCGATATAAGTGTAGGTCACTGTGTGTTTAATGGTGAAAACAGATTTTTAAAGTCTGTTAACAATTTATTTGCAGAATTATGGATAAAACCAGGCTTATGGGATGATTTTGAAGAATACCTGGTGAATTCGTCGGCAAGAGTTGCGAATGTAGGTGCAATGGAGGCTCTGGTGGTCTCGGAATCGACTTTAGCAGGCTGGTGTGGGTTTGGATGTGAGCAGCATGCAGAAAATAGCAGTAGTGTCTTTTGCCAAAAGTGAAAAAAACATGAGATTTTGGCCTAAAAATGGATTTTTGGCAATATTGGCACGTTTTTGGGATGATGTCAGCATGACGTCATTGGGTAAGGTGGCGAGCTGCTATTGGTCCACGGAGATGATGCGGTGGCAGACACATTGGCACAGGGGCGGACAAAAAGGTTGACGCGATGGCGGGGTGGCAATGACGTGGGGATGACGTTGGATGAGCGGATCGACCGAAACCGGAAATGGTTAGCGGTTTTATATCGCACCGCTATAGCTGCGGAGGTGGAATGTGTCAGGCGTACCTCCGATGCATTGTGGGGAGGGCGCGTGGCGGGCGCCTGACGTCACCTTCAGACAGATATCGGAAGGTATCTGTCGGACGTCGGGGCCGCTCCGATATGAACGAGGGGCGTCGGATCACATGGGTCCGATTCGACGGTTGATGGAAGGGTGATGTGATCAGAAAATACGAATGGGGGGGCGGGATTAATTTATTATTTGTTTTGGAGTATGCGCCCGGCGGAAAACATTAGGATATGGTGTTTTACAATGTTTTTCAATGTATTTTGGAAATATAACAACGCGGCCGGATACTTTGGTTAAGCGGAAAAAAGGTGGGTTTTTGGGTTATTTCACAATTTGAAAGGGGTTTACGGGTAGGAGGGGTTTTTATAAGGTTTTTTCTTTACAAACGAAGGTTTAATGGGTGGGATAACTTTAAAGAAGGGAGAGGGGTGAGGTTTAGGTTCATCAAAGTGACCAGATGCCAATTTGATCCCTGACAGAGGATTTATTGGCTATAATGCCAAGGGGAGGGATATTTATACAAAATTTGGGGTTTATACACCATGGTGTTATAATACTAGGGAAAGGGTAATATAGGGGAATTATATAATAGAGTTAGGGTTAATATGGATGAATGGAGTGGATGAGGGGAGATAACACTAAGCTTTTTTTGAAAATAACTTAGCTTAAGGAGTAGATCAAAATGAAAAGAGTTTTAGACAAGAAATGTGGCTTTTAATAGGACTAAGAACCACCATGAAACCATAATTTCTTCCATGAATCTCAACTGATGAGGGATTGTTAGTAATGAAATGGAAAAAGGGGAAGAAGGGAGGTTAGACATACTTCTTTGCTTGCTGCAACTTGATGAAGAATAATACCTTCTCAATTCATTGATTTTGCTTTGGTGAACAAAGTTAGCACACATGCAACTTATAAGAAATGGCCTTTCTACAACCCCAACTGCCTACCCATCTATTTGCCTAGCATTTTTTATTTCTTCTTGGAGGGTGCATTTAGGCTTGCAAACCCTTACTTGCCTTTTCTTTTCTTTGGCTTTTTCTTTTGTTTTTCTATCTACTTCTACCCTTATTTCTTCCAAGGTCCCAGATTAAGCTGTTGGGAGCCTTTCTTCTCTACCTAAACTACTTATCTGCCAAGATTAAACAGTTTGGACAGACTTCCTTCTCTATTCTACAACTGAAAATTCAAAGCATGGCATGATCCAGGTTAGACTGTTGGACCATCCATCAAAATTGAGTCCCCATCAAGCTACAAGCATAGATTGTATTCTCTTGGAAATATGTGATCTTTGAATCATCAAAGCAGAGCATATTTGGACCCTTTCATTGCCAATCATGAAATATGAAACCTATTGGTATAGGTAGCTAACAGTTATAAATGCAATCTAGGTACCAGCATTGGACATAGCAACAAGGAATGAAAAATTGAAGTGCTAAAAATAGCATTGCTATAAATAGCATTTCAGGATGGATTCCAATTTTAGTCAGTCCCTTGACTAAAATTGAGAAGTAAAATTCAAATTTGATCTTAGAAACTATTTGTAAAATAATTAATTAATTCACCATGAGTTAATTAGTTATAGAAAATCAAACATGAAGTCTATGTGAGGACATGGAATAGTTTCTCCATTGATTGAGGAATTTATCCCTTAGTTAAAGAGATAAGGATGAGTTGTAATATTGAGTTGTAATTAGTTGGCTCAATTAACTGATTCAAGTCCAATTAGATTAGTTCTAACAATTTGTAGAATTAATTGTGAGTTAAGTTAGTTAATCTTGCATGCATGTAACTGTTTCTCTCCAGATAACTGAATATTCTCTCGTAAATAAATCATGCATGTCAGTTCAGTTAGAGACCCATTTGAGATCAGAGGAAGGGACAATGTACTATCAGTTGGAGGATTTTTCCTATAAAGGAAACTCATCCACGTAGAAGGAATTATCTCCTTTAGATTTGTGCAGTTATTTCTGAGCCAAGTGAGTGGTGTTAGGCGGGAATTCACACAAGTGGAAGAACTGGACCCCAGGAAAAACTGTGCAAGGAAATAGGAGGCTTGGAGGGTAGAGGAGAAGGTTTGTGAGGGACCTTTGACTATCTATGAGAAACAGAGGGATTGCAGAGAGAGCAAGATAGCTTATGAGTTGATTCTTTTTGTAATCCAAACTATTTTCCACCTGAATGTTAATACAAAGACTGGGGTTTTAGGTTGAATCTTTCCTTAGGATTATTCTTTTGTGTACATGTGTGTTTTCTTTCACTTCATCAGTTATATAATTCATCTTGCTCAAATTGATTAAGCTTCCGCAAAGTTTGTTGTAGAAGTAGGTCTTGTATTTTTCTTTTGTATATTGCATAATCTGTTGATCTACAGTGGGAATTTATGCATGGTATCATAGCAAAGGTGATCAAGCAAAGAACAATATACAAGAAGGGAGAAGTTCAAAGTTTGTGGTTCTTGAATATAGAAATCAATTTCTTATCACATCTCAATTTCACCAATGGCTTTCAACAGTTTAAGGCTCGAGTATGCCCTTGATGGCAGCTCGAATTATATAGCCTAGAAGGATCGCATGGAAGCAGTATTAGAGGATAATAGTCTCAAGGACTTCCTTGATCAAGAAGTCCCTAAGGCCACAACAACTAATTCTACTAAATTGGCGGAATGGAAGAAATGTGTGGCTAGAGCAAGGAGAATCCTTCTGGAGGGATTTTGAGACCACATAGTCTCGAGTCTCGATGGGAAGGAGACACTATTTTTGATGTGGAAAACAATGAAAGATCTATATCAGAATAGCAATGATTAGAGGAAGCTGGTGCTGAAAGAAAAGCTTTGGAAAATCAAGTGTGAAAAGCGTGACAGGATCTCTACGATATGAACAAGCTCACCACTTGCAGGGATGAGCTGGGAAGTGTGGGTATCACAACCATTGAGGACGACATGGTGAGTCTAGCTCTCCTCGGTCTTCCTAAGAGCTGGCATAATTACCAAGACTCGGTTAATCGAAGAGAAAAGCTACCAGATTGGGAATGACTTTGGTCAGATCTGATGCAGGAGGGTATAAGAAGAAGTACCAGATATTGTTCTTCATCCAAGGAGGATGAAGAAAATTGCGCCTTAGTGAGTAAGGTGAAGAAGGGCAAGGAGAAGGATTCTCATTCCAAATCTAGTTCTTTCCATGGTGGGAAGAAGTTTGACAAATTGAAAGTGCGATTCTTTCGTTGTCATGAGATGGGCCATCTTTCTACAAATTATCCATTGAAGAAATCCAAGATGGGATGCAAGGAAGGATCTAAAGGTGAGGCATTGGCCTCATAGTTTGAGTTGGATTTCACCCTCTTCGCATGTATGGTTTCATCCATGGTGGGATGTGGTTGGTTTCTTGATAGTGGAGCTTCTTTCCACATGACCAGTGATAAGATTTTGTTTAGTACCTTGGAGGAGAAAGATCTTCAGATACTCATAGCTATTGGTAATGATGAAAAGTATAGTGTCTCAAGTGTATGCATGGTTGTTTTTTAGAGGGAGCATGGAGGTCAAATTACCTCTACTAATTTCAAATATGTATCTGGATTGAAGAGAAATTTGGTGTCAATCACAATGCTGGGAGGCTATGATGTAGTCTTTATTAACGGAAAGGTTTTCGTTCGACACATCACCACTAAACAGGTGAAGTAGATCGCTTCATGGGTCAAGAACCTTAATGCTCTTGAGGTTCAAGATGCATACAAAGCCTTGAGGAGTAAGGAAACTAATGGAGACTTGGTGGTTGAGAGGGAGAGTAGATTACCTCTCAACATGCAGTGCCAGAAGAAGTCTCAGATAATTGTGGAGGAGCCACAATTGGTGAAGCAATTTTAGGAGGTTGTGGAGTAGCCACAACTAGAGAAGCTAAGAGGAGAATCAAGTAGATACATCTACTCATGTAGAGACCTCTAGTAGGGAGAAATTTCAAGCTAGGTGGGTAGAGGGATCACATGCATCCATACCTCCAAGTAGGAGGTGGGGTGATGTGGAGTGACAGTCCCATGAAGGTTGGAATAGGGGAAGGATCATTGAAGTACCCAACCTCTTTGATTATACCTTGCTACGGGAGCCCTGACAAGGAGTAGCAAGACTGGTTGAGTGGGTAGAGACATATGTGGATGGAGCAGCAGAGAGAGCAACATTGCAGGAGACCCAAGACTGTGTAGAGGTAGTAGGTTGCAACAATGCGAGAGGCACAAGAGTGTTGCACCAGTGAATGATGGCACAGAGAGGTGTGCAATGGTGCGAAATGCATGGAATCTTGCAGCAGCTCAGAAGTTAGAGAGGGAGTACTTGTCAGCAGCAGATGGAGCTTCAACATCAGATGATGTTTCTAGCCCAACAGAGAGGTCAGTTCAGAGTTTTTTTGTTTCTAGAGTTGTTGTGGCAATAACACTTGGGAGAAGTGTTGCATGCAGAACATTCCAAAGGTATAGGATCAGGTTCAAGTTGAATGCCTTTCTTGTTGAGAGGGATTGTTGAAAATAGCAATGTGAAATGCTAAAAATAGAAGTGATAAAAATAGCACTGCTATAAATAGCAGTTCGGGTACTAGTGTTGGACATAGCAACAAGGAATGAAAAATGGAAGTGCTAAAAATAACATTGATATAAATAGCATTTTGGGATGGATTCCAATTTTAGTCAGTCCCTGGACTAAAATTGAGAAGTAAAATTCGAATTTGATCTTAGTAGTTGTTTGTAAAATAATTAGTTAATTCACCATGAGTGAATTAGTTGTGGAAAACCAAACATGAAGTCTATGTGAGGACATGCAACAATTTCTCCATTGATTGAGGAATTTATTCCTTAGTTAAAGAGATAAGCATGAGTTGTAATGTTGAGTTGTAATTAGTTGGCTCAGTTAACTGAGTCAAGTCTAGTTTGATTAGTTCTAACAGTTTGTAGAATTAATTATGAGTTTAGTTAGTTAATGCTTCCATGCATCTAACTGTTGCTTTCCAGATAACTTAATATTCTCTCATAAATTACTCATGCATGTCAGTTTGGTCAGAGACCCAGTTGACATTAGAGGAAGGGACAATGTACTATCAGTTGGAGGTTTTTTCATATAAAGGAAACATATCCATGTAGAAGGAATTATCTCCTTCAGGTTTGGGCACTTATTTATGAGCCAAGTGAGCAGTGTAAGGTGGAAATTCACACAAGTGGAAGCACTGGACCCCGGGAAAAACTGCGGAAGGAAATAGGAGGCTTGGAGGGTAGAGGAGAAGGTTTGTGAGAGGTCTTTGACTATCTGTGAGTAGTAGAGGGATTGCAGAGAGAGTAGGATAGCTTATGAGCTGATTCTTTTTGTAATCCAAACTATTTTCCACTTGTATGATAATACAGAGATTGGGGTTTCAAGACGAGGCTTTCCCTAGGATTATTCTTCTGTGTTCATGTGTGTTTGCTTTCTCTTCATTAGTTATATGTGTTCTTATTGATCTTGCTCAAATTGATTAAGCTTCCGTAAAGTTTGTTTTAGAAGTAGATATTGTATTTTGCTTTAGTAGATTGCATAATTTGTTGATCTATAGTGGGAATTTCTACACGAATTTTAGATCTTGTGTCACTATAGTTTAGGATATATGATATGAGGATGTTAGGGTTTTTGCAAGCTCTAGAATTTCATCTAAAACAGGTCATCATGGAATATCCGCTATAACTTTTTCGCTACAAAGTTTCAAAACCTAAACAAAAAACCCATTTGAGAATAAATTGGTAGGAACCTTGGGTCCAAATATTAGATCTTGTGTCACTATATTTGCGGATATATAATTTGAGGAATTTAGGGTTTTTGCAGACTCTCAAATTACATATTAAACATGTGATCTTGGGAAAATCATCATAACTTTCTCTCTGAGCATCAAATTGAAATTTCTTCAGAATTTACAGAAATAAGACAAACTGTGTTTTTTTGGGGTATTATTTTCAGAACCTAAGGTTGAAACAGTGACACATGGTACATCGTACAAGTTCACTCTAATGAATTAGTCTATAATTAGGTCATCGTAGGAGATTGGGAATAAATATTTCTTCAGGAATTCAATTGTGATAAGACTTGTGGAGTTAGAAAGAGGACTCAAAGGGCTATTATAAACCCAAATTTCAGAACTTATAGATCATAAAGTATAGAGTTAGAATGGTTTCAAGATCGAGCTCCTGAAATCAGGAAAAAGCGAGATGAGGAAGTTTGATGGCAAGGATCCGGTAAATTAGATACTATAGATGGAGAAATATTTTGATCTACATGGTGCACCACTGTTACAAAAGGTATGTATTGCATCTAATTATTTATAACCAAATCAATTTTTATGGTATAAAGGGCTTTTTTCTCATAAACCACTTGTCACATGGTCAATTTTCACGGAGGAAATGATATCACATTATGAGGATACAAAGAGAAACACCTTCTTTAGCCAATTGATAAATCTCAAACAAAAGGGTTCAATGGCAGAGCACATTGAGGACTTCCAAAAATTGAATATAGGGGTAAATGATATTCTAGAGAAGAAAATGGTTGATGTCTTCATAGGGACTTTAAAGGATAAAATTCAACACGAGGTTCATCTTTGGGAACCTGATCCATTAGAGAAGGCATTCAAGTTGGCATGAAAAATTGAAAGCGAACTTATGGAAACATGGAATCCCACCACTCATGAATATAATTCTGGAAGTGTTTTTTATCCTAGCCTTCCACAACCTACAAGGTTTACACCACAACAATTGGAAGAAGAAAGAGAAAAATGGCTTTGTTACAATTGCGATCGCAAATACACTAAAGGTCATAAGTGTGCTGAGAAGAAATTATTTTACATAGATTATGAAGAGGAGGAAGAAAAGGATCAAGAAAAATCAAAATAAAAGCATATGCTCTAGGAACCCACCCCAGAGAAAGAAGAAATGAATCCAACCATATCTTGTAAAGCATTGGAAAGAATTACCAGTCCTCAAACTCTCAAGGTAGAAGGACATATCAAGAAGAAAAAGGTTCACGAAGTGAAATATCACATCGAGAAAGAAGAAATGAATCTGACCATATCTTGTAATGCATTGGCTGGAATTATCACTCCTCAAATTACCAATATAGAAGGACATATCAAGAAGAAAAATGTTCAAGAAGTGAAAGATCACATCAAGCGTCAAGAAATGAATCCGACCATAACTTGTAATGCATTGGAAGAAATTACCACTCCTCAAACTATCAAGATAGAAAGACATATCAAGGAGAAAAAGGTAATAGTGTTGATTGATTCAAGAAGTACCCATAATTTTATTCATTATAAGATAGCCAAGGAATTGAATTGCTTCCTATATCCTGCACCAGAGTGTCAAGTGATGGATGTAAGTGGAGGAACCATAAATTGCTCTAGAAAGTGCCATAATATCAAGCTATCCATGGGAGAATATGAATTGAATAGTCCAATCCTTTCCATTCCAATGCGTGGTGCTGATGTTTTACTAGGAGTCAAATGGCTACAATCTTTGGGTACAATAGCTTTTAATTTTCAAGAACTTTGCTTGAAATTTTTTTGGGCAGGAAAGGAAGTTGAATTGAGGAATATCAAAGGGAAACCAGGAAAGATAATCAACTCTAACATCATGATGAAGCTTCTAAATAAAGAACAATGGGGCGTAATTGTTGAGCCTCAAAATGACTCTTTCCCTAGCAACTCTTCTCATTCCTTTTCTTTGTTTTTCCATAAGAAAGATGCATTCTCATCACTAATAACTGGTATATACTATCTTGAGGAGGACATTTAGTGATTTACATGTTATGTTTTTTATGTATTGTTGTTTGAATAATTTTTTTCATGTTAGCTACGGAACGTAGCCTATTTTGCAGCTAACCGGTTGTTCTGCAGCTACCTCCATGCTCTAACAGGTTCTAGGTGTCAAAAGGAGAAACTAGCCACATGGGCAACTTTGAAATCATCATGACATGGACCCTATCCTATTCATTCAACTCGGGTTGACAAAGAAGATGGCATAAGACTACGATCAATGGATAATTCAAACACAAAGAGACCGAGGGTAACAAGACCCTGTTTTGTGGTTAATTAATGTGTTTCACAGTGACAGGAAGCGTTATTTCGAGAAACTGTCTGTACCTACGGACTCCAATAGCCACCTGTACAAACGAATCCAACAGCCACCATGTCTTGGATTTATTTCTCCAGTAGTCCAGGAAGAAATTCCGCATATCTGTCTTCTACATGTTTGGTTGTAGCATGCTTTTCTCCACAAATGGTTATATGATTTTTCTTATAAATACCTATGTAAGGGACTGAGGAAGTTAGTAATAGTTTTAATGTGAAATTGAAGTTCTAGACTCTGTAATTTTTGGGCGTTTTGTGTCACTGTTTTAATATGATAAGACCGCATGTTTTTATGAACATCTGAAGGAGTTTTCTTGGAGTTGATTGAGCAATCATAGCCTAATTAGGTGTAGAGGGCCCCTGCAGTGAATAAGGTTTCATTTTATTTATTTTTCTTCTTCTTGTTAGCTGTAAATTCATCATTTTCTTTGTAAAACAGTGTTTATAATCATTTTCTTACTAACAATGTTTATAATTTAGAGCAGTTTCCATTAGCTTGATTTCTTTTTAGTTCTTATTAGTAGTTTAGAAGATAGAACTCAATAGTGTAATATTGTTTCTTCAATTAAAAATTAACCTTGTTTCAGGATGAGAGTAGGATTGAAGAATGATAAGGACACATTGTTGGATATTTTACTTCATTCACTACTTTGCTAGTTTAAATTCTCAATTAAACTGATCAATGTCATTTACTGTCTTTTCCATTTCATTTTTAGTTTAAAATACTAACTCATGGTATTAATTAATGTTTATGGAAAACCCTTCAAGTTGATAATTCATGTTTAACAAAGTGGTTGAACATTTCATCTATGCAATGAGTTATTTCTACATCTTTGTATTTGCTTTCTCTTAGATTAATGAAGTACAAAATTACTTAAATGTCATCCCAAGGAGACTTTCTCCCAAAATTGAGAGGCAGAGTAACCAAGTATTTCATTTAGTTTTATTTCTGTCATTAGTTAGACATCAATTGCAAATTTCACTTTCAGTTTGAATTCATGATTTCGAAATAATTGTAAAAAAAGAATAGAAACTTTGTTTTCATTTATTTCTTAGCTTTGTTTCCATATCTTTCTTAGCTCTGTTTTCATTTCTTTCTTAGCTCTGTTTTCATTTTTAGATTTTGAGCAGTCTTTAAGAAAGTTAGATTTAGTTTTGATAATTTACATTGTAAATAGTTAGGAATTAAAAGACCAAAAACCCCCAAAACAACATAAAACAGAAAAACAACGAAGTAAGAAGTGTTAGCTAGCACAAATAGTGCACTACACTTCATCAATTTATGATACCTGGATTGATAATTTATGTAGAGAAATTTAGGACACTAAATTTAGAAAAAAATAATTGCAGAATTATGTTCACTAGAGGATCCCACATCAAAATCATGTATTTCTCAATATCTCTAAAATGTTTTGTACAATCATTCCAAGGTATTGAGAATCTGAGAGGCTTCCCACCTATTTTTAATCATGACCATGCTATTCATTTGATTCTAGGAAGTGCTCCTCCAAACATCAAGCCTTACAGATATCCGTATGCCCAAAGGAATGGGAACTCATTCAAAAGTTGCAGAACATCCCAGTTCAAACAGTATTGCGAGAACTTGACAAGGAAGGAAAAATCATATTGGAACCTTAAGCAGTCACAGAACCGAGAAATCGACAACTACGAAATAGATCAATTTCAGAGTATCTCATCAAGTGGAAGAACTTACCAGCTAAAGATTTGACATGGGAGGACAAGAATTTATACAAAAGCATCAACAACTACTCAAGTGTTGAGGACAACACTCCTTGAAGGAGAGGGGCATGTTAGGTCCCTATACTACTAGTGTAACCCCTTATTTTTATTAGTACAACCCCCTTATTATATTGTTGTGCCCATGTAGTCCCCATATCGTTATTATTGTGCCCCATAGAAGCCCACTACTGTTATTATTGTGCCCTTACATTATTATTGTTATGTTGGCTTTGATTATATTATGACCCCTTAGACTCCTATATATAGAAAGGAGGTCTTGTCATTGGTATCATCCATGAATTGTTCATTTGTGTAATGTGAAGGAGGTTGCCCCCTTGAAGAGGCTGAATTCTAAGGCATTGATCTATCTTTTATACCTTTTTGTGAGCTGGTTTCCTAACACAAGTCTTCAACTACGTTATGATTTTGGGTAGCTCTTGAATGAGGGTTTAAAGAAGACTTGTGAATAATTCCCTTTAGATGCTCGATAACCAATTTTGCATGAATCAGAGGTGGAGTAGGATTAGATGAAGGTGATGTTGAACTAGCAGTTTAATCAGTATCCTGACCGTTTGATGGATTCAAATTACCATAGTCCTTGTTCCGAGTGGCCTTCATAACATATAATTTCAACTTCAAGGAGGAAATCATCAAAACCATGTTAGAGGAAGAAGGGTCCTGGGAAACCATATGAGTCTCATGATTGGGAAACGGGTTGATCAAGATAGTGGGAGAAGTGAAATATTTAAGAAACTAATTCACTTTAGTATGGTGTAGACAATCACGTGTAAAGTGATCCTCATAGCAAATCAAGCATGGGTATCGAGGCTTTTATTTCTCATCGGAGGATTGATTTGTTTTTTTTATCCTGTGGTGAGGGATATTTCCTTCTCTTACATTTTCCTTTCTTCTTGCTTCAAGGTTGTCATTGGGACTTGCCTTTAGTAGATGAAATGACATTTGTCTTGAAAGTAGAAGTCGTAGGAGGATGGGATTGAGGGTTTTGAGTAGGTGCAGTAAGAGAAATACAATAAGGTTTACTTGCTAACTACGAACTAGTAGAACCAATCACACCATAAACCACATGATATTCTTTACCAGGTGGAGGAGGAACAATATTCGAAGGTCTCAGAGCGTTTGGTAGCTTATCATAGAGTGTGCCTGATTAGGTATAAAAAAGGTCCAAATATTGTGCATGAGCAATAAATTTCTCTTCAGTAACGACTCCACCTTTAGCCACATATTCTGTTATAGATCTAACATATATTTGGTAAACCATTATGCTAACAATCAATCGATAACATAGGTCTTGAATAACTGACGATAATGTCTCCACTCATGAATGTGATCTGAGATGTGAGTGGAATCTGATTGTTTGAAGTTTGTCAAGATTTTTGTTCTAGTTTTGTATCTGATGGAAAATTAGAAATATGTGAGGAAGGTGGTTGCTAAAATGTTGAAATCATGAAATGAAGCTCTAGGTAATTCAATATACCATTTAGCTATGGTACTTGTAAGTGTTCATTGGAAAAGATGAATTTGAATAGAATCATCATTAAGGGAGCTCGAAGAACACCATAGATGATACGTCATAATGTGCATCGACGGGTCTTCTCCTAGATTCAAATTAAATTTTGGGATTACATTAGGTAATTTAGTGGAAATAGTCAAGCACCATGGCAAACGAGAAATGGGGTAATTAGTGAGCCAAGTTAAGTCTAGAAATTCGAGAGTAGCCACAAAAGGCAACTATTGATTAAAGTCCAGAGGAGGATGGCCTATATATGAAGGAATAACTTGAGAAACAATCACTTGCATCCACGAATAAGGAGGTTTCTAATGATAAGGAACCTGGGTACCAGGATAAGGAAGATTCTGATAAACAGTATAAAAGTGACCTTGTTATCTAGCTCCAGGATGATGATAAAGCTACTATAATGGTTGGGTTTGGATTTGTTGGCCTTGAAAAGGTGCTTGAGGAATACCTTTATATGGTCCATAGTATTGCCCGATGGGGGTTTGTATTGTCCCTTGGTAAGGTGATTTCGATTGGAACTGCACCATACTATGAATAATCTGACATATCAAAACTCGAGAAGGACCTTGTCCAAGTGATTGCGGATGTAAGGTACCTTGTGCTAGGTAAGCAGAACCTAGGAAGTACCAGATACTGATGGAAAATGTTGTCATGCAACGACAACCTGTAAATGTTAGATAACATGTATTTAAGCTTGTTGGGGTGTTGATAGATGGATATGAATTTGAGATGAAGATGATGCATGTTGAGGATTCAACAATCGGTCCCAAAATGAACCAGGTTGAATTGAAAAAGTAGGTTTCCAAACATTGGCATCCATTCCAAGATAAGGAGGACTATAATAAGGCTCATTACCACTTTGAGGCATACCAAAAATAGGTTCCCCTCTGGTAAAGAAGGACAGGATGATGGAGGAAACTATGATACAGATGGAGGGTACCCAACATAAGATGAGTTATCTTGTTGAAGGTATCCTTTTCCAGTGACATAAGGGCCATCCTGTTGCTCAATCCTGGGTGTAGGTGGAGGAAGAGGGGAAGACCATGTGGCACTAGTAAGAGAAGTACTAGATATTCCCGAATAAGATGACATGGGGAAGGTCCAAGGACTAGAAGACGCACCAGAAAAGGTACCAGATAAAGAATTATAACGAGGTGGGACAAATCAACCACCATACAAATGTGTTTATGGTGATTTCACAAACATAAGTGATGAAGAATCATTCAATTTCTCAACCATAGTGGCCGACACAAGATGAGAGATCAGATCAGTTGTTGTCATGGTTAACAATCCCAATGAATATTGTTGCAAGAGATTTTTTGGTAAGTCCAAATAATCAGGCAAAGGAGTTTGTGTTGGAGTCTGAAGGGGTGGAAAAGGATCAATATGATAAAAATGGAGTCTTTCCCAATGAACAAGAGTATAAGGACGAGGCTCTTCCTATGGGATCTCTTCAATACTCACATGTCTGTGTGGAAGAGGTTCATCATTGGGTCCAAGATATATAGGTTCTGTCTTAGGCAAAGGAAGGGAAGAGGAAGGTCCTGAAGTAACAAGTGAAGATCATTGAAGCTCCTTAGGTTCAACAACCTTAGGAATCAAAGTGTCTGACTCAGGAAGGTCAGGTTCAACAACCTTAGGAATCAAAGTGTCTGACTCAGGAAGGTCAAGTTCAACATCCTCAGGTAGCAAGGTTTTAGGGATGTTGGTTGATAAAAGGTGCCTTTTAAAACTCCTAATTATCCCACTTTAATTATCAACCTGGGCAAGTCCTCTTATTTTAACAGTGCACACAGTATGTGGCTGCTATTAATTTAGAGAGTAATATTTCCTAAATTGCAGTATAGATCTTTAAATACAAGAGTAAATGGATGCATCTAATAAACTCCAATTGCAATCATTAAAGGAAATATAACATCTAAAATTCAAGACTCGATCTTCTACCGAAATTGTAATCAATCTTTACTCAAGCAATTCAGCTAGAAATGGCATCAGCTGAGAGTACAATAGTAATAACTCATCTCTTCTTAACTGATTTAATCTAAATCAAACTCAGCCTCTAGTAAATAATCCAAACAGCAATGATATCAATCTGAGAGTCCAATAGTGATAATTAAACTCTTTACAGTTGATTAAAGTGAATCCCTATGTAAGTAACTCAATCTGAAATGAAGGTGAACTGATTCAAACAGAAATGTTGTAAATAATATAAAGTAGAGATATTATGTCAACACAGCAAAACAATAAATAGCGAAGGAGATAAAATCACAGAAAGTAAGAAAACTATCAAACCATCACACTTGCGAGAATTAGAAATGTATGGCACAAAGAAAGCAGTTAAATCCACTAGAGGTCGGGCCCTTAGCCGCCAGCGAAAACTGCTAAGTTACTTTGAATAATGTGAGGGAATAGCAACTTCAATTATGTATTAATCATCGAATGTAAGTAGCATTACAATATAACCTTGTTCTCTCAACAGCAAGAATCTGTAATTAAAATTACAATTCCAATAATAACAGAGATTCCCCCCTTTCTTTTTACAATCGTCACCTTTTATAATCAAAAAGGGTAAAAGATAAATGGTAAATGCGATCCCTCAAGATCTCCCAATCCTGAGGGATTCACAACCGATTTATAACTTCAGACATTCTTTCCTTTCTCACGCTGATCCACCTGATTTTCCTCTAGCCTTGTCTGCAACCGCCACGTTTCTTCCTTTTCTTGTTGGTTTTTGCTGTTCCTTAGTTAGGGAACATCAATTGTCCCTTTTGTTGTTTTCCTGCATAAAGAAGGGTAACAGTTAGTTAAATTGTAACTGCAGATAATTCCTTCATTTCTTACCATAATTCCTCAATATATTAATGCATTAAGATATAGAAAAGATAAGAACAAGGAAGAGGGTGATGAGATTAATAGTAACTACATACCCATTTTGTGACTCAACATACTCCCCTGCTTACCCTGTTTCATGTCCTCGTGAAAAGAAACTAATTCGTATGCAGAGCAGTTAAAGAGTAGGCTAGAGAAGGAACGTCGTAAAGTGGTTTCAAACCATGATTTTGGGCCAAGAGCTCAAAGATGGGCCCTGTTTGTCCTTCAAGAAATTCATATATAGCTCGATAACCTTCAGCAAGATACCAAATGATGGGGCTATGGAATCGAAATCCTAACCAATAAGGCGTGGTGTTCGACGCCAAGTCCTTTATTCACACCACGTGAATTGTACTACAATACCTTGAGGGTCATTATCATTATCGGTGATTCCTCTCGCGCTTGTTAACAGCTTATATCATTGGTTGGTAATCAAGCAATGTCTTTCCATGTTCGACTTCAGAACATCTCTCACATGGATAGACTTGTACTTCGAGTGAAGATCGAACGAGATTGAAGACCCCGGATCTAGTTTCATCCGTCCAGGCTACGATATATATTCAGGAAAATAAAGACATCAAATGTACATCATTGCTGCACAGATAATCATCCAATCAAAGGGATGATGGCTCTATCAGAATCATCAGTCTACACTCAGACGATTGTCTGTCCTATGTACATGAAAATGAATTTATAAAGTTGAGCATGGTAATTCCCACCTCAGCTAGATCATGAAAATATTATGAAGATAATGTATTGTATTGTATCTTATTACAGGTCTCCTCCCAGCTTGAAAGAACTTCAGATCCTCATAATAAAGCATTTCACTCGACATCAAAAGATTAACGACCTCATGCTTTAGGGGGCAACTGTTATAGACATTTTTGGGCACTATAACCCCAAGCATGAAATGTCCAGAAACCAAGGGTTCCTAAGTCCCTAAAAGTGTTGTTCTAACCCCTAAAGGAACAAGGTCAATAGATTACAGCTTCTCCCAGAAGTTCTCCATGAAAGCTTGCTCAGAATTGGTCAAAACAGGATCATTTCAGCTGCTCCACAAGCCAAGTGCGTTGCATCTCACCTAAATACACTGTGTGGGTGCGTTTCATTTCAAAAAGCCCTTCTATGGGGTGCGATGGGCGAGAAATGACAAATGGCAGTGTCATTCCGCGAGGTGGAGAGGCAATGGAAGCTTCCAGAAATTTCTCCTGTGACACTTTCCTCTCTGAATTCGACCAACGATGAGTAAGAGATCATCAATCTCGAAGTGGAAGCAAGAACTATCAGAGGGAAGACACTAATAAAATCATAAGCTAACTCATCTCCCTTACAGATATATATATATATGGATCCCTCATCCCAGAGATCGAGAGGCTGGAATTTTGTATATTGTAAGGAATTGTTGTTGGTTTCTTGAGACAAACATCAGATTGTTGGGTGATCTAAGCTTTGTATGAGGTGAAGAGGGGCTTCTTTGCTGAGAGGTTGATGCTGGGTCAGAACAATTGGTTGTAACTCTTCTTGGCTTTTTCTTGTTTATCAATAAAAGCTATTCAAGTTTTCCTCCATACTTTTGTGTCATTCATGTTTGCTGCATTTGTATGGTCAATTTACATATGATCCTAGATTGTTTATGATTATAGATCCATGTCTTTGTATAGTGTTATGCTACTGTGATCTTACAGGTACTCTGTGAAGCTGGGTGTGCAAGGGGACAAGTAGCGAAAGACTATCAATGAAGAGAGGAATCTAACCAAGAGATTAGCGCAAGACAGAGGTTGGTCTTCTTTGTTCCTCTCTATCTATACTTCATAAAGGAAAAATGAAAGTAGCTTTACTTTGTTTGTTTCTAAGGCAGCTGTCACACCTTAGTGGGATAAGCAGTTCCGAGTAGACACTTTTCCCTGTAACAAAATGGCGACTCCGCTAGGGACGAATTAGTTTCTTTGTTTATCTTCCTTGTTGTCTATTTCATAAACTTACAAGTAGCATTCGAACTGCATTTGCCATAGCAAATGCAAAGTAGATAAATGCTACTTCATTCCATCTATGGGATATGTTTATGATTTAAACAACTGATTCACAAACTCTCTGATTGCCCTTGTGATAGCTCTTAGATCCTCCTTAGATCTACCCCTGATTGTTGAATTACTGATTACCTTTTGCTCTGCCAAAACCCATGAACTGAACTGCAAACTGTGACTCGGAACCCAAGCAAAGTCTCGTTTCTAACCCAGCGTAGGTACTCTTCTGAGAATCTGAAATTCAGCGCACTTCTCGAATGTAGAAGTTGCGCTGCATTTCAAATTCCCTGTGTTACAGGTGCGCTAATCAGGCTAGGATTTGTGCAGTTTTGGTTTCTGTGATTCATTCTTTTCAGTTCTATTCCTGAATTTTGCTACCTGTGATCAGTATATGTTTGTTTGAAACCCATTTTCCTTGATGTTATTCTGCCTCCTTTGTACAAAAGAACTGTAAATTTTTTTGTGTGTTTGTTGAGTCATTTTCAGTTCTCCTTTGCAAAAGTAGCGTAATCGTACTGTCGTCCTTTGATTTGAAACTGTCGCAAGTGTCAATTTCAATCGTAGGAAAGAGTTTGATTGTTGTTGATAGTCGATTATCCTGTTACTATTGTTTTTGGTTTGAATTTGTGATTTTTCTAGTGTCAAAACAAGTATTCATTTCAAAATCGTAAGGTGTTGTGATCGTCTCCATTTTTTATTTCGAAAAGAAACTTGTTGATATTTGTCGCTTGAAAAGAAATTCAGATTTGTGCATCAACTTTCTTCTTATCATTAATATACTACGAAAGTCGAAAACAAATACATGCATGTGCATTTGCATTTAGATGGTCTGATTGGTTTGATTTAGGAAAGTGCATTTAGAGTGTGCTCTTTGCTCTTTGTGAAAGAATTTTGTCTCTCTTTCCTTAGTAGCTAGGATTTTCATTGCACAAAGAAGATAAAAATATTGTTTATCATCTTAGATTGCATTTTAGGAATTACTTCTACATCTCGCGGTGATCCTGAAAGGAAAACTTCATAAACAAGATCAACTATAAAATAAATTCAATGAATCTAACAATGCTTTGGAACTTAATGCACAACATCTAGAAGTCTAGGCTAGAGACGTATTCCGGCATCGTAAAGCCTGGTAACTGTTGTTCTCACTGATGGTTGGGTGATTCCTCCACTTTGAGATGATAAGTGCCAGTACGGACTTGTGCTCCCACGTACCATCGAGTATATTTTGGGAGACCACAATAAGCTTAATCCTTTATTCATAGGAAGCTGTGTCTGCCACCCTATCAATCGCAATGCACTGAACACAACATTCGGGAAGATTGACTGCCGTACCATAAAAAGTATTCTGCTGTTTTGCGATTGGTTTGGTAATCCCTCTACCTAGATTTCCAGAGTAGTCCCTTTCGTTCCTTTTCAGACTCTTTAACAGAAAAGGTCCATCTGAGCACTTGTCACTTCAGTATCATTAAAAATCGAAGGAGACTAGAGTCATCTTTTGTTTTTTCTCGACTCTTAAAAATTGAAAAAACAAGTTGTGTCAAAGCATCTAAAATTTATTTTAAATGGAATATTCATTACCCTTTCCTACGTTGATCTTGGGTTGAGAAAATGGAATCCACCAACCAAGGAATTCCCCTTGGAGGAAATCCTAGTCCCTTCTCCTCTTGGGGAGATGTTGGTGCACCCCATATGGCCACATTTTCACTTCCAGGACTGACAATCAGCTTGCCTGTATGGCTCTTCTCAACCTCTGTCGTTCAGAACACCGTAATTCCTGAACAATCGAGTCAGCAACTAGACGATTCCAGATTTACCCACCAACCTTCTACTTCCTCCAATTCTTCCTCTCCTCCTTCCTCTTCGCTTGATGGGGCTGGTAAAACCAAAAGTCAAGTACCTTAGAAGAAGAAGGAAAAGAAGAAGAAAGAGAAGAAAAAGAAGGAGCCAAAAGCGAATGGGGGAAAACGAGCATCGTCTAGCGAAAATCCACACACTGCACCGACCAGGCCTAAATCGCCATGTGTCATTTGCAAAGGAGACCACTATCATAGAGATTGCCCTTGCATCCCTCAGATCTTAAGGGACTGGTCTCCTCATTTGCACAACCCGGTGTCGTCAACCTCTGATGATCATGTTGAAAACACACCGTCGACTAGTGAAAGTGAAGCCCCTGGACAAAAAGGAAAATATAGATTTCCTTGTAAAATGTGCGAAGGCAATCATGCCGTCCACCGTTGTCCCTTCTTAGACGAGGCTAAAAGAGTTTTGGACGATCGTCTGGTTTCACCGTTACGGCTTCCTCCTGGATATAAAAAACTCTTGCCGAGTCCGTCACTAGTTGAAAATCCATCTAGCCCGCTCAGGTGGTCGGCTGAAGCATCTATCATTGAAGACAAACCATCTAAACCCATACCAGACGAAAGTAAAAAGGTCGAGGTGGCAGTTGACTCGGTCTTGCCTTCAGAGGTTCCATCTTCAGATGATACAGTCACTAAAGAGAACAAGGATGACACCGTCCAAATTCTTTTCGTAAGCACAAACTCCAATGAACATGGGGGCAATTTACCCGTTCCTTTACCGTAGGAGGGAAGTTCATCAGAGTCATACCCGGCCATCTATTCGGTCCCACCTCCAAGCAACCTAGTTGTCTCCTTTGATTGGAATCAACTAGGTAGACCCCATTTACCAGCAAGTATACCATTCTGAATCATTGTTCAAATATATAGAATGGTTATGGCCGGTACCATCATAGATGAAGGGGCTTCTGTGAGTATCCTTTCCTCGACTGCTTGGAAAGCGCTTGGTTCACCATCGCTTTTTCTTGAGATGAGGAATCTAACAAGCTTTGATAAAGGAACCAGTCGACCGTTAGGGATCTGTCCCAATGTACCCATAACATTGAGAGGAAAAACCATTCAAATGAACGTAATGGTAGTTCAAGGACCCCTGGATTATAATCTACTCCTTGGATGAGAATATATTTATTGCATGGGAGTAATTGTCTCCTCACTCATTAGAGTAATGTGTTTTCTGCACGAAGGAAGAGTGGTCAAGCTCGTAGACCAGCTTTCATTTCCCGGATCACACAGAGCAAATAGTCATATACCATCCCTGAATGGTCTTTTCACGCAAGAAATGTCTCAATCCCCAGTTCGTCCGCTTGATGAGCGCGAGTAATCCGGGGGACATGACTGAAACCCAGGGGGCACGCACCCTGGTCTGCTTCGGTAGGAAAACTTCGGGTATAGGGTAGGTTTCTATGAGAAAATATGACTAGTCTGTACTCCCGTCCGTGATTGGAAGAGGGGGTTATTCTGGAATAAGATTCTCTTGTCAAAGTTATGTGGGTTGGCAGGCATTGCCACTCACCTTTGTTTATTTCGATAAACATCACCGAAGAAGTGTTTTGTTTACGCCGTAAATAGAACAATCTTTGGTAACCTGTAAGAGGTAGACCTCTTCTGGTAAAACAAATTTTTTAATGGAAAGAAGAAGGGGTAACCTTGAAACTCTGTTTTATACCTGGGGGCATGCAAACCTTTTGGCATGCAAGTGAAGAGCGACTATTTATTTTTTTAATTTGTAAGTCCTCTAACCCTTTAAACTTGTAGGATTGGTCGTTTCCTAACTTGCATAAAGAAAGGATGTGGGGAAAAACTCTAAAAGTTGCCATTTTTATATATGAGACATTCTTATCACACGACTAGATTAATCGAGCAGTTTTAGCACGAACTTCATGCTCGTTAAAAAATAAACATAAGAAATGAGCACATGTTCCCCCAGAGTTTAAGCTCATTAAAAAATGAACCAATTTCCGGTAAATAACCATCGTGAATGTAATACTTCAGCCTTTAAAGCCTTGGTCGTGTTTGCACCATCACCTCCACTTTTGCATTGGCCGATCATTCACCTCCATTTGATTGTTTACCCATTTTGAGGAAAAGCTGCAAAGAGTGATCTCACTAGCCATCCTTGTAACACTGTCGTGATTGGAAAATTCCAAACCTTACCTGGAATCAGTTGCTACCCATTTTATCATTCGTTCCTCAAAAGATGAGTCTCCTTTAAGCTCTTTTCAATTGACTCGTAAAATATGAAAAGATTGCCGAGCCATTGACCTCTCCAGCTCGTTAGAGGGACCGGAAGTGCTATCCCTCCTCTAAATTTTAATCTTTTTGGACTTGATGGATTATTACACAAAAAGATCGAGCGCTTGTTTTGTTCGGCTCGTTAAAAGTATCAAAAATTCATCCCTTCTGTATTGTTTTATACTTTTTCGGACTTAAGGGATTAGATGACGAAAAAGGAATTTTGGAGTTTCCTTTACATTCCTTTTTAGACTCTCTAAAATTGAAAAGGACCGAGTTATCTTTGTCGTTAAACTCATTAAAATTTTAATAGCGACAAACTTGTCTATAGACGAGAACGAGTTTCACTATCGCTAGGCTCGTTAAAACATAGCGATGGGTTTGCCCGAAGGGCAAATTATAGAACAAGCATATGTTATCCTCCTCAAGCTTGATAAAAATAAAGAGGTACTGGTCAGAAATGAATGGGGAAAAATTGGGAAGAAAACTTGAAGAAACTTTGTTGGTAGCAAGTCGCTCTTGAACATGACACTTTCACTCCGCATCCAAGTCGGGTTGGGTTGTTTCATTCACCGGTCACATCACCATGGTCCCATCATACCATCCACATTTGAGGTTAATGCTACCAATCCATCACGTCAGTGTCGCCGATATGTTCAAGAGAAGTCATTCAGAGAATTCACCTGTGTCTCACCCACTACAATACATTTATACTCCATTCTTTCATGACCGCCACCCTGAACCTTATATCACCAAATCGTTTTCACCTCCATTAAAATCATTTGTTCTGTTCCATGTCATTGATGTGGGATTCATTAAGGCCCTCCTGTGACGGATCACTTCTTGTCGACATCAACTCATTATCCAAGAAGTTGATCTAGGAACACCCCCATTCAGTACTTTGAAGCTTGCATGCCTCAATGGCAAGTTTCTCACTTCCGGCGACAAGTTTACATCAATGACCTTCGACTGAAAGATTTTGCGTGGTGTTCGATGCCAAGTCCTTTATTCACACCACATGAATTGTACTGCAGTACCTTGAGGGTCATTATCATTATCGGTGATTCCTCTCGCGCTTGTTAACAACTTATATCATTGGCTAGTAATCAAGCGATGTCTTTCCATGTTCGACTTCAAAACATCGCTCACATGGATAGACTTGTACTTCAAGTGAAGATCGAACGAGATTGAAGACCCCAGATCTAGTTTCATCCGTCCGGGCTGCGATATATATTCAGGAAAATAAAGACATCAAATGTACATCATTGCTACACAAATAATCATCCAATAAAAGGGATGATGGCTCTATCAGAATCATCAGTCTACACTCAGACGATTGTCTGTCCTATGTACATGAAAATGAATTTATAAAGCTAAGCATGGGAATGCCCGCCTCAGCTAGATCATGAAAATATTATGAAGATATTGTATTGTATTGTATCTTATTACAGGTCTCCTCCCAGCTTGAAAGAACTTCGGATCCTCATAATAAAGCATTTCACCCGACATCAAAAGATTAATGACCTCATGCTTTAGGGGGCAATTGTTATAGACATTTTTGGGCACTAAAACCCCAAGCATGAAATTTCCATAAAACAAGGGCTCCTAAGTCCCTAAAAGTGTTGTTCTAACCCCTAAAGGAACAAGGTCAATAGATTACAGCTTCTCCGAGAAGTTCTCCATGAAAAATTGCTCAGAATTGGTCAAAACAGGATCATTTCAGCTGCTCCACAGGCCAGGTGCGTTGCATCTCACCTAAATACACTGTGTGGATGCGTTGCATTTCCAAACGCCCTTCTATGGGGTGCGATGGGTGAGAAATGACAAATGGCAGTGTCATTCCGCGAGGTGGAGAGGCAATGGAAGCTTCCAGAAACTTCTCCTGTGACACTTGCCTCTCTGAATTTGACCAAGGATGAGTAAGTGATCATCAATCTCCAAGTGGAAGCAAGAACTATCAGAGGGAAGACACTAATCAAATCATAAGTTGACTCATCTCCCTTACAGATATCTATATATGGATCCCTCATCCCAGAGATCCAGCGGCTAGAATTTTGCATATTGTAAGGAATTGCTGTTGGTTTCTTGAGACAAACATCATATTGCTGGGTGATCTAAGCTTTGTATGAGGTGAAGAGGGGCTTCTTTGCTGAGAGGTTGATGCTGGGTCAGAACAACTGGTTGTAACTCCTCTTGGCTTTTTCTTGTTTATCAATAAAAGCTATTCAAGTTTTCCTCCATACTTTTGTGTCATTCATGTTTGCTGCATTTGTATGGTCAATTTACATCTGATCCTAGATTGTTTATGATTATAGATCCATGTCTTTGTATAGTGTTATGCTACTGTGATCTTACAGGTACTCTGTGAAGCTGGGTGTGCAAGGGAACAAGTAGCGAAAGACTATCAAAGAAGAGAGGAATCGAACCAGGAGATTAGCGCAAGACAGAGGTTGGTCTTCTTTGTTCCTCTCTATCTATACTTCATAAAGGAAAAACGAAAGTAGCTTTACTTTGTTTGTTTCTAAGGCAGCTGTCACACCTTAGTGGGATAAGCAGTTCTGAGTAGACACTTTTCCCTGTAACAGAGACCCTGTAGCCCTGTTTTCATATAATTCAGTCTGAACTGCCACGTTTACTGTCTCCGAGGTTTTGTCTAGAACCTTCCCCACTGATATTTTATATTTATTCTAAGCCTTTTTACTATTTTGCAAAGGCTCTTTTGGTTCTTCCTAAGCTTTTTCAATTTGGCTCTATACTTTTTCGGAGGAAAAACTGTTCTGTTAATAGGTTCTACTTCTAACTAGCCTGGTTGCTCATCCTGGCTCTGTTCTAAAAGAACCATGTCCCCATATTGGTAATCATTTTCCTGGTTTATTTCTAATCCTTCTATTTGACTTATATTCTCCGTGTTTAGTCCTACCTGGTTGGGTTCTCCTGGAAGCGTGTCACTAGGTTGGTTCATCTCTTCTTGAATGGCCTCTGTGCCTGTTTCTGATTCACAGATTATATTTTTTGATAGAATTCTATCATAGCCAGAGTTCTCTAGAGATTGGGTTGCTCCCAATTTGAGCAGGCTTTCAGGCTGTATGAAATCATTCATATTGGCCAGGATCTGGACCAATTCAATATCATCCAATAAATCACCTGGGGGACTTGTATTTGGTGTTGAGGGGAGTCCCAATTCATTTCTTTGCTCATCTCTAGAATGCCATGTTTCTTCCTCATGGTCTGATTCAAGGTTATCCCATCCCTCTAACTATAAGTATTGCTCACTTCCTCGGCTAGATAGTTCTATGGGTTGGCTGATACTACCTTGGGGATTTTTGGCTACTCTTAATTTTTTCCTCAGCATGGTGGATTGTCTGCGCTTTTGCGGTATGTTCCTTGCAATGGTAGTCCTCTTCCTTTTTGGAACAGGGTTAGGTGCGGGCAGAGCCAAACCTCCTTCGAGAGAAAATATGAGTTCCTCCTAGCTTGATTGTTGTTGGGGAAGGTTGTAGCTAACTATCAACCTGATTAAACAATGGTGGCCTACTACGGTTTCTATGTGTTGAGACCATCTTAACCTCTCGGTGATGTCATGCAATAAAAAATTCAATAATGCAGGTAAATTTACAAAGCACTTTTGTTTCAGAATTACTAAGAGTTTGAGTTGACGCGGCCTTACCATTTCTTTACGACCATTGCATGTGATGTAATTCTGGACGATTCTTACTAATTCTCGCCATGGTTCTCCAAAAGAAGATGGTTGAACACATTTGCCTTTTTTGATCATCTCCTGCCCTTCATCCTAAAGGCTTCGATAAAATCATGCAACTTCAATCGTTTATTAGCCCATACGGGTGCTTCGGCCAGGATCTCGGATGCTTCTACTATCACAACATCTGATACTGTGATTTTCCTGCTCCTTAACATGGATTGTCCATTCTGTAGATTTCATAGGAATTCAATGGAAATTTCCTCTTTGGGTGGCTGAAATTGCGTAAAGTATGTTATCCACCCATCTTGAGCTAAAATTTCTCTAGCTGCATCAGAAACAGCCAGTATTAGTAGTTCTCTATGCACTGTTCTTCCTCCCATACTGCCTAAATTATACAAATGATTAGTGTAATAGAGATAGCACAGAAACAAACAAAGCCGAGTGATGGAACAACAAGAAGAAAATGCACAGTGAAACTGTTGTTCCTTAGAGCGAACAACAGTTGTTCCTTAGAGGGAAAAGCAACAAGAGAAAAAAAAATGCACACTGAAACTGTTGTTCCTTAGAGGGAATAGTAGTTGTTCCTTGTAGGGAACAACAAAGAAAAACTCATACAAAAATTGTTGTTCCTTGTAGGGGACAACAGTTGTTCCTTAGAGGGAACAACAAATCAAAATATACACAAAATTTATGTTCCCTACTGGGAACAACAGTTGTTCCCTGTAAGGAACAACAAAGAAAAAGATAAAAATTAATATACAATCTATTATCCAAGCAAGTCTAATCAAATATAAAAAAAAGAAAGGTAAATTTATATATAGGTTTCAAAAAAGAATAAATTCTTCACTAGACTGGTGTTATGGAAGGGTTGCCCTCCTCAGTAAGAATTTGTATTGTGGGATCTTCACGTATGTGCTGGCAAAAGGAATCCCTTGCAAGTGGTTTATGTTAGAGGCACACTTTATGCCGATTTTATTTAAAAGAGTAACCGGACCCATCGATGGTGGTTAATGTGAGGGTTTCATTATCATGCAACTTTTGTATCTCATAGGGGCCTAACCATCTGGTTTGGAGTTTGCCCGGGAAATCCTGGAACCTAGAATCATACGGAAGTGCCCAATCACCTTCATGGAAGATCTTCTTCTTGATAAGGGAATCATGCCATTTCTCTCTTTGTTGTTGGATCAGTGCAGTATATTGAAGAGCTGATAGCCATATTTCATCCAATTCATTGATTTGATGTAGCCTGTTAATCTGTGCTTCATTTAAGTCCAAGCCTGCTTCTTGAGCTATCCTCAATGTCTGAATTTCAAATTTTATTGGGAAGATAGGTTCTTTTCCAAACACTCACTGGTATGGGGATTATCCTATGGTATTTCTCCATGTCGTGTGATATGCCCACAGGGCTTCTGGCAATCGGGTAACCTAGTGATGTGTATGAGATGCGACTGTCTTTGTCAGTATAGCCTCGATTACTTTATTGGTACTTTCTACCTAGCCGTTTTCTTGTGGGTGGTATGGAGATGTGATTCTGTGCATAATATGATTATTTTTTAATGTAGCAGCCATCTTATGGCCTACAAATTGTGGCCCTCCATCCATGATTATTTCTTTAGGCAAGCCATACCGCATGAAAAATTGCAAAAGAAAGTGGATTAGTGAGTCCTCCGTTGCCTATGGTAATGCTTCTGCCTCCACCCATTTCGTCACATATTCTGTTGCAACCAGTATATATGTCTTTTGATTAGATTATGGGTTTATTCGGTCGATAAAGTCTAATTCCCATCATTCAAAAGGTTCTATGAATAACTATGGATGCAGGGGCATCTCATCAGACTGTCTAGGGCGGCCCATTGTTGGGCAGTTATCACATGCCTAGACAAACTTCTTGGCGTTTTTAAAAGTGTTGGGCCAATAATAGCCCATCTGTAAGACTTTATGACCATTCCTACGGTCTACAAAATGTCCACTGCAAGGTCCATTGTGGCAAGCTTTTAGGATGTCGAATATTTCATCTTCCCTGACACATATTCGAATATTCATATCGACTCTTGTATGAAATAAATATCCTCTAATCCAGGAGAACCGAGTGTTGTGTTGTACTATTTGTTTTCTTTCACTGGGTGTCAAGTTCTTGGGTAGTTTTCCCACTGTTAGGTAGTTCGCAACATCCATGTACCAAGGTGTTTTCACGGTTACAGCAAATAAGTGCTCATCAGGGAACTGGTCTTCTACTACTATCAAGTCATTTGTCTTTGGCACACGTGAAAGGAATTCTACTACTGGATTTTCCTTTCGTGGTCGATCCTTGATTTTTATGTCGAATTCCTGCAAAAGGATCAACCATCATGTCACTCTCCCATTCATAATAGCTTTATTAGCTAGATATTTAATAGCAGAGTGATTAGTATACAAAACCACAGGGTTTCATGTTATATAATGTTTGAATTTGTTAATGGCATAGATTACAACCAAAAATTCTTTTTCGGTCACAGTGTAATTCAACTCAGCAGGAGATAAATTTTTTCTAATGTAGTATATCACATATGGTTTCCAATGGCCGTATCTGACGCGTCAGATGAGATCTAAAATGGAAAATCCCAGTTTGGGCCCTGTAATACTGGGGTTGTTGATATTAGCCATTTTAAATCTTCAAAAGCAATGTCACACTTGTCAGTCCAAATGAAATCGATATTTCCTATTAATTCATATAATGGTGCAGCAATTTGGGAGAAATTCTTTATAAATCTTCTATTACATCCAGAAAATCCCAAAAAACTACGTACCTTAGTTTTTGTGGATGGGGTAGGTATTAAGAGAATTATTTTAACTTTTGCTGGATCTACTTGAATTCCAGCTGTCGAGATGTAGTGACCCAGGATGAGGCCCTCGATCATCATCATGTGGCATTTTTCATGGCTTAAATAGAGCTTGGTAGCAATGCATCTTTACAGAATTTTCTCTAGCATTTGTAATGCCGGCTCGAAGTCATCTCCATAGGGTGTAAATTCATCCATGTACACCTCAAGCCCCTCATTTATCAAGTCTGAAAAAATGGTGAGTATAGCCCTCCAGAGTGTGGCAGGTGCGTTACACAGTTTGAAAGGTAAGACCCTGTAAGAAAATGTCCCCCAAGTGCAGGTGAAGGTAGTCTTATCCTGGTCTTCAGGGGCAATTTGGATTTGATTGTAATCACTGAAGCCATCTAAGAGAGAGAAGAACTTTTTTCCTGCCAATGTGTCTAAGACCTGGTCGATGAACATGAGGGGAAAATGGTCTTTTTGGGTTGCTTTATTAAGCTCTCTATAATCAACACATATTCACCACTTCCCATTATTTTTAGGCACCACAATTAGTGGGGAAACCCATTTGCTATCAGACATAGGATAGATGAAGTTTACATCTAATGGTTTTTGTAGTTCATCTTTAACAACATCTTTAAGGTGAGGGTTTAACCTCTGTTTAGGTTGTCGAATGGGCCTCGCATCTTTCTCTGTATAGATATGGTGCATGCATAATTGGGGATCAATCCCTTTCATGTTTGGGTAATCCCAAGCGAAATCCTCTTTATATTTTCTAAGGAGTTGAACAAACCTCTACTCCTGGTCATCAGTCAGGTTTTTATTGATATTTAGGACTTTCCCTGGCTCAATTTCAATGGTTTTGTTGTTATAAATAATAGTTTCTCATATTGTCTGGTCATTAATATCTTTTAAGGGATCTTCTTCCATTTCGTTATCCAGGGCTGCTTCGATCATGTGACATTTTTGATTGGATATGACATCTGGTTGGTTAATGTAAGTGTTAATGATGTCATCTTTTCTTTGATCCTTAAATTCAAGAGCATCTTCTATAGTTAGCAGTGATCAAATGTTTTCAGTTAAATATGATATAGGCTTTTTTCTAGTTTTTATTATTCTTAAGCTTGGCTGAGCTGGAGGATATAAAGCTAAATTCTTCACATTACTTCCTCTTGCTATAGTCATGCTGCCTGTGCAATATCTTATGTAAGCATCTACAGTTGCTAGCGAAGGTCTTCCTAGAATTAGGGGATGTCCGTCTAGCCGATTTCTATGATTGATGATCAAGAAATTTGCTGGGTATTCCCAAGAATCTACAAACACCATTACATCCTATAATGTTCCTTCTGGTTTGATTACCGATTGGTTAGCCAGTTCTAGCAAGGTTGTGGTTGGATCCAAGGATGTAATGCCAAGTTTTTTATAGGTTGTTGTTGTGAGAACATTAATGGCTACTCCTAGGTCAACTAATGCATTGGGGAAGGAACATCCATTTATTTGTACCGTGACTATAGGATCTCCTAGGTCTTCATATTTCACTGGTGTTTCTCTGCCTGATAATAAATCGGACAAAGTTCCAACTATGTGGAGAGTTGGGGTTGTTTTTATTTTCCTCTTAGGCTTTTTAGTACATAATTCCTTAATAGTTTTTGCATAAATGGGAATGTCCTCAATAGCTTGGAGGAGGGGTATTTTTACGCAAAGGTTTTTTAATTCTCCCATAAGATTGAAATCAGGGTATTCTATTGAGTGGGTTATAATCAATCTCTCTGGGAATGGTGGAGAAGAGGTAATAGTTTGATCATGCCTTTTCTATTTAACCGTATTCTCCACTTGAGGTGTTTGTTCTATAGATAAAAGACCTTCTAATTGTATATTTTTATCCCCCTCTGACTCAATTATCCATCTAGACCTTAGTTTGAGTTCATTACACTCCCTCAACTTAGTTTGTGGCTCCTGTCCTTCAAATAATTTGCACAGATTGGACTAGTGTATTATTGAGGTTCGGGTTGGGCTGGGATGGGAGCTGTGGTTGTAGATTGGTCTGAGGGTTTTGTTGCAATGTGTAAGGTGCTGGTAGTGTAGGTTGCGATAGGGGGATTGTTCCTGCCGGCTAGTTTGTAGGTCTTTGCCAGCTCGACTACCAATTCTGGTTCTATGAAGTGAAGGGTGGCCATTGGGGTGGATATGTATTGTTCTACCAAAATGGTGGGAAGTAAGGGGAATTTGGCCAACTATTATTTTGATTTGATTGATTGGGCCAAGGTGGCATAGAGAATGGTTTCTGTGACCAATTAGGAAAAGGTGGCTGATTCTACCACGTAGCTCTTGTGTATTGTTGAGCATAATATTGTGAGGGCTGAAAGAAAGAAGATGGGTCAGTAGGCATACCTATATGTCGTGCTTGTCATTGGCGATGTTTATTTGGCAAGTAGACTAGTTTTGTTTCTTCCTCTACCTCCTTAAAGACTGCTTTTAACCCTGGGAGTGATGGGAAGCTTTCTGTGGCATGATCTTTAGTACATATGGCACAAGTTTGTACCATATCCAGTGGGCATTCTTTATGACTATGCTTCTTCCTGCATCTAGGAAAAAATATCACCAGGTTTTGTTCTGCTTCAGCCTGCTTCTGCTTGGCTTGCATGATGTCTAATTGCGTCGTCAAAGTTCCCAAGATATTTGTTTTGAAATCGTCCAGTAGGTTTTTGATTTTTTCACGAGTAATGCTCCCGCCAGAGATTTTTCTGTCCCTGGTGGTCATGTCGCATTCTGCTAGTTTCAATCTCGTACTGCCTCTTGAGCACCTAATACACAAATTAATAATTTTAGCATAGTCTTCTTGATATATATCAACTTTACCCATAATATTTAATGTCTCTATCCATTGGTCTTTCATTCCTTTAATCATTGTATTTTTTAGCACATTATCAGGCAAAGGCAGAGTTACGTAGGGAGATTGCTGGAGGTTATATTAAAAACGTTCCACATACTCTTCCAATGTTTCACTAGGTCTTGCTACCATTTGGAATATTTCATCTTTTTGTTCCCTAGATCTGTAATAGTCTTGATATTTTTTAAGGAAATCAATTTCATTTGATCCCAATCATTTATTGTGCCCCCACCTAGTCCCATGAACCAGCACAGGGCTGCTCCTTTTAATGTAGAGGTAAACAACTTTAGTTTCTGGGGGTCGGTGGTATAATCATATCCCCAACATAATACATCAAATTCGAACAAAAATTCATCTAGATCCTCTGATGTGAGTCCATGAAAGGTGGGAATATTTTGTAGAGGGATAGCTTTCATGGGTGCGTTGACAGCTGTGTCAACGATGGGATATTGTAATGTAGAGGTCTGGGGTGCTTGTGGATTGTCGGTCATTTGATCAAATATATGCCAGTACCCTTCCGGGATCTCTAGAGAGTTATTCGTAGGATGACTAGAAGGGGTTGGAATGATCTTAACAACACTCCCTTGGTTTGGGATACTGAGTGTTTCTTGCTCAATTACTCCCTGAGGGGATCTTGGTTCCTCTATTTCCCCTGTTTCTCCTCCTCCTTCACGAATATTGCAAGAATTCCTTTCTTGTGAGGGACTTGGGCGTGATTTTTCAATATCTTGAAAACTCTACTCAGCTCCTTCTGTTTTACTGTGGACCTCAGCATAGGCTACAGATGGTGAGCTTGTGGCCAGAAGGGAGACAGTAGGTTGTTTGGAATCAATTGTTTGAGGACCTACTGATGGCTGAGATTTAGCTTTCTTTAAGATGTCGTCTATGAAATTTGATTGTCCAAGGGTCACCAACCCTTTATATTTTTCAAGTTTGGGTAGTGGAATTGGATTGTTTTTGGGTCTTTTCTTCTTAGTCATTCATGCAAACAATTCAAATGTTTATCTCTACCCTAAGTTCCTAACAACTCTGCTGGAAAGCGGGTGGGGGAGTAGGCATTTTACTTGCTCCGTACGCAGGTTTTTACCTTCCATTTTTAATACCCAGTTGATGAGTCTCATAAATGGGTAATTATATGGGCTCATTTTACCTCCTATCCTAGTCAAAGAAACCACTCTCTTAGCTTATTGTATGATTTTCCGATTATATTTATGCTTATAGGGTGAGTTGGGTTAGTTATTATGCCATGTGGTCTAACATGTATTTAATGCAAATTATTGATGGATTTTGAGGTCAAATTCAAGGATATAGTGGTCAAACTGCAACAATAACTCGAATTAGATAGAGGAGAGGACTTATAGGAGGGAATCCCCCTCATTTATTTCTCCTCACTTCGAATTCCCCTTCATTTAGCTCGGAGTACAAGCAACCAAATCATTCACTAGAAGGTAGCCGAGCAAGTGGAAGATGATTGATAGTTATCTCGAGTTTTGGGAGCCAAGCCTCCCTGATTTTAAGGAAGTTGTTGGTAGCTTTAGATGTATAATTAGAGACCCCTAGGGCCTCACTAGGGTCGGATTTTTTTTTCTTGTGTAAACTCTACTCAAATTTCGAGCTTACTATTTTATAACAGTTTCATGTAATCTTACTATTTTTTGATAATGAAGATGGAATCCTTTTTGAGCTAGCACTAAGTTACCTCAGAAGGCTAAAGATCTTCGGTTAGGACCCAATCCAAGCATCCAAGCTTCTCTTTACTTGTATTTGTATGCTTTACTTCGGTTTGTAGATTAATTTGTTGTTAGATGTATTTCTCTTATGGTTAAGAATAGGTTGCTTTTGATGATTTAGTAGTTTGCTTCCATTTGTGCTTTTTGTAGCAGGTTAAGAGGTGATTAGAATATATTCAAAAGGCTAGAAATAGGTCTTGGCCTCTCTTCCTCCCTCTGGGACCATGATTTGAGGGAAATATTCTCTTGCTGCCCCAAAAACACAGATTTTCCTAATTCCTAGGACTTCTAGTGTCTGCAGCTCTCTAGTAGGTTGATAGTCCAGTTTTACTTTGCTTTAGATCTTCTTTATCATGTCCACTTCCTGATTTACAATATACATTTTGCATGCTTTCCTTTCTTGCAGCATTTCCCAGCATTTCCTTCTATACATCATAGTTAGGCCATTTTAATGCATAACTCTATTTTTCCTAGGATGCACCCATTTCATTGGTTGCTTTATTTTCTTGGTTGAATGTCAGTTTCTATGTAGTAGATCTCTTCCAGAATTAGGCCAGCTTACTAGCAATCACACCCTCCATATGATCCATGCCCTATAGGTCTCCCAAACCTCACCTCAATTCTGCCCTAGTTTCCTTCATTTTTCATAGAATTTCTTCCTCTCTCCTTGACAAAACCCAATCATCTTTCTCTCTCCTGGTGATTCATGGTAGACCTTAGGTGCCCTAACACCTTATTCCAGCCTTCTTCCACCTTTTCCACCCACTCTCACACCCTCAAAACAACGAAAATTTCTCTTGGCCTCCTCGTGTAGGCCTCTTGTAGTTTCCCTATTTTCCTCTTGTAGTTTTCATGTGTCCTCCTGTAGTTTTTCCTGTAGGCTTTATTTTGAAGGCTGAGTGGGGGAAAATCCTCCAGAATGCCACATAATACCTCCTAGGACCCATCCACATCATCCTACATTCTCCCAAGCTCCAAAACCACCCGCTAATGCCACCTGTTCGCTGCCACCCTCACACATAATAAATTAGATGCATGTTAAATTCACATAAAAATACATAAAAATCCAAAAATATGTCTTTTGCTTATTTACTTCCAGATATAGCATGGTTAGATGTTGTTTACTTCCCTAAGTAGGTAATGGCATTTCTTTCATGCTTTTCATAGTGTTTTTGGCAAAAGTAGGATTAGCTTGTTAATTAGGGTTTACTAGGTTTTGCTTTACATTCCAGTCTTTCTCCTTTCTGTAGTTAGAATAGCATCTGTAGAGTAATCTTACTTTCCTTTCATCACACATAGAGCTTCTTCTGAAATCTATAGAAGTTTGCTTGAGCTCCTAGTGTTCTTGCACCAGCTGACGAAGTGACAACCTGTAGTGAGAACTAGTACTTGTGCATATAGCACCTTCGCTTCCAAGATTGTTACGAACTACCAGGTTGATAAAAGTAAAGTTGGCAGCCCAGGAGTTGCAGCATTCTTGCTGCAATACTGGAACTCACCACTTTTTTGTGCCGTTTCCACGGAAGAACCATAGTATTATGTGATTATTGCTTTCTTTTATTTCCTATTGCAACATTCTACTAATAGTTTATTTTGGCAAAAGTAGACTATTCATTTTTTTTCTTTTAGTTTTTCATTTCCTTACTTTCCTTTTCAATTCTACAAATTTCCATTTAGCAAGTTCATTTTAGCTAGTTGCAATTTGTTTTGTTCAATCACAATTTCCATTTCTTCAGGTACTTTCAGTGTGGGAAAAAAAAACAAAAAACCAACCAAAAATATTTCCTTTCATGCCTCGTAGGAGTAGAGATAACTTAGGAAAATTTTTGCCCAACACCCCCACTGCTTCACACAACAAACCTTCTCTCTTCTTCGGTGGCTGCAATCAAGAAGAACCCTTAGAGGAACATCCAAACATATTTCAAGAACCTATAGGGGAAGAAGAAGAAGAAAACATTCCTCTGGAGCCAATGGCTGAAAACAGAAATGCTAGGGGAAATGGAGAGAGAATAGAGGGTACCTTCCCCATTCAGGAGACCAATGGGGACACCAAAATGAATAATATCAGTCCTCCAGCCCTACCTCACTTCTGTGGTTTGACTATAGAAGATCCTGACACCTTCTTGTTCGAGTTTGCTGTCATCTATCGAACTTATGACTATGCAGAAGATGAGAAAAAGTTGAAACTGTTCCCTTCTACTCTCAACGATGCAGCATTGCGCTGGTTCTTGGGATTACTTGGCAATAGCATCACAACTTGGGCTTAGATGCAGCAGTCCTTTAACAACAAGTATAGATATTATTGTAGGTCAAAAGATACTAAAGATGAAATCTTCCGAATGACCATAGGAAGTGATGAGTCCCTGGAAGACTATGAAGAGAGGTTCTAGCTCATTTACAAAAGGGCTAGGTGTACACTTGGCCCTGAGTCTCTAAAGTTGGTCCTTCTCAGGGGAATTCAGGAAGACCTTTTAGACATCCTCCATCTATTGGCTGGGGGAGACATCTACCAACTATCCTATGAGGACATAAAGACTATTTTTAGAAACCATTCTAGAGCAGCTAGAAAGAAAGGTAGGGGGAATCAACCCATATCCAATACCTCTTCTTCCAATTCATCCATTAAAGGCGAAATTGGAAACATGTTGGAAGACTTCAAGAGTGAGATGTTGCAGACTCTTCCCATGCAAATGGATACCTTACCTATCAAAAGAAAACAAGAGGAAGCAGAGAGGGCTTTGGCCATTTTCTACCGTAGATGCACCAAGAGGCATCCTAGGAATGAATTCCCATTGAACTCTATAGAGATTTGTTCAGACTATGAAGAAGATCATTCTACAGATAAATGGCCTTCCTTTCCAAGACTTAAAGTTGTATACCAAGGGGCCGAAGGAGTCACTGAACAGATCTATTCCATAAACCAAAGGAGTCCACATGGACCTAGATCATACCAGCAAGGGATGCAAGGGAAATCTCAGGCATACTACAAACCCAACCAAGTCACCTCCATAACTTCTTGAGGCTCCCCTGCTCATCCTTCCTAGTCCACACCTCCTCCTTGGTCCTTCACATCCCAATATCATGCCCAATTAGCCACCCATTCTCTCAGCCGCAACCTCAATGGAATGCATGTCATTAGGGGTGGAGGCCCCAATACAACTCTCTTCCCACTCTTCTGCCTCCACCACCTGCCCAACCACAACTGTTACCTTCTGCTCCACCAAGGCAACCCCAAATACCTTCCCAGCCAAATCCGAACCCAAACAACAGACAGGCTCAACAAGTGTATAGTGGCGAACCATCATGCCCAACTTATGTTGTGGAGATTCAAGAAATTAACTTGCAATCTGGGAAAGTTCTCCCAGATATCTAACCTCCACCGAGGGAGGTTGAGGTAGATAAAGGGGAAAGAAAACCTAAAACAAATCCACCCTTTCCTGAGAGACTATCCATGACAATCTAGCCTACCCCAGAAGAGATTGAACTCCAGGGAGAATTGAAACATTTATGTGTGAAGATACCACTTCTCCAAGCCATAAAAGATGTTCCTATCTACAATAGGTTGATCAAGGAGAATTGCTCTAGGAATCCAGGAAGGCGCAAGAGAGATGCCCCAACCATCAATGTCATAGGACAATTGTCTAACCTGATGTTGGGGCAGATAATCTTTCCAAAATATCTGGACCTTGGAAGCCTAGTAGTTGATATACACATCAATGGCATAATGGTCCCACATACCTTGTTTGATCTAGGATCTACCATTAATGTGATGACAAAGGACACAATGCTCAAACTTAACCTCCAAGTCTCCTTGAGGAAGACCACGATAGTGTTGCAGCTAGAAAACCGCTCCACAATGACCCCTAGGGGGATTGTGGAAGATGTGATGGTCTCCATTGATTCTTGGGAGTACCCTGCTGATTTCTTAGTTCTCCAGCCAAATGCAAAGCTCACTAGGTATCCTCTCATTCTGGGAAGACCCTGGTTGGCTACAATTGATGCCTACATCAGCTACCAAGCTGGGAACATGACCATAAAGAACGGACACATGTCCAAGCAGTTAATCCTATATCCTCCTGCCCAACCCTTGCTAGAACATGATATACCTATCTAGTTGGAGGAGGATGAGGATGAAGTTTATTCTACACCAGTTTGTATATTAGAGATTGCCATGGGGGGAAAACTGCAAGATGAGGATGATATGATTAAAAATTTGATTCAGAATCCACCTCACAGTGTATCACCATTAGAAGACATAGTAAGAGAAACCCAAAACAACCCCTTAGCTAATCTCTATGTGGCTGACCCCAATTCTCTTTGTGTTAAAAATATAGAGTTCGGCCCAGAAACAACCTTGAAAGTCAATCCATCCCTATCTACTTCCCAGGAGAAGGAGCTATGCAACATATTGAGAAAACATCTAGATGCCTTTGCCTGGAGTTATAAGGAGATGAAGGGAGTGCACCCTTCAGTATGTACTCATCATATATACATCAAGGAAGATTGCAAGCTAGTCAAGCAGCCTCAAAGGAGGATGAACCCAACACTTAAAGATATTGTTAAGGAAGAACTACAGAAATTGCTTGATGCAGGATTCATCTATCCCATTTCTGAAAGTGAATGGGTTTCTCCTTTGGTGCTAATGAAAAATAAAAATGGTAAGTGGAGAATCTATGTCGACTATTGAGAATTGAACAAAGCCACTAAAAAGGACCATTTTCCTTTACCTTTCATAGATCAAGTGTTAGACGGTCTGGCAGGGAAAACGTTTTTCTCCTTCCTAGATTGGTTTAGCAGGTATAATCAGATACAAATCAGCCCAGAAGACCAAGATAAGACCACTTTCACTTTTCCTTGGGGTACCTTTGCATACCAAGTCTTTCCTTTTGGTTTTTACAACACTCCAGCCACTTTCCAAAGAGTGGTATTGAGTATATTTTCTAAACTGCTTCATGATGCAATAGAAATATACATGGATGATTTTACTCCTTATGGCTCTGAATTTCAAGAAGCTTTATCTAACCTAGGAAAAGTTCTAGATAAGTGTATTGAAATGAACCTATCCCTCAGTCCAAAAAATTGTGAATTTTTTATGACTGAAGGGACCGTGCTAGGTCATGTAATATCTCAACAAGGACTGCAAGTGGACCCCAACAAAATTGCCATCATCCAAAGGGTCCCACCTCCTCAATAGGTGAGATATGTCAGAAACTTCCTAGGCTTAGATGGATATTACAAGAGATTCATTAAATACTTCAGCAAGTTAACCTCTCCTTTGTCTGGACTTCTAGGCAAAGATGTTGAGTTCATATGGTCAGAAAACTATTAAGAAGCCCTAGATACCTTAAAGAGAAATCTAGTGACTACCCCAATTCTTAGAGGCCCAAACTGGGCCCTACCCTTTCACATTCACACAGATGCCTTGAACAAATCAATAGGAGAAACCTTAGGACAAATTGATGAAAAGTTACCTTATGCCATATACTTTATAAGAAAAAACTTGTCAAAGGTAGAGTTAAACTATACAATGACTGAGAAGGAACTCCTAGTTGTCATACATTCCTTAAACAAATTCAAACATTATATCACAGGCTATCAAACCTTTGTGCACACTGATCATGTTGCAATTAGATATTTAATGAACAAACCAGATGTAAATGCTCACATTATTAGATGGTTGCTTTTACTATAGCAGTTTGATCTGACCATTATTTATAAGTCTAGTAAAGAGAATGTTGTTGTTGACTTTTTGTCTAGAGTAAATGTGCTTGTAGGTGAATATGGAATGGTGGATGACCAAATGCCAGATGAACACCTATTTTCTATATCAGTACTCTCTCCATGGTTTGTTGATATTGCAGACTACTTGGTTTCAACACAGTTCCCACCACACCTATCCTCAAAGTTCCCCTTTCACCTGGATTGGAGGCAATCTCTTCAAACTTGGCCTAAATCAGATCTTGAGAAGATGTGTCAGGGAGGAGGAAGTATTTGACATTCTCTTGACCTGTCATGACGGGCTTTGTGGAGGTCATTTTGCAGAAAAAAGAACTGCCTTCAAGATATTGAAACCAAGCTACTATTGGCCCACTCTTCATCAGGATGTGAGGAGATACACGAGCCAGTGTGATCAATGTCAGAGGATGGGGAAACCCACTCCAAAGGATGAAATGCCCATGTAACCTCAAGTGACCTTTGAGCCATTTGATAAGTGGGGCATGGACTTTGTGGGGCCTATCAAACCCCTTTCAAAGCAGAAGTAGTACATCATTGTATGCACTGACTACCTGACAAAGTGGGCAGAGACAAAAGCAATCAAAGCAGCAACAAAGGAAAAATTAGCTTAGTTTTTGAGGGAAAACATATTCTACAAGTTCAGGTATCCGACAGAGTTGGTCACAGACCAAGGTAGTCAGTTCACTTCCAACTTGATTGAAGACCTACTCACACATCATAAGATCAAGCACAAGACTTAGACCCCTTACCATCCACAAGCCAATGGGCAAGTGGAGGTGACTAATAGAGCATTGGAAGGGATCCTAACCAAGGTAGTGAGTAGCAGAAGAAAATACTAGGCAGAAAGATTATTTGAGGCCACTTGGGCCTACAACACAACATGAAAGACCACCATCGGGTTCACACCCTATGAACTGGTTTATGCGAAGAAGGCTTTGCTGTCAATAGAGTTTGAATGCAATACCCTAAGGATGGCAGCTCAGTTGGACCTAGATCTTAGCCATGCACAGAAGGAGAGATTACTTTAGGTCAATGGATTGGATGAATACAAATTGCAAGCCCTTCCCCATACAAAGGTAATTCATCTTTAGATAAAGATACGGCATGACATAAATATCAGGGAGAAGCAATTCTAAGAGGGAGGTTGGGAACTGCTCTATGATTAAAGATACAAGGATTTCAAAGGCAAGTTGAGGACAATATTCTTAGGACCCTACATTGTGGAGAAATGCAATGACATTGGTTCAGTTCTGATCAGAACCATTGATGATGAAGCCATCCCCATGCTTGTCAATGGACATTAGTTGAAAGTCTATAAGAAACCCCTCTCCAAGCAGGAGTTTATTGAAGATTTTAATAAAACAGTGATGGTAGTGGAGCATTTCTTAGCTTCCACTTCACCCACTCACTAAAGAAAAAACGCGAAAATAAGGATTCAAGTGAAAACCTCCATGAGGCGCTTGAGTCCCATCATTGGGTTGAAAATCTCTTCTGAAGCAGCCTAGTGATGTAAAAAAAAAGGGAAAAGAATAATATCCCTTGGTGAAAACCACCCTTGGAGGCACCCAGGGCAGGCAATTAAGGTGAAAACCTCTCTGAGGTGCCCTAGTTGTTTAAAAAAAAAAAGAGAAATAAAAAATGAATTTTTATTGCATTGTAGGTTTGCAGGAGGACTATAGGGAGTAGAAGAAAGTGTGAAGGGGACTCTGACATTCATACTAGCATCCATCTCATCTTCTCCACACATTCCTCCATCATTTTTGGCATCTCTTTCACCCCAATGTACCTCTTCTTCCAAAACTGTGTTTTCTACAAGAGGCTCTGTTTTTTCTACAGGAAGCTCCTGTAGGAATTACAAAGAGCCAAAAGTGTTTACAGGAGGTAGTTTCAGGGACAAGAAAAGATTCATGAGGAACCTATAATCCCTCTTACCATCTTCAAACCTCCTTGCCATCATTTCCAAGCCTGCATCACACTCCAAGCATCATTATTGTTTTTTTCCTTTCCAAGAAAAAACACAGAAAAAAGTTTTTCAGTTTTGAAAAAAAACAAACATAAAAGGAGGAAAATGCGCAATCAACTTTACCTGAAGCTTACCTACTATCCCTCCATCATTCATCTCCATCTCTAGAATCATTCTCGAGCTCCAAGCATAGGGAAATAACTGAAGTTTCAAGGGGAGAAGCAGCTACAGGAGCTCCTGTAGGAACTCCTGTAATAGTTAATCCCATAGAAGTCCAGCACCGGCAGCAAGGGACAATACTTCTGAAGGTTGAAAAGGAACATGCAGCTCAGCTCCAGAAAAAGAAGAACCTGCAAAAACACACAACAACACATCAGCATGTAGAGACAACATGCATAAAGGAAAATGAAGGCATGCAGCAGAGAAAGTCGAAGCACTTCACAGTCGATGGCAGCAAATACACTTGGATTATAGGTAAGTAGCTAAGTCACTCCTCTATCTGCATTTGTGTAATTAGGAATCATATGAAAGCAATGAGATAGTTGAAATGAAAAGAGGGAAAGGTGGCCAGTTAACTTGGCCACCTTCATTTAGTTGACTCCACTTAACTAAGATATTGCCCACACATGTGCACAGTCAACTCAAGCAAAATATGCAAAGGATAGGTATTGGGACGAAGAGTTAACTCCAACACAGTAATGAGGGGATGATTACAATGGGGGGTCATGATGACCAAGCAAGTGGGGACCAGCGGTCCTAATCTGGGTAGCGCACACCTTGTCAGCTCAACACTCATAACTGAAAACAACCATAAAAAGTAATGAGCACTCCTCCCCGTGCATTCTCACCACATTTTCTTCAGTTTATCCTCGTAAATCAGCCACACAATAGTCTTCTTATGCCCCCACAGCCTTGTATCCACCATCCTCCATCGATTTCCTCCATATTTTTTCTCTCGGCATTTTCTATAGGAGCACCTATAAAAAATCTACAGGAGGGACAACGGGCTTCTACAGGAGGGCCAGTGAGTCATTTTGAAGGGATGAAATGCGAATTTTGACACAAATTTTAGTTTGAAGAGGTAGGGTTCATGAATGCCCTCTGTTGAATGTAAAGATTTGGTCTCAAATTGAAGATAAAATGAGTCCTTAAGAGTGTAGAAATACAAAAGAAAAAACACAGTCCCCTCTATTTTACTATTTCACTCAAAATTCTTTATCTCCACCTCTATATATAGTTTTCCAGAGGAAGTATATGCAGTATGATAGGGGGGTTTATGAGAAAAGAGCCCACTAACTCCACTAGACTCCATGCATATCCTCAAGAGGTGGAAATATTTACAAGGGCGAACAGGATTAATTTCTTTGAGAAGTTTAGAGGGTTTGATGATGAAATTGCCCAAGAATTTTCTCTCTCTCTAGTCCCTCACACAAGAACTCATGCTACTATAATCATTAGAGGCCTCTCCATTGAAATAACCCCTAAATTCATCAGTAGGGTGACTACCCTTCCTCTTGGGCTGCCTTGGAGTAAATATGAGAAAATAATTGGTCAGGCTGCCAAGACGAAATTTTTCCAAGATAATGAAACCCTTATTGAAGACAAAAATGGAATTAGAAGGGCTAGTGTACCATATCCCTGTGATGAGGTTAGCCACCAAGTGATCAAATACATTTCTTGTGAGGGGAGGCACAACATTGTTTATGGATATCATTGCAGAATACTCCAAGAATTAAGATATGGAATGGATACCCCAGCGCATCAAAAGCTTAGTATCCCTGACTTTCTCCTTCAGTCCCTCATTAACTCCAGCACCAAGGTACAAGAAGGAAATTCATAGCAGATAGCTCACCATGGGCTAATCAAGATCCTAGTAGAAGAAGACCTCCATACCCTTACAATCCCTATAGCATGGGAAGTTTTCAGAAATATGAAAGCTAAGGATGACATCAAGGTGTTAACCTATGATGTCAGTCCTGCTATCAGTAAGGAGGGAGAACAACAAGAAGGAGGAGGAGATGAAGCCAGTGATGACATAGCAGAGCAAGAGAGGAAGGAGGAAAGAAAAGAAATAGAGGAGGGGAGAGTTGAAGAGACAAAACAGGAGGTAGAAAAAGAGACAGAGCAGGGGGAGGAAAAAGAAACAAAAGAGGGAGAAAATGAGGAAGAGAGGGCAGAGCAAAGAGAAGAGTCCCCTGAAAATTTGGAAAGGGAAGTAGCAGCGGCCCTCACTGCCCTTGGTACACCAATCAAGAAGAAGTAGAAGAGGAAAAGAGAAACCTCCATGTATTTCAGAGTAAGGAAGAGTACCAGAATTAAAACAGGCAAACCTCAACCCTCATCAAAGACTCCCATTAACATTGAAGATTCACCATCTGCCAAGGTGAAAGAATCTCCTTCCAAGACACCGATAACCTATGAAAGGACTAAAAGATATTCTACATGGAAGGGAAATTCAATTCTATAGGACCCCAAACCAGACCTACAAGAGGCTAAAATAGTCCTATAGGAGACATTGTACAAACTACAAGAGACTCAAAAACTTGAGGAAAATATAGGAGGATAGCCAGAGGTGAAAGAGGAAGCACAAGAGCTACAAGAACCTAACCCCCAGCCTAATCTTGACTCCTATTACAGACTACTTGAGGGAGGCAAGATAATCTCACAGAAATTTTCAATTCCACTATTTTTCGAATTGGAAAAAGAGAGAGTGAGAATGCATAGGTGGATGTAGATAGCCAAGTCCAAAGGAGTTGAGGATATTGGCCACATGGAAGACAAACTCAGGGAAATGGGTAGGGAATTGAGCGCTCTCAGAGGCAGAGAAGCCATTACAAGAATCCACCTTGAGAATGAGAATGAATTACTAAGAAGGAATTTGCAGGAGAAAGAGACTCATTTGGCATACATGGCCAGCTTATCCATAGAAGCATTACAATGCAAAACACCAGCCAAATCTTATGGCCTCTATCTAAAGGATCAATGGATTCAATTCCAAATAAAAACTTTGGCACAAAAAGGCATAATACCTTTCCAAGACTACACACAGTTCATGGATTTGTGTGACCAAAGCACCTCTGAGGACAAAGAAAAGATGGCAGAGTTCTATCTACATAACATGGCCCTCACAGACCTGAATGTGTGGGACCCCAATGCCAAGCTAGGGGATCTGCAATTAATGGCCATGACATCATGGATGAACCATGAAGAATTGAGGGCAGTAGAAATGAAAGGATTGTTAATAAAAGCGTAGAATGAACCCTTGATGATAAGAGCTAAGCCATCAGATCCTATGGCACTCATCTGCACACACAACCTACTTGCCAATGACCCTCAGATTGCCCCTATATATCTATCTAATTAGGAACAAGCCATTGCTCACTTTGAAGGTATGATTAGGATACTTGGGGATGACTATGTGCATGCATGCATGAGAATATGGAACACCCTACCCTACAGCTTGCAGATCAGAGAATACCATTCCACCATGAGGCTGAAGGAGGCATTGAAAAGAGTGCCAATGTACAAGCGCTCCATGTAAAGGCTGTAGGTCAACTGGATTGGGCTCAAACTAAATCCTCCACTCATATTAGGCATGCTAGAAGGCAGAAGAGAAGAAGAAGGGAAGGAGCAGTGGAAGGACATAGACACAAAGGTAGTGTTTTATGGAGAACAAGAGTAGACCACATCAGAACCCTGGAATGCTAGGGAGGCCACAAGGGCCATGAAAGACCAAGAGATTGACTAGGTTGCTCAGAGGATGAGAAACACCTTTAGTAGGGGGGTGATGATGAGCCTCATAAATGGGTAATTATATGGGCTCATTTTATCTCCTAACCTAGTCAAATAAACCATTATCTTAGCTTATTGTATGATTTTCTAATTATATTTATGCTTATAGGGTCATTTGAGTTAGTTATTATGCCATGTGGTCTAACATGTATTTAATGCAGATTATTGATGGATTTCGAGGTCAAAGTCAAGAATCTAGTGGTCAAAATGTGGAAATAAATCGAAGTAGATAGAGGAGAGGACTTATAGGAGGGAACCCCCCTCATTTTTTGCTCCTCACTTCGAATTCCTCTTCATTCAACTCAGAGTACAAGCAGCCGAATCATGCACTAGAAGGCAGTCGAGCAAGTGGAAGATGATTAATAGTTATCTCAAGTTTTGGGAGCCAAGCCTCCCTAATTTTAAGGAAGTTGTTGGTAGCTTTAGATTTATAAGTAGAGAGGCCTAGGGCCTCAGTAGGGTCAGTTTTTTTTTGCTTGTGTAAACTCTGCTCAAATTTCGAGCTTACTATTTTATGACAGTTTCGTGTAATCTTGCTATTTTTTTATAATGAAGATGGAATGTTTTTTGAGCTACCACTGAGTTACCTTAGAGGGTTGAATCTCTTGGGTTAGGGCCCAATCCAAGCAGCCAAGCTTCTCTTTACTTGTATTTGTATTCTTTACTTTAGTTTGTAGATTAGTTTGCTGTTAGATGTATTTCTCTTATGGTTACGAATAGGTTTCTTTTGATGATTTAGTAGTTTGCTTCCATTTGTTCTTTCGGTAGCAGGTTAAGCAGTGATTAGAGAAGATTCAAAAGGCTAGAAATAGGTCTTGGCCTCTCTTCCTCCCTCTGGGACCATGATTTGAGGCAAAGATTCTCTTGCTGCCCCAAAAACATAGATTTTCCTCATTCCTAGGACTTCTAGTGTTTGCAGCTCTCTAGTAGGTTGATAGTACAGTTTTTCTTTGCTTTAGATCTTCTTTATCATGTTCACTTCTTTATTTGCAATCATCCTTTTGCATGCTTTCCTTTCTTGCATTATTTCCCATCATTTCCTTCTATACATCATAGTTAGGCCATTTTAATGCAAAACTCTGTTTTTCCTAGGATGCACTCATTTCATTGGTTGCTTGATTTTCTTGGTTGAATGTTAGTTTCTATGTAGCAGATCTCTTCCAGTAGTAGGCCAGCTTACCAGAAATCACACCCTCCATCTGATCCATGCCTTATAGGTCTCCCAAACCTCACCTCAATTCTGCCCTAGTTTCCTTCATTTTTCATAGAACTTCTTCCTCTCTCCTTGAGAAAACCCAATCATCTTTCTCTCTCCTGGTGATTCATGGTAGACCTTAGGCACCCTAACACCTCATTCCAACCTTCATCCACCTTTTCCACCCACTCTCACACCCTCAAAACAGCGAAAATTTCTCTCGGCCTCCTCCTATAGGCCTCTTGTAGTTTCCCTGTTTTCCTCCTGTAGTTTTCCCGTGTCCTCATGTAGTTTTTCCTGTAGGCTTTCTTTTGAAGTTTGAGTGTGAGAAAAGCCTCTAGAAGGTGACATAAGACCTCCTAGGACCCATCCACATCATCCTACATCCTCCCGAGCTCCAAAATTTCCCTCTAACGCCACCTATTTGCTGTCACACTCACACACAATGAATTAGATGCATGTTAAATTCACATAAAAATCCAAAAAAATTTCTTTTGCTTATTTATTTACTCATATAGCATGGTTAGATGTTTTTTACTTCCTTGAGTAGGTAATGGAGTTTCTTTCATGGTTTTCATAGTGTTTTTGGCAAAAGTACGATTAGCTTGTTAATTAGGGTTTACTAGGTTTTGCTTTACATTCCAGTCTTTCTCCTTTCTGTAGTTAGAATGGCATATTGTAGAGTAATATTTCTTTCCTTTCATAACACATAGAGATTCTTCTGAAATATATAAAATTTGGCTTGAGCTCCTAGTGATCTCGCACTGGCTGACCAAGTGACAACCTGCAGTGAGAAATAGTACTTGTGCATATAGCACCGACGCTTCCAAGTTTGTTATGAACTACCGGGTTGATAAAAATAAATTTGGCAGCCCAGGAGTTGCATCATTCTTGCTGCAATACTGGTGCTCACCACCAGTTCTCTCTCAACAGACAAGCATCAAATACCTACTTCAGTTTTTTGTAATTGTGCTGAAAAGCGGGCGGAGGACGAAGCAATTTACTTGCTCATTACATAGGTTCTTAACTTCCATTTTCAATACCCAATTCTTCCTCAATAGAAATTATCAGATATACATCACCCTTTGTAAATGGCTACACTCTCCTCGGCAATGGTGCCAAAATGTTGGTTGATAAAAGGTTCCTTTTAAAACTCTTAATTATCCCACATTAATTATCAACCCGGGCAAGTCCTCTTATTTCAAGAGTGTACATAGTATGTGGCTGCTATTAATTCAAAGAGTAATGTTTCGTAAATTGTAGTATAGATATTTAAATACAAGAGTAAACGGATGCATCTAATAAACTCCAATTGCAATCATTAAAGGAAATATAGCATCTAAACTTCAAGACTCGATCTTTTACCGAAATTGTAATCAATCTTTACTCAAGTAATTCAACTAGCAATGGCATCAGTAGAGTACAGTAGCAATAACTCATATCTTCTTAACTGATTTAATCTAAATCAAACTTGAGCTCTAGTAAATAATCCAAACAGCAATGGTATAAATCTGAGAGTCCAATAGCAATAATTAAACTCTTTACAGTTGATTAAATTGAATCCCTATCTAAGTAACTCAATCTGAAATGAAGGTGAACTGAGTCAAAGAACATTGTTGTAAATCATATAAAGCATAGATATTCTGTCAACGCAGGAAAACAATAAATAGCGAAGGAGATAAAATCACTGAAAGCAAGAAAACTATTAAACCATCACACTTGCGAGAATTAGAAATGTATGGCACAAAGAAAGCAGTTAAATCCACCAGAGGCTGGGCCTTTAGCCACCAGTGAACACTGCTAAGTTACTTCAGATAACACAAGGGAGCAACAACTTCAATTATGTATTAATCGTCGAATGTAAGTATCATTACAATATAACCTTGTTCTCTCAATAGCGAGAGTATGTAATTAAAATTGCAATTCCAATAATAACAGAGATTCCCCCCTTTCTTCTTATAATCCTCTCCTTTTATAATCAGAAAGGGTAAAATATAAATGGTAAATGTGATCCCTCAAGATCTCCTAATCCCGAGGGATTCGCAAATGATTTCCAACTTCAGACATCCTTTCCCTTCTCGCGCTGATCCTCCTGATTCACCTCTAGCCTTGTCCACAACCGCCGCCTTCCTTCCTTTGCTTGTTGGTTTTTGTTGTTCCTTCATTAGGGAACAACAATTGTCCCTTTTTTGTTTTCCTGCATAAAGAAGGGTAACAGTTAGCTAAATCATAGCTGTAGATAATTCCTTCATTTCTTACCATAATTCCTCAATATATTAATGCATTAAGATATAGAAAAGATAAGAATAAAGGAAAAGGATGATGAGATTAATAGTAACTGCATACCCATTTCATGACTCAACAAGGGACTTCTATTTCAATTGTGTTAGTGTCACTGTCAAGAGTAGATGTAATCTCAGGCTCAGAACTCAAAGGGATAGATGATTCTGGCAAATCAATATCAAGAGTAGGGCCAAAAATAATTCTTTAAGTTCCTGATTCGATAGTTTGTGTCTTCTTATGCTTCTAACAATGACTAGGAGTAGCATCTAGTGGAAGAGGAGGCTTATTTTTCATTCTACGCAAATGAAAGGGTGGGGGATTTTGTTCTTACATGTTGGATAATAAATTTTAATAACAAAAAAATAAATAAATAAAAAAGAGGGTAATCTAGGCATAAAGGATTACCAAGAAACCGTGAATTGCAATATACACCATGGCGAACCAAGGACTTAACATATGATAACCAATCTCCCTGATTATTTCCTTTGATGTGTCATGGTATGTAAGGCAGCAAAATTAGTTACCTATGACTAGATAACAATCTATAGGGGACTCCCAAAATATACTCAATGGTACGTGGGAGTGTAGTCTATAATAGTGTTGTCTAATGCATAGCTATTCCATGAGAGCGTTCCCATATACTTTACATGTGTGGAGCACCATCCAATATTGTGGAAATGATCTCGTACACTCACATACGTGGAATAAGATTTCACCCCCTAGATGAAACGTCAGAAAACAATGACAACTCCTACATTTAATGATGGTGGAAAATAAAGAATTATTTGCATTAATATAAATGGAAAGATTTTAGAACCATAAATAGGTGTTGATATTGTAGCAGAGCTCCTCCAAGGCTGACTTGTCCATTCCTTGTCACAATGTGCACCTCCAATCACCATAAATGCATGAAATGAAACCTCTCACCACAACAACATAAGGGTAAAATCACTCTCCAAAATCCAACCCCTTGCATATGGAAGGCTATAAATATATAGAGGAGTCAGGTAAATTAGGAGTTCTTACCCAATTTCCAATATAAGGTTTTAGATCCACCATCGGTGGGAGGATGGGATCAAAGGATAAGGGATGGAATGGGTAGGATAGGATATGAATGTTTTATCTAAGGTAAATGGTTGTAACAAATTCTGGAAGCTTCCAAAAGAGGAAACTTCCAGAGTTTCTCTCTTTTTTCGGAATTTATAGAACCAATACAGATGTAAAGGCGAACAACCTATAGGTGATCAACACATACCACATTGGTGAACATTGTAGGTGAATTGTATTTGGTAAGAGGCTAAGGTGCATTGGTCCTAAAACTATCTTAGATGATACAGTTCTAGGTAGAAACTCTAGGGAATGAAAGAGACATGCTTAGGGCTTTGTGTAAGATGATGATAAGGGGAAATATGATGTTGATTGATCCCATTATGATGCCTATTGATTGGATGTAAAAAAAATGGCCTCTAACACTATGGTCAAGAGTTCCATTGGGGTGGCACAATACCCAAGGAAATTCGTAGCCTCTTTTTTAGTGGTACCAACACCGCTCCATGTCATAACAACCGGTGGCAAGAGTTTCCAGTGGGGAAAAGGTAAAAAGAAGGCTTTCTTGGAGCTCAAAAATAAGATTAGTCAAGCACCAGTTCTGGCATTACCAAACTTGCAATGACCCTTTGAAGTGGAGAAATATGAGAGTGGGTATGCTATGGGAGTTTTCTTGATGCAAGGAGGTAGACCCGCTTGCTACCATTTGAAGTATTTAATGGGGCAATTCCTAACTACCCTACCTATGATAAGGACCCATATGCCATGGCGCAAGCTGTGAAGAAGTAGAAGCACTATATGATGGGAAAGGAGACAATAATCCACACATATCACCAGCCATTATAGTACTTGTAGGCCTATAGTAAGCTACAACAAACTAGGCATTACAAGTGGATGTGGTTTTTACATCAGTTTCATTTGGTGATCAAGTATAGGAAGGGAAACACAAACAAGTTGGATGATATGATTTCAAGGCCACCCACATAAAATATTATAGCTTTGAGGACTCTTAAACACATGGATACATTCACCCATGATGCATACAAAGAGGCATATTTAGAAGATGAGGAATTCAAGGAGGTGTATCATCAGTTGCAAAGTTAGAGTCATGTTCACAATGGTGATAGAACCATTGACTATCATCTCTAGGATGTGTTACTCTACAGGCTGGATATGTTGTGTGTTCCTAAAGGTGAGAAATTATAGTTGATTAGAGAGTCTCACACCTCTAAGGTTGCAGTGCACTTTGGTGAAGGGAAGACCATGACCAACTTGCAGAGGTATGTGTATTGGCCCAAGGTGCAAGAGTAGGTAGCTAGGTTCATAAGAGGTTGCATGCTTTGTTGTACCAACAATACTAGAAATAGGAAATAAGGTCTGTATCATCCCTTACCTATACCTACTCATTCTTGGGAAAGTATTTCCATGGAATTTCTGGGAGGTTTACCGACAACCAATAATGGACATGACTTCCTGATCGCGGTAATTGACAGGTTTAGCAAGATGTGTGTTTTGATGCCATGTAAAAACAACATCAATGGAAAAGAAGTAAAAAACTTGTTCTTTGGACAGGTCTATGTTTCATCTCACAAAAAGATAGAAAAGATATATTAATGCCTTAGAATTCAGTCTATTTGAGGGGACAACCTCCTTTACATTACACAAATGAACAATTCTTGGATGAAACAAATGACAAGACCTCCTTTCTATATATAGGAGTCTAAGGGTTCATAATATAATCAGAGCCGACATAACAATAATAATGTAAGGGTATAATAATAATAATAATAGTGGGCTTCTGTGGGGCACGATAATGATAATATGGAGACTACATGGGCACAAAAATATAATAATGGGGTTGTACTAATAACAATAAGGGGTTACACTAGTAGTATAGGGACCTAACATGCTCCTCTCCTTGAAAAAGTGTTTTCCTCAACACTTGAGTAGTTATTGATGCTTCTATATAAAATTCTTGTCCTCCCATGTGGAATCTTCAACGGGTAAGTTCTTCCACTTGATGATATACACTGAAATTGATTGATTTCATAGCTAACAGGTTCTTGTTTCTGTGACTGCTCCAGGTTTCAATATGATTTTTTTCCTTGTCAAGTTCTGGCAATATTGTTTGAACTGGGATCTTCTGAATCTTTTGAATGTGTGGCCACACTTCTTCTTCCTTCTTCCATTCATCCCTTGCTTCATTTATCCAATTTTGTTGGATAATAGAAATAGCACAAAACAATGTTTCCACATCCTCATCCTTTCTTAAGAGTGCATCTGAAACAACATTTTACTTCCCTTTTTTGTAGATGATTTCACAGTCATAACCCAACATATTTGTGACCCATTTTTGTTGCTCTTCAGAAGATAATCTTTTTTCTAAGAAGTATTTAAGACTATAATGATCCGTTTTTACCTTTAAGTGTCTTCCCATTAGGTAGGGTCACCATTTCTTAAGTGCATGTAGTATTTCTAACATTTCCTTCTCATAAATAGCTTTGTGTAAATACTTTCCTTTGATTGGATGACTTTCGAAAGCAATGGGTCTTTCATCTTGAATTAAAACAACACCAATTCCATTTCCTAAAGCATCACATTCCACAATAAAGGTTTTTGTGAAGTCTGGCGTAGCTAAGACTTGTGCTTGGCACATTGCCTCTTTAAGATGTTCAAAGGCCTTTGTTGCTTCTGGAGTCCATGAAAATGCATCTATATTCAATAATTGTGTTAGGGGTGTTCCTATCCTCCCATAATTCTTAACAAACTTGCGATAATACTCTGTCAACATGTTGAACATGATCCTTCCAAGACTTGTTGTAGATTAGTATATCATCAAAAAATAATAACACAAATTTTCTAAGGAAGGGTTTGAAAATGGAATTAATCAAACCTTGAAATATAGAAGGTGCATTGGTAAGTCCAAAACGCATGACCAAAAATTCATAATGACCCTCATGAGTTCTAAATTCTGTTTTTGGAATGTCTTCAGTCTTAATCCTGATTTGATGATATCCTGAATGAAGATCCACTTTGGTGAAGTAAATTGATCCATGCAATTCATCCAATAATTCGTCAATGACAGGAATGGGAAGTTTATCTTTAATAGTGAGCTTGTTGAGCTCCCTATAATCCAGACACATGCACCATGATCCATCCTTCTTGTGCACTAATACTACTCGATCAAAGAAATAACTTTAACTAGGTTGAATTATACCAACCTCTAACATTTCTGCAACCATACATTCAATTTCACTCTTTTGGGCATAGGGATATCTGTACGGCTTGATGTTTGGAGGAACACTTCTTGGAATTAAATGAATATCATGATCATGATCACGAATAGGTGGGAGGCCTTTGGGAGTCTCAAATAACTTGGAATGATTGTCCAAGACTTTTTGGAGATATGGAGAAATAGATGATTTCGATGTTGGAACCTCTAGCAAACATAATTGTGAAATTACGCCTCGTATTTCCTTCTTTATAATCTTTGTCGTACCATTAGAACTAATTATCTTTCTCAGTTTCCCTGCAATACCTCTTAATTCAAATTCCTTTCCTTTTGCACAAAATTTCATGAAAAGTTCTTGAAAATTGAAAGCTATTGTACCCAAGGATTGTAGCCATTGGACTCTTAGTACAACATCAGCACCACCCATTGGAAAGGAAAGCATTGGGCTATTTAGTACATATTCTCCCATGGATAGCTTGATATTATGGCACTTTCTAGAGCAATTTATGGTTCCTCCACTTGAAACCATCACTTGATACTATGGTGTTGGATATAGGAAGCAATTCAATTCCTTGGCTATCTTACAATGAATAAAATTATGGGTACTTCCTGAATCAATCAACACTATTACCTTTTTCTTCATGATATGTCATTCTATCTTAATAGTTTGAGAAGTGGTAATTCCAGCCAATGCATTACAAGATATGGTTGGATTCATTTCTTTTCTATCTAGGGTTTTTTCTTGGAGTATATCCTCTTCTTTTGAAATTTCTTGTTCCTTTTATTCCTCCTCTTCATAATATATGTAGAATAATTTCTTCTCAACACACTTATGCCCTTTAGTGTATTTTCTATCACAACTATAAATAAGCCCTTTTGCTCTTTTTTCTTCCAATTGTTGTGGTGTTAACCTTGTAGGTTGTGGAAGGCTACGGGCAACAACACTTCCATCTTTATAGTTGTGAGTGGTAGGCTTCTTGGTTGCCATAATTTTTCCCTCCATTTTTCTTGCTAACCTGAATGCCTTCTCTAATGAATCAGGTTCCCAAAGGTGAACCTAATGTTTGATTTTATACTTTAAATTCCCTATGAACACATCAATCCTATGCTTCTCTGGAATATCTTTTACCCTTATGTTCAATTTTTGGAAGTCCTCAATGTGCTCCATCATTGAACCCTTTTATTTGAGATTTATCAATTGGCTAAAAAAGGTGTTTCTTTTTGTATCCTCATAATGTGCTATCATTTCTTCAGTAAAAATTTCCCAAGTGACAATTTTATTACGAGAGCAAAGCCATAGATACCATACAAAATAATTTGGTTCCAAATTTAAAGTTGCAATATGTACCTTTTGTCTGTTTTACACATTATGGAGATTGAAAAATTGCTCCATTTGTAGTATCCATGTTTCGGGATCCTTGCCATCAAACTTCCTCATATCGATTTTTGGAACATGGTGGGTCTTCAATCCAACATTAGAGTCTATGAAATCATGATTAACATTTATTTTGTTCTCATCATGAGTTTCCTTTACTACCCTTTCACCATTAATAACCATTTCTTGTAGCAACTTATTCAAATTTATCTTCAATTCTTCAATCTTAGCATCCATGCCATTCATCTTAGCATCCATGTCATTCATATTAGCTTCCATTCCATCCATCTTATCTTCCATGCCATCCATCTCAACTTGCACTCCATTCATATTAGCTTCCACGCCATTCATCTTGTCTTCAGTTACCTTTTCTAAAATTGAAATTTGTTGTACTTGGTCTTGAAATTTTGATATATCATGTTGCATTTCTTCCTCTTCTTCATGAGTCATGCTAGAGCTTTCAGCTTTCTTACTAGGTGTTTCCATTTTATTTCTTCAGGGTATCAATTAATGCTAATAATTCTTCACTTTTCCATTTGAATTCCTTCAAACTATTTTTTCAAACCAATCTTATGCAAAATTTTAAAGAACTACACACCTTTTTTTTTCACTTTGTAAGAGCTCGATATTGAATCTATTGTATCTCTGTAAGTTCTGATCTCAAATATCTAAAATCACGTCTTGTAGTATCCCTTTGAGTCCTCTTTCTAACCTTGCAAGTCTGATCAAGATTGGATTCTCCAAGGAATAATTATGCCAAATCTCCCACTGAGACCTGATTATAGACTAGTTTAGTAGATCAAACTTGTATGAAGTGCCATGTGTCACTATTTCAAACTTACCTGAAACTGATACAAAACAAAATATAGCTTGTTATCTTTCTAAAACCTCTTATGAAATTTCAATATGATGCTTAGAACAAAAATTATGACAATTTTCCCAAGGTCACATGTTTCGAATGTAATTCGGGGGTCTACAAAAACCCTAACTTCCTTAGATCATATCTTCGCAAATATAGCGAGACAAGATCTGAAATTTGGACCCGAAGTTCATAATGATTTCGACTCAGATGGATGTTTTTCTTAGCTTCTGAAACATTGCAGAAAAAAAGTTATAGTGAAAATGCCACGATGACCTGTTTGGAGCAATGAAACCCTAGAATCCAAAGCTTTGATACCAATTGTTATGAAACCAACTCACAAAAATATAGAAAATATAGATCAACACCTTAGAATTCAGCCTCTTTGAGGGGGAAACCTCCTTTACATTACAAAAATGAACAATTATTAGATGAAACAAGTGACAAGACATCCTTTCTATATATAGGATTCTAAGGGGTCATAATATAATCAGAGCCGACATAACAATAATAATGTAAGGGCACAATAATAACAATAGTGGGCTTCTATAAGGCACAATATTAATAATATGTGTACTATATGGGCACAACAATATAATAAGGGGCTTTTACTAATAACAATAAGGGGTTACACTAGTAGTATAGGGACCTAACAATCTGGGTGCACTTTGGGATACCAAGGAGCATAATTACAAATAGGACTACATTGTGGGAGAATATGGACACAAAATTGAAGAGATATACAACATTCCATCCACAAACAGATGGACAGACAAAAGTAGTCAATAGAACTTTAGTTCAACCTCTGAGGGGATATAACTAGAAGCATTCGAAGACCTAGGATGAAAATATAGTATATATACAACATTCTTATAACTAAGCAGTCCACACTTCTACAGGAAAGTCCACATTTGAGACTTGTTTTGGATATTTTCCACCTTCACCTTTCGCTATTCCATATGAAAGGCAAGGAGGAGTGAGGGAAGATCTTACAAGAGATGATTTGAGGGTTGAAAAATGTATAGAGAAGATCAGGCAGATCCATCTGCAGGTACAAGAAACTTCGCAGAAGTCGCGGGAGAAGTATAAGGTTAGGCATGATCATCACATAATAGAAAAATCATTCAAGGTGGACGATAGAGTATAGTTACAGTTAAACAAGGAGAGGATGTAGGGGCCTGGTAAGAAAATAAAGGATCTGAGGTATAGTCCCTTTGAGATACTAGAAAACGTGGGTGACAATGCCTCTTGACTTATTTTACCACCATATATGCGCATTTACTTATTTGTGAATGCAAAGAATTTGAAATGCTATGAGCCTTCCATGCTAGACTAGGAAGAGGAACAAATCCTACCTTTTTGGACGATTTGGCACCAGATGCTTAGGTAGAGTTTACAAAATATATAGTTTTGCAGAAGACGTCCATAACTACAAGACAGGGGCAGCATGACCTTTGTCATATTGGGTTGAAGTGACAACTTCCACGCCAATCTTAACATTACAACAGAGAGAAGGTGGAAGAAAAATTTCCTCACCTCAGTTAGTAAAATCTTTTGGGGACCACAAGCCTACCAAAATGGGGAGGTATGATTCGAATTTTATCATTATATTTTTTTTCATCTGTCTTGATTCATTTGGAGTGGAAAAAGTGGAGGAATCAACTCATGGGACCGTTTTCATTGGCGGGGTCTAGTTTGGCTAAATGGGGTCTGAAACCTTCTAGGAACATTTTGAGGCATCAAATGATGTTTTTTAGGGGTAATAATTTACCACTTTATTGTAGCACCTCTTCATGCTATTCTACACATAAAGACCTTTCCAACGCTACAAGAAGCACATCAATCAGAGTTTATGCAAAAGTTATGTCACTCAGAAGTTAACCTTCTTATTTTCACACCTATAGTTTGGGAGGATGCCGTGTCAACCCCCATTATTTATGGAAATGGGGCTAGCCACATTTTTTTGATGTAAAAGACCCTAGAAGAGTCTATTTTGTAACTCTAGTTAAGAGTTGATTTAGTCAAACTTAACCACTAGTAGGCTATAGGGTTGTGTTAGATCAGAGCCACTAGGAGGAAGAGGCATTCCATTATTTCTAGAGATTTTTGTTCCATAGTTGAGCAAATATAGTTAGGAGAGATAGGAGGTAGAGAAAACAAAGATGATATATCCACTGTAGTAGCCCACAAGCCATAAGGATAGCTTCTTTGTACCTACAAGCATATTTGCAGATAGAGGAAGAGAGCGAAGCGACCTAACCTTTAGCTGGCTTTTCTCTCGAAAGGGTTTCCCAGAGAGCACATATTGTGTCTTATGTGTGTGTGTGAAGTTATTTTGTCATTCTCTAATTTTCTGCATAATTTATGTTCCCATGCATGTACTAATTACAATTAAATCCACATATCTTAAAGTTTAATAAAACTGTAATAGTGTAAAATTTCAGTATTTTAATATAATATTATTAGATCTGTTGTGATAAACTATCCATTGGAATGCCCATGGAAATCTACAAATAATTTGGTATTAGAGTAGGTTTCTTTGGGTATTTTTGTATATTTGTAGCGAATCTAGGTCGGTGGGGTTGAAAATCATAAAACCCTTATAATGGCCGACGAATATGTAAACAAATTTCGTGATCCTCTAGAGGTGAGGTTTTCGCTGCTTGAAAAACAAGTCGTGGATATGAACTGTAATGCAAATCTCCTCATGGTGCACCTAAGAAATAATTTGGGGATATTTGGAGAAGATAGGGGTTTGAATGTAGAGGAAAAATTAGAAGGGGAATTGAGAGATCAAGAAGACACGAAGAAACAAGCGAAGAAAGAAATAGGAAAAGATAAACCTAGTATGAGTGTCATGCATCAATCCCTATTCAAAATGGAAGAAAAAATTGATATCAAGCCATACCATAGTGAGATCAATGCTTTGAAGATGAACCACTGGTTGCATCAACCGAAAATTTATTTCAGTGTGCATCATATCGAGGAAGGGAAAATGATCTCATTCATGTGAATGAAATTAGAGGGCCATGCAATGACTTGGTGGGAGAGCCACACAGAAACCCAGAGGTTGGAGGGGTAACCTCTAGTGACTCAGTAGGAGGATTTCAAAACCCTCATTAAGCCAAATTTTTATCCCATTGGGTATGTGGAGGGCCGATGGATCTGATGGCATTACTATAGGAAAAATTCAGGCCAAAGCATGTAGGACTACTCCACGAAATTCAGAAAGATGGCCATAATGTTGTGTATCTCTCCAAAGAACCCAAATTTACTTGTCAAGTATTTGGGGGGTATGCACTGTCATCTGTGTGAGCAAGTTATGTTATTCAAGCCCAAATCGGTGGACGTGGATTGTGTACAGGCACAACACCTGGAGAACATAGGCCTGAAAAGAGTGCAATTAAGTGGATCGAAGTAGAAGGAACAATAAGAAGCTTTGAAGGAGGGGAAGAAGAAGAAAAAAGGTAGAAAATATAAAACAATGACAACCACAACACACCAATTCAAATATCCTAGCAATCACTACAACAACTACAACATTGATGGACATACAAAGTAGAGGTTATGGAAGTTGCATCCAGAGCTAAACCTAAAGAACAAGAAAAAAGATAATAAGAATAAGAATCTCATGGCCACTAATTTGAGCAACAAAGTTGAAAGCAGTTCATACATGGATGAGAAGATCGTTTGTAAATTAGTGTAGAAGGAGGTGAATCTGAGTAGCCTTGAACAATAGGAAGAGAAAGAAATGATCAAACTCTTCCATATAAAGATATGGGTCAAGAAGACAAAGATTGATGTTCTGTTTGAATTAGGATGACAAACGAATCTCATTGCAATAGAGATATTCAAGAAGTTGGGGCTGGAAGTTTGTGACCATCCAAACCCATATCCACTGGGATGGGTGCATAAGGATGTAGAGTTGAAGGTAACAACATAGTGAAAAAATAGTTTTTCTATCAGTGTTGATTTTATTGATGAAGTAGATCTAGATTTGGTTCCCCTTGATGTATGTGGAGTGGTGTTTTGGAGTTCATACATATACATGTGAGATGCAATATTCATGAGGAGAGCTAACCAATACCGATTCATCAAGGATGGAAAATTGTTCATCATAAACATGCACAAAGGAAAGTAAAAAATTTCACTAGTAAGTGCTAGTTAAGCTAAGAAATTGATAAGTTCTAGTAAGAAGTATGTTTTATTATTTTTAAGGGAAAGTTAGTATGAAGAGGACTCAATTGGAGGTAAGGCATCCCTGGAGGGGTGTACTAAGAAATAGAAACAACAATTGGAGGAGTTTTTATAGGCATATAATGATGTGTTACAAGATCCTAAAGGGTTACCACCTAAGAGAGAAGTGGAGCATGAGATCTAGCTATTTCTAGACTTCCCATTGACAAATATTGGGTTGTATAGGCATTTTGTTATAGAAGAAAGTGAGGTGAAGAAACAATTGCAACAACTGCTAGAACATGGTATTATTTGATCGAGCATGTCACCATGTGGGTCACCCATCATCATTGTGCCAAACAAGGATGGGACTTGGTAAATGTGTATAGATTACAAGGTGTTGAATAAAATCACGCTAAAGAAGAAATACCCTCTACCAAGGATAGTCGATCTGTTAGATCAATTGCAACAAGGAAATTATTTCACCAAGATGGACTTGAAGTCTAGATATCACCAGGTTCGAGTCAAAGAAGAAGATACATGGAATACCACCTTCTAAGCGAGGAAAGGTTTGTATGAGTGGTTATTTATGCCATTTGTCCTATGTAATGCATGAGTTATGTTTATGATATTAATGAATGATATATTTCTTATTCTCTATCTGGATGATATACTAGTATATAGTTCTACCTGGGAGGAGAATATTTCACATTTGATGTAGGTGCTGGAAACATTGAAGAAACACTAGTTGTTAGCAAGTCTCAAGAAGTGTGAGTTTGTGCAGTAGTCTTTGGTGTATCTGGGGAATGTGATCTATGGAGGAGAGTTGAAGAGAGATCCTTCCAAGATGGAGGCCATATTGAAATGGATGGTGCCTAATAATGTTTTTGAGAGTTATACGAGATTTATGATTGCGGACAAAAGTATCTCCCCAAGCTTTGGTGGTTAACCTAAAACAACAAAGTAACAAGGAACCCAATGCTTTCCTTAAATTAAATATATGATGGAATGAAGCCTACCTAGAATCTGTCACATGATTTTCTCCTTATTTTGCTTGAATGCTCCAATTCTAGCTCTGATTATCAACATTAGAACCTGCATAGTCAGCTAACACAAGCCAAGAAACTACGAGATCTATGCAGTATAATATAAATACTATATTCAATAGATCAATATGGTATTGAAATACATGAAATAACAACATAAAATTTAGGAAAACAAAGAATTATTTTCATTAATATAAATGGAAAGAGTTTTTAACCATAAATAGGTGTTGATCTTGTAGAAGTGCGCCTCTAAGGCTGACTTGTCCTTTCCTTGTCATAATGTGCACCTCCAATCACCCTAAATGCATGAAATAAAACCTTTCACCACAACATATTAAGGGTAAAATCACTCTACAAAAGTAAACCCCTTTCATATGGAAGGTTGTAAACAAATAGAGGAGTGGGGTAAGTTGGGAGTTCTTATCCAATTACCAATCTAAGGTTTCAGATCCACCTTTTATGGGAGGTTGGGATCAAAGGATAAGGGATGGAAACTCAAAAGTAGGGTAGGATAGGATCCAAATTTTTTGTATAAGGTAAATGGTTGTAACAAATTCCGGAATATTATAGAAAAGGAAACTTCCATAATTTCTCTCTTTTTCCCAAATTTCTAAAACCAATGCGTGTGCAAAGGGAAGAAATCTGTAGGTGATCTACGTAGGAAACATTGGTGCAATAGGAGGCTAGGGTGTGTTGGTCGTAAAACTGGCTCAGGTGATGTAGTTCTAGGAATAAATTTTGGGGAATGAAAGAGATATGCTCAGGGCTTTGTGCAAGATGATGATAAGGGGGAATAAGATGTTGATTGATTCCATTAGGAGGCCTATTGATCATATGTGACAAAATGGCCTATAATAGATTTCCCCTGGTTGTAGCAGCTACCACACCCTTCAAAATTTTGGCTTACATCCAAATTTTGGAGCCTTTCTTTCTTTTTCCTTTGATGGTTGGAAACACTCAAGCTAATCCCATGAGCTCTTGTGAAGTCTTTTCACCCCTTTTCTTATTTGACCAATGGTCATCTTTTGGTAAATTGATTTCTTTGTCATGCTTGCAACCTTGTTTTGGTGAGTTTGAAGGTTTGTCTTTGTGTGTTTGGGTTGTCTTCACTATGTAAACATTCATCATACTCACACACAAAGTTGTAAGCACTGTCACGCAAGTGTCGTCACGGTCGTCTGAAGGTCTATCTCAAGTGTCACGCTTGTCACTTTCAACTCTAAGATAGTCTCACTGAGGGAATGTTTTGTCTTGTTGTACTAGTGGTCTTTGTTTTCTCATCATCGAAGTATGCTAAGTGTATGATCACAATGTCAAGTCTACACAAGTTCACTTGCTTTCAACACATAGCCATTTTCCTAAAAATCTATCTGACTAGACAACCCTCTTCCAATGTATACCTAGTGAGCTGCATTGTGTATTCTCAGCTCTAAGTGACCTTGTTCTGCTACATGGAATTACACAGTGCTTGATCTTTTCCCCTAGGTTAGATTCATTGCGTAATCACGAAGGTGAGTAGCTTGTGTGCCTGGTAGAATTGCACAAAAAATACCTCCATGTCCAAACTAAACTGCACATTTCTCAAGCACAGTCATCAAGCCTCCTTCTATTATGTCGGAACCCTATGCTGCACCAAGACCTGAGTCTGCACTGATATTTAAAACTACAAAGACATGTCCTATTGGTCCTCTATTGCCTTGATTTGCACGACCTTCAAAAACTACACAAACATGTCCAACAGGCCTCCTATTGCATGTCCTACACTACTCTCCAAAACTGTGCAGTCACATCTAGCCGACCCCCTTCTGCCTGTCTTGCATTGTTCTCCAAAACTGCACAGTAATGTCTAGCAGCCCCCATGCTTCTTGTCGTGCACTATTCTCCAAAACCATGTAGTCATGTCTAGTAGGTCCCCTCTTGCCTATCCTACACTGTTCTTCAAAATTGCACAGTCATGCTGAGCAGGTCCCTTCTGGCCCTATAATGCCTTGCTCTTGAAAATTGCATAGAACTACCCAGCAAGTACCCTATCGCCCTATCTTGCCTTCCCTCTAGGAACTGCGCCAAAGTGCCACTCAGGGTCCCACATTGCAGCTGCCACTAGTGTCCTTCAATGCACAATTCTGTCTCCCAATGTTTACTATGAAACTTTTCCCGATAGTGTAGGTTGTCCTCTTAGAGTTCCGCATTCCAACTTGAGCTACACTCTTTGCTATCTCATTGAGTTTTCCTCCCTCCCTGTCACTGGGAACATGAGAACAATGCATCATGATAGACTAGGAATTTTTTGATTTGATTTCGTCCCATCATGAGTGAATTGCACGAACAAGTACACTAATGGATCATGGAAAAATGACAAACAGGATGAGGAAGGAGTGCACATGCTAGAAGACTTACTTGAACCTAGACGAACGTACCAAACATATTAGGCAATAAGAAAAAGAAACACATGCATTGAACCATCATACAAGACCAATACCATAGAATACCCGCAACACTAAGCCATGTGGAGGAGGAGACAAATCACACCAAGAGTACATCCATCACTCAGCAACGCAGTAGCTTGACATGGACACCATAGTCAGCCAGTACATGTGTGTTGGGTTGTGTTATATTCGTTCCACAACTAGCTCCCAGAGTTAACCGGGGGTTAGAGGGGGGGCAGAGCCCCCCCTTCATTGCACCGACTGCATAGCGAGGGGGTCACAAGGGGGGCAGCAGCCCCCATGTTGTCGAGCAATAAAAAGGGTATTTTTCACCTCTAATTCCCTCACATTAACTTGTCAATCTAGGAATGATTTGTTATCTCAAAGAGTGTACTCAGTTTGAGGTTGTCATTTGTTAGAGTAATGCTAGTAGTATAGCTCAAGAAAATACAAGAGTAAACAGATGCTTGAAACAAGACCTACTTACAACAAAATACTTTAAGAACTAAATCATGCACTCGGAAAACTAAGTAATTTATCAGTCAAGGTTCTAGTAACAATAACTCATCCCTTTGGAAACTGATGTAAATAAAGGTAATCAAGGAACAAATCATCAATCTGGGGACTAGACAACAAATGCCAACGCCCACTACAGTTTCAGATCGTTCTGCACACCAAAGCAACAATAACGTAGATAACAGGAAATGGAACAACAATTAAGAAATGGAATGGCAACTAGAAAATGTAACAACAACTAAGTCTGATAAACAACAACACCTTAATCTACAGGAACGAGTGCAACAATCGTATCCTACAGAAATCAGATGGAAATCTTTACTTAAAGGATAAATCGGATAGCAAATAGAAATGGAATGACAACCAATTACCAATAAAATATAGAACAGCGCTTAGAGCCAATTGTGAATATCTAGTACCAAAATAAATAACACACACAGCACGCAGAGATATTAAGAGAAATAGTAATCTGAGTCTAATACCACAAATATTGATCTTAGTTAGAAAGGATAACGATCGCAATTCATAATGGAATAGCAATGTCAATTGAATAGCAATCGTAATGAAGTATAAACCGTAGACGAATATAGTAATACCAACTTAAGAATATAACAGCTCGGTTACTCTGCAATTGAACAACAATAGCATTCTGTAAAGAACAGTAAATGACTTAAAGGAACAGTAATACGTTATAAGGTCAGAATGAACAATATGACTTTCTTGTTGCAGAGAACGATATTGTAAATATAACAGAGCTGTGATATAAAATAATAAAACACACCAGATTACCGATCAAAGCTGATAGCAAAAAGCACACATGAACTAAACATAATGATACAGGAGCAAGTGTTCCACCAGGGCCGGGCCCTTAGCCTCCAGGGACACACCGCTTGAAATTATTCCAGGATCAAAGATGGAACAACAACCAGATTTATATTAAAGCATTAAAATAGAGTTACAGTGGATCACTTCTCAATGAGAGTCGATGATTAAAGTTTCAAATATAGAGCAAAGTTACATAAAAATTAACAGTTCCCCCCAGGATAGCAGTGCTGCCCCTACTTATAACAGCTAAAGCATAGATATCGAGGATGTGAAAATAGTTAAAGCAGCAATCCCTCAGGATCAAAGGATCCTAAGGGATCCGCCAAGCTGCTAATCCTTAGTTATCTGGTCATTTTCTTGCGCCGAGTCGATATCTCCTTTTTCTTTCCTTGGCTGAGATGTTTTAATTTAGATCACCTTGTTTGCATATGGTTCCCTGCCAAAGGGACAGTGGTTAGCTTGGCCCTGTATTTTTCTTTGGAGGGACAATCTTTAGTTTTTCCCTTTTCCTACATAAGAAATGGCAATTATTATCATTTTCATGTTGCATATAAATCTTATAAATTTGTCATGATTTCCCATTATTTACCTAATTCGTGATGCAAAGATGTTATGAATTCTAAAGAAAAGATGACAAAATAGTCAATAAAAACATACCTTCTTCAGTACTCCACACCTATATGGGGGTTTTGAGGGGGGTAGTTAGCCCCCCTACGTTGCCCCGAGGAAATTTTTTGGACCCATATTAGGTTGGATGAACCTACCTATGGTTTTGTGCATGGTATTCGCATGTTTTTGGACATGATGGTTTTTGGTCCATGGTATTGGATGCTTCGACATGTATAAATATGTATTGTAACAATGAAAGGAACATGATGAAAAATTAATCTAGTAGTCCTGATTTTGGGATCCAGGAGAAAATCTCTATGTATATATGTTATGATCTCACATTGTCTATTTTCCGTTTTTTAGAATTTGTATGTAGGTAATTTCTGTACGGGATTAAAACCTACATTTGGTATCAGAGTTGTTTTGGCTTCAAGGGGATGCCTTTGTTGCTGAGGGGTTTCGCTCGAGCCTGTGGTAGACCCTATTTAGTGGGAGATCTATGGGATCGATTCTGGTGGTGAAAGAAGATGACAAGTAGTGGAAATATAAATACGATAAATTTAATGGTCAGAGTTTTGAGTTGTGGAAACTCAAGATGGAGGATCTGTTGGTGGATAAAGATCAGTGGATCGCGGTAGATCTAGGTACTAAACCAATGGGAGCATCCGATGAAGAATGAAAGAAGTTGGGTTGGAAGGCAAAGAGCACAATATGATTGTGGGTCTCAGATTTAGTATTGTTGAATGTATCAAGGGAAGCTATGGCTAAGGCTTTATGGGATAAGTTAGGGACTTTGTACTAGTCTAAGTCTCTGGTGAATAAACTATTCCTACAGAAAAAGTTGTACAACCTGAGGATGAAAGATGGAGACTCGGTGACAGAACATCTGAATGCATTTAATACAGTGGTAAGTCAGTTATTATTTGTTAATATTAAAATTTCAGATGAAGATAAGTGCATCAGTTTGTTGTGTTCTCTACCAGATTCGTGGGATGGTCTGGTTATTGCAATAGGTAGCAATGCAACTACCTTGCAGTTTGATGAAATAGTCTCATCCTTGCTGACGGAGGAGATGAGATGGAAAAATACGGAGAGCCAGAATGGTGATGCCTTGTCTATACGAGGACAGTCCTAGAACAAAAACAAAAATATGTCATCAAGTGGGAGATCTAAATCTAGAGGGAGATCTAAATCTCCAAGCAAACCTGTAAAGGTGGCATGCTAGAAATGTGGAAAGGAAGGGCACTAAAAAAGGGATTGTAAATCTAAAGCTCTTGTGAAAGGAAATGGATCTGATGATGCTCCTTCCATAGAGGCGAAAACCACCTTAGATGAAGGCGGGGATGTGTACTTGGCTTCTTCAAGTACACATGTAGATCATGAGGCATTGTTGATTAACTTAGGTGCATCCTTTCACGTCACTGCCCATAGAGAGTGGTTCTACGAGTATGAGAATTACGATGGTGGTGATGTATTCTTAGGGGATTATAGGAAGGTTAGAATCATTGGTCACGGAAAAGTAAAGTTGAAGTTGCAAGGTTAAAGGGTTAGAACACTTATAGGTGTTCTGCATATTCCTGCATTGGCCAGAAATCTGATTTTTGTAAGCAAGATGGATGATGCAGGTGCAAAAACAGTGTTCGAGAAGGATACTTGCAAGATGGTTCAGGGAGCATTGGTATTGATGCAGGGAGTTCAGATTGGAACTCTGTACAAACTGCAAGGTAGCATTGTTGTTGATGGGTGCAATAGTTATGTGGTTCCTGAAAGTGGAGAAAAAAATCTAGTGGTCTCTGGAGAGAAGACCATGCTATGGCATCAAAGGTTTTGACATATTGGAGAGAAGGGCCTTCGAATACTTCATGGTAAAGGTATGGTAGAAGGTGTGAGTAATGGATCTCTGGATTTTGATTTCTGTGAAAATTGTGTATATGGGAAGAAGAATCGGGTGAGTTTTCCCTTTGGTGGTAAGAGGGTGAAACAAATATTAGAGCTTGTGCACAGTGATGTGTTTGGACCTATGAAGGTTCCATCACTGGGAAAGTCTATGTACTATGTATCATTTATAGATGAATTCTCAAGGAATACATGGATATATTTCCTTAAGAAGAAAGCTGAAGTTTTTGACAGGTTTAAAGAATTTAAGGCTCTGGTGGAAAACCAAATAGAGAAGAAGATAAAGGTGCTGAGGAAAGATAACGATGGAGAGTTTTGCAGTAAGGAATTTGAAGAATTCTATAAGAAGTGTGATATAGCACGATAGAAGACTACTCCAGATATACCTAAGAAAAATGGAGTTTTAGAAAGAATGAAAAAGAAATTGATGGAAAGGGCAAGAAGTATGCTCAATGGTGCTGGGTTAGGACAAGAATTATGGGCAGAGGCAATGGAGATAGCATGTTACCTGGTCAACATATCACCTTCATCAGCGTTGGAGGATAAGACTCCACAAGAGGTATGGACTAGTAAGAAACCCTCTCTTTCAAATCTGAGGGTATTTGGATGTGATGCATATGTACATGTTCCAAAGGAGAAAAGAACCAAGTTGGATAGTAAATATGAAAAGTGCATCTTTATTGGGTCTAAGGATGGCTGAAAGGGTTATAATCTTTGGAACCCAGTAATAAGGAAGGTTGTGTACAACCAAGATGTGGTGTTTAGAGAGGTGAAAGATGTTATGAAACATGAAGTTCCATCAAAGGAACCTGAGAATATAGAGTTTGAGCTTAAGAAGGATAAATCAGACTCTACAATAGAAGAGGAATCAAAAGATGAAGAGCCATGAACTCCGGGTGTGAGAAGATCAGTTAAATAAAGAAGGCAGCCAGAAAGGTATGGTCCATCTACTTTCTGCTCAAATTTTTCTTTATCTATTACTGATGATGATCACAGAACTATGAAGGAAGTAGTAGATTCAGAGGATGGAAAACTCTGGAAAGAAGCCATGGTTGGTGAAATTGCATCTTTGCACAAAAATGAGGCTTGGGATCTAGTGGAGTTTCTGACTGTAAGGAAACCCATTGGTAGAAAATGGGTGTTCAAGAAGAAGACAAATGCAGAAGGAAAGGTGGAGAAATACAAAGCTTGGTTGGTAGCAAAAGGTTATCCCCAGCAGCTAGGAATTGATTTTGGTGATATTTTTTATCCTTTTGCCAAGGTAGCTTCTATTATGTTGCTTTTATCTGTTGCTACTGCTTTTGGTTTTGAGGTAGAATAGATGGATGTGATGACAACATTTCTTCACGAGGATCTAGAATAAGATATCTACATGAAGCAACCTAAAGGCTTTACGGTGAAGGGTAAGAAAGAATTGGCATGCAAGTTAAAGAAGTGTCTGTATGGGTTAAAACAGTCACCAACAATGTGGTGTTAGAAATTTGATACATTTATACAGGGACATGGCTTCACTAGAAGCAAAGCATATCTCTATGTGTATTTTAAATTAATTGGTGATAGTGTTATTTATCTGGTCTTGTATGTGGATGATATGTTGTTGGTTGGAAATGACAAAGAAATTATTTAGGATTTGAAGACCCAATTGTCCCCCAAATTCGACATGAAATATCTTGGTGCTGCAAACTATATTTTGGGCATGGAAATTAAAAGATATCAGGAAAAGAGGAAGCTCTAGTTAAACTAGAGGAAGTATGTCAAGAGAATACAACAGAGGTTTAATATGCAAGATAGTAAACCGATGAAGGTTCCTATTCCTATATGTGTAAAGTTATCTATTGAATAGTGTCCCAAGACACATGAAGAGGAAGAGGAAATTTCCTATGTTCCATATGCAAGTACATTTGGTAGCTTGATGTATGTGATGGTCTGTACTAGAATAGGCATTGCACATGTAGTGGGAGTATTGCGCAGGTTTATGTCAAAACTAGCGAAGGAGCATTAGACAACAGTGAAGTGGGTTTTAAGGTATTTGTGTGGCACTAGTGATTATGGTTTGAACTACTAAGGAAGACCAGAATTGGACAGAGTTTTGGATATCTGTGGCTTTGTTGATGCATACTCTAAGGCTAGAGATCTGGATTAGAGGAGATCTGCAAGTGGGTATGTGTTTAACCTATTTGGAGGTGTAGTCTATTGGATGAGTAAGAAACAATCTGTAGTGGCACTATCAAGTACAGAGGCAGAATGCATGGCCGCCACTCATGCAAGCAAGGAAGAAATTTGGTTGCAGAGATTGTGTTCAAGTATGGGGTTAGTATAGGGAGCTATAAGGATATACTATGACAGCCAAAGTGAAATTTTCTTGGAAAAGAACATTGCTTATCATTCAAAGACAAAGCACATTTATGTTCAGTATCACTTTGTGAGGGATATGATAGAAGACAAAAAGGTGTTTCTGGTAAGGGTGGACACTTTGAAGAATACTGCAGATGCATTGACAAAATCTATGAGATCTAAGAAGTTCTCTTGGTGTAGAGAAACAATGGGCATTTTAGGGCTCGATAAATGACTAAGCTCTCTGGGGAATTATTTTTTGGACCTTATATTAGGTTGGGCGGACCTACCTATGGTTTTGTGCATGGTTTTCACACATGGTTTTGGATGCGATGGTTTTCGGTCCATGGTATTGGATGCTTCGGAATGTATAAATATGTATTGTAACATTGAAAGGAACATAATGAAAAATCAATCTGGTAGTCCTAGTTTTGGGATCCAGGAGAAAATGTCTATGTATATGTGTTTTATGTGTTATGCTCTCGCATTGTTTATTTTCTATGTTTTAGAATTTGTATGCAGGTAATTTCTATACGGGGTTAAAACCTACACATGTCAGCAATGTCATGTCGAGTTGTATCAAGAGTTGTCTTGGCCACATCGCCACTATGGGCGATATCCATTGTAATTGAATGTAATGTAAAGTGAAATTCCAATGGATGCACACAAGAAGTTGAAGAATCATGTTAGTTGAAAAGTCACAGGAAGTTGAATGGTCATGAGGGTAGTCCAAGAGTCACAAGGGTCAAGCTTCACACTTAGCTATATATACCCCTTCCATTATATGACCAAAGGAAATTTCACCTTGGCTCCTAAAAAATGGCATAAAGAGTTTTAGTTAGTTCTTTAAGGATCGAGGAGTGGCTCCAACATCCCACTACTGGGAATAGTGATGTATGGTGTACATATTTTTCTTGAGACTTTTTCTTAATTCATAAGCCTATTAAAGCCAACACGTTCTCACACATGTTTTGTAGATGTTTGTAAGACTACTCTTTAAACATTTGTAATGCATGTCTACTTAACCTGTACTAATATAGTTGAACTACTTTGGTTGTTTTAGTACTTACATTGTTGAATATGTGTTGTATTTATTATCATCATTATCTCATCCATGTGGACTACTCTGCGAGATACTAGAAAAACCACCTTTGTGTATTGGATATCACCACTATCACATCCTCTTGGACTACTCTACGGGATACTTGATAGACCATCTTTGTTTTCTGGTTATAACGGTAGTCACATCCATGTGGAATACTTCATTGTGTGGTGTATGTGTTGTCTCCTTCACCTCGATTTTAATGGCTACCACATCCTCTATGGACTATCCCGTTCAGTGCTAGACAAACCTTTCTGGTTCACATGTGTCTCTTCCTTGGTTGCACTACTACCTCTCATTTATAGGCTCACTTTACTCTCCCCATTTGTAGTAATAGAACCTTGACACGCTTACATTATGCACTCACCAGGCACACTTACCTTACTATTTTAAGATACCAGCGTAACATTCTCATGTACTGATAGCTAGAGCTAAGACAAATCTCTATGTATATGGCAACCGGGCCTTCATACTGGATGGGACTCCTACACTAAACATTGTGAGGTCTAGTTAGGACTTCACGTTAGAGAGATCCTTTTGGTTGACAGATTTTCAGCATCGTCAACACCCCCTAAAGCGCAAAGTCAGAAATGATGACTGATGACTGAAGTGATTTACCCTGTGACAATACATTTTCATCATGACATATTGATTGCTGAGGTAGGCATACCCATACTTAGGACATAATCTAGCATAACATGTACAATAATCAAAAGACATGTCCACAGATGAAAACTAATGGACCCATGACTGGACGACTCTTTGTATGATCACGGGCATCATACATTATGATCTCTGTATAACTCATAAAACCACAGCCTGGATGGAAGAAACTAGATCCAGATTCTTCTATCTCCTTCACACAACCAACCAACATACGAGTCTAACCATGTGAATCATTGGGCTGAGGTCAAACATGGTAGACACCATCTGATTACTAGCCGATGATATAAGTCGTTAACAGATGCGAGAGAAAACAACAATGATGTTAATGACTCTCAAGGTACTACAATACAATCCACATGGTGTGAATAAATGCATTGATGTTGAACACCACACACATTATTTTTGTTGAAGGCCATTGATGTAAACCTATCGCCAATAGCAAGGAAACTTTCCATTGATATATGAAAACACCAAGGTACCACAGGGTGTTTGTCAGTGAATTTCCTGGATAATGTGCTGATGTCGATAGGAAGTGACCCGTCATAGGAGGGGATTGATGTATCCCCCATCAATGACATGAAATGGGTATCATGATTGAGGCAAAATGATGCATATACAGAACTGGATCAGGAAAGGAAAGCATGGAATGAAGGCTTAAGAGTATTGTAACAAATATTAACTGAATGACTTCTCTTGAACACACCGATGACATTGAATGGAGTTGGCAGAATTGACCCAAAATAGAAATGGAGGCTCTAAAAATGGTATGATAACAAAAATACTAGCAGATTACACAACTCAATAACCACGAAGATGAAGTAGAAAAGTGTCATGTTCAAGAGTGACTTGCTGCCATTAGCAAATTGAATACCCTACTTTCCCAATTTCCCCACCCATACTGGTAAGTACCTCTTATTTTTTAACAAACTTGAGGAGGATAACATATGCTTGATTTGTAAGTTCATCCTTCAGATGAATCCCTCAGAGTATGTTTAACGAACCCCGAGAAGGAATGGTTTGATATTGTCATGTTTGAAAAGTCCATCACTATTTAATGCTTTAATGATTCCAGTGAAGGTAAAAGTCTACATCGTTTTCATGTTTAGAAAGTTTGAAAAAGAGGCGAAAAAGAAAAATCTAGATGTGCCTTTTTGTAAATAGTCTCTCAAGTCCAAAAAGGTAGAAAACAATACTCAACATAAACTTTTAGCCATTTTCGACTAAGGTATTCCTTTTTCGTAGATAGCTTATCTTAGTCCGGAAAAGGGTTAAACCTTTACTGAGTAGATGTATTTTCATTTACTTTTATGAGTTCAAAACATAGAAAATTTTAGGGGCGAATCTTCGCCCTTTGGGGAAATTAAGGGGTTTTAAATTTTTAGTGGGCGAATATTTTGTATCATAGCACATTTTTACAAATCACCTCAAATAGCCCACCTTATTTTAAGGGAGAGGGTAAAAAAGGTGAATTTAGCCCTTGAAACTAGGAGTTACAACCTTCCATTCACCCATTTTCAAGAATAGGTTTTATTTAAGTGAATCCATTCGCCCATTTTCAAGAATAGGTTTTATTTAAGTGAATCCTATGGGCCAAATACCATATTTATAAAAGAGGTATGGTAAATAAATAGAACATTTTTTATATTTACTCCATAAGTCACCTTATATACATGCAAGGGTGTAAACAAATAAAAATATAAGTAAAGTGGAGGTATGGTAAATTAATAAAACATATTTTTATACTTACTCAAAAGGTATGGTAAATAAATAAAAATATAAATAAACTAGACGTATGGTAAATAAATAAAACCTCTTTTTATATTTAGTCCATAACCCTCGTTCTATTTATGAAGGCTCAAGAAAGAGGTTTTATTTAAGTGAATCTTATGGGCCAAATACCATATTTGTAAAAGAGGTATGGTAAATTAATAAAAATATAAATAAACGAGAGGTATGGTAAAAAAATAAAACATTTTTTTATATTTACTCCATAAGTCACCTTATATTTAAGGACACTCAAAAAATGCGTTATATTTAGGTGAAACCTATGGGCAAAATACTATGGGAAAAATACCATGGACTAGATTGTTATTAATACCATGGAAAAAAACATTATGAACCCTAATATTAGTATTAATAAAAATAAAAATGGCACATGGTATTGACCCATGGTATTCACCTGCAATGTAGCCTATTTAAATGGGGGAATTAAACCAGCATAGATCCATCTTTACTCTAGATCTACTAACCCCCGAGAGGTATCAAATATCGTGATATGCGAACTAGCATAGAGTGAAAAAATATTTGATCCCTCCCGGGTGGATCAAGAGTAAAAATGGATGTTGTAATTTAATGTATGTTAAACATTTTAGCTTGGTTAAAATAAAATTCAATTAATTTTATTAATTTTTATCAATTACTAATAGTAATTTTTAAGCTCCAAGTTTATGATAACCCATGGTATTGACCCATGGTAATACCATGGTATTCATGTGAGCATAGACTATTAAAAGGGGAAATTCTATCATCTTAGATCCATCTTAATTCTGGGTCTACCAAGCGCTCAGAGGGATAAATAGATTTCATCCCCCTAAGAGTGGTAGATGTGGAGTTAAGATGGATATAGGTTGGTTTTTATGATAATGAAGATATTAAAAAGACTTAGGAAATTATATTGTAAAAACATCTTAAGGTGAATGGTTAAAGCATAGACATTGGACAAGTATATTTGTATACTTCTATTTTAAACTAAAACAAATCCAGGGCTAAAAGGAATGGATTGATTACACTAGTCATCCTTCTATAACTTTCCGACATATGTTGGAGTAAACAGATTGTAATTTGGGTAATTTTACTAACTGCAAATAGGAACATACTTGTGTATTGGTAGGGTGGTTACGAGGTCCCTAGAAGTGATGAATCTGAATTTTTCTTGGTTTTATATATAGTATTAGGTTTTTTCTCATGCTTTCTGTGAATGACACAGGTGAATTTTATCCTACACCCACTAGGTTATCAATATGTAATTTCAATAATTTTGATTTCAAAAGATATTTTAAAGAAACACAATGATTTCATTTGTGTATTCAATAAACACAATATTCTAATGGAATTCTGCATTTGTGGTTTACCTATATAGATTCCATGGAGAAGTGTTAGTGGTGTGACATCAATTTTCCTCAAGCAGAGGCTTTAGTTTTACTCTTTTTGGAAGCAAATACTTTCTTCCAACATTTTTGAGTTCCATGAAAAAATTGAAAGTCCTAATAGTATTCAATTATGGGTTCAAGAGAGACATAGTATTCAATTATGGGTTAAAGAGATCCACACTGAATGATCTATCGACCTTATCTTCACTTAGTTTAAGACTATTCACCTGGAGAGCCTTCATGTGCCCCCACTTCAAGAGCATAGTAAAGTCATGTAGAACTTAGAGAAGCTATCTTTAAGCTTTTAGTGAAGAATGGAAAAATGTCTGGGTTCAATAACAACCAATCGAGCATTAAGCTTCCAATAATGTTAGATTTTAACTTGGAGCACTTTTGAGATTTGGAGGGGATGCCCCCTCATATTTGTGACACATATTCAGTTGTGAATTGGACTATTACTAACTGTCATTTCCTTCGAAAGTTCCTGATGACTTGGGGAACCTCAACTCTTTAAGAATGTTAAGGAAGGAAAGAAAGTACATTATGCTAAGTTCTCTTATGCTTTTCAAGTTTTTCTTGGATATCTACAACGTTTCAGGTAGGAAAGTACATTTTGTTAATGAAAATTTGTCTTGATAGAAAGGTCCAATTTCAAATTCTAATGCTTTCAAAAAGCATTGTATAACTGCAATGTTTCTAAAAGGAAAGCATATTTTTTCAATTTAAGTATCATGATCCAATATTCCAACTTATTTTTCAGTAACCCATTAGGCTTTGTAGCTTTGAATAAATCCATGTCTTTTGATAAGATCCTCTTCCAAATTAGAACGCAGTTTCCTTTTGGCAATAACCACATACAATGTCTTGATTTTGTTATTGAGAAAATAGAGGTTGTGAAACAAGCTTGTGCCATTCAAGGACTTGATTCACTGATTATGTATCAATTATGGCTCTTGATGTAACAATGTCTTGATTTTGTTGCTTGAAAATAGAGGTTACGCTTTACTATTTCACAGAATTTCTTACAATATTTCCATAAGTATTAATTTGTAATCTCAGTCACTGAGGGATGACGATAATGACAAAGGCAATATTCCATGGTTTGAAGTTACCCTCTTACTAAATATTTAAATATATCACCACAACTTAACTGTTAGTTAAAGGAATTGTATTTGATTTGTAAACAATTCATTACTTGATTTATAGATTTTGATTTTTTTCCTTTTTTATTTTTTCTCAGATTTGGTATGAGATATCTTCCAATATTTGGGTTCCCTAGTTTCCACACCATAGCTATGAGGTTCAGATGCTATCATTAAATATTGTCAGAACGTTACAACTTTTCTAGTAAGTGTACTTTGAAACATTGTTGTTGCTTTTCCATGGTGTTAATGCAAATAAGCACTACAACTAGTGCCATTATTTAGATTAAGTGCCGAAATCTAGGTGGTCTTGCAATGATGGAGTGATTGTTTTCTAGCTACTAAGGCCATATGCATTTTTATCTCTTATGTTGTCCTGAGATATTCAAATTCAGAATAAGAATTGAGGTCTCATTTCCACTGTAGATTGTAGCCAGTTTCTTGAACATAATATATAGTAGATTATATTTTTCTAATCAACTATGGATGTGATCCCTTGTAGGAAAGGAAATTCAAAGTGACTTTGATTTCACATTGATTTTTCAAAACATCCACACAGGAAAGGAGAATCAAAGTGACACTGATTCACACTGATTTGTCAAAATGGAGGCAAGAGAAAAGGAAACTTTGTATTCAACAATGCTCTTAATTTCATATGTACATGCACAAACATATTAGTAGAAAATATTGAAGGGTTTCCTAAGTAATATTTTCCATTCCACTACATTCTTTACAACTTGTAAATAAATAACTCGGAAAAATTAATTACACTACTTGTTATTCTTTATTAATCAGTGGTTAATATTTTGATATTGAACTCGCTAAGATTTTTCTTCCTTCTATGAAATTGTGTGTTCTATAATGCTTCTTTTCCATTCACTATGCAAAGCATATAAAGTGTGTCTAATGGAGTAGGAAGATTGGAAAGTCTTCTAATCCTTGAACTATGTTACAAGGAAGAAACCCAACAGGGTAGGGTAGGTGCATCCCCACAAAGGGGTCACAAATACCAAAGTTGGTATTGGCTAGTGCCTTGAGCTAGAAAATACCCAACGGGGTAGGGTAGGTGCATCCTCACAAAGGGGTCACAAATACCAAAGTTGGTATTTGCTAGTGCCTTGAGCTAGAAAATTTCCTTTACCCTTGTATTAACAGTGAATCCGGAGAGGATTCTAATATTATCTTTATAAGATTTATATTAGTTAATATTGATGAATAAAATTCATGAGACATGAGCTAGGATGTCCTTGCAAGGTGGCTGTTGATTATTGGAAGCTATGATGGCCATTATGTCAGGCTAGGTGGTCGCACTCCCTTGATCGTGAGCACGATTGTGATCAAGATGTAAGACTTCATAGTTTGGATTGATTGTTTAGCAGTGATAATTAGTGGGCTCATTCAAAAAAGCTTCTATTTCACTAATCCTTTTTATAGAGTTGTTAGATTCAATTTCCAAAGGTTTTAATTGCACTATAGAGTTGAGTTCTGAGAGAGTTGTGATTCACAGTGTAAATTATATCAGCTATGACACTTGAATGAAGACAAGCATAGTAGATGTATCAGACTCTGTTATAAGCTTACCTGCATATTATAAGGGACTTGGTTGGCTTTTTTATAATTTTATAAACATGTTCCATTTCGTGGAAATGTGAAAAAAAAACAGTGACATTGCCACCATGCGGCTCTTGTCATATATGGTTTTATACCTTTTCAAAAAATTCTCTAAGGGTTCACAATGCTAAGATTCACTAGGACCTTACAAAGTTTTATTATTTAGTGAAAGACTCACCAAGATCTTGCAATATTTTATAAATGAGTAAAATATTCGTCATGCCTGGTGAGAGATTTGCCAAAAAATTATATATACATATTATATTATTGATAAAATCGCCTTCCATTTTTCCTATATATCATGGAGATTCACCCATTTATTATACATATAAATTTAGGGGGGGTTCTTAAAATTTTCCCTGGTGGAGAAAAAGGTGGAGGATGAGGGATAGTTTGAGTGATAGTAGATGCAATGGAAGTATTTCAAAAATCGAAAGATGACCTATGAAACTTATTTTTCACCCGAGTGTTTAAGTTTGAAGAGAGGTTCTTCAAGTGATCAAGAGTGTGAATAAGCTGTGACCCTGATTTATTGTGTGAAAACAAATCTTCAACGGGGTTATGAAGAGATATAAAGGAATAAATAATTGTCTGATCAATCCAACTTAAGGATTTACTGTGAAATAAACTCTGCTCAAAATTAATATCAAACTCAATGTCTTGCAAAGTTTCTAACCTTCCCGAGAGTGAATTAACTCTAGGAATGAAATCCTTACTTGATTGTTCTCTACTTAAACTAGATCTCTTTGCAACTTTCTTAGATTTTTTCCCAATTATTTGAGGATCACTGACGATGGTCGGAGGATTTAAATCTGGATTGGATCTGGTGTATTTTTGGAAAGCCAATATGTCTAATTTTGAAAATCAAGATATTGCGTTACAACTTTCCAATTCATCCTATGATTAAATTCTAAAAATCATCATCCACAAGCTTAAGAATTTAAATAAAACAAATTACTGTGGTGATTTATTTCCAATCTTTCATTCCCCAGTATGGTCGTAACTATGTTAGCACCTGGATTGGACCTCAAGCTAAAGGAAGGCAATGCCAGGGTAACCACAAACCATGCTTAGCCAAGTAGCTAGCCATACTAGGGTAGGAGAGGGCTCTCTTTCTAAGGATCTCAGCCAAATTGACTGGATCTAGAAACTGATATCAGGCTAGGTATAGTAGCATAAGGTTTGAATTTATTTTGAAGGGATTTGTTGGATGAGGAGGAGCCAAACAGTTAGGGTAAGGAAATTAGGTCAAAATTGCAGGGTGTTCGATGGGGCAAGGCAGGCACAACGATCAGAACCTTAGCGTTTGATGGATGAGGTGAAAAGATAGGTGAGGAGCTAGGAAGAGCATGTAAACCTCATGGATTCTTCCTAAACTGAAGAAAACACAAATTGTGAAATGTCTACCCAAAACAGAGCATAAAAGTTATGGATTCGACCTTTCAGACTTGAATACATTCACATAAAGAGTATGAAATGATGAAATGGAGTCAAAAATACACTTTAACACATGAAAACATAATAAAAATTGAATTAAGCATCATACCACATGGATCCCAAAGAAATAGCTGCAATTTTTCATTAATATCGTGTTGTAACTGATACAAAATGATGTCTATCAAATCCTAAGCAATCCCACTGAATCCAACCCTTTACAATCAGAAAGAAGAAGAAGATATAGACTTAAATTCAACCCCCTCCCATCCTCAAGGGTCGAATCCTTAAGATGAGGAACTAATCCATCAAAAGCTGAACAATAAACTAGAATCTAGGCAGCCCTAACAACTTGCCTTTAAAAGGGAGGAAATTGATTCATTTGACTTCAAGAGAACTTTTGATCCAATGAATCTACCCTCCAGTGACTAATATTCATCTTATTTGCATGCCTAGTCACCATTTACATAAGTAAAAACATCATCCATGAGAGAAAACCCAAAATTTGCAGTCATGGCACAGTAAAGTGAAAATTTAGCAGAAAATTATCCTATGCACAGTGCGAGAAGGCTATGCGCAACACTTTTTGTAGGGCCAATTCGGAGGCATTCTTAGTGTCCAAATTGAGGTCATGATAGCGCATTGGAAATCCTGTCTTGTATAATTTCCAAATATGCCTTTACTCTCCCTTTTGGAGTTGATTTTACCCGTCAAAATTGGATTATACCAAGACTTCTTCTATGCACAATGCCTTGGTCAAAAAGAGGGCAAAAAGGTCATTTTTTGGGTGTCTTTTGACCTTTTGACCAACTAATTTTGCTCCAAAAACTTAGAAAATGCAAAGGGAGAATTATTACATAATTAGGAATGCAATGGTGGTCTTCTTTTTTCCATTGGCTTCTCCTAGGAAAAGCACAATGCTAGTGGCATTGCACATAGAGCCAAAATTTCTGTGTCAAAAACTGCTAAATTCTTCAAAAATGCAAAAATTCTCAAGACTTGCTCAAAATCACTCAAAATTTGTGGGAGACCACCACCATCAAGTGTTTGGGTCAGCCAAGGAAGATTCAGCAAGCAACCTAAGCCTATCACCCTCCTTCTAGGGTTTGTTTTAGCCTTGTCTTCATTTGCTTGACTCTTATGTTACAAATATTGTTCTGGCTTCTGTAATGGTGGGCCATGTGCTTGATGATTTGATTGTCTCTGTTTTACCTTTTTAGTAGCTTATCAACATGCAAATTGACCCTGTCAAGCCATTTTTCTCTATCATATTCAATCTCCTCTTCAATCCTCTGCTCTGTAGTCAAGGTGGTTGGGGTTTTTTCCTCTTGTATTACTGATTTGCCTTTTTCATCTTATCTCTTTGCCTTGAGAAGTTCTAGCTCCATGAGGACCTGTTTTTCACTTAGTTTCTTGTTCTCTTGCTCAAGGTATGAAATGACATACTTAGCTCTCACCAAGCTGCCCATCAGTGCTTAGATCTGTGCATCTTTTTCCTTTATGATTATATTTTCATTTGTTGCCTCATCTTGAGCCTCCAAGTCGACAATATTAATGCCATGATGATTGTGTGGCTTTTATAGTTCATCATGTTCCATCAAATAAATTCCATTTCCTCTTCATCATTGAGGCTTTCCTCCAGCATTTCTCCTTCCATTTTTGCACCTACTGCCCCTGTTATGTTGAGGAAGAAGGCAAAGCCGCTTCCATCGTTTGTGAAGCAAGCTTTTCCTATGAGATGATGAAGAAGGAAAGGCCCCTTCCACATCAGGTGGAGCATAACTTACCTATTCACTGCAAACAACATTCTAGACCCTCTTTGATATGTCTTGTAGCTTTTTGTCTTCTCATCAACTTTAGTCTTTTTAGCCTTCTTACTTTTCTTTACTTTGGTACTGCTGGAAGGCCTTTCTGCTTCTTTAGGCACAGGTGGAGGAATCTAAGGACCATTGAAGATTTCATTGGCAATAAACATATCTTAGGAGATGTTGAGGAGGTTGAGATGGTGTAGCACAATAATATTAATCAAGGAATAGTGTTAAATAATATTCATCTACTGAGGGTATGGCCTTTCTGCACAATGTAGGCCATCTTATCAATGTTCCTGAATAAGAAGTATGGGATGCTAAACATTTTCACTCTTGTGAAGTGCATAAGATGCCTAATATGATAGGTGTATAGTCTGGAAAATCTTCCCATGCGTGTAAAATACTTCATAATGATCCTCATCATAGGGGCATACTTGTCGTGTAGGAACCTGAAAGGAAGGTCCTCTTCTTTTCATTCCTGTATCTGGATTTGATGTATGGCTCACAGTAGTGCTCATACAAATTTTGTGCTTTATACCATTTTCCCCCACATTCAGAATCCTCATAGCATCAGCAATGATGGAGGTGGAAACTGCAAATGTCACGCCAGCAAGAGTTACCTTGTTATCACGGAGATTTGCTACAAAAAGTCTGCTCAGCTCAGGATGATGTTGAACACTTTGTACTTGCTCACAATACTCATAACATACCAGATACCTGAAACAAGAGACAATCATAGGGGAAGCCTCTAACTCTTTGATGTTTGATGGTTACTCTTTGATAATTTTGCCTCCCTTATGTGGTTTTCTCTGATGTTGAGGTTCATCTTCCATGCTTTCACTGCCAATATTTTCCTCGTCCTCTTAATCTTTATCCTGTTTATCCATGTTTTGAGTTTGAAGCTCTAGAAACCCTAGAGAAGGTAATCAGGAAATGGGAGTTATGGTGAGTAGGGGTAGGGGAAGGGGAGAGGAGTTTGTGTGATGTAGGAATGAGATATGTATGATGTGAGAGTGAGAAAGGGGGGTATTTTTTAGTAGGGACTATTTTTTAAGTAAGGGTTTTAGGGATTTTTGTTTGGGGACTAGGGTATAGGGTATAAATGTATCTAACAGTAGGGAATAGGGAATGGGGTCGATATTTATGGATATGACAATAAGATATGGGAATGAATAGGAAAATGATAAGCAGGGAGGGTTTTTAGACAAACTAGGGTCTGAAAATTTAAATAGCAAACAAACTCAAAAATCTTGAAATGAGTGCTAGGAGGATAGCTTAGGGAGTATATGTACTTGTTTGAGGCTCTATGTAGAAAAAGGAGTGATTTGATTCGTTTTAGGATAGTTTTGATGGTTTTCAGCCCTATGCACAATGCAGTGTATAGGTGCACAGTGCCCTATTGTATGCGCAATGCCATGCAAAAAATACACAGGCACGCAGCTCTATGTGTAGCACTCTGGCTATATGCGCAGTGCCCAAGCTCTATGCGCAGTGCCCACATTTTCTTTAGCCACCAATTCACCAACTTGGTTTTTCTCTTTGACAAATGAGCATGATGAAGTCCAGCTCATCCCTTTGAGGTTTTATAACAGTAATTTTCACTATAGGGACCCACCACTCTAATCATTCACCTTTTAAAATTTCTTTCTCATGTTTCTTTCTAATTCTTTTGAGTGGCTGATATCCTTTAAGGCTTTGCATTATGGAGTGTAGCAAGGAATATATGACTTTAAGCAGCTTGGGAAATTAGAGACTTTATCATGAAATGACTTTCACAATTACAAATAAATCTTCCATTTTCAACTCAAAAGTGATGTTTTTGAGACGAAAAGCTACAAAGAACCAAAGAAAACATCCATATATCAATTTTGATTGAAAGATACTGAATGAACATTATTAGGTCTTCCCCACACTTGCTGCTACCCTTTATTTGGGTACAAGAATGACCATAGACCTAGAAAGATGAAACCTAATGACCTAAATGAAAAATGAAGACTTGATTTCATGACTAATTTTGACTGAGATGACAAGAGTGACAGAAGGTTTTAAAAGCTCAGACAACTATGAGAGTGGGTCAACAGACAACTTTGTGAGGGAAAAGATTGATCCTGACTCAAACAACCATTAGGGAATCAATTTCAAATTATGACCTATTGGAATGACTTGAAATTTCAAGGTGAGACACCTAAAATGATCATGCAAAAGGCTGAATGTGATCCTGATGGAAGTATGCAAATAGTGACACCAACAACCCTGATGGCAAATTATTCAAAGGCTACAATTTAGTCTTGTACAGTAACTATTTTCATGAGCTTAGATGGGTGACCTAGAAGGTGATATTCTCAATCAAAGCAGTCACAAATGACTTTTGAGACATGTTCTAAATTGGCCTCCCTAGATATAACTTTTGATGCCATTATCATTGCTCTTGGTCTAAGTCAAGAGCTTCCACATGTAGTTTAGTTTTATCTTCCCAAAAAAATTTAAGGCAGAAATATTTCTCCATTTGTGACACCCATACTGCTATGTTAAAGCCATCAAATTTTCACATGTTCAACTTGGGTGTCTGGTCGCTTGAATATTTGTGATCTCCTTGGAACTAAATGTGATGGTTGGATTCTCCTTCTATGCATGCATCATTGCTATATTCTTTCGTCAACTACAAGGAAACCAATTTGTTTGTGATTTTGTTAATGGATGTATGGAATTCATCGAATATTTTCTCAAGGGCTTTGACTCTCTCCACTGTCTTCTTTGTAGCTATAAATTAAGAAATGGAACTGTACATACACTAGCCTCGGTCAAATTGTGAGCTTACTTAAGAGTAGTATGGTTGGAAAGAGGGAAATCTTGGGTGTCTAGTGATGCGGGTCACTTAAAGTTGTTGTAGCAATTTCCTTCACCAAATAAATCTACAAATTCTTTGTTTAGAAATTGCCAATTTCCTTCTTGAATAAATTCTCAAACATATGCTTCTTTATGATTTTGAATGACTTATTAGTTATTTTTTATAATAATAATTTTAATTTTTAATAATCGTATTTTTAAAAAATATATAGTGGTATATTTTTATGCAAATATCTATTTAAAGTTAAAATTTATGTTATAAAAAATTATTTGGGTCAAGCCTAAATGTAAAACCAAGTTAAAAGGTCAAAGCCTATGGCCCACCCCTCACTTAACTATTTAAATGGCCCTATTTTCCCTTGCCTCGAGATATGGGCACAGTAAATCCAAGGGTTATTAATATATTTCAGACCCCTTAGCTCTTCTGACACTTAACCAAAGGGGGGTCCGAAAAGGATGTTTTTACCTTTTACCTTACCACTTTTTGCACGTGCCATATCCTTTTTCACTCCACACCCCCCTTCCTAAACCACTTCCTACCTAACCCATCAGAAAACCATTTTCCCTATTACATTTAAATCTTATAATGATTGGCGGGAAGGTTCATGGTTTCGTTGGATTAATCGAAATGGTTAATCAATTTTTTCTGGAGTTAGAGCTTGGGTTCTTCACAAGCTTGGATGATATATTATGAAAATATTTTACAGGTGAAATTCATTTATCAAGTGCACGTAAAATAAATTTACAGCTATAGGTGAAATGAATTCTCGAGTGCAAGAAAATGAATTTACAAGAGAAAATAAAGGGAGACTTTTGCAATCATATGTTTATGAAACTAATGTACAGGTAAGAAAAAATGAGATTGTAGATACATTTTACAATGGAGGCTAAGGTAAAAGAGGTGTAGGTGAAATAAATTTACAACTACATGGTGAGATGAATTTAGGGGAAATAAATTTTAGAGGTACATGTGAATTTGAATTTACTAGTGCATGTGAATTGAGGTTACACATGAAAGTAAATGGAGGATAAGTGAAAATGAGTTTTTAAAAAGAAGGAAAAACAATACATGGTTTTGGGAATATAAGAGAAGGAAAAAAAACACATAATTTCAAATGAGTGGATTAATTTATTTAATAAAATTATTTGAAGAGATATTTTCTGAATTTCATTTAATAAATTCATGAAAATAGAAAAAAATAAAATTCATTTACAAAATATTTGAAAGCATTTATAAAATATTTCCTTCCAAATATTTTATGAAATTTGTGAAGCATTCTAAAAAAGTGACATAAAATCATTCCAAGCAGATCTTCAGTGACAACTTCACAAACCCCAGATTTTAAGGCACAAAATTATCAATTGAAAGACAAATGGCAGAATCAACAGCTCTATATTTCAAGGGCATGGAGATATCAACGTTCAGAAGACACCTAGTAGTAGAATATTAGCAGATTGAGGATCATTTTTCAGATTTTCAGTAGTCATTCAACTAATTTCCAGATATCAAGGCACAATACTTCCAAACAGTTCCAAATTTTTGGCAGAGTATCGAGGGATTGTTTTATTTCTAGTATATTGCTTAAGATATTATTGCAGAAATATCGTAACAATTTAGGAGATGTTTATTCTATATATTCCATCATTTCTAATAAACAAGGGTTGGCTTTTGATGCCAAAACATTTCATTTCCATAAAAATTCTATTATAGAATTTCTGATCAAAGCCTTACGACTCCAGTTTATGAAAAAATGTGTGTTTCTAGTATGTTTTTCTAGTGTTTCCATAACTTGTTTTCTGCACATGTTCAAAGTACTATAGGATATTTGGGTAAGAATAGATTGAGTTTCAATCTCTTTGAAATCCCCTGTAAATTTATAATCAGTTAAAGAAATTAGTATATTGGATTGTCTGTATGAGGTATAGCTTCCTTGAACTGGTTATTGTTTGTCCTTCTGTCTTCTCCTAAATGTGTTTTTTTGCGCTATAGAAGTATTATACACACATCTAATTTTGCCTGGTTAATTAAGTATTATGTCTGACTCCTTAGTTATCAGGAATCCCCTTATATTCTTCTTTCAAATTCTTTAAAAGTTAAGCTCTTCTATAATACTGGAAGCTGACACATTGAGAAAGGACTCTGCAAAAGAGGGATTTATTCATGAACTTGAATTGTGCAATCATTAGAAACCACCCCATTAAATCCTAAATCTGGCCATTGTTCTTCATAGTCTGATGTTCAGTGACAGGTGAACAATGTTAAAAAAAGGCCTCATAACAATTGAGGGAGCTCCCTCTAGTTCAAGGGCCACCTTGATCCTAAATATTAGTTGAGTTGGTTTCCTGGAAAAGTTTTTGTAGCCAAGGAATACCTATGAGAAACACGTATAACAAAATCCATGTCAAGAAAAATTTGGGACCACATCAAAATTGGGGGCTTACATGTGAATGGTACCATTGCGATCAACTCGTCATCCTGAATTTGATGGGATAGGTCTCTTGCAGACATCCCATGCTAGCCCTAGAGTCTTACTCCCAACTGATCAATACTATGGTGATAAAAATCCATAATGCTTGATACTGCGAAATTCCCTATGAAAATTGGCCCTAGACTGTAGTAACCAAAACCCCAAGTCTTGGCACTGCAAATGTTGGGTGTGGAGCCTGATTATCTTCTTTATTCAGAGGTATCATCACATTGGGCCATAGTTTGTAACGGGTTGGAAACTGCACCCATTTGATTGCCATCAAGGGGGTCCATGGGGGGGGAGTGGGGGGTGACGACAATTTTATGAGCCCCCCCTACGTGGGGGTTTGGGGGAAGTGCCTCTGAAGCTAAAATAGATGTAAAATTGCATTTAAAATATTGTAATTTTGTAGTGAATATGATCATTCATTAGGTAGATGATCTAAAGGTAGAAGTTATGTTTAATATGGGGTGTTTTCTCCTAGAACGAAATCACTCACTATATATGAGGGAATCATATTGCAGCTATGCATATGTGTATTATGAGGGAGAAAGAGAGAGAAGATTGTGTGAGAGTGAAGAGGAAATTAAATCGGATTTGTTTTAGGTTGTATCTCTTCATTTTGGTGGTTAATATAAAGGAAGGGTTGGTTATTTCTTCATGGATGTAGCCCAAATTGGGTGAACCATGTATATCTGTGTCTCTCTTGTTTTATGAATTTTGTGTGTTTGTGTTTCTGCAATATTTTATGTGTTCCATTTCTCTGTACTATATAATTTTCTAACAATTGGTATCAGAGTTGAAGGTCTATTTGGTTGATAAACTCACAAGAGAGACTGGTTCTTGTTCGAGTGGGAGCAATGGAGAAAGATGGTAGGTTTAGGGCTAAGAAATTTAACAACCAGAACTACCATTTCTGGAATATGCATATGGAATATTATTTGTATCATAAATATTTGTACCTACCATTGAGAAAAAAAACAAAGAGGCTAATGAGTATGACATACACAAAATGGGAAATTCTCAACAGAAAGGTGATTGGAACTATATGGCTATGCCCAGCGGCGTCAATAACCTTCAATATTTAAAAGGAAATGACAATAAAGGGTTTAATTTCGGCATTGGCAAACTATATGAAAAACCCTCAACCTCAAATCAGGTATTTATTATGAAGCATTTACTTAATATGAAGATGTGAGAAGGTGGAACTGTTGCTGATCATTTAAATGAATTTAATACGCTTACTAGTGAGTCAAGTTTTGTAGGGGCGAAATTTGACGATGAAGTTAGGTCTCTGTTATTCTTTTCTCATTGCTAGAAGGTTGGAATGATTTTGTTATCGTAATTAGTAACTTTGTCTCTAGATCTATTATTTTAAAGTTTGATGATGTTGTCGATGCAATCCTTAGTGAGGAAATGCGAAGGAAAAGCTTCGGTGAGACATCAGGTAATCCTTTGACTGCACACATGAGGGGAAGAAAAATGGAAAGAGGAAATAGCCTAGGATATCATAGTAAGTCAAGGAAAGATAGATCCAAGTTCAGATTGAGGATAGTGTGTTGGAAATGTGGGAAGAAAGGACACCTGAAGAAAGAAAACAATCATGATGGGAATGTGATAGGTTATGTGTTGCAATATTCTTTGATTCTTTCATTAGAAAATATTATTGATGCCTAGATGGTAGATTCAAGGGCCTCATTCCATGCCACACCTAATAGGAAACATTTTCATGTTTATATTCAAGGAGATTTTGGATAGGTTTGTTTAGGTGATTATAAACCATTTAAAGTCATTAGAGTGGGTAAAGTTTTCATAAAGACACATAATGGAACCATTGGCTATTGAAGGAGGTAAGGCATATTCCATATCTAGAGAAAAATCTAATTCCAACAGGGTAGTTGCAAGGTGAAGATTTTGTAACTATTTTTACAGATAAAACTTGGAAGGTCACTAAAGGAGACTTGGTAATAGCAAAAGGATAAAGTCTTCGTACATTGTATTTATGTAGTGGCATTTCTAATCATGTTAATTATTTAACCTCCGTAGGAGCAGATACAACATTGTGGCATCATAGGATCAGGCACATGAGTGGGAAGGGGGTGCAATTTTTTCACTTAAGAAATTTGTTGCTAGGTTTGAAGCATGTTGATTTGGATTTTTGTGAGAATTGTTTTTATGGAAAACAGAAGAGAGACAGATTCCTCATAGTTGGGAAAGAAAAGAAGAGCAAAAAATTAGAGCTTGTGCATACATATGTATGGGTACCTACTCATGTGTCATCTCTCAGTGGCTCTCATTATTATGTTACTTTTATTGATGATGCAACAAAAAAAACCTGGATTTATTGCATTCAAAATAAATCTGATGTATTTGATACTTTCTAGAAAAGGAATGATTTGGTTGAGAATGAGACAGGAAAGACATTGAAGTGTGTCAAATCAGAAATGGCGGAGAATATTGCAGAAAAGAGTTTGATAATTACTGTTTAGAGCACAAAATTCACAGAGAGAAGACAGTTCTAGGAACACCATAGGAAAAGGGTGTGTTAGAAAGGATGAACAGGACAATCATGGAGCATGCAAGGTGCATGAAATTGCATGCAGGGTTGTCTTTATAATTTTGTGCAGAAGTTGTAGATACTATTGTTTATCTAATAAGGAGAGGGCCATTAAGTTTCTTGGATGGTGGTATTCCAGAGGAGACATGGAAAGGTAAAAAGGTAAACTTCTCATTTTTAAAAACTATCAGTTATGAAGCCTTTTTCCACATTAATAAATAAAATAGAACAAAGATTGAGGAAAAATCAAAGAAATGTACCTTCATTGGATATAGTGTTAATGATTTTTTTTATTGCTTTTATGATTATGAAAATCACAAAATCATTAGGAATAGATATGTCATATTCAATGAAAGGGTCTTGTATAAGGATCGAATCCAGGAAAAGAAAATAGAGAATATACAGTGCTTGATGAGATCAAAGAAAAAGTAAAGGTGTCTGAAAATCATAATGATCAACAGCCACAAGAAAAACAACAACATGCACCTCAAACACTTGAAAGTGGTGTTAGAAGATCTACCAAGATAAGTAGATCCCCTGAATGATACTCTCCTTCATTATATTGTATTATTGACTGATTGTGGTGAACCAGAATGTTATGAAGAAGAAATGCAGGTAGAAAACAGGAAGAAGTGGGAGATATCCATGAAATAAGAGAAGGAGTCCTTGGTACATAACCAAACTTGTGACTTAGTTAGGTTTCCTATAGGTAAAAAAATATTATAGAAAAAATGGGTTTACAAATTTAAGGAAGAATATGGAGGTAGAAAAAGGTATAAAGCTAGACTTGTGGTGAAGGGGTTTGCACATAAGAAAGGTATAGAATTTGATGAAATTTTTTCTCCTATTGTTAAAATGACTTCAACCAGAACTTTTTTATGTCTAGTAGTAGCAGAAGGTTTGCATCTTAGGTAGCTAGATGTAAAATGACCTTTTTCCATGGGGATTTGGAGGAGGAGATCTATATGTAGCCACCACAAGGATATAAGGTCAAAGGGAAGGAGAAACTAGTGTGCAGGTTGAATAAGAGCTTGTATGGCTTAAAACAGGCTCCAAGGCAATGGTATGTGAAATTTAATAGGTTTATGTCTAAACAAGGTTATACTAGATGTCACTCTAATCATTGTGTTTATCTTAAAAGGAAAAATGATGGAAGCTACATTATATTGTAATTGTATGTAGATGACATGCTTGTTGCAGGGTCTAACATGTAGGAAATAAATGCGCTCAAAGGAAAATTGGTAAATTCATTTGCAATGAAGGATTTGGATGCTGCAAAAAAAATCCTTGGTATGAGAATAAATAGAGATGGGAAAAATTGAAAATTAACATCGTCTCAAAGTGAGTACATACAAAAGGTATTGGAAATATTTAGTATGCAAAGTTCAAAACTAGTTAGTACACCTTTGGCTATCCATTTCAAACTAAGGAGATGTGTCCCAAGACTCGAGAAGAGATGGATTATATGTCTAAAGATCCATATTCATCATCAGTTGGAAGCTTAATGTATGCAATGCTCTACACAAGGTATGATATTACACATTCAGTGGAAGTTGTAAGTAGGTACATGAACAATCCAAGAAAAGAACATTGGATGTTAGTGAAGTGGATTCTCAGGTATTTTAGAGGTACCACAAATCAATAATTATGCTTTGGTGGTTCAAACATTGCTCTACAAGGATATGTTGATGCAGATATGGCAGGTGATAGAGATAAGAGGAGGAGCACCATAGGGTATGCATTTACTGTAGGTGGAATAGATGTTAGTTGGGTTTCAAAAATGAAAAGCGTTGTTGCACTTTCAATGACAGAAGCAAAGTATGTTGTTGCTATAAAGGCTAGTAAAGAAATGATTTGGTTGTAAAGTTTTATGGATGAATTAGGTAAGAAGCAGGAGATGGGCAGGTTATATAGTGATAGCCAGAGTGCCATTCATCTTGCAAAGAACTCAAATTTTCATTCCAAGACTAAACATATACATCTCAAGTACGATTTCATATGGTCTTTGTTGGAAGATGGACAATTGAAGCTGGAAAAGATACACATTAACCAGAATCTTGTAGATATGTTAATAAAAGTTGTAACTAGGGAGAAACTAAGATTATACTTAGTTTCAAATGGTCTTTAGGTATGATGATGAAGATGAGAAATAGCCAAGTTTAAAGTGAAAGAATTCTTCAACAAGTGAAGTAGTGGTGGAGTTGTTATAATCAGTCTCCTAGTGGGAGATTGTTTGGTGTGGAGCTTGATTATCTTATTTATTCAAAGGTATCATTGCATTGTACCCCAGTTCGTAACAGGGCAGAAACACCATCAGGGGGGTCCAAGGGAGGGGGTGGTGGGGGGTGGATGACGATTTTATGAGTCTCCCTTTGGCGAGGTTTTGGGGGCAGTGCCCCCAAATCTAAAAATAGATGTAAAATTTCCTTGTAAAATATTGTAATTTTGTAGTCAATCTGAGTTGTTCATTAGGCAGATGATCTTATGGTAGAAGTTATGTTTAATTTATGGTTTTGTTCCCTAGAAGGAAACCCCTTGCTATATATGATGGAATTGTATTGTGGCTATGAATATGTGTATTTTGACTGAAAAAAGGGGAGGAGATTGGGCGAGAGTGAAGAGGAAATTACAATGAGTTTATTGTAGGTTGTATCTCTTCATTTTGCTGGATAATATAAAGGGAGGATTGGTTGTTTCTCCATGTACGTAGCCCAAATTGGGTGAGCCACATATATTGTGTCTCTCATGTTTTATGTGCTTTTTGTGTTTGTGTTTCTATAATATTTTATGCATTCCATTGCTCTGTAATATATAATTTTCTGACAAAAAATATGTTGTGAAAATTTGATCTAGGCTATGGTAGCCAAAAACCTCACTGCATAAAGAGTCTAATCTATATTGTGAAAACCCAAATTGTTGAATCTGATATGTACACCAATGTCTGAAACCCAAGTGTTGGATCTGATCTAGATGAAAAGGTAGGGGTAAATCTTCAGATAGATGATGGAACTATGGTCACAAAGGAGTGTTAGGTGCTATAGATCATAATATAGATAGGGGTCGAACAATAGTACTCGACCCAATCTTTTAGAGTGCTGACTAAGGAGGATAGACCATACCCTTAGCCGTACTACCTGAATACCCTATTGTACATATGAGTAATCTCCCTGAGTGTTGTTCTTAGTGTATTTTAGCAGCAAGATGGCAAACGAATTATCTAAGGTTAGATTTCAGGTTACCCTAAAGGGACTTTTGATATACCCAAGGGTATATGGAAGTGCAATCAATGGACGGTTTTGTCTAATGCACTACTAGTCGAAAGGGTGTCCACGTGGGTTACAAGGGAGTCCAACAAGTGTGACCACCTCTTATAGTTCTTACGTGCATGCCTCCCAAATGTGCAAGTTTATGCACTCAATGAAAAATCCCATGGTTTAAAGACGTTGGAACATGTCTCTAGACTAAACAAAATTATGTGAAAATTGGAGGTACAACTGGACCTGGAAAGTGCTATGATACAAATTGTTATGCACTTGACCTACAAGAAAACCTAGAATGCCATAAATATGAAACAATTTAGCCTGAAACAAAGAAATATCCCATGAATTGAGACAAGCTGCAAAGATATTTTATTATTCAAAAGAAGAATACAATTTTCACTTGTCTATTTGAGGGGGAAACCTCCAACAAAGCAGAGCTTGATTACAATAAGACTCAATGATTCTTCCCTTGCTTTCTAAGCCTATTTATAGCTTTATGACATCCAAAACCATAAATACTAGTGGTCCCTTGTATAATATAGTTTAATCACTTTATTTATTAACTATGGACCATTTATAACTAATTGTGGTCCCTTTTCTATAATGCGGGTCAACCACTTACAATTATTATTAGTGAAGATAATTGCTTATGGGCTTTATTGTCTTAACTAACTAACTATGACTCTGGCTAGGACCCTTGGGCTTATTACATATAGGTTTGGGTTAGACCCTAACACAAATAGTATATAATTGATAATTATAATGTGCCTTTTCCTCCACTCCAGCTATGTAATTCAAATTCCATGCATATATGCGCTATTGTTAGCTGGTTGACTAGTTTAACTAAGAGATCACTTAGTTAACAACAATCACAATACTCAAATAACCTTCAAATGAGTTAGTTAATTACTTGAGCTCAATTAAATGAGTTCAACTAAAAATAACTGAACTAGATTGATAAATTTTAGCAATTACTACATGCACAACTCTAATCCAAGCCTATAACTAGAATTTACTAAGCTAACTAGTAGAAAATGCAATGCCACTCTAGCTAATTGCAATCCAAGTCATCTTGTTGATGTGGAAAATCATATTACTCAATTTGACTAATGCACAAGTCAAAGTTAGCCTTTCTTGCTACAATTTCTAACAGGGGACTGCTAGAACTAAGTTTTGTAGGTAGATGGAATTTTTACATGCATAGTGGTGATTTCCTAATTTATTGATCAATGTTCTTGACCTCAACATGACAAAAGTACAACATGCATACTAAATTCTCATGGTGCACAAGCTATTACAAAATTCCATTCTAGCACTACTCAACTTAAATTTCCAATGATAAAAGTAGTACACACAGTCAAAATTAATTGTAGGGGAAATATGTTCATTTTCCATTAATTCATAAAAGGAAAAGTTCACAATGGGCTATGATAGAGTAATTCATAGAAATGACTCACTAGCTTAACATTTAGAAGTAAAAAATATTGCATTCTTCCACATCACAGAGAGTGATCAACTTCATGTATACCATATACTCAAGAACAAACTTAGCATGTAGATTCAACCCACTAGCAAGCTAAATAAACAACCATTACGTACAATACTAACAAAAAAAAAAGGAAATTAGCTAATGGAAATCACACTAGTGAATTACAACATTGTTGATTCTTGAACTAGCTAACCAACCGCAAATTGGAGAAATTAGGCCTTCTTATTGTCCGTCAGTATTTCCTTTATCATCATACCTTCGATCCTGTCCCAACTCAGCAAATTCTCCATGTCAGCTTGACTACCCTGATATTTTTTGATGGCCTTCCTTGGCTATCTCACTATTTCTAATTGATAGTTAGCCCTTGCTTAGAATATCTTCTAACGAATTTTCCTCACTCCTCCAACTTTCCTATTCCTACAAATATCTTCCATGGCTTTCATCATGATGATCTTCCCAATCTCTACCATATGCCTTTAGATCATAACTAGCCAGATTTTCCTTGCTTGCATCCTTCATCTAGTTAGCACTGTGTTAAGTTGTACACATTTCTCCTATGTGGTGTACCTTCCTTCCTTTGTCCATCCTCTCTACTACATGTGGTTCCTTGTACTACTGTAAAATTTTCAAAACATTTTGCATCCAATAAGCACCCATCACAAAATTGTGGCTCATCTTGAACCACTTATTCCTTCTACAAAGGTAGTTCCTTGGCCTTTGTTTACTCCCTTTAAATATTGTAGTGTCAAGTGCACTATATATACTCTATTTCTTATCCCTTCCACTTTAGTAATTAGGTCTTGTGTTTTTTTGGTAGTTAGATCCCATGTAACTACACTAGCATCCTTTCTTCTTTCCTTTTGCATTACCTATTTCAGTTCATTATAGCTGTCAGACATTTTTATTGCCTCCTCTTAGAGTCTCCCCCACTGCTATTCTTCTTCTCAAAGTTGATAAATCTAGTGGCTATATTTCACTTTCTACTATTCATCAATCCACTTTTCTATCACCTTCTACTATGCAACAATCTACCGTTCTATCACCTTCTACTATGCAAAAATCCACTTTTCTATAATATTCATCCTACCCATACTCCACATGATCTATCATACTCTCTCTTTTTCCTTTTTCATCTTATTTATTATTTCCAATGATCCTAGAACTTCCATTAGAGGATACCATAGTTGTTATCCCTCTTCCATCATATCCTGACACCTTTTTTCATAATTGACCAGCTTTTGGTATTATTCTCTATCACACTTCTCTAAGTCTTTGTGCTCCCTCTCCTCTAGTAGTTTTAGCGGCTTCTACTACACTATAACATCCTTCACTTTTGTTTTTAAGCCTTGAATAGTTTCATCGATTTCTATGACCAACCCCTTAGCTGATATAATAGTGTTGATAAGATCAGATACCATCTCCTTGTAAACTTGTTCTAGCATTGTGTGTCATTTTTCCTTGTTATCTACTACTAATGTTTGTGTCTTCTATAGCTTTTCCCGTGTCTCTTTCCATTGGCCCAATTCTTCTAATGTCATCACTACACTTGCAATTCTTGCATGACACTTTGCTGCAACTTGTGCAGATTATCCATAATTAAATGAGAAAGAGAAAGATTGATTTGTGAAACATTTGTTCCATGTTGCTGCATTTCTTCGCTAATGAATTACATTTCTTTGACATATATTTGTAACATCATCTTATCCTCCAATTACAATGAAGGCACCTGTATTATCTTGAGTAGCCATATTTTTCCTTTAATTGTCTTATGTACCAATTGTTTTTTCAAAAGTCAATGTGCTTCAAGAATTTCACATATCTCATTTAATTTCTACTAAACTTTCTCCAATTTCTCTTTGGTGACTTCTTTTGCCTGCTCACTGTTTCTCTCAAAATCATCCTCTGGTAACACTATTTGGATTAAGGAAGATAACTTTTCCTTTTTCTTCTTCATAGATCGATTTGTAGACATGCTCCTTGTACTACTGCTTAATATTCTTTTTGTCCCAAGAAAAACTTCTTCTAATTGTGTTGGTTGTTATGTTTCCTTCTCCTATTTTGGGATGAGAGGGGAGTGAGCTTCCTACTCTGGTTGGTTTGAGTACAATCCCTCCATCTCTTGGTTTCTCAATATTTCTTCTATATCTCGCTCTATGTCCATAGGAACCTTTCAAGGCCACATACCATTTTTCCATAATATCCCGAACATCATATGCAGTGAGTCGATAGTTTGTTCATAGCCATATACAGTGCTCATCCCTACGTGACTGGATCTAAATATAGTGTATGTCATCATTGAACTTTTCAATTCATTCAATTTTCACCACCACTTATATAATATTGTGTGGTTTCATTCTAATAGTGTTCCACATCATGTCACCTTACAAATAAAAAATGATATTTCTAGCCTATTTTTTATCTGGATTAGTGGTGGTTCATAGATTTTGGAAGATGTCCACTTCTACGAATCTCGTCAGTTTCTCTACTAGTTGAAATTTTTCTAAGACTTCCCATGATACCAAAGAAATAAGTATCAAGAGCTAGGCATAATGGATTTCTGCACTTCTTTTTGTGCATGTCTAGACAGCCTTGTGAGAATTAATTCTGCAGATAAGGTTCCCAATTCAACTACTCCTTTTTTTCACACTTATGTGATGTAATAATAATCCCTGTTGGTACTTCATCCTTTTTGAACTTCCTTATCACCTTGCAAGATAGTGCTTGAACAATGAATCTGGAAGCTCTATCATTCATCTAGGAAACTTTATAACCTCTACCTCTCCTAGTCATGTTGAATTTTTCCATCACCTGCTTATTGAGGGTGCAATACTTAACTACAATCAAGGGATTAGGGTCTTCTCATTCAATGGGAAAGTCAGTAATTATGTGGATAAGGTCAAGGGTTAGTGCTATTGGTCGGTATAGCCACAGGTAGTCTCCATGTATAAATGTAAGCAAGCACTTCACAGTGGTGTTAATCTTGATTCCCCTATCAAAGTGGGGAATGGAAAATAGATTCAATATACCACTCTTCTCTAATTGGAAAGCCCACTTTTGTGGCTCCACTTTAATCACAAATAGGTCAGTTTTTACCATGCGTTGAACTTAATCTTGCATGTTTGGAAACTTGGCAACATCATAGATATCATGGTTTATAAACCAAATTTTATTAATGTGACCTCTCATGTTATCTTCAACTCGAATGTAAAAAGGTAAGGGCATAAACTCAAGTGAATACTTTTTGTCATGGGGTATTTGAATAGGTGGGGTTTTATTCTTTCATGGTGGCACATATTGGGGATTTTTTTTGTAGCCTATGTCACTGATGGTCCCACCATCATAGAGTTTGGCCCCACACTAGTATATTTCATAGTTTCCACTGACTCCTCCACTATTTGTGACACAACATCCACCTGTGTTTCTTCAACCTTCTCCCTCTATGGAAACATAAGTTTCTTTGTTTGTGGCCTCTGATATCTTCGTGATCTCATTTCCTTCCCCATTATTATGAAGTGACCACTCGGAGCTCCAATACACCCCAACTTTTGAATCTCATCCTTGCACCCTATCCACTCACTTGGATGTTGTTTTTGGTTCATAACCTTAGCTCGACCCTTAGCTCACAAACTCCATCAAATGTACAAACAAGCTTCATGAAAGTGGACTCAGACTCTTAATCCTTTCCTCATAATCATACCATCTCCAACCATCATTTCTGCATGGTGGAACGATCCTAAATAATCCACCACTTAACTCATTATCCTCGCATCTTGGGTAAGTTGTAAGAGCACAATTCCCTGTTATCACCCTAAAATCTTTGTCTCTAAGCTTTGGAAAGTTTCCTTGTTTCTAGTCATAGTCTTATAAGTTTTGAGTCATCTCATCACAATTATTTTCATTCTCATTTACAAACCCTTCTTCTATTCGTGGTGTTAAAGGGTCTCTAGGTCATTTCATGCTTTAAGGGTTAGGTCATAAGGTTAGAAGTCTTTTAAGGTCATATCTCTTTTCCAAATAAAGTTTGACAGCCTCATTCCATGTCCTAGAAGCCTTACCAGGTGTTTAGAAGTCATATTTCACATCATGTTGGAAATATTTTGAAACTAGCTACAAAATCACTGTACTAGGAGTTTTCGTAGCATGCTACGAAATCCCTGAAAAAGCCTGTTTCAGCATAAAAAACTCTGCTTTCTGCGTTTACTAGTCAACTTCCAGAAGGGGTTCAGAGCAGTTGAGAACTCAATTTTGAAAAATTAAAGAGGATTTTCTTCCTAACATACCAAAATACAAAAACCTCTTTCAGTTTCTTCAAATCCATTATGAGGTGGGAGGAATTTATGGTTAAACTTGCGCTACGAAACTACTAAAAGTCAAGCTTGGTCTTCTGGTTTTAGCAATTTTTTTCAAGATCAGTTTCTGCTCACATGAAAAGGTATTTTGGAATTATGAAGGAGGTTTCTCTTCATCAACTCTCCAGATAAAATGACCTATCTCACTTTCTTCATAAGTTTTTTTAGTTGGGAGATAATAAGATTTCTTTGAAACCCAAAATTCAGAGAACGGAATTTTCCTGTTTGACACGTGTTTTTCAAGGATAGATTATGGACATCTGGAGAAGTATTTTAAAACACCAAGAGACCTTTTTGTTCTAAACATCATGGAATACAAAAAAATCCTTCAGTTTTGAAAAATGTGTCATGGATGAAGAGATAAAGGCTTTGTCCCACGTGCCATTTTCAGGGATCCTAAACCTAAAAACAAGGGAACATGTTCCCTAATTTCTAGGGTTTGTCTTTAGCAGTCAAATGACCATGCGGGAGGCTTCATCAAATTCGAATTCTTGAGGTTTAAATTTGTCAAGGAATGCTTTAAATTCTTAGATAAGGTTGTTGTAATCATGATAAGGAGTTACACTCCTAGTTGTATTAGGTCTCTAGGACTGCTAGTTAGGTGTCATTTGCATTTAATAGTTAGTTTTAAGTATTAATAGGTGTCATAGTAGGATGAATTCGAATTCCCCTCATGCTTGAGGAGGAATATAATTTATGTAAAGTGCTCTATATATAGAAGAAGATGTAATGTACAAAGGGTTAGAAATTTTTAGAGAAAGACTCATATTGTGCCATTGTAGAAAAATATGTTTTTATGAATGTAGACTTTGGCTTTACTTCTCAGGATTCAGAAAGAGTTCAATGGTGCAATGTGGCTGGTTTATTTTTGTCCTTATCTCCTTATTTGTAGTAGTATGAATGTATGATACTTATAATTCATTGGTTATTCTCTAACTTCCTTCATACATTTGTAGACTGTGTTTTCCTTTATGCTACTGATGTACCCTTCATATGTTGAATTCTAGATGCCCTGACTTCCATGTAAAGCTAATTTTATTGTCAAACTGAAGCATTTATTGACTCCATAAGCCCAATGGATGCTTAGTGATCATGTTAAACCATTCATATTTCTTCACTTGTTTCATAGAGTTAGCCATCTAATTCATTATCAAAAATCTTTAATCTTGTGAGAGAGCCATCTCAGGTTGGGGAGGCTAAGCCTCAGCCAAAAGTTGGTTTGAAATAGTTACTCAAAGTCTTCCTGATCAGCAGCCTATTAGGGGTCTGATTTTGTGATAACATTTTGGTGCGTCTGCCAGGAGTTTGAAGATTAATCATTCCCAAAATCAAGAAGTTGAACTTCTAAGGGTAGCAGGAGCTCAGAAATCTTTCGAGGTTACAAAACTACCTTGGCGACTCCATTGTTGAAGAATTCGAAATTCATAGATTCATGGTGACTCCACTGGAGTTATGAAGAACTTAGATGCTATCACTCTTATTTCAAGGCATGCATGCATAAATTTTTTAGGAATTCATGGTTTCCCAAATCATTTTCCCAAGGATACATATTTTCTAGGGAATGGTCCAAAATTCAATCGAGAATATTTGAGTTTAACTTTGAAGCATATATCAGATTTCTATGATTTTACTGAGCTTCTTAGAGTCAAACATGAGGATGTTTCCATTATGTTGTTCTATGATTCATTTCAAGGGAAATGTAAACAGTGGATTGAAAGCTTTCCTGCCAAATCTATTAAGTCATTTGAAGATTTTTGGTTTATGTTTTTGGAGGAATGGATAGATAGATTAGAGTTGGTGGCAAACTCTCCTTCAATTCAAGGTTTTAAACAATGGAATGATGATCATATTAATGAAGAAATAGATGAAAATTTTTCTTTTTCCTTGTCTTCTTATCTAAAATCATTTGAGTGCAAGACAGAAGATAAGATGAAATTTTTGGATGAAGTTGCTAAGGACATTGAGAAGGACATTGAAGGTTTACAAGGTCAAATTCAATCATATAGTCTTCATGATCATGATCATACTTATGTGGTAGAACACAAGGAGAGGGTGTTGCTTCCTTTCTCTTTCGTGATTGAGGAAGAATACACTGTTATTGAAGATCAGTTTGCACAACCAGAAAGTTTTGAGAATCATCAAACTAACCATGTGTTTTTTGACCCTATAGCTGAATACATGGAAAAGATTTACTGTTCAGGCTTCCAGTTATATGTTCATCTTGAAGAACAGTTACACCTCATGCTGCCTTGGTTATTTCAGTATCTGGTTCATTTTTGCTTCAAGCACAGTCAAGAGATTCAAGTGTCAGATCAGATCGATGATTGGATTCATTGGAAGTTTCATGTTCCTTGAGCTACAAGTGGAGATTGTAGCTGATAGGGTAGGTAGGAATGTGAAAATAAGCTCAGGGTAGGTTGACTGAGCATCTGTTTCAGTAGGTGCAGTTTGAATTCTTCATTCAAAAATCATTAAAGGCTTGAGGAGAAAATTGGGCAGAGGTTCAGATTTTTATTCTAGAGGATGGATAGTGGCACTGGAGCTACAAGTTTTTAGTATACCACAAGGACACACTACCCCTAGTGGAGCCACTGTTATCACCCTAAAATCTTTGTCTCTATGCTTTGGAAAGTTTCCTTCTTTCTAGTCATAGTCTTATAAGTTTTGACTCATCTCATCACAATTATTGTCATTCTCATTTAAAAACCCTTCTTCTAGTCATGGTGTTAAAGGGTCTCTAGGTCATTTCATGCTTTAAGGGTTAGGTCATAAGGTTAGAAGTCTTTTAAGGTCATATCTCTTTTCCAAATAAAGTTTGACAGCCTCATTCCATGTCCTAGAAGCCTTGCTAGGTGTTTATAAGTCATATCTCACATCATGTTGGAAATATTTTGAAACTAGCTATGAAATCACTGAACTAGGAGTTTTCGTAGTGTGCTACGAAATCCCTGAAAAAACCTATTTCAGCATAAAAAACTCTTCTTTCTGTGTTTACTAGACAACTTCCAGAAGGGGTCCTGAGCAGCTGAGAACTCAATTTTGAAAAATAAAAGAGGATTTTCTTCCTAACATACCAAAATACAAAAACCTCTTTCAGTTTCTCCAAATCCATTCTGAGGTGAGAGGAATTTATGGTTAAACCTGCACTACGAAACTGCTGAAAGTCAAGCTTGGTCTTCTGGTTTTAGCAGTATTTTTCAAGATCAGTTTCTGGTCACATGAAAAGGAATTTTAGAATTATGAAGGAGGTTTCTCTTCATCAACTCTCTAGATACTACAACTTATCTCACTTTCTTCATAAGTGTTTTCATTTGGGAGATAATAAGATTTCTTTGAAACCCAAAATTCAGAGAACGGATTTTTTCTGTTTGACATGTGTTTTTCAAGGATAGATTCTAGACAGTGAAGTATTTTAAAAAAAAAAGAGACGTTTTTGTTCTAGAAATCATGGAATGCAAAAAATTCCTTCAGTTTCGAAACATGTGTCATGGATGAGGAGATAAAGGCTCTGTCCCATGTGCCATTCAGGGATCCTAAGCCTAAAAATAGGGAAACACGTTCCCTAATTTCTAGGGTTTGTCTTCAGCAGTCAGATGACCACGTGGCAGGCTTCATCAAATTCGACTTCTTGAGGTTGAAAGTTGTAAAATAATGCTTTAAATTCTTAGATAAGGTTGTTGTAATCATGATAAGGAGTTACACTCCTCGTTGTATTAGGTCTCTAGGACTGCTAGTTAGGTGTCCTTTGCATTTAATAGTTAGTTTTAAGTATCAATAGGTGTCATAGTAGGATGAATTCGAATTCCCCTCATGCTTGAGGAGGAATCTAAGTTATGTAAAGAGCTCTATATATAGAATAATATTTAATGTACAAAGGGTTGGAAATTTTCAGAGAAAGACTCATATTGTGCCATTGTAGAAGATTATGTTTTTATGAATGCAGACTTTGGCTTTACTTCTCAGGATTTAGAAAGAGTTCAATGGTGCAATGTTTGGTTGTTTATGTTTGTCCTTATCTCCTTATTTGCAGTAGTATGAATGTATGATAATTAGAATTCATTGGTTATGCTATAACTTCCTTCATACATTTGTAGACTGTGTTTTCATTTATGCTACTTATGCACCCTTCATATGTTGAATTCTAGATGCCCTGACTTCCATGTAAAGCTAATTTTATTGTCAAACTGAAGCATTTCTTGACTCCATAAGCCCAATGGATGCTTACTGATCATGTTCAACCATTCATATTTCTTCACTTGTTTCATAGAGTTATCCATCTAATTCATTATCAAAAATCTTTAATCTTGTGAGAGAGCCCTCTCAGGTTGGGGAGGCTAAGCCTCAGCCAAAAGTTGGTTTGAAATAGTTACTCAAAGTCTTCCTGATCAACAGCCTATCAGGGGTCTGATTTTGTGATAACAGTCCTAATCAAGATTATGCCCTAATGGTGATGGTTTCATCAATGATTACATCACCTCCTTGGTAATGGCGAACATATCTTATCACTTAACTCTGGCACTTGTTCTCATGAGCTGTCCATCGAAAAATTTCCCTCTAACTTCTTTCTAACCTTATCATCATTCATCTAGATTTCACCCATTGTTGATTGTAAATGACCCCAAAACTGCACATTGGACACCCCTACATTCAAACAGTGTCGAACCCCCCTAGTCTGTAGTGTTCCTTCACATCATGCAGTGTCCTTAGTCTACAACAAACCGAAAAATTCTACTACCCGTAACAAACTATTAATTGCTACATAATTACTCTAACAACCATCCCCAAATTCATAAAATTTCACAATGTATGAAATAATTTATTTATGTACAAAGGTGAGATTATTTTTTTCCTTTTATGAATGGTGCTCAGTAGCTTAGTTGTCCATATACAACTTCAACTAGATCCCATTAACAAATTCTTCTTTTATTATGTCATCTAGGTTTTTTAACTACACAACTCCTACATTGGTCACTTTCTTGATCACATATGGTCCCAACCAATTCATATGAAGTTTTCTTGATTTCTTTAAAAATTTGTTTTCATAGAGAAACACAAAGTTACCATGTTGAAACATCTTTTGTTTAATCGTCCTGTGATGCCATGCTTTCTCTCTAGCCTTCTATGCATCTTGATGAAACCTATCTATTGCATGGTCTTCCGCTAGCTGCAAGAACTCTTGCAACCTTTTCTCTACTATGCCAAGTTACGCCAACTTCATTGCCACTACAATGCACATAATCGGTACTATAAACTCCATGGGCATCACTGCTTCCTTTCCATATACCAATGGAGAAGGCATCTTACTTTTCAATTTATTGCATGTGTTCCTCTATTCCCACAAGACCATTGGTATTCTCAAATTCCAATTGTCACATTAAACATTACATACCTTAGTGAGCATAGTTTCCAAGGTCTTGTTAAATGCCTCCACGGTACCATTGGCTTAGGGATGATATGGAGTGCTCTTTTGATGGTAAATATGAAAATCCTATGCTAATGGTATAATGGTCTTATTTAGAAAATGAGTGCCTTGGTCACTCGTTTAGATCTAGGGATAACCAAACCTATTCACTATGTCATCAAATAGAAATCACATAGTTTTATATGTGTTGTAGTTCTTTACTAGCATGGCTTTTTCCTAGCAACTCAAATAGTCAACAATGGTGATGATGTATTTTATGCCAGCCCTTCTCGCTAGTGGGTTAATAATGCCGACACAGTCAAACGCTAATTTATCAAATGGATATAGGGTGATATATGGTACCAAGTACATCTCATCTATCTTAGATGGTTTCCCCACTCATGGACATACATCGCAGGTTCTACGAAATTCTTTTGCTTCGCTGTGTAAGGTATGCCACCTTAGTCTTGTGCACAATAACTTTTATATCATTTCCTTACCCACATAGTGTCCTCTCGTGATGCTTGCATGTGCCTCATAAAGTATCACATATTGCTCATGTTCCAATACACATCTGCATAATATCATGTCTATGCCAAGTTTCTACAAGAAACCAATCATGATCTGATAATCAACCACATTTATTGCCAACTATTTCTTTTGTGCAATGGTATACCACATTGGAGAAATTTTGAGGTCTAAAATGGGCCTCCAAATAAAAATGTATAACTAAAATAAAATTTATAAGAACCAATGGGATTCAAGATGATTTCAACAATGGGGGACGATTCACCATTTTTGGAGTAAAAAAGTAAAAAGCTTAAAAAATAAAAAAATAAAAAAACTAATTTTTCAACTTGTATTGTCAACTTATATCCATATGGTTTTACTCAATTTTAAAGTGAGAGCACTCACTAGATGCATAATTTAACTCCCCATCCAAGGATTACCATTGTTGCATACTTTCAATGGACCCTGCTACACGAAAAATAAGAAAACATGAAAGAATGTGATTGCAATCGAGTTTTTCATGTATTTCTCATTGTTCATGCAGCAGGGCCCATCGAAAGTATACAAATTGGGTACTCCTTGGATGGGGAATTAAATTCCACATCTAATGAGTGCTCATGCTCAAAATTTGAGTAAAACCATAGGGATATAAGTTGAAAATATGAGTTGAAAAAACAATTTTTTTCCCTAAAAGATATGATGATGTAATCTAATCTTATTTTATTATTTCCACTATTATTTATAATATTCCTTACGAGGACCATTTTAGACCTCAAAATTTCTCTAATGATTATGGTATCATCTGTTAGAACATTGGAAAGGCATAAATATTTTCTTATACTTGAAATTACTTGTGAGATTCTTGTGTTCTTATTAACTTTCTTATGTTCTTCTATTATATTAATTCACCAAGCAATTACCAAAACAATAGCATGAATATCAAGGACACCAAATTTAGGTGGTTAGCTGGGGAAAAACCCCAATCTTGGGGAAAACCCAATCAACAACTCTTCCTTCATTAGTTTTTGTGAGATAATCCAAGACTCTTGACATAGAAACAAACTTCCTCCACACCAAGACAACCCTTTCCTTTTTTAGCAGATGATCACTTTCCAGTATTATCTTTGACCTAGATGCAGAAATAGTAGCAGCAACACTTCAATGCAATAGTATCTTTGACCTATAAACTTTGATCTTAATGAAACAACTTTGACCTTGAAGCACTTAGCTCTTCGACCTTGAAGCAACACCTCTGCTTTGGAGCAACACTTTTACCTTGATGTTGTACTTTTACCTTGATGTTGTAATTCAACCTTGATGTCATACTTTGACATTGATGTCATAATTCTACCTTGATTTCGTACTTTGACATTGATTCCATACTTCGACCTTGATGTTGTAACACAACTTGTTTTCGTAACAGAACTTCGACCTTGATGTTGGAGCCTAGAAAAATCACACGTTTGAGAGAGAGAGATAACCCAAAATATTTGATCCTTCAATTCTACTTCTTCCACTACAACTTTGCACTTTTTCACGGCTTCTTCTAGGAGATCAAACTTGTGTGAGTGATTTTCCTTCAAATGAATTGAACTGCTTCAATATATAGGCTTCTGGTGAGGTCAAATTACCTTTCTTGAGGCTGACTTGGTGTGGAGGTGATATAATTCAATTTTGACTCAACAATAATTATTTTTACATGATTCAAAATCCAAAGAAGGGTCTTTTTAAATGAACGATGACTCTATTGACTCAGAATAAATTGTAAGAGAGTCTTTTGTAGGAATTTACAGGGTAAGTTCCTCAAACAGAACACCAAAGGACACCGCTCACAACCAGATCGGAGATCAATACACCAGTATTTTTGACGTGGTTAAAACCCTGAAAGAGGGAAACAGTCCACAACCTGAGCCAACGCGGCCACTTCAGGCAATTTATTAATAAAAGAATGAAAATTTACATATGTTTCTCTCATGCACGGATTACCCTACAAATGACCCTCCATGCGCTTTAAATAGAAATCATGGACCAATCGGGTGTCAAGCCACGGATCAAGTGTTGGTAATACCGAGGAGAGAATGAACCGTCGAATCACTACATATCGTGACCGTCGGATTGTAAGTTACAAAATGTACAAGGTAAAGAAACACACTTTACCTAACTCTATACTAGACCAAGTTGTACTTAACTATTTCCTATGTGTCGGAATATCCTAACATCCCCCCTTAAGAACAACTTGGGATAGGATTGAAGGATTTACAAATATGACACAATAGGAGAAGGAAGGAGGCACTAGAGCCTATCCCCCCTTAGTGACAACTTCCTGAACTCCAACCATAAATTGAAGTTTAGTGAACTTCGCCTCTGTGAGAGCCTTTGTAAAGATGTCTGCAACTTGATCGTCTGTTGAACAATATTGCACTTCAAGAACATGGTCATGGATGAGCTTTTTGATGAAGTGCATGTGCAGTTCAATGTGTTTGCTGTGCTGATGTTGGACTGGATCTTTGCATAGCTGAATGGCACTTTGATTATCACACCAAAGTGTAGTCGGATGCTGCTGCTGAAAGACAAACTCTGACAGGATCTGACAAAGCCACAAGGCTTCCTTACTAGCTTCTACGGCACCACGATACTCTGCTTCCGCTGAAGAAAGAGAAATGGCACCTTGTTTCTTGCAAGCCCATGTAATAGGTCCTGAACCAAGAGTGAACACATAACCTACAGTAGACTTCCGATCATCAGGGTCACCAGCCCAATCGGAATCAGTGAAACCAACCAATAGAGGAGATGCTTTGGCACTGTAATGAATCCCAAACTGAACTGTACCTCGAACATAACGAAGTATTCTTTTAGCTGCTTTCCAATGAATTTCACGTGGGTTTTGCATAAACTAAGCAACAAGGCCAACGGCAAAGGAAAGGTCAGGTCGAGTATGGTTTAGATACAGAAGTTTTCCTACAAGTTGACGGTATAAGGTAGCATCAACTTCAGGAGAAGTACAAGTGACTGAAAGTTTGACTCCAGAGTGGAAGGGAGGAGGGGCTGGCTTACAGTCTTCCATGTGAAAATGGCATAGAATATCACAGGTATACTTGGACTGGGAAAGGGAAATACCCTCCTTGGATTGTAAGACTTGAAGACAGAGAAAATAATGTAAGTTTCCTAAGTTTGTCATTTCAAATTTCTTTTTAAGGTTGGACTTCACATGGTTTATAAGGTTGAGATCACTACCAGTAAGGATAAGATCATCAACATAAAGGACAAGAATGATAAGAGACTTGCTCACTTTCTTGGTGTAGACAGTATTGTCAGAATGACACCTAGAAAAGCCAGATTCTAAAAGAAAGCTATCCATTTTGGCATACCAAGCTCGAGGAGCTTGCTTGAGACCATAAAGGGATTTCTTAAGCCATTATACAAGGCTGGAGTCTGTTTTTATGAAGCCAATGGGTTGTTCCATGTAGATTTCTTCATGCAAGTCCCCATGCAAGAAGGCAGATTTAACATCCATCTGATGGACTTCCCATTTGAACGAGGCAGCAAGGGAAAGAACAAGGCGGATAGAGTTCATTTTGGCAACAAGGGAGAAGGTTTCAGTGTAGTCAATGCCTTCAACCTGTGAAAAACCTTTAGCAACAAGACGAGCTTTATGTTTATCAACTTTCCCATCTGGTCCATACTTGGTTCTGTAAACCCATTTGCATCTAACAAGTTTTCATCCCTTTGGTATAGGAACAAGATCCCATGTATCATTTGCCAATAATGAATGATATTCTTCATTCATAGCTGCTTCCCAATCTGGATGGCCTGAAGCTTTTGCAAAGGTGTCAGGATCATAATTTACTAGAGCTTGAACCGGTAAAGAAGAGGCTCTCTCAAACTGAGAACTTGTGTGTCGCTGATCTGTAGGATCACCGGCAAGATCACCTGCTGCATCTCGAGTAGCACGAACCCATTTTGGAATCTAAGGAGATGAAGGAGGATCCTGAGATGGTGGGGGAGGATTTTCATACTCACTTTCATCATCTGAAGAAGAAATTTTTTCAAAAGTAGAAGAGATAGGGAGAGGTGGCATGCCCGTCGGACTAGGCTCACAGGCCAATATATTTTCATCAAATTTTACATCTCTTCTAATGATAACATTTTTGGACTTAAACGGAATAATTCTATAGCCTTTGACATCTTCAGAATATCCAAAAAAAGTACATTTTTCACTCTTAGGTTCTAAAGCTTTATGCTTTTCATCAGGAATATGGGCCCACGCTTCACTTCCAAAAACACGAAAGTGACTTACATCTGGTTTGATTGAGCTCCATGCTTCTTCTGGAGTGATATTCTTTAAAGCCTTAGTAGGAGTGGGATTTATTATGTAATTTGCAAAGTTAATTGCTTCTGCCCAAAAACTAAGACCAAGTCCTTTAGATTGTAGCATACAATTAGCCATTTTCTTTAAGGTGTGATTCTTCCTTTCAGCTACACCATTTTGTTGTGGAGTATATGGAACAATATGTTGCATTTGAATTCCATTTTCAGTGCAAAATTTGATGAATGTGTTTTTAACATATTCTCCACCATTATCAGATCTTAGATTAAGAATTTGATGTCCAGATTGTTTTTCAACAAAGGACTTGAAGGCCAAAAATGTGTTAAATACTTCACTCTTGAGTTTTAAGAAGTATACCCAAGTGCGTCTGGAGAAATCATCAATGAAAGTTAAGAAGTACTTGGAGCCAGAGAATGAAACACCTGGAAGTGGACCACATAAATCACTATGCACAAGTTGTAAAGGGGCTGAGGCATGCCAAGAGGCACGTTTTTCAAAACTATCCCGATGATGTTTTCCGAGTACACATCCGGCACAAACACCATCTCTGCAAGATACCATAGGAAGACCTGTCACCATATTTTCTTTACATAGATGCTGAAGGGAGCAATAGTTTAAGTGAGCAAATCGCTCATGCCAAAGTTTGCTCACTTCATCGTTATGAGCAACAAATACTGATGGAAGATTTGATGACCCAAAGTTGTGAAACTTATATAACCTTGTAGAATCATCAGCAATGCCAGTAGCTAAAATCTGTTTAGGATCTCTTAGGTCCTTGATTACAACATCATGAGGTGAAAATTCAACGATTTTACCTTCACTTGAATGAGTTATCTGATATACAGATAGAAGGTTGCAGGATAAGGATGGAACACATAATACATCATTAAACTGACCATTGTCTAGATGAACAGTTCCAGTCCCTACAACACTAAGAGATCTATCATCACCAACATATATATTTTTTGTGTTACAATCATTTAAAGAAGAAAACATGGCTTTGTTTTTGGCCATGTGATAAGAAGCTCCAGAATCAATGAGCCACTCATGAGAATGAGAAGAAGAAGATACATTTAATGCATAACCAGAGCTAGATGATTGACAACCACATGCAGAAAGTGCCATTCCTGAAGATGAAGTTGAAGTTGAAGAATTCTCCAAATGGATGTTATGTTTCTTCATCGTTGTTTCCAAGGCTTCCATCTTATTAAAGCATTTGGATTATAAGTGGCCATCTCAATTACAAAAGTTGCAATGTCCATCAGTCTTCTTCCATTTGTTTTTATTTGTCTTATCATTTTGTTGAAATGATTTTTCATTTTGAGGCTGAGATATCTTAGGACCCTTGTTTGGTTTAGGACCATTCTTTTTAGGATATGACTTCTTAGGATTCTTTGAATTTGGTTGGTGCTGGGCGGCTAACGCTTTCTTGGAAGAGTTTCCAAGATTAAGAAGACCAAGGTGTAAGAGTTTTTCTTGTTCTCTTATTAAAGAATCACAAAAAGAGTCAAAGGAAGGGGACTTGTAGTCTGTTCCTTGAGAAATGAAGGCTTCTCTTGTAGAATGGAAGGTGGAAACAAACACAGAGTAGGCTGGTCCCAACTTATTAAGAATGGAATAGATAAGGTTACTATCTTCTTTCTTAACTTTAACACCTTCCAAGAGATATCTAAGGGTCTTGAACTTGGACAAGAAATCTTCAATGTAAGAAAAATTATTAGGGTCCAATGTAAGCAACTCATTTTCAAGTTGATGGGCTCTAAGTTCATTTTTAATCCCAAAAAATTTATTGATTTGTTTCATTGCTTCATCAGGAGTATCAAGTTCTGCAATATGGAATCTAATATCTGGAGAAATAGACATCCCTATCAATCCACGTGCTTGATCTTGCCTATTTTCTCATTTAGCAGCCTTATCTTCATCCTTTGGTTTCTTTTCTTGGCCTGAGGCTATTCTGTAGAGACCTTTACTTCTAAGTAAATCCTCAATGTAGGGCAACCATTGGAAGTAGTTGGTGCTGTCAAGGGTAACTTGGTATTGACTTTCCATTTCAACGGAAAGTGAAGCTAAAGATGCTGAAAATAAGTGTTCCAATGGATAGATCTTGAAAAATTAGGCTGGTTTAAAGAAAACGGCTTCTGGATGAAGAAGTTATGGCTTTTTGAAAAAAGTTGATGAAGTCGCCGACGAAGTGCAGGAATGTGCGGAAATGAAAAAATCCACCCCCAAAAAATGGAGACTTGAACCCAAGACCTCTACTCTCTTACAATAGCTTTGAACCAATTGAGCTATACAAAAAATTTGAGAGAGAGAGAGAGGGGGGGGTTGATGCTTTGGGTTGCGTGCTTTCTTTGAGAAGGCTCTTTTTCCCTACAAAACAAAAAACACAAAACCCAACACGGGTATAAAAAAAAAACGAACCTTGCGGCTCAAAGTTAGCTTTAGCCGAAAAACTAAATATTTTCAAAAATGAACCTTGCGGCTCAAAGTTAGCTTTAGCCGGAAGCTAAATATTTTCCTCAATGTTTCTGATTTTCCGAGATCACACTAAGGCGCAGGGAAAAGAGCATACATATGAGAAAAATCCTTCCTTTCTGTTTCTGATTTGCCCAGATCACACAGAGTCGTAGGGAAAAGAGCATACGCAGAAATGAAAGGTATAGATCTGGTAATAAAAAAGGCTAAATAAACCGAAACCGAAATAAACAGAGAGAAAATAACTATAAACTGCAAATAAACACTGTATACCGCCAGATCTTAAAAATGATGCAGCTAGGGCTACCGGAAACCTTTTCGCGTGAAACGAAAGGGGTTCCTCACTGAAACAGATGCTCCCAACACAACAGAGCAGTCCTATCGGCCCGAAAGCAGTCAGAAATAGTAGATCTAGGAAACGTCAGTCGGATGCAGTTCTACCGGCTTCAGATTTGGATCACCAACGGACGCGGCCCTCAAATAGCTCAGATACCATGTAAGAATTTATAGGGTAAGTTCCTCAGACAGAACACCAAAGGACATTGCTCACAACCAGATTGCAGATCAATACACCAGTATTTTTGACGTGGTTAAAACCCTCAAAGAGGGAAATAGTCCGCGGCCTGAGCCAACGCGGCCACTTCAGGCAATTTATTAATAAAAGAATGAAAATTTACATATGCTTCTCTCATGCACGGATTACCCTACAAATGACCCTCCATGTGCTTTAAGTAGAAATCATGGACCAATCGGGTGTCAAGCCATGGATCAAGTGTCGGTAATACCGAGGAGAGAATGAACCGTCGGGTCACTACATATCATGACCATCGGATTGTAAGTTACAAAATGTACAAGGTAAAGAAACACACTTTACCTAACTCTATACCTAACTCTATACTAGACCAAGTTGTACTTAACTATTTCCTATGTGTCGGAATATCCTAACATCTTTAATGGGGACTTTGACCTAAAACATGATGACCCAAGCATGCAATCTATGCTTTAATAATTCATAATAATAATAATAATAATTTTCATTCTTTTTCATAAGTACATTTTATTATGCCTCAAATACAATTATGAAGACCTAACCTAGTTACATTTTCAACACTCCTTAACTAGGGAGGTATTCATCATATATAAGTACTAGGAAGATCTACAATTATGTGAACTATGAAAATTTTAGGCACCACAATGCCACAAACTAGATTCCTGACTAGGGAAATCTATCCGAGTGGGACTAAGATTGACTAAAGATTTCAGTCTCTCTAGTTACCATCAGGCTTAGTTTTTAACCACCAACCTAGGGATCTAGCTGTGTATTCGAGGTTAGAGCTCTATGACCGATGCCACTCTCCCTACTTCGGGATCTAGACGTCAACACATAGTGTTTGCCTGATGTCCTCTCAGGAAATGTTTCAATTGCAAAGCCTCAACAAATCCAATTTTTACAATCAATATAAAATCCATCCCAATCAAATAGATCGATAACAAAAAATATCTCCCTACCAAATTCATCGATAAAAAAACACCTGTAAAACATGTTATCAAAACTTCTGAGAGATTTACCTATACAAACACAACCCCAATCAAAACAATCTTTCAAGTGTACATAAGTAAACACAAACCTCCGGAGTCTTCTAGACAACTAATGTTGCTTCTCAATTTATCATAGTAGGACTTCCAAACAAATATTGAAAGAAGACTCCTTAATGATAAATCTTCCTTTCTTACTTATGCAACAACATATTTCTTGAACAGGTCCTACTCTTCTTAACTTAGCATCTCCTCAAAATTCATTCAAAAATTTTGTTCTTACAAGGTGTCCATCATGAATATAATATGCCCTCCCTTTTAACCAGGGACTTGTTTCCATGAAGAAAAGAGTGACATGTCCTTCTCTCACTCATGGCCTTCAGCAAGACTTATGGTTGTTAGTCCTAGTCTAGGGAATGACATATGAAGTAGAGGACCATATCCATCACTCACTCTTAACCAAGGAGGATCTAATCATTCCTATACAAGGAATATACCAAATCTCCCTATTAACCTAGGGAGATCAACTTATTTTCTATGAAATCGAAGAATATTTCATGGCTTCCATCCTTCTCATCAGAGTTATCATGAGCATCATCATCCATATAACTTTCTTCATCATGTTTATGATATCAACTTTACTTACGAACATCTTCACAATCTTGAAAATTATGTACCTGCACAATTTAGATAGAAAGTAAAACCAAATCTATAGAAGCATGAATTTAACCTCATCAAAATCATAAAATAATGGAAGCATTAGAATTTATAAACACAACTAGAAAGAGACTTTACTTCTATAGTTCAACTTCTTGCCTAGGTTTTGTTACGAAACCTAAATCACATAAACAACTCAAGATATCAATCTCATTATATCTAGGGCTTCAATATTTCTTCAAAAGATATCACACACTCTTTTATAAAATATAGAAAACCCTAGAGACCAGTATAAAAGTGCATCTAATAAATTTCGGAATTCATATGTTAGACTTCCTACTAGGATTTCATACAAACCCTAGATTTCATACATGAGATTCAACAATCAAAACCAATCACAACTCTATCAACAACATGACTAGCTTATACTAGGGTGTTGGCTTGGTGGGGCTTGACCCAGGTTTAGCGTTAGTTAGCCAAACAAATCCATACACTACTGGCCCTTTCGGCATCAGCCCGTGGAGCGCAGATCGAAGTCTCACCCAAAGCAATATGGGGGGATACTAAAACCAATTTTCCGCACCCTGAGATGGTCGTTATGTGGTTTATTCCTTCTATTCTTGTGTTCACGTAGGTCGTTAAGTTCTAGGGATCTATCTGCCTAGCCCCTTATTCATCCCTTTGATACCTCTACGAAAGGGTATAACTAACTTCATGCAGCCTTGACCTGTGGTTCAAGTACTTTTGCGCTGCTAAAGCAGTGTATAGAACAGATTCCCAAACTAGCTTAAGTGTCTTACTTATCTTATTAAACAATCACAGTTAGCCTCATGTAAATAGATATCCTTAATTGCATTCAATTATCTAACATAATTACATACATTCGTGCATCACATAAGTATTATGAATGAAATTCATACACAAGATGCATTAATAGGAAACAAAGACATAGAATTTGTAGAATACTTCTCTTTATGGATATCTTCAGACAATTATAGACTCTATCCACCTTTCGCAAACAGTTGCAGGGGTCCTTGCAGTCAGCTGTGGACTTCTACCCTAGGCCTCTGCGCACTCAGTTGCAGAGCCTCTACCTATGCTATAACCCGAAACCTAGACATCTCTCCTTATCACTCAAGACTTCTTACTACAACTCATGACTTATTTTTTTACTACTCGAAGCTTACTTAGCTATTTTTATACAATCCCATGGTTTGTAGACCATGGGTAGATCTTTACAACTGGATTTACTTTACAAAATTAAGGGTGGACAACCCTTTATGACTTATGACACCTTCGCGCTCCACGACCAGAAAATGCAGAGACTTTACAACTTTATTACAGAATTCAACTCAAAACATGGGCTTTTAGCCCCAATACTATCCCTGGGGGTTCTCATTCCCAACAAGCCCCCAACACAAACATCATGACTCACCCTCGAGACACTATGCAGGCACAAAGATCTTAGTGTGAAGACCTCCCAGCTCAACTCGTATGACTGCAACCTTAGTAGTGCACTGTGTGGCTGCCTGCTTTGCATCTTCAACCATTTGTTCGGTCACTACTCCTGAACTGTTCGCCTGAAGCATTTCATAAGTTGCTTGCAGAGTCACAATATTTCATTCAATAAAGGTTTTCACCGTGTAAGCCTCATCTAGCCAGGGCTTCAGTTGTGCCTTCAACACTGATTCCTTGTGTAGCACTGCATCCACCTGTTCCTTCAGCTACTTGGCCTTCTTTAGCTTTTCCAATCTCTTTTTGAGCACGATAGTTTGCGCTGTGACTTTGAATTCATCATAATGCTGCTATAGTTCACACATTTCTGTCTCTAGTCGTTGTACATTAGGGTCCTCCTACAAGCTTGTCAGGACCTCGATCGACTACTCAAAGTGTTGTGTGCAGTCTGATATTGCACTGTCAACCACTCCTACTGTTTCTATGACAACAATCACCCATTGCTTCTTTACTTCTGGTGGAGTTGAAGGCTGGGCCTTCAACTATAATGTTGTGATCTACATGTTCAACTCCAATTGAACTATCACCATTTCTTGATGACCATCGTGCACCCCCATGGCTAGCTTGTGAACACACACCTTGACTAGTTCTTCCTTTGGAATGGCCAAATCTGGGATCATTTGGCATGCCTCCTCGATGACCTGCATTATACACTTGTTCTAGTTGGTTGCCTCAGTCACAGCGGCGATGGCAGAGTCTCGCTGCAGTGCCATATACTCATTATTAATTCGTTGTTCACTAATCACCTGGAGGGCATGGTTCTCAGGGGCCTTCAGCTCTGCAATCACTCCATCCTACAAGAGGTGGATCGCTTCACTAGGGAGTGCTGCCAGATTCAACCCTACTCCCTTTAGGGTGCTAAGAGTGGCCTGTCAGATTCGTTCTCTATGGTTAGTGCTCCATTAGGTAGCACTATCGTGTTGGAGGCCTTCGCATGCAACATCTCGGCAGCTTCTGAAGTGTCGATAGCAAGGCTGGTAGACACCATGCCAGCCTGTGACGGATGGGTCTGCGGCTCTTATAGACCTGTCTAGATAGCCCCCAATACTAGTTTTTGTTGTTGTTCAAACTGTTGTAGGGCCTCCGCGGTGACATCCGACACTGTGTCGCTGATGTCATGCAAATCATCCTCAGTGTGGGTGATTGGTTCCAGCGATGTTTTAGTAGCCTTTGATTTCTTCGTGGATCCTCCTTTCTCCTACTCCCTTGGATGCTTGATGTAGGCAGACATAGCTTGTGGGTCTGTGCCATGCTCTTCTGTCTACTCGTCCATATCTTCCTTTGTCTCAGGTGAAGGTGATCTCAGGCCTTTTTCATAGCCCCGCTATGTTGCACGTTTTTGCTTCGTTGTTTGTTGAGTGGCATCGCGCTCCACCTGGGCCTTGTCAGTGACCTCCTTCTTTCTCTTTTCGGCCAGCTACATCATCTTTAGCTTGGCCTCCTCCTTCTTTCTCTACACTACGGAATTGCTCCCTCCCACCACCGAGTCTACTGTGGTGTGCCACTATGCCAGCCATTGATCAATTATTGCATAAATGGCATCATCTGTTGCCATGTAAGGCAAGTCATACCACTTCTGTGCAGGGTCCTTCCACACCCTGATGGAAACATGGTGAAAATATGCTTTGAACTCTGCGTAGCTCTGCAGGTTGGAAAACATTGTAGGAAACAACCACGGTTAGTGATTGATGGCCTTGCGGATGTTCATCTCCATAAAGATCCAGAATATCTTACTGTCCTTGATTCGTTGTGCATCCTTGGTCACCCACAGCAAGGTGTACTTGACTACTTCTGGTAGGTCTAGCGCAACCAAAGGGAATTGGCTCTCCTCTAGCAGCTCCCATGCTACCATCACAATTGACAGTAAGATCCACGCGTAGCGGAACATCATGTTGAGCTCCTGTGCTTTGCGACAGTTTTCTAGGAACTCTCTACGAAGATAGTCTGACTAGTTGAACTAGACTCCTTCGGCGCACTGGGTTGCTAGCACGATGACAGGTGCCAACACCTCGTTGGCGCGACACTTCCTCATCACCTTCCTTGCTAAAATATATGTAGCTACCTTTACAGTAGGGTTGCAGATGTTGGATATGGCATATACGCGCGACTTCTTTACCAGCCTAAACTTCTCCTTTATGGCCTCTGCGAGGGCCTGCTCACCATATTTTTTGTAAAATATCATGGCTGGGTTTTCGCCAATGTAAGGCAACCACATGATCCTATGGATCAATCTATCAGTGATGGGTATTGGCTCCTCTAGCCACAGACATCCATCATGCACCAAGCATAAGAACTATTTGATGACCAATACTGTAACCGAGGTGTGGTTGTAGTGTGACACCCAAAGCAGGTTGAGCAACCTTGCCTTGTCTACTCCTCTAAGCCATCTTCGTGGATCTAATACGGTCATTCTGGTGGTTGTATTGATGATGTGGTGCATCAATTGCTTGGTTTCGAGGTGTGGGAACTTCTCATGATCAGCCAAGTCCCAGTCCTCAATTTTTAATAGCAAAACCCATGCCAAGTGCGATCCCTCAAAAACAATCTCATCTGGCAGTAGAGGGGTTTACAAGGGGGTCTTGCTCTCATCGATATCCTTTAGCACCTTGGCCTTTCCCTTCTATGGAGGGACATACTCAAGTAGCCGAGTGATAAGGTCAACAACCTGGGCCTCAACTTCCTCCACATCTACTCCCACATCCTCATCATCCATTGGGATGTCTTTGATTTCTTCCTCCTCTGGCTCCAAATTGATGGCTTTGCCCTTCTCCTGTGTGGTAGGCTTTGGTGCGCGTCTTTTAGGCGATGCACACATCGGTATTGCAGGCTACTTGCCCATTTTATCCTTTGCGCTCTCCTTGGTTGGGGTCATCTTGGTCTCAGAGTCCTTGGTGATTTGGGGACTTCGGCTAATACTTCGGCAACCTTTGGAGTAGCTACTTCTGCCTCCATCTCAATTTCCAGCACCGACTCCTTTGCTTCGGTATCTATATCTTTTGTGGGTGCCAACATGATGTTCTGCAAGAACTCCTAGGTCTCCTTCGACAATGTCTCAAATATTGAACTGGCTATTAGAAGTTCATAGTGCTAGCGATTCATGTGCGCCTGAGAGATCAACAACTCAATTCTCAAAATGCTAAGTGTTTTTCACTCGACAACCACTTGTAACTTATAGGGCATTTTGAATTGAAATCCAACCATTCCCCCCAAATTCAATTCATTAATTTCAGATTGGTAGCAGATTTTCAAGGATTCAATCCATAAATTCTATCTTAAATGCTGGTCGCCCGCTCCATTTGGCCACATTTCTACTGTCAAATCATGAACAGTGACTTTAACGATCACTTTTCGATTGACTTGCATAATTTCTCCCTGGGTAGCACATCTCCCTTCATGCTATCGCAAACCCTATGACACTTCCTTGCTTTGCGCAATCTTCCAATGGCACAACTCCCCAACCCGAGCAGTCTAGTTTATAGTCCCGCGCCTCCTTTCAGCTACCTAGAGTGCCAAGATTGTGCTACATTCTTATAGTCACATGGCCAAACCACTGGTGTATGGCTTCAAGCAACTGTCATTCACCTTTCCTAGGAAGGGATCTCGATTCAATTTGACCAGCTGCACTGCTCCTCCATCGGTAATCTCTTTAATGATATAGGGCCATAATGAGTGCATTATAAATTTCCCTGGAAATTTATCAAACTTGTTGTCATATAAAAGAAGTAGGTCATTTACCTTAAAGGTGCGCAGCTTAATGTGACGATCACACCATGCTTTTTCACGCTGCTTTTGGACCTGTTGGTGAAATCCAGCTAGAAATCTTTCTTCCTCAAGCTCAGGTAGCTGCATGAGCCTCTCTTCTAGGGCTACACAATCCATCGTACTCTTAAGTGCCGCTATGCATAGACTAGGCACAATGTATTCCATGGGCATCTTTGCTTAAAACCATATAAAATCCTAAAGGGTGTTTGTCAATCAATTTCTTACACGTCGTCCAATAGGTCCATAGTACTCCAGGTATGTGTAGGTCCAAATCACTTCACTGAGCATTGCAAACCTTTTTTAGCACATTCTCTATCACTTTATTGAATGCTTCCACCATCTCGTTAGCCTGCGGGTGATAAGGCGTGCTCTTTTGGTGATATACATGAAATTCCTCTGTTACCGCACTGGTCATTTCATTCAGAAAGTGCGTATAGTGATCACTCATCAAGATCTTTGGACACCCAAATCTCATCAGTACATACTCAAAGAGGAACTTTGCAACAATCGCGCCTGTGCAATCCTTTACCGGTTGTGCCTCTGCCCATTGAGTCAAATACTCTGTCATAGTGACAATGTACCTTGCTTCTATCTTTCCTTGGCGTTGGATGGTCCCACAAAATCTATCGCCCATTTCTCAAATGGTTGTAATGTCATCTGTGGATTTAAAGGTAGCTCATCCCTACATAATGGTTTGCCAATCCTTTGACACACATCACACGCTTTACAATACACTTTCGAATCCTAATGGAGGGTTGTCCACCACAACCCTGTGCATAGAATCTTTTGTGCAGTCGCTCTCGCTACATAATTCCCTCCCGCAGTGCCCCATGAGAGTCTGCGAGGATACTGCTCCTTTCAAACTCCGGTACATACCATCACAATATCTCATTAGACCCCATTTTGTACAGATGCCCAACAATGACAGAAATTTTTGTTGCGCGTACCAATAAGTCCTTTTGATGGACAGTGTATCCTTCTGGGGTAGTTCCTATCGGTAGGAAGTGTATGATATCTTCCAAATGACCATCAGTCCCTATATACAAACCACATGACCCAGCGAGGTCCCAAAAGGACCACAAAACATGCACTTCTTCAGATTGAACACGATTTGGTATCTTTCACAAGTATCTAGAATCAGGTGTAAATTGGTGACATGGTACTTTACCAGCCCAAGCACAGTCCAATCATCAAAGTCACTTATAGGAACTTATGAATAAATTCCTTGAATGCCGCAGAAACTATGTGTGAGAAAATAGTAGGCACATTCTTCAATCCAAATGGCATTACAGTGTACTGAAAACAACCCCACTCAGTCACGAAGGTTGTCTTTCTCATATCCTCCGACACGATTTTGATCTGATGGTAGCCGAGAACCCATCAGTGAAGGAATATGCTTCTTGTCCACCTACATTGTTCAATACTTCATCAGTGAATGGAGTCAAGAAAGGATCATGTACACAAGCGCCATTCAACTCCCTGAGATCTACGCATATCCTTATTTCATCCTTCTGCTTCTTCTCCTATACCACCATTGGGCTCACTTAATCAGATTCTTCCATGGGCTCAATTATGCTTGCCATGAGCATATTGTCTAGCTCTAAGAGGACCTTCTCCTTATACTTTGGATTGAGATGGTAAGGTCTTTGCTTATCCGGCATCATGTCGGGCTTCAACATGATCTTCATAAAACACAGGTCCTTGATTATCCTATTTAGATCCATAAACTTGGTAGGGAACAAATCCTGGTATTCGCAGAGAAATTTAGTGATTTTATCCACCGTTACATCATCCGAGTAATATCCAATCTTCACAAATTTGGGATTTGCCTTCATAGCAATATTTACCTGTTTTGTTTTCAGTGGGGTGGTTATGTTAGGATTCTCAATCTGCGGTCCTTCAACCTCATGGTGACCTTTTGTTTTAGGGATGTTAACCTTTCACGAATCCTTATCTTCTTCTTCAATGGTTATGTTATGGCATTCTAGTGCGTGACTCTGCTGAGTAGCCCAATCAGGCAGAATCAGGTCCAAAGGATCTTGCGGTATCCTAAAGATTGTTGCTTTTACTTCTTGTAGTGCCTCGTCAATACAATCAAACCCGTCTTCAAAGTTGAATGTCATTATGAATCCCTCGTGCAGAATATCCCATTCACCTGTACCATGGCGAAGCTCCGTTTCTAAGTACCAGTTCATTGGGATGACATCTAGGGTGTGACAAAACAAGTGCACCCATTCAGGTTGGGGCTTCTCTCCATAAGCTTGAGCCCATTTGGCCAAGTGCACATGCGGATCATCCTGCCCATCATATTTTTTTTTCAGTCGTACCTTCAACTTCCCAAAGTGCATTATCATAATCCTCATACATTCATGCCAATCATCAAATCTACCCTTCTGCGTATCCCACCACCTTGCAGGCGTAGCGCGTAGTGCCAAGTCCAAAGATTGGAAGCGCTACTTCTCCGGTACCTCCCTCTCAAATGCATCCAAAAATATATCCACATAATTCAGGCAATAATAAGTGGGCAGATTTCTTACCTCTGATGACACACAGCATAACGAATAGATCATCATGTTATAGCTTAGTGTGGTTACTACATGTAACCAATGCTTCCAGCACTCTAATTCTTCATCAGAGTCCAAGGTGCAAGAAATCTCGCAATCCCATGTAATTCATCCATCCACTGTGGGATTCACCCAATCTTGGTCTCATGCTATTATCTTATAATACAGTCTAGATCATCATCGCTCTCATAATCATGGACTGGTTCATTATTGTGTGATCCTTCAGCAGGATCTAGGTGCACTATTACGCGGAGCGATTTCTTTTCAAAGATCATCTTTCACTTCTTCAAGTTGATTACCCTGTTCATATTAGTATCCCAATCAATTCCAACAAGCGTAGGGAAGGGTTTACTATCATCCATAATTTCTATTACTTCAAAGTCAGCCAGTGCACTCGCACTTTCAATATCTATAGTCACCCCTTGTATCCGCCCCATGGGGATGATCTTTTGTTGATTTTCCATCCTTAACTAAATCAGAGACCACTGTAGCACGGGTCTTCCCATTCATTCCCAAGTCTACCTCAGTAGGACGTTCGCGTCTGACCCTAGATCTAAAATAACCTGATCCATCTCATACTCTCCTATCTGTGTGGTCAGTCTCATCTCTTGTCCTGTCCTTATTTTATGCTTGCCAATCTTTCGTACCACGTGTGGTTCACCCAAAGTGTTTCCGGTGCATCTACTTATAAGCTCTTGTAATCCCTTCATAGCCTTGCTATTGCGTAGCAACTTCATGCAAGTTTCTAGGAAGGTTGTAAGCATAGAAGGGTCCATCTCCTGATTAAGCTTATCCTTTCTTCCTGAGTTGGATGCCTCAGTGGAGCTCTTATTTTCTTCCATGAATGTTTCATGTACATGCTCCAAATCAAAGTCAACCTCCTTCGCTAGAGCTTTGCGAACCCATGCATTGTCATTAGGTTGTTTCTTCTTATCATCTCCTATTGTACTTCCACTTTGGAGCATTATATTTACATTCAAATCCTCTTTGCGAGGCTCACACATCATCATCTACAGGTCTCGAGTCGGCTAAAGTGGTAGCACCCCTTTGTTGCATATCCTTGCTATCAATGTAGGAGAGTCCTCCATCTCATGATCAAACAGAGTGCAATATTTTCATGATGGACACGTCGGGTTACTGCTATCGTGGGCAGAGTGTCATAGTCCTTCGCAATTGTAGCAAATCAGCTATCCCCGACCTCTGTCAGGTCCTCCTCCGCCTTGACCTCGTCCGCGCCCCTGAAAGCCTATTCGTGCCATCCATGTGCTTTGGTTAGTGGGCTGTGTTTTTCTCTAAACCCTATAGGTAGGTGTTCTATCCATCATCAATTCATAGCTCTTATAGTTGCACTCATCATTCCCTAGAAACCTACAAAAGTTTCACAACAGTTGTTGTGGCATTTGTACAAAATTCTACAGCAAATGAAAACTATCCATGGCATGTCTTCCTACTACCTGACATATAGCGCACCATAATGCAGGCCCTACACTTGGCCTGCTTGAGCTTCTAGCCTCAAAGGCATTGGTACTCCTCCTGCCATGTAGTTCGCAAAGACCGGGCAATGGTCTTTGTCATGCCCTTGACCCTTCCATTTCAGGCACCATACCTCTTCACATACCTCTGGTTGAACTGTTCTGTACTGCTTCAAACTTTGCATCTCAAGGCAAATAATTTTCAACTCTACATGGATCTATTGAAACCCCAAATTTGGATCTTTCATCAATGTTTCATGCAATCTCATTACAATCTCCAAGGCCTCTTCCTGAGTCGTTATCTTCTGTTGTGATAGCACAACCCTTAGGTGTGGCAGGAGCGAAGCCACAAACCGCTCACAATTTTGTCCATCTGTCAAGTTCATATTATCTTCACGGATTTGACACTTCAATCTTTTATCTAATTCCCAAGGTGTCTTGCCTAGCTTTATCGCAATTTCCTTGAACCCCACAATCGACTGTGCCTCGAATTTAGGCCTACTGAATTCTTTGTTCAACATGGTCTGGATGTCTACCACTCTAGCGTTTGGGTTATCATTAGAGTACTTAATGTACCAGGTTAGCGCGCAATCCGGCAATACACTAACAAGTGTTTCCTTCTTCAAGTGATCATTTGTAATTGGTCTAGGTCCTCATTTCCCAAGCCTTTAAACAAACGGAGCTTCACTAAATTTTCCATGCTGAATTGTGGTGGAGGTGGAGGTGGTATGGGTGAAGTCATAGGTGACAGTGATGAAGTTGGAGGTGGTGTGGGTGGAGGTGGCAGCTGCGACAATCCTTGTCTTATTAACTGAATAGCACTTCAAGGAGAAGCCTGCGCTACTCCCTCTTCATCACCCAATGGAGGTGAAATCAATGGACTATATTCAGGACCCTTTCTTCCTGCGTTCCTAAATTTTTTTCCACTTTGCATAGCTCTGAACATCAAGGAAGCTGCATAACCCGCTTTTCGTACAATAACATTTTAATCCAGGTATTCAAATATTTCAAGTACTTACCTCGAAGACCTTTGAAAAAGCATCGCTCCACCTCGTTGTAGCTGACTGAGGTGTCAACTATAAATTCAGTCAAAAATCCTCCTATGATGTGATCGAGACAATGATCGACAGTGCAGGCGATCTTGTCCTCAGAAGCTTCCGGTCTCTGTACTAACTTCAGAGTCTAAACAATAGGACTGTCAAGTCTCCACCTTCCTCGGCTATCTGATAGCTTCGTGATCCACTCGTATAGCTCAATTAGAAAGGAACAAAAAAAGATCTCATATATTTCTGTATATAGGTGCTTGTCCAGCCACTGTTCCTTTGTCAGTCGTGGACTTCTATTCTCCTGCGCCATGAATTCATGGATCTTCCTATCCAACTAGTCCCCAATCTCTTTCTTAGTTTGATTTCAGTGATACAACATCACACATCTCTTATGCAGATTCTGGTCTTGGCAATGCAACCATATTTTGGCTTGGTGGGGCCTAACCTAGGTTCAACGTTATTTTTCCAAACAAATCCCTACACTATTGGCCCTTTCAGCATCAGCCCATTGAGCGTGGACTGAAGTCTCACCTGAAGTAGTATGGGGGGATGCTAGGACCATGTTTCAGCACCCTAAGATGGTCGTTATGTGGTTTATTCCTTCTATTCCTGCTTTCGTACAGGTCATTAAGTTCTAGGGCTTTGTCTTCCTAGCCCCTTATTCCTCCCTTCGATACCTCCCCAAAAGGGTATGACTAACCTTCACAAAGCCTTGACCTACGGTTCAAGTGCTTTTGTGTTGCTAAAGTACTGTGTAGAATAGATTCCCAAACTAGGTTAAGTGTCTTACTTATCTTATTAAACAATCATAGTTAGCCTCACATAAACAATTTTTCTTAATTGCATTCAGTTATCTGACATAATTACATACATTCGTGCATCACATAAGTATTATAAATGAAATTCATACACAATATGTATTAACAAGAAACAAAGAAACAAAATTTGTATAATACTTCTCTTTATTGATATCTTTAGACAATTATAGACTCTTTCCACCCTGCGCACACAGCTGCAGGGGTCCATGCACTCAGCGATGGACTTCTACCCCAGGTCTCTGCACACTCAGTTATAGAGCCTCTACCTACACTATGACCTGAAACCTAGACTTCTCTCCTTATCACTGAAGACTTCTTACTACAACTCATGACTCATTTTTTACTACTTAGAGCTTACTTACTTACCTCTTTTTATACAATCCCATGGTCCGCAAACCATGGGTAGATCTTTACAGCCGACTTTACTTTACAAAATTAAGGCTGGACAACCCTTTATGACTCATGACACCTTCGTGCTCTGTGACCACAAAATGCGGATACTTTACAACTTTATTATAGAATTCAACCCAAAACATGGGCTTTTAGCCCCAAAACTATCCTTGGGGGATCTTGTTCCCAACATAGGGTTTGATGTAAACCCTAGATTTTAATTTACTAATTCTCAACAATCAAACTAATCACAATACAATTTCAGGTTTTTATCAACCTTTCATAAATCCCGAATTTGTCTAATCATATACTAGAGAATTTAGCTTCTACTAAGGTTTAGCTACAAAACCCTAGAATTCACAAACAATATCATTCTAGAATATCAAACTTCGACTAGGGCTTAGTTCCAAAACCTAGGACTTATGACTATCAATAATTACATGTGCATATCTAGGATTTCATCATCATGCATAATAACAACATATGTTAGGGAAACCCAATGACACAAACACATTAAAGTTGGACATATAACAAACTTAATCAGATGAACAAACATATATCTAAGGATTCATTCCTAGGTCATAAGGGTCTTTCTCATGAACCCTAAAGATCTAGTATTTCAATACATAACATAGAAAACCCTAAATTACCGAAACCTCAAAGGTTTTGGATTTTAGTTATCACCTTTCAACCCTAACAAGTTAGGGTTTTCATAACAATACCAAAAACCAAAACATGACATCATCAAATCATCAAACATTTCCTTTAGACTTCATTAATTACCCTAAGTAGGCCAGGGTTTCACACATTATCATTGACATACCCTTAAGTTAGGGTTTTTCATAGAGAACCTTTCTAGGGTTCCTCAAGAGTAATCAAAGATATGAGGAGGGTAGATTTAACTAATGATGAATCACACAATCAAGAATTTTTAAGATTAAAAAAAGATAGACACAATGATGTTAGTAATAGTTTATCAAGAATGAATATTGTGAAGAGAGAAAAAACTTATAGTTTAAGACATACCTTTTTTTCTTAACAAACCTTGTAATTCCAATTCTTTGTCTTGTGAATCCTTCTTTCATAATCCTTGAATATTTAGTAATCCTTTCCTAAACAAGGAAAAAATTAATAGAAATGTGATTAGTATTTAATATAAACAAACCTATATATCTAAGGGAAACGAAATATAAAAGATAATACAAGGAGTAAGATACCTATCTTTGCAAAGTAGTGAGGGCTCCTTCTTAGTCCAAACTTGAGGGATATGTAAGGGATAGAGTCCCTAACAAATAGGTCTTTAAATTCATATCCTTCCATCTTGTTCTTATTTGGTCAAACTTCTTCGGCAAAGTTTGCTTGATCCTCATTCCTTATTTTATTCCTAGGATTCTCAAGACAATCCCTTTTATATTGACCCATCTTGTGATAATTATAACATTGGCCCTTTGGACTTCTTGAAGGTTCCTTTCATATTGTGATGAGAGAAACAGTCATTCGATATTTTATCTTCTTCACTCTCATTATTGATTACTAAATATATTATGACTCCTTCTTGACTACATGCATTCCATCCACTATTAGGCTCATGGTAAAAATCTTTGTTTCTCTAAAATTTTCTTTCTTTGCTTCATTTGATTCATCTATAGACTAGATCCAAAACTTTGTTATTTTTTAGGATTAGATCTATCCTCTTTTTTTGATGACCTAAAAATTGATGCTCCTTCTAATTTTTCTCTCCCTTTATGGAGTTAGACATTATCCTTGAAGGTAGTAAACTCCTTTCCTTGTTAGGTATCATTATATGATCCCTTGCTAAACTTCTTGAGATTTCTTGGTCTTCTTTCAGTAGATCTTCAACCTGCATTTTTATTTCTTCTCCACCTTAGCTTTGATACCATCTTAGAAAATCAGAAAGTCAGAAAGATTTTCTTATACTTGTTACTTGTGAGATTCTTGTGTTCTTATTAACTTTCTTCTTTTATCTTAGTTCATCAAGCAATTACCAAAAAAATAGCATGATTATCAGGGATTGATCCAGGTGGATATTGGTGGCCACCCGCCTATTGCACATAGACCTCCAGTTGGTTTCATCTATTTCCTTATTTATTTCAATATTTATTATTTTTAGTATTTTTTTGAGTCTCGGACTTCTGGAGCAGTTTTGACCCCCTAAATGGTGTTTTTTGAGTTCCGTAGTTGTAGTACTTGGAGCAAAATTTCCAACAAGGTATCATACACATCAAACGAAGATAATATGACCAAGTTATGACCTTGGGAAGTTGGTTGCCCAACTAACCCCAACGGGGCCTACAAACTCTTAGTGTTACATCTCTTGGGGTTAGGGTTTTGGTTTTTTAGGGTTTTCTCTTGTTGTTCAATAATAAATAGGACATTGAGCCTCATTGTAACATAATTAAGAGGCATGTAGCCAACACATATCTTCTCAGAGATAAGTGACCATTGCCCGAGCTAGTTTATTTCCATTATGTGTGTAAGCATATTTTAGTATTCTGATATTAATGAAATGAAGTGTTATTTATGTTGCATCTTTGTATTTGTGGTTATGTCTATATTTTTTTCTGTTCATGTTTAAGTTTGGATCAATGGTATGAGAGGGGTCTGATCTTTCTCTCTTTTTCTTTGCATGTCCCCAACGAGGTCAGCGTATAAGGAGTTAGGGCTTGATCTGGTTTAACCTTTACAAGACCAGCCTTGCAAACCTTGATTGCCTCCAATGGCAAAAGAAAAGAAAGATGAGGGGGAAGGAGATCCTATTAAAATATTGCTCGAAGAAGCCCTTGAGTGACAAAGGAATGCGATGATGGATAAATTTTCCTAGATCCTTCAACGACTACCCACGGGTGACACATATTCATCCAACAACCACTCAAGAGGTGCCACTCATTTTAAGTTACACGTTAACTTTAACATTCCCATATTTGAGGGCTAGATAGGTTCAAATGCCATAGATAAATGGTTGAATATGTTGGAAGGATATTTTTTAGTTCATGACTTTTCCAACAGGGAAAATATTACTTTTTCACTTCTCAAAGTCACCCCACATGTTAAGGACTAGCGAGAACCTACTGTGAACAAAAAGACGAGAGGGAATCCTCACTATTTCCAGCGACACCCACTTGGGATTCTTCCTGAGATGTCATCAAGGAACAATATTACCCTGTCGGGAGCTATGAAGATAAATACATAAAGTGGACCACAATGTGGCATGGAAGGGACCAAGATGTGCTAGAGTTCACAAATGTTTTCCATACCCTCCGCACAAAGTTGGGTATCAAGGATTATGAGTGGAATTTGGTACTCAAATTCCATGATTGTCTACACAAGTACATCTAGGACAAGATGGAGTTCTTGGTCATTTCCTCACTCAGAATTGCATATCGATACACTGTCAATATTGGGTAGAAGTTTAAACAAAAGAAGAGATACTTTGGATTTGTGAATCCAAAGCAAGGGAAAGGTGCCCCAAAACCACATAGCAAAGGCCAAAGCCAAGGTGGGGTGACCTAGGACAACTCACCGAAGTTGCAAGAAAAGAAAACAATGTGAAGATAAAGAAGGACATGGTAAAATGGCGTGAGTTCCATAAGAGGTCCACTCAAGTGAGTGTTGGGCCAAGAAGTCACTAGTGGCCGAGCTGAAGGCTTCCTATTTAGAAGCATGTTCCAACTCTGAGTCAGAACCCGACAAGGGAAGCATATCATTGATGCAGAGCCTAGTGCTACTATGACCACCACCAAGATCCATAAGAATGAGCCTGAAGATCCAAAGGAGGGGAGACGCCTCTTCCACTCACAAATGTCGGTGAAGGGTTCTCCACTGCAGTTTATTATTGACAGCGAGAGCCAAAAGAACCTCATTTCAGCGCAGGTCATGAAGCAGTTGGGTGTGCCAACTACAAAACATCGGGTGGCTTCACCAAGGATGAGATCTCCGCAATAGCCAATAGTGTTTTCTTCCCTACAGCATCAAGCCCTTCATGGATGAGGTACTATCTGATGTTGTTCCTATTGAAGTTTGTGATGTATTATTAGGAAAACCATACCTGTGGAAGTGACATGTTATATATTATTCTAGACCTCGCTCTATGATTATTACTTTAGGAAATGAGTTTTACAAGATACCAGAGGTAGCCCCAACTACCAGAATCTCTTTGATCACTGCAAAGCAATGGAGTAAGATCATTTCCCATACTAGGAAATTTGTTTTCCTTATGATCCACCTTTAGGGAAAGAAGAAGGTTGTGGCCACGACTTCCAAATAGGGCTTCTCTTTACAATAGCAGCAAATGGACAAGGTTGTGGAGGAGTACAGGGATATTTTTGCCTCACCTACAGGGGTACCTCTACATTGTCAGGTCAAGCACCCCATTGACCTAACCCTGGGTGTGCCACTACCCAATGGACTCATCTATCGACACTCTATTTTAGAGAATGATGGGATCAAGAGGAATGCTCATGAGCTATTACAGAAAGGGTATATCAGGCCAAGCTCATCACCCTATAGGAGACCGATTGTATTAATATAGAAGATGGACGAGACCTAGAGACTTTGTATTGACTATCGGGCATCGAACAAGATCTGTATTTGTAATAGGTACCCAATCCCATAGATTGATGACCTTCTAGACCAACTCAAGAGGGCCAAATATTTCAGCAATATTGACATGAAGTTCGGTTGTCACCAGTTGCCTATCAAACCCTCCGATGTGTGGAACACTAACTTCAAATCCAAGGAGGGCCTTTTCAAATGGTTGGTCGTTCCTTTCAAGTTGACGAAGGACCCTGCAACCTTCATGAGATTAATGGATGACACATTGCAACCCTTCACCAATTCTTTCATGGTGGTGTATTTAGATGACATCTTGATCTTCAGCCAGATTTGGGAAGAGAACCTTCAAACCCTGCGACAACACATGTTGTGTGCCAATTTGGAGAAATGAACTTTTGGCATGACCTAGGTTCAATATCTGGGTTACAAAATTGATGAGAAGGGTGTGCATGTGGACCAAACCAAGATACAAGTCATTCAAGATTGGCCAGCCCCAACCACTCTAACAAAGCACTGCAACTTTCTAGGTCTTGCCAATTTGTACTACAAGTTTGTGATGGGATTCTCTCATGTCACTTGGAATTTAAGTCAAGTCACCAAGGGCATAGCGAAATAAATTTGTTTTTGGTCTAAAACCCAATAGAATGTGTTTTCCAGGTGGAAGCATCACCTCTACTCTACACTAGTGCTCAAATTACCAGACATGCAACAATCATTTGAGATTGAGACATACGCCTCTCACTATGCTATTGGTGTAGTTCTTACTTACCAGGGGCATCCAATGGCTTACCATAGGGAGACACTTTCATACACAATCTGAAAGTATCCCACTTATGAGAAATAAATGTATTCCATTGTGCAGGTCTACTTTCAATGGAGGCATTACATTCTGGGAAAGGAAATGGTCATCCACACTGACCACCGACCCCTGCAGTTCATACAGACACAAGGGAGGTTGCAAAGTTATCGCCATCAAAAATTGTCCACCTACCTACAAAAGTTCCATTTGAGCATTAATTGAAAGAAGGGAAGCACCAATAATGTTGTAGATTGCCTCAACCAACCACTGGTCATGGTGTTGATCACTGTGCTCGACTCCTATGGGCATGAGACTTCGGTGTGGCCGCATCTTTACTAGAGCAATCCAAACTTTGGTCAGACATATCATATACTCCTCGAAAGGAAGCAAGTTCTAAATTTTCACCTTCAGCATGCAATGTTATGCCACTAAGACACATCTATGTCACTTCAAGTGAGCGTGCCAATATGTTTTGGGAGGCACACTACAGTCAGGTCGCTGGACATTTCAGAGTAGAGAAAACAGTGGTGATATTGAAAAAGTATTTTTATTGGCCAAAACTTTGTCAGGATGTTAGGAAGTACATTAGATCCTGCATTTCCTACACCATTGTTGAACCAACCATCAAGAAGAAAGGCTTATATACTCCTCTACCTACTCCTATTCGACCTTGGGAATCTATCTCCATGGATTACATGTCGGGCCTTCCTTCTACTAAGCACAACAATGACTACATTTTCATGGTCGTCGACATATCACAATAGAGGCCAATAGTAAGCTCTTCTTTGAGCGAGTGTGGGTACACTTCTGGATTCCACAGTGCATTGTCTTAGATCGAGAGAGCAGATTCCTTAGTGCATTTTGGTCAAGTCTCTAGTCAATGCTGGATAGAAAAATTACTAAGTCCAAGACTTTCCATCCCCAAACTGATGGCCAAACAATGGTTTTCAATAGGATGATCATATACATTCTACACAGGTACAACTCAAATAATCCACACGCATGGGATGAAAGTCTCCCCTATGTCTATCACAGTTACAATATATCTCTCCATAGCTCAATGGGCCATAGCCCATTTCAAATAGGGTTGGGATTTCAGCCATTATGTCCCATTGATGTGGCCATACCATTTACGGACACTAGGAAGATTCATCTCACGTCTAGTCTAAAGCCGACAGGGCTAATATCTTCATTGAGCACATTCAACATATATGAAAACAGGTCCATGATATATTGGATAGAGCCAATGCTAAGTACAAGAAGCACCATGATCAACATCAAGTGTCGTACAAGTTCCATGTGGGTGACAAAGTTTGGCTACATTTTTAGAAGGAGTGCCTCGCTAGACCCCAACAGAAGCTTTGCCTACTCTAATATGAGCCATACACCATCACTAAGGCTATCAGTGATAATTCCTTCGAGCTCAGCATCCCATCGTGTCTTGGTTTTCACCCAATGTTCAACATTGCATAAAAACTCACACCAACAAAGCTCAACCCACATTGCATGGAATAGGCCACAACTTATCAGCTCATGGACATGCAGATCAAGAACACTCACTAATAGAGCATCTGACTATATCGATTTGTCAAAGCATGCCAACTCCTTCACCAGGGACCAGGTTCAATAGACATTTCCTCACCTTATGGAGGCTCCATATTTTATGGGGACCAACCACCTATTCCATCTAGAACTCCTGTCAATTTCATCTGTTTCCTTGTTTATCTCAGCATTTACTAGTTTTAGCATTTTTTGGGTCTTGAACTTTCGGAGAAGTTTTGACCCCCAAAACGAAATTTTTTTGAGGTCCACTACAAGTCCATATCCATAGGTAGGTGCCTACCAAAAATCATATAGTACTCAATGAGACCTTTCCAACAAGGTATCATATGTGAAAAACGAAGATAATATCACCAAGTTATGACCCCAGGAAGTTAGTTGCCCAACTAACCCCAACGGTGCCCACAAACTCTTGGTGTTACATCTCCTGGGGTTAGGGTTTTGGTTCTTTAAGGTTTTATCTTGTTTTTCAATAATAAATAGGCCATTGAGCCTCATTGTAACGTAGTTCAAAGGCATGTAGCCAAAACGTCTCGGCTCAGAGATAAGATACCATCGCCTGAGCTAGTTTATTTCCATTCTATTTGTAAGCACATTTTAGCATTTTGATATTAATTAAATGAAGTGTTATTTCTATTGCATCTCTGTATTTTTTGTTATATCCGTATTTTAAAATGTGCCTTCTTAAGTTCGAATTAAGGACACTAGATGTAGGTAGACATCCAGGGAAAAACACTAACCTTCGGGAAAACCTAGTTTACAACTCTTCCTTCAATAATTTTCCTGAGATAATCCAAGACTCTTGACATAGACATAGACCTTCTCCACACAAAGTTATCCCTTTCCTTTTTTAGCATATAATCACTTTCGAGTACTTTCTTCAACCTAGATGCAGCAATAGCAGCAACAACACTTCGATGTAATGGTATCTTTGACCTAGAAAATTTGATCTTAATGCAACAAATTTGACCTTGAAGAACTTAACTCTTCAACCTTGAAGCAACACTTCTACCTTGGATATTCACTTTGACCTTAATGTCATACTTCAACATTGATTTTTCGTAACAAAAAATCTTGATGTCATAACAGAACTTTGACCTTGATGTCGTAGCTGAGAAAAATCACACATTTGAGAGAGAGAGATAACTCAAAACATTTAATCCTTCAATTCTCCTTCTTCCACTGCAACTTTGTACTTTTGCATGGCTTCTTCTAGGAGATCTAACTTCTGTGAGTGATTTTCCTCCAAATGAATCGAACTGCTTCAATATATAGGCTTCCGGTGAGGTTGAATTACCTATCTTGAGGCCGACTTGGTGTGGAGGTGACATGAATCATTTTTGACTAAAAAGTAATCTATTTTAAATGATTCAAAAGTCCCAAAAGGGTCTCTTTAAGTGTACAATGAATCTATTGACTTAGAATAAATCCTAGAGCTCTCAAAGGGGATTTTGACCTAAAACATGATGAAACAAGCATGAAATCCATACTTCAATAAGTCAATAATAATAAAATTTATTTTCATTCTTTTTCATAAGTACATTTTATTATGACTCAAATACAATTATGAAGGTCAAACCTAGATACATTTTTCAACATTATCTCTATACTTAAAAATATTATGATTTCCACAAAATAATTGTCTACGATAATCAGAACAAAAATTTGCACAAATGGTTGGTTATCTCCTGGATTAGGTGCATCCTCGCCTGTGGTCATACATCACTAAGTTATTAGGTCATGCATTCAATTTTCCTAGCTTGAACACTACTTGGAAGTCATACTCCTGAAAATACAACAACCACCTACAAATCCTCCTCCCGCAGCATGGGCTTCTTAACAAGGTACTTCAGCGCAGAGTGATATGTATACAGTTTGAATTTGTTTCCCAACAAGTAGTGTATGAACTTTTGGAGTGCATACACCATCGCTAATCCCTCTCTTTCTCCATTATGGTGTAGTTATGTTCTACTATGAACAACTTCCTACTAGAAAATGAGATAGGATGATATATCTCTCCTTTCCTTAGTTGTGCTAATATTACCCCAGTGAAATCAATGAAGGATGGACATGCACATGAAATCCTCTCTGCCAATTCAAGAATACCAAAATCTACATGGTCTCAAGTCTTTTTTTCAAGGTGTCTAGGGATTTTTGGCATTCCTTGTTCCATTATAACCTTGCCTACTTCTTCTATAACTTCTCTATTGGTGCAGTAATGCATGCAAATCCTCTAATAATATTTCAGTAGTAACTTGTATTCCCTAAGATAAATTATAACTTCCTAACCGATGTAGGTGGTGGAAGATCCACTATGAATGAAATCTTCTCCAGATCCACCAAAATACCTTTCTTGCACACTACATATCGAAATAGAATGCTAAAGGGAGAACATAATATGCACCTTTTATTATATAGTGAAATTTGTAGTTGCTCATTAACCGCAAAACTTCGTGTGCCTTTTCAAAAGATTGAATATGGTCCATTCAACCTAATAAACCTCTAGAATCTTGTAGCTAAATTCGTTGAAAGTTTTGACCACTATACATGAGAAGATACATGGCACAATCTTCAAGTCAAATGGCATGACAATGTATTGAAAAAACCCCCATTCCATCATGAACATGATCTTGTCCATATCCTCCTTTGCAATCTTCACCTGATGATATACTAAAAATATATTGGTGACTGAGTAGGCCTCATGATTTCCTACGTTCTCCATTATTTCATCAGTAAATGGCATTGGAAAGGGATCATACGCATAAGAATCACTAAATTTTTGAAGATCCACACAGATTTGTATCTCCCTCGTCTTCTTGTTTTGGACTACCACATGGCAGAACCACTATGATTCTTCCATAGGCTCAAGTATTCCAACTTTTAACATTTTTTCCAACCCCATTTAACCTTATCCTTATACATTAGATTCAACTAATAAAGTCGTTGCTTTACTAGCTTTTCACGTGGATTTAATGAGATTCTCATTTCACCCAAGCCTCCAAAAATTCCTTTCATCTCCTTAAATGTGTTGGGAAAAAATAATTGATATTCGTGCAACAAAATGAAAATATTCTATACTTTCTCATCATCCCAATAATCTCCTATGATCGTCATATTAGAATTATCTTCCGTCCCAATATTTATGTTATTCATTTTTATGGGTTGCAAGTAGTTAACTAACTCCAATTTTGGTCCAATAAATGCATGCTCCCCTTCAATTTTAGGAATTTGTATATTCCTGGGGTCATCATCGTCCTCTCCCAAATTTTGTAGATTATAAAACTCAATAAACACGTGTAATTTTTGGTAATACTTATGTTTGTGACATAAAGATATGACGCTTGGCACTATGTTCTCCTCCATTGCAAATATCCTCCACCGCAATACCTCTAAGGTCTTATCAAGTGTTGGATCCTCTACCTCATTATTGAAAGTAGTCTTGAAACTTTATGCCATCTCATCACCTTCCACTATTCCTCTATGGAACTTTGACTCAATGTACTAGGTAATGGTGTCCAAAGTATGTGCAAACTAGTGTACACACTCACACTGATGTACATGACCTTGGGTACATGGTGAAAAAAATTGATTTAAGTGAGTTATTGGGCACTGAATTGTTGTGTATTTCACTCCAGGGACTCCCAAAATGGTCCCAAAATTAATTCACAATAATTACATACACTACACCCATCCCTCAATCTAACCTTTGTGTGTAGTCCATCGCCTAGCTAGGGTTGCACACAAGCCAACATCTAGTGAAAGAATCCTTAGTCCCTTTAGTAGCTAGTCCTCAAATTCCTTCACAAAAATAGTTACTTATGATATCCTATCAAAGTGATATATGTTATTCACTTTAGTCCCTATCTAATCCACTACACTTGTGAGGTGTTCACATCTTTTGGTGCTTACTTCTTGCAATCAGCTTTGCAAATATTCTAGCACAACCTCTGAGTGAAAAGTGAAGGATCCCATGCTACGCCAACTAAGTAACCCATCAGTAGTAGGATTCATGTAATACTCCTTGCAAGTTGTCACATTTTAATTGTTATCCAACTCCTCTCGTCTTAATTCCTCCCTTAATTAGCTCAATGTACAGTCTCCTTCTCTTGGGTAGAACTATGCTATGACTTGAACTTCCCCTACCTTGAAGATCATATAACTCTTATTCAAGTTAATAATTACCTGGTTATCAAATGCCCAGTCAAATCCCAATAGAACACAGTATGAATTCATGTCATCCACGATTTCAACGACCTACAAACCCACAATGCTTATTACTCCATTGATGTCTACTAATGCACCCACTAATATGAAAATCATAAAGATATGGCATTGATTGGATAGACTTAATTGAATAGGGGACCACAATCACTTAGGTCTCCCCATCATTTCCCATGTACTCTACAACATAATATTCACATCAGATCCCAGATTCAATATGATATTTTCCACATCGTAGTCTCCCACTTGGGCTCTGAATGTGAATTCCTTTTTCTTTTTCTTTGAGCCACCTAGTTTACTGTGCACAGTGAATTTTACACAGTGAAAATTTTAGGGGCTAATATTCACAGGTGGGCTAATTTTCCATGTTTTTCCAAAAAAACGATTCGTCAATTTCCATTTTTTATAAAAGTGATTCACCCACATTTTATAGTATGAAATAATTTTACTTTATAAATCACCAAAATTTTATATAGACTAATATAAAATCATTAGAAATATAAATATTTTTACAAACTTATTTCCAAACATTTTACAATTTGCATATTAAGGACTAGTAGGATTTGCCAAGGTTTCGAAACTTTAAGATAAACTTGCATCCTTAAAATTTTCCTTGATTTTACATGGTGACCACCTCAGTGTCCTTGGCACACTATTCAACCATTCTGAATTTTTCTAGTGCTTTCTCATTCCATACCAACTCAAGCCAAATTTTAAATAAATTCAGAATCAGGCTTACCTTTTCTTCTAGTTTTGTAGGAGTAGTTTCATCATACACAAAGTGCATTGCATGCTTCTAAATACCATTTGGTTTATCCCACTCTGAAAAAATTGTTTCCCTCCATGCTTATTTGTAAGTCACCTCCTTCTTGGCTGGATCTAACTTTGGAGGAGGTTCGACGTCCTTTCTTACCTAGTGTGGTTTTTAATTCCCCTACTTTTCAACATTGACTCTCATCCTAATTCCTTCTCTTGTTATTGCTCCAACTCAAGGCTCAACCACTATCATTTGTACATCCAACCCCTTTTTCTCTTGTCTCTTTGCAATCAGTTGGGGCTAATTTTTAGTCACATGATCCAATGCCCTATAATAGGTGCATGTGCAATAGGGGTTACATAAATCTCATGCAAGGTGCCCCTGCTATCCATAGTTATAAAAGATAGTAGGTCCTTAATGTTATCACTCATAATTTTCCTTAGAATTTATCAAAAGAAGGAAGCAACCAAGGTAACCACAAACCAATCTTTTAGGCTTAGTCTCTAGCCAACCTAAGTCTAGAGAGGGCTCTCTCTATGTAATTTAGCCCTTTTTTACTGGGATTTTAGGCTATTTCTTAATGGTCATGGGGTTTTTGGTTTTGAATTGAATGTTTGGTGGTGGAATTCTTTGAACAGATGGATAGAGGAGGGTCTTTAAGCCATTGGGCTATGGAGTCAACAAATGGATAGAAGAACCAGATCAGTTCATTAAAGGGAATGTTCACAGGGCATGCTAGCAAAGTAAAGAGAAAATATGTAGGCCAAATGGGTGAAATGATCCTAACCAGAGTGAGAGAGAACTTAAGAATCCTCATACTGGGGCTAGCATGAAGAACAGGGGATAATCATGAACAAAGGGAAATTAAGAATCCTTTGATATAGATCACAAGGAATAACCTAAACTAAGGAGCAATCAAGAATTCCTTAACTTAGATTTGTGAAGAAAACATTCAATATGCATAGCAGTCAAGATAGAGTGTAGTTAAGCAATTTTTAAAATATCATTCCATGTTATAGCATTCAGATTCTTAGAGATACAATAAGATTATGGAAAACTCAAAGAAAAATAATACTAAACTTAAGAAAATACTTATTTGAACTTTCCTTTGCACAAGAATCCAGTGAAATATCTTATCTTTATTCCTTGATCCAGCTAGCTGATCTAGTCATTGACACAACAAAATTTCAGACTTAAGAACAATAACTCTATAGAAATGCTTGGAATCCACCCTACATACTTCTAATTATGAAGTATTTATACAAAAAATTATTAAAAAATATCCCAAAATATCTCAAACTGTTTTGAGATTAAATTTAGTAAATACAAATATCTTCTTGCAAGAAGATAGAGACAGCTAATGGACTGCTTCATGCTGTCCCTTTTATTATGGTTGTGCTGGCCTTTATGGTTGAAGTGTAGCCCTTTACGATGCCTTACAGTTGTGGAGTTTTCATGCTAGAGTCTTCTTTACTTTCAGCTTTCCATTGATTCTCTTTATTCCTGATACTCTTTGACCCTATTGTGTTATTTTTACTTGTTTCACCTGACTGCCTTCATTTTTACTGTGCAGTAAGTTTCCGCTGTAAATTTATCATAGTAAATCAATTATATTCTCCCACCATTTTGCTTCTGGTAATTTTGTCTTCATCATACTTCTATAGATCTCATCAACTTCAGTATATGTGGCAAAATTGGGCTTGTTGAGGAATAAATGTTTGACCTCATGTTCCAGAAAAAACAAGTTTTCAAATGTGTCATATAAAACTTTGTCTGTTGGCAATGCTTTTATCGTTGAAGAGTTAGCTTGTTCCTTGGCAAACTTTCTGAGTCTATCACTATATTCCAATTGTGTCATGAGTTAGTCATTGATAATCATAGGACTGGGCAGACCTTTTTCTCTCAAAATCTCGAATTTAGCCATGAACCTATCAATGGCTACTTGAATATTGTGGTATTTTTCTTCTAAATTAAGCATAAGGTTCCTCTTGGAAAGGAACTTCCTTATCTCCAAAATGGTCTCAGTCCTATCTTTAATTTTTAGTTCATGGAGCTCATTTCTATTCTTGTTATTGAGGAAGTGGATGAGTCTATTTGCATCCTTAGGCTTATCTTCCAATTCCTCTTTTACTTTCTGGATAGCTTCTGTAGCTATATTTACTAGCTTTGCTTGTTCAAAAATGACTTGAATTGATGGCCAAATATCATTGACAGAGTCAATGATATTGGCCCACAACATTTCCTTGGTTTTTCCAAGTGGTTTCTCTAGTGTTAAATCCTTCTCTAGGATTTTGATTCTCTCACCAATTCTTTGTGCCTTTTGTGTTTCTTCTTTTTGCTTGAGTTGGGTAAGTTTGCAATCAGTCTCCAAACTTGCAACCTTTTCCTTTATTCTCTTCATCTATGTAGCCTGTATGTACATCTCTTCCATGGCTTTAACTAGCTCTACTACTTTCTCTCCCTGTGTACCTATTGTTGTTGTAGATTCTGCTGTTACTGGCAATGCTGTGGTAGGTGGAGCAGTAGGTGCCAGTGATGTTGCCAGTGTAGAAGGAACTGTTGTAGATACTGTTGGGATGACATCCTTAGGAGTTGTGACCAAGTTTCTTTGCTTCGATTGAATTAAAATGTCTAAATCCTTTTCTGTCTCCTTAAGTTGATCATTCAGCTTCAGGACCAAGTCCATCAACTCCTCATGTCTAATTTGATTCTCTAAGAATTCTAGAGTTTGAGGATGATGCGGGTGGGGTATTTTCAATTGCCTCTTAAGTGAAGCAATATCATCATTTTTCTTCTTAATAAGCTATTTTGTAGCTTTTATATCATTGGGATCCTGTCTGAATTCAATCACTAAGTCCTCTAAGGACTTAATCCTCATATCCTTGGCCTGTGAGGAGGCCTTCTCTAACTGAAATTGTGCTAAAATGTTGTTTAGAGAGTTATGTCGCTGATGGGCAGCCATGGCTTTACCTGTTAAGGTGGATTATATCATCTCTCTAGCCTGTTTGTGTAGTTCAATCTAGTCTATGGGATGGATATCCCTTACTAATACTTCAAAATCCACTTTCTTAAAATCTGATGTTGTCTTTGGCTACTAGGCTGTATGCTTGATAAATGACATTTGCAACTTCCCCTCTTTAATTTCAAAGGCTAACATTAGCCTTGTTTGATTGATAGGGGTGAGCTTTAGGTAATGTGCATATGTTTGGGCCTTAAGCCTCTCATTTATAGCCTTGATTTCTTTATATCTTTCCTTGATATCTTGGTCCTTGTCAACAGACATTCTAAAGGAAGATACTTCAACACTGAGCTGCCTTTCCAACATCTAAGTTTGTGATGTGGAAGGCTCTTATATGCCTCCAGATGGAGTGGTATGCCTACTTCTTTTTGCTTCTGTATTTGTGACCACAGCTGAGCCTTTAGTGTATTCTTTCCCAGAGGCTCGATTTAGCCTTTGCCTCTTATTTGATTCCTGTTTTAAATCAGAGGTGGCCATTCTTGAAGTGGAAGCCCCTTCTCTGTTTCTTTTTTGGATCTTCTCCTCATTCTGAGGAGTCTGCATGATTGGAGGAGTACTTATAGCAATCTCTAGTTCTTCTGGTACCTGTAGAAAAGAGTTGTCATCAAGCTTCTTTTCTAAATCAATTAGAGAATTCTCCACATCTTTTGTGGTGTTGTCTTGGTCTACTAGGGTACCTTCCACCCTTTTTGTTTGATTTGCATATGCTTCTATTTTAGGTATGGGATGATGAATGAAGGGTCCAAGCTTGACATTTTGTCTCTTATTTGTGATGAATTCCCAAGGATCATATCTCCAGACAAAACTTCTTTGGAACTTCATATTCTGTAATATCAAATATACCTATTTTCCAGCCTCTCTAGAGTTGCATATGAAGGGGCCTAGTAGGTCTTTTATTTTGAAATTGGCCTTGTTCTTGGCATTGACGAAGTTTATCTCATCTGCATTGATGATTTGCCTATAGTATTCTAATGAAAACAACCTCATGGGGAGGTATCTTGGCAACTTATATGGTGCAAGCATAAAACCATATATCCTGATTTCTGTGTGGTTCTGGTAAAGGTACTAGTCACCCACTTTGGTCTACTTTGACAGTTGAAGGACTCTCATTATTTGTGGACAAATTCTTGGAGGAGGGTTTCCAGTCAACATTGTCATAACTGGATGCACAAATAAATCAATGAATTTTGAATAAGAGTATGGAGACCGATACTCGTGGACTAATGGAGTCCAAAAGATGACTGACCTGGGTTGACCCTTGGTGTCCCGTTTTTGGAGGGTGAATGGGAAATTTTCTGATTGATAATATAAGAACATATGGTATAAAATTTCGGAGTGCTTGAAAGCCCTTTCATTGCCCATTCTTGGGAACTTCTCATGCATTCTGTTAGCTATGAATGTGGAAAAGTCATAAATGGTTGTAGGAGGATGTCCTGGGGTATAGATGGACATGAAAGCTAGGATAATTTCATCAATGAACTCACTTGTCGAGTAACCCAAAACACAAGATATCATGGCTACAAGGTTTCAACCCCATGGGGAAAATATAGTAGCTACATATGGAGGGGGGCCTTTAGGGATGTGCTTCTCTTCTCTGATGAAGGTTTAGAGCAATTGGGCCAACTTTGTAGAGTTGAGTTTGGGATATAAGTCCAACAGGTCTCTAATTGAGAGGGGAGTTAGGTTTTGAACTGATTGGAGCTGCAACATTTCATTGATGGACTCAGAAGTGATAGTGAAAAGGACCTTCTGGTCATGAGACATGATGGTTCTGTGACCAGTGACATAGCAAGCATAGCACATATGCACAATTTTAGGAAAAATGTGGACTTGGGGAAACTGGTACTTGGGAAAATTTGACTCCCAAAGGCCAATTTCATCAGCATGGTTCAGGAACTTGTCCCTACTTTGGCAATGTACTTCGAGCAGGATCTCTATGATAGTGGTATCCTTTACCTAGAAATCTTTATCAGCTAGGGGAAGGTGGTCCAAGTCTAAATCAGGTATAGATATGGGTCTCACATCTATAGCAATTGGGGTAGCCATACTCATTTCTTGTGGATTTGAGTACTGGGGGTAAGTTTAAGTTTTTAGGGCAACGGTGTTTTTGCAGATGATTTTGGTCTAAAGTGCAAAAACCAAAATAAATCTTATTATTTTCCACTTAATTTAAAGTGTTATGAGGTAAATTTACTAGAATTAGACAACTGAGTGGGTTTTTCGTGGTTAAATACCTAGAATTGGGCGAATTTGACTGTAATTGGTAGTTGACGAAGGTTTGCAGGGGTTTGTATAGCTTTGGTACAGACGGATGACTGTGTCGGACTGTCTGCATCTTCTGTGGAGCAATTGAGGAGGTTCGTGAGCTATTTCGGAAGTTTGTAGGAGTTGTAACGATGCTCTAAGCTCTCAAAGGTAAAATGCATGAAAAGAGTGAAAAAGAGGGGTAAATAGGTTTTATAGAGAAATTGGTCAATTTTGGCGGTTTTCACTATTTGATGAATATTGATTGTTTTTGGTTTGAAGGGGAAAGTAGCTTGGGAGGTCCGTCGCACCACTTTTGTTGTCCAGGTAGTATTCAAGAGGGGTTGCTTGATCCCATTCAACACTTAAGATGTAGCGTCGAAAGCCGAGGGGGAACCACCTTATCAGGCGGGTTAAGGACAGACATCAGGGTGGCTTGATATGATTGTGGGGTGTTGGATGTGGAGGAGGGATGATCGACAGTGATCGAGAAATGGGAGTTGTGCGGGGGTGAATGATGTGATTTAATGGGGGGCCTGAGGACTTAGCTACGGTGGTTTTGGGATTATCTTAACCTTTAATCTCATTGGGCTACTTTAATGCGGGATTAAGGGCTAAGGCAGGGTTATTAATATATTTTTGCTGGATATGGGTAGTAATATAGTTTATAATTAAACTAAGGGGTGGGGTTAATTTATACACGGGAATTAAATATATACAGGAAATTGGGTTTTCAGGGATTTTGTATATATTAATAAAAGTTAATATGAAGGGAAATGAGTGGGGGTGCTTGACTTAGGATAAAAGTTACATGGTGGGTTTTTTAACATAGAACATGTTTGTTATGAGTTTTCCATATGCAAAAGACTTAGCCTTTAGGAAAAGGGTTTTTGTGGGGGGGATGAATGAATTGCAAGGGATTTTTAACACCTTCATTTATTAAGTCATCAAGTCGAGGGTCTGGTCCCTCCAGAAGGCAAAGAAATGCTTTAAGCCTCTTTGACTTAGGGAGCTAAAGATATTAATCTTTTATTATGAAGGGGAAGTTAATGAGTGATGTAGGGGTTAAAATGAAAGATAGGGATGTTAAATGAATCATGTTGTGAACCATTATCTTTTCTCTATGCATCACTTATGCATATTTAAAATATGCATTGGGAAAATATCATAAGTGATTTTCATGTAATCAAAATACATGTTTGCAACCTTTCTACTACTTACCCATCTACTTATCCCACCATTTTTTCTTCACTTCATTTGGGTGCATTTAGGCTAGCAATCCCCTATCAATATTTTGTTTTCTTTACAACAATAAGCTATATAATTCTAACCTTATATCATCCAAGGGATGAAATTAAACTGATGAGCTCCTTTTATTCACTCTACCTATCTAATATCTGCCAAGATTATACTGTTTGGTTAGATTTTATTCTCTAACTATAAACAATAAAATTTGAAGCATGAAATAGCCATGTTTAAACATTTTGACTATCATGGATTGTGGCATGAGTAACAAGTTGCACACAATCATTTATTATACATAAAAGGTAAATAGTAGTGGCATTTTGACTTGCACACTTTCGTGGTCTCTTTTTGTCTTTTGAGGTTCATATATTTTTATCTTTTTTTGACCTTTTTCATTCTTTTTGTCCTTTGATTATTCTTTTTGGACATACCCTATTAAAATTTCTTAATTTTTATAATATGGAAAACATTTGTAGAAATCAAAGGTATGTACAATATTACAAGGCTTAATCTCAGTAATTCAAAATTATGACTCCTATTGGTATAGGAACCTAACACTCAATGTCTTCTGAGTCCATCTCTTCCTCTTACTAGTGCTCAAAGACCTCTAGATGCCATTTCTTATCCCTCAACCTGTTAGTTGTATTAACCAGTTTGATTATATCCTTGCTAATTGAAGCTCTTTTTTAAAACTTTGATTCCCTTTGGTCCTTGTACCTAGATTGAATAAAAAATGTGCTCATGCATCAAATCTACTATGTGTGGAAATGGTGGATATCATGTCTCATCAACTTGAAAAAGTCATGGAATACATTCCATGTGGATTCCTCATGTTTCTTCATCATTGGATAGTGTTGACACCTAATCCTCAGCGGTTGGGTGTACCCGGAATGTGAACAGTCATCAAGAAGATGAACTGATCAGTCACATTCATGTATATAAACAATAGTTACCTAATGAAATAAATCAATAATTTTTTTCTGCCAAGTCTGGAGTTACCCTGGCCTGACATGGTATTAGAGCGCAGGTCCCAAGTTCCTTTTTTTTTTGGTGTGCCTTGTAACTCCTCTATCCCATATTCTGCCTGCTGGTTTTAGTGTAATTGCATCCGTTGGTTAATGCCTCTACCTTATTCCCTTCTATTATTATTAATCTACATCTGCCAATGCTCTGTCCTCAAACGACTCTGTCATTCTGCCACACCTGAGCTACCCTGAATTCACCCAAAATCCAAAACCGTTCCAGTGTCTCTGGGATCTGCCCACTAACACATCTATCCACTGAGATTTCGATGCCAAAGATCTGTTGTGGCGGTTGAAGGGAAAGCGACTGTTGTCTGAGAGGACCCTCCTTCGGAAATGCAAGCTTCTGAAGGGTATGGCGGGTGTGAGAGACATCAAGATTCAAGAATGTTTAGCAGTCGAACTCAAGAAATTCTGTGAATAACATTGTCTACTTTCTGAAGGAACGATTGCCAACCTTGCAGTCCATTTTCCGAAGGAGAGGAGCCAGATCGTTTTCTGGAGGTGGAAACCCATCAGATCAATGAATTTGCATCTTCATCGTCAGAAATCACCGTGGATAGCCACGGTGGAGGTCGTGCGTTTCTTCTACAATTGAATATGTCCTGCGATTTTCTGCGTCATAAAGTTGTGGAGCATTTGATCCACTTTGTAGAGCCGAAGAGGCGGCGTGAAAGTCGTGGAGCCTAGAGCCAAGCGAATCTCCGAATGGTAATGTTGTGAGTTAAAGTATTGCATAAGCAGTCTTTCAAAGCAATCAAGGATGTGCACAGTGTATACCATTCAAAACGTTTTTTCATAGTGTTGAGTATTGTGCAGTATCATTCAAAACATTTATATCATTGAAAGCGTTTATATATTGGGCTGCTTTCAAAGTAGTATTGCATGATATATTGATATATTGAAGTGATATATTAATACATTTAAGTGATCCCTTACGCATTTTTTTCAAAACATAGTAGTATTGCATGATATATTGAAGTGATATGTACAATAAAATGCTGATGCTTCTAGCAAACATTAGAGGGATTTGAAGGCTGTAACGTAAGGAAATTTTTTTTTATCAGCAGAAGTATTTTTTTACAGAATGCATTCAATCATTTCTATGGTAGGAATAGTTCTCACTGGCAAGGAGAACTATCCTGAATGGTCCCGGATGGTAAAACACACCCTCATCTACAATGAGTTGTGGAAAGGAGTACGTGTCGGAGAAGAAGACAAAGACCCTATGCAGCCTACATCAGATAAAGAGCTTGTCATTTGGGAAAACAAGAACAGCAAATCATATGCATTGATCACAGCATCTGTAAATGAAGAAGTAAGTCGACATATTTCATCTTATTCAACTGCCTTTGAAGCTTTACAAAAGTTGAAAGAACTCTATGACTCACATTCTGCACTTGAAGTTGTTCAGCTCATGATTAAACTCTTCACTCTTGAACTGAAAAATAATGATCCTCTTGCTCTTGCATCTGAAGTAAAGTCTATAATGCATGATATTAAATCCACTAAGGTTGAGCTGGATATCCCTCTTATTGCTTTTCTCAAGGCACTCTATCCTACCTACTCCAATTATCGTGAGTCTTTACAAGCAAATGGAAATCTTAAAGATATAACCTTTGACTCTCTTGTGAAAAAGTTTACTGAAAGAGAAAAAGCCTTTAGAAAGAAGACAGTTCATGAATCTTCTGAAGAGACTGTGTACCTTGCTCATAAAGAAAAGCATCCTACTCAAGACTTTACAAGAGGAAGAGGTGGACGAAGAGGAAGAGGAAGATATTTCAGAGGCAGGGGGGGCAGACATTCTCAAGGAGAAAAGGTAGATCTGCATTGCATTCGTTGCAAACGAAATGGATCACATGATGCTTCTACATGCAAGCTACCATGGGACAAAATTGAGCAGAGAAGAAACTAGCAGAAAGGTAAAACTGATGATACAGACAAAGGTAAAGCACCTGAATCCGCTCACTATATTGAGGCACAATGTAACATTGGAGTAAATGAATATTTGTTTAATGCCTCACTTGCTTCTTCGAAAAATGATTGGTTGCTTGATTCAGGAGCAACCTGTCATATGACTCATAGGAAAGATTTTTTTGAAGATGTCACTGACAATGTTGATGGAGCAGTATACTTTGTAGATCAGTCAAAAATCACCATCAGGGCTTGGCACAATCAGGCTTAAACTGCCTGGTCTTCCAGACTTTCTTTTGGATCATGTTCTATGTCTCCCATAGATCAAGAGAAACTTGTTGTCCTTGGTCCACATTCGTCAGCAAGGTCACTCCATTCATATGTTTGATGGCAAGCTTGAGGTAAGAAAGCATCTGACAACTCACTTGTCATGATGGGAATAGAAAAAGAAAGACTTCTCAAATTGCAAGGAACCTCTGCTCATGCACAACATTTCACATATATTTCTCATCATGAAGAAGGTACACTTCCATCAAGTTTATTATGGCATGCTAGATTTGGACATTTAAACTATGACAGTCTTCGCTTATTGAAGAAAAATGGTGTTGTTGGTTTGCCTACAATTCCTAGAAAACATAAGCAATGTGATGCTTGCATTCTAGGAAAGCATAGCAAACAGTCTTTTCATGATTCACATTCAAGAGCACATAGGAAGCTTGAACTCATTCATTCAGATTTATGTGGTCCAATGCCTGTTCCTTCTGCAAATGGAAATAAATATATCATGACATTTATTGATGATTACACCAGAATGTGTTGGGTTTATTTATTGAAGAACAAATCTGATGCTTTTCAAACATTCAAGAATTTTCATAAATGGATTGAAAATGATGCACAATCTCATATTGGGTCTATTCGCACTGATAATGGAAAAGAATATACATCAAATGAATTTGACAACTATCTTAGCCAACATGGAATCAAACATCAAACAACTGTACCTTATAATCCCCAACAGAATGGTGTAGCAAAAAGAATGAATAGAATAATCTTGAATATGGTACGATCCATGCTTTTCTTCAAAAATGTAAGGATAATGTTTTGGGCTGATGCTGTTCTATGTGCTGCATATATAAATAATAGATGTCCATCTAGTGCTATAAGAAACAAGACTCCTTATGAATTGTGGTATGCACATGTTCCTTCGGTAAAACATCTCAGGATCTTTGGTTCCACCTGTTATGCTTTAATACCAAAGGTACATAGAAACAAACTTGTGAAGCCGTAAGTGTATCTTCCTGGGGTATTCAAACACCTCTAAAGCATACCGTCTCTATGATGAAGTAAATAAAAAGTTTTTTGTATCTAGAGATGTCATTTTTCTTGAATCGTCCAAATCTCACAGTGTTGTTGAGCGACAACTTGATCGCTTGGATAGATTCACAAAAATGAAATCATTTCAAGAGTTTGATAATTAGATTCCACATCTTGAAGGGAGGATTCCTATACTAGATCAACATGTGGAATCTTCTTTTGAAGAAAAATCTCCCCTGCATGAAAATCCAACACCGGATGATCCTTTAAGTGGTGTAATTGATAGAATTGGGAGACTCAATCTTGATTCAGTCCCAACTCAATCAACAGAGCAGCCTAGACCATCTCAGAAAGGTCCCCCAAAGTGGCTGACAAAGACACTTGAAAGTGTTCATCCTGATGAAATTGGAAAAACAGGAACCAGAAATTCAAACCGACAAAATGGAGGTGATGTAGATGACTCTAATTCACCTGTTGATATGGATGTTACTTATGATTGTGAATTGAACTTGTCTACAGATTTTGAACCGACCTCCTTCAAAGAAGCTGCTTCTCATGATGAATGGAAAGAAGTGATGCAAAAGGAGTATGATGCCCTCATAAAGAATGGCACTTAGAAGCTGGTTGATCCTCCATTTGGAGCCAAACCAATTGGCTGCAAGCGGGTTTACAAGAACAAATACAAAGCTGATGGCTCACTTGACAAGCACAAAGCTAGGCTTGTGGCAAAAGGTTTTGCACAAAAAAAAGGGGTCGATTATGAGGAAACTTTTGCCCCCACAGCAAAATGGGCCACCATCCGGACACTCTTTGCACTAGCTGCTCAGAACGGTTGGAAAGTCCATCAAATGGATGTAAAAACTGCATTCTTGAATGGAGATCTAAAAGAGAATGTTTTTATGTCCTAGCCTGAAGGATTTGTTGTGAAAGGACATGAACATAAAGTATGCAAACTTGTGAAGTCCTTGTATGGCCTCAAACAAGCACCACGAGCCTGGTATGAAAAACTAACAGAGCATCTTCTGAAAATCAACTTCAATCATTTTGATCTTGATGATGCAACTTTATTTGTCAAGAAATTTGGCAAAACAGTTGTATATCTTGTGGTATATGTAGATGATCTTTTAATGACAGGGAACAATGAAAGCTATATTGCATCCATAAAGAAAGAATTAGGAAAAAGTTTTGAAATGACTGATTTGGGCTATGTTCATTATTATCTTGGCATTGAAGTAACCCAACATCCAAAATCCATATTTCTTTCTCAAAAGAAATACATTGGAGATTTGTTAAACAGATTTGGCATGACAGAATGCAATCCTCTTTCTACTCCAATGGAACAAAACTTAAAGCTCACATCTATTGAAGGAAAGGAATTTGAGGATGCAACAAAGTATAGACAGCTTGTAGGAAGTCTCATCTACCTCACTACTACCAGACCAGACATTTCATTTGTTGTTGGAATCCTCTCCAGGTTTATGCCAAAGCCTTTTGAGGGACATTGGTCTGCTCCAAAAGGAGTTCTAAGGTACTTGAAGGGAACTAAAGACCTTGGAATCAAGTATACACAGGTGGACGACTTCAGCTTGATTGGATACTCTGATTCAGACTTTGATGGAGACAAAGAAACTGGGGTATCTACTTTAGGATATGATATGAGTCTTGGATCAGGAGCTGTCTCCTGGAGATCACGCAAAAAATCAGTTCCAGCAGATTCCACAACAGAAGCAGAATACGTGGCAGCAGCTGAAGCAACGAAAGAAATTGTGTGGCTCAGGAAAATTCTTGAAGATTTGTAGGTAAAACAAGTACAATCAACTCCACTCATGATTGATAACACCTCTGCAATAAAGTTGTCCAAGAACCCAAAGTTCCATGATCGTACTAAGCACATCAATACTAAATATCATCTAATCCGACATCATGTTGAGGCCAAAACAATCCATCTCCATCATTGTTCCACAAATGAGCAAATTGCAGACATCTTCACCAAAGCACTTGGAAGAGAAAAGCTTGAAAGATTTAGAACGATGCTTGGACTCACCAACATCCCTTCAGATTAAGGGGGGGAATTGTTGACACCTAATACTCAGCGGTTGGGTGTACCCGGAATGTGAACAGTCATCAAGAAGATGAACTGATCAGTCACATTCATGTATATAAACAATAGTTACCTAATGAAATAAATCAATTAGTTTTTTCTGCCAAGTTTGGAGTTACCCCGGCCTAACAGATAGTTCTATGGAGTATAACTCATACTTGACATACTTTGCACTACAAGCCTCTACCCTAGGTAGCAAATTAGCTACACCTATTTCCATGCAATCCATTAACAACTTGGACTCATTCCTGTGGTGACCTTCTATTCTATAAATGTTGAACCACACCTCTTCTTGTTTCTCTTTCCCATGAACATCATATTTGGACATTGTCATATGGCTTCTTTTTTTCCATTGCCTCCTAAGAGCACTTTCGCACTCTCCTCCTCCTTTATGATAGCTTGTGATGGTTATATTTCATGTCCTACATATGATAAAAAAATGGATTAGTTCTAAAAACATGAGGGCCTTGATCATATTATGATTCTCTTGGCACCATATTCTATCCTAGACCTTCTTCACATTCCATGAGACAATCAATCAATGTATCATCAACATCCTCTATTTGTCACATGATCCAATGCCCTACAATATGTGCATGTGTAGTAGGGGTTATGGAAATATTCAACATGATGCCCTTATTGTCCATAGTTATAATAGATAGTAGGTCCTTGACCTCTTCTGAATCCACCTCTTCCTCTCGCTAGTCCTCCAAGACCTCTAGATGCCATTCCTTGTCCTTGACCTGACTGGTTGTATTGACTATCTTGATTATATCCTTGATGATTGAGTCTTGTTGTTGCAACTTTGTTTCCCTCGTCCTTGTACCTAGAATGAATCAAAAGTACACTCATGCATCAACTCTACTATGTGCAACAATGGTGGATACCATATCCCACTAACTTGCAAAATCCATAGAATACATTTTGTGTGGATGCCTCATATTTATTCATGATTGGACAGTTCTATTATATATGATCCCATATTTGGAAGAATTTTCACTACAAACCTATACCTTGCGTAAGAAAATTAGTTGCACTTATTTCCATATAATCCATCAACAACTTATACTCATTCTTGTGGTGACCTTCTATTATACAGATGGTGCACCTCACCTCTTCTTGTTTCTCTTTTTCACTGTCAAATCTTAAAATTAGAGTGTCAATGCAACAAGCTGAGACTACCCTTGCACCATTCCATCATTCTCCCCAATTCTTGTTAGAGATGCTTCCATATTCATCATAATTGATGGGCCTCGATATTAAAATAAGAATGTTGGAACACCTAAGGGCTCTACTTTAATTATCAACACGGGGTTTGTGCAAACTTAGAAAAGGTACCAATACTATATGTACGACGTGCAATTTATTCTACTTAGGTTGATCTGATGTAGTGAAGAAATGTCAAGATGTACATAGACCACTATGCCATAGGAAATGCTTGGAAAATTCAATGAATGTTAAATATACCTATTCTAACTTGCAAGAAAGTAAATAACTGAAATAGACTCTTATTCTAATGTAGAAATTAAATGGAAGAAAGGAAACCCTAATTTGATTGAAGGAAATTAAATGATAAAATGAAACCCTCATTTGATTTGCAAAAAGTAAATCTATGTTATTTCAGGAAAGGAAATGACTAAAGTAAACCATATCTTACTTGAAATAAGATACATAAAATACTCCAAGAATGTTGAAGGTAAATCAATCCTACTTAGTGCTGCATAACAAATCAAAGACATAGAAGAAGCAACAAAACCTAGTTACAAGAAGGAAACAACAGCTATGGAGGAAAATATTTTAAGGATCTTTAATCTTGTAAACTCCATATTCACGGTTTAAATGATATTGTTGAGTGATTAGGGATGATGGAAAACTTTTGGTGCAATTACGGAGGTGATATGAGGCAATCCATATATTTCTATAGGATGCAATATTTTTCTACATGAAACATCCAAGAGAAACTTCATGAAGTATAGAAGTGGTTTGAAGGGTGGAAAAGGTGGTTAAAGGTTGTGAAATGGTAAATGGGAGCTTACTAGGCTTAGGCACACTCAATGAGTCAACTTATCTATGGAAGAAACAATAGTAGAGGATTCTTGTAACTCGGCTAGGCAGATTTCAACATATGGATAGTTTAAAGAGATTAAAATTAGCAGGTGAAAAGATTATGAGGTAAGTGATGCTAATTCGTGAAAAAAATATTAATTCATTCTATTAAAAAATATCATCCATCCGTAAGAAAAATACATGTCTAACTAATAAAAACAAGCCATTTGAATAATTGTCAAACCACTAATTGCAGAAAGTAAAATAACAATGGAAATGATGAGTTGAATCTCTAATGAAAGCTACTATTGCATAAATGAAACTATTTTTATGCTTATTAGAACAAGGTACATAGCCAAACTTCAGTAAGGATCTCACTTATAAACCCTGCAAATACAATTATTTTCTCATAAATAAAACTTATAGAAAATGACTACTATACTACATGCATGCAAAATAAATGTATAAGGAAGGGGTTTGAGCTTTTGGGTTGGTCCCTAACCCAAAGAGACTCAAATCCCTTGAAATAAAATCAAACTGAGAATAAGGAAATTCTTTCCATTAGCCTCCAAAAGTATTAATACATGAAATATAACCACTGAAATGATAGGAAAGAGCCTTTCTCTGATAATGAATATATTTATCCTAGAATTTGAATCCCTATAGAGTTGTTAGGCTCTCCTATTTATAAAAAAAGTGTTTGATGGGAAGAATCCTTTAAGGGAGGAATGCTTCCCTTCAAAACCTCTAAAAATATGGATATGTTTCCCTATTTTCCTCATAGGCACAAGGAATTAGTAACTATACATAATCCAATCAAGTTATGATTAGCCTGTAGCAAGGAACATGCATCCATAATCCTCTCTTGTTGGTCTCCTACTTAATCCACACAATAACTTCTCAATATCCTACACATTTAATGTGTTAGTAATACATGATATAGAAGATATATCTTAACATTCCTAAGAACACATTATAGCTTGAAAAATACATTATCAAATGCAAAAGGAAAGGTTAAACAAGCCAAAGGATGGTCATATGGGCCTTCAATTATATCTATTTTGGAGGCCTATCATTAATCTCCAACACTTTTGAGTGTTAATTGATCTATTTTTGTGTTAGGGTAATTTTAATGTGCAGAAGTAGTATAGCGATGAACTAGTCTTTGTGTTGCACATCTAGGATTTCAAAAGTTAACTTTTCCTTCAAAATATTAAATCTCTTATTGAAATCCTAGAAGGACTTGCTCAGACCCTACTTAATCTCTTTTAGTTCCGTAATTCATTGGGATTTTGATTTTTTCTTCTAAGACCACCTAATCAGATCTTACTTGATGTCATTCAACTTCTCTCTCTGTCCAAAAAGAGTTTCACTTTTATACTTCATATACCAGGTTAGTGCATGGCCCCTGAAAGTAACCTCAAGTTGTACAATCTTAGTTGCCTCGTCCTAGACCATATTTTTTGTCTCGACGGATTCAAAAATGGAAAAATGTTTCTCTAGATCCTCATTCCTAGCACCATGGAGCATAAGCATCCTCAACTCTACTCTTGCCATTGTGCTCCACGCAGTACTTCCTAAGGAGGGTTGTTGGACGAGCCTACTATGCCACTAGCCAAAACTGTGTTTTTTTACACAAAAGACTAAACTAGAATACTCTATGAAGCTCTCCCTAATTCTTGACCAATTCCACTATTTCTATTACCTCCACCTCCTATATTATGATTACCTTCTATGATATTCATGACATTATGATGAGTTCTTACCTCAAAATTCATAGAAGCACACAAGGCCATGGGATTGACACCAGGAATACTCTAACTTGACTGAACAAGATGCATAAAAGTCATACTCTATGGGCTAAACTATTAGTATTCTTCTTCCTTTGCTTTAGTGTGTGGTGTGTCGAACTATGCTACCTCAAGGCTCTGGTTACTTGCATTGCTTCTCATCCACTTGTGGCTCTTTCTCACCCCACTTCCTAGGCTTTTCCTTGTGACAATCATTGGCACTAATCGGCCTCCTCTTACATCACTTCGTCAAAACATATGTCTACTCCTCAATGTGCCACCCTATAAATTCTCTATATCCATTCTATCTCTATGCTATTTTCATGTTTACAGTTAGCACTCTATATATGCAGTGTAGTCTCCCACAATTTCTCCAATCCCCTTCTCCTTAAACCACCTTCTTCTTATCCCCTAACTTCCTCCTAGTGCGTGAGAAGTTTAGCTTCTCATGGCATCAGATTCCATAGGTAGGCCTCCATGGTCACACAACAAGATCTTAATTAACAAAGGAAGTGATTGGATGAATCTCCCATGAGGATTGTTGTAGGGAAAAGTATCCGACTCGGATGACCCTATCCCACTCTAAGGGTGATAGTTCCTTAGCAACAACTGTAAAACAAACTACTTAAGGTTTTCTTCTTTATGAAAGCAAAAGAGAATGGAGAAATGCACTAACCGTTGCCTTGCGCTTAATGTCGAATCCAAACTCTTCTCTTTGGCCGCTTACTCCTAGCTCCTTGTCCTTTTGCTTGTCCAGCTACAATGAGATCCTGCACAATAACAAAGAAGGAAACTACAAGAGGCATGCAATCATAACTGGTTTATGGATTAGTGTAAACCAAACATGCAATCATCACAATATATTATTGAAACAAGAGCACATAGAAGAACCTCAATAGCTTTTATTAATGAAGAAGTAAAGGTTCTGAGAGTATTACAACCATTGAAGGCTCCAACCCAGCAACACCTCCCAGCAGAAAGAATTGCTCTTCTTCACCTCTCTCAAACAATCACCCAATAACTCAATAGTGAAACCAACAGCATATCATTACTTTGCACAAAATTCCAGCCTCCTGAGCTCATAGGAGAGAGCTCAATATATAGATGAATTGAGAAAGGATGAGTCAGCTTGCAACTGATGTGTAGCTGCCTTGTGTCCTCTCTCTCTTCAGTTAATCTTTAGTTGATCTTCAGTTCTTGAGTCCACTTGGAGAACTTTGCTTCCACTTGGAGAAACAGAGCCTCTGACTCATCACAAGGCGAAATACCTGATCCAAGTGTCATTTTTGGAAGATTCCAAAGCAATGACTCATTGTGCCACTTGTCCCTTCTCGCTCAGCGCAGGTGGCCTTTGTCCCACTTGCTTTGCAACGCAGGTACACCATGGAGCAACTAAGTTTCAGCGCAGAAACCTAGTGGAGCACCTGCTTTGATTTCAGGATTGCTTGTTTTTGAGTGTTTTCAGGTGGAGAACTGATCTGAGAGCTGTTGGTTTGCTGACCTTGTTCCTCTAGGGGTAGGAACATCATGTTTAGGGAACTTTGGATCCTTTGGATTATTGACAATTCATGCTTGTTGCTGTAAGGCACAAAATTGTCTATAACAGATGCCCCCTAAAGTATGAGGTCGTTTATCGGGTGAAATGCTTTATTGAGAGGATCCGAAGTTCATTCAATCTGCTGAGAAGTGTCCTGTAATAAGATACAATACAATACATTATTTTTCATACATTTTTCATGATCTAGCTGAGGCGGGCATTCCCATGCTCAGCTTTATAAATACATTTTGGTACATAGAACAGACAATTGTCTGATTGTAGACTGATAATTCTCTGCTGAAATTATCATCCTTTGAGAAGGATGATCATCTGCTGTAATGATGTACATATCAAATGTCTTTATGTCCTGAATATATATCGCAGCCCGGATGGATGAAACTAGATCCGGGGTCTTCAATCTCTTCCGATCTTCACTCGATGTACAAGTCGATCCATGTGAGAATTTCTTGAAGTCGAACATGGAAAGACATCGCTTGATTACCGGTCAATGATGTAAACCGTTAACAAGCGCGAGAGGAATCACCGATAAGGATGATGACCCTCAAGGTATGGCAGTACAATCTACATGGTGGGAATAAAGGACTTGGCGTCGACCACCATGCAAAATCTTCTGGTTGAAGGTCATTGATGTATACCTGTCGCCGGAAGTGAGAAACTTGCCATTGAGGCATGCAAGCTTCAAAGTACTGAAGGGGGTGTTCCTAGATCAACTCCTTGGATAATGAGCTGATGTCGACAAGGAGCGATCCGTCAACGGAGGGCCTTAATGAATCCCACATCAGTGACACGGAACGGAGCTAGTGATTGTGATGAGGTGAAAACAAACTGTGATGTATGATTCAGGGTGGCGGTCATGAAGTGGATGAAGGATAATGTATGGCAGTGGGTGGAACACGGTTGACTCTTTACAGAACCACATCTCTTGAACATATAATGACACTGATGTGATGGATTGGTAGCATTACCCCAATTGTGGATGGTGTGGCGAGGACCATGGTTATGAGACCGGTGAATGAAACAACCCAACCCGATGTGATACGGAGGACAAAGTGTCATGTTCAAGAGCGACTTGCTACCATTAATGCTGTGAGGTTCTCCCAATTTTTCCCCAGTCATTGCTGACCAGTACCTCTTTATTTTTGTCAAGCTTGAGGAGGATAACATATGCTTGTTCTATAACCCGCCCTTTGGGCAAGCCCATCGCTATGTTTTAACGAGCCTAGCGATAGGGAAACTCGTTCTCGTCTAAAGACAAATTTGTCGCTATTTAATCATTTTAACGAGTCTAACGACAAAGAAAAATCGGTCCTTTTCATTTTTAGAGAGTCTGAAAAGGTACGAAAAGTTAACTCCAAAATTCCTTTTTCGTCTTCTAATCCCTTAAGTCCGAAAAAGTATAAAACAATACAGAAGGGATGAATTTTCGATTTCTTTAACGAGCCGAACAAAACAAGCGCTCGATCTTTTTGTGTAATAATCCCTCAGGTCCAAAAAGATTAAAATCTAGAGGAGGGATAGCTCTTCTTGTCCTTTAACGAGCTGGAAGGCCAAAACTCGGCAAACTTTTCATATTTTACGAGTCAGTGAAAAGAGCTCAAAGAAGACTCGTCTTTTGAGGAACGAGTGATGAACAGGGATAGCAGCAGATTCCAGGTACAGATTGGAATTCTCCAATCACGGCAGTGTCACAAGGATGGCTAAATGAAATCACTCTTCGCAACTGTTCCTCAAAATGGGTAAACAAACATATGGAGGTGAACGATTGGCCAAATGAACGGATGGAGGTGATGGCATATAAACACGACCAAGGGCTTTTAATATGGCTTTCAAAGGTTACATTTCTCGAGGTTGTTTATCGGTTCATTTTTTCTGGATGAGCTTGAACTGTAGGGAAAGATTGCTCACAACTTGTGTTTATTTTTTAACGAGCATGAACTCTGTACAAAACTGCTCGATTCTTGCGTTTATTTTTTAACGAGCATGAACATTGCTAAAACTGCTCGATTATACTAGTCTTAATACAAGGAATGCCTTAGGTGAGGTAATCTTATTTAAGGAGCAATACCTCACTAATTACTCCAATTTGGCAGGTTTTAACTTTTTCCCTTCATCCTTTCTTTATGCAAGCTGGAAACGGCTAATCCTACGAGTTTAATGGGTTAGACCTACAGGTTTAAAGGGAGGACCTAAAAATTTAAAAAATAAATAGTCGTCCCGTGCTTGCACTCCAAAAGGTTTGCATGCCCCCAGGTATAAAGTATAATTTCGAGATTCTGTCCTCTTACTTATTATCCAAAAAATGGCTTTGTTTGCTGCTGCAAACTAAACTCTCTTTTCGGCGATGTCTATCATTAGGTTGCTAAGGATGGTGACTACTTGTTGCAACAATTTCCTCTCTTTCTTTGAAGACTGCCCCTACTTCTCTTTTAAAACATATTGTTTTAATGGGTGAGGCTTGACATTCAAAGATGGTGCCTTCTTGCTGCCACAAATAGATCCCCTCCTTAGGAGAGCCCACTTCTTTAGACAAAGGGAGCGATTCTTCCGCTTCAACATAACTTTGACAAAAGAATTTTATCCTAGAACAACCCTCTCTTCCTTTTTCGGACGGGATACGGACTAGTCCATTCTTCTGCGGAAATTAACTTTATACCTAAGGTTTTCTCTGCCCAAGGCAGGCCAGGGTGCATGCCCCCTGGGTCCCAATTCTTTTCTTCTCGAATTACTCGCATTCATCGGGAAGTAGAACCGGGGGCGGTGGCATTCCTTGAGTGAACAGACCGTTAAGGGATGGTATTTGACTATTTGCAATGCGTGATCCTGGAAATGAAAGTTGGTCTACGAGCTGGACCATTCTTCCTTCGTGCGGAAAACACATGACTCTAAAGAGTGAGGACACTATTGCCTCCATGCAATATATATAGTCTCGTCCAAGGAGTAAGTTATAAACTAAGGGTCCTTGGACGACCATGATGTTCATATGAACTGTTTTCCCTTTCAATGTAATTGGAACATTGGGGAGAATCCCTAACGGGTGACTGGTTCCTTTATCAAAACCTGATAGATTTCTCATCTCAGGTAAAAGCGCCGGGAAACCCAGTGCTTTCCAAGCAACAGAGGAAAGGATACTCACAGATGCCCCTTCATCAATGATAGTTCCAGCCATCACCATTCTGTAGATTTGGACTATGATTCTGAATGGGATACTGGCTGGTAACCGGGGTCTGCCTAGTTGATTCCAATCAAAGGATACAACTAGGTTGCTTGGTGGTGGGACCGAATATACGGCCGGATACGACCCTGACGATGTTCCTTCCTGCGATAAAGGAATGGGCGCATTGCCCTGATGCTCATCAGAGTCTGTGTTGATGAAAAGAATATGGACGGTGTCATCCTTATCCTCTTCAGTGAGGGTGTCATTTGAAGATGGGTCTTCAATGACGGAGTCATTGGAGGATGAAACCTCCGAAGGAAGAACCGGGTCGACTGCCATTTCGACCTTTAGACTTTCGTCTGGTCTGGATTCAGCAGGTTCATTCTCAATGACCGACACTTCAGCCGACCACTTGAGCAGGTCAGCTGGATTTTCAACTATCGAGGGATTAGGCGCGAGTTTTTGGTATCCAGGAGGAAGTCGTAACGGTGAAACCGGACGATCTTCCAAAACTCTCTTTGCCTCATCTAAGAATGGACATTTGTGAATGGCGTGATCACCTTCACACAATATACAGGGTGATCTTGGTCTCCCTCTTCGTCCTTCACTCTCGCTAGTTGACGGACTGCAATCAACATGACTACCAGAGGTTGATGCTACCGGATTGTGCAACCTTGGGGACCAGTCCCTTAGTATCCGGGGAATACAAGGACAATCACGATGGAAGTGGGCCCCTTTGCAAATGAAACATGGCGATTTAGGCCCGGTCGGTGCAGTGTGTGGGTTTTTGTCAGCTATCTTTTGCTTGCCCCTAGTCGCCTTCGTCATAGGCCCCTTCTGCTTCTTTTCTCTCTTCTTCTTTTCCTTCTTCTCCATGGGAGGCTGACTTTTGCCGGCTCTACCTTGTGAAGATGAAGGATCAGAGGAAGAATTGTAAGAAGTGGAAGGCTGGTGGGTAGCTCTAGACTGTTCTGACTGTTGATTCGACTGCTCAGGATTAGTGGCGATCTGGACTACATTAGTTGAAAAGAGCCATACAGGTAGGCCAATTGTCAATCCTGGAAGTGACAATGTTGCCATATGAGGCGCGCCAACATCTCCCCAAGAGGAGAAGGGATTTGGACTTCCGCCAAGGTTACTTCCTTGGTTGGTGGGCTCCATACTTTTCAACTAAAAGATCAACGTGGGAATAACAGGTGATTATGTTCCGCTTAAAATAAATTTTATTAACGACGCTTTTAGACAAAAACTTGCTTTTTCATGTTTTAAGAGTCAAGAAAAAGCTAAAGATGACTCTAGTCGCCTTCGATGTTTTAACGAGCCCGAAGTGACAAATGCTCGGATGGACTTTTTCAGTTATAGAGTTTGAAAAAGGCCAAAAGAAACTTCTCTGGAGTTCTAGGCAGAGGGTGTGCCAAACTTTTCGCGAAACCACAGAATACGTTTTACGGTACGGGTGGTCGATCTTCGTGAATGCTGTGTTCACTGCATCGCGATCAGTAGGGCGGTCGACACGGCTTCCTATGGATAAAGGATAATTTCCTATAGGGGTCTCCCAATATATACGCGATGGTACATGGGAGCACAAGTCCGTATTAGTGCCACCGACTCTCAGGAGGAATCACCCACCTTCGTAGAGATCGACAGTCACTATGTTTAACGACGCCGGAACACGTCTCTACCTAGACCTCTAGATGTTTGCGTTATGTTTCAAATGCGTTGTTAGGTTCATTCAGTATATTTTAAGTTGATCTTTTTAAAGTTTTCCTTTCAAGGTTCACCACGAGATGTATATGACAAATTCCTAAATGCAGCCTAAGATGAGAAGCAAGCTTTTTCAAATCTTTTTGACTGATGAAAATCTTAACTACTGAGAGAGAAGGAAGGCAAATTCTTTTCACACAGTTCATACAGCACAAACTAATGCACTTTCTCCTAAATCATCATGCAAACTTTTTCAAATGCAAAATGCGCAATGCATGTATTTTCTTTTCCCTTTCTTAATGTGGATGGATTACAAAAAGAAAGTGGTTATATAACTTTGATTTCGATTTAGAGCGAAAGTAAACAAGTTTGTCCAAAATCAAAAGACACCTTAAGATTCACTTGCTTAATAACTGGAAATACATGAAATCAAACCATACTAACGAAAGTAAAATGACTAATCAGCTATGGACAGCAAACAAGCTAACTCTTTAGACCAGCAAAATGCCTAACACAGGTTCAGATCTAAGAGGCCAAAAGCATGACTAGTTTACTTTTCGTTATGGGAAATTGTAAATGAGTAAGAAATACAAAGAACAAGTACAATTTCGTTATATAACAGAGGCAGAATGATGGCAAGTAATATTGGTTTCAAAACAGGCACAAGACTGACACCTAGCAGCAAAACTAAGTGAAAACAGGCAAGAGAAAGGAGGAAACCCCAAATGCACTAGGCAAATTTGGGCCAACGCAGGCTCTGCACAGCCAAACTGGCTCTCAGCGCAGGTAGCCCCTTCGGGACCTGCGTTGCAAAGCAGGTAGCCTGTGTACCACCTGCTTTGGAAAACGAGAATTGCGTTTTCACAGTTTCCGGGTCATAATTTTCTCAAAAATGCACGGTTTTTGCTCAAATCAGAAGCAATCAGTCAAGCACACTCAAAGGGATGATTAAGAAGGTGCAAAGCTATCACTAAGAGCTTACAAGGATCCTTTTAGATCAGCTCCTCAAATCATGAATTTGCTCAGAAAATGAGCAAGAGTAGCTGCCCTCTACTTCGCTTTTGATATAGTCAAAAGCTTTTCGATTTGGTACTCTTTTGTTCAGGAAATGAATAGAAAAATACTACAAACACAATCAAACGGATACGATCCCCAGTGGAGTCGCCAGTTTGTTGTAGGGAAAAGTATCCGACTCGGATGACCCTATCCCACTCTAAGGGTGACAGTTCCTTAGCAACAACTGTAAAACAAACTACTTAAGGTTTTCTTCTTTATGAAAGCAAAAGAGAATGGAGAAATGCACTAACCGTTGCCTTGCGCTTAATGTCGAATCCAAACTCTTCTCTTTGGCCGCTTACTCCTAGCTCCTTGTCCTTTTGCTTGTCCAGCTACAATGAGATCCTGCACAATAACAAAGAAGGAAACTACAAGAGGCATGCAATCATAACTGGTTCATGGATTAGTGTAAACCAAACATGCAATCATCACAATATATTATTGAAACAAGAGCACATAGAAGAACCTCAATAGCTTTTATTAATGAAGAAGTAAAGGTTCTGAGAGTATTACAACCATTGAAGGCTCCAACCCAGCAACACCTCCCAGCAGAAAGAATTGCTCTTCTTCACCTCTCTCAAACAATCACCCAATAACTCAATAGTGAAACCAACAGCATATCATTACTTTGCACAAAATTCCAGCCTCCTGAGCTCATAGGAGAGAGCTTAATATATAGATGAAATGAGAAAGGATGAGTCAGCTTGCAACTGATGTGTAGCTGCCTTGTGTCCTCTCTCTCTTCAGTTAATCTTTAGTTGATCTTCAGTTCTTGAGTCCACTTGGAGAACTTTGCTTCCACTTGGAGAAACAGAGCCTCTGACTCATCACAAGGCGAAATACCTGATCCAAGTGTCATTTTTGGAAGATTCCAAAGCAATGACTCACTGTGCCACTTGTCCCTTCTCGCTCAGCGCAGGTGGCCTTTGTCCCACTTGCTTTGCAACGCAGGTACACCATGGAGCAACTGAGTTTCAGCGCAGAAACCTAGTGGAGCACCTGCTTTGATTTCAGGATTGCTTGTTTTTGAGTGTTTTCAGGTGGAGAACTGATCTGAGAGCTGTTGGTTTGCTGACCTTGTTCCTCTAGGGGTAGGAACATCATGTTTAGGGAACTTTGGATCCCTTGGATTATTGACAATTCATGCTTGTTGCTGTAAGGCACAAAATTTTCTATAACAAGGATCTTACAAAAATTTTCTCTGCATCGTACTATGTGATACTATGGCTTCTATTACAACTCAACAATATATCCCTCCAATAAAATTTCAAACAAAAAATACATACCACAAAAAACCTTATTACTTACTACTCGTAGTTGATTCACCTACTCTTGAGTCCACTGTCTCGGTCCATCAGGATGATAGGTTGGGTTCTTATCCCCCAAATTCTAAATACACTATGTCTAGATGATTGGAAATTATGCAAAGAATATTTCATGGAACTTAGTGAGCACGTACTTTTGCAACCAAGCTTCAGTGCTACTCATTCGATCCATGATCTCTCTTTCCACAAACTTGTGTTGCTTCTTCTTAAACTATCAAATGAGTTCTTCCTTCATTGGATTCCATGGCCTCCACATTATTATTACATAAAAATCATATCATACAATCATCCTAGTCCTAGAAATATAACCTTTTGTTGGCATAGGGTTCAAACAGAATTAGGTTTTCATGTGATGTTGGCCAACAAACCCACTCCAACAACGGCTCTTTCGGCATAATCCACAGAGTGGATAATGTCTTACTGAAGGTGCCATGGAGGAATACTAAAACTAGGTTTTTATATTCATATGGAATTCTTGCTTGTGTAGTGGTGATTTCCTAATCTATTGTTTAGTTTCCTTGACATCAACATCAAAAAAGTACAACATGCATACTAAATTATCATGCTACCACAAGTTATTAAAAAGTTCATTCTAGCACTACCCAACTTAAAATGGAAACCATAAAATAGTACACGCATTGAAAAGAAATTGTAGTGGGTAATCTTATCATTCTCCATTAATTCATAAAATGAAAAGTTTGCAATGCACAATAAAAAGTGTTTCATATAACTATCTCACCAACCTAGGATTGAGAAGCATAAAATATTACATTCTTCCACATCACAAAGAATCAATGATTCTATGTTGACTATATACTCAAGTACAAACTTAGAAAATAGATTCAACCCACTACTGAGATGAATAAATAACCATTACATACATGAGTAAAAAAAGAACAACAACAAATAGGCTAAAGGAAAAAAACATAGAAAATTATAGTGTTGATGATTCTCAAACTTGCTAACCAACCCCAAACTAGAGAAATTGAACCTTCTTATTGTTCCTCAGTGGTTCCCATATCATCATACCTCTAATCCTTATCTAGCTTTTCCAATTCTCCATGTCAACTTAATTGTCCTGATATTTTATGATAGCCTTCCGTAGTTGTCATGTGCTCTTTGAATAACAACTAGCACTTGATTAGAATATCATATAATGACCTTTCCTCCACTCCTCCAACTTTCCTCTTCCTGCAAAATATTCCATAAATTTTATCATGACAATCTTCCCCTTCTCCATCATATGCCCTAAGATCATAACTATCTTGATCTTCCTTGCATGTGTCCTTCATCTAGGTGGCACTATGTTGAGTTGCATGTGTTTCTCCTCTGCATTGCACCTTCCTTACCTGTGCCATCCTCTCTGCCACACGCGGTTCCTCATACTTTTACAAATTTTTCAAAAAGTTTGGCCTCCAACAATGAGAAAAGGAATAAATAACCTAAAACTTATGGGTGTGTTTGTTGTGGAGATTGATTGTTTTCTTGATTTAGATGTATTGTTTTATAGCATAATTTGGGCCCTAATTATTTATGTAGGGTCTATGGAGTATTTCTCCCTACTATTGTCACCATAGGGGTTTTGGGGGGAGGGGGAGGGATTTTGGGGGTTGTCAATAAGTCTTTGAATCTACCCTAGCTAGGGTTTCAGGGCCTTTGAAGACATTCTTTTTGGAAAATATGATTTGTAGTGAATTTAAATCATTCATCATTAGGCCATAGTTATAACAATAAAAGTTATGTTAGCGTTTTTTCCACTTTAGAAGTTAACCCTCCTTTTATCAGGCACTTATATTGTGCCTATGTTATTTTTGAGAAAGCATTGTAATTAAGAGTGAGAAGACTATTAGAGAATGAAGGGGAGGTTACAATGGATGTGTTATAAGTTGTATCCCTCTAATTTTATAGATTGTATATAAGGAAGGATTGGTTGTTTCTCTATGGATGTAGCCAAAATCACGTTAACCACAAATATTGATGTTTTCTTTGTATTTGTTCAGTCATTCATGTTTATTATATTTCTTCGTGAAATTATTCCTAACAACTGGTATTAGAATTGAAGGTTTATTTGGATAATAAATCTCACAAGAAAGGAAAGTTCTTGGTTTGAGTGTGAGTAATTGTAGAAGGAGGCTTAGGGTTGAGAAATTTAACAAGAAAAAGTACTAGCTATGGAAGATGCAAATAGAATATTATCATGGAAAATTTTAGGGGCTAATGTTCGCCCAGTGGGCTAATTTTCCATGATTTTTCCACAAAAAAGATTCGCCAATTTCCAATTTTATAAAAGACGATTCGCCCAAATTTTAGAATATAAAATTATTTTACCTTAAAAATCGCCAACATTATATAGAGACTATATATAAAATAATTATAAATTTGAATAATTTTACAAATATATCAATAAACATTTATAATTTGCATATTAGGGATTAGTGAGATTCGCCAATGCTTTAAACTTCAAGAAAATTTTCCATCCTTAAAATTTTCCTTGAATATTATATATATTAGAAAAATATTTGTGTACCACTAGGTGGAATAGAAAGGAAGATACTGACTATGAAAGATGAAGAATGAAATATTCTTGATAGAAAAGGACTGGAAAGAATATACTTGTGCTTGGCAGCATTAATGAATCTCAACATTTTGAAAGAAATGAAAATGGAGGGTTTAATTAACGCATTAGCTAAACTGTATGAAAATACTCAACCTCCAACAAGGTATTTCTTATGAAGTATTTATTTAATATGAGGATGTTAGAAGGCGTGTCTATTGTTGATCATTTAAATGAATTTAGCACAGGAGTTAAATTTGAATATGAGGTTTGGGCTCCTTTTATATTTTTCCCATTGCTAGAAATATGGAATGAATTGGTCATGGTTGCGAGTAGTTTTTTCTCTAGTTCAAACAATTTAATGTTTATTATGTTGTTGGAATTATAATTAACAAGGAACTATGAAATAAAAATTATAGTTGAGACATCAATGTAAAACCCCCTCCCATCCCCTAGTTCCTTCTAGGCCAAAAGGGAGGTGTTACTTTATCCTAACATGACATCCATGATATCATTATGGCAATGGGGTTATAAAATTCATAACTCTCCAAAGCTTGTGGATTAAATTTTGGAATACACCATTGTACTAAGTTGGTCGAATTATTTTAAGCATAACCCAACTAGTCGACCAAACTTGACTAATAAACATTAAAAAATCTAACCAACCGACTTAACATGACTTGTCAACTTACCACAAATAGTCTACTTAGCATTACTAATTAGTCAAAATGACCCAACCATTCAACTTAGCATGACTAGATAGGTTCTGTCAAAATGACCCAATCAGTCGAGTTAACATGACTAGACAAGATCAGTCGAAATGACCCAACCAGTTGACTCACCATGACTAGCTGATCTAACACAAGTATTTTACTTAAAATGACTAGTCAAGAACCTAATCTAGGCCAGTGGAAACTCAATGTTGGTAGTCAGTTGAAACCTTTATTTATGTCGACAATCAATAAGATTAATTCAAATAATTGAATAAAGTTGCCATAAATTCAGTATAGGGAAACAACAATGAATATGTCCCACTCTATTTAGGGACCCCCACCCTACAATGAAATATTTATACATGTAAGTAATGAACAAGCCACAACATTGTTTTTTGGCAACCTTAGATGAATTGGGTGCCCCAAAAATCTGGCTCCAGCCATAATTGGCCCCATGTTGGTTGTTGAGCACTCATCGTGGAAATTTGACACCTTTCTAACTATGAACAAGGAGAAACTCATCGACTCATATTGAGTCTCACTGACTATAAAATTAGAGAGACATTTGATTGAATCAAATTGAATCTATGTTGGCTATTGTCATCATTGAATTTTTCCTTAGCCTTTTTCCACAAATTCCCAATGGTGTAATAACCAACCCCCTTGACTAAACATCAACTTGGATTTATTTTCAATTGGATCCTTGTTGATGATATTTGACTAATATACCATATGATGAATTGTAATCATTCCATACCCATAAAATACAACCATGGTCTCAAACACACCAAGAGCCATAATAGCAAAAACATACTAAGCAAGGGAATTCACTCATTGCAATAGCTTGGTAAACCACATTCCATAGTCAAAAAAGACCATACCAATAGATTTGCACTATATGAACATATTAAAAAACAAAAAGGTGCCCCTTTTAACCCTGAGAGTTATACATATACATAAAGCACTTCATCATAGAAAAGCATGAATAACATATTTCTCCATTAACATTGTTGGTACATATATATCACATAACAACAATACTCATTTTTTGAATGCACCAAGTACACAAGTAAGCACTTATCTTATTATCTTCAAATGACTTGAAACTAAGAGTGGAACTTCAACTCTCCATGTAACCATAGGATGCATGTAGTACAATCTCTCTTGCATTTGACCAGCCCCAAGATGGATCCAAGGTTTGAGGAGGTAAATTTCTTAAGAATTCTCAACCAGTCATACCTAGAAAGGATCCATTTCTCATGTGCACCACATCTCCCTCCTATAACACCATATGAACATCAACCAATCATACAACAACACTATTATCTAGTGTTGAAATGGATCATTCCACTTAAAAAGAAAGAGAATACCTCCACCCTCGATGGAACCACAGCCCTAGATACACCCCTCCACTAGGTTTGATGCAAGGAACATAGTGTCTTAGTTCAATTTTGGAGATGGATTATATATACACAATGGGAGGTTTATCAACTTGATTAGATACTATAGGAGCAAATAACACATTCAACTTGGTGACTTATTAGTGGGTGCTAACCCCAGTGATATCATCCGCAAGGATAAAAATGGTTTTTATCAACCCCAAATAATACAAGATTTCCTCAACATAGCTAGAAGTTTCTCAACTTAATTCATTCCCAGTGCTTTATCAGCGCCGAGGTAAGCCACCACTCAAGTGGTTTATGAGAGAGTAACCCCTCATGGGTTTATTAACTCAATAATAATATAAGTGTCTCCACTCCTTTGAACTCTCTATGGAACACAACACATAAGAACATACACTATCATTAGTAAAACAATACCCATGCACATACACAGGCCTCAGGCACAAGATAGACCTCACAATTAGGACATACAAGAACAACATAGGCCTTATAATTACAACACACAGGAAAAAAATCAGCTTCATATTCAAAACATTCAAGCACAACATAATCTTTAATAAACTAAGGGAAATTGTCTCTCAAACACATAACACATGTTTTCAAGGATTATGAATCTTCTAGATGGCCACACCAGCTACAAGAATCACTCTACATTCTCCCTCCTGTTCTTAGGAACTTTCTCTTGAGACATGAGAATCAATTAAGGAATTTTTCCCATCCTCAAATGCTCCAATCCTATAAATGATCAACTCATGATGCCCCTCTCTTATCTCTCTGTCGGAATTTTCTTCCCCAACTTTTCTCTTGATTTTGACCCTATCTACATAATCTACGAGGACAAGTCCATTGAATCATCCTCTACTTAGGAGGCCCATATCCTCCATTCAATGATCACATAATAGTGTCATTAAACCAACAAGGGTTTAGGTGATGGGATAGATTCAAAGCTTGGGTTCCTAGGAAATATCCTTCTCCTTAGTCCTTTGAATCTATGTCCACTTCTTAGCCAGTCAATGTGTTATAATTCCACACAATTTACTTGAATTAAAATTCATACTAATATTTACAAGAGGATTAGCTACATGGTGTATCACAAACCCCACCCCCTTAGAGGAGCATTGTCCTTGTTGTTCTACATTTGAATACATACTATTTATAAGAGATTTATATACACAACTCTTCCCATTCATTTACATATACATTTACATTTACAGTCATATTCACATTTACTTAATTAGCAAACAAAAAATGGGTATAACACCCTAATTTTCTCAACCATCTCCCATGTGACTTCCTCTGGTCCAAAGTGCCTCCACTATTACTTGACATTCTCTATTACTTGATTTCAAAGTGTAATCCACCTCCAATCTAGAATGCATAATTGCTCTAGCTAGATTTCTCCCCCAAATTCCACCGTATCACAGACCAGTTGATCTAGGTGGATATTGGTGGCCACCTGCCTATTCCACTTGGACCCTCACCATTGTTTTTTTTAGCATTTCAATTTCCTGAATTGTAGCACACTTTACTATTTTGGCAGTTTTCGGGTTCTGATCTTCCAGAGCCGTTTTGAGGCCCTAAATGACATTTTTTTGGAAAAATCCCTCTCGTAATTTCTATGGAAATCAAATTCGTAGTTGTAGTCCTTGGAGATATATTTCCAATGAGGTACATATGCGTAAAACGGAGATAATATGACCAAGTTATGAGCCCAAGAAGTTGGTTGCCTAACTAACTGCAACGAGGCCCATAAATTCTTAGTGTTACATCTCCTCGGGTTAGGGTTTTGGTTGTTTATAGTTTTCTCTTATTGTTCAATAATAAAAAGGCCCTCGATCATCATTGTAACTCAGTTCAGAGGCATGTAGCCGCCACATCTCTTCTAAGAGATAAGCTACCATCGCCCGAGCTATTTATTTCCATTATGTTTGTAAGCATAGTTCAATATTTTTCTATTAATGAAATGAAGTTTTTTTCTATTGCATCTCTGTGTTTATGATTATATCTATAAGTTGTAGCATTCTTGTTTATGTTTGGATCAGTGGTATTAGAGCGGTCTTCTCTTTCTCTATTTTTCTTTGCATGTCCCCAACGAGGTCAAGGTATAAGGAGTTAGGGCTCGATTTTGTTGAACCATTGCAGGATCAACCTCACAAAATTCGATGACCTCCCACGGTGGAAGAAATGAAAGATCAGGGGGTAGGAGATCCTTTCAAAATGTTGCTCAAGGAATCCCTCGAGGGACAGAGGGACATGATGATGGATAAAGTTTCCCAAATCATTTGACGACTACCCACAGGTGATGCATCTTCATCTTGTAGCCACTCTGGAGGTGCTACTCCGTTGAAGGCCTAATAGATGTAGATGTCGTAGATAAATGGTTAAATAGATTGGAAAGGTATTTTTTAGTTCATGACTTTTCCAATCGGGAAAATATTACTTTTTCACTTATCAAAGTTACGCCACACGTTAAGGACTGGTGGGAACCCTACTGTGAACAAAAGGACGAGAATGAACCCTTGTTGTTTTCAGCCACACCCACCTGGAATTATTTCCGAGATGCCACCAGTGAATGGTATTAGCCTATCAGGAGCTATGAAGATAAATACATAAAGTGGACCACACTATAGTAGGGAAGGGACCAAGATGTGACAGAGTTCACAAATACTTTCCATATCCTTCGCACAAAGCTAGGTATCAAGGATACTGAGCGGCATTTGGTACTCAGATACCACGCTATCTACACAAGTACATCTAGGACGAGATGGAGTTCATGGACATCTCCTCACTTGTCACAACATATCGGTACACTGTAAAGATTGAGAAGAAGTTTAAACATAAGAAGTAGGACTTTGGATATGCGAATCCAAAGCAAGGAAAAGGTGCCCCCAAACCATAGAACAAAGGACCAAGCTAAGGCAGGCCTACCTGGGACAACTTTTCGAAGCCGCGAGTAAATAAAAACACCACGAAGATGAAGAAGGATACGGGAAAATGGTATGAGTTCCATAAGAGCTCCACTCACAATACAAGTGAGTGTCAGGCCAAACAGTCACTCGTGGCTGAGCAAAAGGCTTCCGCATCAGACACAGGTTCTGACTCTAAATCAAAACCCAATAGGGGAAATGAGAAAGGGAAGCAGATCATTGATGCAAAGCCTAGTGCCACCATGGTGACCACAAAGGTCTACAAAATTGAGCCTTAAGATCCAGAGGAGGGGATACACCTCTTCCACTCATAGATGTGGGTGAAGGGTTCTCTGCTGTAGTTCATTATCGATAGTGGAAGCCAAATCAACCTCATTTCAGCAGAGGTTGTGAAGAAGCTATGCCTAAAGACTACCACACATCCATAGTCATACACCATCAGGTGGCTTCACCAAGGATGGGATCTTTGAGTCATCCAGCAGTGTCGCCTTCCCTATAGTATTAAGCCCTTCATGGATGAGGTACTATGTGACGTTGCTCCTCTTGAAGTTTCTAATGTATTGTTATGAAAACCATACTTATGGAAGTGACATGATGTATATGATTCTAGACCTCAATATGTGATTATTAATTTGGCTAATAAGTCATATAGGATATTGGAGGTAGCCCTGCCTACTGCCATATATTTGATCATTACAAAGCAATGTAGTACGATCATTTCCTAGATTAGGAAATTTGTTTTTGTTATGATTTTCCTCCAAGGCAAGAATGAGGTTGTGGCCACGACTTCCAGGAAGGGCTCCTCTGCACAAAAACAACAAATGGACAAGGTCGTGGAGGAGTACAGGGATATTTTTGCCTCACACATAGGGGTACCTATGCACTGTCAGGTCAAGCACTCCATCGATTTGACCCCAATTGTGCTGCTACCTAATGGAACGATCTATTATTAAGAAGGATGAGATCAAGAGGTAGATATAGGAACTACTGCAAAAAGGGAACATCAAGCCAAGCTCATCACCCCGTGGGAGCCCGATTGTATTGGTAGATAAGAATGATATGACCTGGAGGCTTTCCATTGACTATCAGGCACTGACCAAGATCATTGTTTGGAATAGGTACCCAATCCCATGAATTAATGACCTTATGGACCAGATCAAGGGGGGAAATATTTTAGCAAGATTGACTTGAAGTTAGGTTATCACCAAGTGCCTATCGAACCCTCTAATGTGTGGAAGATTGCCTTCAAATCCAAGGAGGGCCTTTTCGAATGTTTATTCATGCCCTTCAAATTAACGAATGCCCCTGTAACCTTCATGAGACTTATGGATGACATCTTGTGACCCTTAACCAATGAATTCATGTTGGTGTATTTAGATGACATCTTGATCTTCAGCTAGAGCTGAGAAAAGCACCTCCACCATATTCGACAGGTTCTTCAAACACTTCAACAACACAATCTATGTGCTAACTTGGAGAAATGCACCTTTGGCCTGACCCAATTTCAATATCTGGGGTACATCATTCATGAGTAGGGTGTACATGTGGACTCGTCCAAGATACAATTCATTTGAGATTTTCCAGCCCCAACCACTCTAATAGAGCTCCACAACTTTTTGGGTCTTGATAATTTCTACCATAGGTTCTTGTTGGGATTCTCTCATATCACTTGGCCTTTAAGTCGAGTCACGAAGGGCAAAGAGAAAGACAAGTTATTTTGTTTGGAAATCCAACATCAAGCATTCTTTGAGTTGAAGAATTGCTTCTGTTCTACACTAGTGCTCACATTATGAGACCTACAACAACCATTTGAAATTAAGAAAGATGCCTCTGACTATGCCATTGGTGCGGTTCTTACTCAGCATGGGCATCCAGTGGCTTACCGTAGTGAGACACTTTTAGACACAGTCCGAAAGTACCCCACTTACGACAAAGAAATGTATTCCAATGTGTAGGCCTGCTGTCAATGGAAACATTACATTATGGGGAAGGAAATGGTCATCCACATAGACCACCGGCCTCTATAGTTCATACGGACACAAGGGAAGTTCCTCAAAAATCACCATCAGAAATGGTCGACCTATCCACAACAGTTCCATTTGAACATTAAGTATAAGAAGGGAAAAACCAATAATGTCATTGATTGCCTTAGTCAACCACCAGCTTCTACAGTTCATACAGACACAAGGGAAGTTAATGAACAATCACCATCAGAAATGGTCCATCTATCCGCAAAATTTCCATTTGAACATTAAGTATAAGAAGGGTAGAATCAATAATGTCGCTGATTGCCTCAACTGACCACTGATCATGGCATTAATCACTGTGCTCGACTCCTATAGACATAAGAGATCGGGGTGGCCGCATCTTTACAAGAGTGATCCAAAATTGAGCAAAATATACTAGACACTCCTGGAAGGGAAGAAAGTTCCAAATTTTAACCTTCAGGATGCACTGTTATGCCACTTGGGACACATTTGTGTTCCTTCATGTGAGTGTTCCAAGATTATTTTAGAGGCACACTACAGTTGGGTCGCTGGACATTTCGGAGTAGAGAAAACAGTGGTAGTATTGCAGAAGTATTTTTATTGGCCGAAACTTCGTCAGGATGTTGGGGATTACATTAGATCCTGCATCGCCTATGCCATTTCCAAACCGACCATCAAGAAGCAATGCTTGTATAATCCTCTACCTACTCCTAGTTGGACATGGGAATCTATATCCATGGATTATATGTCAGGCCTTCCTTCTACTAAGCACAACAACGATTGTGTTTTCGTGGTCTTCGATAGATTCTATAAGATGGTCATCATGAAGGCCTACAGGAAGAGTATCACAATAGAGGCCACCGTTAAGCTCTTCTTTGAGCGAGTGTGGGTACACTTTGGGATCCCACAGTCCATTATCTCAGATCAAGACAATAGATTCCTAAGTGCATTTTGGTCAAGTCTTTGTTCAATGCTGGATACAAAACTTACTAAGTCCATGACTCTCCATCCCCAAACTGATGGCCAAATAGAGGTTGTTAACAGGATGATCGTACACATTTTGCACATGTACAACTCAAAGCATCCATGCACATGGGATGAAAGTATCCCCTATGTCCAAAACAACTAGACTAGAGCTCTCCAAAGCTCAACAAGCCACAACACCTTTTAGGTAGCGCTGGGATTTCAACCATTATGCCCCATTGATGTGGCCATGCCATTTGCAGCCACTCAGGTAGATTCAGTTCACGTTCAGTCTGAAGCTGAAAGGGCTAATTACTTCATTGAGCACATTCAACACATCCACCAATAGTTCCATGATATATTGGATAGAGCTAATGCTAAGTACAAGAAACACCATGATCAGCATTGAGTGCCACACAAGTTCCAGGTGGGCGACAAAGTTTGGCTACATTTTCAAAAGGAGACCTTGTTGGACCCCACTACAAGCTTCACCCACTTTGATATGGTCCATACACCATCACCAAGGCCATCAATGATAATGCCTTCGAGCTCAACATCTGGCCATTCATTGGTTTGCACCCGGTGTTTAATGTAGATTGCCTTCGGCCATAGTTTCCACCATTGTTAGATACATCTGACATTGCAGAACATCTCACACCAAGAGAGCTCAACCTGGACTGCATGGAACAGGCCACAATTGATTAGATCATGGACACATAGATCAAGAACACTCAGCAACAGAGGATACATCTATATCAAGTTGTCAAATCAGGTAAAATCCTTCACCCAGGCAAATGACTCACCGGGACCAACTTCAGTAGAAGTTTCCTAATCTCATGGAGGAACTCAATACAATGGGGGCCATTGCTTCCTAAGGTGGGAGGACTAATCCAGGTGGATATTCATGGTGACCAGCCTATTCCACTTGGACCCTCACCATTTTCTCTTTCAGTTTTTCAGTTTCCTTAATTGTAGCACAGTTTACTATTTTTGGGAGTTTTTCAAGTCCTGAACTTTTGGAGCCATTTTGAGGCCCTACACGAATTTTTTTTTGGGTAAAATTCCTTTTAACAATTTCTATGGAAATCTCAATGACAATTGTATTCCTCGGAGAGATATTTCCAACAAGGTATCATAGGCGTCAAACAGAGATAATATGACCAAGTTATGACCCCAGGAAGTTGGCTACCCAACTAACCCCAATGGGGCCCATAAACTCTTGGTGTTACATCTCCTCGGGTTAGGGTTTTGTTTTTTTAGGGCTTTCTCTTATTTTTCAACAATAAAAAGGCCCTTGAGACTCATTGTAACTCAGTTTAGAGCCATGTATCCACCACATCTCTTCTCAAAGATAAGTTACCATTACTCGAGCTATCTTATATCCATTCTATTTGTAAGCATAGTTCAATATTTTTCTCTAAATGAAATGAAGTGTTTTTTTCTATGCATCTCTATGTTTATGATTATATCTGTAAGTTGTATCATTCCTATTTAAGTTCGGATCATCAATACACAACACAATTAACATCATGTACATAAATTTTAAGCAAAGAAATATGGAAGACATCATTTTCCTTTAGTGTAGGTGGAAATTCTAATCTATAGGCCATAGGACCCATTCTTTCTAGAATTTGAACTAGTCCATAAAACTGATGTGCCAACTTGGCACAAAGATCCAATCCTTAATGATATTTTCTTTGATCTAATATGGACATACACATTATATCCCATTTTAAATTCCTTGTGCACTCTATGTTGGTCTGCATACCTATTTTTCCTATACTAAGTTATCTTTAACTTATTCTTGATGGTTTTCATTTATTCTTCCATCTCTTTTATCATATCAGGCTTGATATGGACCCTATTCACTAAATCACTCAAACTAATAGGAATATTGCACTTGTTACTATAAAGTTCTCAAATGGACTCTTCTTTAGAGATTCTTGGCACCCATTGTTGTAATAAAATTCCATCAATGGAAGAAACTATTCCCACATCCTTGGCTAGTGCATGATGTACATCTTGAGCATGTCCTCCAACATTTTTCTTGTCTTGGCCTTCCCATATATTTGTGGATGATAGGTTGTGTTGAAATCCAACTCTGTCCCTAAACTAGCAAACAGTTATTTCCAAAATTTAGAAGTAAATTTTACATCACTATTCAAGATCATTTTCTTAGGTACTCCATGTAACCTCAATATATATTTTATGAAGACTTGGGTAGTCTCACTTGCTGTATGGGTAGACTAATAGCCACAAAGTGAGTTTTCTTGCTAAAATTTTCCATCACAACCATAATAGCATTGTGCAACCTAGTTTTCTTTGGGGAATTTGTGATAAACTCCATGGAAATTACCTTCCATTTCTAGTCTAGAATGAGGATTGATTATATAAGCCTTGTTTGATGTTAGCATTCTATCTTTACCTATTGGCATTCCAAGCATCTTGGAATATACTTAGCCACAACCTTTTTCATTTATGGCTAGTATTATGACTTCTTCATGGGTTTTATCATTTTGTAAGAACTAGGATTAGTAGAATATGGTATTTTATGGAATTCATCTAATATGAGATTCTTCAAGTTACCCCCATGTTGTCGCTACCACAAAACCCTCCAAAAATTTCACTACATTTGAATTTTGGAGCGTACTATTACTGCCATATCTAGTGTCGCCTTGATCGTCAAGTGTCATCGTATGCCATTCTATACATTTCAAGTGTTTTGAAATGTTCTCAAGTGTCGTCTCATTGAGTAAAAAATATTTTAGTGCATTTCATGGTCATAACACCTTTCATGTTGCAAAACGACACATTTGGTCATAATCACACACACTCCAACCATTGTACTTGGGGAATGAATGCAAAGTGGCTTTTTGATGTATACTTATCAGTGTTCAAGTTTGTCTAAGTTTTCTTGATGAGTTGGTATGTGTCGCACATAGTTTGATGCCTAAACTCATCATGTTCACCTGCCACTCTATATCCCAAACATAGACAAATTTTGGTTCTAAATGAAACCCATTAAGAAAAGATCAAATGAGTGCACTCTGAAGCCTTGATCAAGAATCATTTGTTGTTTGGAAGTACACCATGCACCCTCCAAGAGTGCAAAGAAAACTACTTAAGCTATTTCCCCTTCCTTGTCCTAAACTTCACCCTTCACGAAATAAAGTCTTCCTTTGAGCACGCTCTTTCGACTCAAAGAAGTGTGCCCTACTTAAAGGAATGAGCACACCCTAAAGGCCTCAAGCTTAACCCTTCACCATTCCACAATGTTCCATGCGCCCTTCAAACCCTTTGAGTGCATGAGAACACTTCGAAGGCACAAATATTCATCCTTCATCCTTCAGACTTGTGCCATGCACCCTCTTGGGTCTCTTGAGCACATGAGCAAACCTTGAATGCATAAATCCCCCTCCTTTAGCCTTCAGGAATGCACCCTTCTCCCTCCCTCTCTCCCTGGAGTGCATAACACACTTGGGAATCACAAATATTTCCCCTTCATCCTTCAGACTTGCACCATGTACCCTGCCTTGATGACCTCTTTCTCTTGAGTGCATGAGTTCATGCCAAAGCCCTGTCACACGGAATTTGTCAAGGGTGCGGACACGACTGACCTTCCTAGAAGTCTAAGACGTTCTAATGACAAACAAGACAAAATGGAGTGATCTTTCTCTAAATACACCTTTTACAACATGAAAACTACAAGTGTTCAGGCTTACCTTATTCCAAAACGCTGTTGTTGAAGTCCGTTCTTGACGATCCAGATGAGCTCCTCTTTCAAGTCAATTCCTGCAACCACAAACAATCAAACAATTACCAAGCACTTGCATTTCATATAATAAAACATATATTCAACATGCAGACCAAGGAACACATGAAATAACTCATTAACACAAGCTATTGAGAAAAATAAACCAGTTTGTATTTATAACGAAACAAAGAAACTCTTACAACCTGGCCTTGGTGTTGTGCAAGTTCCTCCCAGGGTCCATCAAGTGTTTTCCCCTACTTTGACAAAGCTCACCCACTTCCAAGTAGAATCATGTAAAGACAATCTCTCCTCACAAAGGTTCTAATGGAAGACCTAAATCCTGCAGCATTTACCCAAAGAAAATGTATAGCTCCAACCTCTCCTCCTTCTGGCTCAATGCCTTTATTTATAGTGCTGTAAAGAGGTTATTCAGGTCCACTATCAATGGGATCATCCCCCTCTATGGGTGGGATAGCTCCCTTATTGATGGGATAAGTCCCCTCTTAATAGAGATACATGAACAAACTGGAGGCGCATCCATTTCATCAAACCGACCTCTAGAATGTTCTAGAAGTAACCACAAGTAACTTTTTCAAGATAAAACTTGCGCATTTTGCCTTTTACAGAAGGACGCACCTGTCCTTTAACATACAGAGCGTCCATGGACGCAGTTTTTGTGAACATGACCTGCGTCCCCGCAGGTAAGGCTAGAGAGAACCTGCGACCCCAGAGATAAACATAGTTTTTACAAGACTTTCTCTCTTCTTTGAGTTTGAGATGGATAACAGAGGCATAAAGACTTGCCTAAGAGGGTAGCATGACTGTTGATTTGAGCCATACTAACTGTAAGTAGTCAAGGTGACATTTTTTAGTGTAACAGATTGCCCCCTAAAGTGCGAAGCCTGGAATAGATTGGTGTTTTGTAATTCTAGGAAGGGTGAAGCGCTTTATCATTTCAAGGATTGACTTGTGGATGACCTGGTTGGAACCTGCAATTTTCAACACAAAATACATGTATAAGATTATATCATCACTGAGGTAGGCATTCCCATACTCAGATTCAAAACTTTAACTAATGGACTAACTATTCTGATACAGGAATGATCTTGCAGTACATCATTTTTATAGACTTTTGTAGACACAGTATGGACGCAGCCATCTGTTTATGATTAGTCTACATAGATAATGAATACAAAACTCCTCGCAGCCTGGATAGTAGAAACTAGATCCAGGGTCTTCACTTCTACTTCCCGAATTGGTACGATTCTAAACATGTGATTAAATGATTTGATGTCGAACATGTTAGAAACCACTTGATTACCAGTCGATGATGTGAACTGTTAACAAGCGTGAGAGAGACCACCAGTAATGTCAATGGTTCTCAAAGTACCAAGCACAATCCGTGAAATGTGAATAGATGTTCTGATGTCGAACACTTCACGGAATCCTTTGATCGAAAGTCAATGATGTAAACTGTCGTCAAAGGCGAGAAACCTGCCATTGATGCATGCAGACTTCAAGGTACTGTCGATTCCTAAGTCATCTTTCTAGATAATGTGTCGATGTCGATAGAAAGCGACTCGTTGCAGGCGAGCCTGCAACACGAAATCATTGTTCAAGTTGAAGAAATGTTGCTGTAAGGACTGACTCAGGGATGGTCAAATGGATGATAAGTATTTTGCAGATGAAAGTTTTTCTTGCAGACCTCTTGAACACATAACGACACAACAGATGGTTTGGTGACGAATAACTCAAAGTTGATCCCTGAACCCGGTTAAAGATTTTCAAAGTGATTTGGTCAACTGTGAGGTAAAAGATTTCCCAACCCAAGTGAAATGAAAAAGTGTCGTGTTCAAGAGTGGTAATAAAGTTTCGTTTGAGACAAAAGGTGACAAATAGGTTCATTCTTCTCTTTTTTCCCCCACCATTTCTGGCAAGTACCTCTTTATTTTTATCAAGCTTGAGGAGGATAACATATGCTTGGTTATAAGCTCATCCTTCGGACGAGTCCAACCTAGTTTAAATTCGAACCCTAGGAAGGAGTGGTTCGTTCCTGTTTGTAATTGAACAGGTCCTTTACTGTAAAAGTTTAACGAGCCCAGTATAGGAGAAACTCGGCGTTTTTCATTTTTAGAGAGTCTGAAAAACTTAAGGAAACTCCACGTTGAACTTTTTCGTAAATTTGTGTCCCTCAAGCCCGAAAAAGTATAAAATAATACCTGGGGGAACCGCTTGATCTTGCGACCAAGGAGTACTTTCATAATAGTGTCGTTGACCTGAAAAGTAAAAAGCGATCAAAGACACGTCGTTTTAGTTCCTTATCGAGTTTGAAACGACAAAAACCCGACAATCTTTTCCTGATTTTACGGTCAGAAAAGAGCTAAAAGGGGACCGTCTTTTAATTCCGTTTTAACGAGTGTAAAAGAAACACTCGGCGATCTTTTCATGTTTTAGGAGTTAGAAAAGGGCTTAAAAGATGACTCTGATATTTTTATTTGTGAAAATTACAATTTCCCTCGAAATCCCTTTGTCCTGCACAAAAGCGACACATTACTCATACCTGTTTAAAAATAGGCAAAAATACGTCGAAAAACATCTTTTCATGGTAAAAAATGAACTCATTCACCCAAAAAACCTATAAAAAGACCTTTTACCATGTCATTTTTACCGTTTGACTTTGGAGGTTGAAAAAGGAGCTTTTGACAAGAAACTTCCCGTGGTCGCTGCGGAAAATCTGACCGTCGGAATCGAACGCCGCTTCACCCAGGTATTTTACACATCCTACTCTGCATTTCTATCCGTTTAGAATTGAGTTTTAGGTCTCTGTTTCATTTTTTGGGGGGGTTTTGGGTTTAAAATGCGCCTCTCGGCAGACGCAGGTTCCCTTCGGGTGACCTGCGTCCCCGACTTTTTCTCACACGGGAAAATGGTCGGGGGACGCAGCCCGCCTTCAGGCAAGCTGCGTCCGAACGCCCTGTGCTACAAAGCCGGGGTGTGTCCTCCGAGTAATGCGCATTTGAAAACCCCAACTCTCTCAAAAAACCACCAAATTTCTTCAAATCAATTTCTAATTGTCTTTTTTGATATGCAGGGCATTAATCATGTTAGACTGGAGAGAGAGAGAGCACGTAGAGGAAGATGAAGCTGCAATAAACCACCAGCCCTCTTTGGATGCCTTAAGAACATGCGGGTTGTATAAATATTGGACCATACCGGGCATGAGGGGCCAGGTAAGATTCTTGGAATGGCTGGTTGAGCGATGGAACGTTCAAGATCAATGTTTTTACATAGGAGGGCACCAGCTCGAGATAGAGCCCTCGGATGTATACTTTCTTACTGGCTTGCCAAACAGAGGTGAGCAACTCAATCTTGCGGGGACCAGGCCGGGTGGCCAATCCCTTGATGATCTCCGCGAGGAGTGGTGCAGACCCGGGACTCGCCATAAAAAAGGCGTAGAGATAAAACACATCGCTCTGCCGGAACTCAGAGTCATTACGTTCACGGTTACCAGAATTTGCGGCGCGGCCGCTTTACACATTGCTTCCGGATCCCAAATGCGGATGGCAGTTTACTGTTACCAAGGCACCATCTTCAACTGGTGTGAAGCTGTGTCGGCTCATATGAAGAGCCAACTGACCAAGGCAAAGAACAGACGACTAAAGACTTTTGGATATGGGCCTATAGTCGTGAGCTTTGCCTTGGAGAGAGTTCCAATGCTGATCCCTCAGCAACTCACTATTGATGACTTGGGTCCTCGGGAGCCAAAGCTTATTCGATGGGTTGCGGTGATGGCCCGGCATCCTGACGAGGGCGCGGCAGTGGTTCGATTCTCAGACAGTTACTTTGGCTGGTTAGAGGGCCAGCTTTTTGTGATACAAGACTTTCCATATGCCGGAATGGATTTCAGAGGTGATCCGGACATGGTTCTTCCACAGGGAGAACAATGGGACGACAGAGGTACTTTTATTTTCACAAGTTTTCTAGTTATGTATTTTTTATTTTTCATATATATCGTCTCAAACTAATAGTAAAATTTTCAAAATGCAGATGTTGGCCCACAGCGTCCAGCCAATCTCCGGCCTTATGATAGACGACATCCAGCTGCACCGGCACCGGCCCCACAGGACGCAGCTGCAGACGTATTAGCTGAGTTGGAGCATGACCTAGATCGTCTCACGGTAGACATACCTGAGACTACTATGGACGACATTCCTATCAGGCTTCAACGTTTTGTAGTTGCAGTCCCTGGACCATTTAGGAGATTTCTGCGTAAGGTAGCCCGCGCAGTGGTGTCGTACAGAGAGCACCACCAGTGATTGACTAGTCACTTTTGTAGTCACATGTGACATTTTTGACTTTTTGTACTATCATTTTGCCGATCATAAGGTGTTTTCAACCTATGATCGAAGACGATGTATATATTTTTTGGACACACTTCTATCTATATATATCACTATTACCGGCTTATCTTGTTTAACATGTATGATGAAATGTCTTTAAATTTACTTGCATGATTATTATAAATGTCTGTCCAACACTCGAGAAGCAATTGCGTCTGCTAATGTATTCAGGGACCTTGGAATATGTTGATATTCAATGTAATCAAATTCACGTTCCAAGAGACGCACTCTCAAAAACAACCTTAACAACACGGAATTTCTAATGGCATAAACTCTATTAAGCTGTAATACAACAAGTTCAGAATCTAACCTCACAATCAAACGTCGAATTCCAAATGAAATAGATTCGGATAATAATTCAACCACTGCACTGTATTCTGCAATGTTATTCGTTGTTTGACCGAGGCTTACCCCATGCATAGAAACTAACTCGTCAGAGGGTGAATAGATAACCCAAGCTGCTGTTATAAACATTTTTGTGCCTCGCGTCAAGGAGCAGGGAATGTCGATAATTACAGGGATCCTCAGTCCCTAAACATGTTGTTCTTACCCCTAAAAGAACAAGGTCATCAATCAACAGCACTTCCAATCAGTTCTCCACCTGAAAACACTTCAGAACAGGCTTATTTTGGATCATGTCAGCTGCTTAACTGAGCTTCTGCGCTGTATTGCAACTGTCCCACTCTGTACCTGCGCTGGAAGTCAAAAACAATGAAGGCTACCTGCGCTGGGCGAGATTGGCCAAGTGGCACAGTCATCCTGCAAGGTGTCAGTTGCCCAGGAAGCTTCCAAACTGACACTTGGGTCATGAGATTCGCCCTGTGATGAGTAAGAGGTACTTGATCACCATGTGTAAGCAAGGATCTCCAAGTGGACACAGGAACTGAAGATTAACTGAAGATGGAGAGGACACTAGTTAGCTATATGCCAGCCTCCAGCTGACTCATCCTTTCCTCTTCCCTCCTATATATAGAGCTCTTCTATGAGGTCTAGGGAGGCTGGAATTTTGTATAAGCAAGGAGGTGCTGTTGGTATACTGCCAGGATTATTGGGTGATTGTTTTACTAGAGGTGAAGAAGAGAGTTCTTGCTGCCGAGGAGGTGCTGCTGGATTGGGGCCAACATCATTGGTTGTAACTTCCTCTGGAACCCTGTTACTTTCTATCAATAAAGTTTGCATGTTCTTCTATATACTTGTTTTACATAGATGCTTTTGTGTTTACATGTATATTTGATGCAACCTAATCCATGCTTCAATTATGATTGCTTGTATCTCGTAGTTTGCTCCCTTTTGTTGTGCAGATTCTGTGTGTAGCTGGATCTGCTTGGAGAGTAAAGAGCTGGGAACGGGATACAAAGTGAGAAGGACAAGGATCGACTAAGCGCAAGACACCAGGTTGGTTGATCCTCTTTCTATTCTCTCTGTGCTTTCATAAAGATGAACATGAAAACTTTGTCATTCAGTTGTTGCTAAAGTTTGTCACCTTTAGAAAGGGTTAGTGTCATCCGCATCGGATACTTTTCCCCACAACAGCTGCGGAAGAAATATTTCGTGTACTACGACAAGCACCATCAGCAAATCCAATGTATGTTTGGAGAGGCGTCGACATCTACAATATCAAGAGTAAAACCAAGATAAGCCAGAATAATGACGACAAACCACACTCGCTAAGCTAAGCACACAGATTAAACTAACACACTTGCTAGCTAGAAAGAAAATCTAACCTATCTAAAAACTTCTCCATCCATCATTTTAAGCATAATACCTCTTTAGGTAAAGTCCATTTCTGGGTTTACCCAAAGAGTCCCCATCAAAATCAACTAACTCATAAGCCCCTTTTGCTAGCTTTCGCTTTACAATGTAGGGCCCATGCCACATGGGAACGAATTTTCCGGCACCTAGCTTATCGTTAGCTTGATCATATAATAGTACTAGGTCTCCTTCCGAAAAACTTCGAGGAGTTACATTTTTATCGTACTGGGCTTTCATTCGTTTTGCGTGAGTCTCGATAGCTAAAGTAGCGTCACGTCGAGTCTCATCTAATTTAGCCAAGTATAACAACCGTTTCTCCTCTTCGGAAGTAGCTGGAAGTAATTCGACAGCCATTTGAAGTGATGGGATTTCGCATTCAATAGGTAACACAGCTTCTAAGCCATAAACTAGCTGGAAAGGGGTGAAACCTGTTGAATTTTTCACTGAAGTTCGATATGCCCATAGCGCCAAAAATAACATGTTATGCCAATTCGTTCGATGGATACCAATGATCCGTCGAATCATGATGACGAGAACTTTGTTGATTGACTCAACCAAACCGTTGGCTTGCGGATAATAAGGTGTAGAGCTATCGTGGCGCAAACCAAGCTGGTTTGTAAGTTCAGTCATCATGACATTTCGAAAATGGCTCCCATGGTCAGTAATGATTGCTTGTGGGACACCAAACCTAGTTATGATATGATTGAATATGAAAAATGCAGCTGTCTTGCCGCTTGCGTCGAATGTAGGCATCGCCTCGGCCCACTTAGTAAAATAATCAACCGCGAGGATGATATACGCATGCCCCCCGGCCGAGTGAGGGTTACAAGTAATAAAGTCAATACCCCATTTGGCGAATGGACCAGCGGCAATTATAGGGTGGAGAGGAGCAGGTGGAGCGCGCATCTTTCGATCAAAAACTTGACAGTTGTGGCATTTTCTGACGGCAAGGATACAATCTTTAAACATAGACGGCCAGAAATAGCCAGCGCGCAACACCTTCTGAGCTGTGGCATACCCAGACATATGACCGCCACATGCTCCAGAGTGACAATCATTCAAAACTCTCTCAGCCTCGTCATGAGTTAAACAACGTCGAAAAACCAAGTTTGCCCCCAGGCGATAAAGTGTATCTCCAATAATCCTGTATTGCTGGGATTGAAACCGAATTTTTCGACGGTCTTCCTTGGAAGCTTCAGGCCGAAAGGTTTGGGTTTGGAGATAGATGATTATATCCCCATACCACGGATCTACAGTGCTAATAAGAAACAAAGATTCGTCCGCAATGGACTCCTCTGCCACAGTCTCTGTGTCAGCACTCGGGAAATCACACATCAATTCCGCGAAGACTAAAGATTTCTTAGACTTGGACTTCTCAAACTCCAAGTCGAACTCTTGCAGGATGACGATCCATTTAGAGTACTTGCCCCCTAGCAGTTGTTTTGTCAAGATATAAATCATAGGGTTGCAATCCGAAATAACAGTAGTTTTGCGGAGAAGAATGTAGTGACGAAAACGCTGTACAGCTTGAACGGCTGCCAGGGCCAATTTCTCCACATGTGAATATTTTAACTCAGTTGGATTTAAGGTTCTGCTAAGGTAATATATCACATGCTCTGCCTTGAATTCATCTTCTTGAACTAACACCATTCCAATGGTGGAATGCGAAGCTGCGAGGTATAAGAAGTAGTCCTGGTTGTAGTTGGGAGGATGCAATAACGGTGCATGGGTCAACGCGTGTTTTAATGCATCAAAAGATTGTTGGGCAATCTCGTCCCAAAAGAATTGTACGTTCTGTTTCAACAACCGTGTAAAACCTTTAGTGACCTCGGCGTAGTTAGGGATGAATCGGCGTAAAAAATTCGCTTTCCCTTGCAAACTTTGGAGTTGGCGCAAACTCGAAGGAGGAGGCAATTGGATGATAGCCTCGACTTTCGAGGGATCGACGCGAATGCCGGCTTTGGAAACAACAAATCCCAGCAATCGACCTGTTTCTATACAGAAAACACACTTGTGGGGATTCAACCGAATTCGATAATGCCTACACCTCATAAAGATTGCTCGTAAATGGACAAGGTGATCAGCTCGGTGTAAAGAATGAGCAGGCAAATCATCGAGATAGGGTTGCACAATGTGCTTGATGTCATGAAATGCATAAGACATGGCCTGTTGAAAAGTAGCGCTGGCGTTCTTAAGCCCAAAAGGTAATTTGCAATAAGCAAATGTTCCCCATGGACAAATGAATGCCATTTTTGGTTGGTCAGCAGGTAGAATATTGATTTGATTATAGCCTGAGAAACCATCCATAAAGGAAAACATCTCACTTCCGGCACAATCATCAATTATTTGATCGATATAAGGCGTAGGATAGTTGTCTTTTGGACAAGCTCGATTGATATCCCTATAGTCGATACAGATTCTTATTGTTCCTTGTTTTTTATTGACGGGAACAATATTCGATACCCAATCCGTTAACGGGATCGGATAAATGAAACCTGCTTTCAACAGCTTTTCAACTTCTGCTTTAATCGCAGCTGCTTTTCGAGGGTGAATCTGACACAACCGTTGCCGAATGGGTTTAGCATCCGGGTAGGTTTTGATTTCATGAACAACAATGGCAGGATCGATTCCTGGCATTTCCTCGTAGGACCAGGCAAACACGTCGCGGAATTCTTGGAATAGGGCCTTGTAAGTTTCGATTTCTTCTTCAGTACATGCGGCACCTATATGAATGTTCTCCTCAATTCCGGGCTTCACTGATATATCAATGGGGACAGTACGAGAAATATTCCCTAAGTTCAGCTCTGAATCAGAATGTTTCGTTGGATCCTGAGCGTCTTTGACATATTCAGTGGTAAAGATAGATGAAAAATCATTTTCAAATGCATCGCCCTTAGGTAAAAACGAAGATCTGTGATGGAGATCTTCCCATGGTAGATCATCTACACTTAGGATTTTGCGAAGTCGTTCGTCAGATGACACGTCTTCGGGAAACGTTATCCGTTCTAAAGGTGAGGTGAAAAAAGACTCTTCACTGACCACATTCATTTGGTCGGGTTCGGTTGAATGAAAATCGGTGAAAGACATAAGAGCTTCATAAGCAATTTCATACGGACTTAACGGCATAACATCACCGAGTGAATCTAGCTCAGAGTCAGAGGGAACATACCAAGGATCAGCATAAATAATGTTTTCTAACGTGATCATATGAATCGTTGCAAATGAAGGATATACATTGAGTGGAGGGAGAGGAAAAGTTCCCAGTAAACCGGAATCCTTAACTAAACCTACACCAATGTCCTTATAAGGGATTGTCGTTTTACCAACATGTTGGATAGTTTCTGAAGAGGATGGGTCGGATGAAAAGTATGTCAGCTGATCAATAGTCACGATCTTACCGTTATGTGGAAACTTAATGACTCTGAAGACCGATGAAACGACCGCTGTCATAGCATATGACCAACTTCGACCCAAAAGAAGGTTGTAGTCTAGAGGGGCATCAACCACTTCCACATCGAGACTAACGGTTTTACCTTCGACCCCTATAGGCAATTCTTGGAGAATACCAAACGGACGGAACCCACGGCCATCAAAGGCCTTAAGGATGGTGGGGGATTGGTTCAACGAAGGAGAACCAAGTGATCTCCAACATTGAATCGACATAATACACGTGGAAGCTCCCTCATCAATCACAGTCTGATGAATAGGCCTGTTTTTGACTATCACTGGGATTTGGAAAGCCATTTGATGGGGGAGACGTGGTGTACTATTTTCTAGATCAAAGATCATGAGGTTCGGGTCCTGAACATCGACAGCTCCAATAGCCGACAAAAGCAATTTTCGTTGCGCTGGACATGATTGCAGCACTTCGAGTGCCGACATTGCTGAAGGTGAAACAGCTAAGTCTTCAACAATGTTGTAATTCTGGGCTGCTCTCGCATGTGGGTTGAAAGCAGATCTTCGAAGTACACCCTTGGCGGGCGGCTTAATCACTAAGTCTGGGTTAGGTTTTTCGATCTGTAGTGGATCGGAACCAGGAGTTGAGGTTGATGGGTTAGAGTGAGAAGATTCTGCTTCTTTACCATCAACAGGAGCCTTATTACCATAATCTTGCGATCGAGTCGCAATCCTGACATGAGACATCATCAAAATGGGTTCTTCACTGGCATTCGAAGAAGAACCTATCATCTTATTCTCCTGCTCTGGAAATGGATTCTTTAACACAGCAGGAGTGGGAGAACCTTTGACTATTTTCACTACCTCGGCCCGATGAGGGCAATCTCTCGTAAAATGATCTTCTTCACAAATGAGACAAGGATAACGAGGTTTGCGCTTTTCGTCATTGGTTTCCGATTTTTCTGTTTTCTCCTTTGGAGCCTTGTCTTCTTTGGCCTTCTTCTTTCCTTTCTTCTTTCCACCGTTTTTTGGTTTGGCCGTAGATGACTTTACGGCGTGAATGTCGGCGGTGAGTTCAGGAGAAGACTCTCCTGTCGGAGAATCAGGCAAAGTGATAATTGGAGTAGTCGAAGCCTTGGAAGACTTTTTCTTACTCTTCGTAGTCACGATACCAATCATACCATCAGCGGCATGAGATCCCGAAGGAGCAGCAGCGATTTGGTTTGACTTGGGAAGATCTGGAATTTTCTCGTGTAACGTACCCGACTGAGTATAAACTAAGTCAAGGTACTGTGCTTGAGCAATGACTTGCTCCTCAGTAACTACTCCGGCCTTAGCTACATCTTCAGTAATTCGTGGTAATAATGATTTGACAAACCATTCAGCTAAGATTTGGTCCGGGATAAAAACTTTCACTAATCTCCTTCGACGTCTCCACTCATGGATGTGATCGGAAATGTACGTGGATGTCGATTGTTTTAGCGAAGTTAATAATTCTGTACCATTATCGTATCTGACTGGTAACTGAAAATGAGTTAAGAACGAGGTAGCTAACTGGCTAAAGTTGTAAAAAGAGGCCCGTGGTAACTCAATGTACCACTTGGCCGCGAGACCAATGAGTGTACGCTGGAAAAGACGTAAGCGGATGGAATCATCTGAGATGGAGTTTGATGCACACCAGAGGTGGTAAGTCATCACGTGATTGGATGGATCCTCTCCAGACTTTCCTTCGAACTTGGGTATATCGCTGGGCAACTTATTTGGCATTGGCGGCCAGAACTGTTGATATTGAATTGGATCGTTCGTTAGGCGCGTCAAGTCGGGTAAATCTAAAGTTGCAATAAACGGTAACTGCCGGTTAGGATCTCTAAAATTCTGAGTCACAATACTAGCCCCAGGAGGAGGATATCCAGGATAACTAGGAACAGGAATCGCATTAGGGATATTATATCCTCCTGGAAAACCAGGATTAACCGGACCGTACTGGGGTTGTTGAGGTTGTTGATAAGTGTACCCAGGATACGGTTGATACTGGTAAGCCGGTTGTTGGGCAGCTTGCGCAGGTTGATACGGTCCCTGGTACGGAGGTTGAACAAATTGAGGTTGAGTAGTAACAACCGTACTTATACCAGGTGGTCCTACAGGCATCTGGACTGTGGTTTGGACTGTAGGTCCAGACAACGGAACAGATGTCTGAGGAGTGGTTACAGGGACTGTAGAAACCGGAGCTGTCGATACTCCAGAAGTAAGCATGGTAGATGAAGCGGTAGTTGCTGCAGCCGTGTGAGGTGGAGTACCAGGTGCAATTAGCGGCTGAGTAACTACCGAAGTTACAGGGGTCTGAACACTTGACTGGACAGGTTGCGGTTGCTGGGGTGGACCAGGAACTACAGGTTGTCTTGCTTGAGGTGCCGACTGTATACTTGGCTGCAACATCTGTTGACCCTGTGACGGATCCCATGTTAACAATCCAGGGTACTGACTCGTAACAGGTTGAGGATACTGAGATCCATAGCCGTATTGAGGATAGGGTTGATAACTGTAAGGTGCAGTCCCATATGATTGCCCTTGAGGTGGTTGATAACTTTGACCAGGGTATTGACCCGTAGGTTGATAACCTTGAGGTAAATACGAATACTGGGGTTGACCTTGACCTTGAGGTTGGTATCCTTGAGGTTGATATCCTTGGGGTTGATACCCTTGAGGTTGCCATCCTTGAGGTTGCCATCCTTGAGGTTGATATTGATACTGAGGTTGACTTTGGGGTACATATTGAGGCTGGGGTTGATACCCTTGGGGTTGATACCCTTGAGGTTGCCCCCCAGACACGAACGAAGTACCTTGAGGTTGCCCCCCAGGCATTAACGAAGGTTGCCCCCCAGGCGGTAATTGGCCACCTTGAGGTTGGTTAATGGGAGTTGAACCCGACATCATATAAACATCACCTATACTCAATGGTACATTACCACTGTTTCCAACTAATAACCCATGATCAATGGGTTGAGGAGATGCTCCCGCAAAGGTACCGGAAAGTGATTGATACCCAGTAGGAACAGAAGGACCACCATGTAAAAATGATTCAGGACTTTGCGTAAACACAGATGACTGACCAGACATATTTACAGGATTATGAATTCCTCCGGGTCGAAAAGGAGTACGAGGTGTAGAAAAACCTACTGAGTTGTCTAAAAAATTGGTTAATGCAAGGTACCAAGGTTCACTCCTAGGAGGACTGTAAAAGATGGATTCACGCTCCCTTAGATCAAGGGTAATTATATCTTCAGAATCAGAAACACCTAGTTCTTCCTCTGGAACAAGTTCTTCTATAGCAATTAACCCAACAGGAAGATTTTCGGTGACAATTCTTTCTATTCTTGGTGAATCAGGAACACTAGGAGTTGGAGTAACAGGTTCGGAAATTTCAGGTTCTTCGCCTGTTTCACTGGCAGATGAAAAACTACCAGCAAGCTCAGAAACTGTAACAGCTTCGGGATTGTAACCTGTTTCTAAACTTTGGTAATCTGGATGGACTACCAAGGAAGATTCTCCTTCTTCAGGTGAACCTACTCTACTGCCACTAGGAGGAGTTACAAGGACCTTTAAACCTTCTAAATTATTGGGGTCGTCTCGAGGAGGTGAACCCCGAAGTTCATGAGATCTTCTCAACAATTCGGCCACAGAAACAACTTCAGGAGATTGGCCCGCAATTCGACGGGACCGTCTCGGTAATTCCGCCACAATTAATGATTTTTAACTACAACACACGAAAACAAAGTAAAAAATTTCAAATCAAACCACCTAAGTCTTCTAAAGAACCAAACAAATTTGAAGCACACGCCTAAATAATCTAGAGTGTCAAAGCACACACAAACAGTATCTTCCGGACCAAAAGCGCTAGTTGGTGATTAGGTCCAACCTCGCAGGATTCAGTACAGAAATGGCGGGTGAAACAGTTACGCCGACAACCTGCTTAATGAATAGACTGGACCAAGTACCTCCACTTTAACCGTCTCGAAGTGAAGCGTATCCCCCAGAAAATCCAAGTGAGTATAGCCGACGTCTGCTCCAGGTACAGTGGGACCTTCCCTCCACCGTCACCTTGGATAGAATCCTAGATATTATGGCCACTAAGGTTACCAATCACAACAATTACACCTGGGGGAACAGTCTAAACTCCGACAGCACGCAAGGGCAGAGTAACAAGCTCAATCCCCTTACCGGCTCCTTGACAGTAATCCAAGGTTTACCGATAAGTGACCCCTGGCTCCTCGACAATGGTTAATCCGAGGTTTACCATTTTTAATACGTACTGTCTGGCGTCGTTCCCAACGAGGGAGGAATGATCCCCTCACTGGTTCGGACACGAGCTCGTGCTTCTCCTTTAAGAGGAGCTTTCCCAGAATGTAACTGAAACAATTGGATTTATTCTACTCAAGATAGACTAACTGTTTGGTTTTATAGTCTTGGAGAGTTAAGTACTCACCTACTCCAAGACCCTAGCCTAAGCTATGTTGATGCTTCAGAACCCTAGAAAATAAAAGTTACTAGTTCAATTTTAATTTAAGCGTTACTTTTAAGGTTGTTCTTTAAGTCAAAAGGTGATGAAAGTGAAACTTGTGGTGTGTTGACTCGACTCAAAACCACTACAAAATGCACCTAGGATGATTTATCCACTACTTTGCTTTTTCGATGAATTGTTTTAACTAAAGAGTTGAGAGAATGCAATCTTTATAAACGCAACTTCTTAATTGAAAACAATCAAAGAAACAATTCGATTTTCTTTTCCAAACATAAAAACATAACTTCTCTTTACATGCATGAAAAAACTCTTTTCTTCTTTGAAAAACAAAAAGCTACTTGAAACAAGACTTTTTAAAGAAAATGTTTTTGTATTTTTCTTTTAATAAAGCAAATAAAACTAATATAACCAAAAAGCAATCTTTAACAACTATCGAAATCTATGAAAATCCACTCATAAGCAAACTAAAGGCAAATTTATTCTAAGCAATTCTAACAAGGCCAGAACTAACAATGATTATTCTAAGGTGTTTTACTTGATTACAATCAAATCAAGGACTATCTTATTGTAGAACCAAAAACTAGTCAAAACAAAATTCTAATCTTTTTGTTCTTTTTGTAAAATGGAAATCAATACTTTATAAACAAGCAATTCGAAATTTGACCCAAAACAACTTAAACGGCAAGCTGCTCAAACAAGGAGACTTTACGACAGGTCCAACTTCTAAGAAGGTTGACTAACCAGAGAGATCTAAGGCTGGACAACTTTCTACGCTCAAAGTCACTACAGAACCTATCCAAAAATCAAACCCTAGGTCTAAACTTCGTTGAAATCCACTAAAACACTCAAAGCTCACAAAACTAGTTCAGGTGAGAATTCTTGACAGGGTACTAAAGGATCTGGGCAGAAAACACTAAGAAAAACCAAAATCTAAAAGCAATTTAAAGCAAAATGGAATTTTCTTAACTTTTACAGGAAGACGCAGGCCACCCGTTGTCACAGGTGCGGGCCCGCTCTGTGCAGACGGCAACAGCGCGTCCAAGGACGCACTGTGCAGACTGAGAGGGTGCGTCCTTCTGGAAAAAGAAAGAAAAACCAAAACTAACTAAATCTAAAGCTAAGCCACCCAAATACTAATTCTCACAGTCAAAAACCAGAAAATAAAAATGATTTTCTCAAAGCAAAGTTCATATAAAGGAAAAGACTCTCTCATTAATGGACTCCCCAGCGGAGTCGCCAATTTGTCACACGGAATTTGTCAAGGGTGCGGACACGACTGACCTTCCTAGAAGTCTAAGACGTTCTAATGACAAACAAGACAAAATGGAGTGATCTTTCTCTAAATACACCTTTTACAACATGAAAACTACAAGTGTTCAGGCTTACCTTATTCCAAAACGCTGTTGTTGAAGTCCGTTCTTGACGATCCAGATGAGCTCCTCTTTCAAGTCAATTCCTGCAACCACAAACAATCAAACAATTACCAAGTACTTGCATTTCATATAATAAAACATATATTCAACATGCAGACCAAGGAACACATGAAATAACTCATTAACACAAGCTATTGAGAAAAATAAACCAGTTTGTATTAATAACGAAACAAAGAAACTCTTACAACCTGGCCTTGGTGTTGTGCAAGTTCCTCCCAGGGTCCATCAAGTGTTTTCCCCTACTTTGACAAAGCTCACCCACTTCCAAGTAGAATCATGTAAAGACAATCTCTCCTCACAAAGGTTCTAATGGAAGACCTAAATCCTGCAGCATTTACCCAAAGAAAATGTATAGCTCCAACCTCTCCTCCTTCTGGCTCAATGCCTTTATTTATAGTGCTGTAAAGAGGTTATTCAGGTCCACTATCAATGGGATCATCCCCCTCTATGGGTGGGATAGCTCCCTTATTGATGGGATAAGTCCCCTCTTAATAGAGATACATGAACCAACTGGAGGCGCATCCATCTCATCAAACCGACCTCTAGAATGTTCTAGAAGTAACCACAAGTAACTTTTTCAAGATAAAACTTGCGCATTTTGCCTTTTACAGAAGGACGCACCTGTCCTTTAACATACAGAGCGTCCATGGACGCAGTTTTTGTGAACATGACCTGCGTCCCCGCAGGTAAGGCTAGAGAGAACCTGCGACCCCAGAGATAAACATAGTTTTTACAAGACTTTCTCTCTTCTTTGAGTTTGAGATGGATAACAGAGGCATAAAGACTTGCCTAAGAGGGTAGCATGACTGTTGATTTGAGCCATACTAATTGTAAGTAGTCAAGGTGACATTTTTTAGTGTAACAAGCCCCAAAGCATATACCTCTCAGCCCTTCAAACTTTTGAACTGTACCCTTATGCCCAGAAGCTCTCCTTATCCTTTTTAGGTGCATTGATAAAGAATGAACAAAACATCTGCGTAAGTCATGTTATAATAGGATATTTTTAGGCTGATGGTTTCTTGTCATAAGTGATTGTAGCTACAAGTGCCTTAGCAACAACATGGAAAACACACATTAGGAAGAACAAGAAAATAATTCAAACAAAGGAAGCATTGAAGAACATAGAATACATTGAAGTATTGATGATCAATGCACCCTATGGACTCCATTAGATCAAAGACCCTTTGGAGGGTGATGATATCAATGATATAAATTTGTATGAAGAACACAGACACAAGTGGCAGTGATGTCACCATTGAAGAAAGTCCATGTCATTATTCGATATTAGTCCTAATAATCACAGATAGTGACATGTCATGTCTTCATTACATGATGATGTGGAAGTTATGATGAAATGATGTAATCATTGTAAAGAAAAATAAGTGAAAGTCCAAGAGTCGTGTATCGTTAAAAGAGACATGGAAGTCTAAAATATATGTAATACCAAAAGTCATATGTAATTCCAAAATTCATTCGGAAGTCTAAAGTTTGTAGAATTCCAAAGGTCATTAGGTGTTGGAAATTCAAGATTCATGGGGATGTGAAAAGTCATGCCTCAAGTTATAAAAGGATCCTAACCGCTCATGTAATGAAATTTTAACCTTGGCTTCTCCCACAAGTCATTAGAGAGACAAAGTTAGCACTTTTGGGGAACAAGTAGTTGCTCTTATACTCCAATATTGGAGCTAGTGACGTTCATTGTGTTTATGTATATTGGAAATTTTTCTTAATATTGAAACCTTCCAAGCTAAAACATTTTCACACATCAATTGTGGATGTTTCTAAGACTATTCTTTCAATGTTCTTGTTTTATGTTTTATTTCACTTGTATTGGAGTAACTGAACTATTTTGGTGACTTTAGTGCTCAAATTATTGCAAATGCGTTGTAATGTTTCTAGTTATCATCACATCTATGTGAAATATTTAGCTTGATGTTAGACAAACCTTTATTATTCATGTGTGCCTCCATTATGGTAGTACTATTACTTCTCTCTTAGAGGCTCACTTTATTTTCCCTCAATAGTAAAAGTACCTTTGTACATCTACAATCGAACAGTCACAAGGTGCATTTACTTGCTCATTCAAAAGTACATTTTAGATTCCCTCTCATGCTAATACCTAAACCCAAGGAATATCTTTAAGTAAATCGAGTTGTATTCCAGATGGGACTCCTACATCAAATGGTGTGAGGTCTAATTGGGACCTTATATTGGGGATATCCCCTATATTTTCGTAGTATCTTGCACCATAAACACCCCACAAGGTACATACCACCTTGATTTGAACTTTAGTAGTCCATCATCTGTAAGAGTCAAATTCTTGCTCAGCGCCCCTTCAGGATCTTATTGTAAGAATTCATTCATCTGCCAATAATGTTCATCTTGTTTCTTGAACTCTAATATTTTCTTGCATGTATATTTCACAAGAAATTAAGACGAATACATGGGCTACCTATAGCCTTATGTTGAGTGCATCCTCTACTTTGTTTTCTTTGGCTTTGATGTGTTTGATTTCAAAATCAAACTCGCTAATCATGGTGGGCCATCTTATGTGCTTGGAATTAAACTTAGGCTAATCAAATAGATAATTCAATCCTCCATGATCTATCATTAATATGAACTCTCTTCCAAGGAGATGATGTCATGACATCATTAGCATGTGGACTATCACTACCAATTCTAAACCATGAGTCACATAATTTTTCTCATTTTCATTCACCTTTCATGATTTGTAGGACGTGAACCATCCTTGCTACAAAGGACTCCATGGATCCCTTCCTTGTAGGAATCTATCGACACCACAAAATATTTATTCAAGTCAACTATCCTTAGCACTGGTACATGTGTGAGAAAGTATTTGAATTTTTCAAAGTTGGCTTAGCATTTCGGTGTCCACTAGAATTTAATTCCTTTTCTTTGAAATTACATGATTGCATAACTAATCTTAGTGAAGTTATCCATGAATCTCTTGTAGTATCCTCCCAACCCCATGAATGATCTCACTTCTACTACATTTTGTGGAGTTGCCATTCAATAATTGTTTTGACCTTTTCTAGGTCAACAACCAATCCCCCCTTTGAAACTGTATGTCCCAAGTACTGAATCGGGGACTAAAAGAACTCACACCTATTGGGTTTTGTGTAAATTTTATGCTCTCTTAATAGTTGTATAAATGTTGCTAAATTCTCTCTATACTCCTCTTTGGTTTTTGAATAAACCAATATATCATCAATGAAAACTAATACAAACTTGTCCAAATAAGGAATGATTAGACCCTTGAAAGTAGAAGGGTAATTAGTAATCCTAAAGGGAACAACCACAGATTCATAATTCCCATATGTGGTTATGAATGTTGTTGTATGAAGGTATTCATTCTTTATACGTACTTGATGGTACTATTCTTGCTGCGAAAACCCCCTCTAAAATTTTTGCAATGCTAGAATATTGGAGCCTACTAGAATATTTGAATTTTGGAGCGTACTATTACTGCCATATCTAGTGTCGTCTTGATCGTCAAGTGTCATCGTATGCCATTCTATACATTTCAAGTGTTTTGAAATGTTCTCAAGTGTCGTCTCATTGAGTAAAAAATATTTTAGTGCATTTCATGATCATAACACCTTTCATGTTGCAAAACGACACTTTTGGTCATAATCACACACACTCCAACCATTGTACTTGGGGAATGAATGCAAAGTGGCTTTTTGATGTATACTTATCAGTGTTCAAGTTTTTCTAAGTTTTCTTGATGAGTTGGTATGTGTCGCACATAGTTTGATGCCTAAACTCATCATGTTCACCTGCCACTCTATATCCCAAACATAGACAAATTTTGGTTCTAAATGAAACCCATTAAGAAAAGATCAAATGAGTGCACTCTGAAGCCTTGATCAAGAATCATTTGTTATTTGGAAGTACACCATGCACCCTCCAAGAGTGCAAAGAAAACTACTTAAGCTATTTCCCCTTCCTTGTCCTAAACTTCACCCTTCACGAAATCAAGTCTTCCTTTGAGCACGCTCTTTCGACTCAAAGAAGTGTGCCCTACTTAAAGGAATGAGCACACCCTAAAGGCCTCAAGCTTAACCCTTCACCATTCCACAATGTTCCATGCGCCCTTCAAACCCTTTGAGTGCATGAGAACACTTCGAAGGCACAAATATTCATCCTTCATCCTTTACACTTGTGCCATGCACCCTCTTGGGTCTCTTGACCACATGAGCAAACCCTGAATGCCTAAATCCTCCTCCTTTAACCTTCAGGAATGCACCCTTCTCCCTCCCTCTCTCCCTAGAGTGCATAACACACTTGGGAATCACAAATATTTCCCCTTCATCCTTCAGACTTGCACCATGTACCCTGCCTTGATGACCTCTTTCTCTTGAGTGCATGAGTGCATGCCAAAGCTCCAAAGCATATACCTCTCAGCCCTTCAAAGTTTTGAACTGTACCCTTACTCCTAGAAGCTCTCCTTATCCTTTTTAGGTGAATTGATAAAGAACGAACAAAACATCTGCGTAAGTCATGTTATAATAGGATATTTTTAGGCTGATGGTTTCTTGTCATAAGTGATTGTAGCTACAAGTGCCTTAGCAACAACATGGAAAACACACATTAGGAAGAACAAGAAAATAATTCAAACAAGGGAAGCATTGAAGAACATAGAATACATTGAAGTATTGCTGATCAATGCACCCTATGGACTCCATTAGATCAAAGACCCTTTGGAGGGCGATGATATCAATGATATAAATTTGTATGAAGAACACAGACACAAGTGGCAGTGATGTCACCATTGAAGAAAGTCCATGTCATTATTCGATATTAGTCCTAATAATCACAGATAGTGACATGTCATGTCTTCATTACATGATGATGTGGAAGTTATGATGAAATGATGTAATCATTGTAAAGAAAAATAAGTGAAAGTCCAAGAGTCGTGTATCGTTAAAAGAGACATGGAAGTCTAAAATATATGTAATACCAAAAGTCATATGTAATTCCAAAATTCATTCGGAAGTCTAAAGTTTGTAGAATTCCAAAGGTCATTAGGTGTTGGAAATTCAAGATTCATGGGGATGTGAAAGGTCATGCCTCAAGTTATAAAAGGATCCTAACCGCTCATGTAATGAAATTTTAACCTTGGCTTCTCCCACAAGTCATTAGAGAGACAAAGTTAGCACTTTTGGGGAACAAGTAGTTGCTCTTATACTCCAATATTGGAGCTAGTGACATTCATTGTGTTTATGTATATTGGAAATTTTTCTTAATATTGAAACCTTCCAAGCTAAAACATTTTCACACATCAATTGTGGATGTTTCTAAGACTATTCTTTCAATGTTCTTGTTTTATGTTTTATTTCACTTGTATTGGAGTAATTGAACTATTTTGGTGATTTTAGTGCTCAAATTATTGCAAATGTGTTGTAATGTTTCTAGTTATCATCACATCTATGTGAACTATTTAGCTTGATGTTAGACAAACCTTTATTATTCATGTGTGCCTCCATTGTGGTAGTACTATTACTTCTCTCTTAGAGGCTCACTTCATTTTCCCTCAATAGTAAAAGTACCTTTGTACATCTACAATCGAACAGTCACAAGGTGCATTTACTTGCTCATTCAAAAGTACATTTTAGATTCACTCTCATGCTAATACCTAAACCCAAGGAATATCTTTAAGTAAATCGAGTTGTATTCCAGATGGGACTCCTACATCAAATGGTGTGAGGTCTAATTGGGACCTTATATTGGGGATATCCCCTATATTTTCGTAGTATCTTGCACCATAAACACCCCACAAGGTACATACCACCTTGATCTGAACTTTAGTAGTCCATCATCTGTAAGAGTCAAATTCTTGCTCAGCACCCTTTCAGGATCTTATTGTAAGAATTCATTCATCTGCCAATAATGTTCATCTTGTTTCTTGACCTCTAATATTTTCTTGCATGTATATTTCACAAGAAATTAAGACGAATACATGGGCTACCTATAGCCTTATGTTGAGTGCATCCTCTACTTTGTTTTCTTTGGCTTTGATGTGTTTGATTTCAAAATCAAACTCGCTAATCATGGTGGGCCATCTTATGTGCTTGGAATTAAACTTAGGCTAATCAAATAGATAATTCAATCCTCCATGATCTATCATTAATATGAACTCTCTTCCAAGGAGATGATGTCATGACATCATTAGCATGTGGACTATCACTACCAATTCTAAACCATGAGTCACATAATTTTTCTCATTTTCATTCACCTTTCATGATTTGTAGGACGTGAACCATCCTTGCTACAAAGAACTCCATGGATCCCTTCTTTGTAGGAATCTATCGACACCACAAAATATTTATTCAAGTCAACTATCCTTAGCACTGGTACATGTGTGAGAAAGTATTTGAATTTTTCAAAGTTGGCTTAGCATTTCGGTGTCCACTAGAATTTAATTCCTTTTCTTTGAAATTACATGATTGGATAACTAATCTTAGTGAAGTTATCAATGAATATCTTGTAGTATCCTCCCAACCCCATGAATGATCTCACTTCTACTACATTTTGTGGAGTTGCCATTCAATAATTGTTTTGACCTTTTATAGGTCAACAACCAATCCCCCCTTTGAAACTGTATGTCCCAAGTACTGAATCGGGGACTAAAAGAACTCACACCTATTGGGTTTTGTGTAAATTTTATGCTCTCTTAATAGTTGTATAAATGTTGCTAAATTCTCTCTATACTCCTCTTTGGTTTTTGAATAAACCAATATCATCAAAGAAAACTAATACAAACTTGTCCAAATAAGGAATGATTAGACCCTTGAAAGTAGAAGGGTAATTAGTAATCCCAAAGGGAACAACCACATATTCATAATTCCCATATGTGGTTCTGAATGTTGTTGTATGAAGGTATTCATTCTTTATACGTACTTGATGGTACTATTCTTGCTGTGAAAACCCCCTCTAAAATTTTTGCAATGCTAGAATATTGGAGCCTACTATGGATCTTGCAATTGGTCATTCTAAAGTCACTTCTTGGTTAGTTGATGCTTTTGAGCTCCCTTCTTAGATTGGAAGTGTCAAGGGTATTTTGTCACACACACTCAATCTATAACAAGTTTGTGAGCACATTCTTTTACACAATATTGAACAAGCATAACACAATCCATCAAGATTGTGCCTTTGTGATGTCAAATCCATGTCAACAGTCAATGCTTACTGACATTGAAAATTTCTCACTTCTAACTGCATTTGCACTTCTATTTCATTCAATTTTGTAAAGTATCACTTTTGCACACATTTAATTATGTGAGTGTCATTTTCATGTTTTTGGATGTCATTTTTCCTTTCATTCACTCTAATTAGTGTCATTTTCATGTTACCTTTTCTATGGCATGTGTTGCTTTCACTGTAGTTCACATATCACAAGTGTCGCTTGAACTTTATCACTTGTTTTCTTCTAACATGTTAAGTGTCACACAATGTACATAAGCTTGTTTTGGTGGTTTGAAGAGGATTTCCTTTTCTAAATGAGTTGATATTACCATGCAAACCTCCATCACATTCATTTCCAAAGTTTTAAGTACCATCGCACAAGTGTTTTCACAGTAATCACAAAGTGTATCTTTAGTGTCACACTTGTCGTAAGTTGTTTTAAAAGTTGTCACAATGAGGGAAGTATGTTGTTAATGTGTTTTGTATGATCTATGTTTTGTCTCCAGGCACTCTAAGTGTGTGACCATAGCTAAGTCCTATCACTATTCACATCAGTTTCATTGATCCCACACTTAGCCAAATTTCAGAAAATTCCCAGCAACTTAGCTTCATCCAACCTTCCTGAATTGCACATTTCACAGTCCCAACCTTCAAGTTGTTATCACAAAAACTAACCCTAACAAGCTGTTGATCAGGTATACCATGAGTAACTATTTCAAACCAACTTTTGGTTGAGTCTTAGCCTCCTCAACCTGAGAGGGCTCTCTCACTAGATTAAAGATTTTGATAATGGATTAGATGGCTAACTCTATGAAACGAATGAAGGAGTGTAAATGGTTGAAACACAGTCAATAAAAATCCATTGGGCTTATGGAGTCAGAAAATGCTTATTATGACAACAATATTAGCTAAACATGGAAGTCAGAGCCTCAAAAGTTCAATGTAGCAATTAACACATAGAAAGATGTAGGAAACACAGTCTACAAATGCATGAAGGAAGTTAGAGCATTGCAAATGAGTTCTAAGTATCATACATTCATACCACTGCAAATAATGAAAAGAGGAAAAAAATAAAACAAGCCACCACTGAACTCTTTCTGAATCCTGAGAAGTAAAGCCAAAGTCTTTATTCATAAAAACATAATCTTCTACAATGACACAATATGAGTGTTTTCTCTGAAAATTTCAAACCCTTGGTGGATTACATCTCTTGTCATATATAGAGTTCCTTTACAAGCTTGAATTCCTTCCTCCAGCAAGAGGGGAATTCAAATTTCTCTAGACTTGACACCTATTGAACTTTAAACAAATTATTAATTACAATTGACTGTAAACTATCAATCTTAAAGACCTAATTTGAGTAGGAGTGTAACTCCTTATCTATGCTGGAAACAACCTTAGCTATGAAAACAAACTCATTCTTTGACATCTGTCCCTCTTCATCTTTGGCTTGAGTGATGACTTTAAACTTCATGCTGGCCTTTGATTGCTTGTCCTATAATTGTCCTTGGTAACTAGGAAAACTACCCCTGTTTTTTCTGCTTTGGTCTTCAAAGTGGTTCCTCGAATTCTTCTAACCATTTTATCCCTTTTAATAACATGTGATTCCTTGGATTAGTCCAAATGTCCTACTTATATACTCGTGCTAAGGCAAAACCCCTTATAAGTTGGTTGAAGCATGACAACTATCTGAGCTACGAAATGACTGCTATTTTCGTAGCGCAGTGTTTGGAGATATTAAATGCCTCTCATTCCTTGAATTTTCCTTTGCTTAGTATTCAAAACTTCTGAGGTGGCCCTTTTTTGTCTTCTACAACAACATTCTTTCATAATGGTTCCCCATTTTTTATTTCAAAATTGATTCAAAAAACAAAACTAGAAGCTTTAGCAGTTTCGTAGCATGCTACGAAATTGTTGTGCATTATATGTCATTTTTAGCAGTTTCGTAGCGCACTACAAAACTGCTGTGTGAGTCAAAAACACATTTTTTTGTCATTCTTGGGATTTTTAATGGCTTCTCCATATGCTAATGAGCCAACCAAAACTGACATTTTCCATCCAAAAGTAATCTTCAATCTTCAAAAAGTAAGATTCGTATCAAAATTGTGTCAAAATTTCCTCACTTATTGTCAAGTTCATTTATGCTGAGGCTGTTCTTCTGGTTCATTCAGTTGAATCTTCGAATCTTCAATCTATTTTTTCATGATTCAGATACTAGTTCTTAATTTTTCATTGACCCTTCTGATTCATCTTGCCTCTTTTATTGCAGGGACCATCTAAGTGAAATATTGATCATGACAGCTAACTACTTCAGGTATTGAAGCTTTTTTATCTTCCCACAGAGCCTCCATTCTATTGAAATTGGATTCCTTAACTGCATGTTTCCTTGATTTTTTTTCTAAGTTTGGAAATCTTAAGATTGGCAAGCTTCAATTTCTTCTCAACCTCCTCAAAACTACATTCTTCCTTATGAGTGATAATTGTCTTACCTCTATCATCTTTGTGCAGTAGTGATGATGTTTCTGATAGAACCACAGGTTCTTTATCTAATTTTGCTACCTCCCCTATCTCACTTGCTTCTAGCTGTGCCTCTTGTATCCTTCTTGAATGCCTTGTCATAGGTATTCTTGGCTTGAACACAAACTCTGAGACCTGGTCAGCAAATTGAAGCTTTTTGGAAGATTCAACTCTTTTGGTTTTGTTCTTTCTAGTTTCAAGTAGCTCTGCTTGGACCAGAGGAGTCTCTTGTATGTCGATGGCCTGGAGGAGATCATTCAAATTTCCCTTTGAGGCTGGGCTTTCATCAGCAATCACAGTCTTCCCTTTTCCTTGGCTAATTGACTTCTTGTTACTCTTCTTTGGATAGTTTTATCAACAGACTGTTCTTGTGCCACCTCATTGATCTAAACCTTCTTTCTCTATGACTATTGGGGTGTTTCTTGAACTACTAGTGGTGTCATAGGCTCCTTCACCTACCTTTTGGCTTTCAATTTCATAAATCTTCTTGATCTTGTTTCCTCTTGATGACTTATTGCTGGTGAAGAAATCTCCTTAGCCTTAGGGCTAAGTCTTGTTTCAGTTTTAAACCCTGTCATAAACAAGAAAGTAGACCAATCTCTTCCAATCTTCTGAAGCTCATGTAAAACAATCAACTTGATCAACCCATGATGGAATAAGGAGGTTTCACAAGCTTCTTTCTTCAATTGAACCTTATCAGAAATTTTTCCTAAGCTACGAAACAGATAAGAAGGTAAATCAAGAGATATGTTTCCAGTGAAATGTAAGAGGAGCTTAAAATGGTAAGAGTACACCTTATGATATCTTCCCTCACAGGTATAATATATTTGGATGCATGTCAGCAAGTTCGCATATGAATCCTTTACATAGCTTCTGGGCACTGATTTGGTTAAGTCTGAGCCTATGAATTCTAGCTTCAAAAATTCTTGGAAAAAAGGCATTTCAAATTTAAAGTTCTTGAACCATCTTTCTTGGCCTTTTGGTATCATGGTGACTGCAGATATGACCTTAGGAGAAATTGGAATTTCTAGCACTCCAACTCTTGAATTCAAACTAGCGAAATTGAAAGCAAAATCTTTGGTTACTTGAACATGACCACCTTGAAGTTTTTCGCAAAATCTCCAACAGCCCACCTATTTGAATGCTTGTTCAACCTCTCTGTTTCTCATGAGCACATATAAACCTTCAAGCTCAGCTCCAAGACACCGACTTGATCTATGATTTTTCCTTTCTTCAGACATGTCTATGAAATCCCTGCAAAGAAACTTGAAGATAAACCTACACTGTATTGGTTTGAACACTGTCTCGCTTGAATTTGAAACTGAGAACTGCCTCGCTTGAGCTTTCAAAAAGTTCTGATAAGTACCATCCTTAAGCTTGCCAATTGTCTTCTTATGCATGAAAGAAACAAGGGAAAAACCAAGACTAACTCATCTCACCTTAATTTTTTTCAAATTTGAAAGAATGTGTACAAGACCTCTAGCGAATCTAGTAATGAGAATGAATGGTTGCATGTGACAAGCATGGTTCAAGGACTGGCACATGGTGATGAAACATTAATGGATTTTGATGAAAAAGACAGTTAGACAAGATCTGGCATGAATCCCCGATTTCATAGTGCAACATAGTGCAAATTCTGGGTTTTGCACTATGAAATCTCCTAGTTACGAATCCCTGTTTTCGTAGCGCACATAGTTTAGTTTTATGAGTTTGCGCTACGAAAACTCCTAGTTGATCTCGTAGTGCATTCCAAATTTAAAATAGTATTAAAACATGACACCTATGAACCAATGTGGGACTAATGATAGTTAAAACAAGATTGTTGACCTTATTTACACAATGGTAACAAGACTCTATCCTATGTTTTAGACTCCCTAAACAAAACAATAGAAATGAATTGACCAAGACTGACTTACAACTTTGAAACCATACAAGTTGCCCAATTTTTTTTTTATAGTGATAACACAAGGTATACCCCTACCTCTTGAAACTACACAATTCACAACTTCTTCCTTCAAGGACTACGCACTTCATAGTTTTGATGCTCAATATCGAGCTTTGGCCTCTAAAATTGTACAATTTAGCCCTCCAGTGTGGCCCTAACTGCACATTGCATAGTCTATGAGATAAAGCCTAAATCTTGAGCTATTGAACTATGCAACCACACAATCATCAGATCTGGTCTGACTCCCAAAACTGTGCAGTTGACATAAATAGTGCAAAACCCTGCAGCCTGACTCAGTGAGCCTCAAAATTGTGCAATGTTCTTGCACAGTCCAGCCTGAACTACACATTGTGTAGCCTCAAGGCTCAAGCCTCAGCCCTGATCTCTTGAGCTATGCAATTATGCAATCATCTAGGCTATTTTGTCTTCCTAAATTGCACAATGTGAAAAATCCATGTTCAAGCCCTCATCCTGGCTCCCTGAGCTCCCCAACTGCGTAATCTTTTTTCTTAGTCCAAGCCTGAACTGCCCATTGCATAGTCCCAAAGCTCAAGCCTAAACCTTGACTACCTCAGTTGCACAATTGTACATCCACTGAGCCTCTTCCTTAGCCTACCATCCAATTTTGGCATAGTCAGTGGATCATCATGCAACATCTTAGACTTGGGGTTTATCGGACTGATGTCGTCTTGTTATGAGTGGATTGCAGATAGAGAAACTCTGTCATGCTATCAAAAGATGATGAAGAATGATATGGAGGAGTACATGCTAGAATAAACCTAAGGAGAAGAGGAGATAAGATGATCATCAGAAAAGATGATGAAGGAACATTGGACTATAATGGAAGACCAAAGATCAATACCACATGAAGACTCCATCTGATTAACAACCATTTGGATGGTAGATATGAATAAAAAATCATATATCTCATGAAGATGAAGCATTAGGCATGTCTCTTATTGAAGACATATAGCAAGGAGCAGAAACAGTGGCTTGACATTGGCATGTCATCAAGAAATCTATGCTAGCAGTGTCATCTCATGTCATGTCATGAGTTGTCATATGCCACATCATTATTGTGGACAATTTAAATTATTACTCAAAATGTATTGTATAGTTGAAGTAGAAAGGAAACATATATAATATGAAAATTCCTTTAAAGTCGAAAAGTCATGGGAAGTCAAATAATCATGAGGGTAGTCAAAGAGTGACACGGAAGGTGAAGCATCACCTCTTGGTTTTATATACACCCTCATTGTATGAGAAAAGGAATTTTCACCTTGGCTTCTTGAGCAAGGCATTAGAGAGACAAGCTAGTTCTTTTGGGGAGAAAGGAGTGGCTCCAAAGCTCTAGTATTGGGGCCAGTGGTGTTCGTTGTATACATGTGTCTTGTTACTTTTACTTAATACTTGAAGCCTGATGATCGACACATTTTCATGGATGGATTGCAAATATTTGTAATACTATTGTGTGAATATTTATGACTCATGTTTCTTTCACCTCTACTAAAGTAGTTGAACTATTTTAGTTATTTTAGTTCTTATCTAATTGAGAATGTGTTGTAATGGTTGTTATAACTATCACTTCCTTGTGGACTATTCCATTGGGTGTTAGACATATCTTTCTTGTAATGACTCTCACATCTTTGTGGACTATTCTGCTGGATTTTATATAGATATCTTATATGTGTGTCTCTCTCTACTAGGTTGGTACTATTACCTCTCTCCTAGGGGCTCACTTTCCTTTCCCTCCATAGTAGAAGTATCTTCATACATGCAACCAAACACTCACCAGACATACTCGCTTGCTGATCCAAGATTACTTGTGAATAACTCTCTTGTGCTAAAATTTGTAGCCAAGGAAAACCTATAAGAATATATGGAAGTCTGTCTGATATCCCATATGGGGCTCCTATTCTAAATGGTGTGAGGTCTAATTGAGACTTCACATTAGGAAGACCCCCTTGGTTGATGGATTTCTAGCATCATCAACAAAATGGTGCTAGAAGGAGAGTTAGACGATAGACTATGCCCATTGAGTATGATTTGAATCTCCTATTCAAAATGGCTCTTCCCAAAATCATAATCCCAAGATGTTTTTCTAAAGAGCTTAAGGTTACCATCCCTACAAAAGTTTTCCATAACCTGTCCCAATTTAGGTTTGATTGTGAGGGTGAATTAACGCTTCGTAAACATTTATTTCAAGTTGTCCCTTTTTTCCTTTCTAATGGAATACATTGAAAGGATGTTATGGCTAGATTTCTCACCCTCACATTTGAAGGTCATGTTAAGAGATGGTATCATACATTACTCACTGCTTCGATCCATTCATTCGACCATCTTGCGAATGTGCTTCATAAAGCATTTGATAGATATGATTATTGGGATGTTCTTAAAATAATTAATCAACTAAGAATGGACCCTAACGAATCAATTGAGGATTTATATGATTGTTTCCTTCACCTTTGTTATGAATTTCTTGAATAAAATATGGATTGGGATTTCTTTAAACAAAATTTCAAGTGTTTGGTTCATATCTCTTTGCACAGTGAATCCAAACCACTTGATGTTTCTGCTTCCCCAACTCTTGTAAACCATGAGACACCCCTAATTTTAGAGGAGGAACCTACTATTCCTTTTGTTCCTTGTCCTCCTCCTTTTCTAGTTCTAATGAGGGTGCCTCCTTGCGATGATAATAAAGTTGGGAGATATTCTAATCAAATTCCCAATCCATCTCCTCATTCTTCTTCCACTTGTCATGACTCAGATTCAATGGAGGAAATCCCAAAATGGCTCATGAAGCCCATGGTGAATACTAAATCATCCATTGTGCAAGATGATGTTACTATTCATAACTCTAGTCTCAAATTTGATCTGGATTTATGTTATCCTCTATCATCTATGTGCCATGACTCTTTGTATCATGATTCGCCCGATCAATCTGCTCCACTAGCTATCTTTTCACACTCTCTTGATTTTTGAGTCATTGGTTCAAATTGTGATTAGATACAAGGAAGTCACATTACACAGGTAGAGGAGTAGGAAGGTGAAGATGCTTTCAATATTTCTTCTCTTTTTCAAAATCATCCATGTCAAAACAATGTGCTTCCATTCTTGGATGATTCCCAATCTGTTAATCTCAGTTGTGAATCAAATGCAATCAATTTTTTCAATCAATCATAGCCTTGTGAAATAATCATTCCTATGATGATGACTTTGTTGATGTATGTGATCATGAATGCCCAAGTGCTTTATCTGATCTTTTTGTTTCTCATGAAGACTTTACTTTAGATCTAGAATCTGATTTGGTCAAATAGTATGTCCTTATCAAAAGTTTATCTTCGTCTCATTATCCCTTGCGCTCTACCATTTGAAATGCATCTACTTGTGATGGAGATACTCCATTCTCTTCAAGTTATTCAACCGATGAGTTAAATTCTCAATTTCTACAAGGTATTGAGATTATCTTTGATGAAAATAAAAGAAATCAAATAATTGATTACTCATTCCATCCCTCATCATATCTTCTCTTTCATGAAGACAACTCTCCAAACCAACATGCTCTTGAAATTTCTTTGTCATGCATCTTCAGATTTGCGATTAGATGAATCTTTCAACTTGAGTAATCTGGTTTTTGAAGTTTAAAAATATGTTCAAGTTAGTGACATACATGGTTACCATTTGGTTATAAGTGGTCTTATTGAAACCAATGGTAGAAACTATCCTCAAACCATGCACGATCTGGTTCAATATTCAAGATCCGATTTTACAATCCTTTAAATTTTCAAGACTTGTTGGGAAGTTGAGGCACTTCAAATTTCATTGATGGTCATGTCAGGATCTTGAGAATCTAATAAACCCCCCGAACTAAGTCAGATTTGGTTTCTCTCACATAATCCTTATCTTTCCATGGTTTCACTTGATGTAAATTTATTTTTAAAAGATGTTTGCTATTTTGGATATAGTTTTCAAAATTTTCAACATTTCGCTTCTTATCATATCCAAGAATATTCTTCAGTTGATTCATCTTCATGCAAATCTCTTGCATCAAAATTGGGTTTAGAATATGTTTATGTCATAGGGTCATGGAATTGTGAAGTTGATAATTTCAAATACTATATTTGGTTGAAGGAATCTTGTCTATCATATTCATTTCTTAATATTCAGCTCATGATTATTCTTGTGAATGTTATATTACAAATCTTTCCCTTCATTGCACGAAATTCCTCTTGGGTAATAATGATTGCATGATTTATTGCATGAATCAAATTCTTCTTCGTTCACTATGTCCCGACTGGTCTCATGTGTTCATTGTGCTAGAATTCATTATTACAATGATTACAATGCTTGTACAATTTATCACCATTTATAGTAAAATGGTTTGTAACATTCGGCAAGTGAGGAAGTTGGTTCTATTGTTCAAAGCATTCACAGAGCTGTTCAAATTGATTTATCTTTGTTTATTACAAACTCAAAATATGATGCTCTAATCTTCCCATCTTATTATGATTATGTCTTTCATGACTATTATTCAACTTATCATTTTCCCACCAACACATCCAATGACAGTTGTTTTACATCCTTCCATATTTATGGTTCAACATTTCACTATTTGGATAATTGTCGAGTAGTTGAGGCACTTCAACCTTTGTTGATGGTTATGACAGGTCCCCACTGCCTTGGTAGGCTTGTTGAATATGATCATATCTATTTTCCCTCACAATATTCTCGTCATAATCCCATACCTCTATTTTAAAATTCATCATTGCATAGATTTCATCATTTTCAAGAGGATTTTTTCAAGTTTCACGATCCAATCTATCATTTCCTAGAAGCATCTTACTTAGAAAACAATTTTGCAAATAACAAGTTTCAGTCTTTTCTCATGTTTGTTAAAAGGGATGACATAAATGAAGGTACATTTACAAGAAGTTTCCAAGGTTTGTTTAGATTTGATTTTCATTAGAAAGGTAAGAATGTGAATTGGTTAAAAGTAGTAACTATGACATATCTTTCTACTAACAAGAAAGACCTTCAATTTTTTGTGTAAGTTATACAAGCTCTTATATTTTCCATTGCACATTGTTTTATATTTGTTTTAATTGATCACATCTTTGTGATTACAGGTCAAGAACAATTACAGTGGCTACATTGTAAATTCCATTTGTTATAGACATTTTTGTGCCTTACAGCATTGAGCATGAAATGTCCATAATCTAAGGGATCCAAAGTCCCTAAACATGTTGTTCCTACCCCTAGAGGAACAAGGCTAACAAACCACAACAATTCACAGAAGTTCTCCACCAGAAACTGCTCAAAAACAAGTCAATTCAGGATCATTTCAGTGGCTACACTAGCTCTTTGCGTTGAATGTCAAAGCCAACACTGGCTACCTATGTTGAATGTCAACTGGAACACTGGCTACCTGCGTTGAACGAGAGTGGACAAGTGGCAGGCTCATTTCTCAAGGTGTCAAAACCCAGGAAGCTTCCAAAATGACACTTGCCTCAGGGAATTCGACTGGTGATGAGTAAGAGGTTCCAAATCTCCAAGTGGAAGCAAGAACCTCCAAGTGGACTCAAGAATTGACAGAGGGAGAGGACACTAGTCAGATCTCAAGCTGACTCATCCTCTCTCCAAACATCTATATATGGATCTCTCCTCCATGAGATCTAGGGGCTGGAATTTTGTTATTGCAAAGAATTGATGTTTGTTTGAGATTGGAATCATTGGGTGCTTAATGCTTTGAAAGGGGTGAAGATAGGAATTCCATTTGCTGGGAAGGAGATGCTGGATTGGAGCCCTCTGGGTTGTATCTCTTCCTGAACCTTGTTATTCATCAATAAAGCTATCTTGGTTTCTCCTATATGCTGATGTATTTTTGATGTATGAATGCATTAGTATGTTTAGTTTATTTCTAATCCTAAACTAGTTATGAATGTGAATATCTGTCTTTGTGTAGTGTTCTTCTCTTGTCGCAAGTAGTTGTTCTCTTGTGATCTTGCAGGAACCCGTTGAAGCTGGGCGAGTGAGAAGGCAAGTAGCTGTGAACACCCAAAGAGGAGAGAGACTGGATCGAGGGACAAACGAAAGACACCGGTAAGTCCATTTATCTCTCTTCTTTCACATTTCATAAAGGAAGAAACCAGAATAGCTATCTCTGTTTGTTGCTAAGGCATTGTCACACCTTAGGTGGATAGGATCGTCCTGCATAGGGATTTTTCCCCACAACAAATTGGCGACTCCGCTGGGGAGATTTGTTTAGTCATTTTATTTGTGTTTCTATCATTGTTTATTTCATAGACTTGACAGCAACAATCGAACTGCATCTGCCTTTCCCGGATGCAAAGTAGAAAATTTCTGCTTTGATCCAATTACTGGACTTGTCTGTGATCTGAACAATGGATTCACAAATGATTTGATGATCCTTGTGATAGATCTTAGTACCCCTTCAAAGCATCCCTTTGATTGCACCTTGCTTGTTGCTTTTATTTGGCCTGAAACATTGAATTAAATAGCAATCTGTGACCCAAAACTTGTGGGAAACGAGAGTTTCTCCTTCAGCGCAGACCCAGTGAAGGGATTCTGCATTTCAACGCAGTTCCCGTGAAGGCTACCTACGTTGAATGTCAAAACCCCTGTGTTGAGGTTGCGCTGAACCAGTTTGTCCTTGTGCAGCTAGGGTTCTCTGCTATATTTTGCCTTGTTTTGATCTCTGATTTTTGCAGCCTGTAACCAGCATAGGTACCAGTCTGATAACTCATTTTCTCTGCTTAGATTCTGCCTCCTTTTGTACAAAAATACTGTGAGTGTTTTTATGTGTTTGTGGCGTCATTTACAGTTTTCCTTTGCATGAGTGAAATAGTCATCCTGTAGCCCTTGATTCAGATCTGTTGATTGTGATCTTAGAAGAGAGTTCATTGGTTGTTTGCAGATTGATTATACATTTACTCTTGCTTATTGGTTTGAGTTTGTCTCTTTTAAGTGTCGAAACAAGTCTTCATTTCGAAAATTGTTAAGTACTGTAATCTCTTCTACCCTCTCTGATTTCGAAAAAGTAAACTTGTTTGTATTGATCATTTAAAAGCAAATTCAAAGTTGTACAAAAAGATTTCTTTGTAGGCATCAATACTAAGAAAGCGGAAAACAAACACCTGCATTGTGCATTTGCATTTGATAGTTTGCATGATTGATTTAGGAAAAGTGCATTAGAGTGTGCTGATTGCTATTTGAGAAAAGATGGTGTCTTTCTTTTCCCTTAGTAGCTAGGATTTTCAAAGTTGAAAAGATATAAAGCTTGCTTATCATCTTTAGACTGCATTTAGGAATTGTATCATACATCTCGTGGTGAACCTTGAAAGGAAAACTTCTAAAAAGATCAACCTAAAATAAATTGAATGAACTTAACAACGCTTTGCAACATAACGCACAACATAGAGGTCTAGGCTAGAGACGTGTTCGGGCGTCGTTAAGCCTGGTGACTGTCGATCTCGTGGATGGTGGGTGATTCCTCCTGAGGGACGATAGCGCCAGTACGGATTGTGCTCCCATGTACCGTCGCGTATATATTGGGAGACCCCTATAGGCATAAAACCTTTATCCTTAGGAAGCCGTGTCGGCCGCCCTACTGATCGCAATGCACTGAACATAGCATTCAGGAAGATCGACCGCCCGTACCCTAAAAAGTATTCTGCGGTTTTGCGAAAAGTTTGGCACACCCTCTGCCTAGAACTCCAGAGCAGTTCCTTTTGGCCTTTTTCAGACTCTATAACAGAAGAAGTCCATCCGAGCATTTGTCACTTCGGGCTCGTTAAAACATCGAAGGAGACTAGAGTCATCTTTAGCTTTTTCTCGACTCTTTAAAACTGAAAAAGCAAGTTGTGTCTAAGCGTCGTTAAAAATTTATTTTAAACGGAACAATCACCCTTATTCCTGCGTTGATATTTAGGTTGAAAAAATGGAGCACACCAACCAAGGAATTCCCCTTGGTGGAAATCCTAGTCCCTTCTCCTCTTGGGGAGATGTTGGTGCGCCCCACATGGCCACATTGTCGCTTCCAGGACTGACAATTGGCCTGCCAGTCTGGCTCTTTTCAACCAATGTCGTTCAGAACACCACCATTCCTGAACAGTCGAGTCAACAGTTAGACCAGACCAGAGTTGCCAACCAACCTTCTACTTCATCTAACTCTTCCTCTCCTCCTTCCTCTTTGCTTGACGGAGCTGGTAAAACAAAAAACCAGGTTCCTAAGGAGAAGAAGGAAAAGAAGAAGAAAGAGAAGAAGAAGAAGGAGCCAAAGGCGATTGGGAGCAAACAAGTGTCGTCTGAAAAAAATCCACACACAGCACTGACCGGGCCTAAATCGCCATGTGTCATATGCAAGGGAGACCACTTCCACAGAGATTGTCCCTAAATCCCTCGGATACTAAGGGACTGGTCTCCCCGTTTTCACAATTCGGTAGCATCAACCTCTGATAGCCATGTTGACTGCTCACCGTCGACTAGTGAAAGTGAAGTCCCAGGACAGAGAGGGAAAGCTAGATTTCTGTGTGAAGGCGATCACGCCATCCACCGTTGTCCCTTCTTAGACGAGGCTAAAAGAGTTTTGGAAGATCGCCCGATTTTACGAGCGCAACTTCCTCCTGGATATCAAAAACTCCTGCCAAGTCCTTCACTAGTTGAGAACCCAGCTGGCCCGCTCAGGTGGTCAGCCGAAGCACCTATCATTGAAGATGAACCGTCTAGATCCATGCCTGACGAAAGTCAAAAGGTTGAGACGGCAGTTGACCCGGTTTTGCCTTCAGAGGCTCTTTCTTCGAATGATACCATCACAGAGGAGAATAAAGACGACACCGTCCAAATTCTCTTCATTAACACTGACTCTGATGAACAAGGGGGAAATGCCCCCATTCCTTTATCGCAGGAAAGAAGTTCATCAGAGCGATATCTGGCCGTCTATTCGGTCCCACCACCAAGCAACCTGGTTGTGTCCTTTGACTGGAACCAACTAGGCAGACCCCGGTTGCCAGCAAGCACACCATTCATAATTATCGTTCAAATATACAGAATGGTAATGGCTGGCACTATCATTGATGAGGGGGCATCTGTGAGTATCCTTTCCTCTATTGCTTGGAAAGCGCTTGGTTCACCAACGCTTTTTCCTGAAATGAGAAATCTATCAGGCTTTGATAAAGGAACCAGTCGACCTTTAGGGATCCTCCCCAATGTGCCTATAACATTGAAAGGGAAGACCATTCAAATGAACGTGATGGTCATTCAAGGACCCTTGGATTATAACCTACTCCTTGGAAGAGACTATATATATTGCATGGGAGCTATAGTCTCCTCACTCTTTAGAGTAATGTGTTTTCCGCATGAAGGAAGAGTGGTCAAGCTCGTGGACCAACTTTCATTTCCCGGATCACGCATCGCAAATAGTCACATACCATCCCTAAATGGTCTATTCACGCAAGAAGTGTCTCAACCCATGGTCCGTCCTCCTGATGAGCGCGAGTAATCCGGGAGGATATGACTAGAACCCAGGGGGCATGCGTCCTGGTCTGCTTCGGCAGGGAAACTTTGGGTATAGAGTAGGTTTCCACGGGAGAATATGACTAGTCTGTACCCCGTCCGTCTAGGAAGAGGGTTATTCTAGAATAAGATTCTTTTGTCAAAGTTATGTGAGTTGGCAGGCTACGTCGCTCACCATTGTCTATTTCGGTGGACATTGCCGAGGAAGTGTTTTGTTTGAAAGATTAACGAGAACAATCTTTGGATAGCCTGAAAGAGGTAGGCCTCTCCCGGTAAAGCAAATGTTTTATCTGCAAATTGAGGGGTAACCTTGAAACCGTACTTTATGCCTAGGGGCATGCAAACCTTTTGGAGTGCAAGCAAAGAGCGGTTATTTATCTGTTTTTGGGATTAGTCGTTTCCTAACTTGCATAAAGAAAGGATGCGGAGCAAAGCTTAGTGAGATGAAGCTCCATAAAAAATAGAATCTTGATGAGACACTCTTATCATATGACTGGGTTATCGAGCAGTTTTAGCAAACAGTTCATGCTCATTAAAAAATAAACGCAAGGTCCGAGCAGTTTTAGCGCATAGTTCATGCTCGTTAAAAAATAAACATAAGACCGAGAAAATGTTTCCACCCACGTTTAAGCTCGTTAAAAAATGAACTATCCCGGTAAATAACCACTGTGAATGTAATATCATCAGCCATTAAAGCCTTGGTCGTGTTTGCACCGTCACCTCCATTTTTCCATTGGCCGATCGTTCACCTCCATATCTTTGTTTACCCATTTTGAGGAACAACTGCGAAGAGTGATTTCACCTAGCCATCCTTGTGACACTGCCGTGATTGGAAAATTCCAACCTGTACCTCGAATCAGCTGCTAACCCTGTTTATCACTCGTTCCTCAAAAGACGAGTCTTCTTTAAGCTCTTTTCAGCTGACTCGTAAAATATGAAAAGATTGATGAGTCCTTGGCCTTCCAGCTCGTTAAAGGGATAGGAAGAGCTATCCCTCCTCTAGATTTTAATCTTTTTGGACCTGAGGGATTATTGCACAAAAATATCGAGTGCTTGTTTTGTTCGGCTCATTAAAACTATCGAAAACTCATCCCTTCTGTATTGTTTTATACCTTTTCGAACTTAAGGGATTAGATGACGAAAAAGGACTTTTGGAGTTAACTTTATGTACCTTTTTCAGACTCTCTAAAAATGAAAAGGACCGAGTTATCCTTTTCGTTAGACTCGTTAAAATCATTAAATAGCGACAAACTTGTCTTTAGACGAGAACGAGTTTCACTATCGCTAGGCTCGTTAAAACATAGTGATGGGCTTGCCCGAAGGGCAGGTTATAGAACAAGCATATGTTATCCTCCTCAAGCTTGACAAAAAAAAGAGGTACTGGTCAGCAATGACTGGGGAAAAATTGGGAGAAACTAAAGCAAACTTTGATGGTAGCAAGTCGCTCTTGAACATGACACTTTTCCTCCGTACCACAATCAGGTTGGGTTGTTTCATTCACCGGTCTCATCCATGGTCTCGCCATACCATCCATATTTGGGGTAATGCTACCGATCCATCGTATCAGTGTCGCCATATGTTCAAGAGAAGTCGTTCAGAAAAGTCAACCGTGTCCCACCCACTGCCATACATTATCCTTCATCCTTTCATGACCGCCACCCTGAATCATATGTCACAGATCGTTTTCACCTCCATTAAAATCATTAGCTCTGTTTCGTGTCACTGATGTGGGATTCATCAAGGCCCTCCTTTGACGGATCGCTTCTTGTCGACATCAGCTCATTATCCAAGAAGTTGATCTAGGAACAACCCCTTCAGTACTTTGAAGCTTGCATGCCACAATGGCAAGTTTCTCACTTCTGGCGACAGGTATACATCAATGACCTTCGACCGAAAGATTTTGCGTGGTGTTCGACGCCAAGTCCTTTATTCACACCACGTGAATTGTACTGCAGTACCTTGAGGGTCATTATCATTATCAGTGATTCCTCTTGCGCTTGTTAACGGTTTACATCATTGACCGATAATCAAGCGATGTCTTTCCATGTTCGACTTCAGAACATTTCTCACATGGATCGACTTGTACTTAGAGTGAAGATCGAACGAGTTTGAAGACCCCGTATCTAGTTTCATCCATCTGGGCTGCAATATATATTCAGGAAAGATAAAGACATTTGACATGTACATCATTGCAGCAGATAATCATCCTACTCAAAGGATGATAATTTCATCAAAATTGTCAGTCTACCATCAGACGATTGTATGTTCTATGTACAGAAAAATGAATTTATAAAGCTGAGCATGGGAATGCCCGCCTCAGCTAGATCATGAAAGCAGTATGAAAAATAATGTATTGTATTGTATCTTATTACATGTCTCCTCTCAGCATTGGATGAACTTCGGATCCCCCTGATAAAGCATTTCGCCCAATAAACAGCCTCATACTTTAGGGGGCAACTGTTATAGACATTTTTGTGCCTTATAGCATTGAGCATGAAATGTCCATAATCTAAGGGATCCAAAGTCCCTAAATATGTTGTTCCTACCCCTAGAGGAACAAGGCTAACAAACCACAGCAATTCACAGAAGTTCTCCACCAGAAACTGCTCAAAAACAAGTCAATTCACGATCATTTCAGTGGCTACACTAGCTGTTTGCGCTGAATGTCAAAGCCAACACTGGCTACCTGCGTTGAATGTCAACTAGAACACTGGCTACCTGCGCTAAACGAGAGTGGACAAGTGGCGGGCTCATTTCTCAAGGTGTCAAAACCCAGGAAGCTTCCAAAATGACACTTGCCTCAGGGAATTCGACTGGTGATGAGTAAGAGGTTCCAAATCTCCAAGTGGAAGCAAGAACCTGCAAGTGGACTCAAGAACTGACAGAGGGAGAGGACACTAGTCAGATCTCAAGCTGACTCATCCTCTCTCCAAACATCTATATATGGATCTCTCCTCCATGAGATCTAAGGGCTGGAATTTTGTTATTGCAAAGAATTGCTGTTGGTTTGAGATTGGAACCATTGGGTGCTTAATGCTTTGAAAGGGGTGAAGATAGGAATTCCATTTGCTGGGAAGGAGATGCTGGATTGGAGCCCTCTGGGTTGTATCTCTTCCTGACCCTTGTTATTCATCAATAAAGCTATCTTGGTTTCTCCTATATGCTGATGTATTTTTGATGTATGAATGAATTAGTATGTTTAGTTTATTTCTAATCCTAAACTAGTTATGAATGTGAATATCTGTCTTTGTGTAGTGTTCTTCTCTTGTCGCAAGTAGTTGTTCTCTTGTGATCTTGCAGGAACCCGTTGAAGCTGGGCGAGTGAGAAGGCAAGTAGCTGTGAACACCCAAAGAGGAGAGAGACCGGATCGAGGGACAAACGGAAGACACCGGTAAGTCCATTTATCTCTCTTCTTTCACATTTCATAAAGGAAGAAACCAGAATAGCTGTCTCCGTTTGTTGCTAAGGCACTGTCACACCTTAGGTGGATAGGATCGTCCTGCATAGGAATTTTTCCCCACAACACCATTATACGTGACCTCAATCTTCTAGCTGGCTAGGTTAGGATTAGTTCTAGTTGCATTTTAGTTTCCCTACACATTCATCCTGCATTCGTTTCTTGTAGTTTGTCTTGTGTTTTTCGATTTTGGTTTCGGATTTTGTTTTTCTTTAGCCACTTTATCTCTTGTATTTTGGTTTTTTTCCTTGTTTTGTGTTGTCTTTCCTTTCATTTTGTGAGACGTTGCATGAAGTTACCCTGTTGGATCAAAAGGGAATGTGGAAAAATAGAAAAGGATTTTATGACATTGAAACATTTGGCCAACTCTATGTCCTTCTTCATTGTCTTGGTTGCATCTTTTGGTCAATGATGTTCCGACATAAAATATGATCCTTGCATTAATAAATCCTTGTGTCAAACCATGATATCCATGTCTATTCTATAAAATTCATGCCTACACTTTGGTTTTTATGTTTCATTGTTTTCAGACAAATCCAATAAAGTAGATAAGGACAAGGGAAAATTCTAAATGAGAAAACCAATATCAGAGGCCTTATATATGCTTCTTTGAAGGCACAACCTCTTCTACTCTCAATAAATTGGGATCCCTCTTCCACCCATAAAATGAATAAGTGCCTATGCACACTCCTCTTTAAATAAATAAATAAATAAAGGCAAAAGAAGAGAAAGGCTCCATGCACAGAGAGGTGAAGGAAGAAACTCCACCAAGCTTGCTGGCCGTGGAGCAATGTTTGTGTTCCTGAAGTGACTTTGTTGGGGTACTGTCTAGGCCTGCTGGTAGCAGAGAAACACCAGAGATGAAAAACTACACTCTAGAAATATAAAGCTCGTGAACTTCATTACCCTATCTGGATTTGAAACATTGTGTGATCACTGACCTTATGTGTGCGTTTAACCGAGTAAAGTAATAAATGGGACTATGTTTATGCTCAGGGTAAGTGGGGAAGTCATGGTAATCTGAATGATGAACTAATACTTCTTGAATAACTAGACACTATGAAACAACTTACGAAGGTAGAGAAGTTGGAGTTCTACCAGTATGTCAGCAAGTATTTTCGCTATGAAAACAACCTCCAAAATTTTGCCTACACTGAAATTTTGGAGCCTACTATGGATCTTATGATTAGTCGTTCCATAGTCACTTCTTGGTTAGTTGATTATTTTGAGCTCCCTTGTTGGATTGGAAGTTTCGAGGGTACTTTCTCACACATTCTCAATTTTCAACAAGTTCATGAGCACATTCTTTTATGAAATCTTGAAAAAATATAAGATGATCCATCAAGATTGTGCCTGTGCAATGTTGAATCCATGTCAACAGTCAGTGCACACTGACATTGACAATTTCTCACTTCTAGTTGTGTTTTCACTTCTATTTCAATGAGTTTTGCAAAGTTTTTCTTTTGCACACCTTTTTTTCATGAGTGTTTTTTTCATTTTCTCGATTATGACTTTTGCTTGATTTTACACTAGTTAGTGTTGTTTTCATGTTATCTTCACTCTAGCATGTGTTGTTTTCACTGTTGTTTTCATATCACAAGTTTCATTCTCACTTTAGTACATGCCATCTTTTAACATGTTAAGTGTCACACAATATACATAAGCTTATTTTGGTGGTTTTAAGAGGTTCTCCTTGTGTAAATGAGTTGATATTACCATGTAAACCTCCATCACACTCATTTTCAAAGTTTTAATCACTGTCAAACAAGTGTCATCACAGTCGTCACAAAGTGTATTGTTGGGCATGGAATCCCCCCACAGCATGTTTTGGGGCTCAAAGCCCAAGTTTTGGTCAAAGGTTTTGTAAGACTCCACGAATTGTAGGTGCGGAGCGCGAAGTATAGGATGAGTCATAGGGTTGTCCACCCTAAAATATTGTAATGTAATCTAAAGTCATGTTAGCCTACCCATGGTCCACAGACCATGGGAGTGTATAAATAGAGAGAGGCTCTAAGTGTAAAGATAGCGAATTAGAGAGAAGAGGGGAAAGGTTCAAGCATAGAAGAAGAGTCTAAGTGTACTGGGTTGTAGTAGTAGGAAGAGGTTCTGCAGCTGAGTGTGCAGAGGCATAGTAGAGTCTGCAGCTAAGTGTACAGACCCCTCCAGCTGAGTGCGCATGGCAGTGTCGAGTCTATAATCAGGATCGACGATTAATAAAGAGAAGTTGATTCTTATTTATATGTATCTACTGTACATTTCCTTCTCTACGTTGATATTGTTTTATTTACTGTGTGCACTGATATGATTGTTGAATATGCTATAATAATCATTAGTCTTACATAAACAAGTCAAATAATCAGATAATAATAGATTAAATAATAAGGGACTTGGGTATTATACGGGTTGCGCACCAAGTAGGGCTGCGTGGAGTAGCATCACAGGTTATGAAGGATAGCGAGTGCACATAGCAACGAGTCAGACCATAGGCCTCTAGAAGCTTATCAGACATCCCCAGGGTGCATAAACCTAGTTCTAGCACCCTCCTATACTACTTTGGTTGAGACCTTAGTCCGCGCTCCACGGAATGTTGCCGAAAGGGCCAGTAGTACCAGGATTTTCTTGGCTAAATCACCTCTGAACCTGGGTCAGGCCCATACAAGCCAACATGTATATTTAGTGTCGTACTTGTCGTAAATTATCGTAAAGGTCGTCACACTAAGGGAAGTATGTTGTTAATTTGTTTTGTATGATATATGTTGTGTCATAAATCACTCTAAATGTGTGATCATAGTCAAATCCTATCAATATTCACATCAATTTCACTGATCCCTCACTTAGATAGATTTTGAAAAATTCCCAACTTAGCTTCATCCAGCCTTCTTGAACTATGCATTTCATAGTCCCAAACTTCAACCTAAAACCCTTCCTCTTAGCAATATGCAATGTGCAGCTCTTTCTCAGTCAATGGATAATCATGAAACATCTTAGACTTGGCGTTTATCGGACTTATGTCATCTTGGCATGAGTGGACTTCATATGCATGAACTTTGTCATGCTATGGAAAGATGATGAAGAAGGATGTGAAGAAGGAGGACATGCTAGAAGGCACATAAGTAGTTGAGGAGATAATATGATCATCATACAAGAAGACAAATTAACAATGGATTAAAAAGTAAGACCAAAGATCAAGACTGCATGAAGACTCCATCTAATTCACAACCCTTTGGAGGGTAGATATGAATAACAAATCATATCTCTCATGAAGATGAATCATCGGACACATCTCTTATTGAAGACATATACCAAGGAGTAACAATAGTGACTTGACATTACCATATCATCAAGTAGTCTATGTCAGCAGTTTCATGTCATGAGTTGTCATATTCCACATCATTATTGTGGTCCATGTAAATTGTTACTCAAAATGTATTGTAAAGTGGAAATACAAAGGACACATATAGAATATGAAGAGTCATGTAAAGTCGAAAAGTCATGGGAAATCAAACAATCATGAGGGTGGTCAAAGAGTCACATGGAAGGTGAAGCATAGCCACTTCGTTATATATACATCCTCATTGTACAAGAAAAGGAATTTTCACCTTGAATCTTCTGGCAATGCATTAGAGACACAAGCTAGTTATTTTTGGGAGAAAGGAGTGGTTCCAACACTTAACTATTGGGACTAGTGGTGTTCGTTGTATACACGTGTCTTGTGAAATTTACTTAATACTTGAAGCCTAATGGTTGGCATATTTTCATGCATGGATTGTGAATATTTGTAATATTGTTGTGTGAATATTTATGATTCATGTTTCTTTCATCTGTATTAAAGTAGCTGAACTATTTTGGTTATTTTAGTGCTTATCTAATTGAAAATGTGTTGTAATGGTTTTAATAACTATCGCTTCCTTGTGGACTATTTAGCTAGATGTTAGACAAATATTTCTTATAATGATCATCCCATGTTTGTGGAATATCACGCTGGATATTAGATGGATATCTTCCGTGTGTGTGTGTGTGTATAATAGGGTGGCACTATTACCTCTCTCTTAGGGTCTCACTTTACATTCCCTCTACAGTAGAAGAATCTTGACACACATGCAATTGAACACTCATCGAGCATACTCACTTGTTCATCTGATATTACCTGTGCATAACTCTCTTGTGCGAAACTTTGTAGCCAAGGAAAATCTATAAGAATATATGTCAGTCAGGACAATATCCCAAATGGGGCTCCTATTCCAACTGGTGTGAGGTATAATTGGGACTTTACATCACGGAGACCACCTTGGTTGATGGATTTCCAACACTATCAACAAGTACCCAGATGTTAGATCAATCTTCGAAAATATTGTTACTTGCCTCAGCTAATCAAATAAATCATTGATCCATTGTGTTGTAGCTTATTTTTGCCTCTTGGATTTGGACCATGAACAATAAGGTGCAAGTTAGTATGGAAGATTCAATGCAGCATTCTGATAATATACTTGACCTTTATGCTGCGGTGGAAGAGTTGCATGGCTACAATTCACAGGAAATAAAGAAATTGTTGGAAGATTCTCATAATCTGACATTGTGCTTGATTACTCAGAAAGTCTCTTTGATAAAGGTTGATATGGAAAAGGTAGCTTGGCAGTTGCCTTTGCATCTTTTAGTTATTCTTGTATCTTCAAATGGTGTTGAGTTATGCCTCCAGTACTTGCTATGTGTTGTTCGAATTTTACATATTCTTAGTGATTTAGCGCCCCAACATGTCACACTTGAGTAGATATTGTTGGATGAGTTGAGATTTATGGAGCAAATTATTGATTTGGTTTTCTTTATGCTTGTGGTACTTGCACATTCAGAGCAGGATAGTTGCATTGGGACCTTCTTGATGCTTTACCATGCAACATTGGTTACATGTACCCTTTATAATTTAACATATTTTGTGTCTCCTAAATGGAAAGACATTGCGCATATTTGTCTTGCACATCCAAAGGTTGATGTGTTCATGGATGTTTCATTTGATTCAGTAAAAAAATACATTGGGTTTCTTGAGCTCGAACTGCAGGCATTGAGTATAAAACAACAAGGCAAAATACCATCTTTCCCTGCTATTGAAACCATGGCTATAACTACTGTCTAGCAGTGTGAAGCTTCATTAGAAGCACTCCATTCCCTTTGTTTACAAAAGTCATTTAGGGAACCAATTCTACAAAACAAGGAAATCTGTAAAAATGCGGGTGTACTTTATTTAATAAGCTTAGTACTAAAGTTGAAAGTGCATAATTTCAAAGATGCAATATTTATTGATGCTTCAGTGTCTCGATTAAAATCCAAAATGTTATCTATGTTGCTCCAGCTGTGTGAATCAGAAGGGTTTTCATATTTGGATAAAGTTGTTGGTTCTCCTAGGAGCATGCACTTAGCAATATTAGTAGTAGTTGATGTCCTTGAATTGCTAAAATTTACACTACATAATGAATCAAAACCACTTGAGATATATTCAAACCATGATAATCCCAAGGGATACATCCTCATGAATTCAATTTGGCTAGTAGATAATTTTTCAAGTGACACCAATTTTTTTCTTTGATCATTACTGATTTTATTCGAGATCTAGTTCAAGTTTTGGCACTACCCCTAGAAGAATTTGTGTCCAGTCAGTGTGCACAAGATTTGTCAATATCAGAAGAAGATTATACTCTTGTCTATGATCCTTTCCATTATGTTGGTGCAATTATGGAATCATTAAGAGATTCTGGGCTTTGTGTTGTCTTAGCCTCAGTAGATTTATATGGCTCATTGGATGAGATAAATGATGCTTGTGCACTGAAAAGGAATTTCATGCCTCTTGTTGCTCATGCTCAAAAAAGGACAACATCATTGGTGAACATACTTGCAAATCTGCACTGTAACGCCCCAAACATTGGTAAAGAAGTGAAAAATGTTTCCTTGATAGGTTTCTTGATTGGTTGGCTATATCATAGTTTAATCCATCAAGTGATTATATTTGTGGCTCTGAAACACAAACAACCCTTCAGATATGCAAAAATCTCTATGCGTTACTAGATCATGTAATGTTACAGAATCCCAAGTTACAAGAGGAAGATGTGTAAGTTCTGAGTGATTTTCTTAAGAATTTACATAATAAATACCATCCTAAACCACTAGTTGTTGAGGAACTTTATTGTTGGAGTTCTATTTACTCCTTTTTTAGTGGGAAAGAGAAAATTCATGCTGAAATTTCAGGGATTCAAATCTCAGGACTATACAGTGTCCCTGGTAGGAGAAAACAAGAGACAACTTCACCTGAGGATAACATGGGTTCATGCATAAAAAGGCTGGCCAATGAAAAGGAGGAAGTAGAGTATGTTGAAAAGATCTTTGCAATCGTGGATGCTTAGGAAGCTGATGTTTTCAGGGGATTCAATGATAAATTTGCATCTACTATCAAGGGAAATTCAACATACAGAAAGAAATTGGAAGGCAAGCATGGCTAATGATACCAGGAGAAATATAGAAAATGCTATAAATGATGAAAACAAGCACACACGTAAGGATACTTCTCAGAAAATGAGAACCAGTACTAAGAGTTTTGGTAGCCATCGCTGTAATTTTCTGAACCTCAGAGTACAACTTTAGAGATGGTTAAATATCTGCAACTTTGTTATTTTCCATCAATGGTTCACATCGCCTTGCTCCATCCAACGAAAATCTGATGGCATAAACTACATGAAGTTTATGCCAGAGACAACCCCCGTAGAGTGGTTTGGCCTAAACCACTTGTTTTCAGATTGATGATCACGATTTATTATGACAACACTCTCCTCGTCTCCAAAAAATACCAAAGGCACCTCCGTAAGTATTTTATAGTTTGAATTTGTGTTGACACATAATATAGTTGGGACCTGCGCACTATGAATCAACTTGTATTACATTAATATGTGACAACTCTCACCCAAAATTAAAATCTCGACTCAATGCATTTGTACGTAGAATTTCAAAGGACGTGGGATTTTGTTTTAATTTTTTTATTTAATATATATATATGTGTGTGTGTGTGTGTGTGTTAATATTAAAACTACCCTTTGTAATTTGAATTATTTCAAACAACAATTATAAAAGGAGACAAACAGTTACTCAAACAATTTAAAAAATTAGTTAGTACAGTTAGGTTATAAGATAGAAAAAAAAATTCCCAAAAATGAGATTGGGTGTAGGTTCAAAAGGGCGCAATCACCCAAGACCATAAATGTAAAAAAAATTCTTTCTGAAGTCCAAATATGATATTGCAGTTTGATTCCAACATTGGGAAGTTGCAGTGATTATTTCTACTTGTTTCAGCTTTCAAATTTATGTATTTTCTTCTCTTTGACAGTGTAGTATGTAACTGGTGTTTTGGTTTAGCTATTAGTGAATTTACTTAATTGTACTAATTAAAATTAATCTTGACACCCTTAATGAGGCACTCCACATCCAGGAATTTCATTCATAATTTTATTCTTCATCCATCATTCTTTCTACAAAGTTAAAGCAAAGTTTCTTAATTTCCTATTCCAAAGCTCTGTTTCTTCTATTTTCTGCTATACACCTTTACCTTGAAATTCTCATAGCCTCTCTAACCATTGTGCTTTAGAAGGCTAGGTTTTCATAATTAGAAGCTTTGCTTGCAACCTCTCATGGCCTGCTCTTCCTTCCATTGATTTTAATTGTTTTTATAATCAATCTCAAGATGTCTCAAGAACAGGTTCCCCACAACCATGATCTGTCTCATGAGAATGACAACACATTGCAAGGGATATCTATTATTTATGGTAGCTTTATTGAGTTTCCTATCATCTATGCACAATCTTAGTGTGTCATCTTTCCTTCTCACAAACAACATCAGTGCTCCTCAAGGTGACATACTTTCCCTTATATAATCTTTATTTAGCATTGGTTTTAGTTGTAGCTTTAGCTCTATAAATTCCAACTTACTTATTCTATTAGGATATTACATGTCAATGTTTCCCCTAGCAACAATTCTATGGAGAAATTGACTTCCCTGTGTGGTGGCAGTTTAGGCTTCTCTTTAGGAAACATATCAATTCTTTTTTAAATGATTGGATGGTCTTCCATTTTTCACTCCTTAGCTCATGGTTCATTGGTCACTAGCACTGCTAATATTTTCATCCCTTCCTATTGCATTGCTTCAGCTATAGCGCAATGATTTTCCTAACAGTCACAACCTTTTATTTTCCTTCTGACATGATTCTCTCCATGTTGTCATTAAGGCACTTGATCATCTTGCTAAAGCAATCACCCTTCATTTTGTGCCCAAACAACCATTCCATTCTAATTAATAAGTTTTATCAACCCAAGGGTAATATGTTTAAGTTAGTTGTTGTGATCATGTCTTCCATCACCATTAGACACAAATTCACCATGTGTTCAACCCTCCTCTTGGTTCTGGTGGCTAGTTGAACCATCCATGAGTTGACTTGTGATGTGCTCTTCAACACACACTTCCCTACAATTGACACACTCACATAATTAAAATTTGAGCCAAGGTCAATTAGAATAGAAATAGACTAGTTATTGACTATACCTTCCATTTTGATAGCTAAGTCTTGGTGATTAACATGTCTATTGTCTAATGTTTCATAGATGTGTGGTATGCTCTGGGAAATGTATTTTACTATCATATATTCCTATACATTGTATACTCTTGGATGATTTCCTTATAACAATTAACAATTCCTTCATAAGTTGTCTTCCCCAAACTTCCAACACTCAATGGGTTTTCACCTAGACCCATCCATCTCCTCTCTAGAAGGATCAGAGAACTGGTATTTATTATAAAAAGGGGGTTTCTAATGAGATTCACTCCTTACAGATGTGCCAAATATCACACTTACACCTTACATGCATCTTCCAATATTTTAACCCTTTCCTTTATATATATACTTCCCCTTTGTTCTCCAATCAATATTATATTTAGACTTGTGCTTGGATTGTCCATAATAGTACTTTAGCTTCCTGATAGCATTATCTAGAGTTTGAGTTTCATTAAACTCTATTTTGTCTAGCCCAAAGGGTTGTGGCGACCCATTGATATACATTTTTATCTTTGGTTTCTCATCCTTGAGGTAGGGAACATACCTCAACAACTCTATGAATCTTGTTGCATATTCATGAGCTAGAAATATCCGTAACTTGTGCTCATAAAATTCCTTAGATTTACTATCATAATGCCCCTTAGATAGGTATTTTTCCCGAAAATATCTCTCAAATCTCCTCCAAGGCAAGTCTTCCTCTTTAATTTTATTGACATTCTTTAGGTCTTCCTACTATATATCATCCTTTCCCATTAGGGTGATAGTGGCTACTCCCGCCTTCATATTTTTATAGTAACTATGGACCCTTACAAACTTGTCCATTCCAATTAGCCATGTCTCTACTTCTTAAGCCTTCTTCATTTCTCTGTCAAAGGTAGGAGGCTTTGCCTTGTTGAATTCCTACTGCCTGAAATCATTTCTCTTCCTCTCCATTGACAATTCCTTTTGGTTGCAACACTAGGTAGCTGCTCAAGACTTCTTGTCCTCCTTTCTAGGGTACTCATAGATCCACCCCTCATTGTGTCTTCACTTCCTTTCCTGTGTCTCTTCTTGGATCTGTTGCTTTCAAAAAAATTAGTCTTCAATTCTTGTCTTCCAAGTCCTAATGAACTTTGCTTAAAATTGTAGATAGCTCATAGCTCAAGCTATTTCTATCTTTGTAGATCTGATAGGATTTTCAATACGACTACATTTACTTCTTCTTACTTCTCTTAGGCCCTAGAAATATTTTCATTGTCAACCTTGTAGCTTATTAGCCTAACCCTTAGACTTTTGAGAGTATCCATCCAATCAGGGGAACCTCCCTCTCCTTGTTTCTCCACTGACTCCTCTTCATATCCATGTTGATATCTATCAATGCTATACTGCACCATTACGTTGCTCATCCTTTGTTTCTTGGTGTCTTCTTATGTGTTTTCATACACGTACAACTTTTATCCAATCAAATATAACTAATCATATTTACTATCACTTTGGTTCTATTGCAATAAGTTTTTTAGTCTATATCCATCTAAAACACCTCACCTTAAGTTAGGAATCCTATCAAAAAATAATGATTACATCAAGGTCAGTAATTTCATACGACATGAAATATATAGTCAAATTTTGCCCTAACATACAACAATCAATCAAATTGATTACCACACTCTATAACAGAACATCAATATTTTATCCCCAAAGGTTCTATGTTGTACCTTCAGCTTTGATACCACTCTATAACACCCCGTCCCACCCCTAGTTACTTCTAAGCTGAATGAGAGGTGTTACTTTATCCTAACCCAGCCTACATGGTCTCATTATGGAAACATAGTTATACATTTCCTACTTGTACATAGGTTGTGAAATTAACTTTGGAAGACACCACCATACTCATTCGATCAAGTGCTTTTTGAAATAACCTAATTAGTTGACCAAATTTGACCAGTCAACTTAACACAGCTAGTTTACTAATCATAAATAGTCAAGTTACTACAAAATTTCGATTTAGCATGACTAAATAATATTAGTCAAAATGATCCAACTAGTTGACTTACCATGACTAGACAGGATATGTCAGAATGACCCAACCAGTCAACTTAACATGACTAGATAGGATTAGTCAAAAATGACTCAACTAGTTGACTCACCACAACTAGCCAACCTAACATAACCATTCGACTTAGCATGACTTGTCGAGACCACAAGCTATGCCAGTGAAAATCCAATGTTGGCAGCTAGTTGAAACCTTTATGTAGGCTGACAATTAGTAATATTAACACATATAATTTAAAAAATCCCCCATAAATTCTTTCTGTGGAAACAATATGGATATGCTCCATTCTATTGAGGGATCACTGTCCTACACTAGTAGCTTCATACATGTAAGTAATGAACAAGCAACAACATCATCAATCGGTAACCTTGAATGAATTTGGTTCCCAAACAATTAGGTTCTACCCATAACGGGTCTCATGCTGGCCTTTGAGTGCTCATCATGGAAACTCAACATCTTTCTAACTATGGACAAGGCACAACCCGTCAACTCATCTTGATTCTTGATTGATTGTAAATTTGAGTGCCCTTTGGTTGACACAAAGTGAAGCTATGGTAGGTTTCTCCATCATTGACTTGTTTCTTATCCTTTTTCCACAAACACCTGGTAGTGTAACAACCAACCCTCTCGAATAAACATTAACCTAGATTTCTCATCAACGAGATCCCTATTGATGAGATCCAACTAATACACCACATAATGCATTGTTCCCATATAGTGCCCACGAAGATATTTTTTTTCAAAAATTACTTTGTAAAATATTGTAATTTCTTATTCAATATGACCCATACATATTTAGGTCGTAGATTTGATGGTAGAAATAAGTTATGTTTTTATTTTATTTTTTTCCTAGAAGGAAACCCCCTTTTATGAAGGAATTGTATTTCCACTATATTATTTTTGAGAAAGAATTATAATATCAAGTGAGGAGAATATGAGTGAAGAGGAGGTTGCATTAGATGTGTTGCAAGTTGTATCCCTTAATTTTGTAGGATGCAATAAAAGGAATGACTGATTGTTTTTTATGTTCATAACCCAAATTAGATGAAACGTGTATATTGGCATTTTTGTTGTATTGCTTGGTCTATATTTTATTTCTTTATTCACTTTTTATTTTATTGCTTTGTGATCATATCCTTAACACCATGGGATATATGGGATCTAATCTATTCTTGAGTACTTCTCCGCTTACCATTTGTGTTTGAAGTCCCAATAAATCTTGGAATATTGCTTGTTGAGCATTAGACTGACAAATAATTAACTATGAAAGAATCATAGGGAGGTTAATCATAAATAATTTAACCCAAGTATTATAAAATTTAATTTTTAAAGGTAGAAGTAGGTAAGGAATTACATGCTAAGATATTCACCCCTAATACATTAGATTTAGCCTAAATTTTAACAAATAAATGAAATAGAAACAATTCATATCTCACTTACATTTTTTGCTTTGTAATAACTCCATCAATAAAAACCTACATAACCAAATCGTTCTATAATTACGTTAGAATATTCACTTAAGAAAATAGAGAATATATGAAACCAATATTGAGAAAATGATCATAACTAGTTTCCCACCATGAGAAAATGAGGGAGAAACCCTTTTATATAAATGAGGCACTCCCTAAAGCCATACATGAGATACAATCGGATAGAAACAATACAAGGTGCTCATACCATGTGCTCATGTAAAGCATGATCTTACTACCATGTTCCCAAGTGAAACAATGGGAGAACATCATAAGTGGTTGCAAAAAGAGTCAATAGTAAAGGTGCTCTCCTCAACCAAGGGGTAAAAACCCATGTGTGAAGTGAAAACCATGATAGAAACCTTGAGCACCCTCCTCAGACCATGGAAAAAACCAAGAGCATTCTCACACTTGTGCAAAGAAAGGAAGATATGAGGTGTACCTTTGCAGAAGGCGCTAGAACCACCACACATATGTATAGACAATAAAAAATGAAATCACCCTTCTATAAGGCTTTTAAAAGTTCACACATGTGAGTTAGTTGAGATAAAGTGCACCTAGGAGAATTGTTCACACACATGTCAAGTAAGTACCCCATCCAAGTGATTAGAAATGAGTCGCGTGTGAGAGAAAAGGGTGAAAAAGTGGTGATCTCCACTTGTGTGTGAGGATATCATGTAGTAATCACCATAATAAGATCATGTATACTTCATATGTTTACCAACTTACAAGTGATTATGTGGATACCACTATTATGATGTTCGTGCACTAGAATGGATCCCTAAGTAGTGACACATATCCCAATGGAATTTCATGGATCCCAAAAAGTGTGGCACATATCTTGATGTTTACATATTCGTGTGCCTACGACTACATGGATCTTAGTGTGGGGGACCCACCTATAATAGTGAATCATGTCTCAACAAAATTCATTAGGAAATGCATAATAAGTAATCTCTTCTAAAAATATCATAGTATAAGTCAATTTTATAATTTGCAAATGATTACCATGGTGGTGCAACCTTACCCTTATTACATGTTACAATTCCTATGTCAAAAAGTATTGCCTAGGTCACCGTCTTAGCAATAGAGAAGATAATGGAATAGCTTACAAAAATGGAAAGGAATTTCATGTATTAACTTTCAAAATCATATATGATGATGTTAAAGGTATTCTAACTAGTTCAACTTGCTTTCTAGAGTTAGGAATCTTCATTCATCCATGCAAACCTTTTTTATAGGGAGGTCTAATTAGAGTTACTACATCAACAATTCATTTTGTTACCCTTTTTTCCATTTTCCCTTTATTTCTTATATATTTTCTTTAGGTATACATTTTTATTATAGGACTTATGGGTAAAGTAATTTCTAATAAGGTAGAATGGATTTAGCTTTACACCTTTTTTATTTTCTAACTTTTCATCTTCTTGAGTTCTAGCCTTTTGGATTCATTTGTCTTTGGCTTACACTGTTCCTCAAACTATTTGGCTAGACCTTGCTGGATGACGTATGACAAGTCAAATATGAGTGATATTAATAACTTTTATGAAATGATGTCGGAGTGAAAAGGGAAAAATGAAAAGTTTTAGGTATAGTTAGGATATGAAATATGTTAGCTCAACTATATTATTGGTAGTACTATTTTACCTAAGCCTTCACAAAAATTATACAATTATATCCCCCCGTAGTATAATGCTCGACAAAAAAATAAAAATTTTATAGTTAATATGTGTTATCACGTCATACTCAATGTTCATTACATTCACAACTAGGTATAGAACAATCACACCATGTCTAAGCAAGAAACCCATGGAAAAGAACATAACACAATGACTAAAAGAATGATCATGCATGAAGTATCATTTTTAAGTACACATAACATATGAGGTCTAACCCATAGGAGTTAATATAGCATGGTAGAGTCATTTGATAGAACTCATGAGCATGAGGTCAAACTATCATGTCTATGATGGAAGAACTAGAACAATACGTTTGGATAAGAAGATATAAGTAAAAGAGTTCATCCAAGAAATATACCACACACTTGAAAAGAGGGTTTGAAAGTAGTTTCCTTTTAGAGAGAAACAATAACCTCATTCAATGTTGTTGAATATATGCACATTTTTAGATAGTCCCATTTTTTTAGAGGTGTAATTGACCTTGATATTACACATGGACTTATAGTCTTTTAAATTTAGGCTTTCAATAATAATTTACTAACTTATATATACAACTCTTTATTCCCCGAAGATTAATCTATGTACTTCTTGATTTGATAAACATGCTCATTTCTAAAAATTCATAACAATTCCTCTCACAAAGTCTCTTAGTATATGTTTTTCCAAAAAAATTTAGAACTTTACAGAAATTTCCAAATCTACACTTTTTTCCACCTTCAAAACATAACATAAGCATAGAATCCTTAAATATCTTACACCACATTTTAAAAACAAAATTATAAGTTAATTTATTTTTTTGTTTGTAAATGATAAACAATTCGAATTAATAATAAACACAAATCATGAAGAACAATATCATATATTGCCTTCATATAATAATGCAATTTTGTTCTACTTAATTGATGAATATCATGTTCGTGTATAAAGTCTTTCAAAAGTTTTGATTCCTTTATCATGTCAATGCTGTCAGTGGGAATCAAATCATAGTAAGCCTGATTTGTTGAAGAAAAATGACATCAATCACTCTGTCATCAGCAACAATGACCATAACAGGCTGCAAATATTATTTAATATATTTTTATTCAAATAAAAAATAAGACAGGATCAATAATCCATTATTAATCCTTTGATTTCTTATAGATAGCACTCCAGAACAATCATTATTCAGCAGATAGTGTCCCAACACAATGAGTGGTTATGATCTAAAACCTTAAAGCATTATCAATAGCCAGAGCTAAAACCTTTCTGAGATCGTAGAGTCACCAGCCAAATACACTGAATTCGAATTTTATATAGCAGAATTGAACCTCACTTTATACCACAAATATCCTTTTCATAACATCTGATAATATTCTGCAAGGAATAGGACATTTCATATGACAAGTTTAAATGAAATATTGAAACAATTTTGAAAAACAAGTATATCATTAAATAAAGAGAACAAAAGCTCTTGGTTTAGGAATAGTTGGGAATTTTGCAAATAGATTCTAAACATCAAAATTCTAGAAACTAGAGTTAGCGATGGGACTTGTTTTCATATTATTTATATCTTTTTACGCTACAAGAATATAAAACAATATATAAAAAGATCAAGAAACTCAAAGAAAATATCCTATAGACCAAAGTAAAAGAAAATTGTACAATAACCAAAAAAAACAATAACATCATGGAGAGAAATATTCTATAGAGATGAAATCCAGACACTCAGTGGCAACACCACCAGATTTGAATTTGCCAGTCAATATGCCAAATAAATTAAAAATTAATATAGCATCCTAATTTTCTGCCTTAAAATTTGCTTTTCTAAATTATTGTTTCTGCAAAGTACTGTTCAGTCCACGTAAGCAAATATTTTTTTTACTGATGTAATGTCCGAACTGGAGTTCTAAAACAGTTTATTCACTGGTTTCCAGAGTATGCATATACAATGATAGTTACTGAAAAATGTGACATTTATAGTTTTGGAGTTGTTTTGTTCGAGTTAATTACGGGCAAAAAACCAATACAGCCACTTGAACAAGGAGGAGACCTTGTTACGTGGGTAAGGAACTCAATTCAGACAACACCACTTACCTCAGGAGTATTTGATGGTCGATTGGATCTGAGCCAAAGGAGGGTGGTGGATAGCATGGTCCTAGTATTAAAAATTGCTCTGTTTTGCACCAGTGTGACACCTTCTGACAGACCAACAATGAGGGAAGTGGTGTCAATGCTGATGGAGGCAAACGATGGAATCAATAACTAAGTCTTCATCACCACTGAATGAAGACAAGAAATAAATTGATTAAACTTTCCCTAGGTTTCAGTAGTCAACGTGAAAAAATGAGTGAATGCTTGTGGAGAAGTTGACTTAGTCAACTACATGTTGTTCCATTTCCAATTTCTGTTTACTGGGCTTTCATATTGTAATTGTTTGCTATGAGTTGATGGCTCAGGGACAATTGCATGCCATTTCTTTGTTTTTCTATACAATTAAAATTTTAAGGTACATTATGGTTGTTTAAAGCATATAATTGTATAAATTGATTTTTTTACTAAGGGTATATTGGTTTTTTTTATCAAGGATATTCTAGGTAGTAAGGAGACTATGAGATATAGTATTTTTAATAAGTTATAAATTAGTGCATTTAATTTAAGGGTTTTTAATTGTATATTTATTGGTATGAAACTAGCCAAATGCTTTGCAACATTAGTGACAAATACTTGAACTAACCCTTTTGATTATTCCATGTGATATATTCTCATTCCAATAATTATGTATGGTTTTTCTCAAACCTTATGATAGTAAGTTGATTATGCCTAATATGTACTTGCAACCTCTTAAGGTTATAATAGACCAAGAAAAGATGTTAAGTTTTAGTTTCTAGTGTGGTTGAAGAAGATACTATTTTGAGAAAAGGTTATCTAAGATGCTCGTAAATGTCATTACCAAATAGATAAACTGAATAAAATTACATGCATTAATAAGTGAAGAGTTGTTATGTGGAATATACTATTTCTATAATAACCAAAGTGTATTCACATCCTTTTCCATATAGGAAAAATGCCAGTGGCATCCCTTTACAATATCTATTCATTTCATAGCTAATTTTGTATAGGTTTGGTGGTCTCTCTAGAAGGGGAACATGGGGTTAACAAAACGGAACTTGTTCTTTTTCCATATTTGCACCACCTTTGCTTGAGAGGTCACCAATTTATTTACAAGGATATAATCCCACCTAATAGACCTAATAGTTTTTCTTTACAATGTACAATTTTTAGTCTTTATTACATTGTTTTAGATAGTATAAGTTTATTTTCATCATCACCTATATTTGATTTGAGTGTATAACACTCTAGTAATCAAATTGTAAATTAATAATTTGCTTGAGGAAAGCACTTAATGATCAATTATTTCTCATCAAAGCAAATTTTCATTAAGGCAAGCATTCAAAAATGTCACATTGTCTTTTTGTGCTCCATCTAATGGGATTTCGGCTTTGGGCCTAATGGGATTAGAAGGACATTTCCTTGTGGGGACCAAAGGAATTTACAAATTTATGGTTAAGACAAACCCATAAATTTCACCTCAAAACTTAAAATTTCCTCAAATCCATTTCATGCGAGCTTTCAATTATATATTTGAATTTGAAATATAGGTTATAACAACATATTTTTTACTTATGTCCAACAACAATACCTAAGGAATCTCAAGACAATAAGCATTGAAAAATTGTACTTGGAGATACAACTCAAAGAGCACAATACTCAATATATAATAAATTTGAAAATTAATTATGAACAACAAATTTATTACAATCACATATCCTCCTACTTAACTTTTGTTTACTTATAACTTGAAAAAATAGGTTTATTATTAGGTTAAATAAACATGCATAACAAACACTATAAATTACTCTATTATTATGATAATGTAAGCTGACAATTTAATTTGTAAGTACAAAAGTTTGGAAATTAAGGTACACACACACACTTGACACTCCAAATGATTTCAAACCTTAGGTAGGGAATCCACCATCAATAATGAGCCCTACCTAGTAAGCATGGTATGGAAAGGCATCACATTAAGCTATTCATAGACACTCTAAAGGCTTAAAAATAAGTTAGCATCAACACTAAAAGATTCATCAATGATCTCCAACTTTCATTACACAAGTCTTCTGAGAGAATCTCCATCTTTGCATCTCAAAATCTCTCCTAGAAAAGTACTCAAAGTCTCCTCTAGGGTTTCATTGCGATAAACCCTAGGTCCTTCTTGCACAAGAGCATAAGACCCTAAAGCAACATGTCTTATTAATTTCTTACCACTCAAAAACTTTAGCACTTTCCTTTGTTGCATCAACATGAGTATAACAACTCCAAGAAAAGTTCATCAATAACATAGAATTATCTATTGACTATATCGTAGTAATATCCTATGTCATCCCCTTCTATAGAATAAGCAAGGGAGTATAAAAATATAAAAGATAAGCTAATTCCTTGTAGAAACCTAATCTAATCCACAACATAAGATATCCAAGTAAAGTTCATCTCTCTCTTTAAGGTATGCACCTATGAAGAGATCAATCCTTAAGTAGTACACTCTCCAAGCATGGGCTTGTTGTATCTAGTGCTCCTTTTCATTGGGTGTCGCTAAATGAAATTAGGGGGTTGGAGCTCCATTCTAGTGGGTGTTGGATAATGAGAGAAGTTTGTAGGCTTCTATAGACGAGTTCCTATGTACTTGTATGAATTTGCGCCAGTACAATATTGTAAGGTGTTTTCCTTTATAATAAAAGATGAAGACAGAGATGACGACAATGATGGTTTTCTCCCACATTGGGTTTCCACCTAAATCCTCGTGCCCTCATGTGTTTCTATGTTGCTTATGTGTGATGCTTAATCTTCTTCTTATTGCTCATCATTACTATATAATTAAAGGCTAATGAAGTAATCATACATTGGTTAAAGTAGAATAGATGATGAAATATATGAAAAGTTGGTTAATTGGATATACGTGTTTTTCCTTCATCATAGTCATGTACATATGATTTTTTACTTAATGACAGTAGAATACATAAATTTGAACAAAAAATTGAAAGGTTTAAGTGAGTTTTAAAATACTGATTCAACAACCCCCCCCGCCCACCACCCCCCTCTTAGTATTTTTCCCAACAATTGGTATCAGATTGGGTCACTTCAGTTGAATCTTAACCACTTGGATTGGATCAAGGATGATGGGAAATAAGAAGATAGCTTAAGGAAGGAGTTTGAAAAGTATGGTAGTGAGAGTTATCCATCATATGCAATGACTATTACAAATGTAAGCAAATATTCGGTTTTGGGAGCACCCCACTTTCTATTGGTCAAGAATGAAGAAGACAATTATGATTATTTTGATATCTGTATGCATATATTCTTCAACAAAAGGTTACATACGTAGGAATGGTTCAGAATAGTAGAGTACACAAGTTAATGTATACTTTATCAAGGTTTGCAGTAACATCAGTTGGTTTCTGTGATGGGTAACAGTGTTTGGCTTGGTATATTGATAACTAATTGTGCATTGATATGATATATTCTAGTTTGTTTTGATTTGGTTACAATAGTTGATTAAGACTCAGTGATTGATTTGACTACTCAATTAGTTCAGTGATTGTGTGAGTTGATTCAGTGTTTGGTTTCAAAATTGTTAATTGATAGTGGTCTTAAATAATAGAAGTGGGAGCAGTCTGAAAATATGATGAAAAGTGGCCTACAAGTTTCATGTTTTGGGTCAGGTGGATCCAATATGAAACATTATGAAACATGGTCCATTGAGGTGCTGAGGGTTGGAGCCTTCAGTGAGGAAGTCGTAGCTTATTTCCAGGGGTAGTTGGTAAATCTGCTTACGGGGGTTGGAGCTCCCTTATGATGGGCTCTAATAAACAAGATCAAGGAGTTGGAGCTCCCTTCTAGTGGGTGTTGGAGAATGATAAAAGGCTGTATCCTTTTTCAGGTGGGTGCCTATATATTGGTATGAGTATGTGCCAATACAAGCTTGTAAAATGTTTTCTTTTATAATAAAAGATGAAGACAGAGACGACGAAAACAGTGGTTTTCTCCCACATTGAGTTTCTACCTAAATCGTGTTGTCCTCATGTGTTGTTGTGTTTCTTATGTGTAACGGTTTATTCTATTCTTACTGCTCATGGTTAATATTTAATTAAAGGCTAATGAAGTAATGATACACTGGTTAAAGTAGAACAGATGATGAAATATATTAAAATTTAGTTAACTAGATATACGTGGTTTTCCTTCATCATAGTCATGTACATACATTATTTTACTTAATTAAAGTAGCGTACATAAATATGAACTAGAAATTGAAAGGTTTAAGTGGGTTTTAAAATATTGATTCATCCCTCCTCTCAGTATTTTTCCCAACAATTGGTATCAGAGAAGGTCACTTCATTTGAAGCTTAACTGCTTGGAGTGGATCAAGGATGACGGTAAAGAAGAGGATAGCTCGAAGGAAGGACGTAGAAAAATGTGGTAGTGATAGTGATATATCAAATGCAGTGGAAGTTATAGATGTCAGTAAATATTCATTTTTCAGAGGACCCCACTTTCTATTGATCAAGAATGAAGAAGATGGTAACAAAGAATTATTAGGTATGGGTTTTTGTTCTAATTATGCATGTACATTTCCTTGTTTACACAATAATGATTATAGTGAAGATGACAATGAATCAACTAAACTTGCACTCATGGGTAAAAGTGAAAGTAAGCATTCTAAAGAGAAAACAGATCTAAAAATCATGGCCCTAGAAGCATAAGAACAAGGAATGTCACAAACAATGGACAATGAAGGTGTGTCTATGCTAAGCAATGACAATTATCAACAATGGAAAGAAAAGATGAAATCTACTCTAATGATCCTTGGATTTGATGTGTGGTTTTTAGTATGCAATGGCTTCACCAAAATTCCTCCATCAGTCGAAGAATTGCAAAAGAACAAAAAGGAATTAAGTGACATCACTAATAGCATACATGATTCAACATTAAATAGGGTTATGCATTATGCAACTGCAAAGGAAGTATGCGATAAACTACAGGAAATCCATGAAGAGAACCAAAGAAAGTTTGTTCATCAGGAGAACTATCAGGTAGTCATATTTCTAACAATGTGTCAAAAATTGAACATGATGATAAAAAATCTTTGTTATGTCAGATGGAGTTACTAATTCAAAAGAAGACAAGTTCGAACAAATGTTTAACCTTAGAAGAAAACTTCGTCTTTCTTTGAAAAATGTTATTAATCCTAAAGATAATTTGTAGGAATATGATAAAAAGGATCATATTAAATCATTAAATGTTGTAGTAGAATATAAACAATATTATGAAGGCCTTGAAGCAGAGTTTGTCTCTCTAAAAGCAGATCTTGAAAATTCAAACAACCGACATGAAGAACTACTTCAAGCATTTGAAGAACAAGAGAATGAGCCTAAGGAATAAATTATCAACTTAAAGGAGAAAATGGAAGAACGAAGAAAGGTTGAAGAAGGAATGAGAAATCAATATCTTGGAAGGGAAAATCAATACCAAAGAATGGAGGTTGAGGTAAACATTCTAAAAGGTAAATTACAAGAAAAGGATAAACACTTGAGATTTCAAGATAGTACTAAGATTTTGTAGAAAATTCCTAGTATTAAAAGGTCTCCTTCCATTAAATCTAGTCTTGGTTTTCATCAAACTGTTAAAGGAGAATCTAGTTCACAATCTAGTGCAAGGAATCTGAAGGGTAACAATGCAAAACCTGAAGCACTCAATAAAGAGATAAGAAGACAACCTCGTCAACAACTAAAGAAAGTCAATCTTAAAAGGAAGTAATCTTCTCCTAACTATAGAAGTGTTAATTGATTCTCTCCTTTGATCAATAATGTTGAATGATTTATATGTCATATTATGGACATGTTGCATCCAATTGTGGAAGCAGATTATTTCAAGCAAGGAGTCATCTCACAAGAAGTACATCAGCTCTGAAGTACTCAGGTTTCTTCAAGGGATACTATTTTATTGAAACATATTTGGTCACAAAGCTATTGATTTCAATAGAAGGAATATGAAATAGAAATATTATGACTCCTATGCTCCCTTTTCTGGTCATATAAGATGTTATGCATGTAACAAGTTTTGGCATGTAGAAAAAGAATGCACGAACAAATCAATGAATATCCATAGACAACATAGAAAGGAATCAAATAAGAATATTGATAGACCTAAAAATGATGGATCCTCCAACATTTCTCATAATAAGAAGAAAGAATAAGAAAAGATAAGGTGTGGTCTTGATCTCTGTTCGTTTTAAGATGAAGATGAATGGTACATAGACAATGGATTCTCTTATCACATGACTGGAGATGAGAGTAATATGGAGTCTCTCAGGAAAACCAAGATGGTAAGGTTATTCTTGGAAATAGTGCTCCAACAAAAGTTTTGGGAAAAGGTAGAGCCAAAATTAATAAAACATAGAAGAGTAGTTGATACTTTATTAGTTCAAGGGATAAAGCATAATATTCTAAGTGTAGGTCAAATGGAAGATAAAGGAAACATAATTGTGATTACATCAACAAAATGCAAGTTTATAGATGAAGAGATTGGAAAGCTCATAGCAAGAGGATATAGAAATCAAGACACATTATATATGTTTAAAGAAATGAATTCTTGGAGGAATGAGGAGGATAGTTCCTCTTCTTCCGATTCAGAGTAAAAGAAAATGGTTTATACTATAGTACATTGTTTTAAAGCTTACTTCTCATAGTGAATATAGAAGTTGTAGGTTTTAACCCCGTACAAAAATTATTTGCATACAAATTCTAAAACATAGAAAATAGACAATGAGAGAACATAACACATAAAACACATATACACAAAGATTTTCCCCTATATCCCAAAGCCGGGACTACCAACTTGATTTTTCATTATTTTCATTTAAATGTTACAACACATATTTATACATGCCAAAGCATCCAATATCATGGACCAAAAACCATCGCATCCAAAACCATGTGCAAAAAATCATGCACAAAACCATAGGTGGGTCCACCCAACCTAATATAGGGTCCAAAAACAAAATTTTTGGGGTTACTTGCACCCCTCAAACCCCCTATGACCACCTCCCTCGCTACGCAATTGGTCCAACGAACGGGGGGCTTCACCCCCCTTCTAACCCCCCGATTAACTACGTGGGATAGTCGTGGAAAGAATATAATGCAACGCAACATTCTCCCACTTGTTGTTTTCTTTCCACAAGGGGCCACAAGAGAGCTTAGTCATTTATCCAGCCCTGCAACACCCATTGTTTCTATACACCAAGAGAACTTCTCAGAGCTCACAAATTTTGTCAATGCATCTATAGTATTCTTCAAAGTCTCCACCTTTACCAGCAACACCTTTTTTTATTCTATCATATCCCTCACGAAGTGATACCGAACATCAATGTGCTTTGTCTTTGAATGCCATGCAGGGTTCTTTTCCATGAAAATTGCACTTTGGCTGTCACAGTCTATCCTTACAGCTCCCTATACTAACCCCATACTTGAACACAATCTCTGCAACCAAACTACTTCCTTGCTTGCATGAGTGGCTGCCATGTATTTTTCCTCTCTAGTTGATAGTGCCACTACAGATTGTTTCTTACTCATCCAACTGAGTGCACCTCCAAATAGGTTAAACACATAGCCACTTGTAGATCTTCTTTAATCCAGATCTCTAGCCCAGTCTACATCAACAAAGCCATGAATATCCAACACTCTATCTAATCCTGGTCTTCCTTGGTAGCACAAACCATAATCACTAGTGCCATGCAAATACCTGAAAACCTGCTTCACTGCTGTTTAGTGCTCCTTCCATGGTTTTGACATAAACCTGCTCAATACTCCCACTGCATGTGCAATGTCTGGTCTAGTAAAAACCATCGCATACATCAAGCTACCAATTGCACTTGCATATGGAACATGAGACATGTCCTCTTCCTTTTCTTGTGTCTTAGGACACTGTTCAACGGATAACTTTACAACTACAGGAATAGGAACCTTCACTGGTTTAATATCCTGCATATTAAACCTCTACAATATTGTGTCAACATACTTTCTCTGGTTTAACCAGAGCTTCCTCTTTGTCTAATCTCTTTTAATTTCCATGCCCAAAATATAGTTTGCAGCACCAAGATCTTTCATGTCGAATTTGAAGGAAAAATGGGTCTTCAAATCCTAGATAATTTCTTTGTAACCAGGAACATATCATCCACATACAAGACCAGATAAATAACACAGTCACCAACTATTTTAAAATAAGCACAGTGATCTACTTTGCTTCTGGTGAATCCAAGTCCTCGTATAAATGTATCAAATTTCTGATACCACATCCTTGGTGACTGTTTTAACCCATACAGAGACTTCTTTAACTTGCATACTAGTTATTTCTTACCCTTCACTGCAAAACCTTCAGGTTGCTTCATGTAGATATCCTCTTCTAGATCCTTGTGAAGAAATTCTCACTTCACATCTATCTGTTCTACCTAAAAATAAAAAGTTGCAGCAACACATAAAAGTAATCTAACAGAAGTTACCTTGACAACAGGAGAAAAAATATCACCAAAATCAATTCCCAACACCTGGGAATAACATTTTTCTACAAACCGAGCTTTGTATTTCTCCACCTTTCCTTCTGCATTTGTCTTCTTCTTGAACACCCATTTGTTGTCAATGGGTTTCCTTCTAGTCGGCAACTCCACCAGATTCCAAGCCTCAATTTTGTGCAAAGATGCCATTTCATCAACCATGGCCTCCTTCCAGGGTTTTCCATCCTCTAAATCTACTGCTTCCTTCATAGTTATGGGATCATCATCAGTAATAAATAAAGAAAAATTTGAACAGAAAGCAGATGGACTGTACCTTTCTGGTTTCCTTCTTTCTTGAACTGATCTTCTCACACCCAGAGTTTGTGGCTTTTCATCTTCTGATTCCTCCTCTGTTGTAGAGCTTGATTCTTCCTCCTTTAGCTCAAACTCTATCTTCTCAGATTCCTTTGGTTGGACTTCATGTTTAATAAAATCTTTCAACTCTATGAAAACCACATCTCGGTTGTCCACAACCTTTCTTGTTATTGGGTTCCAAAGCTTATAACACTTTAAACCATCCTTATACCCAATAAATATGCACTTTTCAGATTTACTATCCAACTTGGTTCTTTTCTCCTTTGGAACATTTACATATGCATCACATCCAAATACCATTAGATGTGAAAGAGAAGGTTTCTTACCAGTCCATACCTCTTGTGGAGTCTTATCTTCCAATGTTGATGAAGGTGATTTGTTGACCAGGTAACATGCAGTCTCCACTACCTCTACCCAGAATTCTTGTCCTAACTCGACACCATTGAGCATGCTTCTTTCCCTTTCCATCAATGTCTTGTTCATTCTTTCTACAACTCCATTTTGCTGAGGTGTATATGGAGTAGTCTTGTGTCATGCTATACCACACTTCATACATAATTCTTCAAATTCCTTACTGCAAAACTCTCCATCATTATCTGTCCTCAACACCTTTATCTTCTTCTCTGTCTGGTTTTCCACCAGAGCCTTAATTTCTTTAAACCTGTCAAAGACTTAAGATTTCTTCTTAAGGAAATATATCCATGTATTCCTTGAGAATTCATCTATAAATGATACATAGTACATAAACTTACCCAGTGATGGAACCTTCACAGATCCAAACACATCACTATGCACAAGCTCTAATATATGTTCCTCTCTCTTACCACTAGAGGGGAAACTCACCCAATTCTGCTTCCCATATACACAATTTTCATAGAAATAAAAATCCAGAGAGCTATTACTCATACCTTCTACCATACCTTTACCATGAAGTATTCGAAGGCCCTTCTTTCGAATATGTCCAAGCCTTTGATGCCACAACATGGTCTTCTCTCTAGAGACCACTATATTTTATACTCTACTTTCAGGAACCACAGAACCGTTGCAACCATCAATAACAGTGCTACCTTGGAGCTTGTACAGAGTTCCGATCCGAACTCCACACATCAATACCAGTGCTCCCCAAACCATTTTGCAGGTATCCTTCTCGAACACTATTTTTACACCTGCATCATCCAGCTTGCTTACGAAAATCAGATTTCTATCCAATGCAGGAATATGTAGAATACCCAGAAGTGTTCTAACCCTTCCACCTTGCATCTTCAACTTTACTTTTCCACAACCAACAATTCTAGCCTTCTTGTCATCCCCCAAGAAGACATCACCACCATCATATTTCTCATACGTGCAGAACAACTCTCTATGGGGAATGAAGTGAAAGGATGCACCTGAGTCAATCAACCATGCCTCATCATCTATAAGTGTACTTGAAGAGGCCAAGTACACATCCCCACCTTCATCTAAGGTGGTTTTCGCCTCTGTAGAAGGAGCATCATCAAATCCCTTTCCTTTATCGGGAGCTTTAGATTTACAGTCCCTTTTCTAGTGCCCTTCCTTTCCATATTTCTAGCACACCATCTTTATAGGTTTTCCTAGAGATTTAGATCTCCCAGTTGATGACTTTTTGTTTCTGTTATGGGACTGTCGCCATACAGATAAGGCATCACCATTCTGGATCTCCATATTTTTCCATCTCATCTCCTCCATCAGCAAGGATGAGACTATTTCATCAAATTGCAAGGCAATTGCATCACTACCTATTGCAATAACTAGACTATCCCACGAATCTGGTAGAGAACACAACAAACTGATGCACTTATCTTCCTCTGAAATTTTAATATCAACAGATAATAACTGACCTACCACAATATTAAATGCATTCATATGTTCTGTCACCGAGTCTCCTTCTTTCATCCTCAGGTTATATAACTTTTTCCATAGGAACAATTAATTCACCAGAGACTTAGATTGGTACAAAGTCCCTAACTTGTCCCACAAAAACTTTGTCATAGCTTCCCCTGATACATTCAACAATATTGAATCTGAGACACACAATAGTATTGTGCTCTTAGCCTTTTGATCTAAATTCTTCCATTCTTCATCGGAGACTCCCTTTGGTTTAGTACCTAGATCTACCACGATCCACTGATCTTTATCCACCAACATATCCTCCATATTGATTTTCGCAACTCAAAACTCTGACCATTAAATTTCTCGATCTCTATCTTTCCACTGCTTGCCATCTTCTTTCACCACTAGAATCAATATCGCAGATCTCCCACTGAACAGGGTCTACCACAAGCTCGAGCGAAACCCCTAAGCAACAAAGGCATCCGCTTGAAGCCAAAACAGCTCTGATACCAAATGTAGGTTTTAACCCTGTACAGAAATTACCTGCATACGAATTCTAAAACACAGAAAATAAACAATGCGAGAGCATAACACATAAAACACATATACACAAAGATTTTCCCCTGGATCCCAAAACTAGGACTACCAGCTTGATTTTTCTTTATTTTCCTTTCAATGTTACAATACATATTTATACATACCGAAGCATCTAATACCATGGATCGAAAACCATTGCATCCAAAACCATGTGCAAAAAATCATGCACAAAACCATAGGTAGGTCTATCCAACCTAATATCGGTCCAAAAACAAAATTTTCCGGGGGGCTACCCAGACGACATAGAGCAGGGTTACTTGCACTGCTCAAACCCCTGTGACCCCTTGTTCCCCCGCTACGCAGTCGACGCAACAAAGGGGGGGCGAAGCCCGCCTTCTAACCCCCCGGTTAACTACATGGGCTAGTCGTGGAAAGAATATAACACAACCCAACAGAAGTGATGTGAGGTACATAACCTCATGCAGAGGATGATATAATTATCATGTCCTCAGATCGGTGATGTATGATATTAGGGGGACTTATACATATGTATCTCTTGATGATGATTCCTATATTGTTTTGATATTCATATTGCTTATATTACTGACAATGCATCTGATGTAGTAACAATGAACATGAACATATAGTACAAGCTTAGGGGGAGTTGTATTTATAAAAATTCATGATTTTACTTTTTATACATAGACCTTATGAAGGAAAATCGTGTAGATACATGATTTTTGATCTAGACAGTCCTGTATGTTTATCTGAAATGAAGAAATTGTGGGACAAAAGTAGGGAGAAGATCTGATATGCTTCAATAAGTTATTATTTGGCTTTCTGGTTCTCACATTGGTTGGTTACAATCTGTTGATGCTCAAATACTACTTAGAAGTGTTATTGGCTTACTATGGTGTTTGGTCAATTCAATGTCCTGAATTGCTTTACATAAATTATCAATCCAGGTATCATAAACTGATGAAGTGTAGTGCACTGTTTGTGCTAGATGACCCTTCTTACTTCATTGTTTTTGTGTTTTATGTTGTTTTGGGGGTTTTTGGTCCTTTAATCCCTAATGATTTACAATGTAACTATCAAAATATTAAGTCTAACTTTCGTAAAAGACTGCTAAAAATCTAAAAATGAGAAAGAAAAGAGCTTAAGGAAGACTTGGAAGCAAAGTTTAAGCAAGAAATGAAAACAAAGTTTCTATTCCTATTTTACCATTATTTCCAAATCATGAACTAAAAACTGAAAGTGAAATTTGCAACTGATGTCTAATTAATTATAGAAACAAAACTAAATGAAATACTTAGTTACTCTACCTCTCAATTTTGGGAGAAAATCTCCTTGTGATGACATTTGAGGAATTATGTACTTCATTATTCTAAGAGAAAATAAATACAGGAATGCAGCAAAGACTCATTGCATGAATGAAATGTTCAACCACTTAGTTTAGGATGAATTATCAACTTGAAGGGTTCTTCAGAAACATTCATTAACACCATGAATCAATAAACTAGAAATAAAATGGCAAGAACAGTAAATGGCACTGATCAGTCTAATTGAGAATTTAAAGACTAGTAAAACAATGAATGAAGTAAACTAAATTACACTACTGAATTTCAACTTCTAACTACTGATAAAAACTAGAAAGAGATTAAGCAAAAAGAAGCTACTCTGCATTATGAATGCTATTAGTAAGAAAATGATGAAAATTTCATTATAAACATTGTTAGTACGAAAATGATTATGAACACTGTGAAAGGAAATGATGAATTTATAGTTTAACTAGAAAAGAAAAAAAAAACAAAATGAAATGAAACCTTCTTCAGTGCAGGGGCCCTCTGCAACTGATTAGGCTATGCTTGCTTAATCAACTCCAAGAAAAATCCTTCAGATTTCCATAAAACATGTGGTCTTCATATTAAAAACAGGGACACAAAATGCCCAAGAGTTACAGAGTTTAAAAACTTCAGCTTCACAATAAAACTATCACTATCACTACTAACTTATTCAGTCCTTTACACATGTATTTATAGGAAAAACCATACAACTATTTGTGGAGAAAAATATGCTACAGCAAAACATGTAGAAGGCAAATGTGCGGAATTTCTTCCTCGACTGTTGGAGACATAAATCCAAGACATGGTGGTTGTTGGATTTGGTTGTACAGGTGGCTATTGGAGTCCGTAGGTATAGGTAGTTGTTCCGAATAACGCTTCCCATCACTGTGAAATGTGTAATTAATCACAAAACAGAGTCATGTTACCTTCGGTCTTTGTGATTGACTTCTTCATTGACCATAGTCTTATTCCATCTTCTTTGTCAATCTGGGCTAGGTGAATAGGACAGGGTCCATGTCACGATGATTTCCAAGCTACCCATGTAGCTAGTTTCTTGTTAAGTTATGGTATGTTCTATGCTTATAACAGTTTACTTCTTTTTCTTATTATATTCCACCGATTAGCAATCACATGTACATAAAGTAAAGTGCAGATAGAACATTAAACGATCAACAGAAAACAAGCCAAGACAAGAGACACAAGATGTGGTGGCTAGCCAGGGACAAACCCCACAATGTGTGGGGAAACCCTTTGATCAAATCTTCTTTTATCTTCAATAATTCAGCAGAGATAAATAGTACAATAAATCTCATTCATATCAGCAATAGCAAACCCTAGATCAGTAGCATCAGCATTAGCGGCTTCATTATCAAACTAGGGCAGACCATATCTCACAAACCAACAGTCGGATTGACTTCATTCCACCACCAAAAGTTTCGGCTTCCAGGGGAGGTTCATATGAACCTACAGCATAGTTCAGATGAGGAGATCTTCTAGGCCACGCAAGTCAATCTTTACTTCTGCAGTTGCAGCTTCAGTTTCAGCAGTTTCCGGCTTCAAACTAGGGCAGTCGATATCTTGCAAATCGTTCGTCGGATTGACTTCATTCCACCACCAAAATTTGCGGCTTTCAAAGGAGGTTCAGATGAACCTACAGCGCAGTTCCAAAGAGGAGATCTTCTAGGCCACGCAAGTCAATCTTTACTTCTGCAGTTGCAGCTTCAGTTTCAGCAGTTTCCGACTTCAAACTAGGGCAGTCGATATCTTGCAAACCGTTCGTCGGATTGACTTCATTCCACCACCAAAAGTTGCGGCTTTCAAAGGAGGTTCAGATGAACCTACAATGCAGTTCCAAAGAGGAGATCTTCTAGGCCATGCAAGTCAATCTTTACTTCTGCATTTGTAGCTTCAAATTCAACAGCTTCCGGCTTCACATGTGTGAGAGAGAGAGACCCATTTCAGCACAGTAGAGAAGAGACTCATATCTGCGCAGTAGAGAGAGAGAGATGTGATGAGATGAGTGAGTCCAAATGAGGAAAAGTCCTCTTCTATTTATACACAATGTTGGTGGGTGAATAGATGCGAGTGTTGGGCTTCTGAGCCTACATGAGTTGTAGGTCGGCTTGATAATAATTCCATAATCAAAATAAATTCATATCTCCATGAATACTTATCAGAATCGGATGATATTTATATCAATCCTACACCTCTCGACGAGAGGAATCTAATAAAAATATTTTCAGTCATGAATAAGATGACCCACATGAAGTTTTTCCCTGTTTTCCAATTTTAACACTCCCTCTCAACCATGGAGAACTTCATCTGCAATCTGTCTATCGGTCATTACTATTCATCTATCAAATGCACTGCCTTGTACAGCTTGAACCTTGCCCTACTCTGCTCTATTTTGCCTGTTCTGCTTTGTCTTGTTCTGCCCTACACTGATGTGTACTGTTTTGTTCTGTTCTGCTCTGCTCTTGCATTGTTCTGTTCTACTCTGCTTTTGTCCGAATTATGAAGAAGAAGAAATGATCGAGGATGTATCATACTGACTCAAAGTTAGTCTCAGAGTATGTACCACTGGTCCCAGACCAGTCTCAACCAACCCAAAGTCAGCGTCATAGTGAGTACAACTCCAATGGTCCCAGACCAATATCATCCTCCACTGACTCAAAGTTAGTCTCAGAGTATGTACCACTGATCCCAGACCAGTCTCAACCGACCCGAAGTCAGCGTCATAGTATGGTGCAACTCCTACCACTGGTCCCAGACCAGTATCATTGATCCCAGATCAATGGAGGTCATCCTAGCGTAGGGAGTACGGTAGTTACAACGATGCGTCCATCGGTACTACTATGGTCCCTAACTTCATTTCCCTGCTCATTGATCAGATGAGAGGTACTTCCCATGAGTCCCAGACTGCATGGGTAGGATGCCTCGACAGGAGAACTAATCAATCCTGTCCTCACAGGAGAACACATCAATCCTACTACAATTTCCATGGAGAACACATCAATCCATGCCTCACAGGAGAACACATCAATCCTGCTACAATTGCCATGGAGAACACATCAATCCAGGCTGCCATGGAGAACACATCAATCCAGGCCTCACAGGAGAACACATCAATCCTGCTACAATCGCCATGGAGAACACATCAATCCAGGCCTCACAGGAGAACTAATCATCCTGCTACACAGGAGAGCGAATCATCCTGTTCCACAAGAGAGCGAATCATCTTGTCCCACAAGAGAGCGAATCATATTGTTCCAGTGTGCACCACTAGGGGAGGGTGGGTCACCCTGTGGTCGTATGTTGCTCCAGTAATAACCGCAAGCCCTCAGAGCTCCCAGAGCTCAATGTATGCAACATGCAGGACCCTTGTACAAGGGTTTCTTACCAACTCCAAGTCGTTTGGGAAAATCACAGATTAGATCTTTCCTCGGGGCTTTGACAAGGTGTATCAACCTGTACATCATCTTAATGCGATGGAGCCTCCTTGCTCATCAACTTACCATATCCAAGATGATGTCTATCTACTGGAGCAATCGACGAATATGGGATTCCTCAATAACCAAATCCCACCTCTGGTTGTTACAGAGAATCACAGTGGTATCCAATGTAAATCCAAACAGTTCACTGAAGAGCTTTCGCAACCAGACTACCTCACACGAGGTTATGCTAGCAACAATATGTCCTGCTTCGGCGGTGCTCAAAGCCACCGACTTCTGCTTCCTGCTCATCCAGGATATCGAAGCAGATCCCAAGGTGAAATAGCACCCGAAGGTGCTCTTACGGTCCACCAAACTGCCTGCCCAATCAACATCAGTATATCCAAGTAGTCTCACATCTCCGGCAGTGTATCTTAATCCATGAGAAATTGTGCCTTGAAGACATCTCAGAAGATTCCTGGCATCAATCCAGTGAGGCTCAACCAAATATGAGCTCACAATGCTAACTGCAAAAAAATATGTTCGGACGGAGGTTTACCAAGAACATCAATGCGAATGAGTTTATGAAACTCAGAGGCATTTCCCAAATCTGGTCCGACATCACTACCATATAACTTCTAAAAGTTAAGATCCTCGAGGTAGTCACAGGCTTGCAGTCCATCATACCAAATCTTTCCAATATCTTTACCACATATTTCCCTTGAGATAGGAAGATTTCCCTTGGCTTCTGCCATACTTCAAGTCCTAGGAAGTAGTGCATCAGTCCTAGGTCTTTCATTTCAAATTCAGAGGCCAGCTCCCTCTTACATTTGTGAATGAGAGGGTCTGCACCTGTTAGAAAGAGGTCATCCACATACAGTACCAGTATGAGAGGCTTGTCATCTTCAACCTTAAAGTAAAGGTTAGGATCGGCTTCACTCCTAGTGAATCCCAGCTTCATCAAGTAGCTATCAAATCCTCTCATACCATGCTCTGGGTGCTTGCTTCAGCCCATAGAGAGCTTTCTTCAACCTGCATACATGAGATTTTCGATCATAAATCTCAAATCCTTCAGGTTGCTCCACGTAGACCTCTTCTTTGATCGAGCCGTGCAAGAACGCAGTCTTGACATCCATCTGATGTAGGTTCCATCCTTGTGAAGTGGCAAGGGCTATGATCGAGTGGATGGTCGTATATCTGGTAATAGGTGCAAATATCTCATCATAGTCTATACCTTCCTTTTGGGAGAAACCTCGAGCAACAAAACGAGCCTTATACTTTTCCGTGCTTCCATCTGTTGCATGCTTTATCTTGTAAAGCCATTTTGAAGTAACAATTGTCTTGTCCAGGGTCTGGGAACTACTTCCCAGACATCATTCTCCATAATAGACTCATATTCTACAGTCATAGCATCCTTCCATACTTGATGCTTGACGACATCTGAGAATGACGAAGGCTCATTTTGTATGATCGTGCTCATGATGGTCAGGTATCCTTGATACCTATTAAGTTTCTTACTTTAACGGAAGGTTCCTCAGGGTGCAACATGTCCTTTAGCATCATCAAGTATCCCCCTAAGCCATGAAGGCCTCTTCCTAGAAGAGGAAGGCTCATGTGGATGAGAATCTATCAGATCCATGGGTTCTTCTACATCAGGCATTGATTCATCATCCTTTTTCTTTCGGTTCCCTGGTGTTGGCTTCTTGAGAGCTCCTCAAAGTTGAAAGATTGTTCACCTTGCGATGAACTTTTCTTTAGGAGTCTTGGAACCCAATGCTTGATGAAGGCATCAATTTTGTACATATACGACGGTGATTGTAGTTTCAACCCGTAGAAACATCAGAAGTCTTTGATCATGTAGCATGGCCCAGACAGCTTCCATCATCGTGCGGTTCTTCCTTCCCACCACACCATTCTGCTCAGGAGTATGTGGTGTAGTAGTCTCCCTTTTAATGCCAACCTCATGTATGCCTGAGTGAACCAATTGTAATATATCAGAGGTCTTGCTTTGGCTTGAGGGGAATGGTCCCCTTTTGAGCTTTCCTTCAGCACATCCTGGACATACACCTTCATTCTCTATTCAGAATTCGGGCATCCCTATCACCATTTGTCTTACACCAAGTATAGCTTTATAATGAAGGGGGAAAACTTATAATGCCAAAGTTCAAACTGAAGAGATGTGTCATAAGACATGACACCTAGCAGACTTCCATCGACCTGATATAATGAATCAAAACTAACCCAAGAGTAAAGGCATTTTTAACATTATTTTTCCATATACATACCTTGCCATCGCTGAAGGTTACCTTGTAGCCTTTGTCTTCCGTTCCCGAGATGGACACTAGGTTCTTTTTGAGGTCAGGTGCATTTAATACATCCTGGAATTTCTGGCCTTCTTGAATGCTTGTCCTCTTCCTTGATTCCTAGCTCTCCTCTTACCTTTGCTATTCAATTTTTCATCCCTTCAATTACCATGAGAGGGATTTTGATCATCGTCTCGCAGTGAGTCCTTTCTATCAGGGCACTCCCTTGCATAGTGACTTGCTTTATCGCAAATGTAACATTGTCATTTTCTTCTAGCCTTAGGTCCAGCCTTTCCTTTTGATTTAGTCCCGGAATTATTTCTTTTCTTTGAATGAAAAGAAAAGGTAGCAGGAGGACCTTTAGGCATGGGCATTTCTTACACTTCTTCCCTTGTTTCTTCTTGAATGCATCTAGCCATTAATTCCTCGAAACTAGGAATTACATTATATTTCAGAAGAGTAGTCCTGAACACATATCATTCAGATGGTAATCCTTCAAGAGTTGTGAGTGCCATTTCTTTGTCAGTAATAGTTTCCCCAATAGATAGGAGATCGTTCTTGATCTCGGTGATTCTTAAGAAGTATGCTTGCATACTTTCATCTTTACCCTTATTGATTTCCCTCAGCTTATTTCTAAGAAACAAAACTTGATTTGCATCATTAACTTTAAATAAACTCACCAGTCTGTCATAGATTTCCTTGGAGGTGTCTAGATCAGAGATGTAGGCCACCAAGCGCTTGCCGATAGAGTCCCGGATGATCTTCTTGTTTTGACTTCTCCATTTTTCCATTTGTTCCAGGCAGCAATAGATGCATTTGATGAAGGCTCAACAATATTGCCTCTTACATGGTCTAGCACTCCTTGATCTTCAAGGGTTAGAGTGATAGACATCTTTCATCCGTGATAGTCAGCTTTCTCATGGAGCTTGTCTTCGGCAGGAAAGAGTGTTGAGGACCACATAGTTCTTTTAGGATAGCCTTGCCAATCTTCTCTTCAATGATTGCTCTTTCTCTTGCTCGGGCTTTGTCTTCACCTCACCTCTGATACCATGTTAAGTTATGGTATGTTCTATGCTTATAGTAGTTTACTTCTTTTTCTTATTATATTCCACCGATTAGCAATCACATGTACATAAAGTAAAGTGCAGATAGAACATTAAACGATCGACAGAAAACAAGCCAAGACAAGAGACACAAGATGTGGCGGCTAGCCAGGGACAAACCCAACAATGTGTTGGGAAACCCTTTGATCAAATCTTCTTTTATCTTCAATAATTCAGCAGAGAGAAATAGTACAATAAATCTGATTCATATCAGAAGTAGCAAACCCTAGATCAGTAGCATCAGCATTAGCGGCTTCATTATCAAACTAGGGCAGACCATATCTCACAAACCGACAGTCGGATTGACTTCATTCCACCACCAAAAGTTTCGGCTTCCAGAGGAGGTTCAGATGAACCTACAACACAGTTCAGATGAGGAGATCTTCTAGGCCATGCAAGTCAATCTTTACTTCTGCAGTTGCAGCTTCAGTTTCAGCAGTTTCCGGCTTCAAACTAGGGCAGTCGATATCTTGCAAACGGATTGACTTCATTCCACCACCAAAAGTTACAGTTTTGAAAGGAGGTTCAGATGAACCTACAGAGCAGTTCCAAAGAGGAGATCTTCTAGGCCACGCAAGTCAATATTTACTTCTGTAGTTGCAGCTTCAGTTTCAACAGTTTCCGGCTTCAAACTAGGGCAGTCGATATCTTGCAAACCGTTCGTCGGATTGACTTCATTCCACCACCAAAAGTTGCAGCTTTCAAAGGAGGTTCAGATGAACCTACAGCACAGTTCCAAAGAGGAGATCTTCTAGGCCACGCAAGCCAATCTTTACTTCTGTAGTTGCAGCTTCAAATTCAACAGCTTCCAGCTTCACATGTGTGAAAGAGAGAGACCCATTTCAGCGCAGTAGAGAAGAGACTCATATCTGTGCAGTAGAGAGAGAGAGATGTGATGAGATGAGTGAGTCCAAATGAGGAAAAGTCCTCTTCTATTTATACACAACGTTGGTGGGTGAATAGATGCAAGTGTTGGGCTTCTAAGCCTACATGAGTTGTAGGTCGGCTTGATAATAATTCCATAATAAAAATAAATTCATATCTCCATGAATACTTATCGGAATCGGATGATCTTTATATCAATCCTACACCTCTCGACGAGAGGAATCTAATAAAAATATTTTCATTCATGATTAAGATGACCCACATGAAGTTTTTCCCTGGTTGCCAATTTTAACATTTCTCCTTCTGCCACCTGGAACCTGTTAAAGCATGAAGGTAGTTGCGAAACAACCGATTAGCTGCAAAATAGGCTGCTTTTCGTAGCTAATATACAAAAATTTATTCAAACAAAAAAACATAAAAGAATAACATGTAAATCACTAAATGTCCTCCTCAAGATAGTATATACTGGTCATTGATGATAAGAATGCATCTTCTTCATGGAAAAACAAAGAAAATAAATGAGAAGAGTTTCTAGGGAAAGAGTAATTTTGAGGCTCAATAGATGGTTTATGAGTTATTGCGATATGTCATTGTTTCTTTGGTTATTTTGATGGCTTTACTGATTGATGAAGATGGATATGATCAGACCTGATAGTGAATAGTTGACATAGGTTCAAGGGGAGCATTTGTTATGCTTCTAATAGTGCATTGTTGGAATTATAATTTCTTGAGCATTCCTTGTTGCATGATGATGTTCATGATAAGTATATATATCATTGATGATGTGTAGTTATTGTTGCCAAAGACATATACGCTGTCGTTATTCTATCACTAGTGATGACAAAGTCCTAGATAAAGTTGCACTTTGTGGAGTTAATTCTACATGAAGAGGATATGCATATTATGGTCCTTATTGACATTAGTTGAAGATGATGAGTTTTACTCGCTACTTATATGTTGTTTTCATTATGTCTTCAATGATGCATAGGTTGCATATGGTTCTTTTATGGATGATTACTATAGTGTTATTCTTGGTTCTCACATATGTTACATGGTGATGATACCTGTATTTGTTATGCTACATATGGTATGTTGCTTGAGGATTATGGCTCTTCATATGTAGAGCATGTTGATATTGATGATATGAGATTAAGGATATGGGTTATTAACAAACCTTGATTGCACAGTGTTGGGAACAGGTCCCTTAGAGTCAATTTTGGGATTAAAAGCCCAATATTTGGGGCAAAAAGCCCAAGTTTTTGTATAAAAAAGTGTAAAGTCTATGCATTTTGTGGTCGTGGAGTGCAAAGATGTAAAGTTTCATAAAGGGTTTCCGCCCTTCATTTATGTAAGTCATGTTGGCTTTAGTAGATCTACCCATGGTCCGCATACCATGGGATTGTATAAAAAGGGAAGTCTTAGAAGAGTCTGAGGCAGTTTTTGAAGTTGAACTTAGATTTTGGTAATGGGTCAGTAAGACCTAAGAGTGAAGATTCACAATGAAGATCTAGGGTCTGACGCTAATGTTTTTCCTAAATAGACATGGGAGAGAATTGGGAGACCTATGCTACAGTGGTCTCCTATTCATTTGAGGATGGTGAATTAGCAAAATATTACCCCCATGAGAATATTACAGGGAGTAACAGTGAATATCGAAGGCGTGAGCTTGTTGGCCAATTTTGAAGTGACAGAGATTGTGGATGACAACAATCCTTACCCTGTGCTCCTTGAGATCGACTAGGCTATTGACATGAATGGGGTGATTAATTTGAAGAAGAGGATGATGTCATTTGAAAGAAAATTTCTCTGTGTAGTAGTATTATTAGACCCTGCAAAAGGACTGCGCTACACTGAACCCGTCTACGATTACGAAAGTGATGATGATTTGGACCAGATTAAGATGACGGCGCGAGATCACAATTGGGTGAATCTAACAACTGATGGATGTCTTACATGGGACCAAGAAATCTCCTGCACATTAGACTCAGACAAGGAATTGGAACATTAGTAGAATAGATTGCGCAAAGTATCTATGCTACGATGTAACATGATGACCAAATTGTTGCACTGCGTCTCTTCGGAGGTAAGAAGTATTCCTTACTATGATGATTTAAGTGACATTGATAAATTTTTGTATGCATTTGAAAGGGAAGTGCCACAGAAGCATTGCTTCCAAGCCTTGGACTTAGCGTTGTGTGCTACGCCTACAAGATGGCGGGGTATGCATAAAGGCAACTTCAATGGATGGGGTGAATATAGAATAATTATGAAGGTGCAGTTTGGTCACCCAAAGGTACGATTGAAAGAGAAATATGATGGAAGGAGTGATCCACGTGATCACTTAGCCAAATGGACTGATGCTTATGGATTAGAATCGTAGCTAAAGTGGGTGCATCTGTTCTATCACACCTTGGATGTGATACCTATGAATTGGTACTTGGAGACAGAGCTTTGCCATGGCACGGATGAATGGGATATTTTGAGACAGGGTTTCTTGATGACATTTAGCTTTGAATATGGGTTTGAGTGCATTGATGATGTGTTGCAAGAGGTCAAAGTAGTGATCTTTAGAATACCCCAGGATCCCTTGGATTTGATTCAACTGGATTGGATCATCTAGCTATGCCATGTGCTGGAGTGGTACAATGTGACTACTGAAGAAGAAGATGAGGATCCGAGGAACATTAATATCCTAGAGACAGAAGATCACCGCGAAGTTGAAGGGCCATAGATAAACAACCCAGATATCACCCCGCCACTAAAAACAAGACAAGTGAACATTGGGACAGAGGTGGAGCCGAAATTTTCGAAGATTGGGGACTACTGGGATGATGCAATAGTAGATAACGTCAATGAATTTCTCCACGAATACCAGGACTTGTTCCCTATGAAGTTATGAGACCTAAAGGGGACAATAGGGGACCTAGGAGTTATGGAAATTACGTTGAAACCAGAAACAAAGTTGATCAAGCAAAGGCCTTACCGCCTCAATCCGAAGTATAAAGAAAGGGTCCACTTAGAGTTGGGTAAAATGCTTGCAGTAGGTATTATTGAACCAGTGGAAGACTCTGATTGGGTGAGCCCAATAGTAGTTCAGGAAAAGAAGTAGAAGAATGAAATAAGGATATGCGTAGATCTCAAGAAGCTGAATGATGCTTGCGTGCATGATCCTTTTCCGACTCCGTTCACCGATGAAGTGTTGGATAATGTTGTTGTGGGGAAAAATGCCTATGCAGGACGATCCTATCCTCCTAAAGCGTGATAGTGCCTTAGCAACAAACGAATGCAGCTACTTCAGTTTCTTTCCTTTACGAAAATGAAAGAGAGGAGATTGGTAGACTTACCGTTATCTTTCGGTTGTCCCTCGATCTAGATCCTCTCCGCTTTTGTGTGTCCACAGCTACTTGCCTCCTCGCTTTTGCACCCACAAGATCACAAGAAAATAGCTACCTGTGACAAGAGAGCAGCTACATGCAACAAGAGAAGGACACAATACAAAGGCAAATATACATATTCATAAATGATTCAGGATTAGAAGTAAATCAAATACACTAATGCAAATCATACAATAAACACCAGCATATAGGAAAGAACCAAGAAGCTTTATTGATTGATAAACAGGGTTCAGGAAGAGATACAACCCATAGGGTTCCAACCCAGCATCTCCTTCCCAGCAGCAAGGAATTCCTTCTTCAGCCCCTTTCAAAAGCATAAACACCCAATGATCCAACCACAATCCAACAGCAATTCTTTGCAATACAATCCAGCCTCCCTAGACCTCATGAGAGAGCTCTATATATAGGAGTTTTGGAGAAAGGATGAGTCAGCTTGAGGCTTGCATGAAGCTGACTAGTGTCCTCTCCCACTTCAGTTCTTGAGTACACTTGGAGATTCTTACTTCCACTTGGAGATTTGGAACCTCTTACTCATCACCAATCGAATTCCATGATCCAAGTGTCATTTTGGAAGCTTCCTGAGCATTGACACCTTGAGGAATGAGTCTGCCACTTGTCCAAGTACGCTCAGCACAGGTGGCCTTCTTTGCAGTTGACATTCAGCGCAGGTACAGAGTGGAGCACTTGACATTCAGCGCAGATGCTCAGTGGAGCAGTTGACATGATCCAGAAATTGCTTGTTTTTTAGTGTTTTCAGGTGGAGAACTTTTATAAACTTCTGTGGTTTGCTGGCCTTGTTCCTCTAGGGGTAGGAACAACATGTTTAGGGACTTTGGATCCCTTAATTATTGACATTTCATGCTCAGTGATGTAAGGCACAAAAATGTCTATAACAGTTGCCCCCTAAAGTATGAGGCCGTTTATCGGGTGAAATGCTTTATCTAGGGGAGTCCAAAGTTCATCCATTTGCTGGGAGGAGACCTGTAATAAGATACAATACAATACATTATGATTCATTCTGCTTTCATGATCTAGCTGAGGCGGGCATTCCCATGCTCAGCTTTATAAATACATTTTGGTACATAGAACAGATGATTGTCTGATGGTAGACTGATATTTCTGGCGAAACTATCATCCTTTGAGGAGGATAATCATCTGCTGCAATGATGTACATAACAAATGTCTTTATTTTCCTGAATATATTATCGCAGCCCGGATGGATGAAACTAGATCCGGGGTCTTCAAACTCGTTCGATCTTCACTCTAAGTACAAGTCGATCCATGTGAGAATTGCGCTGAAGTCGAACATGGAAAGACATCGCTTCATTACCGGTCAATGATGTAAACCGTTAACAAGCACGAGAGGAATCACCGATAATGATAATGACCCTCAAGGTACTGCAGTACAATTCACGTGGTGTGAATAAAGGACTTGGCATCGAACACCACGCAAAATCTTCTGGTCGAAGGTCATTGATGTATACCTGTCGCCGGAAGTGAGAAACTTGCCATTGAGGCATGCAAGCTTCAAAGTACTGAAGGGGTTGTTCCTAGATCAACTTCTTGGATAATGAGTTGATGTCGACAAGAAGCGATTCGTCAAAGGAGGGCCTTAATGAATCCCACATCAGTGACACGGAACGGAGCTAATGATTTTAGTGGAGGTGAAAACAATCTGTGACATATGATTCAGGGTGGCGGTCATGAAACGGATGAAGGATAATGTATGGCAGTGGATGGGACCTGGTTGACTCTTTCTGAACGACTTCTCTTGAACATATGGCGACACTGATGCGATGGATCGGTAGCATTACCCAAAATATGGATGGTGTGGCAAAGACCATGGTGATGTGACCGGTGAATGAAACAACCCAACCCGATGTGATACGGAGGAAAAGTGTCATGTTCAAGAGCGACCTGCTACCATCAAAGACTTCTCGATTTTTCCCAATTTTTCCCCAGTCATTTCTGACCAGTACCTCTTTATTTTTGTCAAGCTTGAGGAGGATAACATATGCTTGTTCTATAACCTGCCCTTCGGGCAAGCCCATCGCTATGTTTTAACGAGCCTAGCGATAGGGAAACTCGTTCTCGTCTAAAGACAAGTTTGTCGCTATTTAATAATTTTAACGAGTCTAACGACAAGGAAAACTCGACCCTTTTCATTTTTAGAGAGTCTGAAAAGGTACATAAAGTCAACTCCAAAATTCCTTTTTCGTCATCTAATCCCTTAAGTCCGAAAAAGTATAAAACAATACAGAAGGGATGAGTTTTCGGTACTTTTAACGAGCCGAACAAAACAAGCGCTCGATCTTTTTGTGTAATAATCCCTCAGGTCCAAAAAGATTAAAATCTAGAGGAGGGATAGCTCTTCCTGTCCTTTAACGAGCTGGAAGGCCAAAACTCGGCAATCTTTTCATATTTTACGAGTCAATTGAAAAGAGCTTAAAGAAGACTCGTCTTTTGAGGAACGAGTGATGAACAGGGATAGCAGCTGATTCCAGGTACAGGTTGGAATTTTCCAATCACGGTAGTGTCACAAGGATGTCTAGGTGAAATCACTCTTCGCAGCAGTTCCTCAAAATGGGTAAACAATCATATGGAGGTAAACGATCGGCCAAATGAACGGTGGAGGTGAAGGTGCACAAAACACGACCAAGGTCTTTTTATGGTTGATCAGGTTACATTCTTTAATGGTTATTTACCGGGAAGTTCATTTTTTAACGAGCTTAAACTTGCTCAAAGCTTATGTTTATTTTTTAACGAGCATGAACTATGCTACTAAAACTGCTCGAAAGCTTATGTTTATTTTTTAACGAGCATGAACTATGCTACTAAAACTGCTCGAAAGCTTATGTTTATTTTTTAACGAGCATGAACTATGCTACTAAAACTGCTCGAAATACCAGTCATATGATAAGATTGTCTCATTGTGAGATCTCTATTTTTTATGGAGCTTCATCTCACTACGCTTTGCTCCGCACCCTTCCTTTATGCAAGTTCGGAAACGGCTAACCCCAAAAAATAGATAAATAACCGGTTCCGACACAGCTAACCCAAAAAACAGGTAAATAGCCGCTCTTTTCTTGCACTCCAAAAGGGTTTGCATGCCCCCAGGTATAAAATATGATTTCAAGGTTGCCCCTCCTCCTTCTCACTTCCATTTTTCTTTGGGTGTTCACAGCTACTTGTCGTCTTGCTAGTTCAGTTTAACGATACTTGTCTTCTCGTTAATTTTAACGGGTCTATACGATACTTGTCTTCTCGTTAGCCCGACTTTTAATAGATTTTTCGCAAGATCGCAAGAGAAGAACACTACTCAAAGACAAAACATTGGTGTTATTGAGGGAGGCTTACCTCTTTCTGGTTACCCGAAGATTGTCTCGTTAGACAAAACACTTCCTTGGCCTACCTTTTTCAGGTTACCTAAAGATTGTCTCGTTAAACAAAACATTTCCTCGGCAATGTCTATCGAAATAGACAAAGGTGGGCGACGGATCTCGTCTTCCCAAGTACCTTGACAAAAAAATCCTATTCTAGAACAACCCTCTTTCCTTCATGGACGGGGTATGGACTAGTCATATTCTTTCGCGGAAATCCTACCTTATACCCAAAGTTCTCCGCCGAAGCAGACCAGGACGCATGCCCCCTGGGTTCCAGTCATGTCCTCCCGGATTACTCGCGCTCATCAGGAGGACAGACCGTGGGTTGAGACACTTCTTGCATGAATATACCATTTAGGGATGGTAAGCGACTATTTGCGATTTGTGATCCGGGAAACAAAAGCTGGTCCACGAGCTTGACCATTCTTCCTCTATGTGGAAAACACATTACTCTAAAGAGTGAGGAGACTACTGCTCCTATGCAATATATATAGTCTCGTCCAAGGAGTAGGTTATAATCCAAGGGTCCTTGAACGACCATCACGTTCATTTGAACGGTCTTCCCCTTCAGTGTTATTGGCACATTGGGGAGGATTCCTAAAGGGCGACTGGTTCCTTTATCAAAGCCTAATAGATTTCTCATCTCAGGCAAAAGCGCAGGCGAACCAAGCGCTTTCCAAGCAATAGAGGAAAGGATACTCACAGATGCCCCCTCATCAATGATAGTGCCAGCCATTACCATTCTGTATATTTGACAAATAATTCTGAATGGTACACTGGCTGGCAACTGGGGTCTGCCTAGTTGGTTCAAATCAAAGGACACAACCAGGTTGCTTGGTGGTGGGACCAAGTAAACGGCCGGATAGCGCTCTGATGAACTTCCTTCCTGCAATAAAGGAATGGCGGCATTGCCCCCTTGATCATCAGAGTCAGTGCTGATGAAGAAAATCTGGACGGTGTCGTCTTAATTCTCCTCTGTGATGGTGTCATTCGAAGATAGAGCCTCTGAAGGCAAAACCGGGTCAACTGCCGTATCAACCTTTTGACTTTCGTCAGGCATGGATCCAGACGGTTCATCTTCAATGACAGGTGCTTCGGCTAACCACCTGGGCAGGTCAACCAGATTCTCAACTAGCGAGGGACATGGCAAGAGTTTTTGATATCCAGGAGGAAGATTTGCTCGAAAAATTGGGCGATCTTCCAGAACTCATTTTGCCTCATCTAAGAAGGGACAACGGTGGATGGCTTGATCGCCTTCACACAGTCTGCAGGGAAATTTAGCTTTCCCGCTCTGTCCTGGAGCTTCACTCCCACTAGTTGACGGTGAACAATCGACATGGTTATCAGAGGTCGATGCTACCGAATTGTGCAGACGGGGGGACCAGTCTCTTAGTATCCGAGGGATACATGGACAATCTCTATGGAAGTGGTCTCCCCTGCATATGACGCATGGCGATTTAGGCCTTACGAGTGCGGTGTGTGGATTTTTGTTAGACGACGATTGTTTACCCCCAGTCGCCTTAGGCTCCTTCTGCTTCTTTTCTTTCTTCTTCTTCTCCTTTTTCTCCTTAGGAACTCGGTTCTTTGACCGACCAGTTCCATCAAGCGAAGAGGAAGGAGGAGAGGAAGATGAAGTAGAAGGCTGGGAGGCAACTCTTGTCTGATCTAACTGTTGACTCGACTGCTCAGGAATGGTGGCATTCTGAACGACATTGGTTGAAAGGAGCCAAATAGGTAGGCCAATTGTCAATCCTGGAAGCGACAATGTGGCCATGTGGGGCGCACCAACATCTCCCCAAGAGGAGAAGGGACTAGGATTCCCACCAAGGGGAACTCCTTGGTTGGTGTGCTCCATCTTTTCAACCTAAAGATCAATGCGGGAATAAGGGTGATTGTTCCGTTTAAAATAAATTCTTAACGACGCTTTTAGACACAAATTGCTTTTTTAGTTTTAAAGAGTCGAGAAAAAGCTAAAGATGACTCTAGTCTCCTTCGATATTTTAACGAGCCCGAAGTGACAAATGCTCGGTTGGACTTTTTCTGTTATAGAGTCTGAAAAAGGCCAAAAGAAACTGCTCTGGAGATCTAGGCAGAGGGTGTGCCAAACCTTTCGCAAAACCACAGAATACGTTTTATGGTACAGGTGGTCGATCTTCGTGAATGCTGTGTTCACTGCATTGCGATCAGTAGGGCGGCCGACACGGCTTCCTAAGGATAAAGGATATATGCCTATAGGGGTCTCCCAATATATACGCGACGGTACGTGGGAGCACAAGTCCGTATTAGTGCAATCGTCCCTCAGGAGGAATCACCCACCTTCTTAGAGATCGACAGTCACTACGTTTAACGACGCCGGAACACGTCTCTACCTAGACCTCTACTATGAGCGTTATGTTGCAAAGCGTTGTTAGGTTCATTCAATATATTTTAAGTTGATCTTTTTAAAGTTTGTCTTTCAGGATCACCACGAGATGTATTGGTACAAATTCCTAAATGCAGTCTAAGATGATAAGCAAGCTTTATAATCTTTCAACTTTGAAAATCCTAGCTACTAAGGGAAAAGAGAGCGACTATCTTTTCTCAAAGAACATTCAGCACACTCTAATGCACTCTTCCTAAATCCAACATGCAATCTTATAAAAAATGCAAAATGCACAATGCAGGTGTTTGTTTTCACTTTCTTAGTATAAATGCCTACAAAGAAAGCTTTTTGCACAACTTTGAATTTTCTTTTAAATGACTGAAAACAAACAAGTTTACTTTTTCCCAAATCAGCAAGGGTAGAAGAGATTACAATCACTTTGCGATTTTTCGAAAGAAATACTTGTTTCGACACTTAAAAATGACAAATTCAAACCAGTAAGCAAAAGCAAACGATAGATCAAACTACAAATAGCCAATGAACTCTCTTCTAAGATCACAATCAATCACTCAATCAGATCTGAATCAAGGCTACAGGATGACTATTTCGCTCATGCAAAGGAAAACTGTAAATGACGCCACAAACACATAAAAACACTTACAGTCTTTTTGTACAAAAATGAGGTTGAATACAAGCAAAGAAAAGGGATTACAGATGTGGTACCTATGCTGGTTAAAGGCAGCAAAAAACAGAGATCAAAACAGGCAAAAGATAGCAAGGAACCCCAGCTGCACAAGGCCACACTGGTTCAACGCAGGTAGAACACTGTCAGTTTGACATTCAACGCAGGTAGCCTTCACGGGACCTGCGTTGAAATGCAGACTGCCTTCACAGTGCCTGCGCTGAAAGGAGAAACTCTCGTTTCTCTTGGTTTCCGGGTCATAAAATGCTCAAAAATCAACTGTTTCAGGCCAAATCAGAAACACAAGCAAGGTATAAATAGAGGGATACTTTGAAAGGGTACTAAAGACTATCACAAAGGATCATCAAGTCATTTATGAGTCCATTGTTAAGATCATAGACAAAAACCCAGTAAAGGATCAAAGCAGCAACATTCTACTTTGCAAAGCAGTTCGATTGTTGCCGTTGAGTCTATGAAGTAAACAATGATGCAAGCTCAAACAAAATGACTAAAACAAAGTTCTTCCCCAGCGGAGTCGCCAATTTGTTGTGGGGAAAAATGCCTATGCAGGACGATCCTATCCTCCTAAGGCGTGATAGTGCCTTAGCAACAAACGAATGCAGCTACTTCGGTTTCTTTCCTTTATGAAAATGAAAGAGAGGAGATTGGTAGAATTACCGTTATCTTTCGGTTGTCCCTCGATCTAGATCCTCTCTGCTTTTGTGTGTCCACAGCTACTTGCCTCCTCGCTTTTGCACCCACAAGATCACAAGAGAACAACTACCTGTGACAAGAGAGCAGCTACATGCAACAAGAGAAGGACACAATACAAAGGCAAATATACATATTCATAAATGATTTAGGATTAGAAGTAAATCAAATACACTAATGCAAATCATACAATAAACACCAGCATATAGGAAAGAACTAAGAAGCTTTATTGATTGATAAACAGGGTTCAGGAAGAGATACAACCCATAGGGTTCCAACCCAGCATCTCCTTCCCAGCAGCAAGGAATTCCTTCTTCAACCCCTTTCAAAAGCATAAACACCCAATGATCCAACCACAATCCAACAGCAATTCTTTGCAATACAATCCAACCTCCCTAGACCTCATGAGAGAGCTCTATATATAGGAGTTTTGGAGAAAGGATGAGTCAGCTTGAGGCTTGCATGAAGCTGACTAGTGTCCTCTCCCACTTCAGTTCTTGAGTCCACTTGGAGATTCTTACTTCCACTTGGAGATTTGGAACCTCTTACTCATCACCAGTCGAATTCCCTGATCCAAGTGTCATTTTGGAAGCTTCCTGAGCATTGACACCTTGAGGAATGAGTCTGCCACTTGTCCAAGTACGCTCAGCGCAGGTGGCCTTCTTTGCAGTTGACATTCAGCGCAGGTACAGAGTGGAGCACTTGACATTCAGTGCAGATGCTCAGTGGAGTAGTTGACATGATCCAGAAATTGCTTGTTTTTGAGTGTTTTCAGGTGGAGAACTTTTATAAACTTCTGTGGTTTGCTGGCCTTGTTCCTCTAGGGGTAGGAACAACATGTTTAGGGACTTTGGATCCCTTAATTATTGACATTTCATGCTCAGTGATGTAAGGCACAAAAATGTCTATAACAAATGTAGGAGGACAAGAAGCATATTCGTTCACGAATGGGTTCTCGGGGTGCCATTATATCAAGATAACGCCAGAGGATAGAAGTAAGATGATCTTTGCCATTGAGTGGGGGTGATTTCAATATATTGTAATGCCTTTAGGAGTAAAGAACGCATCAACGATCTTTTCATGTGTAGTCATCATGACGTTTAAGGACTTCAATTACAAGTTTTTGGAGGTATAATTTGACGATTGGAAGGTGTTTGGGCTGGTGAAACTCCATGTAGCCAGCCTATGCTTGATGTTGGATACATGCTCGAGGTATTAGATAGCGTTCAATTTGAAGAAAAAAATTTTCTGTGTTCCTTTCAGAATCTTGTTGGGCTATGTGGTGTGTAGACAAGGATTAATGGTCGACCCAGCTAAGATAGTAGTTATAATTAATTTAGAGGCACCAAGAAGTGTGAAACAACTGCCTGCAACATTGGGACATACGGGATACTGTAGAAAGTTCATTAAAAGTTATGCCCGGATTACCGCGTTGATGGAGAAGCTGCTAAAGAAGGATGGTACATTTTATTGGAATGAAGAGTGTTAGCAAAGCTTAGATTTGTTAAAGGAAAAGATGGTCACTGCACCTCCCAGATTGGAAGAAGGAATTTCATGTGCATGTGGACGCGTCATGTATTGCACTCATGGTAGTACTAACACATGCTAGTGAGGGAGAGTTGGGTCACCCTATAATGTTTATGAGTTGGAAGTTGTCTAAAGCTGAGAAGAACTACTCAACGACAGAGCGCGAAGGTTTGGATATGGTGTACGCGCTCTAGAAATTCAAACACTACTTGTTAGGAAGACACTTTAAGATGTATACATACCATTTTGCATTGAAGTACTTGGTTAACAAGCCTATGTTGGGGGGAAGATATGCAGATGGCTGATGCTATTTTAGGAATATGATTTCGAAGTTATTTTGAAGCCATGACGATTGAATGTGGGACTGGATCATCTGTCGTGCATTGTAACAGGAGAGGAGCCTACTAATTTGGAGGAATGACTGCCTTACGCACAACTCTTTGTAGTGCATGTCATGGACAATAACTTTGTAGATATCATGCACTTCCTGACGAAGAGGATGGCTCCAAAAGGGTATACTAGTCAACAAAAGAAGGAGTTGGTGGTGCATATGACAAAATTTTCTGTTATTGCAGGGAATTTATATAAAATGGGCTTAGATGAAATTTTGTGATGTTATGTACCTAACTTTGAAGGAAACAACATCCTCGCTGAAGCTCATGGAGGTGCCGTCGGAGGACATTACGCAGGAAAAGAAACAACGCAGAAGATTTTAAGCGTTGGGTTGTGGTGGCCAACGCTACATAAGGATTCCAAGGCTTATTGTAAGGAATGTGATGCATGTCATAGGACAAGAAGGTCATTGAGGAGGGATGAGATGCCTTTGAATCTACAAGTTTATTTATAGCCATTCAAGAAGTGAGAGATTGATTTTGTAGGACCAATCTAGCTTCCAAAAAAGAAGACAGGTGCACAGTATATCATCGTCGCGATGGAGTATTTCACTAGATGGGCGGAGGCGTAGCCCATGAAGGACTGTACAAGGGAAACAATAGTTAAGTTCCTCTTTGAATATGTGCTGACTAGGCTTTGTTTCCTGAAGATTTTGATGAACAATCATGGTACGCTTTTCCTTAATGAAACGATCAGTGCACTGATGGAGGAATTTCAAGTTTATCATCAAAAGAGTACGCCATACCACCCACAAGCTAATGGAATGGTTGAAGCATTTAATAATATATTAGAGAACTCATTGACAAAGATTTGCAATGCACAAAGGAATGATTGGGATGTGTGCGTACCCATAGTTCTATGGGCTTATAGAACTACTTTCAAAAAGTTGACTAGATAAACACCTTTTTGGATGGATTATGGCATAGAGCTGTGATGCCAATGGATTACATTGTACCTAGTCTACGCATAGCAGTATTCATAGGAATGCTGGATCGCAGAGCATTGGAGGAGTGGCTCATGTAGCAAAGAAAACTTGAAGAAGACAGATTTTTGGCTGGATTCCATCAACAAGTTTCAAAGGAGCAAAAAAAGGCATGGCACGATCAACACATCAAACTGTGCATCTTCAAGGTAAATGATTTAGTTTTATTATATGACAGCAAGTTTGAAAAATTTACCAGAAAATTTTAGATGCATAGGCTAGGGCCCTTTGTCATCAAGGAGATTACCTATGGTGGAGTAGTTCAACTAGTGAAATTGAATGGAGATCCATTTCCCAGAAAGGTAAATGGCAGCTGATTGAAGCCATACATCATGGATCTGTCTAGATAACTATATGCTGGAGGCACATTCTTATCACTCTAGGCAGCTGAAAGCAGGCACGGGACTATAAACTACACTGCATGGGTTGTATGGCTATGCAACTGGGGGACTGTGCGGAATGGACGAATGTCACAACATCAACAGAAGAGCGAAGGGAGTTGCACTATAGGAGGAGAGACTGCACCAAGCAGCCAGAAAGTGATCGTTACAGTGACTATTCATGATTTCACAATGAGAAAACAACTAAGAGGAGTGGCAGGGCAACATTTTAGATGGAATTTAAATGAGATAAATTTGAAAATTTGCTTCCAATCTAGAATTTATGAATGGATTTTGGGGGAAACGGATGGATTTGAATTCAAATTTTCCTGTAAATTACAAATGGCTACCCAACAAAAAACAATTTGCACTTTGAGATTCGATGTGTCGAGCTATCAGTTGCGCATCAACCCTGAGAGTTTTGAGGCTCTGGTGGCCAGTTTGGTGTTTGACAAGTTGCCTAAGGAAACTAATGAGCCTCATAAATGGGTAATTATATGGGCTCATTTTACCTCCTAACCTAGTCAAATCAACCATTCTCTTAGCTTATTGTATGATTTTCTAATTATATTCATGCTTATAGAGTGAGTTGAGTTAGTTATGATGCCATGTGGTCCAATGTGTTTAATGCATACTATTGATGAATTTTGTGGTCAGAGTCAAGGATCCAGTGGACAAAGGAGAGGACTTATAGGAGGGATTCCATCTCATTTATTACTCCTCACTTTGAATTCCCCTTCATTAAACTCAGAGTACAAGAAGCCATGTCATGCATTAGCTGGCAGCCGAGCAAGTGGACGATGACTGATGACTATCTCAGGTTTTGGGAGCCAGGCCTCCCTGATTTTAAGGAAGCTATTGGTAGCTTCATTTGTATAAGTAGAGAGGCTTAGGGCCTCACTAGGGTCAAATTTTTGTTATATTTTTGTTGGATTTTTCTTGTAATTTTGCTCATGTAAACTCTTCTCAACTTCGAGCTTATTATTTTTGTGACAGTTTCATGTAATCTTGTTATTGTTTACAAATAAAGATGGAATGCTTTTTGAGTTAGGATTGAGTTACCTCAGAGGGCTGAGGCTCTTGGGTTATGGCCCAATATAAGAAGCCAAGCTCCTCTTTACTTGTATTTGTATGTTTTATTTCAATTCGTGGATTAGCTTGCTGTTAGATGAATTTATTTCATGGTCAAGAATAGGTTTCTTTTGATGATTCAATAGTTTTCTTCCATTTGTGCTTTCTATAGTAGGTTAAGGAGTGATAAATAAAAATCCCAAAAGGCTAGCAACAATTCCTTGGCCTTTTTTCCTCCCTCTGGGACCATGATTTGAGGCAAAGACCCTCTTGCTGCCCCGAAAACACATATTTTCCTCATTCATAGGATTTCTAGTGTTTACAAATTTTTAGTCGGTTAATAGTCTAGTTTGCTTTGCTTCAAAACTTCTTCATCATGCTCACTTCTTTATTTACCATAGTCTTCTTTCATGCTTTCCTTTCTTGCAGCAGTTATCAACATTTCCTTTCATAGATCGCAGTTTAGATTAGTTTGATACAAAACACTATTTTTCTAGATGCACTCATTTCATTGTTTCCTTAAGCTCATTGGTTTACTATCAGTTGTTTATGCAGTAGATATCTTCTAGCAGCAGGCCAGCCTATCAGCCATTCCATTCTCCATTTGATCCAGGCCCTACAGGTCACCCAAGTCTCCCCTCAATTTTGCCTTAGTTTCCTGCATTTTCCATAGAATTTCTCCCTCTCTCCTTGAGCAAATCTGATCATATTTCTCTCTCCTAATGATTCTTGGTAGACCCTAGGTGCCCTAACACTCCATTACAACCTTCATCCACCTTTTCCACCCACTCTCACACACTCAAAATAGCCAAAACTACTCTCATCCTCCTCTTGTAGGCCTCCTGTAGAACGTTGTTTTTCCTCTTGTAGATTTCTTGTGTCCTCCTGTAGATTTTCCTGTAGGCTTTCTTTCGAAGGCCAAGTGTGGTAAAAGCCTCTAGAATTCCACCTGAGACCTCCTAGGACCCAAACACACCATCCTACATTCTCTCAAGTCCCAAAACCACCTTTCAACACCACCTATTCGCTGCCACCTTCACAAACAATAAATCACATGCATGTCCAATTCACATAATAATACATAAAATTCCAAAAAGATGTCTTTTGCTCATTTACTTCCAGAAATAGCTTAGTTATATGTTGTTTACTTCCTTGAGTAGGTAATGGCATTCTTTTCATGGTTTTCATAATGCTTTCTGCAAAAGTAGGATTCATTGCTTAATTAGGATTTACTTGGTTTGCTTTGCATTTCAGTCTTTCTCCTCTCTGCAGTTAGAGTAGTATCTGTAGAATAGTCTTTCTCTCCTTTCATCACATATAGAGCTTCTTCTAGAATCCATAGAAGTTGGCTTGAGCTCCTAGTGATCTTGGACTGGCTGACCAAGTGACAACCTACAGTAAGAACTAGTACTTGTGCATACAACACCGTCGCTTCCAAGTTTGTTACGAACTACAGGGTTGATAAGAGCAAAGTAGGTAGCCCACAAGTTGCAGCATTATTGCTGCAATACTGGCGCTCACCATATTTTTTGGCATCATTTCTGGGGAAGCATCAAAGTATTCTATTATTACTACTTTCTTCTATTTTCTATTGCAACATTCTGCTAATAGTTTATTTCAGTAAAAGTAGACTAGTCCTTCCTTTTCCTTCAAGTTCTGCATTTCTTTGATTTCCTTTTCAATTCTACAAATTTGATTTTAGAAAGAGTAGACTAGTCATTATTTTCTTTCAAGTTCTACATTTCCTTGCTTTCCTCTTCAATTCTACAAATTTCCATTCAACAAGTTTATTTCAGCTAGTTGCAATTTGTTTGTTCAATCACTTTTAGTTTTGCAGGTACTATTAGTGTGGGGAAAAAGAAACAAAAACCAACCAAAAATATTTCCTTTCATGCCTCGTAGGAATAGAGATAACTCAGGAAAATTCTTTCCCAACACCCCCACTACTTCACACAACCAGCCTTCTCTCTTCTTTGGTGGCTGCGATCAAGAAGAACCCTTAGGTGAACAACCAGACATATTTGAAGAACCTATAGGGGAAGAAGAAGAAGAAAACATTCCTTTGGAGCCAATGGCTGAACACAGAAATTCTAGGGGGAATGGAGAGAGAATAGAGGGTACCTTTCCTATTTGAGAAACCAATGGGGACACAAAAATGAAGAATATAAGCCCTTTCACCCTACCTCATTTCCACATTCTGACTACAGAAGATCTTGACACCTTTTTGTTTGATTTTGTTGTTATCTTTCGAACCTATGACTATGCAAAAGATGAGAAAAAGTTGAAACTATTCCCTTCTACTCTCAAGGATGTAGCCTTGCGCTGGTTCATGGGATTACCTGGCAATAGCATCACAACTTGGGCATAGATGCAGCAAGCCTTTAACAACAAGTATCGAGACTATTTTAGGTCAAAATATACTAAAGAAGAATTTTTCTAAATGACTATAGGAAGTGATGAGTCCCTGGAAGACTATGAGGAGAGGTTCCAGCTCAGTTACAGAAGGGTCGGGTGTACACTTCACTCTGAGTCTCTGAAGCTGGTCCTTCTCAGGGGAATTCGGGAAGATCTTTTAGACACCCTCCATCTACTGGCCAGGGGAGACAACTACCAACTGTCCTATGAGGACATAAAGACTATTCTCATGAACCATTCTAGAGCAGCCATAAAGAAATGTAGGGGGAGTCAACCTATAGCCAATACCTCTTCCTCTAGCTCATCCATTAAAGGAGAAATTGGAAAAATGCTGGAAGACTTCAAGAGTAAGATGTTGTAGACTCTTGCCATGTAAATGGATACCTTGCATATCAAAAGGAAACAAGATTAAGAAGAGAGGGATTTGGTCATTTTTTGTCCTAGATGGACTAGGAGGCACCCTAGGAATGAATGCCCATTGAACGCCATAGAAGTTTGTTCAGTCTGTGAAGAAAATAATTCTACAAACAATTGTCGTTCCTTACCCAGACTTAAAGTTGTATATCAAGGGGCTGAGGGAGTCACTGAACAACTCTATTACATAAACCAAAGGAGGTGAGACCATAACAGCTTGGGATGCAAGGGAAATCTCAGGCATACTACAACCCCAACCAAGTCACTTCCATACATTCTTGGGGCCCCCTGCTCATCCTTCCTGGTCTACACCTCCTCCTTGGTCCTTCACATCTCCATATCATGCCCAAACAGACACCCATTCATTTCAATCCTATGCTCAGCTGTAGCCTCAGTGGAATGCATCTCATCAGGGGTGGAGGCAGAGGCCCCAATACAACTCTCCTCCTACTCTTTTGCCTCCACCACCTGCCCAACCACAACTGTTACCTCCTGCTCCACGAAAGAAACCTCAAATGCCTGCCCAGCCAAATCTGAACCCGAACAACAGACAGGCTCAACAAGTGTATAGTGGGGAACCATCATGCCCGACTTATGCCATGGAGATTCAAGAAATTAACTTGTGATCTAGGAAAGTTCTCCCAGATAGCTAGCCTCCACCCAGGGAGGTTGAGGAAGATAAAGAGGAAAGCAAACCTAAAGCAAATCCACCCTTTCCTAAGAGACTATCTGCAACAGCCCAGCCTACTTGAGAAGAAACCAAACTCCTAGGAGAATTGAAACATTTATGTGTGAAGATACCACTTCTCCAATCCATAAAAGATGTGCCTATCTATAATAGGTTGATCAAAGAGAAGTGCTTTAGGCATCCAGGAAGGGGGAAGAGAGATTCCCCAACCATCAATGTCATAGGGCAGCTGTCCGACCTGATGTTGGGGCAGGCCATCTATCCAAAATATCTGGACCTTAGAAGCCCAGTAGTTAATGTCCATATCAATGGCACCATGATCCCACACACCTTGATTGATCTAGGAGCTACCATTAATATGATGACAAAGGACACAATGCTCAAACTCAATCTCTAGGGCTCCTTGAGGAAGACCACGACCGTGCTACAACTTGCAGACTGCTCTACCGTGACCCTGATGGGATTGTGGATTATGTGATGGTCTCCATTAATTCTTGGGAGTACCCTGTTGATTTCTTAGTTCTCCATCCAAAGGCCAAGCTCACTAGGTATCCTCTCATTCTAGGAAGACCCTGGTTGGCTATTACCGATGCCTACATTAGATGTCAATCTAGGAACATGACCATAAAGAACGGGCATATGTCCAAGCAATTAATCCTATATCCTCCTGCCCAACCCTTGCTAGAACATGATCTGCCTCTCTGGTTGGAGGAGGAAAATGAGGGTGAAGTCTATTCTGCACCACTTTGTGCATTAGAAATCGCCATGGGGGGAAACCGCAAGATGAGGATGATATTATTGAAAATCTGATTCAGAATCCATCCCCTAGTGTATCACCATTAGAGGACATAGTAAGAGAAACCCAAAACAACCCCTCACCTAATCTCTGTGCAACCGACTCCACTCCTCTCCATGTTAACAATATAGAGTTTGGCCTAGGAAGAACCTTGAAAATAATTCCATCCCTATCCACTTCCCAGAAGAAGGAACTATGTAGCTTGCTGAGAAAACACCTCGATGCCTTCGCCTAGAGTTATAAGGAGATGAAGGGAGTGCACCCTTCAGCATGTACTCATCATATATACATCAAGGAGGAATGGAAGCTAGTCAGTTAGCCTCAAATGAGGATGAATCCAACACTTAAAGATATTGTTAAGGAAGAATTGAAGAAATTGCTTGATGCAAGATTCATCTATCCCATCTCTGGCAGTGAAAGGGTCTCTCCTTTGGTGCTAGTGCCAAATAAAAATGGTAAGTGGAGAATCTGTGTCGACTATTGGGAATTGAACAAAGACACTAAAAAGGACCATTTTCCTTTACCTTTCATAGATCAAGTGTTATACAGTCTGGCAGGGAAAAAGTTTTTCTCTTTCCTAGATCGGTTTAGTGGGTACAATCAGATTCAAATCAGCTTGGAAGACCAAGATAAGACCACTTTCACTTGTCCTTGGGGTACCTTTGCATATCGGGTCCTTCCTTTTGGTTTGTGTAATGCTCCCAACACTTTCCAAAGAGTGGTATTGAGTATATTCTCTAAATTAGTCCATGATGCAGTAGAGATATACATGGATGACTTTACTCCTTATGGCTCCGACTTTCAGGAAGCCTTATCTAATCTATGAAAAATTCTAGACAAGTGTATTAAGATGAACCTGTCCCTCAATTTGTAAAAGTGTAAATTTTTTATGACTGAAGGGACCGTGCTAGGTCATGCAATATCTCAACAAGGATTGCAGGTGGACCCCATCAAAATTGTCATCATCCAAAGGGTCCAACCTCCTTAAAAGGTGAGAGATGTCAGAAGTTTCCTAGGTTTAGCTGGGTATTACCATAGATTCATTAAAGATTTCAGCAAGCTAGCCTCTCCTTTGTTTGGCCTTTTAGGTAAAGATGTCGAGTTTATATGGTCAGAAAACTGTCAAGAAACCCTAGATACCTTGAAGAGCAAGCTCGTGACTGCCCCAATTTTGAAAGGCCCAAACTGGGCCCTACCATTCCACATTCACATAGATGCCTCAAACAAAGCAATAAGATCAGCCTTGGGGCAAGTTGATGAAAATTTACCTTATGCCATATACTTTATAAGCAAAATCTTGTCAAAGGTAGAGTTAAACTATATAGTGACTGAGAAGGAACTCCTAGCTGTCATGCATTCTTCAAACAAATTCAGACATTATATCACATGCTATCAAACTTTTGTGCACACTGATCATGTTGCAATTATATATTTAATGAACGAGCCAGATGTGAATGTTCACATTATTAGATGGTTGCTTTTACTGCAACAGTTTGATTTGACCATTATTGATAAGCCTGGTAAATAAAATGTTGTTGCTAACTTTTTGTCTAGAGTAAATTTGACTACAGGTGAAGAAGGAATGGTGGATGACCAAATGCCAGATGAACATCTGTTTGCTATCTCAATACTCTCTCCATCGTTTGCTGATATAGCAAACTACTTGGTTTTAGCATAGTTTCCACCTCACCTATCCTCAAAAGAGAAGAGCAAGATAGTAAGGAAAAGCACCCCTTTCACTTGGATTGGGGGCAATCTCTTCAAACTTGGCCCAGATCAGATCTTGAGAAGATGTGTCAGGGAGGAGGATGTCTTTAACATCTTCCTAACCTGTCATGATGGACCTTGTGGAGGTCATTTTGCAGCAAAAGGAACTGCCTTCAAGATACTACAAGTAGGCTACTACTGGCCCACTCTTCATCGGGATGTGAGGAGATATACTAGCCAGTGTGATCGGTACCAGAGGATGGGGAAACCTACTCCAAAGGATGAGATGCCCATGCAACCTTGAGTGACCTTTGAGCCAATTGAGAAGTGAGGAATGGACTTTTTGGGGCCTATCAACCCTCCTTCAAAACAAAAGAAATACATCATTGTGTGCATCGATTACCTGACAAAGTGGGTAGAGACAAAAGCAATCAAAGCAACAATAGAGGAAAAAGTAGCTGGATTTTTGAGAGAGAACACATTCTACAAGATCGGGTATCCAAGAGAATTGGTCACAAATGAAGGTAGTCAATTTACTTCCAATTTGATTGAGGACCTGCTCACACATCATAGAATCAAGCACATGACTTCGATGCCTTACCATCTGTTGGCTTATATGGACCTGACCCAGGTTCAGAAAAATTACTTAGCCAAACAAATCCTGCAGCTACCAGCCCATTTGGTAACAGCCTGCAGAGCGCGGACTGAGGTCTTACCTGAGGTAGCAGGGGAGGGTGCTGGAACCACATTTCTGCACCCTTGGGATGTCTAGATGTGGTCTAGAAGGTTCACGCACCATCCTGCAGCTTTGTTTCGTGTAGATCTGACTCAGAATAATCCTTATTACTTATTATTGCACTGTTTATGTATTCAATCTACTTATTGTGGTCTTTAAGCAAACTTTTATCATATTTAACCAGTTCGCGCACTTAGAATGGACTCAGATTCACATACATTCGTAACATAAGAATATGTGCATAGATGAAACAGTTATTTTAACATACCAAAAAGCTAGGTCCGCGATAATTCAGATTCAACACAAAATTATAGAAGCAAATTATCTTTATTTCCACTTTATCACCAATATATCTAGATTCATCCTACGCACTCAGATGTAGGGGCCCATGCACAGAGCTGTGGACTCTTCCAGTCCTCTACGCACATAGTTGCAGAGCCTCTATCCCTTCCCCGCTACTCTCGACTTGGACTTACAAACACTTTTAGACTTTTCTCCTCAAAAACCCATTACACCTCAGATCCAAGATTTCATACCAAAACTAAGCTACTACTACCCATAGAGCCATGCTTTATTTATACCTTCCCATGGACTACGATACCTGGGTAGTCTGACTCAGCTTATATATTTTTTCATTATTTTTGGGCAGACTACCCTTTGACTCTACTTATTATCTATCGCACTCCATGCATCCTGCGAAGTCTTTGCCCCATCCTTACCCAAAATTTCGGGCTTTGTGCCCGATGACCATTGCATAGGGCTTCTGCTACCCAACAGTCCCTGAACACAATCATCGTGACTCATCCCGAGTCACGCAACTAGTTTGGGAATCTTTTCGCGGAGGTCGGTCAGCAACTTCTGCATATCACTTGTCCCTGCAACAAATTCGACTGTGAGCCTCTATACCTTTTCCAAATGAGCCCTGATGCATCCCTTTCCCTTGTAGTTGCTTGCTCAGTTTCACACACTACCTGCATATGCACTACCTTGCCTTAAATAGTTGTATATACACTAAACGCTTCATCGAGCTAGGGCTGGATACATTCTTTGAGTACTGCTTCCTGTTGCCGCATCATGTCAACTTGAGTCTTGAGCACTTGTGCCTCCTTCATTTTGGCCAACCGCTATGTGATAGTGACCATCTGTGCAGCCCCACGAGCGATGTCATAGGCCTACTATAACTCGCGCGCCTCGGTTTCCACTTGCTGTATGGTTGGGTCCTCCTAGAGGGATGTGAGTATCTCAAGAGACTGATCTAGTAGGCCCGAGCATTTGTGAACAACACTCCTCATTGCTTCCAATTTGACTAGAATTTTGGTGCGGTGATGTTCCTGTTTGGCTGGGGGTGTGGGTGGCCGGACCTTGAGACAGAGCCCTACAACCTATAATGTTAGTTCCTCCTGGGCTCTTGGGGCCTCTACTTGTGTCATGCGAAAGCCGACTGCCATGTGTTGGATCTTGGTAGCTGGTGGGAGGTCCCTAGGGATGGCTAACTCTAGTACCATGCTACACACCTCCATCACCGCTTGTTCTACTTCTCGGTATTGTGCAACCAAGTCATCATACTGGAGAGTGACCTATTCTAACATTGCCTTCTACTCTGTCAAGATGTGGAAAGCGCGACCTTCCCTGGCTCGAAAGTCCTAAGTTACTCCCTCTTGCAGTAGGTATAGTACTTCTCTAGATAGGGTGGATAGATTTAATTCCCAACTACATTCGTTACCCACGGCTACGGCTAGGACAGCTCCTGCTGACAACAATAGGGTGTGTGGCATGTGCGTGTTGACCATCTGCTCAGTGGCGGCTGTATCTTCTGGTAGCTGTCGGGTGACCTAGCCCGGGGGTCACTCCTGTAATGCCTGCAACTACTCTCTGATCTCCCCCAACACAGTTGTCTGTTCGACGATTAGTTCGGGCAACGCTCTGGTGGGAACATTGCTTGCTGGCTAGCTACTGTCCATGAATTATTTTTCTAGAGCCATCGTTGTTTTGGACTTTTTTCGAGCAGCTGGTGATTCCTTGGCGCATGACTGCTTGAGGTGGTCCTGTGTCTCCTTTTCCTGTTGCGGGTCCTATTCCAAGTCTATTCCCTGATTTGCCTAGTTCCCTTCTGCTGTCGGGCTCGTGGTAGCCTCCTACTACAAAGCGGCTTGTTGTTCCTAACGTGTCTTTTCTGCTAGTTGTGCGAGTCGCTGCTGGCGTTCCTTCTTCTGTTGTTGTGCTACCAACTTGTCGAGAACAACCTTCTCTAGGGCACGCCATTCCAGAGGCCATGCTACTAATACCACATAAATGGCATCATCTGTTACGATGAATGGAAGTGTGACCCATGAGCACTCTGGATCCTCTCACGTGCAGATATACATGTGATGCATGTCTACTTTGAACTCGGTCATGCTTTGAAAATTATTGTAGATCATGGAGGACATGCACGGTCTTCGATTAATCCATGTCCATATCTTTCCTTCCATGGAGGTCCAAAATTCCCAGATTGCGGAAACCCTGGATGCGTCCTTTGTAGCCCAGAGCGAAATATACCGCACGTCTTTGGGTAGGCTTTCCTCAAGGCTGGGAAACTTGCTCTCCTATGGCAATTCACCTATAACCAGAAGGATTGATAAAAGCAACCATGTGTAATGAAGTGTCTTACCTTTGTCTTGTGCTTCTTGGCAATTGGTCAAAAATTCATTGCATAAAAATTGTGCCCAATTGAACTGAACCCCGTCAATGCACTACCCTGCCAATGCAATGACCGGGGCTAGCACCTCATCCGCGTGACATTTTCTCATGAGTTTACCAGCTAGTAGTTGAGTGGCAACTTGGACTGTGCGGTCACTGATGCTTGCTATGACATGCCTGCACTTTCCTTTATCTAGATGTTATTTCGCCTTCACTATTTCGGCAATGCCTCCCTCACTACTTGTTCCTGCTATATCTATGGGGTTATTCCCTTTAAGTGGTAGGTGCGTAATCTGGTGGATTAGGTTGGTTGTAATCAGTATCGGCTCTTCCAACCATGGATATCCATCATGTATGAGACATAACAACTGTCAGATCACAAATATGGTGATGGTCGTGTGGTGATAGTGAGGTATCCACCTGAGATTTAGTTGTCCTGCCCTATCCACACCTAGTAACCACTTCTATGGCAATAACTTGTCTTTTGCCAGTTCAGGGAACTTGTCTCTATCTGCAAGGTCCCAATCTTCGAATTTGATGCTTGGAACGCACCCCATTGGCAACCCTTTGAAAATTATGTCATCCATAAGAAGCGGGCTCTAGAGCATAGTCTTTGTAGCATCCACGTCATTCAGTATCTTGGTCATCCCGATCCACGGAGAAAGATACGAGGGTAATGACGAATGTTGGAACGTAGCTTCTTCTTCCTCCGCCTGTGCGTCAATCTAATCAATCAAGGCTTGCAGGTCATCATCCTCCTTAGTGGGTTTGGTGGTGACTGCTTTTCCTTTGTCAACTGCCAACTGTTTGTTGAATCTTGGTGAGGCCCAGACTATTTCTACCTTCTGCTTGTTCTTCCTAGGTCGTGGGGTACATGGAGAGTTAGGAACTTCGGGAACCTAAGTGACATCCTCAGCATCTTCCTGATTCACTTGCATTTCCTCTACAACCCGTGCTTAGGTTCTTGCCAAGGTACTCTTGGGGTGCCTAATAGCTGCATACTCGCTACTTTTTGCTGGTTCAAAGCGCCAAAAGTCTAGTGCTAGCCACAAACTATGAGATTTGAAAAAATCCCTTCCCTCCATTTTCAGTTTATTAGTGGCATTCATTCGGCGGATCTTTCCGTATCTCATCCGGAACTTTCATCTTAATGTCTTATCGCCCACTCGTCTCTGACATAAGATGACCTTCCTGTCAGGACCAATGTTGCTAATGGTCATATTTTGACTTTCCCCATGGTAGCACCATCCGTAGGGCATAGCTGTGATCTTGTGGACTACCTGAATTGGTAAAGAATCCATTTTTTGTGCCGACTTTCCACAGACTGGTTTATAGTCCCACACATTCTTTCAACTTCTCGAGGCACTGAGAATGTAGTTTCTACTGCTAGTCAGGTGCTTGCACCTCTAGTGTGAGTTCGGAGCTTCCCTGATAACTCAGGCTGTGAGCACCTCTTAAGCATCTGGGTAGCCAGTCGGGGGGTTATGTTCTTTCGTGAGTGTGGGCGCAGCCATTATAGTAGGGTCGCAGCTCATTCTTGGGCTACTATGCTGGATCTGTTCCTTCTTAGCGCACTTTGCTTCCTTGGCTGTAACAACAGTTTATGAGGCTGGTGGCTACTCTGTCTTTTCTGAGCTTCCTTCTATCATCTATTACAAGCCCAGTGAACCCATGGTATCTGCAACTTCTCTGATCCCCTGCTAACCTTGGTGCGGGCCGCTGGTGCACCGGTCTATTGGGGTGTCTTTGGGCTACTAATTCTAATTTGGTTGGATGCCCACACCTTATACGCCTGTAGCCTATGTTGGTGAGGAGTGCTTACTTTTTTCTCCTCTTCCGGTTGTGTGCATGCCTGCCTTCTACATCTGCACCATTTCCTTCGCATCTTCGGAGCCACACCCTTTTCTGAAGTAGAGGTTGCGCGGGATGCCTTCGCGGATACTTCCGGCTGTTCCTCTACCCCTATGTCACCATCGTATTACAATTGAGTGTGGTTACTTCATGTAGCCAATTCTGCCATCGTTTAATCTCTTCATATAAGTCCAACGTACAAGAGCTATCACGGTCCCATGAGAGTCTACTGTCTACTGTTGGATTTACCTGGTCTTGATCTTGCGTTGTAATCTGGTAGATACAGTCCAATTCACCATCATTGTCTTCATCACGCACGGGTTTGGTATATCGTGCCCCTTCTAATGGGACCACTACGCAGAGATATTGCTTTTCGAATATCATTTTTCATTTCTTGAGGTTGATGACTCCATTCATATTTGTTTCCCAGTCTATCCCTAATAGTGCAGGATATGGGTTACCATCATCCACAATTTCTATGACCTCAAAATCGGTTTGGGTGTTGGCACCATCAACTTCTATTGTAACCCTGTGCAGTCTTCCCATGGGCAGAATCTTTTGTTGGTTAGCCATTCATAATTGAATTGGTGACCATTGTAGTGGAGGCCTGCCCATGCGTTCCCAAGTCTACTTTGGTAGAACATTCACGTTGGACCCCAAATCTAAAATGACTTGGTCCATCTCATAGTCTCCAATCTAGACAGTTAATCATATTTCCCACCCAGTGCGCAAAGCATGTTTTCCTACTTTTCGTACCATTCATGGTTCGTCCTCTCCCACACATCGAGTTATCAATTCTTGTAGCCCCTTTACCACTTCAACATCCCTAAGTAATTTCATGTAAGTTTCCAAGAAGGTGGTTAGCTTAGAAGTATCCTTCTCTGATCCAAATTTATCCTTACTGTTTGATGTAGAAGCTTCCGCGAAGTTCTTCTTGGCTTCTATAAATGTTTCCTTCACATGCTCCAAGTCAAAGTTTGGTTGTTTCGGGGGGGGCCTTACGGACCCAGGAATTCGCCTCAGGCTGATTCACCTTATCTTCTCCAATGGTGGCGCCACTTCGGAGCATCATATTTACATTAGGATCCTCCGCGCAGGGTTTAACCTTCATCATTTGGATGTTCTGAGTGGGGTTAGCTAGAAGCACCCCCTTTTCTCGCATCTGAGCAATCAGTGTGGTGAAATTGACTACTTCGTGGTCAAATTGGTAACAGTAAGGAAAACAAGTTTTGGTTGGGTTCATGCAATCCTGTATGTAATGCCCCGACCCTCCACAATTATAGCAAATTAATTGTTGTCAACCCCATCCAGGCCCCATCCCCCCATAGCCTCGTTCGCATCCTTGGTATCCTCCCTGCACGAGCGGTGTGGTGGGATCCTATCCGTGTGCCTCCATGTGCATCCTATAATCAGGTGTTCGATCCATCAAAATTTCATAACTACGCCAATTTCTTTCATTGTTGCCCACCATTCTGCAGCAGTTACAAAATAATTGTTGAGGAAGGGGTTGTCTTAAGTTTGGCAGTAGGTGACAATTGTCCATGGCATGCTTTCCTCCCACCTGATAGATTTCACACCAAAGTATGGGTTCCATGCTTGGCCCAACTTGTACTTCTGGTCGCAATGCTGTTGGCCCCACTCCTGCCACATAGTTCATGAAGATCAGACAATGGTCCTTATCGTGGCCCTGTCCCTTACATTTGATACACCACACTTCTTCCTGTATCTCCATCCTAGGTGCCTGGCCTTGTTTCAAGCTTCGCATCTCTACACATAAGTTTTGTATTTGCACTTGGATTTGTTGTACTCCCAACCCTGGATCCTCTATTGGGGTTTTTGTGCAGCCGAATTGCTGCCTCAAGTGCTTTAGCTTGTGTTGAGATCTTTTGTTGCGACAGAGTTAATCTTAGATATGGTGTTAATGATGCAACAAACTAAGTGTGGTGCTATGCATCCTACAGTGTCATATTGGCCTCACGGATGGTGCTTTTCAACCTCTAATCCAAATCCCATGGGGTTTCACCAGGCAACATTACAATTTCCTTGAACCCAATAACTGACTGTGCTTCTGACTTTGGTTGCCCAAATTCCTTGTTTAGCACCTCCTGGATTGCTGCTATTCCTTCATTTGGATGATCACTTGAATATTTCATGTACCAGGTCAATGCGCAGTCCTGCAATGCGCTAACTAACATAGCCTTCTTGATGTTATCATCTATGATGCCCTGAGCATCCCATACAAAACTTATCACAAACCAGAACTGGCCTGGTTCCTCATTTCCTACACCCTTAAATGTTGGTAGCTGGACTATGCTTGCCATCCCGAATTTTGGTGGGGGTGGGGTTGGAGGTGGAGTCAGTGTTGGAGTGGACGGATTTGATATAGGTGAAGTGGGTGGTGGTTTGGAAGGAGGTTGTATTAGTGGGAAGCACTCCCTGATCAACCGGACTGCATTTCTTGTGAAAACCTCATGAGCTCCACCTCACTTTCCCATGAAATAGAAGCCAAAGGACTATTTTCTACCCCTCTCATTCCGCGGTAACCTCTTCCACTCCACATTACTCCAGACATCAATAAACCCACATAATATGTTTTTCACACAACAACATATTAATCCAAGTATTCAATGATTTGATGTACTTACGCCACAGTCCTTGAAGAAATTTCCTTTCTGCTTCACTATAGGTAATAGTTGTATTTATCATGAACTCAGTGATAAATCCTCCTATCACTCGATCCAGCCAATGATCTACGGCATGTGCGATTTTATCTTTGGTGGCTTCTAGCCTGTGGACCAATTCCAGAGTCCACATAATAGGTTGATCTAATCTGCACCTTCCCACACTGTTAGCTAACCTCGCAATCCACTTGTACAGTTCTACCATAAATGTTGCGAAGAAGACTTTGTGAATATCTGTGTATATATAGTAGTCCAACCAATATTCCTTTGATATCCATGGATTTTTGTTTTCCTGAACTGCGAACTCATGGAGTTTCAAATCCCACCACTCGTCAATCTCTTTCTTTGTAGGGTTCCAGTGTTCCAATATTAGACACCCCTTAGGCAGATCTCGATCCCAGCAATGGAATCTTTTGTTGGCTTCTATGGGCCTGACCCAGGTTCGGAAAAATTATTTAGCCAAACAAATCCCGCAGCTACCGGCCCTTTCAGCAATAGCCCACGAAGCGCGAACTGAGGTCTCGACCGAAGTAGCAGGGGAGGGTGCTGGAACCAGGTTTCCATACCCTTGGGATGTCTATATGTGGTCTGGAAGGTTCGCGCATCATCCTGTAGCTTTGCGTTGCTTTGTTTCACACAGATCTGACTCAGAATAATCCTTATTACTTATTATTGCATTGTTTATGTATTCAATCTACTTATTGTGGTCTTTAAGCAAAATTTTATCAGATTTAACCAATTCGCGCACTTAGAATGGACTCAGATTCACATACATTCATAACATAAGCATATGTGCATAGATTAAACAATTATTTTAACTGTTAGAACTCCAAGAAACTCTCCTAGGTTGTAGCTAAGAGATGCCTGGTAACATATAAATTCAACTTATTGTTGCAATGGATGAATGGAAGGAATGATGCTTGTTCAAGTCAGATAACCACTTCTACTTTGTTTCACTCAAGAGATGTGTGAACACCCCTAGACTATAAGGCTTTAGACCACCAGCTACTCACAATTCAGAGATAAGGTGAATATGGAGAATACTGACCACACCAGCAGATGCACAAGACCTTGTGATGGCCGTCTACAACTAGTAAGAAGCTTGTAAATATGTTCTACTAATGCATAGACACGATGACAACTCTCTACCACTAGATAGAAAGAAACCTGGGTAACTTATTCAATGATACATTCAACAATCTAACACATAGATAGGATGACAGATTTCTAGTGCTAAACCTTAAAGATCAAGAATACAGCATATCAGGCACAACTTAGAATAGAGAGGAAATGGAAAGTGAGAAGTTAACAGAAAAAGAAGCTTGTATTAGCTGAAAATGAAGACGAGACGCTGCAAGTGGCAAAATATCCACAATCTCCAGAAGTTGAACCTTACATCAAAACATCAACCATCAACCCTCATTACATTTTGTTTCTTGGTATTTATACATTTTACATTACAAGGCACTTTGGCCATTTAGGTATGGAGGGGTCATAATTGACCACCAACTGCATTTAATTGCCTGATGGAGTCCCTGACTGTGTTTGCTTGCTGTAGTGGGCAAATCAGATCTTCTCAGGTGCTGTGTTGTCCTCTTAGGCAGTTGGAGTGTTCGTATCAGCGAGTTTCCATAACTGATAAATGCTGCTACGGGGTCATGTGTGTCCTTTCTTTCCCTTAGCCATACTGCTAGTTAAACATGGTTGTTGAGATATGTTAGTGACTGGTAATGGCAAGCTAGTCACCTTCTTCCTTCGGACGAACAGAGTGGTCAAAGGACATGGGGTGCATGGGTGAATCGACGAGTTAGATGAGCGGAGATAATGGCCATCAGATCAAGGGAACGGATGGCAGAGATGGCTCTATGGGAGTTAGAGGACAAGGTGGGAGCAGATTGATTTTGGGCTGTTAGATCTGGGGCAGCTAGATCTAACAGTGATCGGGTGGTGAAGCTGCACGGTAGTTAAATGGGTGGGAGGACAGGTTAGGCGGTAAACGGTAATGATCGCACTGCTTTTGAGCGTAAAGTGGTAAATGGATAGGGGCGTGCGATCCCACTCAGAGGCCGACACGTAGCAACGGATGAGAGATAAGAACCGCTCTCATCGCGTGCTAACGTTCGGGTGAGTTGGGGGCGCAGGGAGAGTGAATGCCGTCAGATCTCAGCAGGGATGATCGGACAGTCAAGAAATGGTCATGTAGGTTGCTTTATCGGGCGCAATGGGAGCTGTTAGATTTAGCGGGAAAAATCAATGACGGGGATTAAAGGCGATGAGTTTATAAAGGTGCGAAGTCACATGGCTACGGTTTTATGGCTGGTCCAAGCCTTTGCGCTAAAGGCTTAAGGAAAAGGGGTTTTTTGGTTTTTAAAAGAAAAAACAGAGGAAGTGGAGATGAAGGGAGGATGAGAGGGGTAAAGGAAAGAGGTAAAAATGACCATTATGGGCCTCCTTTGAGCATAACCAACACAACCAAGCTTATCTCTATCCTTCAAAACTGTAGTTATAGGCAAAGCTAACACTGGCTCCTTTTGGGATGAAATCCTCCCTGTGAGGTCTCAAGAACTGTAGATCACTGCCATTCCCACAAAAACCAGATCAACAAAGTTTCCTAGTGTTCCATTGGGCATGGAGTCTAATTAGGCCAACACTAAAACTGATAAAACAACATATTTACAACATTAAGGCCAAAATACCTTAAATGACATAATCTTTCAGAAATTGCCCATTAACTGGGCCATCAAAAACTGTCTCTGCTTCCATGCTTTGCAACATGAAAGTATTGTTCCCCTAGATCTAAGAAATGATAAAAGGCCTAGTCCACAGAGCATCGAACTTCCCATGGTTGCCTTTCTTCTCCTTGAGTGCATCCCATTTAAGAACCAAGTCCCTAACTTGAAAAGTGTCTATCTTTGCCTTTCTGTCAAAGGCTTCCTTGATTCTCCTCTGATGTGCTGTGGACCTTTCAACCAGCTGTTCTCTGATTTGATGCACTTCTGCTAAGCCATTGATCCTCTTCGCCATATAATTTTCTTCATTTTGTTCTTCCTGCAAGAATTTTGCCATAGGGAGGGTTAACTAAATTGGGAATACAGCCTCAGTGCCATATACCAGCTTGAATGGAGAATTCCCTGTGGATCTCTTTGTAGTCACTCTATCAGCCCATGCATATTTCAGCGTGGAATCCCAGTTCTTTTTGTTGTCTTCCATGAGCTTTTTGATTATCCTTATCAGGCTCTTGTTAGAAGATTCTACTAGACCATTGCTTTGAGGGCAGCCAAACTTGGTGAAGATATTTTCTGTCAAGAATTTCATGACAACATGGTGATCAGCCTTCCTTATAAGTATTGCCTCAATCCATTTAGTGAAGTAATCAGTCGCTACTAAGATCCATCTGTGCTAGCCACTAGAATGTGGGTTAATTTCTCCTATGAAATCCAAACCCCATTGCTAGAAAGGGCCACTAGCACATACTGGCTTTAGGGGCAGGGACTTCAACTGTTGTTTCCTTCAAATGTTTGGCACCTGTCACAAGATTTAACAAATGAAAAGACATCAGAAAATAAGGTGGGCCAATAATACCCAGATCTGAGGATCTTGTGGGCTGTAGTTTTCCAATAGTGGTGTCCTCCACATATGTTGGAATGAAACTGATGCATGACCCCGAGTGATTGTTCTCTATCCAGACACATCAACAGAATTCTAGAGGGGTCTCTCCAGTAGAGCAGGTTTTCATGAATGCAATATTTGGCTGCCCTGAGCTTGATAGTTCAGGCTTGGCTTGAACTAAGGCTTGGAGGGACTTCTAGCTTCAGCAAGAATTGGGCTATTGTAGAGTACCATTCACAAGAAGCTATATTTTCTGCCAATTACCGGTTTTTCCCTGGTCCAACCATTTCTTCTATTTGTCCATCTTCTGAAATTATGCTTATCCAATTTATGTCCAACATCCTGCAATTTTATTCTGCCATTAGTCTGGTAAGGCCCTGAGCTCTGACAAGCTTGGTTGGCTTCAACTCTATGTTGAATTCAATACGCTTTGCAATCCATTTTTCCCTTCTTCCATCAACATATGGCTGAGTTAGGACATCTTTTACTGAAGCAGAGATCACATATGTAATTACCTTGGAATGTAGAATGTATATTCTGAAAGATTTCAAAGATTTGATAAGAGCATATGCCTGTTTTTCAATGACATCATACCTCAGCTCAGCATTCCTTAATGTTTTGCTGAAGAATGCCACTGGATGCTCTGAACCTTCATCAATTTCTTGCAATAAAGCTGTTGCAAGGGTGTCACCTGAAGCAAATGAAAAGATATGGAACTCCTTGCTGTAATCTGGGTTGATTAAAGTGGGAGCTTCTATAATAGCCCTTTTAATGGATTCAAAAGATGTTCTTACTGCGTTAGTCCATTTAATTTATGAACCCTTTTTCAACATGGAGGTGATGTGCTTTACTAATTTTGCGAAATTTGGATTAAACCTCCTTACAAAGTTTATTTTGCCCAGAAAGGATTGGATGTCCCTTTTGATCTTGGTACAGACAATGTCTGTATTTCTTTCACTCTCTCTGGGTCAATTTTGAAACCTGCAACAGAAGTAATGTGTCCAAGGAGTTTGCCCTCTTCCAAAGCAAACTGTGACTTTTTGGGATTGACTGAAATCCCAAATCTTCTACACTTTATAAACACTTTCTTCAAATGTTACAAATGATCTTGATGGCTGCTGTAGTATACTGTTATATCATCTAGGTAGATAAAGACAAACTTATCCTTCTCTCCTACAAATTCTATATCCATAGCTCTCTGAAAGGTGGCTCCAACATTCATCAACCCAAAAGGCATCTTGGAATACATAAAAGTGCCCCAAGGAGTGGTGAATGTAGTATTTTCTTGGTCATCTGGATGTACAACAACCTGGTTATACCCTGAAAATCCATCCAGGAAAGACATCACTTTGGCTCTTGAGACCTTCTGCAACAAATGCTCCATCTTAGGCAAAGGATAATTATCCTTTTTGGAACACTTGTTCAGGTTTCTGAAATCAACATAGAGCCTAATTTCTCCACTCTTCTTCCTCACTACAACCAAATTGGCTACCCACTTTGAATATCTCAGGGGGACTATGATTTTGGCAGCCAACAACTTCTTGATTTCTTTTTCAATCAGAGGGAGGAGCAAAGGATTTATGGGCCTTAGTTTCTACTTAAAAGGGATGGTGTCTTTCTCTAAGGGAATTTTATGCTGGATGATATTTTTGTCATAAGTTTTTAGGTCACTATATTCCGAGGAAAAAACATCAGCAAATTGCTTCATTAAATTGCAGTACTGTGAACTTTGGGCAGTAGATAGATGGGTGGACAAATTTAAATATCTTGGATTCTCTGGACTCCCTATATTATGCCTATGGAATGCAGATTGATCTTCCTTTTGGGCAGCTTTATAAGGCACATCATTTTGGTCAAACAACTTCTCTAGTGGCACTAGTCTTCTAGGTATATGATTGCTATGTAGTTTCACAATGCTGTCTTTGCCAATTTTCTTTCTAAGCTGGGGCTGGGGATTTTCCTCCAAGTTTTCGTTCTCTTGGTCAATGTGCATTTCAGAGAATTCATCAATGACTTGTAGAAACCTATTTACCTCATCATCATCCTCAAAGACTTTCCAATGCTAGACATTATTAGGCAAGGATGGTCTATATTTGATGTGGACTTCATAAACTAGTTTAGGGGGCATGGGAGGGATGAACATGCTAGCAGACACATCAAGGGAATCAACAAGCTGATTTTTTACTCTAGGGATATATGAGATACAAAAACTACCAAAAGAATCTTTGAGTCTCCATACCTCATCTCTGTATGCCTTCAGCCTTAGGTGCCTTGCTTGGAATGTTTTATTCACTTGCTGAATAATGAGATCAGCATCTCCAAACTTCTGATTCCTCTGTCTTTGGTAGCATTTAGTCCAATATCAAAGCCTCATACTCTACTATATTGTTGGTGACTTGGAAAGTCAGTTTGAAAGACAAATGTGTGCTTTGTTGTTTTGGGGATACCAACACCACTCCTGCTCTTGCAGTTTCCCTTGAGAAAGCTCCATCAAAGAACATATCCCAAGATTGTGTCCCTTCTTCTTCCATAGCCTGGCCCACTGGTTTCCTAATCTATGTTGAGGCCTTTTGAGATTCTTCCATTTGAAGAATGCATGCCCCAAAGTCAGTGTCCATCGGGTAAATAGGATGATTAGAGGGGTTCTTCTCATCATTGATGATATAGGTCAGTTGGGCTTCCCTGTACAATCTTCTGCTTTCTCCTCCAAAGACTGGGATAGTGGCATAAGATAAGTCATTTTGTAATGTCCCACCTAGTCTCTTAATCCACCCTCTGGACAGAAGCATGCCAAACTTAGGGGGAACATCCGCTACCACAATATCCATCATCATGCTCTTCATGGGCAGCAGAGTTAGGGTGATAGCTAAATATTTGACCAACCCCAAGCACTTCACCTTCCTTGAATCAAATGAGAATAAATCATGATATGGTCTGGTGATATCAAGACCTAACTCTTCCATGAAAGCTTTGGGCATCATATTATGGCTGGCCCTGTGTCCAACAGGCAGTTGTGGAGGGTTTTGTCATGAATGGTCAATGAGACATAAAATGATGGAGAAATTTCATCAGCAGGATCAATCATTGGGCTAAGCACAATTGCAGGTTTGTCATCTTGTAAATTTACATAGTCAGTGGAGGATTGTGCGGCTTTCATCTCAAGAGCATCAAGGATGGGATTTCTAAAGGCTTCACTCTTTACAAGTTCTATCAGAGGTATGGACATTTTTAACTTCTGGACTTCTGATTCAAAACTCAAAGGGGAAGGGGACTTGTTAGGACCTCTTACCTCTTGAGCTGGTGCCTTGAGGATAATTGGGTCAGTTGCTGGTCTTTTCTATTTGATGGTTTGATACTCTGTGGGGACAACAGTTCTTTGGGCAGGATTCTCTTTGACATTACTTGTTCTTCACCTCAGGTTGTATCTTTGATGTTCATTAGTCTATAGAACAACTTCTTTGTCCCACTCTTGACTGGTTTGGTCCTAGAGTAATGATTCTTCATAGGCAGCCAATGTTAAAAAGGCAGTACTTCCCTTATCTTCAATGTAATGAATTTCATCTTCTTCTTCAAACTGCTCCTCCTCCATGACTACGTTTTGGAAAGGAACCTTAAACCTTTGTTCTTCACCAGCTTCTTTAGCCCTTTGAATGATCTGCAATTGTTCATTTTCTCTTCTGAATGAATTTGGATTCCTTGGAGCAAATGTGTTTGGAAGCCTCGCTTTTCTAAAGCTCTGCTCAACCTTTAGCTTAGATATTTCAACAGCCAGTGACTCTATAATTTTAGTCATTTTGTCTAATTTAGGTTCTGAAGATGAAGCAGAGGAAGAAGAAGCCTCACCTCTCTACCTCCCTCTATCAGCATGGCCTTTGAGTTTCTCTGTAGCCATGATATTAGATTCTACCTCTAAAGCTGCATCTTTCATTTTGGCTAGAGTGGCACATCTTCTTTCTCTCAATAGCAGGCAGAAATCTGAGTCAAAAGCATTGGCATAGGTGAGTTTGGCAGAGGTGGGGGTAGGCTTTACTTCAACTAGTATCTTACTATACATACGATTGAATCTTTTACTAAAATCAGACAATGATTCCCCATTTTCCCTCTTGAGATTTCCAAACTCAGTATGGTAATATAGCAAGTATTTTTTATCTCCCTAATGCTTCAAAAATACATAATTGAATGCTTCGATGTCTGCTATAGATCTAGGGGCCAGTTGTCTGAACCACTTTCTAGCCTCTCCATCAAGGCTTTGGACAAATATTCTCATCTGTACATCATCCTCACTGATATCTAGGTTATCAACATAACTATAAAAAGATTCAAGGTGTTCTTCAGTTGTTACTCCCTCTATACCAGTGAACTTAGGCATGTATTTTTTATATTCTCTTGCAGGCATGGCATTCAAAGGAATAGGAAAGACTAGGGGTCCATACCTAGCAGCTATGATTCTTTCCATCTTTGTGGGTGCTTGTTGGCCTACCATGACTGGGGTAGATGGAAGAGTACTGGTCGTTTGGATGACAGGAGACTGAGGAATGAATGATAGAGATAAAGGAAAATGATGGACTGTATGGGAGGCTTTCTTTGGACTAAGATCCAAAGGGGAACTTATTGAACAAGGAGCTTTATGAATCTCTAGGAAATTCTCTTCACTGATAGTCCTAGGTTTTATATTTTCAACATGAACATGCTCCACTACAAGCCTCTCCGGTGGAGATACATAAGATTGTTTAGGCTTACCTGATCTTGATAATCCTTTCTGTGATGTTTTTCTTTGCTTGACAATCTTCTCAGGGTCAGGCACTAGGTCAGCTGGTGATTTCTAAGGATTTCTCCGAGTATGCCTCACAAACTGAGCCAGAACTGTGATGTGGAGTTGCCAGAGGTTGGTCCTCCACTAGAGTTTCTAGATAGATGATTACAACTAGAAATGTATCCAAACTTTGTCTATCATCAAAGATGGATCTATGTTGTTCTCCTAGGGAAGCTGAGCTTCAAACGCCTCTCACCAGCAACGACGCCAATTATGTTATAACTCCAAGAAACTCTCCTAGGTTGTAGCTCGGAGATGCCTGGTAACATATAAATTAAACTTATTGTTGCAATGGATGAATGGAAGGAATGATGCTTGTTCAAGCCAGATAACCACTTCTACTTTGTTTCACTCCAGACATGTGTGAACACCCGCAATATACAAGGCTTTAGACCACCAGTTACTCACAGTTGGAAAAATATCCATAGTCTCCAGAAGTTGAACCTTACATCAAAACATCAACCATCAACCCTGATTACATTTTGTTTCTTGGTATTTATAGATTTTACATTACAGGGCACTTGGGCCATTTAGGTATGGAGGGGTCATAATTGACCACCAACTACATTTAACTGCCTGATGGAGTCCCTGACTATGTTTGCTTGCTGTAGTGGGCAAATTAGATCTTCTCAGGTGTTGTGTTGTCCTCTTAGGCAGTTGGAGTGTTCATATCAACGAGTTTCCATAACTGATAAATGCTACTACGAGGTCGTGTGTGTCTTTTTTTCTCCCTTAGCCATACTGTCAGTTAAACATGGTTATTGAGATCTGTCAGTGATTGGTAATGGCAAGCTGATCACCTTTTTCCTTTGGACTAACAGAGTGGTCAAAGTACGTGGGGTGCATGGGTGAATCGATGAGTTAGATGAGCGGAGATAATGGCCGTCAGATCAAGGGAACAGATGGTGGAGATGGATCTATGGGATTTAGAGGACAAGGTGGGAGCAGATTGATTTTCGGCCATTAGATTTGGGGCAGCTAGTTCAAACGGTGATCAAGCGGTGAAGTTGCATGGTAGTTAAATAGGTGGGCAGACAGGTTAGGCGGAAAACAGTAATGATCACTTTTGAGCGTAAAATAGTAAAAGGATAGGGGCATGCGATCCCACTCAAAGGTCAACACGTAGTGGCAAATGAGAGAGAAAAACTGCTCTCATCATGCGCTAACATTCGGTTGAGTTACAGGCGCGGGGAGAGCGAATGCCGTCAGATCTCAACAGGGATGATTAGATGTTCAAGAAATGGTCGTGCAGGTCACTTTATCAGGCGTGATGGGAGCTGTTATATTTGGCAGGGAAAATCAGCGATGGGGATTAAAGGTGATGAGTTTATAAAGGTGCGAAGTCACATGGCTACGGTTTTATGGCCGATTCAAGCCTTTGTGCTTGGGGCTTAAGGAAAAATGGTTTTGTGGTTTTTAAAAGAAAAAATAGAGGAAGCGGAGATGAAGGGAGGATGAGCGGGGTAAAGGAAAGAGGTGAAAATGACCATTATGGACCTCCTTTGAGCATAACCAACAAAACCAAGCTTATCTCTGTCCTTCAAAACTGTAGTTATATAGGCAAAGCTAATATTAACCATACCAAAAAGCTAGATCTGCAATAATTCAGATTCAACACAAAATTACAGAAGCAACTTATCTTTATTTCCACTTTATCACCAATACATCCAGATCTTTTCTGCGCACTCAACCGTAGGGGTCCACGCACATAGTTGTAGAATCTTCTAGTCCTCTACGCACACAGTTGCAAAGCCTCTATCCCTTCCCCGCTACTCTCGACTCAGACTTACAGACACTTTCAGACTTTTCTCCTCAAAAACCCATTACACCTCAGATCTAAGATTGCATACCAAAACTAAGCTAGTACTACCCATAGAACCCTGCTCTATTTATACCTTTCCATGGACTGCGATCCCTAGGTAGGCTGACTAAACTTATTTATTTTTTCATTATTTTTGGGCTGACTACCCTTTGACTCTACTTATTATCTATCGTGCTCTATGCATCCCACGAAATCTTTGCCCATCGTTACCCAAAATTTCGAGCTTTGTGCCCCATGACCATTGCGCGGAGCTTCTGCTACCCAACACCATCCACAAGCCTATGGGCAGATGGAGGTCACTAATAGATCATTGGAGGGGATCCTAAAAAAGGTAGTGAGTAGCAGCAAAAAATACTAGGTGAACAGATTAGTTGAGGCCACTTGGGCCTACAATACAAAATGGAAGACCACTACAGGGTTCACACCCTATGAGCTGGTCTATGGGAGGAAGGCTCTACTGTTAATAGAATTTGAATTCAATTCCCTAAGGATGGCAGCTCAGCTGGACCGAAACCTCAGCCATGCACATAAATAAATATTACTTCAGTTCAATGGATTGGATGAACAGAGAATGTAGGCCCTTCTCCATACAAAGGTATTTCAGCTTCAGAGAAAGATATGGCATGACAGAAACATCAAGGAGAAGAAATTCCAAGAGGGATATTGGGCACTACCCTATGATTCAAGATACAAAGATTTCAAGGGAAAGCTAAGGACAAGATGGCTGGGACCCTACACTGTGGAGAAATGCAATGAAAATGGTTCAGTTTTGATCAAAACCATTGATGATGAAGCCATCCCGATGCTTGTCAATGGACATCGGTTGAAAGTCTACAAGAAACCCCTCTCCAAGTGAGAGTTCATTGAAGATTTGAATAAGACAGTGATGGTAGTGGAGCATGTCTTAGCATCCACTTCACCGACTCACTAGAGAAAAAGAAAAAATAAAAAAAATAAGGACTCAAGTGAAAACCTCCTTGAGGCGCTTGAGTCCCATCATTGGGTTGAAAACCTCTTCTGAGTTGGCCCAGTGATGTCAAAAAAAAAGAAAAAGAATAAGAGAGAAAAATAATATCCCTGGGTGAAAACCTCCCTTTGAGGTGCCCAGGGCAGGAAAGTAGGGTGAAAACCTCCCTGAGGCACCCTAGTTGTTTTCAAAAAAGAAAAAAAAGAGAGAAAGAAAAATGAGTTTCCAATTGCGTTGCAGGTTTGTAGGAGAACTACAAGAAGTAGTAGAAGGTGCCACGGGAGCCCTGAAACCAACACCAGCACCTTGTAGGAATTTACAGGGTAAGTTCCTCAGACAGAATACCAAAGGACACCGCTCATAAACAGATCACAGATCAATGCACCAGTATTGTTCACATGGTTAAAACCCTCAAAGAGGGAAACAATCCACGGCCTGAGCCAACGCAGCCACTTCAGGCAATATATTAATAAAAGAATGACAATTTACATAAGCTTCTCTCATGAATGATTACCCTACAAATGACCCTCCATGCTCTTTAAATAGAGATCATGAACCAATCGGGTGTTAAGCCATGGATCAAGTGTCGGTAATACCGAGGAGAGAATGAACCGTCAGATCACTACATATCGTGACTGTCGGATTATAAGTTACAAAAAAGTACATAGTAAAGAAACACACTTTACCTAACTCTATACTAGACCAAGTTATACTTAACTACTTCCTATGTGTCGGAATATCCTAACATCACCCCTTAAGAACAACTTGGGATAGGATTGAAGGATGTACAAATATGACACAATAGGAGAAGGAAGGAGGCACTAGAGCCTATCCCCCCTTAGTGACAACTTCTTGAACTCCAACCATAAATCAAAGTTTAGTAAAGTTCACCTCTGTGAGAGCCTTTGTAAAGATGTTTGCAACTTGATCATCTATTGAACAATATTTCACTTCAAGAAAATGGTCGTGAATGAGCTTTCTGATGAAGTTCATGTGTAGTTCAATGTGTTTGCTACGCTGATGTTGGACTGGATCTTGCATAGTTGAATGGCACTTTGATTATCACACCAAAGTGTAGTCAGATGCTGTTGTTGAAAGCCAAACTCTGACAGGATCTAACGAAGCCACAAGGCTTCCTTACTAGCTTCTATGGCACCACGATACTCTGCTTCTTCTAAAGAAAGAGAAATGGCACCTTCTTTCTTGCAAGCCCATGTAATAGGTCCTGAACCAAGAGTGAACACATAACCTGTAGTAGACTACCGATCATCGGGGTCACTAGCCCAATCGGAATCAGTGAAACCAACCAATAGAGGAGATGCTTCGGCATTGTAATGAATCCCAAACTAAACTGTACCTCGAACATAATGAAGTATTATTTTAGCTGCTTTCCAATGACTTTCATGTGGGTTTTGCATAAACCGAGCAACAAGGCCAACAGCAAAGGAAAGGTCAGGACAAGTATGGGTTAGATACAAAATTTTTCCTACAAGTTGACAGTATAAGGTTACATCAACTTCAGGGGAAGTACAAGTGACTGAAAGTTTGGCTCTAGATTGAAAGGGAGAAGGGGTTGGCTTACAGTCTTCCATGTGAAAATGGTGTAGAAGATCACAGAAATACTTGGACTTGGAAAGGGAAATACCTTCCTTGGATTGTGAGACTTGAAGACCAAGAAAATAATGCAAGTGTCCTAAGTCTGTCATTTCAAACTTATTTTTAAGGTTGGACTTCACATGGTTGATAAGGTTGGGATCACTACCAGTGAGGATAAGATCATCAACATAAAGAACAAGAATGATAAGAGACTTGCCCACTTTCTTGGTGTAGACAGTATTGTCAGAATGACACCTAGAAAAGCCAGATTCTAAAAGAAAGCTATCCATTTTGGCATACCAAGCCCGAGGAGCTTGCTTGAGACCATAAAGGGATTTCTTAAGCCGACATACAAGGCTGGAGTCTGTTTGTATAAAGCCAATAGGTTGTTCCATATAGATTTCTTCATGCAAGTCCCCATGCAAGAAGGCAGATTTAACATCCATCTGATGGACTTCGTATTTGAAAGAGGAAGCAAGGGAAAGAACAAGGCGGATAGAGTTCATTTTGGTAATAGAGGAGAAGGTTTTAGTATAGTCAATGCCTTGAACTTGTGAAAAACCCTTAGCAACAAGACGAGCTTTATGTTTATCAACATTCCCATCTAGTCCATATTTGGTTCTGTAAACCCATTTGCATCTAACAAGTTTTCATCCCTTTGGTAGAGGAACAAGATCTCATGTATCATTTGCCAATAATGAACGATATTCTTCATTCATAGCCGCATCCCAATTTGGATGGCTTAAAGCTTCTCTAAAGGTGTTAGGATCATAATTCACTGAAGCTTGAGCCAGTAAAGAAGAGGCTCTATCGAACTGAGAACGTGTACGTCGCTGATCTATAGGATCACCGGCAAGATCACCTGCACATCCCGAGTAGCACGAACCCATTTTGGAAGCTGAGGAGCTGAAGGAGGATCCTGAGAAGGTGGGGGAGGATTTTCATCCTCGCTTTCATCATCTGAAGAAGAAATATTTTCAAAAGTAGAAGAGATAGGGAGAGGTGGCACATCCACCGAACTAGGCTCATAGGCCGATATATTTTCAGCAAACTTTACATCTCTTCTAATGATAACATTCTTGGACTTAAGTGGAATAAGTCTATATCCTTTGACATCTTCAAAATATCCAACAAAAATACATTTTTCACTCTTAGGTTCTAAAGCTTTATGTTTCTCATCTGGAATATGGGCCCATGCTTCACTTCCAAAAACACGAAAGTGACTTACATTTGGTTTAATTGAGCTCCATGCTTCTTCTAGAGTGATATTCTTTAAAACCTTAGTAGGAGTGCGATTTATTATGTAATTTGCATAGTTAATTGCTTCTGCCCAAAAATTAAGACCAAGTCCTTTAGATTGAAGCATACAATTAGCCATTTCCTTTAAGGTGCGATTCTTCCTTTTAGCTACACCATTTTGCTGTGGAGTATATGGAACAATATGTTTCATTTGAATTCCATTCTTAGTGCAAAAGTTGATGAATTTGTTGTTAACATATTCTCCGCCATTATCAGATCTTAGCTTAAGAATTTGATGTCTATATTGTTTTTCAACAAAGGCCTTAAAGGCCAAGAACACGTTAAATACTTCACTCTTGAGTTTTATGAAGTATACCCAAGTGCATCTGGAGAAATCATCAATGAAAGTTAAGAAATACTTGTAGCCAGAGAATGAAACAACTGGAAGTGGACCACATAAATCACTATGCACAAGCTGTAAAGGGGCTGAGGCGTGCCAAAAGGCACGTTTTTCAAAACTATCCCGATGATGTTTTCGAGTACACATTTGGAACAAACACCATCTCTGTAAGATACCATTAGAAGACTTGTCACCATATTTTATTTACATAGATTCTGAGGAGAGCGATAGTTTAAGTGACCAAATCGCTCATGCCAAAGTTTGCTCACTTCATCGTTGTGAGAAACAAATATTGAGGGAAGATTTGATGACCCAAAGTTGTGAAACTTATACAACCTTGTAGAATCATCAGCAATTCTAGTAGCTAAAATCTGTCTAGGATCTCTTAGGTCATTAATTACAACATCGTGAGGTGAAAATTCAACGATTTTACCTTCACCTGAATTAGTTATCTGATATACAGATAGAAGGTTGCAAGATAAGGTTGGAACACATAATACATTATTAAATTGACCATTGTCTATATGAACAGTTCCATTCCCTACAACACTAAGAGATCTATCATCACCAACATATATATTTTTGGTGTTACAATCACTTAAAGAAGAAAACATGGCTTTGTTTTTGGCCATGTGATGAGAAGCTCCAGAATCAATGAGCCACTCATGAGAATGAGAAGAAGAAGATACATTTAGTGCATAGCCAGACCGAGATGCTTCACAACCACATGTAGAAAGTGCTATTCCTGAAGATGAATTTGAAGTTGAAGAGTGCTCCAAATGGATGTTATGCTTCTTCATTGCTGCTTCCAAGGCTTCCATCTTCTTAAAGCATTTGGATTCTAAGTGGCCATCTCGATTACAAAAGTGGCAATGTCTATCAGTCTTCTTCCCTTTGTTTTTATTTTTCTTATCATTTTGTTGAAATGATTTTTCTTTTTGAGGCTGAAATTGCTTAGGACCCTTGTTTGGTTTAGGACCATTCCTTTTAGGATACAACTTTTTAGGATTCTTTGAATTTGGTTGCTGCTGGGTGGCTAACGCTTTCTTAGAAGAGTTTCCAAGATTAAGAAGACCAAGGTGTAATAGTTTTTCCTGTTCTCTTATTAAAGAATCACAAAAGGAATCAAAGGAAGGGGACTTGTAGGCTTGTCCTTGAGAAATGAAGGCTTCTCTTGTAGAATGGAGGGTGGAAACAAACACAGAGTAGGTTGGTCTCAACTTAGTAAGAATGGAATAGATAAGGTTACTATCTTCTTTCTTAACCTTAACATCTTCCAAGAGAATTCTAAGGGTCTTGAATTTGGACAAAAAATCTTCAATGCAAGAAAAATTATTGGGGTCCAATGTAAGCAACTCATTTTTGAGTTGATGGGCTTTAAGTTCATTTTTAATTCCAAAAACTTTAGTAATATGTTTCATTGCTTCATCAGGAGTATCAAGTTCTGTAATATGGAATCTAAGATCTAGATAAATAGACATCCCTATCAACTCTCGTGCTTGATCTTGCCTATTTTCCCATTTAACTACCTTATCTTCATCTTTTGGTTTGGTTTCTTGGCCTGAGGCTATTCTGTAGAGACCTTTACTTCTAAGTAAATCCACAATGTAGGACCACCATTGGAAGTATTTGGTGCTGTCAAGAATAACTTGGCATGGAATTTCCATTTTAACAAAAACTGAAGCTATAGATGCTGAAACTAAGTGTTCCAATGGAAATTTCCCGAAAAATTAGGCTGGTTAAAAAAAAACGGCTCTTAAAACGGTTTCCGGATGAAGAAGTTATGGCCTTTTTAAGAAAATTTGATGAAGATGCCGACGAAGTGCGGGAATGTGCGGAAATGAATGATAATGTTAAAAAAAATCCGCCCCCTTTCCAAACTTAATATAATTAGCCCAAGAAAAAGAAGACTTGAACTCAAGACCTCTACTCTCATAAAGTAGCTTTGGACCAAGTGAGCTAAACTAAAAGTTTAGTAATTTTTGGAAAAGAGGAAGGGGTTTTTTTTAGTTGCTGAAGCTTTGGGCTGCGTGCTTACTTGAGAAAGCTCTTTTTCCCTACAAAAAAAAAAAACACAAAACCCAACACAGACATACAAAAAAAAAATCAAACCTTAAGGCTCAAAGTTAGCTTTAGCCGGAAACTAAATATTTTCCTCAATGTTTCTGATTTTCCGAGATCACACTAAGGTGCGGCCGAAAAGAGCATACACATGAGAAAAATCTTTCCTTTCTGTTTCTGATTTGCCCAGATCGCACAGAGTCGCGGGGCAAAGAGCATATGAAAAAATGAAAGGTATAGGTCCGGTAATAAAAAAACAAAAAGCTAAATAAACCAAAATAAATAGAGAGAAAATCATCGTAAACTGCAAATAAACATTGTATACCTCCAGATCTTAAAAATGACATAGCTAGGGCTACCAAAAACCTTTTCGCGTGAAACAAAAGTGGTTCCTCACTGGAACAAATGCTCCTAACACAACAGAGAAGTCCTATCGGCCCGAAAGTAGTCAGAAACAGTGGATCTAGGAAACGACAGTCGGATGCAGTTCTACCGGCTTCAGATTTGGATCACCAACAGAGGCGGCCCTCAAATTTCTCTGATACCATGTACGAATTTACAGGGTAAGTTACTTAGACAGAATACCAAAGGACACTACTCACAAACAGATCATAGATCAATAGACCAGTATTGTTCACGTGGTTAAAACCCTGAAAGAGGGAAACAGTCCACGACCTGAGCCAACACGGCCACTTCAGGCAATATATTAATAAAAGAACGAAAATTTACATAAGCTTCTCTCATGAACGGTTACCCTACAAATGACCCTCCATGCTCTTTAAATAGAGATCATGGACCAATCAGGTGTTAAGCCATGGATCAAGTGTCGGTAATACCGAGGAGAGAATGAATCGTTGGATCACTACATATCGTGATCGTCGGATTGTAAGTTACAAAAAGTACATAGTAAAGAAACACACTTTACCTAACTCTATACTAGACCAAGTTATACTTAACTACTTCCTATGTGTCAGAATATCCTAACACACCTATCCTACCTTCCCACACCTTTCTCCATCATTCTTGGCATTTTTTCACCTCACTGTGCTTATTTTTCAAAAACTGTGTTTTCTACAGGAGGCTCCTGTAGGAATTATAGAGAGCTAGAAATGGATATAAAATGAAGTTTGAGGGACAGGGAAGCTTCATAAAAAATCTATAAATCCTCCTGTAGTCTTCAAACCTCCTTACCACCATGTCCAAGCCTGCATCACACCCCAAGCATCATTCTTCTTCCTGTCCAAAAAAAACACAGAGAAAAAACAGTTTTCAGGAGAAAGAAAAAAACAAAAAAATAAGAGAGTAAGCAACACCATCAACCTCACATGTAGCCTACCTATTACCTCTCCATATCTATATACATATCTGGAACATCCTCGTAGCTCCAAGCATAGAAAGAAACTGAAGTTTCAAGGGGAGAAGAAGCTACAGGAGCTCCTGTAGGAACTCCTGTAGCAGTTGATCCCATTAAAATCCAACATCAGCAGCAATAGGGTGCAAGTATGAAGGTTGAAGAAGACACCTGAAGCTTAGATCCAGCCAAAGAAGAACCTGTACAAGGCACAACCACACATTAGCAAGCAGACATCATGCATCCGAAGAAACAACGACATGCAGTAGAGAGAAAGAACCACAACACCCCACAAGCAAATACATTCAGATCTCAAGTAAGTAACTAACCCACTCCTCTATTTTCATTTGTGTAATTAGAAGGAATGAAAAAGCAATGAGATGGTTGAGGCTGAACGAGGGGAAGGTGTCCAGTTAACTTGGCCACCTTCATCTAGTTGACTCCACTCATTCGAAGATGTCACCCACATGTGCGCACAGTCAACTCAAGAAAGATGTCAAGGACAAGTAGTGGAGGAAGTGTGAAATCTTATGCAATCATGAGGGATGATTACGAGGAAAGGACCATGATGACAAGGCAAGTGGGGACCAACGGTCCAAATATGGCCAACGTACACTTGGCCAGCTCACCCTCCATCATCGGGAATATATCAATAAAAAGCAATAAGTACTCCTCCCCGAGCACTCTCACCACCTTCTCCTTCATTCTCTCCACGAAACTCCGCTCCTGCAATCTCCTCGGGCCCCCATAGCCTTGTAACCATCATTCTACATTGATCTCTCTCATATTCCTACTCTCGATGTTTTCTACAAGAGCACTTACACGTTCTACAGGAGAACCTACAGGAATTCTACAGGAGGGACAACAGTCTTCAATAGGAGGGCCAGTAAGTTGTTTTGAAGGGAGGAACCATGGGTTTTAGCACAATTATCGGGCTAAGGAGGTAGGTTCTATACATATTCCCATTGAATATCAAAATATGAAAGAAATGGTTTAATTTTGATGAGGAAATAAAGGCTTTAGGTGGAGGAAATACATAAAAGAATTTCTGCTTATTTCTTAAAAAAACGCAGTCTCATTGTTTCTCTATTTTTCTTCAAAAATTGTTTTCTCCTTCTCTACATTTGCATTCCCAAAGAAGCATAAACGAAATGACAGGAGGTTTTATGAGGAAGGAGCCCACCAACTCCTCCAGGCTCCATGCACATCCCCAAGTAGTAGACATATTCACAAGAGCAAATTGAATGAACTTTTTTGAGAAATTCCGAGGGTTTGATGAGGAAATTGCTCAAGAATTTTCCCACTCTTTGGTACCTCACACCAGAACACATGCCACTGTCACCTTTAGAGGTCTTTACATGGAGATAAACCCTGAATTTATCAGTAGGGTCACTACCCTTCCTCTTGGATTGCCTTGGAGTAAGGATGAGAAACCAATTGGCCAAGCTGCTAAGAAAAACTTTTTCCAAAACAATGAAACCCCTGTAGAGGATAAAAATGGCATTAGAAGGGCTAGCATACCATATCCTTGGGATGAGATTAGCTACCAAATAATCAAATATATTTCCTATGAGGGGAGGTACAAAATTATCTATGGTTACCATTTTAGTATCCTCCACGAATTAAGATATGGCATAGACACTCCAGCCCCTCAGAAGCTCAGCATCCCCTACTTCCTCCTGTAGTCTCTCATTGACACCAGCACTAAAGCTCAAGCAAGAAATCCAGAGTAGCTAACTCACCATGGGTTAATCAAAATTTTACTGGGAGAAGCCCTCCATACATTTACACTCCCTATAGCATGGGAAATATTTCGAAACATGATAGCAGAGGATGACATAAAATCCCTAACCTATGATATTAGTCCTACTAGCAGTGAGGAGGAAGAGCAGCAAGGGGGAGAAGGTGAGGCAACTTGTGACTTAGTAGAACAAAAAGGGAAGGAGGAAGAAGCTAAGATAGAGGAGGAGAAAGCTGAAGAAATAGAGCAGGAAGAAGCAGAGAAAATAGAGACATAAAGAGAAATAGAACGAGGAGAAAAAGGGGCAGAAAAGACAGAATGAGAAGAAGTGTCCCTAAAGACTTTGGAAATAGAGGCAGCAACTACTGTCACTGCCCTTGACACACCAGTTAAGAAAAAATAGAAGAGGAAGAGGCAGACCTCAATGTATTTCAGGGCTAGGAAGAGCACAAGAATCAAGACAAGGAAACCCCAACCTTCTTCAAAAGTGCCAATTATTATTAGAGATTCACCCTTTGCCCAAGGAAAAGAATCTCCTTCCAAGTCACCTATCACATATGATAGGGGGACTCCTAGATTCCCCACATGGAAAGTAAAGGTAGAACTATAGGACCCAAAAATAGTCCTAAAGGAGGCATAGACGGTTCTACAGATCAGGTAATATCATTCTCCAGAGGGGATGAAGGAGGCATTAAGGAGAGTGCCAATGTATAAGTGCTCCATACAGAGGCTTAAGGTCAATTGGATTAGCCTCAAATTGAGTCCCCCAGTGCTACTAGGCATGTTGGAAGATAAAAGAGAAGAAGAAGAGTAGGAGAAGTGGGAAGAAATAGACAGGAAGGCAGGATTTTATAACAAGGAAGAGGAGACGACATTAGAAGCATGGGATGCTAGAGAGGCAACCAGGCCATAAAAGATGAGGAGATGGACTAAGTTGCTGAGAGGATGAGCAATACTTTCAGTAGGGGGGTGATGATGAGCCACATAAATGGGTAATTATATGGGCTCATTTTACCTCCTAACTTAGTCAAATCAACCATTCTCTTAGCTTATTGTATGATTTTCTAATTATATTCATGATTATAGAATGAGTTGAGTCAGTTATGATGTCATGTGGTCTAATATGTGTTTAATGCAAATTATTGATGAATTTTGTGGTCAAAGTCAAGGATCCAGTGGAAAAATTGCAGCAATAACTCAAATTGGACAAAGGAGAGGACTTATAGGAGGGAGCCCCCCTCATTCATTACTCCTCACTTCAAATTCCCCTTCATTTAGTTCAAAGTACAAGCAACCAATTCATGCATTAGCAGGCAGTCGAGCAAGTGGAGGATGACTGATGACTATCTCGAGTTTTGGCAGCCAAGCCTCCCTGATTTTAAGGAAGCTATTGGTAGCTTCATTTGTATAAGTAGAGAAGCCTAGGGCCTCACTAGGGTTAGATTTTTGTCAGATTTTTGTTGGATTTTTGTTGTACTTTTGCTCATGTAAACTCTACTGAACTTTGAGCTTATTATTTTTGTGACAGTTTCATGTAATCTTGTTATTGTTTGGAAATAAAGATGGAATCCTTTTTGAGATAGTACTGAGTTACCTCAGAGGGTTGAAGCTCTTGCATTAGGGCCCAATCCAAGCAACCAAGCTCCTCTTTACTTGTATTTTTATGTTTTATTTCAGTTTGTGGATTAGGTTGTTGTTAGATGAATTTTTTTCATGGTCAAGAATAGGTTGCTTTTAATGATTCAATAGTTTGCTTCCATTTGTGCTTTCTATAGCAGGTTAAGTAGTGACAAAGAAAAGATCCAAAAGGCTAGAAATAGTGCCTTAGCCTCTCTTCCTCCCTCTAGGATCATGATTTGAGGCAAAGACCCTCTTGCTACCCCAAAAACACAGATTTTCCTCATTCATGGGATTTATAGCGTTTACAACTTATTAGTTGGTTAATAGTCTAATTTTCTTTGTTTCAGAACTTCTTCATCATACTCACTTCTTTATTTACCATAGTCTTCTTCCATGATTTTCTTTCTTACAGCATTTATCAGAATTTCCTTTCATAGATCACAGTTTAGATTAGTTTGATGCAAAACTTTGTTTTTCTAGATGCACTTATTTCACTGCTTGCTTAATCTCATTGGTTGAATGTCAGTTGTTTATGCAGTAGATATATTCTAGCAGCAAGCCAACCTATCAGCCATCCCATCCTCCATCTGATCCATGCCCTACAGGTTGCCCAAGTCTCCCCTCAATTCTTCCTTAGTTTCCTACGTTTCCCATAGAATTTCTCCCTCTCTCCTTGAGAAAATCTGATCATATTTCTCTCTCCTAATGATTCTTGGCAGACCCTAGGTGCTCTAACACTCCATTCCAACCTTCATCCACCTTTTCCACCCACTCTCACACCCTCAAAACAACTAAAATTGCTCTCGGCCTCCTCCTGTAGGCCTCCTGTAGAACATTGTTTTTCCTCCTGTAGATTTCCTGTGTCCTCCTGTAGATTTTCTTGTGGGCTTTATTTTGAAGGCCAAGTGGGGGAAAGGCTTCTAGAAGGCAACTTGAGACCTCCTAGGTCCCAAGAACACCATCCTACATCCTCTCAGGTCCCAAAACCACCCTTCAACACCATTTATTCGCTACCACCTTCACAAACAATAAATCACATGCATGTCAAATTGACATAAAAATATAAAAAGATGTTTTTTGCTCATTTACTTCTAGAAATAGCTTAGTTATATGTTGTTTACTTCCTTGAGAAGGTAATGGCATTCTTTTCATGGTTTTCATAGTGATTTCTGCGAAAGTAGGATTCATTGGTTAATTAGGATTTACTCGGTTTTCTTTACATTTTAGTATTTCTCCTTTCTGCAGTTAGAGTAGTATCTGTAGAATAGTATTTCTCTCCTTTCATCACATATAGAGCTTCTTTTGGAATCCATAGGAGTTGGCTTGATATCCTAGTTATCTTGCGCTGACTGACCAAGTGACAACCTGTAGTAAGAACTAGTATTTATGCATACAACACTGTCACTTCCAAGTTTGTTATGAACTACCGGGTTGATAAGAATAAAGTAGGTAACCCAAGAGTTGCAACATTATTGCTACAATACTGGCACTCATGAGAAGCCTAGGATCTCCTTATTAGTCTGATGTCAGCGCCCATGAAAACTGCAAGTGTTGGAGGATCAATGGCCTCTAAGAGAGATGCCCCTAAGGTTGTAAGTGTGGAGGTTCCCGCAGATGTGTTAAAGTTGCCGAGGTAGCCCAGGCCAAGGCCTACACTGATAAGAGAGGGCTTAAGCTAAAGAAAGACAAACAAAAAGCGACACTGTCGGTGCAAAAATTTCCTAGGAAGCACCAAAAGAAAGAGAATCCCACTGTGAAAGAGAAAGGTAAGGTGGTAAACCTAGAATTCGACGAGGGTGTAGATGAAGGCGCCGAGGACATTGAAATTGAGGTTATAGACCCTATATCAAAGCTACCAGAATACATCCTTCCATGTCGAGGTAAGGTGTAGGTCTCGAAGGACCCAGATGAGGGAAAATTCCTGCTGAATACACCTCTGCTACCGCATCAACTCACATTTGAAGGTTTGCGCTTGGCACGTGTCCCACATCTAAAGTTAAAGGATTCAGACTTGGCGGATACTAAGTGATTCCCCCACCTGGATAATGAAAGTTTCATGCAGAGGGTATTCTATAAGGATTTTGGTGTCACCATATTAGAGCTAATGAAGTGGATTCATGGGGTGGATAAGGTAGGATTGTAGAACCTGCTATAGGTGTCGCATTACCACCATGTGCCCATAAATTTGATAGTGATCAAATAATTGTTGTGCCTGGTGCACAATGGGTGCTTGTGGTTGGAAGAGCCAATCTCGATAACTGATATGTTGATCCATAGGATCACCTGTCTACCCCATTCAGGACAAAATTTGGCCAAGGAATTTGGTAGAAAGGTGGGTGAGCGCGACCTTTCTGTGAGAATGAAGGACAAGGTTTAAGCTTATCAAGAAATGTGCGGCTACTCCATCTCAAGCATAACTGGCCTCACGGTCAAGGTAGCCACCCAGATCTTAGCTGGGAAGTTCATGCAACAGTGTCATGCAGATGAAGTGCCCACACCAGTAGTCTCATTAGCAACCTAATGGAGGTTGTACAATTTAATTGGGCACACTACCTTTGCAGCGAGTTCCTCGCAAACTATAGAGAAGCACAGGATAAGAGCAAGACGTTCCACTACGCATGGTTTTTGTTATCAATTGTGCTGGTTGCATGGAAATTGCCAGAGGAGAATCAGTTTCATCCGATCATGATAGATTTTCCAAAAGCAGCGAAGTTTGCTTCTCTATGGGCCATGACAGATATTGAGTGGGTCCACGAGAGAAAGGTATTTTTGGTTTTGATGGAGATGATCATCAATATGGCCATCAACCGCAAGCCAAGGCTATCACCAACTATTTATGAGAAGTTGTTGGGATACACAGAGTTCAAAGTGGACTTCCACTGTATCTCCAACTAGGCGCGAAAGGATCCAGAACAGAAATGGTATGATCTCGTATACCTTGAGACGGATGATGCGATAGCAGTGGTCCTCGATCATTGGCTGACAGAATGGCGCATGACCTTAGATTTGTCCGCTGGATCTAGTAAGTCCATGAGCCAACAAAATAAGGAAGAGGCCTAGCTGAAAATGCAGAAGATGGTTGAACGATGAAAAAAGAAGTAGAGGAAAAATCCAGAGCTGAAGTGGAGCACATTGCTAAGGAGCATGCAGAAGAGAAGGAAGATGAAGAAGAGCACAAATCTGACAGACGTCAAAAGTCTCCTTCACCATAGATGGAGGATGAGAAAAAAATTGAATAAGGTGGTGGAGACCCAAAGAGTAGCTGCTTTTGGATAAATCATAATTGGGAGCAGGAGAAAGAAAGGTTGTAGAAGAAGTCTAAGGTCTCTAAGTCATCACTTGACCCGATCACCTTGACAAAAGCTGACTTAGATGACAATGGAGATAAGTTCAACAATGCAACTGCGAAACTACTGCAACAGTTTGAGAAGAAGAGGAAGCAAGCTCTAGTCACCATTCATAAGGGTCTACATGAGCTGCAAATCCAAACTACTCAACTACAGACCGGTGTAGCACAAAGAAGCACAACATCGACTAGTTTGGTGCCAAGAACTACTAAATCAGCAGAGATGGTTCGCTCATTAGATCCCCGGGCCATCACACTGTTGGATGGAGCTTTGACTGTAGAAGTATAAGCTGACAGGGCTACTGTCAGTGCACTAAAGCATATTGGGTTGAACTTGGCCACGCTTCCAAGTGAAGCCCTTCACACCGTGTAGGTAGGTGTGATCGCAGAACTTTGGGCTCAAGAGAAACGCATGCTAAGTGTGATCAACAAATAAAAGGTCAATAATGTAGGTTTTAACCCCATACAAAAATTACCTACATACGAATTATAACAACAAAAAATAAACAATAGCGAGAGAATAACACATAAAAAAATATACACAGAGATTTTCCCCTAGATCCCAAAACTGAGACTACCAGCTTGACTTTTCATTATGTTCCTTTCAATGTTACAATACATATATATACATGCTGAAGCATCCAATACCATGGATTGAAAACCATCGCGCCCAAAACCATGAGTGAAAACCATGCACAAAACCATAGATAGGTTTGCCCCACCTAATATAGGGTCCAAAAAAAGTTTCCACTGAGCACTGCCCTGGACCCCGTAGAGGGGAGCTAACTACCCCCCTATGACCACCCCACCATGCAATTGGCACAACGATGGGAGACTCTGTCCCCCATCTAACCCCCTATTTAACTAGGGGGTCTAGTCGTGGAAAGAATATAATGCAACCCAACATTCTCCCACTTATTGTTTTCTTTCCACATGGGAGCTTAGCCATTTATCCAGACCTCCAACACCCATTGTTTCTCTACACCAAGAGAAGTTCTCAGAGCTCACAGATTTTGTCAATGTATCTGCAGTATTCTTCAAAGTGTCCATCTTTACCAGCAACACCTTTTTGTCTTCTATCATATCCCTCAAAAAGTGATTCTGGACATCAATGTGCTTTGTCCTTGAATGATAAGCAGGGTTCTTTGCCAAGAAAATTGCACTTTGGCTGTCACAATCTATCCTTATAGCTCCCTATACTAACCCCATACTTGAACACAATCTCTGCAACCAAATGACTTCCTTGCTTGCATGAGTGGCTGCCATGTATTCTGTCTCTATAGTTGATAATGCCACTAAAATTCTTTCTTACTCATCCAACTGACTGCACCTTGAAATAGGTTAAACACATACCCACTTATAGATCTTCTATGATCCAGATCTCCAACCCAGTCTACATCAACAAAGCCATGAATATCCAAAACTCTGTCCAATCCTGGTCTTCCTTGGTAACACAAACCATAATCACTAGTTCGACGCAAATACTTGAAGACCCACTTCACTGTTGTCCAATTCTCCTTAGCTGGTTTTGACATAAACCTCCTTAATACTCCCACTGCATGTGCACTATCTGGTCTAGTACAGACCATCGCATACATCAGGTGACTGACTGCACTTGCATATGGAACACAGGACATGTCCTCTTCCTATTCTTATCTCTTGGGACACTATTCAACAAATAACTTTACACCTACATGAATAGGAACCTTCATCGTTTACTATCCTACATATTAAACCTCTACAGTATTATGTTGACATACTTCCTCTGTTTTAACCAGAACTTCCTCTTTGCCCAATCTCTTTTAATTTCCATGCCCAAACCATAATTTGTAGCACCAAGATATTTCATGTTGAATTTGGAGGACAATTGGGTCTTCAAATCCTGGATAATTTCTTTGTCATTTCCAACTAGCAACATATCATCCACATACAAGACCAGATAAATAACATAGTCACAAATTAATTTGAAATACACATAGTGATCTGATTTGCTTCTGGTGAAGCCAAGTCCCCATATAAATGTATCAAATTTATGATCCCACATCCTTGGTGACTGTTTTAACCCATACAAATACTTCTTTAACTTGCATACTAGTTCTTTCTTATCCTTCACCGCAAAACCTTCAAGTTGCTTCATGTATATCTCTTCTTCCAGATCCCCGTGAAGAAATATTGTCTTCACATCTATCTGTTCTACCTCAAAATAAAAAGCAACAACAATAGATAAAAGTAATCTAATGGAAGCTAACTTGGAAATAGGAGAAAAAGTATCACCAAAATCAATTCCCGGCACTTGGGCATAACCTTTTGCTACCAACTGAGCTTTGTATTTATCGACATTTCCTTCTAAATTTGTCTTCTTCTTGAACACCCATTTGCTTCCAATGGGTTTCCTTCCATCACAGTTCTGGGATCATCATTAGTAATAGATAAAGAAAATTTTGAACAGAAAGCAGATGGACTATACCTTTATGGTTTCCTTTTTTCTCGAACTGATCTTCTCACAACTGGAGTTTATGGCTCTTCATATACTGGTTCCTCTTCTGCTGTAGAATCTGATTCTTCTTCCTTAAGCTCAAACTCTATCTTCTCAAGTTCCTTTGTTTGGACTTCACATTTAACAACATCTTTCACCTCTCTAAACACCACATCTCAACTATACAAAACCTTCCTTGTTACTGGGTTCCAAAGCTTATAACCCTTTAAACCATCCTCATGCCCAATAAATATACACTTTTCATATTTACTATCCAACTTTGTTCTTTTCTCCTTTGGAATATGTACATATGAATCACATCTAAATACCCTCAAATGTGAAAGAGAGGGTTTCTTACCAGTCCATACCTCTTGTGGAGTCTTATCCTCCAACGCTAATGAAGGTGATCTATTGACTAGGTAACATGTTGTCTCCACTGCCTCTGCCCAGAATTCTATCCTAACCGGCACCACTGAGCATGCTTCTTTCCCTTTTCATCAACGTCTTGTTCATTCTTTCTACAACTCCATTTTTCTCAGGTGTGTATGGAGTAGTCTTCTGCCGTGCTATACCAAACTTCTTACAGAATTCTTCAAATTCCTTCTTGCAAACCTCTCCACCGTTATCTATCATCAGCGCCTTTATCTTCTTCTCTATCTAGTTTTCCACCAGAGCCTTAAATTCTTTAAACCTATCAAAGACTTTAGATTTCTTCTTAAGGAAATATATCCATGTATTCCTTGAGAAGTAATTTATAAATGATACATAGTACATAGACTTACTGAGTGATGGAACCTTCAAAGGTCCAAACACATCACTGTGCACAAGCTCTAATATCTATTTCACCCTCTTACCACCAGAAGGGAAACTCACCCGATTTTGCTTCCATATATAAAATTTTCACTGAAATTAAAATCCATAGAGCTATTAGTGATACCCTCTACCATGCCTTTACCATGAAGTATTCAAAGGCCCTTATCTCCAATATGTCCAAGCCTTTGATGTCATAGCATGGTCTTTCCTCCAGAGACCACTAGATTTTTTGCTCCACTTTCAGGAACCACATAACTGTTGCACCCATCAACAATAGTGCTAACTTGTAGCTTGTATAGAGTTACAATCCAAACTCCTCGCATCAATACCAGTGATCCTCGAACCATCTTGTAGGTATCCTTCTTGAACACTGTTTTTACACCTGCATCATCCAACTTTCTTACATAAATCAGATTTCTGGCCAATGCAGGAATATGTAGAACACTCGGAAGTGTTCTAATCCTTCCACCTTGAAAATTCAACTTAACTTTTCCATGACCAACAATCTTAGCCTTCTTTTCATCCCCTAAGAAGACATCACCACTGGTGGGCTCCAGTATTGTAGCAATAATGCTACAACTCCTGGAACTCCCTTCTTTAATTTTATCAACCTGGTAGTTCGTAACAAACTTGGAAGCGACGGTGCTGTATGCACAAGTACTAGCTCTTGCCGCAGCTGTCACTTGGTCAGCTGGCACAAGCCCACTAGGATCTTAAGCCAACTTCTATGAGCTCTTAGAAGAAGCTTTTTAATTGATGGATGAAAGCTAACTTGAAGGAAGCTAATCTAATTGCAAAAAGAAACTGAAAGCCAAAAAGAAACGCAAACCCTAGCAAACCCTAATTCTACTAGCTAGTCCTACTGACGCAAAGGAGAGCATGCAAACTACTGAAAGAGATTCCATTACTTCTATGAAGGTAAAATGCATGTGTCTAAGTTATCACTATTTGAAGAAAACGTCTTTTTATATTTTTGATTAAGTTATTAGAATTATCATGCATGTGCTTTTAACTGGCTTTTCACTATGCAGGGATGGATCAAGGAGGAGGAATGCTTGGAAAAGGATGGGATGGTACAGAGAGGGTCTAAGGGATCCCTAACATTCTTTGCGAGAGTTTCACAAAGTCTAGATGCTATGCAACCGAGGTTATGGACTTCTACAGGAAGTCTGCAGGGGTTTCTACAGGATGTTCTGTAATTCTTCTATAGGATGTTTCGAAATGGGATTTTTGAGGATGGGTGATTGATGGAAGATGCATGGATGGTTATGGAGGTAGGATGGGGGTCTGAAGTGACCCAGGAACTGATGGATGGAGTGGTGAGATGATATGTGGAAGGCTGATTTGGCTTTAAGGTAGTTGAGACAACAATGGAGAAGAAGGTAGGGTTACGTGGGCAAGAGGATGGGTGTGAAGCGAGAAGCCTAGATATGGGATGAATCAGATGGCTCTGATGAAGCTTGACCATGTGAGTGAGTGATAGAGATGCCCTGCACAATGCACATTCAACCGAATCAATGAATTCTTGCAAACAAACTAAGTCCTAGCTAACTTAATCTAACTGTCAATAAAATGAATAAACAACAACCTCTTTTGGAAAGAGAACCATGTACATCACGTGAGCAAGAACATTCCGAAAGATCTAAATGCATGACAAACTCCTACCAATCGATTCCCAAACATAAAAAGCTACTTTAACCAACAAAAACAACCAAAATAACAAAGCAAGATCTAAAGAGCAGATTTTATTTTAAGAACGCAGCAAACACACATAAAGATAAACAAGGGAGGTACTGGGCGCTTGAGATGGGCCCAACCCCAAGAGCTACAGCCTCCTAAGAGAGATTTAGAGCTGGTGCAAAGCTGAATTCATCTTTATTAATCCAGAATGAAGAGTTACATCAAAACTGTCCACAAGGAGAGCTTGAGAATGAGCTGAAAGCAAAGCTAATCTATTGCATACAAATCGAATTACAAAATGACTACAACAAGGCTACGAAATGACTAACTACTAGCTACTATCTACTGGCTAACTAGCTAACATCCACTGGCTACACTGACTAACCAAAATGAGGCCCTAAGCCTTCTTATTTATACAATTTGAGGACCCAACAGTCCTCCTAAAATTTAGGGACTCGGCTGCCCAAAACTTGGAGTTAACAGCAGTCCTACTTGACCTGCTTGGCTGCCCTTGTGTTGATTGATTCGGTGGCCCTTGAACTCCGAGCTAATGGTGGAAAATTCGAGGCAAGGGCCCATAAATGAAGGGGACACCTTCCTACAAATCCTCTAGCTTGTCTTCCCACGAATTTGGCTGCCAAGTGCTCATTAAGACCTTCAATTTTGTCTCCAAATTGACCAAAAAGGCTACACAAAGCACCCATTAGACTTGTTGGCATAATGACTAACCAAATTCACTCTATTAGCATAAAAATAATCAAAAACATGCAATAAACCAATGAGAATGGTGGATTAAGTCAAATTAGGAGGTTGAATGAGCCCAAATAATTGTACATTTTTGGGGCTCATCATCACCCCCCTACTGAAAGTGTTGCTCATCCTCTGAGCAACCAATCTCTCTCCTCATCTTTGATGGCCCTGGTGGCTTCTTTGGCTAACATCTCGGCCGATTTCTCCTTTGGCTTCCCTCTTTTCAAACTTCCTGTAGAAACAGTTCGCTGGCTTCCTATAGAAACAATCTGCTAGCTTCCTGTAGAAACAGTCTGCTAACTTCCTGTAGAAACAGTCTGCTAACAGTTCTCTGTCTTCCTGTAGAAACAGTCAGCACTGTCTTAGCCTGCTTGGCTGAGGGTGCTTTCTCCTTGAACTGTGCTGCCTGAAAGCTGACGAATCCAACACAAATGGCAAGTCTAATGTATTATAAAAGCACACAAGTACAATGAACTGCCTGAGAATAGATATTGCATGCCAAAGCTAGATGGGAAAAAGTGTTTCCAGGCCTTTAACTGGTTTCTCTGCCTCAATAAGACAGAAAGAAGTTCTAATCTGAACAGACACCTCTATGAACTCTACACCGCCTAATAGAAGAAGGTGAGAAACATAAAAAACCTTGCTTTTTCTTGACTGGTGGGCTCAAATTTCGTGAATTCTGTGAAAATTGCTCAAGTGAAATGGCTGCCCTGCACTTTGCTAAAGGAGTATCAGATTGAAGAACCCTTACAAGAATTGATATAACATCAGCTCCAACAGCTTTGAGTTGTAAATCGGGGTCTGTGGATACTGTAAACCGACATGATACTCCTGCAGTTTGGTCTTGAAAAAGTTGTGTATCAACAATATTTGAAACGCAGTCTTTGCTCAGAGGCATTTTTTCTTTTCTTAAAATTAGATTTTGACAAGCTTTCTGTTCATTTCCCTTTCGTTTCCTTTGAACGCTCTTTGTCAAAGCGCTCGAACTTGGCTTGTTTCAAGGTATCCTTGCAGCATCCACGTTGACTTCTTTCTTAACATCTGTCATCAGCCTGATCTTTCATGGCATGTTTTGCACCATCTCTGTGGAAATCCTTCACAGTTACTTTGGATGCTTCTTTATGCTTCTACTGTCTTTTCTAGCGGGTTCATCCTTTTGTGCTGATACTTCAAAGAGACTTTTATGAAGAGATGAAAGAATAGAACCACCAGATACTTGATATGACATTATAATCTGCCTGAATAATAGATAAAGTACTCAAATCAGGGAGGCTCTCTGCTTTAATCAAATACATCTGACTTTTACTGCTTTCAAGTGATGAGGAAGAAGGCTTAATGCCTAAGTCAGTGTAAACTGTAGCTTTTTGTGGTTAGAAAGAAAGTCAAAATTCACTTTAACACTGGATCTCAATTTCTTCTTTTCTTCAACAGTCAAATAAGTACCGGCCCTTGTTTCACAGAAATTTCTTCCTCAACCTTTGCACCAGTCATAGCCATCACATTTTTGTTTGCAAAATCAACGGCTCTAGCTTCTCTTGCTTCTGTTCCAGATGAACTTTCCATTGCTATTGAACAAAACTTTGCAGATGGATCTGCATTTACTGGTCTGGCAATCTTCCGCTGTATATGCTCCATAGCCCCCTCATTTGTGTGTTTTTGCAAACTGTAGTTCTGCAATGGCATCAGAGCTTTCTGTAGCAATCTTGATGGCGGCTGCTCTTGTGCTAATAAAAATTACCAACAAAATCCACACTTCCAGTTGTGTGCAAGTTGACTAACAGCTGAGCGCTCATTGATGTCTGCGTGATTGTTGGTGGAGTGAGGTGGCAACGACGTGTGCTGGCCCATGCAACTGTTGTGCTATCATGAACTACAGTGGTTAACTGTGTGTGCTCTGCCTGTAATCTCATCCATCAATTGCACTGGAGTTAGACTGCCCACACTGTCTGGGTTTTTTAAATTTCACGTGCATGACTGACCCGTGCATGCTGCGTGACTTTCTCGTGAGTGCTAGAGAATTGGGTGTCTTGCTACATTCATGGCTTAATTTTACCATTCCATTCGTTCATGCAATGCTTAGACTAGATTCATGTAATAGATGAACAAGGTTTAGTCACGTACCTGAAGTCAAACGGCTGCTTGTGAAGCTTTTTGCTGCTGCATGCTCTGATTCTGCTGCTGCATGCTTGGATCCTTTGATTGCATGAGGGCTTGGCTGATGATTTTTGATTGCTTTTCCTTGTGCAGGTGTCCTCTGGCTGGATCTGAGCTGCATGCAATTGTTTCCACGTTCAGATCTGCACCTTCAAGCTGCTGCTGCTGCAATGTCACAGAACCAGAACTTGTTTTCGCCATTTCTCCCAAACAGTAAACCGGATTGATCTGAAACTTGGTGAGCATGTTCCTATCATCATTATGCATCTCCCATAGCAAAATCATGATCAATGGATGCACGGATTTCGAGAAAAATGGAAAATGGCTGAAGATTTCAGAGCTCGATTTCTCGGAAACCGTGCATCAGAATCGGCTGAAACTGCTTGGGTAGGTTACCATCACTCACATGCATATCCCCATGAAACAGGTTTTGAAATGGATGCACGAATATGGAGAAAATGCAAAAATGGCTGATGGTGATGGAGGCTGATTTCTTGGAAACCGTGCACCGGAATTGCATGGAACTGCTCAGGCATGTTGCCATCAACCTTGTACAATTCCCCATAAAACGGTTTGTCAAATGGATGCATGGTTCTCAAGTTATGGCAAAAACAAATTTTGTTCTATGTCTTTTTGCTTCAAGGCTTTTTGCAAGTGGTTGCATGGAAGGAAAAACTGAGCTTGGGCTGTGATGCAGGTATGGAGATGATGGAGGAGGAGTTGGAAGATTGCATGAGGACTTCTGAACCCTCGAGGAAGCTACCATGTTCGCCAAACCACTTTTTGAAATCCATGACTAGTTTCCCACAATTTCTACAGGAAGTTCCTGTAGAAGCACAATGAGAAGCATAATGAGGTGGAAAAAATGATGGAGAAAGGCAAGGGATGGACACACAAGTGCTTGCAGGCCTAACCAATAGGCTCCCACCATTAGATTCACTTTTGAAATTGAATTTGGCTCGTCCAAAGGTTCTACAGGATGTTTCCTGTAGAAATACAGAGCTTCCTGTAGAAGGCACAAGAAAAATTCCTTTAACCTTGATTTGAGTGCTCCTCCTGTCATGGAACGTCCTTCTTGCAACCTGCAATTAGCCAATGGAATTAGTTTTATTTTTATTTTTCTTTTTCTCTTTTTTTTTTTTGAAAAACAACTAGGGCACCTCATGGAGGTTTTCACCCTAATTGCCTGCCTTGGGCGCCTCCAAGGGAGGTTTTCACCCAAAGATCTTATTGCCTTTTTATTTTCTTTTCTTTCCAACCCATTGACCACCTCATGGAGGTTTTCAATCAATGAGCCAATCTAAGGTGCCTCCGAGGAGGTTTTCACCTTAGATTTTTATTTTCTTCTTATTTTCATTTTTCTCTTTTTTCCTTTTTATCCTACCCTACCCTACTTGAAAAACAAAATCATTTTCAAGTATAAGAATACTTCCAATGGAGCCATGTGCACATCGAGATTAGAGACAAGATGATGTGAAGGCTCGAAATGCATGCTTTGACAGGTATCCAGATCTCAGAGACCAAATGATCTATCGTTGAAGGGATCCAACATAGCTGAGGAAGAGAGTACCGCTGCAACTTAGTGACCCTTTGAAACCATATCTCAATATAGCTTTGATATCCTTGGTTCTTTTGCTGATCTGGATCATTCTTCATGTCACCTTCTATCATGATCTTCTCATCTTCCTCTTTTTGCTGATCTTTCTCTTGAGTACATGGAGGATTTGATGGTAACCATGAGGGAACTCTCTCGATCTCTGATTCTGATCTCTTCTCTTCATCAAGTGCAGCCCATGGTTCTTTGATCTCCTCTTTGGAACCTTCTTTTTCCTTTGGTCCTTCAATGTTGTCAATAGATTCTCTCTTTTGCAACACTCTTCTTGAGCTTTGGTGAACATCATTGAGCTCAAAAGGAGTCATTTGCACATGTTGTGCCTCAGCTTTGCAATTGGGTTGAGCTACTCCATTGTATGGCTTTGGAGATGGTATGGGTAGTTGAGTGGAGGTGTGAAATTGAGATGGAGATGGATGGCATTGTGGTTGGGTAGGCATTTGGGGTTGCCTTGGTGGAGGAGGAGGTGATGGTTGTGGATGAGCAGGTGGTGGAGGAAAATGAGCGGGATGAGAGTTGTACTGGGGCCTCCACCCCTGATAAGGGGTATTCCACTGAGGCTGTGGCTGAGCATAAGAGTGAAACGAATGAGCAGTTGGTTGGGCATAATATGGATCTGTGAAGGAATAAGGAGGAGGTGTGAACCAGGAAGGATGAGCAGGGGGACCCCAAGAAGGCATGAAGGTGGCTTGATAAGGGTCATAATAGGTCTCGGGTGTCCCTTGCAGTTCCTGCTGGTAAGATATAGGTCCATGCGGCCTCCTTTGGTTCATATAATAGAGTGATTCAGTGGCTTCTTTGGTTCTCTGATATGCAACTTTAATTCCGGGCAAGGAAGGGCACTGATCTATAGGATGGTATTCTTCACAGATGAAACACACTTCTAGGGAGTGCATTGGACATTCGTTCCTAGGATGCTTTTTAGTGCACCTGGGACAAAAGATGACCAAAGCCCTCTTGGCTTCCTCTTGCTTCTTTTGGATCCACAGGATATCCAATTGCATGGCAAGAAACTGCCTCATATCACTCTTGAAATCTTCTATCTGGTCTTCAAATTCGTTTTTGGACAAGGGACTGCTCCCAACATTTCTGCTTGTAGCCATTTGCTCCAGAGGAATGGTTTCTTCTTCTTCTCCCCTAGAGGTTCTTTAAATATGCCTTGATGTCCACCCAGGGGTTCTTCAATCACAGCCATCGAAGAAGAGAGAATGTTGGCTGTGTGAAGCAGTGGGGGTGTTGTGCAATCATTTTTTTTAACTTATCTCTACTCCTACAAGGCATGAAATGAAATCTTTTTGGTTGTTTTTTTCTTTTTTTCTACTTCTACTTGCAAAACTGAAATAGATTGAACTGCAACTAACTATCTTGCTAAAATGAAAATGCGGAATTGAAATGAAAGCAGGAAAGGACTAATCTATTTTGCTCAAATGAAATTGCAGGAATGAAATGCTAGGCTACGCTTGCGGAATTGAAATGCTACCCTACGCTTGCAGAAATGAAATTGCGGAATTGAAATGCTAATCTATGAAAGCAGGAAATGCTAATCTACTTTTGCATAAATGAAATTGCATAATGGAAATGAAATAAACTACTTAGCAGAAGGCGAGAGTAAGAAAATAGAAGAAAAGCAACAATTACTAATACTCTGACGCTTCCCCGGCAACGGCGCCAAAAAGATGGTGGGCTCCAGTATTGTAGCAATAATGCTACAACTCCTGGAACTCCCTTCTTTAATTTTATCAACCCGGTAGTTCGTAACAAACTTGGAAGCGACGGTGCTGTATGCACAAGCACTAGCTCTTGCCGCAGCTGTCACTTGGTTAGTTGGCACAAGTCCACTAGGATCTTAAGCCAACTTCTATGAGCTCTTAGAAGAAGCTTTTTAATTGATGGATGAAAGCTAACTTGAAGGAAGCTAATCTAATTGCAAAAAGAAACTGAAAGCCAAAAAGAAACGCAAACCCTAGCAAACCCTAATTCTACCAGCTAGTCCTACTGACGCAAAGGAGAGCATGCAAACTACTGAAAGAGATTCCATTACTTCTATGAAGGTAAAATTCATGTGTCTAAGTTATCACTATCTGAAGAAAACGTCTTTTTGTATTTTTGATTAAGTTATTAGAATTATCATGCATGTGCTTTTAACTGGCTTTTCACTGTGCAGGGATGGATCAAGGAGGAGGAATGCTTGGAAAAGGTTGGGATGGTACAGAGAGGGTCTAAGGGATCCCTAACATTCTTTGCGAGAGTTTCACAAAGTCTGGATGCTATGCAACCGAGGTTATGGACTTCTACAGGAAGTCTGCAGGGGTTTCTACAGGATGTTCTGTAATTCTTCTACAGGATGTTTCGAAATGGGATTTTTGAGGATGGGTGATTGATGGAAGATGCATGGATGGTTATGGAGGTAGGATGGGGGTCTGAAGTGACCCAGGAATTGATGGATGGAGTGGTGAGATGATATGTGGAAGGCTGATTTGGCTTTAAGGTAGTTGAGACAACAATGGAGAAGAAGGTAGGGTTACGTGGGCAAGAGGATGGGTGTGAAGCGAGAAGCCTAGATATGGGATGAATCAGATGGCTCTGATGAAGCTTGACCATGTGAGTGAGTGATAGAGATGCCCTGCACAATGCACATTCAACCGAATCAATGAATTCTTGCAAACAAACTAAGTCCTAGCTAACTTAATCTAACTGTCAATGAAATGAATAAACAGCAGCCTCGTTTGGAAAGAGAACCATGTACATCATGTGAGCAAGAACATTCCGAAAGATCTAAATGCATGACAAACTCCTACCAATCGATTCGCAAACATAAAAAGCTACTTTAACCAACAAAAACAACCAAAATAACAAAGCAAGATCTAAAGAGCAGATTTTATTTTAAGAACGCAGCAAACACACATAAAGATAAACAAGGGAGGTACTGGGCGCTTGAGATGGGCCCAACCCCAAGAGCTACAGCCTCCCAAGAGAGATTTAGAGCTGGTGCAAAGCTGAATTCATCTTTATTAATCCAGAATGAAGAGTTACATCAAAACTGTCCACAAGGAGAGCTTGAGAATGAGCTGAAAGCAAAGCTAATCTATTGCATACAAATCGAATTACAAAATGACTACAACAAGGCTACAAAATGACTAACTACTAGCTACTGTCTACTGGCTAACTAGCTAACATCCACTGGCTACACTGGCTAACCAAAATGAGGCCCTAAGCCTTCTTATTTATACAATTTGAGGACCCAACAGTCCTCCTAAAATTTAGGGACTCGGCTGCCCAAAACTTGGAGTTAACAACAGTCCTACTTGACTTGCTTGGCTGCCCTTGTGTTGATTGATTCGGTGGCCCTTGAACTCCAAGCTAATGGTGGAGAATTCGAGGCAAGGGCCCATAAATGAAGGGGACACCTTCCTACAAATCCTCTAGCTTGTCTTCCCACGAATTTGGCTGCCAAGTGCTCATTAAGACCTTCAATTTTGTCTCCAAATTGACCAAAAAGGCTACACAAAGCACCCATTAGACTTGTTGGCATAATGACTAACCAAATTCACTCTATTAGCATAAAAATAATAAAAAACATGCAATAAACCAATGAGAATGGTGGATTAAGTCAAATTAGGAGGTTTAATGAGCCCAAATAATTGTACATTTTTGGGGCTCATCAACCACCATCATATTTCTCATACTCGCAAAACTACTCTCTATGGGGAGTGAAGTGAAAGGATGCACTTGAGTCAATCAACCATGCCTCATGATCTACATGTGTACTTGAAGAAGCCAAGTATACATCCCCACCTTCATTTAAGGTGGTTTTCGCCTCTACAGAAGGAGCATCATCAGATCCCTTTCCTTTGTCATGAGCTTTATATTCACAATCCCTTTTGTAGTTCCCTTCCTTTCCGCATTTCCAGCACACCTTTACAGGTTTTCCTAGAGATTTAGATCTCCCTCTAGATTTAGATCTCCCACTTGATGACTTTTTTTTTTTTTTTCTGGGATTTTTTTTTTTTTTTTTTTTTTGGGATCTTCCTCGCACAGACAAGGAATCACAATTCTGGCTCTCCATATTTTTTTGTGTCATCTCTTCCGTCAGTAAGAATGAGACTATTTCATCAAACTGCAAGGTGGTTGCATTGCTACCTATTGCAATAACTAGACTATCCCATGAATCTAGTAGAGAACACAACAAACTGATGCACTTATCTTCATCTGAAATTTTAATATCAACAGATAATAACTAACTTACCATAGTATTAAATGTGTTTAGATGCCCTGTCACCGAGTCTCCATCTTTCATCCTGAGGTTATACATATTTTTCCCTATGAACACTTTATTCACCAGAGACTTAGATTGGTACAAAGTTCCTAACTTGTCCCACAAATCGTTAGCCGTGGCTTTCCCTGATACATTCATGTTTGGAACGGGTTCCCCCAAGGACATTTTTGCGGCTAAAAGCCCATGTTTTGGGACAATTTTGTAATAAAGTTGTAAAGTCTATGCATTTCGTGGTCGCAGAGGTGAAGGTGTCAAGAGTCACAAAGGGTTGTCTACCCTTATTTTGTAAAATGTAAAGTCAACAGTAAAGATTCACAGCTAAGTAAGTAAGCTCTAAGTAGTGGGAAGACAAGTTTTGGAGTCTTGGTAGAGATGTCTAAGTGTTTCGGGTCTTAGCATAGGTAGAGGCTCTGCAGCGAAGTGCGCAGAGGCCCAGGGTCGAAGTCTGCAGCTGAGTGCACAAATCCCTGTAGCTATGTGTGCAGGGCAGATAGAGTCTGTATTATTCCAAAGATATCAATAAAGAGAAGTATTCTACAAATTATGTGTATTTATTTCTTGTTAATGCATCTGGTTATATTGCATTTTGGGTTTAATTTACAATGTTTATGTGATGCGTGAATGTATGTGACTGTATTAGTTAAATGAATGCAAATACGAATGACTGTTTATGCGGTGCTAACTGTGGTTGATTAGTAATATAGGTAAAACACTTGAGATAACTTGGGAACCTATACAATACGATGTCATAGTAGCACGAAAGTACCTGGATCAAGGGTTAAGGTTATGTGAAGGTCAATCATACACCTTTGTGGAGGTAGTGAAGGGTGGAATAAAGGGGTAGACTGATATAGCCATAAAGCTCAATGACTTGTGCGAAAATAGGAACAAAAGGTATAAACTAACATCACGACCATCTCAAGGTCCGAAAACTTGGTTCCAACATCCTCCCATTCTACTTCAGATGAGACTTCGGTCTGCACTCTACGGGATGATGCTGAAAGGGCTAGTAGTGTAGGGATTTTCTTGGCTAACTAACGTTGAACCTGGATCAGGCCCCACAAAACCAAAAAATGGTTCCATTGTAGTCTAGCTGGTTAGGATACTTGGCTCTCACCAGACTATGTTTAGGTTGGTAAAATGCCATGCGGCAAGTTGGTGCCTGATGCTAGATACTTGTCGAAGGTACCAAATTGTGCTCAATCTGAAGAAATGTCTATTTTGTGTGCCTTTTGGGACTATGCTGGGTCATGTGGTTTGTATACGGGGACTAATAGTAGATCCTACGAAGATCACAATGATTCTTAACTTGGAGGCACTGAGTGTAAAATAGCTACATGCAACCTTAGGACATATGGTGTATTACAGGAAGTTTATCAAGGGCTATGCCCAGATCACTACGCTTATGGAGAAGTTATTGAAAAAGGATGTCACATTCGATTGGAAAGAGGACTGCCAAAAGAGATTAGATGTATTCAAAGGAAAAATGGTCATTGCGCTGATTTTAGTCTTCCCGGATTGGAAGAAGGAGTTTCATGTACATGTAGATGAGTCAAGTTTAGCACTGAGAGCACTACTAACATAGGCCGGCAGAGGAGAATTGGACCATCCTATATCATTCGCAAGTAGGAGGTTATCCAAGGCTCAGAAGAACTATTCCACCATTGAGTGTGAAGGGTTAGCCATGGTATACACACTCCAGAAGTTTAGACACTATTTGCTGGGTGGACATTTTAATATGTTTACGGATCATTTTGCGTTGAAATACTTGGTCAATAACCCTGTGTTGGGGGGTAGAATCTATAGGTGGTTGTTATTGTTCAAGGAGTATGATTTTGAGGAAATTGTGAAGCCTGGATGACTGAACGCAGGACCAGACCATCTATCATGCATCGAAATAGGGGAAGAGCCTACTAATTTAGAGGAGGGATTGGCTGACATGTAACTATTTACAGTGCGCGTTGTGGATGGTCACTTTGAAGACATCATACACTTCTTAATGACAGGAACTATCCTGGAAGGCTACACCATCCAGCAGAAGAAGGATTTAGTGGTGCACGTGGCAGAATTTTCTGTCATTGACGGACATATATACAAAATGGGATCTAATGAAGTATTACAATGATATTTACTGGAGTTTGAAAGGAGAATTATCCTCGCGTATGCTAATGGGGGTGCCACAGGAGGGCATTATGTAGGAAGGGCGACCACACAAAAGATTCTACATGCAGGGTTGTGGTGGCCAATGCTCCATCAAGATTCAAAAGCTTACTGTAAGGCATGTGATGTGTGTCAAAGGACTGGCAGGCCATCATGAAGGGATGAGTTGCCTCTGAACCCACAGATGATGTTGCAACCTTTCGAGAAAGGGTCAATAGATTTTGTGGGACCCATTTAGCCCCAAGGGAAGAAGACGAGAGCGTGGTACATTATCACTGCGACTAAGTATTTGACTCGATGGGTGGAGGCACATCCTATAAAGGAATGCATAGGTGTGACCACTGTGAAGTTCCTCTTTGAGTATGTGCTGACGTGATTCTGGTGTCCAAAGATTTTGATGAGTGATTGTGGCATGCACTTTCTGAATGAAATGATCAGTGTGCTGATGGAGGAATTTCAGGTATATCACCAGAAAATAATGCGTTATCACCCACAAGCTAATGGGATAGTGAAAGCATTCAATAAGGTGCTAGAGAATGCGTTGACCAAGGTTTACAACGCTCGGCAAAGTGATTGGGACTTTTGCATACTTGCAATTCTATGGGCCTATCGGACGACATGTAAAAGGTTGACTGGACAAACACCCTTTAGGCTTGTATATGGTGTTGAAGTAGTAATGCCCATGGAATACATTATGCCTAGTTTGTGAATAGTGGCACTCACAGGTATGACGGATCGTGGAGCCTCGGAAGAGAGGCTCGCACAGCTAGCTAAGCTTGAGGAAGAGAGATTTCTAGTTGGATTTCACCAATAGGTCCAAAAGCAGCGTGGAAAAGCATGGCATGATCAACACAGTATGTTGTGAAACTTTAAGGTAAATGGTATGGTTTTGTTATATGACAACAGGTTTGGTAAATTTCTAGGGAAGTTCAGAATGCACTAGGTAGGGCCTTATGTCATTAAGGAGATTACCGACGGTGGAGCAGTCTTGTTGGTTAAATTGAATGGAGATCCCTTCCCAAGAAAGGTGAATAACAACCTATTGAAGCCATACATCGGTGATCTGGTCAGGTGACTATATGAGAGTAGCATAGTCTTAGCGCTCTAGGCAACTGAAAGGAGGCATGGGATTATAAACTACACTGCCTGGGTTGGGGAACTGCATGATTGGAGGATCGTGTGGAGAAAGGAAATGTCACAGGGTTCGTGATAGTGTGAAGGGATCTGTGCTACCCAGGGAGAAATCACGTAGGTCAACCAGAAAGTGACCTTTAAAGTGATTGTTCATGATTTGACGGTAGGAATGTGGCCAAATGGAGTGGGTGGCTGGCATTTAAGACGAACTTTATGGGTAAGATCCTTGGAAATCTACCACCAATCTGGCATTAATGAATCGAATGTGGGGGGAACGGCCCTCAAAATGCCCTATAAATTGCAGGTGGCTGCCCAGTGAAAAACACTTTCCATTTTAAGAATTGAGTTGTTGAGATCTCAGGCACACATGAACCATGAGAAATTTGAAGCTTTGCTAGCCTATTCAGTATTTAAGACATTGCCAAAGGAGACATAGTAGTTGTTGCATAACGTCATGTCAACACTCATAGAAGCTATGGACACCGAAGTAGTGAGAGTTGAGGGGGCTGTGCCGGAAGTTGTTAGGGAGGCAGAGGAAGCTACTACAGAGGTTGCAGAGGTATTAGTTGAAGTCCCCAAATCACCACGGACACCTAGACTGAAGCCGACCCCAACCAAGGAAAGTGCGAAGGATAAGAAGGGAAAACAGGCTATGATATCGATGCGCATGTCGCCGAGAAGAAACCCACTGAAGGACAAGCCCACTACACAGGAAAATGTAAAGCCATTAACCTAGAGCTGAAGGAGGAAGAAATTGAGGACATCCTGATGGATGATGACGACTTAGGGGTAGAAGTGGAGGAAGTTGAAGTCCAAGGTGTTGACCCTATCACTAAGTTGCTCGAGTATGTCCCTCCATGCAATGGCAAGACCAAGGTGTTGAAAATAATACTGAGAGGGGGGGGGTTGAATCAGTATTATCAAATTCTTTTTCAACTTATATAAAGATTAGCAGATCTAACTAATGAAACTTGTGTATACCTTCCTGACTTATAATTTAATTTATTCTTTAGATATTGATCATTAATCTGTGTGTTAGAACCATATAACAGTAATCAGGAATAGAAAAGGGGAGCAGACAATCACACAAAGGAACACAAGATATGAGGTGGAAACCCAAGTGGGTGAAAACCACCTGCTGCAATATGTCTCTATCTTCTTTCAATTAGAAACTTCCTTTTACAATGATTTTGTACTGGTGCAGTCTTATACCAGCATGCAGGCTTCAACCTGTAGAAGGCTACAACCTTCTCTCATTCTCCAGACTCTTCTGGAAGGGAGCTACAACCCCCTTAGCCCTTGCACTAGCTGAGGTACTTGTACATAGGTGCTAACCTACAGACGACTTCTCTTTTCTTCTAGGGACCACGTTTCATAAATTTTCAAACTGGATCCATGAATATCAATCAAACATCAAATAGATCTGCAATCAACCAACTTCCTTGTACAAATACTGAATCAATAATTCACCAATAGAAACCTGCGTACGTCTAGAGTATTCCCTTCTTTACCCTGCGGGTATCCGCACCTCCTCTGTGTCAAACCTGTGGTATCTGCACCTGCGCTCTACCGGGGCTGCAGGTATCTGCACCTCTTCTGTGTTGAACCTGCGAGTATCCACACCTGCACTGTGCCAAGCCTGCGGGTATCCGTGCCTGCGATGTGTCGAGCCTGCGGGTATCTGCGCCACTACACAGGAAAATGTAAAGCCATTAACCTAGAGCTGAAGGAGGAAGAAATTGAGGACATCCTGATGGATGATGACGACTTAGGGGTAGAAGTGGAGGAAGTTGAAGTCCAAGGTGTTGACCCTATCACTAAGTTGCTCGAGTATGTCCCTCCATGCAATGGCAAGACCAAGGTGTTGAAAATAATACTGAGAGGGGGGGGGTTGAATCAGTATTATCAAATTCTTTTTCAACTTATATAAAGATTAGCAGATCTAACTAATGAAACTTGTGTATACCTTCCTGACTTATAATTTAATTTATTCTTTAGATATTGATCATTAATCTGTGTGTTAGAACCATATAACAGTAATCAGGAATAGAAAAGGGGAGCAGACAATCACACAAAGGAACACAAGATATGAGGTGGAAACCCAAGTGGGTGAAAACCACCTGCTGCAATATGTCTCTATCTTCTTTCAATTAGAAACTTCCTTTTACAATGATTTTGTACTGGTGCAGTCTTATACCAGCATGCAGGCTTCAACCTGTAGAAGGCTACAACCTTCTCTCATTCTCCAGACTCTTCTGGAAGGGAGCTACAACCCCCTTAGCCCTTGCACTAGCTGAGGTACTTGTACATAGGTGCTAACCTACAGACGACTTCTCTTTTCTTCTAGGGACCACGTTTCATAAATTTTCAAACTGGATCCATGAATATCAATCAAACATCAAATAGATCTGCAATCAACCAACTTCCTTGTACAAATACTGAATCAATAATTCACCAATAGAAACCTGCGTACGTCTAGAGTATTCCCTTCTTTACCCTGCGGGTATCCGCACCTCCTCTGTGTCAAACCTGTGGTATCTGCACCTGCGCTCTACCGGGGCTGCAGGTATCTGCACCTCTTCTGTGTTGAACCTGCGAGTATCCACACCTGCACTGTGCCAAGCCTGCGGGTATCCGTGCCTGCGATGTGTCGAGCCTGCGGGTATCTGCGCCTGTGCTGAGTTGGGCCCCTCAGTAGATTCGTCTTGTAATGCTCAGGTTTCTCCTTGATTCAAGTCCAACTCACCAACTGATCACAAATATTTCAGATCTTGCTCATCTCAAGATATTCAACACATTAGTTGCCCAAGCCAAATGATCTCCTTTCCTTTTTATAGTTTAGGCCTTACTCAAAACCATGGTCCAAAACCATAGAGATCCAACACTAGGGACCCAAAACCTGGGTTCAATACTTTAGATGCAAAACCACTGACCAAAACCATAGGATCAAAAATGTCAGACTAAATACCATGGACCAACCATAAGATTTCCCACGTGTATGCTTTTCTCTACATGAAAGTGCGTGTACTTTACGCCTGTTCTTTTTGATCGGAGAACCTGCACACAAGTCCGCAACTTTTGTTCGACGCACCTGCGTACATCCACGGCTTTGTGAACAGGAACCTGCAGGTATCTCATTTTCTACTATTTTGAGAGCCTGAACTTGTGATATGCTATTTGAGCGAGTTTCCATCAAGGACAACACTTATGCCATCAAGCCAAACCTCTGTCATAATGCCAACACAAGGTGCCGAAGGACATTGATGAGAGCAAGGTCCCCCTTGCACACCCCTCTACCGCAGGACGAGATTTCCTTTTAAGGACCGCACTTGAGGCGGATTCCTATGTTAAAAATAGAATATTGGGACTTAGCTGACCATGAGATGTTCCTCGACTTGGCGACTGAGAAATTAATGTACCACATTATTCACACAACCACCAGGATGACTGCATTGGAACCATGGAAGTGGCTCAGGGGAGTAGACAAGGTAGGTATGTTGAACCTACTATGGGTGTCGCACTATAATCACACCCCCAGTACAATATTGGTCATCAAGTAGGTGCTATGCTTGGTGCATGATGGGTGTCTGTGGCTGGAAGAGCCAATACCCATCACTGACAGATTGATCCATATGATCACACAGCTACCCTACACAACGGGAAAATCCATCCATGATGTTTGTCAGAAAAGGTAGCAAGAAGGCCCTCATGGAGGCCATGAAGGAGAAATTCAAGCTCATGAAGAAGCCGCGAAGCTATGCCATCTCGAGTATCTGTGACCCTCTGGTTGAGGTGGACACACAGATTTTGGTAGGAAAGGTTATGAGGAAGTGTTGCGCAGATGAAGTATTAGCACCAATCATTGCTCTTACAACCCAATGCACCGAAGGAGTCCAGTTTAATTGGGCATGTTATCTCTATGGTGAGTTCCTTGAAAACTACCACGAAGCACAGGAGATTAGCACTATGTGTGGCTCTTGCTCTCTATTATGCTGGTAGCCTGGGAGCTGCTAGAAGACAGTCAATTCCCCTCGGTCACGCCGGACCTACCAGAAGTAGTGAAGTATGCTTCACTGTTGGTGATGAAGGATGCTTAGCGCATCAAGGACAACAAGATCTTCTGGATCTTGATGGAAATGAATATCCACATGGCTATCAACTGCAAACTGCGGTTGTCACCTACTGTGTTTTCCAACATACAGGGGTATGCGAAGTTCAAGGCAAACTTTCACCATGTGTCGATCACGGCACGAAAGAACCCTATGCAGACATGGTATGACTTGCCTTACTTGGAAACAGAAAATGCAATTAATGTAGTACTTGATCATTGGACAGTAGAGTGGCGCACTACCTCAGACTTCACAGTTAGGGCGAGCAAGTCTGCCACACAACAAAAAAAGGAGGAGGACAAGCTCAAGATGGCATAGCTGGCCAAGAAGAGGAAGAATGAGGTTGCTAACAAGGACTAGGCAGAGCATGATGCTGCCTAGTAGATGGAAAATAAGACAGGTGAGACAGAGCATGGCTTTGACAAAGGCGCAACGTCACCTTCGCCCGAAACAAAGGAAGAAATGGAAGAGCAAATAGAGAAGCATGGTTCAGATCTAGAAATGATGTCGGACTGCATCAAGCATTTGAGGGAATAAGAGAAAGTGGGGTCAAGGAAGAAATCCAAGGCCATTAAGGCATCATTGGACCCAATCACCCTCACAGAGGGAGATTTGCATGACATTGGAGACACGGTTTGGGATGTCACCGCATAGGCACTACAACAGTATGAGCAACAAAAACAGTTACTATTGGGGGCCATCCAAATAGGTTTGTAGGAGCTGCAAATCCACGCATCACAGGCTGGCATGTTTTCCACCAACCTCGCTATCAATACTTCAAAAGCTGTTGAGATGTTGTGTACGAAGGTATCCAACACGATAGTGCTGCCGGATGGAGCACTGACCACATAGAATGAAGCTGACAGGCCCACTGTCAGTGCCCTCAAGGGAGTGGGGTTGAATTTGATAGTGCTCCCTAGTGAGGTGCTCCACCTATTGTAGGATAGAGTGATCATGGAGCTAAGGGCAAGTGAACACTGCGCTTTGCAGGTGATTAGTGAGTAGAGGATTAATAATGAATAGATGGCCCTACGATGAGACTCTGCCATTGCCGCCATGACCAAGGTAACCGATTGAAACAAGCATATAGTTCAGGTTGTGGAGGAGGCATGCCAAATGGTCTCGGAGTTGGCCATTCCTGAGGAACTGGTCAAGGTGTGCATTCACAAGCTTGCTATAGGGGTGTTTGATGCTCACATAGAGTTGGGTAGGGTTTAGCTAGAGCTAAACCTATAGATTGTAGATTTACAATTGAAGGCCTGGCCTCAAACTCCACCAAAAGTAAAGGAGAAGCATGCAACCGCTGTCATAGAGGCGATAGCAGTGGTAGACAGTGCAGTAACAGACTACACACAACTTTTTAAACAGTTGTTCGAGGTCCTAACGAGCCTGCAAGAGGACCCTAATGTACAGTGGATGGAGACATAGGTGCGAGAACTACAGCAACGCTATGACGAAGTAAAAGGTACAATGTGAACCATCACTCACGCAGAGACTCAAGAAGTAGTAGGTGGCTAAACAATTGAAAGAATGGGTAGATGCAGCGCAACACATGGAGGTAGTGCTGAAGGCACAATTGAAGCCCTGGCTAGATGAGCCTTATTCGATCACAACATCTATTGAAGTAAAGCTTGCTACCCTGCACACTACTTAGCAGAAGCTTTAGGACTAGCGACCGAGCAGTTGGTTGAAGAAGCAAAGCAGGTGACCACACAATGCATTGTGGAGGTTCCAGTCATATAGGTTGAGCTGGGAGGTCTTCGTGCCCGCAGAGTTACTCAAGGGCGAGTGACCATGTTTTTGTTGGGGGCTTGTTGGGTGTTGGGTTGTGTTATATTCTTTCCACGACTAGCCTACATAGTAACCCAGTGGGTTAGAGGAGGGGCGGGGGTGGCAGCCCCTCTTGTCGGGGGGTTTGAGGGGCACGGCTAGTCCCCCTGTATGGCATCTGCGGCAGTGCCATGGGAAAAATTATTTCGGACCATATATTAGGTTGGGCAAACCTACCTATGGTTTTGTTCATGGCTTTCGCACATGGTTTTGGATGCGATGGTTTTCAGTCCATGGTTTTGGACGCGATGGTTTTTGGTCCATGGTATTGGATGCTTCAGCATGTATAAATATGTATTATAACATTGAAAGGAAAATAATGAAAAATCAAGCTAGTAGACCTGATTTTGGGATCCAGGAGAAATATCTATGTATATGTGTTTTATGTGTTATGCTCTCACATTGTTTATTTTTTATGTTTTAGAAATTGTATGCATGTAATTTGTATAGGGGGTTAAAACCTACATTTGTTATTAGAGTTGTTTTGGCTTTAGGGGGACACCTTTGTTGCTGAGGGGTTTCGATCGAGCCTGTGGTAGACCCTATTCAGTGGGAGATCTGCAGGATCAATTCTGGTGGTGAGAGAAGATGGCGAGCAGTGGAAAGATAGAGATCAAGAAATTTAATGGTCAGAGCTTTCAGTTGTGGAAACTCAAGATGGAGGATCTGTTGGTGGATAAAGAACAGTGGATCGTGTAGATCTAGGTACTAAACCAATGGGAGTTTCCAATGAAGAATGGAAGAAGTTGGATCGAAAGGCAAATAGCACAATACAATTGTGTGTCTCAGATTTAGTATCGCTAAATGTATTAGGGAAAGCTACAATGAAGGCTTTGTGGGACAAGTTAGGGACTTTGTATCAATCGAAGTCTCTGGTGAATAAACTGTTCCTATGGAAAAAGTTGTATAATGTGAGGATGAAAGATGAAGACTCAGCGACAGAGCATCTAAATGCATTTAATACTGTGGTAAGTCAGTTATTGTTTGTTGATATTAAAATTTCAGATGAAGATAAGTGCATCAATTTGTTGTGTTCTCTACCAAATTTGTGGGATAGTCTGGTTATTGCAATAGGTAGCAATGCAACTACCTTGTAGTTTGATGAAATAGTCTCATCCTTGCTGATGGAGGAGATGAGATGGAAAAATATTGAGAGCTAGAATGGTGATTCCTTGTCTGTATGAGGACGGTCCCAGAACAGAAACAAATATAAGTCATCGAGTGGGAGATCTAAATCTAGATGGAGATCTAAATCTCCAGGAAAACCTGTAAAGGTGGTTTGCTAGAAATGCGGAAAGGAAGGGCACTACAAAAGGGACTGTAAATCTAAAGCTCCTAAAAAAGGAAAGGGATCTGATGATGCTCCTTCTGCAGAGGTGCAAACCACCTCAGATGAAGGTGGGGATGTGTACTTGGCTTCTTCATGTACACATGTAGATCATGAGGCATGGTTGATTGACTCAGTTTCATCCTTGCACTTCACTCCCCATAAAGAGTGGTTCTGTGAGTATGAGAAATACGATGGTGGTCATGTCTTCTTAGGGGATGATAGGAAAGCTAGAATCATTGGTCACAATAAAGTTGAAGTTGCAAGATGGAAGGGTTAGAACACTTCCAGGTGTTCTGCATATTCCTGCATTGGGCAGAAATCTTATTTCTGTAAGCAAGCTAGATGATGCAGGTGTAAAAATAGTGTTCGAGAAGGATACCTACAATATGGTTTGGGGAGCGCTGCTATTGATGCAGGGAGTTTGGATTAGAACTTTGTACAAGCTACAAGGTAACATTATTGTTGATGGGTGCAATAGTTCTGTGGTTCCTGAAAGTGGGGCAGAAATTATAGTGGTCTCTGGAGAGAAGACCATGATATGGCATCAAAGGCTTGGACATATTGGAGAGAAGGGCCTTCTAATAATTCATGGTAAAGGTATGGTAGAAGGTATGAGTAATATATATCTAGGCCTTGATTTCTGTGAAAATTGTGCATATGGGAAGCAGAATCGGGTGAGTTTCCCCTCTAGTGGTAAGAGGGTGAAACATATATTAGAGCTTGTACATAGTGATGTGTTTGGACCTGTGAAGGTTCCATCACTGGATAAGTCTTTGTACTATGTATGATTTATATGTGACTTCTCAAGGAATACATGGATATATTTCCTTAAGAAGAAATATATATTCTTTGACAGGTTTAAAGAATTCAAGGCTCTGGTGGAAAACCAGACAGAGAAGAAGATAAAGGTGTTGAGGACAGATAACGGTGGAGAGTTTTGCAGTAACAAATTTGAAGAATTCTATAAGAGGTGTGGTATAGCACGGCAGAAGACTTCTCCATATGAACCTCAGTAAAATGGAGTTGCAGAAAGAATAAACACGATGTTGATGGAAAGGGCAAGAAGCATGCTCAGTGGTGCTAGGTTAGGACAGGAATTCTAGGTGGAGGTGGTGGAGACAACATGTTACTTGGTCAACAAATCACCTTCATCAACGTTGGAGGATAAGACTCCATAAGAGTCATGGACTGGTAAGAAACCCTCTCTTTCACATCTGAGGTTATTCGGATGTGATGCATATGTACATGTTCCAAAGGAGAAAAGAACCAAGTTGGATAGTAAATTTGAAAAATGCATCTTTATTGGATATAAGGATGGTGTAAACAGTTATAAGCTTTGGAACCCAGTAATAAGGAAGGTTGTGTATAGTCTAGATGTGGTGTTTAGAGATGTGAAAGATGTTATTAAACATGATGTCCAACCAAAGGAACCTAAAAAGATAGAGTTTGAGCTCAAGGATGAAGAATCAGACTCTACAACAGAGGAGGAATCAGAAGATGAAGAGCCACAAACTCCAAGTGTGAGAAGATCAGTTCGAGAAAGAAGGAAGCCAGAAAGGTATATTCCATATGCTTTTTGTTAAAATTTTGCTTTATCTATTACTGATGATGATCCCAGAACTGTGAAGGATGCAGTAGATTCATAGGATGGCAAATTTTGGAAAGAGGCCATGGTTGATGAAATGGCATCTTTGCACAAAAATGAAGCTTGGGATCTGGTGGAGTTGTTGATTGGAAGGAAACCCATTGGCAGCAAATGGGTGTTTAAGAAGAAGACAAATGCAGAAGGAAAGGTGGAGAAATACAAAGATCAGTTGGTAGCAAAAGGTTATTTCTAGATGCCGGCAATTGATTTTGGTGATATTTTTTATCCTGTTGCCAAGGTAGTTTCTATTAGATTACTTTTATTTGTTGCTCTTACTTTTGATTTTGAGGTAGAATAGATGGATGTGAAGACATAATTTCTTCATGATGATTTGGAAGATGAGATCTACATGAAGCAACCCAAAGGCTTTGCGGTGAAGTGTAAGAAAGAACTGGTATGCAAGTTAAAGAAGTCTCTGTATGGGTTAAAGCAATCACTAAGGATGTGGTATCAAAAATTTGATACATTTATACAGGGACTTGGCTTCACCAAAAGCAAAGCAGATCACTGTGTGTATTTTAAAATAAGCTAATGACCATGTTATTTATCTAGTCTTGTGTGTGGATGATATGTTACTAGTTGGAAATGACAAAGAAATTATCCAAGATTTGAATACCCAACTATCCTCCAAATTCGGCATGAAAGATATTGGTGCTACAAACTATATTTTGGGAATGGAAATTAAAAGGGATCGAGCAAAGAGGAAGCTCTGGTTAAACCAGAGGAAGTATGTCGAGACAATACTACAAAGGTTTAATATGCAGGATAATAAACCAGTGAAGGTTCCTATTCATGTAGGTGTAAAGTTATCTGCTAAAAAGTGTCCCAAGACACAAGAAGAGGAAGAGGACATGTCCCGTGTTCCATATGCAAGTGTAGTTAGTAGCCTAATGTATGCAATGGTATGTACTAGACCAGACATTACACATGCAATGGGAGTATTGAGCAGGTTTATGTAAAAACCAGGGAAGGAGCATTAGACAACAGTGAAGAGGATTTTTAGGTATTTGCATGGCATTAATGATTATGGTTTGTGCTACCAAGGAAGACCAAGACTGGACATAGTTTTGGATATTTGTGGCTTTGTTGATGTAGATTGGGCTGGAGATCTGGATAAGAGAAGATCTACAAGTGGGTATGTGTTTAACCTATTTCGAGGTGTAGTTAGCTAGATGAGTAAGAAACAATCTGTAGTGGAATTATCAACTATAGAGGTAGAATACATGGCAGCCACTCAGCTAAGAAAGGAAGCAGTTTGGTTGCAGAGATTGTGTTCAAGTATGGGGTTAGTACAGGGAGCTATAAGGATAGACTGTGATAGCCAAAGTGCAATTTTCTTAGCAAAGAACCCTGCTTACCATTCAAAGAAAAAGCACATTGATCTTTAGTATCACTTTGTGAGGAATATGATAGAAGACAAAAAGGTGTTCCTAGTAAAGGTAGAGACATTGAAGAATATTGTAGACGCATTGACAAAATCTATGAGCTCTGAGAAGTTCTCTTGGTGTAGAGAAACAATGGGCGTTGCAGGGCTGGATAAATTACTAAGCTCTCCTGTGGGCACCTGTGGAATGAAAACAACAAGTGGGATAATGTTGGGTTCTGTTATATTCTTTCCATGACTAGCCCACGTAGTAAATCGAGGGGTTAGAGGGGGGCAGAGCCCCCCCTTCATTGCACTGATTACGCAGCGGGGAGGGGGGGGCTCACAGGGGGTCAACAGATCCCCCTATCCAAGGGGTTTGAGGGGGGTAGGGAGCCCCCATCTACGGGGTCCGGGGCACTACCCCAGGAAAAATATTTTGGACCCAAAATTGGGTTGGGTAAACCTACCTATGTTTTTGTGCATGTTTTTCACACATGGTTTTGGACGCGATGGCTTTTGGTCCATGGTTTTGGACACGATGGTTTTCGGTCCATGGTATTGGATGCTTCAACATGTATAAATATGTATTGTAAAATTCAAAGGAAAATAATGAAAAATCAAGCTGGTAGTCTCGTTTTTTGGATCTAGGGAAAAATCTTTGTGTATATGTGTTTTATGTGCTATGCTCTTGCATTGTTTATTTTTTGTGTTTTAGAATTCATATGCAGGTAATTTCTGTATGGGGTTAAAACCTACATTGGGAACGAGTTCCCCCAAGGATAGTTTTGGGGCTAAAAGCCCATGTTCTGGGATAATTTTGTAATAAATTTGTAAGGTCTCCACATTTTGTGGTAGCGGAGCGCGAATGTGTCAAGAGTCATAAAGGGTTGTCCACCCTTATTTTGTAAAATGTAAAGTTGGCGGTAAAGATCCACCCATGCTCTGCAGACGATGGGATTGTATAAAAAGGAGCTAAGTAAGTAAGCTCTAAGTAGTGAGGAGTCAAGTTTTGGAGTCTTGTTAGAGAAGTCTAAGTGTTTCGGGTCTTAGCATAGGTAGAGGCTCTGCAGCTGAGTGTGCAGAGGCCTAGGGTGGAAGTCCGCAACTGAGTGTGTGGACCCCTGTAGCTGTGTGCATAGGGTGGATATAGTCTGTATTAATTTGAAGGTATCAACAAAGAGAAGTATTCTACAAATTATATGTATTTATTTCTTTTTAATGCATCTGGTTATATTACGTTTTGGGTTTAATTTATAATGTTTATGTGATGCACGAATGTATGTGACTGTATTAGTTAACCGAATGCAAATAAGAATAACTGTTTATGCGGCGCTAACTGTGGTTGATTAGTAATATAAGTAAAATACTTGAGATAACTTGAGAAACTATACTATATGATGTCATAGCAGTGTGAAAGTACCTAGATCAAGGGTTAAGGCTACATGAATGTTAATCGTATACCTTCGTGGAGGTATTGAAGGGCGGAATAAAGGGGTAGACTAATAGAGCCCTAAAGCTTAGTGACTTGCGTGAAAGTAGGAACAGAGGGTATAAACCAACATCACGACCATCTCAGGGTGCAATAACTTGGTTCCAACATCCCCCCATACTACTTTAGGTGAGACTTCAATCCGTGCTCTACGGACTGATGTTGAAAGGGCCAGTGGTGTAGGGATTTATTTGGCTAACTAGCACTAAACCTAGGTCATGCCCAACAAAGCCAACAATTCAGCAATAATGAATTTGAGACACACAACAATATTGTTCTCTTTTTGTTCTGATCCAACTTCTTCCATCCCTCATTGGAAACTCTCGTTGGTTTAGTACCTGTATCTACCACGATCCACTGATATTTGTCCACCAACAGATCCTCCATCTTGAGTTTCCACAACTCGAAACTTTGACCATTAAATTTCTCGATCTCTATATTTCCACTGCTCGCCATCTTCTTTCACCACGAGAATTGATCCCACAGATTTCCCACTGAACAAGGTCTACCATAGGCCCGAGTGAAACTCCTCAGCAACAAAGGCATCCCCTTGAAGCCAAAACAAATCCGATACCAAATGTAGGTTTTAACCCAGTACAGAAATTACCTGCATACAAATTCTAACAACAGAAAATAAACAATAGTGAGAGCACAGAACATAAAACAAATATGCACAAAGATTTTCCCCTGGATCCCAAACTGGGACTACCAGCTTGATTTTTCATTATGTTCCTTCCAATTTACAACACATATATATACATGCTGAAGCATCCAATACCATGGACCGAAAACATCCAATACCATGGACCGAAAACCATCGCACCCAGAACCATGTGCGAAAACCATGCACAAAACCATATGTAGGTTTTCCCCACCTAATATAGTGTCCAAAAACAATTTCCCTAGGGCATTGCCCTAGACCCCGTAGAGGGGGGCTAACCTCTCCCCACAAACCCCCCTATGATGCCCACATTGCGGAATCAACTCAACGAAGGGGGGCTTTTACCCCCTCTAACCCCCCATTTAAATATGGGGGCTAGTCATGGAAAGAATATAACATAACCCAACATCGAGCTTGAGAGCAATTCATGTTGAGTGTGATTAGCAAACAAAAGGTCAATAATGCACAGATGTTTGTCGAGAAGGCTTTAGAAATTGACACATGGAAGAAAGTGTAGCATAAGAATGAGCACACTGCGGCGGTAGTCACTAAAGCATGCAAAACCATTCCGTTGTTGCATATCCCAAAAGAAGCACTGGTGGAAGCCAAGATTCAAAATTTCGCTGTTGATGTACATGATGCAAAGATGATGTTGGCCAAGGTTCAGTTTGAGCTAAACCTTAAAATTACCAAGATTGAGTTGAAGGCCCAGCCTTCGACTCCACCAAAGGTTAAAGAACAACATGAGGAAGTTGTTAAGGATGTAGTTACTGCAGTAGACAATGCATTGGTGGATTGCATTGTGCTCTTTGAGAAGTTGCTGGAGGTACTTACTAGTCTGCAGGAAGATCCTAACTTGAAGGGGTTAAATACTGAGGCGAGGGAATTATAGCAGTTGTACGATGAAGCAAGAGCAACATCATGCACCATCGTCATCACGTAGAGATTGTTGAAGCTGTAGGAAGCAAAGGAATTGAAGGAACAGGTGGAAGCAGCACAATGCAAAGAGGTAGTACTTAAGGCCATATTGGGGCCTTGGCTAGATGAGGCATATGCGCTCATCGCCATGATTGAATGAAATTTGGCAATCCTACAAGTAGTACAGCAGAAGATCGAGGTAGATAGCACAGAACCAACGACGAAGCATCTAATAAAGCAGGTCAAGAAGGTGGCAACGTAGTGTACCGCTGAAGTTGCAGTGGTGCAAGTGGAGCTGGGAGGTCTTTGCAGCAAGATATCCATGCTAGCAGAGTGACTCAGGGGCGAGTCACTATATTTGTGTTGGGGCCTGTTGGGAATGAGTCCCCTAGAGTCAATTTTGGGGTTAAAAGCCCATGTTTTGGGGTAGAAAGCCCAAGGTTTTGTATAAAAAAGTGTAAAGTCTCTGCATTTTGTGGTTGTAGAGTATGAAGATGTAAAGTCTCATAAAGGGTTTCCACCCTTCGTTTATGGAAGTCATGTCAGCTTTAAAAGATCTACCGATGGTCCACGGACCATGGGATTGTATAAAAAGGGAACTCTTAGAAGAGTCTAAGGTAGTTTTTGAAGTTGAAATTAGATTTGGGTAATGGATCAGTAAGGGCTAAGAGTGAAGAGTCTTAGTGTGGGAAGGAGGCTTTGTAGCTGTGTGCATAGAGGCCTAGGCTAGACATCTGCAGCTAAGTGCACGGACTCCTGCAGCTGTGTGTGCAAGATAATTAGTGTCTATAAAGAAGATTTGAAGCATTAATAGAGAAGATTATTCTGGAATTACATGTGTTGATCTATTTACTTTTGTTATGAATGCATGTGATTATGTTATGAAGAATATTGTGTTTATGATTTAATGCTATATTGATGCACAAATCTATATGTTTTACTCTATTATATGAACGCAAGTAATAATATCTATTTTCTAAATACATGTTGAAGTTATCAGATACTTAAGCCGATCGAGGTAAATATAGAGGTAAGAAAACTTACAAGAGCATGTAAGTAAATAAATCACCTGTTTAGGGTCCATAAAGGATGATTGTAGACCTTCACAAAGGTCTAGAATCCAGATAAGAGAAGTATATCAATAAGCCCTAAAAGGCCTATTGATTTGAATGAAGGCAAGCTTAGGGTATAAAACAACATCACCACTATCCCCAGCTGTGGAAACTTGCTTCCTACATCCCCTTATACTGCTTCGGGTGAGACTTCAGTCTACGCTCCATGGATTGATGCCGAAAGGGCCAGTAGTGTAGGGATGCATATTGGTGAAGTTGTTTATGGTGTGATATTTCTTCTTGCATGAAGATAATGGTCCAAGAGAATGATATTACTAACTATGAATTATAACTCTTCATATATGAGGAAAAGGCATGTTACGTGAAGACATGAGGATTGTTATTGATATATTGTTGCTATAACTACATGATGCTTGAAAGCATTGCATATTTGGTCACATGTTGATGCTATTGAAGATTGATGTTACATTGCTCTAGATAAATAATTTTGTGTTGGAGGATCCTTTAAGGTGTATGATGGTTGCTGATGACAATCATGATATTGCTACCTCACTATTGAATTCTTTAGTTTTGGTTATAAATGTCATATATGTCTCTTGATGTAAAGGTCGTGTAAAGACCCATGATGTAATAATTATAATACTTAACCATGTTTAGACTATTGGGGTCAAGTCAATTACTTACGTAATCCCAATATTTTGGGAATTTGATGTAATGTTGAGTCAAATATGTAACCCCACTATGTTCGGTGATTGATGTAAGCACGAGTCCTTAGTGATAGGAAATGTCATATTTAGTTGAGTCATAGAGTCATGTACATCATTGAAAATGTTCTAGAAGATTCATCATATGTTCAGGGGCAGCATAGTCAATGTTCATATTCAGCATATCAGACCTAAAATGATCCTTTGTATAAAGGGAAAAATAAGTCTTCATTCAGCATTGGTCATCCCTTTTCCCTTGAACTCAAAGGGGGGGGATAGTTTGAGGTTTGGAGAAGAATTCTTGGAGAAAAGTTTTGTGTGCTTAAAAATGTCTTTGCAGGTATTTATAGATGGTGGTGACAAAAATGTGCTTGCTGTCAATTCCAAAGGGGGCGATTGTTGGCATTATGATTAAAGTGTTGTCCTTGATGGAAACCTACTTGATAAAGATGTCAACATGATAGTTATGGAGTGTGACAAAGAGAATGGAAAAGGGAATACTAGTTCAAAGATAAAGGGATGATAAAGGTGAATTTTAAGAAAGTATACATGAGTCCTATGAAGAAAATCCTCATACATATGCATGTATGATGAAGATAATGTGCGTATAGTTTCCACACCATGGTATTATGAATACTCCCTAGTCTTTTCCATGGTATTGGCCCATAGTAATGAGCACAAAAATGAATATTTGATCCTGTCAAAGAATACCATCAACATTACAAAGGGATTGGCCTAAGGTATTGGTTAAGGCTTATAATATATAAAGAGATGGAGATCAAGTGTTAGAGTGTGCAGGTGATGGATTATTTATGAATGAATTGATATGAAATAGGTGTGCACTAGGGAGCATGGAGATGGACTAGATTTGTTAGATCTGAAATGACTACATATTGGATAATATGTTTATGATTTGATAGAAATGTGATAATGATATTATGATACGTGTCTATAATATTTTGTATGTGCAATTTATGTTCTAGTTGCAGCAAAGGTTTGACTCAGTGACTTTAGATCTATACATTGGTTTGCCTTTGATAGATCATGTACATATGTGGATCTTCTTCTAACTAGTCGTGTATATATTTTGTAGTATAGATAGATATTGTATGTAGGTGTTAGATATGAAAAGTGCATACATATGCTGAAGTTATTTATAAGAGTTGCGTACATTTGCTAGGGTTTTGCAGTGTGAGCTAATAATGATGTATGATCAGTTATGTTATATTTGTTTTTGTATGTCGATGAAGTCTCTCTTATGATAATCTATGTTTGATAGTGTTGGCTAGGTTAAAATGATTATGGAATGAAATGTTGACTTGCAATAATGTTGTTGCATGGTGATTTGTATTTGGGCTCAGTAATATGTGATGGTTTTAGTGTGTAATTAAGTGATTGATTTAGTGGTATAGTAATGCAGATTCAGTTATCAATAGGTTGAGATATGTACACAGGTATTCTTCATGGAAAGTGTGTACATCCACACATATGGATCAAAACAATAATGTATAAAATTTGATGTTTGCTTGATCAGGGTTTGCAGTAAAAAAGGTTGCTTTATGTGATCAGCAATAGTGCTTGGCTTGATATATTGATAAGTAACTATGAATTTATATGAGATGATCTAGTTTCATTTGATATGGTTGTAATAGATGATTGAGACTCGGTGATTGATTTGATAATTAAATTAGTTTAGTGATTAGGTGAGTTGATCCAGTGTTTGGTTTTGAAATCATTAATTGATATTGGGATTAAATGATGGAAGTGGGCCCAGTCTGAAAATATGATGAAAATTGGCCTATAGGTTTGATGTTTTGGTTCAGATGGATCCAGTATGAAACATAATGAAACGTGGTCAACAGAGGTGCTGAGAATTGGAGGCTTCAGTGAGGAAGTCATAGCTTCCTTCCAATGGTAGCTGGTAAATATGTTTAGGGGATTGGAGCTTCCTTGTAGTGGGCGTCAGTAAATGAGATCACAGGGTTGGAGCTCTCTTCTAGTGGGTTCCAGATAATGATAGAAGGTTGTAGCCTTATGTAGGTCAATTTCTACGTACTTATATGAGTTTTCACCAGGACAATATCGTAATATGTTTTCCTATATAATAAAATATGAGGATAGAGATGATAATAATGGTGGTTTTCTCCCACATTGGGTTTCCACCTAAATCTTGGTGTCCTCATGTGTTTCTATGTTGCTTATGTGTGATGGTTTATTATGTTCTTACTGCTCATGTTTACTATTTAATTAAAGTCTAATGAAGTAATGATACACTATTTAAAGTAGAACAAATGATGAAATATATGAAAAGTTAGTTAACTAGATATACACAGTTTTCCTTCATCATAGTCACATACATACATTGTTTTACTTAATGACAGTAGCATACATAAATTTGAATAATAAATTGAAAGGTTTAAGTGAGTTTTAAAATACTTATTCACACCCCTCCCCCCCCTCTCATTATTTTTCCAAACAATTGGTATCAGAGCAGGTCACTTCAATTAAAGCTTAACCACTTGGAGTGGATTAAGGATCATGGGAAAGAAGATAGCTCGATGGAAGAAGTCAAAAAAATATGGTAGTTATAGTGATATATTAGATGTAGTGATAGTTATAGATGTTAGCAAATATCAAGTTTTGGGAGCACCCTGCTTCCTATTGGATTTCTTGTTCTAACATTGGTTGGTTACATTTTGTTGATGCTTAGATACTACTTAGAAGTGGTATTGGCTTATGATGGTTTATGATTTATTATAATATGTCATTGTTGTTTTGGTTCTTATGATGGATTTTCTGAGTGAAGAAGATGGATATGATCATACCTAACAGATAATATTTGACACAGGTTTATGGGGGGCATTTGCTATGCTTCTAATAGTGCATTGTTGGCATTATAATTTCTTGATCATTCATTTTTGCATGATGATGTTCATGATAAGTACATATATCATTGATGATGTGTATTTGTTGCTACCAAAGACACATATGTTGTTGTTATTCTATCATTGGTGATGATGAAGTCTTGGATAAAATTGCACATAGTGGAGCTAATTCTGCATGAAGAGAATATGCATGCTATGGTCCTTATTTACATTGGTTTATGATGACGAGTTTCACTCACTACTTATATTCTTTTGTAATTATCTATACAATGATGAATAGGTTGCATATGGTGCAATTATGGATGATGCCTATAGTGTTGTTATTGGTTCTCACATATGTTACAGGGTGATGATACATGTATATGTTATTCTACATATGGTATGTTTCTTAAGGATTGTGGCTCTTCGTATGTAGAGCATATTAATATTGATGATATGAGATCAACTAGATGGCTTACTAATAGAGCTTGATTGCACAATCTTATGCTTGTTTGATAATGATGAGTTCATAATGTTATCTCTATGTCATAGGTTATCAATGATGGATGGTTACTTGAGTTGCATATTGGTGAAGTTTTTTATGGTGTGATATTTCTTCTTACATGAATTAATGGTCCAAGAGAATGATATTTTTGCCTATGAATTATAACTCTTCATATTGTTTGGTTGTGTTATATTCTTTCCACAACTAGCCCACGTAGTTAACTGGGTGGTTAGAGAGGGGCCAGAGCCCCCCCTTCGTTGTGCCGATTATGTAGCGAGGGGGTCATAGGGGGTTTGAGGGGTGTTGGTAACCCCACTCTATGGGGTCTAGGGGGTTTGGTTTTGCAACCTATGTTAGGTTTGGTGGACCCACCTATGGTTTTGTGCATGATTTTTGCACATGATTTTGGACGCGATGCTTTTCGGTCCATGGTTTTGGACATAATGGTTTTCAGTCCATAGTATTGGATGCTTCAGCATGTATAAATATGTATTATAACATTGAAAGGAATATAATGAAAAATCAAGTTAGTAGTCCCGATTTTGGGATCTAGGGGAAAATCTCTATTTATATGTGTTTTATGTGTTATGCTCTTGCATTGTTTATTTTTTGTGTTTTAGAATTCGTATGCAAGTAATTTCTGTATGGGGTTAAAACCTACATTTGGTTTCAAATTTGTTTTGTCTTCAAGGGGACGCCTTTTTTGCTGAGGGTTTTTGCTCGAGCCTGTGGAAGATTTAATGGGAGATCTGTGAGATTGATTCTCATGGTGAAAGAAGATGGTGAGGAGTGGAAAGATAGAGATCGAGAATTTAATGGTCAGATTTTTGAGTTGTGGAAACTCAAGATGGAGGATCTGTTGGTGGATAAAGATCAATGGATCATGGTAGATCCGGGTACTAAACCAATGAGAGTGTCTGATGAAGAATGGAAGAAGTTGGATCGGAAGGCAAAGAGCACATTGCGTGTCTCAGATTTAGCATTGTTGAATGTATCAGGGGAAGCTATGGCAAAGGCTTTGTGGGACAAGTTAGGGACTTTGTACTAATCTAAGTCTCTGGTGAATAAACTGTTCCTACAGAAAAAGCTGAATAACCTGAGGATGAAAGATGGAGACTCAGTGACAGAGCATCTGAATGCATTTAATACTGTGGTAAGTCAGTTAGCATCAGTTGATATGAAAATTTAAGATGAAGATAAGTGCATCAATTTGTTGTGTTATCTATCAAATTCGTGGGATAGCCTGGTTATTGCAATAGGTAGCAATGCAACTGCCTTGCATTTTGATGAAATAGTCTCGTCCTTTCTGACGAAGGAGATGAGACAGAAAAATATGGAGAGCCAGAATGGTGATGCCTTGTCTGTACGAGGACGGTCCTAGAACAGAAACAAAAAATAAGTCATCGAGTGGGAGATCTAAATCTCTAGGAAAACCTATAAAGGTGGTGTGCTAGAAATGCAGAAAGGAAGGGAACTACAAAAGGGACTGTAAATATAAAGCTCCTGATAAAGGAAAGGGATCTGATGATGCTCCTTCTATATAGGTGAAAACCACCTCAGATGAAGGTGGGGATGTGTACTTGGCTTCTTCAAGTACACATGTAGATCATGAGGCATGGTTGATTGACTCAGGTGCATCCTTTCACTTTACTCCCCATAGAGAGTGGTTCTACGAGTATGAGAAATACGATGGTGGTGATGTCTTCTTAGGGGATGATAGGAAGGCTAGAATCATTGTTCGCGGAAAATTAAATTTGAAGTTGCAAGGTAGAAGGATTAAAAAACTTCCGGGTGTTCTACATATTCCTGCATTGGACAGAAATCTGATTTCTAAAAGCAAGTTGGATGATGCATGTGTAAAAACAATGTTCGAGAAGGATATCTACAAGATGGTTTGAGTGGCACTAGTATTGATGCAGGGAGTTCAAATTGGAACTCTGTACAAGATGCAAGGTAACACTGTTGTTGATGGGTGCAACAGTTTTGTGGTTCTTGAAAGAGGAGCAGAAAATCTAGTGGTCTCTAGAGAGAAGACCATGTTGTGGCATCAAAATCTTAGACATATTGGAGAGAAGGGCCTTTGAATACTTCATGGTAAAGGTATGGTAGAAGGTATGAGTAATAGCTCTTTGGATTTTGATTTCTGTGAAAATTGTGTATATGGGAAGCAGAATCTGGTGAGTTTCCCCTCTGGTGGTAAGAGGGCGAAACATATATTAGAGTTTGTACATAGTGATGTGTTTGGACCTGTGAAGGTTCCATCACTGGGTAAGTCTGTGTATTATGTATCATTTATATGTGACTTCTCAAGGAATACATGGATATATTGCCTTAAGAAGAAATATGAATTCTTTGACAGGTTTAAAGAATTCAAGGCTCTGGTGGAAAACCAGACAGAGAAGAAGATAAAGGTGTTGAGGACAGATAACGGTGGAGAGTTTTGCAGTAAGGAATTTGAAGAATTCTGTAAGAGGTGTGGTATAACATGGCAGAAGACTACTCCATATACACCTCAGTAAAATGGAGTTACAGAAAGAATGAACAAGACGTTGATGGAAAGGGTAAGAAGCATGCTTAGTGGTGTCGGGTTAGGACATGAATTCTGGGCAGAGGTAGTGGAGACAGCATGTTACCTGGTCAACAGATCACCTTCATCAGCATTGGAGGATAAAACTCCACAAGAGGTATGGACTGGTAAGAAACCCTCTCTTTCACATTTGAGGGTATTTGGATGTGATGCATATGTACATGTTCCAAAGGAGAAACGAACCAAGTTGGATAGTAAATCTAAAAAGTGCATCTTTATTGGGTATAAGGATGGTTTAAAGGGTTATAGGCTTTGGAACCTAGTAACAAGGAAGGTTGTGTACAACCGAGATGTGGTGTTTAGAGAGGTGGAAGATGTTATTAAACATGAATTCCAACCAAAGGAACCTGAGAAGATAGAGTTTGAGCTAAAGGAGGAAGAATTAGACTCTACAATAGAGGAGGAATCAAAAGATGAAGAGCCACAAACTCTAGGTGTGAGAAGATCAGTTCGAGAAAGAAGGCAACCAGAAAGGTATAGTCTATCTGCTTTCTGTTCAAATTTTCCTTTATCTATTACTGATGATGATCCCAAAACTATGAAGGAAGCAATAGATTCAGAGGATGGAAAACTTTGGAAAGAGGCCATGGTTGATGAAATGGCATCTTTGCAGAAAAATGGGGCTTGGGATCTGGTGGAGTTTCTAGCTAGAAGGAAACCCATTGGTAGCAAATGGGTGTTCATATATCAGGAAAAGGCATGTTACATGAATACAAGAGGATGGTTATTGATAAATTGTTGCTATAACTGCTTGATTCTTTAAAGAATTTCATATTTGGTCACATGTTGATGTTGTTGAAGATTGATGATGTTATCACTCAGATATTTTCCCTAGAAGTTATCAAAGAAGGAATAGTCCGAGGTAACCGCAAACATAATCTTTTAGACTCGGGTTCTAGCCAACCTAAGTCTAGAGAGGGCTCTCTCTTTATAATTTAACTTTTTTTTAGGTAGATTTCAGGCTAGTTATTAGTGCTGATGATGTTTTGTTTTGATTGGGTGGTGGAATTAAGAAAACTGATGGGAAAAGCAAGTATTCAGGCCATTGGGCTATGGAGTCAATCAAGAGTGGCTTAACTGAATCTGATCAATCATTAAGGTAAGAGTCTACAGGGCAGGCTAGCATAGAAAAATGCAAATCTGCAGGTTCAAAAGGATGAGGTAGTGTTGGCATTATGATTCAAGTGTTGTCCTTGATGGCAACTCACTCAGAGGTTAGTACAGGTGCTCAGAGGTTGGTACAGGTGATGGCAACTTAATCAGAAGACAGATCTTAGTACAACATGCCAAGGAAGTTCATATACGCAGGTTAGTTAAGCCCAAGTCGCGTGTACACGCTAGTTGGATTCAGAAAAAGCGCGTGTATGTGGAAAAGTACCTTTGGTCCATGGTGGTTAGTCCTTGGAAGTTGTGCCTATGGTTTCGGACCATTGTGTCTCGACGGGCATGTCGATCCCTAGTTTTGAAGTTGATGGTATTGTGTTACGATGGTTTTGGCTCTTGGTATTGAGCAAAGCCTAAGGCTATATAAGGAGAAGAAGATCATTAGGCAAAATCATCTTTCGACAAGGCTTGAATATCTAAGAGAGGAAGAGATCTGATATGCAGGGTCTGGGTTGCTTGATATGAGCTAAGGAGAGATCACATCGGTTGATGGAAGACTAGATCTAAGGATAGATCGGGATCTAATGGTTTGAAATGCTCTATCATGATATGGTTGATTATGCGTATTTCTAGATCTGCATACTGTCGCAATGTTATGTTCTGGGTCTAACTGATGTCTGGTACAGCTGCAAATTGAGAAAGTTTATTTTTAGATCTGTACGCAGGTTGGCTTCGGTAAAAGCGCGTGTATACGCGGGTTTCGCTCATTGAAGTAGCGTATATCTCTTAAAGCTTGATTTTTGGGTTTGCAGTTGGATCTGACTGTTATTACAGAGTTCTGTAGACTGCTCTGTGTTCTGGTATCTGGTGATTGACAGGGTTCAGTGGTTCAGTGATTCAAAGTTTGATAATACTAGTATTGGTTGTTTTATGCTTCAATGATCTGTTGTGAAAGTTGAATGAATTGGGGTCTACAGATTGTAATGTTGTGCTTCAGCAATATCCAGTCTGAAAATGTATGAAAGGTGGTACCTGAAGGAAAGAAGATTGTAGGTCAGCACCTACGTACTAGTATCTTGGCTAGTACAAGAGCAAAGGGGGTTGGAGCTCCCTTCCAAGGAAGTTTGGAGAACAAGAGAAGGTTGTAGCCTTCTGCAGGTTGTAGCCTGCGTACTGGTATAAGGCTGCACCAGTACAAAAGATTGTAAACTGAAGTTTCATTTTAAAAGAAAGATAGAGACAACTTGCAGCAGGTGGTTTTCACCCACATTGGGTTTCCACCTTATATCTTGGTGTTCATGTGTGTGTGGCCTTTTGATCTGTTCTGTTATACTACACCTGTTTACTGTTAATGTGGTGAATAATGTCCTGATGAACTTAACTGAAGAATAAGCTATCTAAATTATGAGTTTTCTTCTTATACGCTGTTTTATTTAGTCACAGTAGCGTGTACACGCTGGTTCACCTAACTGAAGTAGCGTATATGTTTCTGAGCATTGAAAAAGTTTGATTGATCTGATAATACTGATTCACCCCCCCTCTCAGTATTATTTCCAATAGGTAGTCCTAACCAGGGCAAAGGGCAATGAAGAATCCTTCATCGGGATTAAGATGAAGAAAGGAAGGATGATTAGTAGCAAAGGGCAATGAATAATCCTTTACTATGGACCAAAGTGGGGGCAAACTACGGAAGTAAGGGAGCAATTAAGAATTCCCAGACTAAGATAGTTTAGTAGAAAACAATGAGAAAGTAAATAGTCAAAACAGAGAGCATGAAAGCTAATTTTGAGATATCATTCCTTGTTTGCTATTCAGATTTTATAAGAGACACATATGAATATTCATAACATGAAGAGAAAACAATATTTAAACATGAAGAGATAATACTTATTTGTTCCAACTATGCACAAGAATCCAGTGAAATGTCCTCAACTTTATTTCATATCCAGCAAAACCAGTCCAGTCTTGAGTACAATAGCTCCTTGGCTTAAAAATAAAATGTCTACAGAAATGTATTTTAATCCACCCAAAATACTTCAAATGATGAAGTACTTATACAAAATATGTTACAAAATATCTCATAACAATATGAGAATTATTCTAGGAAACCGAAAATATCTTCAACACGAAGATAGAGACAGATGGAGAACTGTATTCTTATTGTCCCTTTTATTATGACTGTGCTGGCTATTGTAACTCAGATTTGGCTCTTTCAGTTGCTTTGTAGTTGTGTGCTGGAATCACTTTCTATTTTCTACCTACTAATACTCTTTACCTGTTCTGCTTTGACTCTGTCTTACCTGTTTCACCTAGCAACAATGTTTTACTATATAGATTTACTATAGTAACTTTATAGTAAATCAGTTATATTTGTCCACCATTCACTGTCAAGTAATTTTATCCTTATCATTTTCCTATATATTTTGTCAGCTTCTGTATACTTAACAAAATTTGGTCTATTGGTAAACAGGTGTTTTACCTCATGCTCTATGTAAAACAAATTTTCAAGACTATCATATAGTACCTTTCTAGTGGGCAGAGATTTCACTCCTGAGGTACTAGCTTGGCTTCTGGCCAGCTTGTTTAGCCTGTCAATATAATCATCTTGAGTCATCAGTTTGTCATTTATTACCATAGGACTGGGAAGTCCTTTGTCTCTCAAAATGCCATACTTTGTCATAAAACTGTCAATGTCTGCTTGAATGCTTTGACACCTTTTCTCTAGATTGAGCATTAGGTTCCTTTTGGTGAGAACCTTCTTTATTTCTATGATGGTTGTTGTTCTATCCTCTATTTCTAGTTCATCCAGCTGGTACCTGTTTCTACTGTTCAAAAATGTGATCAATTGGTTGGCTTCTTCAGGTTTATCTCCCAACTCTTCTCTTGTCTTGTGGACTGCTTCTATAGCCACTTTTACTAGTTCAGTCTATTCAAAAATAACTTGAATAGAAGGCCAAACCTCATTGATGGAATCAATGATGTTGGCCCAAAGAATTTCTTTCATGTCTCCCAGTGGCTCTTGCAATGTCAAGTCCTTTTCAAGGACTTTTATTCTTTCTACCATTCTTTGGTTCTTCTAAACTTCTTCCTTTTGCTGTATCTGGGCAAGTTTATAGTCAATCTCTAGATTTGACACTTTTTCTCTGAGTTTCTTAAGTTCAATGGCCTGGATGCTCATTTCCTCCATGGCCCTTACCAATTCAACTATTTGTTCTATGGAAGTACCTATGCTTGTAGATGCCCCTGTGCCTACTGATGTACCTGTTACTGGCAAAGTTGTAGCTGGTGGAAGTGTGGGTGCTAAGGTAGCAGCCAATGTGGAGGGTACTGCAGTGGAGACTGTAGGAATTACAGTCTGAGGAGTGGTGGCCAACTCACTCTGCTTAGACTGTATCAAGTTATCTAGCTCCTTTTCTGTCTCTTTTAATTTCTCATTGAGCTTAAGGACTAAGTCCATAAGCTCTTCCTCATTCTGTGTTTCCAACACTTCAACTATCTAAGGATGATGTAGAGGAGGAATTTTGAGTTGCTTCTTTAGTGCAACTATATCATCGTTTTTCTTCTTAATAAGTTTTTCCGCAGCTTTCATATCTTTTGGATCATGTCCCAGCTCTATGACCAAGTCCTCTAAGGACTTTATTCTTGTATCGTTGGCCTATGAAGAGGCCTTCTCCAATTGGAATTGTGATGATATATTATTCAGCAAATTCTGGAGCTGGTGGGATGCAATTGCCTTGCTGGTCAAGGTGGAGTAAACCATTTCACCAGTCTGCTTATGTAACTCAATTTGGTCAATAGGATGGATATCCTTTGCCAATACTTCAAAATCTGTTTTCAGATAATCTGCCATTGATCTGGGTTGCTGTATAGTTGGTTTCAAAAAACTCATTTGCATTTTACCTTCCTTTATGTCAAAGGCTGACATTAGCCTTGTTTGATTTGTTGGAGCCATTTTCAAGTAGTGTGCATAACTTTGGACCTTTAATCTTTCATTTCTTGCCTTGATTTCTTTGTATTTTTCTTTGATATCTTGGCTCTGACCAGTAGGAGCCCTGAAGGAGGATACTTCCACACTCTATTGCCTTTCTAGCATTTGAGTCTGTGAGGTGGAAGGTTCTTGTGTACCTCCTGAAGGAGTGGTATGTCTGCTTTCTGCTCCTATAGTTCCTACTGTCTCCTCGGTAAACTCCTGTTCTGAAAATGGGTTCAACCTTTGCCTCTTGACATAGGTCTGGGCAATAGGTTTACTAGAGGGGGTGGCCTCCTCTCTATCTCTTTTTAGATTCCTCTCCTCATTTAGAGGAGTCTGCAAAATGGGAGGATTGCTCATGATTTTCTCTAGTTGAGCAAGTTCTTCTGAAATCTCAGGCTGTTCAGATTCCTCTGGCTGCTCTATTCCCTCTGAGTGCTTTGATGCTTCTGGTTGCTCTAAAGGTCCTTCTTCTGCTGTTTTCCCACTGTGTCCCTATGATTGTCTTTGAGATTGAGTTTCTCCTGACACCTGTACAAATGAATCCTCATCAAGTTTTCTATCTAAATCAATCAATACATTGTTGACAATAGTTTCTATGCTATCCCGGTCTACCAAAGTGTTTTCCACCCATTCAAATTGATTTGCATATTGTTCAATTTCAGGGATTCTATGGTGGATATAAGGAGATAATTTATTCTTTTGCCTCCTATTGCAAATGAACTCTAAGGGGTCATAATTCCAGATGAAACTTTGTTTCAGTCTCAACCTTTGGAGGATTTCCTCTGCTTCCTTTCCTGCTTCCCTACTGTTACATATGAAAGGACCAAGCTGATCTTTTATCCTAAGCTGAGCTTTCTTCTTGGCTTTCACAAAATGCACCTCATCTGAATTGATCATTTGTCTATAGTACTCTAGGGAAAACAATCTCATAAGGAGGTATCTGGGTAGTTTGTAGGGAGCCAACTCACATCCATAGATTTTGATTTCAGTGTGGTTTTGGTACAGGTACCAATCCCCCACTCTATACTGTTTTGATAACTGAAGGACCCTCCTGATGTCTACACTGATTTTGGGGGGAGGGCTTCCTAATAGCATAGTTGTTACTGGGTACACAAAGAGATCTATGAAATCAGTATAAGAATATTGAGAGTCAAATTGGTGGATCAATGAAGTCTAGAAGACCACTGATCTGGGGTTGCCTCTGGTATCAAGCTTTTGGAGGGTGATTGGAAATTTATCAGCTTGATAATACAAGAACAAATGATATAGAATTGAATAATATTTAAATACTCTTTCATTTTCTAACCTCATGAATTGATCATGCATTTTATCAGCAATGAACTTAGCATAGTCATACATGATGGCTAGTGGTTGGCCAGGAGAGTAGATGGACATAAAGGCTATAATGATTTCATCAAAAAATTCACTTGTAGTATAACCTAACACATTGGATATCATTTCTATGATGTCTCAGCCAAGGTCAGAGAATATAGTCCACAGGTAAGGAGTGTTTCGAGGAAAACTAGTGTCCTGTCGAACGAATAGCCCTCTAGGTTTGGCAGCTACCCTAGAAACAACAGCTTAAAGTAATTCAACAATTTCTTCTATGTGCAATAGATAAGAGAAAGATAAAATAACCAACCTGGAACTTCCACTTAATCCCTTGCTTGATCTCTCTCCCCCTTGACAGAGCTTGCAACTCCTCTCCGTACTTAACTGGCTTGGAGAGTACCTGCACAAAACAAAAACAAAGAACCGTCAAAGCATCATGATCTATTACAACATAAACATTATAGAATAAGATGTATAATGAACAAATGATAGTATTCACAAACGATAATATTCACAATTGCACAATCATATGGAAGAAAACATGAATAACTTTATTACATAGAAGGGAGAATTACAACCCAGTTGTCTGATCTAGTATCATCCTCCCAGCTTCAATACCTCTTCACCTCATGAAATAGCAAGATCACACAACCAATACAATGCTCTTTCCTCAATTACAAACTATCAACACTTCCTTGCAATTCACAATATTCCTGCCTCTGGATCTCTTAGATGAGGGATCCATTTATAGATGTGTGCAAGGGTGTGAGTCATCCATGGGGTTTGATTAGTTTCATTACACTTATTACAATTGGTTCCACTTCGAGATTTCTTAGATCTCTTACTCATCCCTGGGTGAATTCAGAGAGGCAAGTGGCATATGAGAAGTTTCTAGAAGATTCCATGAGCAACCACCTAGCATACTGTCTCGGACATTTGTCCATCCTCGCCCATCACACCCTATAGAAGGCCTAATTAGTATGCATCACACCTTGACAGTGTACCATTTAGTATGCATCGCACCCTGCCAGTGGAGCAGTCAGTATGGTTCAGTTTAGGCCATTTCTGGATGGTTTCTCAGGTGGAACTTTTGGGGAATGATGTAATCAGATGACTAAGCTCTTTTAGGGTATGAAACAACTCTTTTAGGGGTTGAAGAGCTCTAGTTTATCGACATATAAGTTTGGGTTTGATGTGCCCAAATATGTCTATAAAAGTTTCCCCCTAAAGCATGAAGTCGTAAATTTTGATGTCGGGTGAAATGCTTTATCATGAGGATCCGAGGTTTCAAACTGGAAGGTGACTTGCATAAGTTACAATGCAATACATCATCATAATATAATTTTCATGATCTAACTAAGGGAGGCATTCCCATGCTCAACTTTATAAATTCATTTCATGTACATAGATCAGATAGTCTTTTGTAGATGCAGATTGGTGATTCTTCATATGTAAAGTCATCATCCTTGGTTCCGATGACCATCTATGCAACACCTTTGTACATTTGATGTTTTTATATCCCTGAATATATCATAGCTCAGATGGATGAATCTAGATCTGGGGTCTTCAAACTCATTCAATATTCGCCCGATGTACAAGTCAATCCATGTGAAGAAATGTTTTGAAGTTGAGCATGGAAAGACATCGCCTGATTACCAGCCAATAATGTGAGTTGTTAACATATGCGAGAGGAATCACCAATAATGATAATGGCCCTCAAGGTACTACAATACAATTCACATGGTGTGAATATATGATCTGATGTCAAACACCACACAAAATATTTCGGTCAAAAGCCATTGACGTCAACCTATCATCAGAAATGAGAAACTTGCCATTGATGCATGCAAGCTTCAAAGCACTGAAAGGGGTGTTTCTAAGTCAACTTCTTGGATAATGATCTGATGTCAACAAGAAGTGACTCGTCATAGGAGGGCCTTAATGTACCCCACATCTACGACATGAAATGAAGCAAATGATTTCTGGAGGTGAAAATGGACTGACGACACAAGGTTCGGGAATGGCGGTCATGAAGAAATGAAGATTGGAGATATTGTAGTTGATGAGACATTAACTGGATTATGGTTTCTCAACTGAATGACTTCTCTTGAACATGTTGGTGACACTGAGATGGATTGGTATCATTAACCCAAAAAGATGGATGGTGTGAAAGACCAATGGTGAGATGACCGGTGAATGGAATAACCCAAACCAACTCAATAATGGTGATGGAGTGAAAGTGTCATGTTCAAGAGCAACCTGCTACCATAAATTATTCAAGGGTTTTTCCCTTTTTCCCCAGTCATTGCTGACCAGTACCTCTTTATTTTTGTCAAGCTTGAGGAGGATAACATATGCTTGTTCTATAATTCACCCTTTGGGCAAACCTGTCGCTATATTTTAATGAGTCTAGCGACAGTGAAACTTGGTCTTGTCTAGAATGGACAAGTTCGTTGCTATTGTTTTAACGAGTTTAATGACAAGGATAACTCGGTCCTTTTCATGTTTAGAGAGTTTGAAAAAGGACGAAAAGAAAACTCCATAAGTTCTTTTCCGTAAAATAATCCCTCAAGTCTAAAAAAGGATAAAATGATACAAAAGGGATGACTTTTCCGATCACTTTAACGAGCCGAAAAAGACAAACACTCGACTTTTTCGTAAGATAATCCCTCGATTCTGAAAAAGTATAAAATCATACAAGAGGGATGACATTTCCAATCACTTTAATGAGCTAGAAAGGTCAGTGCTTGACAATCTTTTCATATTTAATGAGTCTGAAAATGGTTTAAAGGAGACTCGATTTTGAGGAACGAGTGGTGTCTAGGGTAGCAACTGCTTCCAGTGAATTTGGAACTTCTCAAAACATGGTGAATTCTGTGAAGAGGCTATTTAATAATACCACTCATCGCAACTGTTCCTCAAAAGGGGTAAAACAACCAAGTGGAAGTGTATGATCGGCCAAAGGGATTGTGGTGATTAGAGGTACACAACCAAGGTTCAAAAGGCTGATAAAATGGCAATCACAAAGGTTATTTAGTTGAAGGTGGGTTCATTTTTTGACAAGCTTGAACCATGGGGGAACTATGCTTGCTGTCAGTTTCATTTTTACTCAAGCTCAAAACGACAAAATTGTGCTTGGAGTGGTGGTCGAAGATGTTCAATTCGCTGTTTAGCACATCATATTCTTTATTCAGTCGTTCAACCTGCTCAATCACTCCATCAAATTGATTAGAAATACATATATATGGACGAAAAAAAAAACTAAAACTAAAATTTTACTTGAAGTACATGAATAGTAAACATAAAAAGTAGTTTTACCTTTCACTTTCATCATTTCTTTTCAAATTTGGGATTTTGGAGCTATGGAGTGGTTTTCCCCCTCAAATTTCACCAGTTGATTTTGGGAGATCCTGTGGACCATTTTCCACATCGTAAGGACCAGGTATGAGCTATCCTTGAGCTCTTCGTTTTCATTCCATCTTTTCTTGATTCTGAGCTAGTTTTTCCACTTTTCTAGGCCCCTTGGGTTTGAATATTTCATTCCCCAATCATCGCACCTAGCCTATATTGAAAGGTGTGATGCATATTGAGCTATACACTGGCCAATTAGTACACATCTCACCTTGCTCAAAGGCAGGGTGTGATGGGTGCAGAAAGGAAACTTTACATAGTGTTTTTTCATCAAAATTTTGCCTGTTTTTGCTCAAATTTGGATCCTAACTCATATTTTGTCTGCATTTCAAATATTTGTTAGATCAAAATGGTTGTCACATGGTGTGAATGAGAACATGAAGAGGAGGATATGATTTCTTTACATGACCAGGGCATAGTTGATGCATTAAGAAACTATGGTTTGCTGAAGTTCTTCTGCATATCTAGCGTGAGGCAACATATTAGTTTATTACAGTATTTCCTCAATGCCTGGGATCCTATGGACTAGGTATTCTAGATAAGAGGTAAATCAATTCCTCTCATGGTCAAGGATATTTACTTTCTAATGGGGTTGTCAAGGCGTGGTGCCCGTCTTTCACTATCAGGATTTGTTCGTGGGGGCGAATCTGTGAAAGATTACATTCGTCAATTCTGTAGGGATGGATCTTAGCCTAGTACAGATGGAAAAATTAATATTTGGGATGTCATTAATTGACCATTGAGGGCCATTTTATTTACCTTTGCTAGATTGGCTAGTAGCGTGGCCTTACATTTGACGAACAGATCTTACATGTAGTATGCCCTGGAATGCCTGGAACCAAAGGTGTTCAACTAGTGTGAGGCGATACTTCCTATCATAAAAGAACAAATCTCCAAATTAAAGAATGGAAGAAACAAGAATTTCGGCTATGGATCCATATTGACTGCGTTTGCTTTAGAGAGGATTCCACTGATGCAGCCTCAGATCATTTCACTCGGATTTCCAGCACTGAGGGAACCACAGATGCAGAGATGGGTTGATCTTATGGCCAGACATGCCAACCAATTGCATATTTCCTTCTCTGATGCCTTTTACGAGTGGTTCAACCACCAGGAGATGGTATTTGCGGAGTATCCATACGTCGGGATGGATTTCCGAGGCGACCTGGATTTGGCATTACCAGTTGGTGAGCAGTAGAGTGCTATAGGTAAAATGATTTGACCACATCTTTGTTTTCTCAGTTTTATAATGTTTTGTGTTTTTGATGTTACCAAGACTAATCAAATTTATATGTGTGTGTAGATATTGGACCAGTGTGACCAGTGGCACGCCCACAGGCAGCAGATGACACTCCAACAGGAGAGGCTATAGGGAGGGCTATTCTTCGGGATCTGGACATATCAGAGACCCTGGTAGTGTTGCAGGATTAAATTGAGGGCCTCACTCTTGGCATTCAAGATGTTAGGACCGATGAGTTACCTTTGAGGTTACAGTGCCATACTACTGGTGTACTAAGTCGTTGGACTAGGCTCCTACGCATGATAGCACAGGCGATGACATGTTATCACCAACATCACTAGTCTAGGATGTTTTTCTACATTGATTTTGAGTTTCTTAGTCAGATGACCGATTTTGTCTTGGACACAAAACATTTTGTAAAAACTATAAACAGTTATCTATTTTTGATTTTTGGAGTTTTATTTGTCTAAGTAATGCAATCCTGATGCAAATGTTGATGTGAAATGCTTTCTTTACAAATGCTACAAATGTCTATTTAACACATAGTTTGCTAATGAATCAGTCAGTGTGTTTAAGTTTCTGGAAATGTCTTGATATTGAATGGAATTAAAATGCCTTTACAAAATCCTAACTCTTAGGAATATGCGATAAATAGCTGGGTTTCGAATAGAATAAACACTAGTAAGCTGTAGAATGACAAGTTGTGAATCTAGCTTGACAATGAGTCGACGTATGCCATGTGAAATGGCATCAGAGAGAAGTTCAATCAATGCGCTATACTCAATGATGTTGTTCATCAATCTACCAATACATATCCCCCTGAAACTCACTAACTTGCCGCTTGGAGCGAAAATGGCCCAGGCCACAGAAGATAGGTTTTGCGTACTATGACTAGCTCTGTCGGCATACCCAAGAAATGGTTCCAAAAAGTCTGACATCTGCAACAAACGCGAAGTGGAATACCTAACGAAAATGACAACTTAAAAAGGAAAGCACTCATAAATGCAGTAAAATCATATGTATAATGAGTTTACTACACTTAATCAAGCATAGTAACATTTAAGATACAACCTGTTTCAGGGCTGTGATAGTGGAATCCCATCTTAATCGACCAGCTAGTACGCTCCTTTTGTCAATAATCGTTTCTCAATGTAGGGGCCCATCCATAATGGTTTGAATTTACCTACTCCTAATTTGTCAGAGTCCTGATCGTAAAGCAAGACTAGGTCACCTTCTGAGAAGACACGGGGCTTGACATTTTTGTCATATTACACCTTGACGCATTTCTTATGTGCTTCATTAGCCAATGCAACATCACGATGGGTTTCATCCAGATGGATTAGTTCCAAGAAATGAGCCTCTTCTTCAGAAGTTTCAGGAAACAGATCAATTGCAAGCTTGAGGGATGAGATTTCGCATTGAATTGGTAAGACTGCTTCCAGACCAGACACCAACTGAAAGGGCGTAAATCCGGTCACATTTCTCACCGAAGTCATATACGCCCATAGAGCTGAGTACAGGATTAAATCCCAATTCCATTTGTGGACTCCAATCATTCTCTGTAGCATACGCTTAAGGACTTTGTTGATTGCCTCAACTTGTTTGTTAGCCTGTGGATAATATGGAGTAGAACTATCATGGGACAGTCCTAATTTGGTAGTCAATTTGATCACCATGTGATTGCAAAAATGTGACCCATGATTTGTGACTATAGCCTGTGGTACACCAAATCTAGAAAATACATGATTGAAAATGAAAAGAGCAGTAGTTTCACCATTGTTGTTTAATGTAGGGATCGCCTCAGCCCATTTTGTAAAATAGTGGACAGTGACTATAATATACCCATGCCCCCCAGCCAAGGTGGGGTTACATGTCATGAAATCAATGCCCCATTTAGTGAATCGCCCAACAGCAATGACTGGATGCAGTGGTGCAGGTGGTAATCTGTTTTTGCGATAAAAAATTTGACAAGCATGGCAACTTCTGATTGCAATTATTCAATCTTTGAATATGGTGGGCCAGAAGTAACTAGCTCGTAAGATCTTTTGTGTAGTAGTGTAACCAGATAGATGGCCCCCCCAAGCACTTGAATGACAATAATTCAAAACTTTTTCGGCCTCCTCATGCATGAGGCACCTTCGTAGAACTATATCGACACCACGACGGTAAAGTGTATCACCAACGATCAGAGTCTTTGGCTTGGTATCAAGTACGCCACTGTTCAGAGTGAGAGGTGTTAGGCCTAAAAGTTTGGGTTTGGAGATAGACTAGTATATCCCCGTACCACGGATCACTTGATGATATAAGAAACAAAGTCTCATCCACGATTAATGTTTGGGATGTTAAATCATTGGATGGCGAGGGAAGGTCACAAAGTAACTCCGCAAAGACGAGAGACTTATTTGATTTGGATTTGGTGGATTCTAGATCAAACTCCTGCAAAATGGCTATCCATTTGGAATATTTTCCCCCCAGTAATTGACATGACAGGATGTAGGTCATATGGTTGCAATCTAACACAATGGTAGTTTTGCGAAAGAGAACATAGTGTCAAAATATCTGTATTGCTTGAACGGTTGCTACAACCAAATTTTCAACGTAAGAGTACTTGCTTTCTGTATCATTAAGATTGTGACTTAAATAATATATAGGATGTTCAATTCCATTATCTTCTTGTACTAAAACCATGGTGATGGTTGTATCTGCAGCGGCGAGATACAGGTTGGAGTATTTTTAATAGTTAGGAGTGTACATTAATAATGCTTTTATTAGGGAAACTTTTAACGAATCAAAGGAAGCTTGAGCAGCCTGATCCCAGTGGAAGGGTACTCCTTTTTTCAAAATACATGTATAACCTTTAGTGAGCTCAGCATAATGTGGAGTGAACCTCCTCAGAAAGTTAGCTTTCCCTTGGAGTCTCTGAATCTGAAGCAAATTTAAAGGTGGAGACATGTCAAGGATTACCTAAACCTCAAATGGGTTGAGTCAAATTCTGTCCTTAGAAACTACAAAACTAAGCGATCAACCAGAACCAACACAAAACACACATTTGTGTGGATTGAGTCGTATCTTGTAGTGTAGGCAATGTAGAAATATGGCTCTTAAATGTTGCGGATGATTAGTCCGTTTTGGCGAATGAGCCTGCAGATTGCCGAGATATGGTTGAACGATGTGTTTGATGTCATGGAAGGCATAATTCATTGCCCTCTGAAATGTTTCCCCTGCGTTCTTCAAATCGAAAGGTAATTTATGATATGCGAATGTGCCCCACAGACATATAAATGTAGTTTTTCACTGGTCCTATGGCCGAACATTGATTTGATTGTATCTGGAAAATACATCCATGAATGAAAAGATTTTGCATCCGACACATTCATCAATAATTTGGTTGATGAAGGGTGTAGGATAGTTTTCCTTTGGACATGCTTGATTTACATCCCTATAATCGACGCACACTCTAATTGTTCCTTGTTTTCTCATTATAGGAACAATATTCGATACCCAATCAGTAAGAGGAACAGGGTAAATGAAGCCAGCATGTAAAAATTTTTCAACTTCTGCTTTAATGGCAGTGGATTTCTTTGGATGGACAGGTTGAAGCCGTTGTTTTACTGGTTTTACATCTGGATACATCTTGATTTCATGTTCAACAATTCTCGAGTCAATGCCTGGCATTTCTTCATATGACCATGCAAAGACATCTTTGAATTCGCGAAATAGAGCACAATAAATTTCTAGTTTTGATGGAGAACAAGATTTGCCAGCGTGTATATTCTCTACAATATTAGGTTTGGTCAAAATATTAATCGCAATAGTTTCTTCATTGTTAGATAGATTTCGCTTAGAATCTATTGTATTTACTGAATTTAATAAAAAATAAAAAATTGAAGGATGATTGAGGTCGTTTGAATAATTTTCATTGTTATCTCGAAGGTGGGAACAATGGTGGTAATCTTACCACGGCGTCTCTCCTATCATCATTGATTGGATGATTCCTTCATCTGTAGAATGTATAAAAGACCAAGAATCGGAAGAGGTACCATATTCTAAAGACCTATCTACCCAGACACTCGTCGAGTGCTGATTCGGGTTTGCCACCCAAGCCCAAAAAATTGATTGCTATAGAGATTCGATGGGGCTTGGTGGCAATGCCTCACAATGATCGTCACTATCAAAATGGTCAGAAATCTTCTTAAACTCAGATGATGTAGAAGAGATCATTTGACAGGTTTCCACTGTGGCCACTTCCACAAAACCAGATGGAGGCGGGAGGGCAAAAGTACCCATTAAGGACAAGTCTTTTAGGAGACCTACTCCAACATTTTGAAGCGATTGCAAACTTCCATGGATCAATGGAATGCTTCCAGTAGCTTGTGAACTGTTAGGAAAAAAAGGTTAGTTGGTCAACGATTGTTATTCCACCTTGGAAGGGAAATGCAATCTTTCTAAAATATGTAGACACAATGGCAGCCATAGCATAAATCCAGGGCCTTCCCAGTAAGATATTATAATCAAGGTTTCCATCAATGACCTCGACTTCAATATCTACTATCTTGCACTCCTGTTCAACTTGCAAGTTACTTAAAATCCCATACAGAGTGTATGTTCTTCCATCGAATGCTTTTAATGTTGTTGATGATCGTGACAAGGGTGGTGAACCAAGAGTTTTCCAGCAACTCATTGACATAATACAGGTAGATGCCCCCTCATCAATGATGGTTCGATGAACATTTTTATTGAGGGCTTTTACCTGTATAAGGAAAGCGAGTTGGGCTAGTAACTAAGGTGTATATCCTTTATGATTAAAGGCCACAAGATTGGAATCCATTGGATCAATCCCACCTATTGCTGATAACAAAGCCTGCTTTTGGGAGGGACAATTTTGCAATACCTCAAGTGTCGACATAGCGGATGGCGATTGAGCCAGATCCTCCACTATATTATAATTTTGAGCAGATTGGGCACGAAGATTAAATGTCGATTTATGTATGATGCCCTTTGGTGGCTTTATATCTAATTTAGGAATAATGTGTGGAACAACTTCTGCGAAGTCGTTGTCAAACTACTAGGTTGATTAGTAACCTAGTTGTCTGATGACGGTGGATTCCCATAATCTTTGTTCCTTGTCAAAATCAAAGAATGCATCATTTTGCTTGTTTGAGATGGATAGCATAAGCACTTGGGATGTGGAAGCATGATGGATAGCAACCAGATTAGTTTCTAGGTTTAGAAATGGATCAGTCAACACTGCTGAGGTATTTGAAGCCTTCAAAAGTTTTGAAATCTCATATCGATGTGGACAATCTCTCATATAATGATCCTCGTTACATATCAAACATGGAAAATGAGGAGGTTTCTTTAGCCCAGTAGGGTTCTCAGATGATTTTTCAGGAGTGGAATTCTCCTGTTTCTTCTTATTATTTTTCCCTTTCTTCTTTCCCCCTGGTTTCTTTGGATTTTTGCCTTTGTCAGATGACATGGCATTAATCTCCGAGGCAAGAGGTTTGTCATTTGAATTCTAACTAGAAACAACAAATGCTTTACCAGATGGACCCCTCACGGTTTGCGTGCTTGAGGCACCGATCACACTGTCACCGACATGAGAGTCCCTATTCGATTTAGGAGGAGGTGGAATGGAAAATTCTGTTCTAGGAATGTCAGGAATTTTGTGGTATAGTGTGCTAGCCTAAGTATAAATCATGTCTAAATATTGGGCACGAGCAATGACTTTCTCTTTAGTGACAACTCCTCCTTTCACCACGTCCTCAGTGATAGATGGCAATAAGGACTTAATAAACCACTCAGCTAAAAGCTGATCAGGAACATACATCTTTACCATTCGACAATGACATCACCACTCATGAATATGATTAGATATGTGAGTGGCCATGGTCTGTTTAAAGTTGGTAAGGAATTTTGTTCCCATTTTGTACCTGATGGGTAACTGAAAGTGGGTTAGAAAAGTAGTGGCAAGGATGTTGAAGTTATCAAACGAAGCTCTAGTGTTATAGACATTTTTGTGCCTTGCATCACTGAGCATGAAATGTCAATAATCAAGGGATCCAAAGTCCCTAAACATGTTGTTCCTACCCCTAGAGGAACAAGGCCAACAAACCACAGCAATTCACAAAAGTTCTCCACCTGAAAACACTCAAAACAAGCCAATTCTGGATCATGTCAACTGCTCCACTGAGCATCTGCGCTGAATGTCAACTGCTCCACTGTCTACCTGCATTGAATGTCAACTGCAAAGAAGGCTACCTGCGCTGAGCATAACTGGACAAGTGGCAGACTCATTTCTCAAGGTGTCAATGCCCAGGAAGCTTCCAAAATGACACTTGGGTCAGGGAATTCGACTGGTGATGAGTAAGAGGTTCCAAATCTCCAAGTGGAAGCAAGAACCTCCAAGTGGACTCAAGAACTAAAGTGGGAGAGGACACTAGTCAGTTTCATACCAGCCTCAAGCTGACTCATCCTCTCTCCAAAACTCCTTTATATAGATCTCTCTCCATGAGGTCAGGGGAGGCTGGAATATTGTGATTGCAAAGAATTGCTGTTGGATTGTGGTTAGATCATTGGGTGTTTATGATTTGAAAGGGACTGAAGAAGGAATTCCATTTTGCTGGGAAGGAGATGCTGGGTTGGAACCCTATGGGTTGTATCTCTTCCTGAACCTTGTTTATCAATCAATAAAGCTTCTTGGTTCTTTCCTATATGCTGGTGTTTATTGTATGATTTGCATTAGTGTATTTGATTTACTTCTAATCCTGAATCATTTATGAATATGTATATTTGCCTTTGTGTTGTGTCCTTCTCTCGTTGCAAGTAGCTGTTCTCTTGTCACAGGTAGCTGTTCTCTTGTGATCTCGTAAGGAGGCGAGTAGCTGTGGACACCCAAAGAGGAGAGGATCTAGATCGAGGGACAACCGGAAGATAACGGTAAGTCTACCAATCTCCTCTCTTTCATATTTCATAAAGGAAGAAACCAAAGTAGCTGTATTCGTTTGTTGCTAAGGTACTGTCACACCTTAGGTGGATAGGATCGTCCTGCATAGGCATTTTTCCCCACAACAAATTGGCGACTCCGCTGGGGAAGAACTTTGTTTTAGTCATTTTGTTTGTGTTTGCATCATTGTTTACCTCATAGACTCAACAGCAACAATCGAACTGCTTTGCAAAGTAGAATGTTGCTGCTTTGATCCTTCACTGGGTTTTTGTCTATGATCTCAACAATGGACACACAAATGACTTGATGATCCTTTGTGATATTCTTTAGTACCCTCTCAAAGCATCCCTCTGTTTATACCTTGCTTGTGTTTCTTATTTGGCCTGAAACAGTTGATTTTTGAGCATTTTATGACCCGGAAACCAAGAGAAACGAGAGTTTCTCCTTTCAGCGCAGACACTGTGAAGGCAGTCTACATTTCAACGCAGGTCCCGTGAAGGCTACCTGCACTGAATGTCAAACTGACAGTGTTACACTTGCGCTGAACCAGTGTGGCCTTGTGCAGCTGGGGTTCCTTGCTGTCTTTTGCCCTGTTTGATCTCTGTTTTTGCAGCCTTTAACCAGCATAGGTACCACCTCTGATACCCCTTTTCTTTGCTTGAATTCCGCCTCATTTTTGTACAAAAAGACTGTAAGTGTTTTTATGTGTTTGTGGCGTCATTTACAGTTTTCCTTTGCATGAGCGAAATAGTCATCCTGTAGCCTTGATTCAGATCTGATTGATTGATTGATTGTGATCTTAGGAGAGAGTTCATTGGCTGTTTGCAGTTTGATTATCATTTGCTTTTGCTTATTGGTTTGAATTTGTCACTTTTAAGTGTCGAAACAAGTATTTCTTTCGAAAAATCGCAAAGTGATTGTAATCTCTTCTACCCTTGCTGATTTTGGAAAAAGTAAACTTGTTTATTTTCAGTCATTTAAAAGCAAATTCAAAGTTGTGCAAAAAGCTTTCTTTGTAGGCATTTATACTAAGAAAGTGAAAACAAACACCTACATTGTGCATTTGCATTTTGATAAGTTTGCATGTTTGATTTAGGAAGAGTGCATTAGAGTGTGCTGATTGCTCTTTGAGAAAAGATAGTCGCTCTCTTTTCCCTTAGTAGCTAGGATTTTCAAAGTTGAAAGATTATAAAGCTTGCTTATCATCTTAGACTGCATTTAGGAATTTGTACCAATACATCTCGTGGTGATCCTGAAAGACAAACTTTAAGAAGATCAACTTAAAATATATTGAATGAACCTAACAACGCTTTGCAACATAACGCACAACATAAAGGTCTATGTAGAGATGTGTTCCGGCGTCGTTAAGCCTAGTGACTGTCGATCTCTAAGAAGGTGGGTGATTCCTCCTGAGGGACGATAGCACTAGTACGGATTGTGCTCCCACGTACCGTCGCGTATATATTGGGAGACCCCTATAGGCATATATCCTTTATCCTTAGGAAGCTGTGTCGGCCGCCCTACTGATCGCAATGCAGTGAACACAGCATTCACGAAGATCGACCACCCGTACCGTAAAAAGTATTCTGTGGTTTTGCGAAAAGTTTGGCACACCCTATGCCTAGATCTCCAGAGCAGTTTCTTTTGGCCTTTTTCAGACTCTATAACAGAAAAAGTCCATCCGACCATTTGTCACTTCGGGCTCGTTAAAACATCGAAGGAGACTAGAGTCATCTTTAGCTTTTTCTCGACTCTTTAAAAGTGAAAAAGCAAGTTGTGTCTAAAGCGTCGTTAACAATTTATTTTAAACAGAACAATCACCCTTATTCCCGTGTTGATCTTTAGGTTGAAAAGATGTAGCACACCAAACAAGGATTTCCCCTTGATGGAAATCCTAGTCCTTTCTCCTCTTGGGGAGATGTTGGTGCGCCCCACATGGCCACATTGTTGCTTCCAGGACTGACAATTGGCCTACCAGTATGGCTCTTTTCAACCAATGTCGTTCAGAATACCACCATTCCTGAACAGTCGAGTCAACAGTTAGATCAGACAAGAGTTGCCCACCAGCCTTCCACTTCATCTTCCTCTCCTCCTTCCTCTTCGCTTGATGGAACTGGTCATTCAAAGAACCGGGTTCCTAAGGAGAAGAAGGAGAAGAAGAAGAAAGAAAAGAAGCAGAAGGAGCCTAAGGCGACTGGGGGCAAACAAGCATCATCTAACAAAAATCCACACACAGCACTCGTAAGGCCTAAATCGCCATGTGTCATATGCAGGGGAGACCACTTCCATAGAGATTGTCCATGTATCCCCCGGATACTAAGAGACTGGTCCCCCCGTTTGCACAATTCGGTAGCATCGACCTCTGATAGCCATGTCGATTGTTCACCGTCAACTAGTGGGAGTGAAGCTCCAGGACAGAGCGGGAAAGCTAAATTTCCCTGCAGACTGTGTGAAGGCGATCACGCCATCCACCGTTGTCCCTTCTTAGACGAGGCAAAAAGAGTTCTAGAAGATCGCCCGATATTACGAGCGAATCTTCCTCCTGGATATCAAAAACTCTTGCCAAGTCCCTCGCTAGTTGAGAATCCGGTTGACCCGCCCAGGTGGTCAGCCGAAGCACCTGTCATCGAAGATGAACCGTTTGAATCCATACCTGACGAAAGTCTAAAGGTTGAAACGGCAGTTGACCCAGTTTTGCCTTCAGAGGCTCTATCTTTGAATGACGCCATCACAGAGGAGAATAAAGACGACACCGTCCAAATTCTCTTCATCAGCACTGACTCTGATGATCAAGGGGGCAATGCCGCCATTCCTTTATCACAGGAAGGAAGTTCATCAGAGCGCTATCCGGCCGTTTGCTCGGTCCCACCACCAAGCAACCTGGTTGTGTCCTTTGACTGGAACCAACTAGGCAGACCCCGCTTGCCAGCTAGCATACCATTCAGAATTATTGTCCAAATATACAGAATGGTAATGGCTGGTACAATTATTGATGAAGGGGCATCTATGAGTATCCTTTCCTCTATTGCTTGGAAAGCGCTTGGTTCGCCTGCGCTTTTGCCTAAAATGAGAAATCTATCAGGCTTTGATAAGGGAACCAGTCGCCCTTTAGGGATCCTCCCCAATGTGCCAATAACATTGAAAGGGAAGACCGTTCAAATGAACGTGATGGTCGTTCAAGGACCCTTGGATATAACCTACTCCTTGGACGAGACTATATATATTGCATGGGAGAAATAGTCTCCTCACTCTTTAGAGTAATGTGTTTTCCGCATGAAGGAAGAATGGTCAAGCTCGTGGACCAACTTTCGTTTCCCGGATTAGACATCGCAAATAGTCATATACCATCCCTAAATGGTCTATTCACGAAAGAAGTGTCTCAACCCACGGTCCGTCCTCCTGATGAGCGCGAGTAATCCGGGAGGATATGACTGGAACCCAGGGGGCATGCATCCTGGTCTGCTTCGGCAGAGAACTTTGGGTATAAAATAGGTTTCCGCGGGAGAATATGACTAGTCCGTACCCCGTCCGTCTAGGAAAGAGGGTTGTTCTAGAATAAGATTCTTTTGTCAAAGTTATGTGAGAGGACGGGACCCGTCGCTCACCTTTGTCTATTTCGGTAGGCATTGCCGAGGAAGTGTTTTGTTTAACGAGACAATCTTTAGGTAACCTGAAAAAGGTAAGCCAAGGAAGTGTTTTGACTAACGAGACAATCTTTAGGTAACCCGAAAGAGGTAGGCCTCCCTCAGTAAAACAAATGTTTTGTCTTTGAGTAGTGTTCTTCTCTTGTCGCAAGTAGCTGCTCTCTTGTCGCAAGTAGCTGTTCTCTTGCGATCTTGCAAAAATCTATTGAAAGTTGGGCTAACGAGAAGACAAGTAGCTGCTCTCTTGTGACCTCGTATAGACCCATTGAAACTGGACTAGCAAGACGACAAGTAGCTGTGAACACCCAAAGAAAAGCAGAGGTGAGAAGAAGGAGAGGAAACCTTGAAATTGTATTTTATACCTGGGGGCATGCAAACCTTTTGGAGTGCAAGCAAGGAGCGGTTATTTATCTGTTTTTTGGGTTAGCCGTTTCCAAACTTGCATAAAGAAAGGATGCGGAGCAAAGCGTAGTGAGATGAAGCTCCATAAAAAATAGCGATCTCCCATGAGACAATCTTATCATATGACTGGTATATCGAGCAGTTTTACCGCGGAATTTATGCTCGTTAAAAAATAGAAAAGCGAGATCCGAGCAGTTTTAGCACATAGTTCATGCTCGTTCAAAAATAAACATAAGATTGAGCAGTGTTTTGGCGCATTCAAGCTCGTTAAAAAATGAACCCATCCCGGTAAATAACCATTGATGTAACCTGATCAACCTTAAAAGCCTTGGTCGTGTTTGTGCACCGTCACCTCCACCGTTCATTTGGCCGATCGTTTACCTCCATTTGATTGTTTACCCATTTTGAGGAATAGCTGCGAAGAGTGATTTCACCTAGCCATCCTTGTGACACTGCCGTGATTGGAGAATTCCAACCTATACCTGGAATCAGCTGCTACCCCTGTTCATCACTCGTTCCTCGAAAGACGAGTCTTCTTTAAGCTCTTTTCAACTGACTCGTAAAATATGAAAAGATTGTCGAGTTTTGGCCTTCCAGCTCGTTAAACGACCAGAAGAGCTATCCCTCCTCTAGATTTTAATATTTTTGGACCTGAGGGATTATTGCACAAAAAGATCGAGTGCTTGTTTTGTTCAGCTCGTTAAAACTATCGAAAACTCATCCATTCTGTATTGTTTTATACTTTTTCAGACTTAAGGGATTAGATGACGAAAAAGGAATTTTGGAGTTAACTTTATGTACCTTTTCAGACTCTCTAGAAATGAAAAGGGCCGAGTTTTCCTTGTCGTTAGACTCGTTAAAATCATTAAATAGCGACAAACTTGTCTTTAGACGAGAATGAGTTTCACTATCGCTAGGCTCGTTAAAACATAGCGATGGGCTTGCCCGAAGGGCAGGTTATAGAACAAGCATATGTTATCCTCCTCAAGATTGACAAAAATAAAGAGGTACTGGTCAGCAATGACTAGGGAAAAATTGGGAAAAATCAAGAAGTCTTTGATGGTAGCAGGTCGCGCTTGAACATGACACTTTTCCTCCGTACCACATCAAGTTGGGTTGTTTCATTCACCGGTCACATCACCATGGTCTTTGCCACACCATCCGTACTTGGGGTAATGCTACCAATCCATCGCATCAGTGTCACCATATGTTCAAGAGAAGTCGTTCAGAAAGAGTCAACCAGGTCCCCATCCACTGCCATACATTATCCTTCATCCATTCATGACCGCCACCCTGAATCATATGTCACAGATTGTTTTCACCTCCATTAAAATCATTAGCTCCGTTCCGTGTCACTGATGTGGGATTCATTAAGGCCCTCCTTTGACGGATCGCTTCTTGTCGACATCAGCTCATTATCCAAGAAGTTGATCTAGGAACAACCCCTTTAGTACTTTGAAGCTTGCATGCCTCAATGGCAAGTTTCTCACTTCCGGCGATAGGTATACATCAATGACCTTCGACCAGAAGATTTTGCGTGGTGTTCGACGCCAAGTCCTTTATTCACACCACGTGAATTGTACTACAGTACCTTGAGAGTCATTATCATTATCGGTGATTCCTCTCGCGCTTGTTAACGGTTTACATCATTGACCGGTAATCAAGCGATGTCTTTCCATGTTCGACTTCAGCGCAATTCTCACATGGATCGACTTGTACTTAGAGTGAAGATCGAACGAGTTTGAAGACCCCGGATCTAGTTTCATCCATCCGGGCTGTGATATATATTCAGGAGAATAAAGACATTTGACATGTACATCATTGCAGCAAATGATCATCCTACTCAAAGGATGATAGTTTCGCTAGAATTATCAGTCTACCATCAGACGATCGTCTGTTCTATGTACCAAAATGTATTTATAAAGCTGAGCATGGGAATGCCCGCCTCAGCTAGATCATGAAATCTGTATGAATCATAATGTATTGTATTGTATCTTATTACAGGTCTCCCCCTAGCAAATGGATGAACTTCGGACTCCCCTGGATAAAGCATTTCACCTGATAAACGGCCTCATACTTTAGGGGGCAACTGTTATAGACATTTTTGTGCCTTGCATCACTGAGCATGAAATGTCAATAATCAAGGGATCCAAAGTCCCTAAACATGTTGTTCCTACCCCTAGAGGAACAAGGCCAGCAAACCACAACAATTCACAAAAGTTATCCACCTGAAAACACTCAAAACAAGCCAATTCTGGATCATGTCAACTGCTCCACTGAGCATCTGCGCTGAATGTCAACTGCTCCACTGTCTACCTGCATTGAATGTCAACTGCAAAGAAGGCTACCTGCACTGAGCGTAACTGGACAAGTGGCAGACTCATTTCTCAAGGTGTCAATGCCCAGGAAGCTTCCAAAATGACACTTGGGTCAGGGAATTCGACTGGTGATGAGTAAGAGGTTCCAAATCTCCAAGTGGAAGCAAGAACCTCCAAGTGGACTCAAGAACTAAAGTGGGAGAGGACACTAGTCAGTTTCATACCAGCCTCAAGCTGACTCATCCTCTCTCCAAAACTCCTTTATATAGATCTCTCTCCATGAGGTCAGGGGAGGCTGCAATATTGTGATTGCAAAGAATTGCTGTTGGATTGTGGTTAGATCATTGGGTGTTTATGCTTTGAAAGGGGCTGAAGAAGGAATTCGATTCTGCTGGGAAGGAGATGCTGGGTTGGAACCCTATGGGTTGTATCTCTTCCTGAACCTTGTTTATCAATCAATAAAGCTTCTTGGTTCTTTCCTATATGCTGGTGTTTATTGTATGATTTGCATTAGTGTATTTGATTTACTTCTAATCTTGAATCATTTATGAATATGTATATTTGCCTTTGTGTTGTGTCCTTCTCTCGTTGCAAGTAGTTGTTCTCTTGTCACAGGTAGTTGTTCTCTTGTGATCTCGTAAGGAGGCGAGTAGCTGTGGACACCCAAAGAGGAGAGGATCTAGATCGAGGGACAACCGGAAGATAACGGTAAGTCTACCAATCTCCTCTCTTTCATATTTCATAAAGGAAGAAACCAAAGTAGCTGTATTCGTTTGTTGCTAAGGTGCTGTCACACCTTAGGTGGATAGGATCGTCCTGCATAGGCATTTTTCCACACAACATCTAGGAATTTCAATATACTATTGCACTGCTAGACCAGTGATCATTCTCTGAAAAAGGCGAAGCCTAATCGAATCATCATTCAAGGGGTTAGATGAGCACCATAAAAGAAAAGTCATTACGTGATTCGATGGATCTTCACTTGGATTTCCATTGAATATAGGATTATCAGATGGAAGTTTATGAGGAATCACTAGCCACCACGGGGCACATGCAATTGGATCATTCATCAGCCAATTTAAATTTGGTAATTCTAGAGTTGCTACAAAAGGCAATTACTGATTCAGGTTAGGTGAAGCGTACTCGGGATAAGATGGAATCGCCTGAGCAGTAGGTCTTTGCATACCAGCATAATGTATTTGATGCTAGTAACTTTGATAGGGTTGTTGGGCATAACCAGTATAGTGTGGTTGTTGATAACCATTTTGAAAATGTGGCTGTCCATTACCTGCAAAGCCTTGTTGCTCAGGTCCTCAGTAGGCTTGATATTGACCAAATCCAATTTGAGCTTGTAAACCAAGTCTAAACTGAGGTTGGGTTTGCTAGAATTTTGGTTGTTGGTATTGTACCAGCCATGGTTGTTGGACCATTTGCTATTTCCCAATACTGGAAGATTGACCAAGATGCAGATTGACAATATCCACTTGTGCTTGAGTCGTTCCGGATAAGGAAGCACTAATTTGAGGTTGCAATTGAGTCGTAGAGACAAGTGGCTGTTGTATCGCAACCTAAGAGATTTGAGGTTGAGACACAATAGGTTGTGCATGTGCTTGGGACACGGTCATAATAGCAGGTGTAGTGGGAATATTCAACATAGGTTGGATTGGTTGCATTGGATATACAACCCTTGGTTGTTGTGGAAGTATTGGTACCCAACCGCTGGATGTAATTCCAGTTTGACCTTAATTTTGTTGGAAACTCTCATATGGTTGTTCCCTAGGAGGGAACAATGAAAAGGCATACTACCCTCCATATGGCGGCAGTCTAGTGTTTAAAGGATATATCAGTCTTTGAAGACTGGTCTGCCCAAATTGATATTGGCATGCAGGATCAAATTGTTGAGTTTCAACATAAGAAATACCAGATGGGACTTCAGATGAATAAATAGGAGTAGACCATGTTGCTGAAGTAGCCCCTGAGTGGACTCTAGCTAGTGATTGATAACTAGCCGGAACAGATGGTATACCAGCAAACATTGTAGGAATGGCAGCAGGAAGTTCTACCGTAGCTGCATCAGATGACACATTCCTAGATGTTGATGGTTGCTTAGACATGTTTAGTCTATCCAAAATATTTCCTAGCGATTCAATAGGAACTTGTGATGAAGGATGATTAAAAGAATCAAACTCAGGAGCAAAAGGACACAAATGAATCCTGGTTGCAAAATGTAATGGGGTACTAGATGGTGGGTCCTCTACTATCTCATCTATAGCAATCAGACCAGGTGGAAGAGGTAGACCATCAGGTCCGTAAAAGATTTGCAGAGCTGAAGAAGGTATAGCTTTTACAGTGACAGATACTGGAGGGGTGACACCTTCTGAATTTTGAAACTCAACTTCTAGATGTTCAGGTAAGTGAACTTCAGTCTCAAAGGGAGGTTCTTGAACAACTACTGGTTCGAATGTAGCCTCGGTTTGAACTGAGATGGTTTTTGGATTAACTCTAGATGGAGTTGTTTCAGGTATAGAAGTGTCTACCATTACACTAGGATCAGTTCTAATGTCCTCTTCTAACTGTGGAACTTCTTCTCTAAAGGCAGATGTACTAGAAATAATTAGAGTAACTGGAGTCTCTGACAATGTTGAAACCAAAGTTTCAAATAAACCATATGAATTGGACTCAGTTAAACGAGACCGCATTGTCCGGACTGGCTTCATTTTTGGAGTCAAAGACTGTTGATTTGATAGTCTCCACGAACGATGGGGTTTTGATTGAATTTTTTCCACGATTGTGGATTACTTGATCAACTCAAAATTAAGGGGAAAATAATGTTATTTCGAATTCAATTAATTTTAATGATGCTTTGAAACAACTTTGCTTTTTCTGTTTTTGAGTCGAGAAAAAGCTAAAGATGACTCTAGTCTCCTTCGATTTTTAATGAGCCTGAAAGGACAAGTTCTCAGATGGACCTTTTCTTTTAAAGAGTTGAAAAGGAATGAAAGTGACTACTCTGGAAAATCTAGACAAAGGGATTACCAAACCAATCGCAAAACTGCAATATACACATTGGTGATAAATTAAAGAGAAATTACCAAGGACTTATGTACAGTAGTCAATCTTCTCAAATGCTGTGTTCAGTGCATTGCGATAAATAAGGCAGCAGACTCAGCTTCCTATGGATAAAGGATAGAAGCCTATTGTGGTCTCCCAATATATACACAATGGTATGGGGAGCACAAGTCCGTGCTAGCACTTGTCGTATCAAGGAGAAGGAATCACCCAACCTTCAATGAAAACGATAGTTACTAGTTTTAATGACGTCAGAACACATCTCTAGCCTAGACCTCTAGATGTGTTGCGTTAATTTCCAAAGCATTGTTAGGTTCATTGAAATTTATTTTAAAGTTGATCTTGTTTAAAGGTTGTCTTTCAATGGTTCACCGCGTGAAGTTGATTTTGAAATTCCTAAAATGCAATCTACAATGATAAACAATCTTTGTTTATTTTGAGCAATGAAAATCCTAGCTACTAGGGAAAGAAGATTACAATTATTTCAAAAAAAGAGCAAAGAGCACACGCTAGTGCATTTTCCTAAATCATATTTTCACACACAAACTAAAAAAATTCTAAATGAAAATGTATGTATTTGTTTTCGTTTCCCTTAATGTGAAAATGCCAAAAAGGAAAACTAAATGTAGAAAAGATCTGAAATGTTTCTTTCAAAATGACATTTTCGACAATTTCTTCTTCAAAAGAGAAAGGAAGACTCAACGACACTTTTCAATTTTGAATAAAAAATGCTTTTGAAACTTCAAATAAAAAAATAAAAATAAAACAGATACATAACGAAAAGTACAATCGACTATCCAAGGAAGGAAGAATCCACAACACTTCTCTTTTCGACACAAAATGACAATTACAACACTTTTTGTATCAAAGCGACATATTGATTTAAGCAACTTTTCGCCAAAGGATTGTAAATGATGAACAAATAAATAAAAACATTCACTAATCCTAATCTAAGGGAGGTTGATCTATGTGATGCAAGTAGGCTTCAGTAAGGAGGTACTGTTGATAAGCAACAAAACAACTAAACAAAACTAAAAGCAAGGTCAAAAACCCCCAATTTCTAGAATGGAAAAAGGTTCAGTTATTCATCACACCTAGGCTTCACATAAATAGGGATGCATCACGCTTACTACACTCGAGAGGTGCGATGCATACTGGGTTACAGTGAAAGACAATGCGACGGACCACGAAGCACAACTGAAATGGGTTTTGGCTCAGATGTGCAACGTTTTCAATGAGTTAGGCTGAGCTATGATGAACAGTAAAGAGAAAAGTATAGAGGGAGGTCTTGAGAGGTTACTGGGCTACCAAAGAGGGTATCTAGAATGCTTGTAAGTCAAATGTTTAATTCATAAACTAAACCAAAGATTGACTGAAGCAACATTCATCTACTATTCAATTACAGAGCAAGAGCAGTTCGAAGGCTACCTGGTTGACTTCAAGCTCTGTCTATAGTTTATAAAACAAACAATAACAACAAGTGAACATCTGTTCATACCTAGTGGAGTCGCCAATTTGTTTCGCAAAAAACTAGTGACTTGTCAAACAACTAGCCCTCTAGGTTTGGCAGCTACCCTTGAAACAACAGCTTAAAGTAAGTCAACGATTTCTTCTATGTGCAACAGATAAGAGAAAGATAAAGGAACCAACCTGGAATGCCCACTTAATCCCTTGCTTGATCTCTCTCCCCCCTGACAAAGCTTGCAACTCCTCTCTGTACTTAACCTGCCTGGAGAGTACCTGCACAAGTACAACAACAAAGAACCGTCAAAGCATCGTGATCTATTACAACATAAACATTATAGAATCAGATATATAATGAACAAATGATAACATTCACAAATGATAACATTCAAAATTGCACAATCGTATGGAAGAAAACTTGAATAACTTTATTAAATAGAAGGGAGAATTACAACACAGTTGTCTAATCCAACATCATCCTCCCAGCTTCAATCCCTCTTCACCTCATGAAATAACAAGATCACACCAACAATACAATGCTCTTTCCTCAATTACAAACTATCAGCACTTCCTTGCAATTCACAATATTCCTGCCTCTGGATCTCTTAGATGAGGGATCCATTTATAGATATGTGCAAGGGCGTGAGTCATCCATGGGGTTTGATTAGTTTCATTGCACTTGTTACAATTGGTTCCACTTGGAGATTTCTTGGATCTCTTACTCATCCCTGGGTGAATTCAGAGAGGCAAGTGGCATAAGAGAAGTTTCTAAAAGATTCCATGAGCAACCACCTATCAAACTATCTCAGACATTTGTCCATCCTCGCCCATCGCACCCTATAGAAGGCCTAATCAATATGCACTTCATCCTAATAGTGTACCATTTAGTATGCATCGCCCCCTGCCAATGGAGCAGTCAATATGGTTTAGTTTAGGCCATTTTTGGATGGTTTCTCAGGTGGAACTTTTGGGGAATGATGTAATCAGATGACCAAGCTCTTTTAGGGTGTGAAACAACTCTTTTAGGGGTCGAAGAGCCCTAGTTTATCAACATATAAGTTTGGGGTTGATGTGCCCAAATATGTCTATAAGAAGGAGGAGAGTCCTTTGGAGTGTATTGTTCTTCCCTGATGAAGGTATGGTATAACCGAGAAAGTTGGATTGAGGTGAGTGTAGGGTATTTGTTCATAAAATCCCCAGTAGAAAGAGGAGTCAAGCTTTGGCTTGGTAGTAGTTGCAGCATTTCATTTATGGACTCATCAGTGATAATAAATAATATAGACTGGTCAGGGGTTCTTACTTCTCTTTGGTTGGGATCATAGTTCATGTGGCAGTAGTGTACAATCTCTAGGAAGATATGAACTTTCGGGAATTGGTATTTGGGCAATCCTGTTTCCCAAAGCCCTATATTGTCTGCATGGCTCAGGTATTGGTCTCTGTACATGCATAATAGTTTCAAAGGGGATTCTGAGACAAAGGTATCTTTAATCTGGAAATCTTTATTAGCCAATGGGAGATGATCTAAATCCCTATGAGGAGTAGTAATGGGCATGATATTCAATGAAATTGGGGTAGAAATCCTTGGTTCTCATGGATTCAAGGATGGGGGCGAAGGGTTTTTAGTGAATTTTGGGGCAACTGGCCTATTTTAGGTGTTTTGGAGTCACCAAGCAATTTTTCTTACTAAATTACTTAGGAATTGGAAGAAATTTAGTCCAGGTTATGGAACAGCAAATTGGGATAAATATGTGGTTTCAACTTTTGGATGGAGTAATGACGACTGTGCACTGTCTACTGGAAGCACACGGCACTGCAAGGTGGTCTGGAGTTTCAGCAGGTTTAGTAAGTTGGCGGTTGGTAGCAGGTTGACGGTTGCACATACTCTGTGCTTGCCTAGAGGTCGGAATGTTCTTTTTCCATGAGAAAATGAAAAAAACTATAAGTTTTTTGGTTTTATTCATAAAGTCAATGAATTTGGCGAGTACATTGCAAAAAGGATAGTTGGCGCCAACGGGGGATGTGACATTTTGGCATGTAGCTGAGGTGGTAAGTGGAATCCATTGCACTGCTTTTGGGATAAAGTGGTTTTAGGGGAAAGTCACCCGATGCCATTCATCGGGTGCCATGTAGCGGTGGGGTGAATAGTGAAACCACTCACATCGGGCGGGTAAAGGTCCACCTTTGGAGGCCGCCTGATATGAGTGTTGGCCATTGGATCTGAAGGGGTCAGATCACACAGTGATCGGGGCGATGATTTAATGTGAGGTTTAATGGAGGGGCCCGATGGGGTTTTAATGAGCGGAAGGATTAATTAATTGCGGATTAGGGAGGCTTAATGACGTCAGGAGTGATTTGATTGGTGGGGAAAGATTATTAATTAATCACTGATTGATTAATTAATTTCTTTATACGGCGGTGGGTCATGGTTATTAATTAGTCACTGATTGACTTAATTAATCCCTTTAATTAGTTTATTAGTAAGGCTTATATTTCAAACCTTGGGGCGGGATATTAACATATGGGATTTTTAATAAAACATACGGGAAAGGGGTTTATCTTCGGGATTTAATAAATAATGTTAGAAGTCAATATGAAATGAAAGTGGAAAATGAAATGCGCTAAGTATAATGTACATGGAATTTATTTTCCTTTTACATTCAAACATTATAACTTAGGCTAAATGCATATTTGTGGGTTTTTGTGGAAAAGAGGGGTTTTGTATGGGGGTGATTACTTTCCCTAGGCAAATGATGGTTTTACCTTAGGAAAAGGGATTTTTAAGGGGAAAATGAATGAATTGAAGGGGGTGAATGTTTGTGAGAGGGATTTTAGTACTTAGGACCTACAAGTTATTGGGCCGAGGGTCCAATCCCTCCAAACATCAAAGAAATGCTCTGAGCTTCTTTAACTTAAGGTTTTAGGAAATTTTGACTTTGCTTATGGGAAATTAGTCAAATTAGCGGTAAAATGAATGGGGAAATTAATCACTTGACTTTGTGTAGATGCTAAATTATCATCCATACTTTAGTAATTAGATGATGAAAGTAAATGATATGATCTTAACTAATCATTCATCATAATTTTGTAACCATTCAAATACTTACTCATCTACTCATCCTACCTTTTTTCTACTCTTTATTAGGGTGCACTTAAGCTGACAAACCCTTATCAAAACTTTTTCTTTTCTTTTACAATGGAAATCTATCTAAGTCTATCCTTATTGCATCCAAGGGTTCAGATTAAACTATTGAGCTCCTTTTATTTACTCTACCTATCTACTTATCTGCCAAGATTAGACAGTTTGGTTAGATTTTATTCTCTATCTCTAAGCATGAAATTCAAAGCATGGAATAACCAAGATTAAACTGTTTGATTACCATGGACTATGGCATGAATAAAAAGCTGCACACAGTCTTTTTATTCTATATCAAAAGTAAATGGATTTTCACACTTTCATGGTCTTTTTCTTTCTTAGGGTTCATTTTTCATCTTTTTTGACCTTTTTCGTTATTTTTGTCCTTTGAATTTTCTTTTAGGACATACCCTCTTTACATTTTTTATTTTTATTTTTATTTTTTGAATATGGAAAACATTTGCAGAAAGAAAAGGTATGTACATATTATAGATTTGACCTCAACCATTCAAAAATTATGAATCCTATTGGTATAGGAACATAACAAATGCTACATTTCTCTATCTTACTTCATGATGATGATAAAGATGTCCATGTTGCAGATCCTTTATGGTGTATGATGGTTGCCGATGAAAATCATGATCTTGCTACCTCACTGTTGAAGTCTTTGGTTTTGGTTATAAATTCCATATTTGTATCTTGATGTAAAGGTCATGTAAAAACCCATGATGTAATCATTGTAATATTTAGTCACGTTTGGACTATTGAAGTCAATTATGTATGCAATCCCATTATTTTGGGCATTTGATGTAATTTTGAGTCAAATATGTAACCTCACTATGTTGGGTGATTGATGTAAGCATGAGTCCTTAGTGATAGGAAAGATCATATTTGTTTGAGTCATAGAGTCATGTACTTCATTTAAAATACTACAAAAGATTCATCATATACTGAGGGGGGGCATTATTAATGTTCATATTCAACAAATCAGACCTACAGTGATCCTCTCTATAAAAGGAAAAAGACATCTTCATTCAACATTGGTCAACCCTTTCCCTTGATGTAAAAGGGGGAGCAGCTTGGTGTTTGGAGAAGAATGCTTGGAGAAAAGTTTTGTGCACTTAAAAATGTCTCTGCAGGTATTTACAGATGGTGGTGACCAAACACCAACTTGATTGCCATCAAGTCCAAAGGCAAAGATTGTTGGCATTATGACAAAAGTGTTGCCCTTGATGGGAACCTACTTGATAAGGATGTCAACATGATATTTATGTAGTGTGACAGAGACAATGGAAAAAGGAATATCAGTTCAAAGACAGAGGGATGGTAAAGATGATGTTTAGGAAATTTTACGCGGGTCTTGTGAAGAAAATCCACATAAATACATAGGTATGATAAAGAGAAGGTGTGTACAATTTACGCACCATGGTAATATGAATACCATGAGTCTTTACCATGGTATTGGCACATAGTAATGAGCACAACAACGAATATTTGATCCTATCAAAGAATACCATCGACATTACCAAGGGATTGGCCTAAGGTATTGTCTAAGGCTTATACTATATAGGTATATGGAGATCAAGTGTTAGAGTGTGCATGAGATGGATTATTTATGAATGAATTGATCTGGAATATGTGTGAATCAGGAAGCATGGAGATGGATCAGATATGTTAGATATGAAATTAATACATAGTGAATAATTGGTTTATGGTTTAATAGATTTGTGATTATTGTATTATGATGTGTGTCTATAACAGTTTGTATGTGTAGTATGTGTTGTGGTTGCAATGAAGGTTCGAGTTAGTGATTCCAGATCCGTATGCTAGTTTTCTTCTGATAGATTGTTGGGTCCCTATAATACTAGTGATTACCCCATTACTATTGTAGTTGTATCCCTTATTAATATTGTTGTGCCCCTATTTCCCCCATATTGTTATTACTATGCCCCATAGAATCCCTCAATTGTTATTTTTGTGGCTTTATATTATTGTTGTTAGGTCGGTTGGGTTATATTGTGACTCCTTAGACTCCTATATATAGAAAGGAGTTTTTGTCATTTGAAGCATCTAAGAATTACTCATTTATGTAATGTAAAGGAGGTTTCCCCCTCGAAGAGGCTGAATTCTAAGGTGTGGATCTCTCTTTTCTATCTTTTTGTGAGCTGGTTTCATAACATTTGGTATCAGAGCTTTGGATTCTAGGGTTTCGCTGCTCCAAACAGGTCATCATGGAATTTTCGTTATAACTTTTTTCTGCGACTTTTCAGAAGCTACAAAAAAAACCCATTTGAGAAGAAATCGCGCTAAATCTCGAGTCCAAATTTCAGAGCTTTTCGCGCTATATTTCAGAGATATGATTTGAGGAAGTTGGTCTTTCTGCAGACGCTTGAATTACATTCCAAACAGGTGACCTGGGGAAAATCATCATAACTTTCTCTCTGGGCATCGGATTGAAATTTCATAAGAAGGTATAGAAAGAGGAAAGACTTTAGTTTCTTGTATATCTTTTTCAGATCCAAAGGTTGAAACAGTGACTCGTGGCATGTCGTACAAGTTTGCTCTACTGAACTAGTCTATAATAAGGTCATCTTGGGAGATTGTGCATAAATCTTCCTTGGAGAATCCAACTTGGATCAGACTGGTGGCATTGGAAAGAGGACACAGAGGGCTACTACAGGAATGGTAGCAGGAAGTTCTACTGTAGCTGCATCAGATGACACATTCATAGATGTCGATGGTTGCTCAGACATGTTTAATCTATCCAAAAAATTTCCTAGCGATTCAATAGGAACTTGTGATGAAGGATGATTAAAAGAATCAAACTCAGGAGCAAAAGGACACAAATGAATCTCGGTTGCAAAATGTAATGGGGTACTAGATGGTGGGTCCTCTACTTTCTCATCTATAGCAATCAGACCAGGTGGAAGAGGTAGACCATCAGGTCCGTAAAAGATTTGTAGAGCTGATAAAGGTGTAGCTTTTGCAGTGACAGATACTGGAGGGGTGACACCTTCTGAATTTTGAAACTCAACTTCTAGATGTTCAGGTAAGTGAACTTCAGTCTCAAAGGGAGGTTCTTGAACAACTATTGGTTCGAATGTAGCCTCGGTTTGAACTGAGATGGTTTTTGTATTAACTCTAGATGGAGTTGTTTCAGGTATAGAAGTGTCCACCATTACACTAGGATCAGTTCTAATTTCCTCTTCTAACTGTGGAACTTCTTCTCTAAAGGCAGACGTACCAGAAATAATTGGAGTAACTGGAGTCTCTGACAATGTTGAAACCAAAGTTTCAAATAAACCAGATGAATTGGACTCAGTTAAACGAGACCGCTTTGTCCAGACTAGCTTCATTTCCGGAGTCAAAGATGGTTGATTTGCTAGTCTCCACGAACGACGGGGTTTTGATTGACTTTTTTCCATGATTGCGGATTACTTGATCAACTTAAAATTAAGGGGAAAATAATGTTATTTCGAATTCAATTAATTTTAATGATGCTTTGAAACAACTTTGATTTTTCTCTTTTTGAGTCGAGAAAAAGCTAAAGATGACTCTAGTCTCCTTCGATTTTTAATGAGCCTGAAAGGACAAGTTCTCAGATGGACCTTTTCTTTTAAAGAGCTGAAAAGGAATGAAAGTGACTACTCTGGAAAATCTAGACAAAGGGATTACCAAACCAATCACAAAACTGCAATATACACATTGGTGGTAAATTAAAGAGAAATTACCAAGGACTTATGTATAGTAGTCAATCTTCTCGAATGCTGTGTTCAGTGCATTGCGATAAATAAGGCAGCAGACTCAGCTTCCTATGGATAAAGGATAGAAGCCTATTGTGGTCTCCCAATATATACACGATGGTATGGGGAGCACAACTCTGTGCTATCACTTGTCGTATCAAGGAGAAGGAATCACCCAACCTTCAATGAAAACGATAGTTACTAGTTTTAATGATGTCAGAACACATCTCTAGCCTAGACCTCTAGATGTGTTGCGTTAATTTCCAAAGCATTGTTAGGTTCATTGAAATTTATTTTAAAGTTGATCTTGTTTAAAGTTTTCCTTTCAATGGTTCACCACGTGATGTTGATTTTGAAATTCCTAAAATGCAATCTACAATGATAAACAATCTTTGTTTATTTTGAGCAATGAAAATCCTAGCTACTAGGGAAAGAAGATTACAATTCTTTCAAAAAAGAGCAAAGAGCACACGCTAGTGCATTTTCCTAAATCATATTTTCGCACACAAACTAAAAAAATGCTAAATGAAAATGCATGTATTTGTTTTCGTTTCCCTTAATGTGAAAAATGCCAAAAAGGAAAACTAAATGTAGAAAAGATCTGAAATGTTTCTTTCAAAATGACATTTTCGACAATTTCTTCTTCAAAAGAGAAAGGAAGACTCAATGACACTTTTCAATTTTGAATAAAAAATTCTTTTGAAACTTCAAATATAAAAAAATAAAACCAGATACATAACGAAAAGTACAATCGACTATCCAAGGAAGGAAGAATCCATGACACTTCTCTTTTCGACACAAAATGACAATTACGACACTTTTTGTATCAAAGCGACATATTGATTTAAGAAACTTTTCGCCAAAGGATTGTAAATGATGAATAAATAAATAAAAACATTCACTAATCCTAATCTAAGGGAGGTTGATCTATGTGATGCAAGTAGGCTTCAGTAAGGAGGTACTGCTGATAAGCAGCAAAACAACTAAACAAAACTGAAAGCAAGGTCAAAAACCCCCAATTTCTAGAATGGAAAAAGGTTCAGCTAATCATCACACCTGGGCTTCACAGAAACATGGATGCATCAAGCTTACTACACTCGAGAGGTGCGATGCATACTAGGTTACAGTGAAAGACAGTGCGATGGACCACGAAGCGCAACTGAAATGGGTTTTGGCTCAGATGTGCAACGGTTTTCAATGAGTTAGGCTGAGCTATGATGAACAGTAAAGAGCAAAGTATAGAGGGAGGTCTTGAGAGGTTATTGGGCTACCAAAGAGGGCATCTAGAATGCTTGTAAGTCAAATGTTTAATTCATAAACTAAACCAGAGATTGACTGAAGCAACATTCATCTACTATTCAATTGCAGAGCAAGAGTAGTTCGAAGGCTACCTGGTTGACTTCAAGCTCTGTCTATAGTTTATAAAACAAACAATAACAACAAGAAAAAATCTGTTCATACCCAGTGGAGTCGCCAATTTGTTTCGCGGAAAACTAGTGACTTGTCAAACAACTAGCCCTCTAGGTTTGGCAGCTACCCTAGAAACAACAGCTTAATGTAAGTCAACGATTTCTTCTATGTGCAACTTATAAGCGAAAGATAAAGGAACCAACCTGGAACATCCGCTTAATCCCTTGCTTGATCTCTCTCCCCTTTGACAAAGCTTGCAACTCCTCTCTGTACTTAACCCGCTTGAAGAGTACCTGCACAAGTACAACAACAAAGAACGGTCAAAGCATTGTGATCTATTACAACATAAACATTATAGGATCAAATATATAATGAACAAATGATAACATTCACAAACGATAACATTCAAAATTGCACAATCGTATGGAAGAAAATTTGAATAACTTTATTAAATAGAAGGGAGAATTACAACACAATTGTCTAATCCAACATCATCCTCCCAGCTTCAATCCCTCTTCACCACATGAAATAACAAGATCACACCAACAATACAATGCTCTTTCCTCAATTACAAACTATCAGCACTTCCTTGCAATTCACAATATTCCTGCCTCTGGATCTCTTAAATGAGGGATCCATTTATAGATGTGTGCAAGGGTGTGAGTCATCCATGGGGTTTTATTAGTGTCATTCCACTTGTTACAATTGGTTCCACTTGGAGATTTCTTGGATATCTTACTCATCCCTGGGTGAATTCAGAGAGGCAAGTGGCATAAGAGAAGTTTCTAAAAGATTCCATGAGCAACCACCCATCAAACTATCTCAGACATTTGTCCATCCTCTCCCATCGCACCCTATTGAAGGCCTAATCAATATGCATCGCATCCTGACAGTGTACCATTCAGTATGCATCCCTCCCTGCTAGTGGAGTAGTCAATATGGTTCAGTTTAGGCCATTTTTGGATGGTTTCTCAGGTGGAACTTTTGGGGAATGATGTAATCAGATGACTAAGCTCTTTTAGGGTGTGAAACAACTCTTTTAGGGGTCGAAGAGCCCTAGTTTATCAACATATAAGTTTGGGGTTGATGTGCCCAAATATGTCTATAAGAAGGAGGAGAGTCCTTTGGAGTGTATTGTTCTTCCTTGATGAAGGTATGGTATAACCGAGAAAGTTGGATTGAGGTGAGTGTAGGGTATTTGTTCAGAAAATCCCCAGTAGAAAGAGGAGTCAAGCTTTGGCTTGGTTGTAGTTGTAGCATTTCATTTATGGAATCATCAGTGATAATAAATAATATAGACTAGTTAGGGGTTCTTACTTCGCTTTGGTTGGGATCATAGTTCATGTGGCAGTAATGTACAATCTCTAGGAAGATGTGAACTTTCGGGAATTGGTATTTGGGCAATCCTGTTTCCCAAAGCCCTATATTGTCTGCATGGCTCAGGTATTGGTCTCTGTACATGCATAATAGTTTCAAAGGGGATACTGAGACAAAGGTATCTTTAATCTGGAAATCTTTATTAGCCAATGGGAGATGATCTAAATCCCTATGAGGAGTAGTAATGGGCATGATATTCAATGAAATTGGGGTAGAAATCCTTGGTTCTCGTGGATTCAAGGATGGGGGCGAAGGGTTTTTAGTGAATTTTGGGGCAACTGGCCTATTTCAAGTGTTTTGGAGTCATCAAGCAATTTTTCTTACTAAATTACTTAGGAATTGGAAGAAATTTAGTCTAGGTTATGGAACAGCAAATTGGGATAATATGTGGTTTCAACTTTTGGATGGAGTAATGACGATTGTGCACTATCTTCTGGAAGCACACGGCACTGCAAGGTGGTCTGGAGTTTCAGCAGGTTTAGTAAGTTGGCGGTTGGTAGCAGGTTGACGGTTGCACATACTCTGTGCTTGCCTAGAGGTCGGAATGTTCCTTTTCCATGATAAAATGAAAAAACTATAAGTTTTTTGATTTTATTCATAAAGTCAATGAATTTGGTGAGTACATTGCAAAAAGGACAGTTGGCGCCAACGGGGGATGTGACATTTTGGCATGTAGCTGAGGTGGTAAGTGGAATCCATTGCACCGCTTTTGGGATAAAGGGGTTTTAGGGGAAAGTCACCCGATGCCATTCATCGGGTGCCATGTAGAGGTGGGGTGAACAGTGAAACCACTCACATCGGGCGGGTAAAGGTCAACCTTCGGAGGCCGCCTGATATGACTGTTGGCCATTGGATCTGAAGGGGTCAGATCACACAGTGATCGGGGCGATGATTTAATGTGAGGTTTAATGGAGGGGCTCGATGGGGTTTTAATGAGCGGAAGGATTAATTAATTGCCGATTAGGGAGGCTTAATGACGTCGGGAGTGATTTGATTGGTGGGGACAGATTATTAATTAATCATTGATTGAGTAAGTAATTTATTTATACAACGGTGGGTCATGGTTATTAATTAGTCACTGATTGACTTAATTAATCCCTTTAATTAGTTTATTAGTAAAGATTATATTTCAAACCTTGGGGCGGGATATTAACATATGGGATTTTTAATAAAACATACGGGAAAGGGGTTTATATTCGGGATTTAATAATAATGTTAGAATTCAATACGAAATGAAAGCGGAAAATGAAATGCGTTAAGTATAATGTACATGGAATTTATTTTCCTTTTACATTCAAACATTATAACTAAGGCTAAATGCATATTTGTCGGTTTTTTTGGAAAAGAGGGGTTGTGTATGGGGGTAATTACTTTTCCTAGGCAAATGGTGATCTTACCTTAGGAAAAGGGATTTTTAAGGGGAAAATGAATGAATTGAAGGGGGTGAATGTTTGTGAGGGGGCTTTTAGTACTTAGGACCTACAAGTTATTGGGCCGAGGGTCTGATCCCTCCAAACATCAAATAAATGCTCTGAGCTCCTTTAACTTAGGGTTTTAGGAAATTTTTACTTTGCTTATGGGAAATTAGTCAAATTAGGCGTAAAATGAATGGGGAAATTAATCACTTGACTTTGTGTAGATGCTAAATTATCATCCATACTTCAGTAATTTGATGATGAAAGTAAATGATATGATCTTAACTAATCATTCATCATAATTATGCAACCATTCAAATACTTACCCATCTACTCATCCTACCCTTTTTCTACTCTTTACTAGGGTGCACTTAAGCTGAAAAACCCTTATCAAAACTTTTTCTTTTCTTTTACAATGGAAATCTATCTAAGTCTATCCTTATTGCATCCAAGGGTTTAGATTAAACTATTGAGCTCCTTTTATTTACTCTACCTATCTACTTATCTGCCAAGATTAGACTGTTTGGTTAGATTTTATTCTCTATCTCTAAGCATGAAATTCAAAGCATGGAATAACCAAGATTAAACTTTTTGATTACCATGGACTATGGCATGAATAAAAAGCTGCACACAGACTTTTTATTCTATATCAAAAGTAAATGGATTTGCACACTTTCATGGTCTTTTTGTTTCTTGGGGTTCATTTTTCATCTTTTTTCACCTTTTTCATTATTTTTGTCCTTTGAATTTTCTTTTAGGACATACCCTCTTTACATTTTTTAATTTTTTTTTGATTTTTTGAATATGGAAAACATTTGCAGAAAGCAAAGGTATGAACATATTATAGATTTGACCTCAGCCATTCAAAAATTATGAATCCTATTGGTATAGGAACATAACAAATGCTACATTTCTCTATCTTACTTCATGATGATGATAAAGATGTCCATGTTGCAGATCCTTTATGGTGTATGATGGTTGCCGATGAAAATCATGATCTTGCTACCTCATTGTTGAAGTCTTTGGTTTTGGTTATAAATTCCATATTTGTATCTTGATGTAAAGGTCATGTAAAAACCCATGATGTAATCATTGTAATATTCAGTCATGTTTGGACTATTGAAGTCAATTATGTATGCAACCCCATTATTTTGGGCATTTGATGTAATTTTGAGTCAAATATGTAACCTCACTATGTTGGGTGATTGATGTAAGCATGAGTCCTTAGTGATAGGAAAGATCATATTTGTTTGAGTCATAGAGTCATGTACTTCATTTAAAATACTACAAAAGATTCATCATATACTGGGGGGGGCATTATTAATGTTCATATTCCACAAATCAGACCTACAGTGATCCTCTCTATAAAAGGAAAAAGACATCTTCATTCAACATTGGTCAACCCTTTCCCTTGATGTAAAAGGGGGAGAGCAGCTTGGTGTTTGGAGAAGAATGCTTGGAGAAAAGTTTTGTGCACTTAAAAATGTCTCTGCAGGTATTTACAGACGGTGGTGACCAAACACCAACTTGATTGCCATCAAGTCCAAAGGCAAAGATTGTTGGCATTATGACAAAAGTGTTGCCCTTGATGGGAACCTACTTGATAAGGATGTCAACATGATATTTATGTAGTGTGACAGAGACAATGGACAAAGGAATATCAGTTCAAAGACATAGGGATGGTAAAAATGATGTTTAGGAAATTTTACGTGGGGCTTGTGAAGAAAATCCACGTAAATACATAGGTATGATAAAGAGAAGGTGTGTACAATTTATGCACCATGGTAATATGAATACCATGGGTCTTTACCATGGTATTGGCACATAGTAATGAGCACAACAACGAATATTTGATCCTATCAAAGAATACCATCGACATTATCAAGGGATTGGCCTAAGGTATTGTCTAAGGCTTATACTATATAGGTATATGGAGATCAAGTGTTAGAGTGTGCATGAGTTGGATTATTTATGAATGAATTGATCTGGAATATGTGTGAATCAGGAAGCATGGAGATGGATCAGATATGTTAGATCTGAAATTAATACATAGTGAATAATTGGTTTATGGTTTAATAGATTTGTGATTACTGTATTATGATGTGTGCCTATAACAGTTTGTATGTGTAGTATGTGTTGTGGTTGCAATGAAGGTTCGAGTTAGTGATTCCAGATCCGTATGCTAGTTTTCCCCTGATAGATTGTTGGGTCCCTATAATACTAGTGATTACCCCATTACTATTGTAGTTATATCCCTTATTAATATTGTTGTGCCCCTATTTCCCCCATATTGTTGTTACTATGCCCCATAGAATCCCTCTATTGTTATTTTTGTGGCTTTATATTATTATTGTTAGGTCGACTGGGTTATATTATGACTCCTTAGACTCCTATATATAGAAAGGAGTTTTTGTGATTTGAAGCATCCAAGAATTGCTCATTTATGTAATGTAAAGGAGGTTTCCCCCTCGAAGAGGCTAAATTCTAAGGCGTGGATCTCTCTTTTCTATCTTTTTGTGAGCTGGTTTCATAACATTTGGTATCAAAGCTTTGGATTCTAGGGTTTCACTGCTCCAAACAGGTCATCATGGAAATTTTGCTAAAACTTTTTTTCTGCGATGTTTCAGAAGCTACAAAAAAAACCCATTTGAGAAGAAATCGCGCTGAATCTCGGGTCCAAATTTCAGAGCTTTTCGCGCTATATTTCGGAGATATGATTTGAGGAAGTTGGTCTTTCTACAGACTCTTGAATTACATTCCAAACAGGTGACTTGGGGAAAATCAACGTAACTTTCTCTCTGGGCATCAGATTGAAATTTCATAAGAAGGTATAGAAAGAGGACAGAATTTAGTTTCTTGTATATCCTTTTCAGATCCAAAGGTCGAAACAGTGACTCGTGGCATGTCGTACAAGTTTGCTCTACTGAACTAGTCTATAATAAGGTCATCTTGGGAGATTGTGCATAAATCTTCCTTGGAGAATCCAACTTGGATCAGACTAGTGGCATTGGAAAGAGGACACAGAGGGCTACTACAGGTTGCAATTTCATAATTGGATGATCCAAAATTGCAGAGATACATCAGATTCAATATCAAGATTCTACAAAGTGAAAAAAGATGTGTAGTTTTTTTTCTAATTTTTGCATAAGCTTGGTTTGAAAAATTAGTTTGAATCGGTAATTGATGCCCCGAGGAAAGAAAATGCAAACACCTAGTAAGCAACCTGAAGGCTCTAGCATGACTTATGAAGAAGAGGAAGAAATGCAACATGATATGTCAAAATTACGAGACCAAGTGCAACAAGTGTCACTTGCACAAAAAGCAACGGAATCTAAGATGGATGGTTTAAGGAAAGATGTAGAAGCTAAGATGGATGGTTTAAAGAAAGGTGTAGAAACTAAGATGGATTGTTTAAAGAAAGGCGTAGAAGCTAAGATGGACGGCATGGAAGTTAAGATGAATGGCATGGACGCTAAAATTGATGGCATGGATGATAAGAGGGAAGAATTGAGGATAAATATGAATAAGTTGCTATAAGAAATGGTCACTAATGGTGAAAGGGTAGTAAAGGAAACTCATGAAGAGAATAAAAGAAATGTTAATCATGATTCCATAGACTCTAATGTTGGATCGAATACCCACCATATTCCAAAAATCGATATGAGGAAGTTTGATGGCAAGGATCCCGCAACATGGATATTACAGATGGCGCAATTTTTCAATCTCAATAATGTGCAAAACACACAAAAGGTACGTATTGCAAATTTATATTTGGAACCAAATCAGTTTGTATGGTATCAATGGCTTTGCTCTCATAAACAAATTATCACTTGGGCAGTTTTTACGAAAGAATTGACAGCACATTATGAGGATACAAAAAGAAACACTTCTTTTAGCCAATTGATAAGTCTCAAGCAAAAGGGTTCAATAATGGAGCACATTGAGGAGTTCCAAAAATTGAACATAAGGGTAAAAAATATTCCAGAGGAGCATAGGATTGATGTGTTCATAGGGACTTTAAAGGATAATATCCAACATGATGTTCGCCTTTGGGAACCTGATTCATTAAAGAAGGCATTCAGGTTAGCAAGAAAAATGGAAAGCAAAATTATGGAAACCAGGAAGCATACCACTCACAACTATAAAGATGGAAGTGTTGTTGCCCCTATTCTTCCACAACCTATAAGGTTGACACCACAACAATTGGAATAAAAAAGAGCAAAAGGGCTTTGTTACAGTTGTGATAGCAAATACACTAAAGGTAATAAGTGTGCCGAGAAGAAATTATTCTACATAGATTGTGAAGAGGAAGAAGAAAAGGAGCAAGAAAGGTCAAAAGAAGAGGATATATTCCAGGAACAAAGCCTAGATAAAGAAGAAATGAATCCGAACATATATTGTAATGCATTGGCAGGAATTACCACTCCTCAAGCCGTCAAGATAGAAGGACAAATTAAGAAGAAAAAGGTAATAGTGTTGATTGATTCAGGAAGTACCCACAATTTTATTCATTGTAAGGTGGCAAAAGAATTGAATTGCTTCTTATTTCCAGCACCAGAGTGTCAAGTGATGGTTGCAAATGGAGGAGCAATAAATTTCTCTGGAAAGTGCCATAGTATCAAGCTATCCATGGGAGAATATGTATTGACTAGCCCAATTCTTTCCATTCCAATGGGAGGTGTTGATGTTGTACTAGGAGTCCAATGGCTACAATCCTTGGGTACAATAGCTTTTAATTTTCAAGAACTTTTCATAAAATTTTCTATGGAAGGAAAGGAAGTTGAATTAAGGGGTATTGCAGGGAAACCGGGAAAGATAATCAGCTCTAACGGTATGACAAAGCTTCTAAAAAAGGAACAAAGAGGTGTAATTGCACAATTATGTTCGCTAGATGTTTCCACATTGGAATCATCTATTTCTCCAGATCTCCAAAAAGTCTTGGACAATCATTCCAAGGTATTTGAGACTCCCAAAGGTCTCCCACATATTCGTGATCATGATCATGCTATTCATCTGATTCCAAGAAGTGTTCCTCCAAACATCAGGCCGTACAGATATACCTATGCCCAAAAGAGTGAAATTGAACATATGGTTCTAGAAATGCTAGAGGATGGTATAATTCAACCGAGTCAAAGTTCTTTCTCTGCTCCAATAGTATTGGTGCACAAGAAGGATGGATCATGGTGCATGTTTCCGGATTATAGGGAGCTCAACAAGCTCACTATTAAAGATAAGTTTCCCATTCTAGTCATTGATGAATTACCTGGATGAATTGCATGGATCAATTTACTTCACCAAGTTAGATCTTCGTTCAGGATATCATCAAATCAAAATGAAGACTGAAGACATTACGAAAACAACATTTAGAACTCATGAGAGTCATTATGAATTTTTGGTCATGCCTTTTGGCCTTACCAATGCACCTTCAACATTTCAAGGTTTGATGAATTCCATTTTCAAACCATTCCTTAGAAAATTTGTGTTAGTATTTTTTGATGATATACTAATCTATAGCAAGTCTTGGAAGGATCATGTTGAACATGTTGACAGGGTGCTATAATTATTGGAGGAGAAACAATTATATGCAAAAATATCCAAATATTTCTTTGGAGTACAAGAGGTGGAATATCTGGGTCATATTGTATCTCATGAAGGAGTTAAGGTAGACCCTAGCAAAATTAAATCCATTAAGGAATGGAAAATCCCCACATCCATAAAGCATCTGCGAGGATTTCTCGGGTTGATAGGGTATTATCGCAAGTTTGTTAAGAATTATGGGAGAATAACAACACCTCTGACAACATTATTGAAGAAAGATACATTTTCATGGACTCCAGAAGCAATAAAGGCATTCGAGCATCTTAAAGAGGCAATGTGCTAAGCACCAGTCTTAGCTACACCAGACTTCACAAAAACCTTTATTGTGGAATGTGATGCTTTAGGAAATGGAATTGGTGTTGTTTTAATGCAAGATGAAAGACCCATTGCTTTCGAAAGTCGTCCAATCAAGGGAAAGTTTTTACACAAGGCTATTTATGAGAAGGAAATGTTGGCAATACTCCATGCACTTAAGAAAAGGTGACCCTACCTAATGGGAAGACACTTCAAGGTAAAAACGGATCATGATAGCCTTAAATACTCTTTAGAACAAAGATTATCCTCTGAAGAGAAACAAAAGTGGGTCACAAAGATGTTGGGTTATGACTTTGAAATCATCTACAAAAAAGGGAAGCAAAACGTGGTGGCAGATGCACTCTCAAGAAAGGATGAGGATGTGGAAGCATTGTTGTGTGCCATTTCTATTTTCCAACCAGATTGGATAAACAAGCAAGGGAGGAATGGAAGAATGACAAAGAAGTGTGGGCACTTATTCGAAAGTTACAACAAGACACCAGTACGTCTGATACATTTACCTAGCAAAATGATTCGTTATGGTACAAAGATCGCTTATACCTCTGTAAGAATTCCCATCTAAAACAAAATATTCTTATGGAATTGCACACTTCTCCCTTAGGAGGGCACTTAGGATTTTTAAAAACTTACCACAGGGTTAAGAAGGAATTTTTTTGGGAGGGCCTTAAATCAAATATTCAAAATTTTGTGGCGGAATGTTTGGTTTGCCAACAAAATAAAGTTGAAACAATTAAGACACCGGGTCTATTACAACCTTTATCCATTCCAAGCCAACGTTGGGAGGAGGTTTCAATGGATTTTATCATAGGTTTACCCAAGTCTGAGGGAAAGAGTGTCATCATGGTGGTAGTTGACAGACTTACCAAGTATGCACACTTTTGTGCATTATCACATCCATTTAAAGCTAGTACAGTTTCTACTGCATTTATGGAAACAATTCAAAAGCTACTTGGAAACCCAAAGATTATTGTAAGTGACAGAGATCCCATTTTCACTGGAAATTTTTGGACAGAATTATTTTCTTGTCTTGGTACTCAGTTAGCTCATAGCTCATCTTATCATCCTCAATCTGATGGGAAAACTGAGATAGTAAACAAATGTTTGGAAGGATATATTCGTTGCTTTGTATCTGATAAACAGACACAATGGGTCAAATGGTTTCCTCTGGCTGAATGGTGGTATAACACTTCCTTCCATACAGCAACAAAAATGACCCCATTTATGGCACTTTATGGATATCAGCCACCATCCATCACATCATATTTAAGAGAAAATTCTAAGGTTCAAGTAGTGGAACATCACATCGAACATCAACAACATGTCCTCCAACTCTTAAAGGATAACCTCATGTTGGCACAGAATATAATGAAACAACAGGCAAATCAACATCGCAGGGAAAGAATTTTTGATGTAGGTGATTGGTTATTCCTACGGCTACAACCATATAAGCAAATGTCCCTCAAGCAAGCTAAGAAGGATAATAAATTATCACCAAAGTATTATGGTCCGTACAAGGTGTTGCAAAAGATTGGTACTATGGCATACAAATTGGAGCTTCCTGCAGCTTCTTGATTGCACCCAGTTTTCCATGTTTCATGTTTAAATAAGGTTATAGGCGACAAGCTCCCAGTTCAAACAATATTGCCAGAACTTGACGAGGAAGGAAAAATTATATTGGAACCAGAAGCAGTCACAGAAGCAAGAACTCGATAGTTACGAAATTGATCAATTTCAGAGTATCTTATCAAGTGGAAGAACTTATCCGCTGAAGATTCCACATGGGAGGATGATAATTTTATACAGAAGCATCCAAAACTACTAAAGCGTTGAGGACAACACTTTTTTGAAGGAGAGGGGCATGTTGGGTCCCTATAATACTAGTGATTACCCCATTACTATTGTAGTTGTATCCCTTATTAATATCGTTGTGCCCCTATTTCCCCCATATTGTTATTACTGTGCCCCATAGAATCCCTCTATTGTTATTTTTGTGGCTTTATATTATTATTGTTAGGTTAGCTGGGTTATATTTTGACTCCTTAGACTCCTATATATAGAAAGGAGGTTTTGTCATTTGAATCATCCAAGAATTGCTCATTTATGTAATGTAAAAGAGGTTGCCCCCTCAAAGAGGTTGAACTCTAAGGCATGGATCTCTCTTTTCTATCTTTTTGTGAGCTGGTTTCATAACATAGATCACACACATACGCAAATGTTCTTCTAACAGGTCATGTATATATTCTGCAGTATGGATAGATCTATACACAAATGTCAAATATCAAAATCACGTACGTGCACATAATTTCTTTATAAAATTCGCGTACATATGTTTGGTTTTTGCAGTATGAGTTGATAATGATGTCTGATCAGTTCAGTTATATTTTTTGTTATCTGTCGATGAATTCTCTCTTCTGATAATTTGTGTTTGATAGTGTTGGTTGGGTTGAACTGAATATGGAATGAAATGGTTACTTGCAATAATATTGTTGCATGATGATTTGTATTTCGACTCTATAATTTGTGATGGTTTGAGTGTGTAATTGAGTGATTGATTCAGTGGTACAGTAATACAGATTCAATTATTAGTATGCTGAGATCTGTACCTAGGTATTCTTCAAGGAAAGCGTGTACATACATAGGTATGGCTCAAAACAATAGTCTATACAAGCTGATGTATGCTTGATCAGATTTTGCAGTAACAATAGTTAGTTTCTGTGATGGGTAAAAATGTTTGGCTTTGTATATTAATAAATAATTTTGCATTGATATGATATGTTTTGATTTATTTTGATCGTATTTCAATAGTTGATTGAGACTCAGTGACTGAATTTATGATTCAATTAGTTCAATGATTGGGTGAGTTGATTTAGTGTTTGGTTTTAAAATTGTTAATTGATATTGGGCTTAAATGATGGAAGTGGGTCCAGTATGAAAATATGATGAAAAGTGGCTTACAGGTTTGATGTTTTGGGTTAGGTGGTATGAAAAATTATGAAACATGCTCCACATAGGTGTAGAGGGTTGGAGCCTTCAATGAGGAAGTCATATCTTCCTTCGAGTGGTAGCTATAAAATCTATTTAGGTTTTTATATCTCCCTTACATGGGTGCTAGTAAATGGGATCAGGGGGTCGGAGCTCCCTTCTAGTGGGTGCTAGAGAACAAGAGAAGGTTGTAGCCTTCTGCAGGTGGGTACCTACATACTGGTATGAATTTATGCTAGTACAAGATTGTAAATGTTTTCCTATATAATCAAACGTGAAGACAAAGATGATGGCAAGGGTGGTTTTCTCCCACATTAGTTTTCCACCTAAATCTTGGTCTCTTCAGGTGTTGTTGTTATTCTTATGTGTGATGGTTTATTCTATTCTTACTACTCATGGTTACTATTTAATTAAAGGCTAATGAAGTAATGATACACTAGTTAAAGTAGAACAGATGATGAAATATATGAAAAGTTAGTTAATTGGATATATGTGACTTTCCTTCATCATGGTCACATACATTTTTTGTTTTACTTAATGATAGTAGCGTATAGAACTTTGAACAAGAAATTGAAAGGTTTAAGTGAGTTTTAAAATATTTATTCACACCCCCCCCTTGTGCTCTTAGTATTTTTCCCAACATCAACCCATAAAGGACTTTCTTCAATGTGTAGTCATGGGTATCATACCCATGCACTTCAAATCCTTTGCGCTAATTTATGTGCACTTCTTCAATCACCTCATTCAAGAAGGTTGTAATTACATCCATATAATATAAATACATTCCAAAGCATGTTACTAATGAAATAATGTTTTGGATACAATAATACTTTTCAAGAAAATGTTTCATCATAAGAAACCCTCTCTTATGTGAGAACACTCTTGCAACAAACCTCATCTTATGGCTTTCAATACTCCCATTAGTTGCATGTTTGATCTTGTACAACCATTGACAATTTCTCATTTATTCCTCCACACAAGTAGTGCAATCTCCAAAATATAATTTTTAAGAATGGAATTAAACTCTCTAGTGATCACATCTTACCATTCCTTCATTTCATTACCCCCTCAAAACTAGAAGGCATGTGTAGTGTCATATTATCACATACAAGTGCCATAAGTGTAGAAATTAACCTCAAAATGAAATTGTCACAAACAAAATAATAATAATAATAATAATAATAAAGAATAACTTATGTTAAGAAAAGGTCAAAGTCCTTACATCATTTCCTTTCAGCTTACGACTTACAAATGTATATTTATGCATTCATGAGGTTCATCATAAACAAAATTCATAACAATTATTAATTATGCACTTGCAAAATTATTATCAATTTCTTGATCAATAAGAATTATTTACTCCATTTAATATCTCAAGAAAATTGTTGTGCATCTAGTGAGTTAATTCCCTCAAGTCACCTTGTTGTATTATCTATTGCATGTATCTAAATAACTTAATATGTTATTATCTTTAGTCATTTCTTTATGCATTGTTTCATTCTTTATTGTTTGCACAACCACCAATTAACATGCCTAACCTTTGCCACCATGAGGCCTTCACTCAATGAGCCTATTACATAGCACATGCATTCATGGGACATTAAATAATTCTCATATTTTCACTAAGTATTGATATATACCCCTCAAAACTCTTTTGTTGAATCCCTCCCAATAGATATTTCCAACAAAAAAACTCTATATTTTTACTCAATATCCTCAATTTTTACTGAATACCCATTTTTATAAAACCCAATATCTATAGTCCCCTTGTACTCTTCATCCACCTCCCATTACTAATGAATGTGATAAGAAATGAAATTGGTCAAAACATCAAATCGACGATGCTTCATACAACACCATAATATATCTTGTCCAGAACAAGTATTTCCATGACTCCTATATGATTTCATTTCCTACAAATTCCTTTTTCATCCTTTTCCATTGTATGACTTCTTGGATTTCCATGAAATATTCCTTACTAAGTGCAACCATATTTTCAATTTTTGTCATTATTCATTTTCATTAAGATCATGACTATTAAACCTTTCTATAAACACATTATTTTTTTCATACTTTGGAAAAATATATAATTATATTGAAAATTTAATTTCATAACTTTGAAAATTTATGTACATAATATATAAAGGTAAATTTCATTAATTTGAGTCCTGAAAATATAAAGACACCATCAAATATCAATAACGATGAATTAGAATTAAAGGTTTGTCACAGTGAAGATGCATGAGTTGGATAATATTGAGAAGTTGCAAATAGAATTATAAGAAAAAATTAAGTAATTAATAGAAGATTTGGAAACGATATGACCAAAGTAAGTGAATAAGAGAAACAATTATAACATATAAGGTAAGAGATGGATTTTCGGACAATGATTTGAAGACAAGTCACTAAGCTATCTAAAAACAGTGGAAGGAAAGGAAGTGAAAATCTCAAACCTGTGGAATGAAATCATTATTGGGTGTAATTCAAAATTCAGTAAGGATAAAATAGTGTCAAAAATATCATTTTATTCACTATTAGGCATCCAAGAAATTAATAATGAAAAAAAAATTCTTAAAAGAAATAATTTCTTGAAGGGAATAAACATAATATGCAACTACAAAATATAGTACACCTCATATAACGGATCTTGATAAGATCTAGGTCTCAAGAAAAGAGGAAAGAAAATATACAGGTCGATAAGAAATTATGATGGGAAAATTACAGCCTAAGGCCTTGAAGCTCAAAGGAATCATCAAAAAGATATGTAATGATATTTTTAGATTTTAATAGTATGAATAATTGCATAGACATTGATATTGTGAAGAAAATAATCTTTCTATGTACCCCACCAAGGACATCATAGGTATGGAAACTAATGGATAGAAGGTCAAACAAGTAGGAAAATGTCATAAAATATCTATGCAAAAACAAGGATTTGAACTACAAACAAAATTTTATTCTCTACTACTTGATGAGATGGATATGGTACACACAATATCAAGGAACCTTAGCAATACTTGAATCAGGAATCTAATCAAACCCCTATAGCTAGATAAAGAAGATGCCAAGAAAACATTCCAAGAAAACATACCAATGAAAATTCAAAGGCTACTCTGGCTTACCATTTGCTCAAGAATACATATGTATAAATATTTGCGACACTCATTGTAATCATCATTCATTTCTAAATATTTTATTATAGACTTGCAAAAATACTCTAGCTATTCTATAGTAAACATGAATTGTTTATTTTAGCCACCATCCTAGACATTGTCAAAGTGTTAGTAATAGAATCAAGGAGAAATAAAATAAAAATGAATGTATAAACATAATACATAAGACCATCAAAGAATAGAGACAATAATATATATGGTTCATCTAATATCAATTATTTCCACAAAGAAATAGTCAATGCTTCCCTTATTTTCTCAAAGAAAATGAAGAGATAAAACTTAAAACATGTTCATGGTAACCTCCTCTTCACTTTTTCATAGTTTTCTCTCTTATTTATAGTGTTCTCCCAAAATACATAGCCATAACACAGTTCCCTTGTAAAAAAGAGGGTTTCCTTCTAATGAAAAAAGGAACTAGCATAATTTCTATTATTAGATCTATGAGCTGTTGCTGAAAACTTCATATTGAGTACAAAATTACGATATTTTACAAGTTTTTTTCCAAATAAAATATCTTAGGGAGTGTTATCCTTGAACCCTACCAAGGGTTCTCCAAAAAACCTTTTCCACCCCCCTAGCCCTAATAGTGACAATAGTTGTGGGAAATCCCTCCCATAGCCCCCCGTAAAGAACTAAGATCTAAACATGGTTGAAATAAAACCTATGGGTTTGGAATATAATTAGGCTTCACAACCAACATAATTTCTTTAAAATTATTAGAAGACAATTGTTGACCACTTTTGTCCTTCAAATACAACCCTACATTGAAAATATATAGATAAGAAAGTAAAAGTAGATTTTATCCAATCTAGGAACAAACAAAATGTCATTTAACTCAAGAATATTATGGAATATTTAAGGAAATGGAGGCTGATATTCATACACAATAAGTATCATATGTCCCAATTTCATGTTTATTTCTTCCTCTTACTTCTAAAACTACTAAATTTTTTCCTGTCATAAGTCATGTCTCTATACCCCATTTTCCACCTATCATTGAACACTTGACACAATATTTGTTGGTAAATTAAGGAGAATGGAGAAGGAAATCTCAAGTTTCATCCACTTTAGCTAAAGTTTTTACACTCCCCAAAACATATCTCTACTAGCTGGTCTTTGCTTTCTTCTTGTTTGGACATTGACTTCCATAATGTTCCTTCTAGTGACACCTAAGGCATTTAACATTACTTAAATCCTTATTACATTGGCTTGATTATTCATTCTCAACCTCCTGGTGTTCTTTCTAATTCCATTTCTTGATACTCATGATGATCATGAATATGTCTTCTACTTCACTTCACCTTACTATATAATGTTATAACATTACCTCTTCCTTCATAAAGTCATCTAGCGAAGACTTTGAGTGCAACTGGAACATGGTCGTAAGCATGACTTAGACACTAGCATGCAAAAACTTGAATGAAATAAACAAACAAGGTGGATGCAAGGACTCACACGAGCTAATGGAGTGAACTCGAGTGTCTGCAGTCATTAAGTGAAACTCCCAAGGGAGGCTCCGAAATTGGTGCAGGACAAAATTTTGGAGGGTGGTTGTAACCACTACAACCCTTGGTGACACACTGGTATAACCCCATCTTCTCTGTACAGTTCATTTCTAGCACAGGGCCTTTGTCTTTTAGGGAGTATTGAATCATTGTTTTGGTTATTTCGACTTCCCCACTTACCCCATGGACATACATGGTTCACCCTTTGCCAAGTCAGTCAAGCACAATCAAAATTTTAGCTTGATCTCAGTGTTTGAATTTTGGAAGGGTATTTTAGCTCACGAGTTGAATATTTTCAGAGTATAAGTTTTCATCTCTGGTGTTGCTTCACTACCAGTAGGCCTGAACATTGCCTTGGTGGAGTCACATAGGAACACACACATTGCTCCACTGCCAGCGAGCCTGCTCAGTACCTTGGTGGAGTTGCATGCTTAACCTCTCTGCACAGGAATCCTTTCTCTTCTTTTTCCTTTGTATTTTAAAGAGAACTGTGCATAGGAACCTATTTATTTTTGGGACAGAAGAGGGATCCCAACTTATTGAGAGTAGAAGAGGTTGTTCCTTCAGAGAAACATGTAAGACCTCTGACATAGGTTTGCTCAGGATTTACCCCTTCCATGTTTCTACTAGTTGGATGAGCTTGAACTCATAGGGCAGAAGGTTGAGTACAGACATGGGGCTTCCTAATTTGGACACAAGTTCATGGTTGGACCAAAGCTTCCCTTGCAGATGACTCGTATTTTTTTTCAAGACTTCATCGGCCGAAGGTTATAACCAAGCATAGAGAACATAGACACAAGACTAGACAAGTGATACAGTGTCACAAGTATCTTCAAATTTCAGCCACATACTCTATTCAAAATCCAGAACGCAGTAGTTGGAAGAACTTATTTCTGGAAACAAAAGTAGTAATATACAAAGCAAACAAAAGAAACATAAACAAAAATAGTAAGCAAAACCCAACAATGTAAAAGCAAAGATGATAAGTAAAGCAAACAAGATGAAAACAATAAGCAGCAAGCAGACTATGTACATGGCATGGGCACAACATGGCCTACTAAAAATAATTCTTGAGAACTTAGCCACTAACAGGAAGGTTTTCAATCCTCCCATCAAGTGATTACAAAAGATACATGTGTGGGCCAAGATTCTCATGGACTGTGTACGAGTCAATCCATAGGGATTGAAACTTCGTATGTTTGCCTTTTTCTTCATGGGGCTTATGCCATTTCAGAACTAAGTCACCCACATCAAAGTTAGTTGTCCCACAGACTTCTTATTGAACCATCTCTTAATACGATTCTGGTGGAATGTGAATATTTCTCTTGCTTTCATCCTTTCTTCCTGAAGCTTACGGAGAGCATCCATCCCATGCTAAAATAGTTGGCAAGGCTTGCCTTGGGATTCTTGGGAAAGCTAATGAGAAGGCAAGTAGATATTTGGCAGAAGGATGGATTCTTTACCATAAACCAAGAAGTACGGTGAGGTATTCAAAGAGGGCTTAGGTGTTACATGGTCAACCCATAATGCATTCGTTAGGGTAGTATGCAAGTTATGCTGCTCAAAGAAAATGGTCTTCTTGATTATACGGATGCGGGTTTTATTTGAGGACTTGGCTAGACAGTTTCCTTGTGGGTAGTAGTTTGATGAATTCTTTAGCATAATACCACTCTGTAATGAAAAGTCATAGAGTTTCTGTTAGCCTCCTATACCAATAGGTTTCATTTTTCATGACTGGCAGGGGAAATTCCAAATATGTTCTACTTTGATGATGTAAAGATCCCATATTTCTGTGGAAGAACATGTCTGTACATAGTTTGGAAAGTGTCCTAATTCTGGATGGGTGATCCAATAGCCTAATCTGGATCATGCCATGTTTAAATTGATGTTGTAGAATAGAGAAAGAGAATCTGTCCAAACTGTCTAATTTTGGCAGATTAGTAGATTAGGTAGAGAATAAAGGTTCCCAATTGCTTAATCTGGGACCTTGGAAGTGATAAGGGTAGTTGTAGATAGAAACTCAAAAGGAAAAGAAAAGAAAAAGAAAAATAAGCAACTGAGGGTTTGCAAGTCTAAATTCACCCTCCTTGAAGTAATAAAAAATGCTAGGCACTAAGATGGGTAGGTAGCCAGAAGTTGCAGAAGCCTGATTCTATTCAGTTTTGGCCTTGATCAAGAAGGCACATATTAGCACTTGCAGAGGTATCCATGCAGCAGTTTGATGATAAAATATGGAAGCATCTCTAACTTCCCCTATTTTCCCCAGAGATTCTCTTTCTAACATCCCCTTGAGGACTTTAGGATCTCCCTAAATAGTCCTCCTTGCATTTCTCCTTTGAAAAATTCATGACAAATTGTGACCTTCTTCTCTGAAAAGAAGCCACATTTCTTGTGTAAAATCATTCCTCACCCTCATCTGCTTCTAAATCTAAGTTTACTCCTTAAACTTAGCTCTCTGTTTCTCTTCCACATCTCAAAATTCCTATTAACTTCCAAACTTACTATATAGCTCCCTAAGTTCTCCCATTCCCTATTATTATAGCATTATTGTGCAAAAAAAAAAAAAAACTCCCAAAAATATATATATTTTCCCCCTTGGGCAATCTAGCCATATATCCCAAAGTTTAGAAGTGTGAGAAAGTCGGAGTCCCATGGAATCTCTGTTCATACTTTATTTTTGGGAATTGAATCAACACCCGGTTGATTTAATAACCCTAAGCGCACCTTATAAATGGATATATCGTTTACCATTTATCCCCGAAAACCTCAGAAAACCCACAATTTCATTTATCCAAAGTTTTGTCCTGGCGCAATTTTCCAGAAATAACAATTGTTTATTAGACGGGCCCCGCCGTATCGCTCTGCCATCTCCGCATCCCGTCATCCGTCGGATCCAGGCCCTCCCATCCGACGGTCCTCGACGATTTCGGACCGCCCCCGATCGCCATCCTTTAGCGCCCGAAAAGTGTCAGAGGATGACGTAGGGCCTGAGGCGCGTGTCAATTTCTTGTTGTATCGGGCGGCTTCCGACACAAACCGGGCCCGTACCAAAAGCGGTTCGATAATACCGCTTACCGCTCTCCCTTTCCGCTCCACGCCATTGCCGCATCAGCATTACGTCAGCTTTCATTTCACCATTGTTCCGACCTGTCCACCACGTCGCTCGTCCACGTCGACCCAATCACCGGTTGACACGTCATCCTGCCGTACTTGACCCCACCAATGACATCATGCTGACGTCATCCATTAAAAAGGTGCCAAAAACCAATTTTTCCATATTATCGCGCAAAAATCATATTTTTTCCCATTTTTTCACTAGACCGGCACTGTGTAACTTACATGCATTTACGTAGTTCTTCCGCCAACCTCAAGAAATTCATCCCCGAGCTGCTGCCGCCGAGGATTTGCACTTATCAGCAACCCCCAGGCCAAAGAAAAATCAGGTATTTACCATTACCTCTGCGCACCTGATTTTCAATCACCTACTGTTAAAAGCTTAAGTAACCACCGAATTCCCCTGCAACTGTAAATGTAAACCAAGGTCATTCAAAGGGCAATTCCTAGTCCTCAATCCATCCAATTCCTGCACTCATTGCTATCTCGCTAAACTCAGACTCCATAGCGAGCGTTTCTCGCCTTGCGGAAGAACCACAGCTACACAATTTTACCTCTCTAAGCAGCATTTTACCTCTGTTTCACCCATATTAGCCCTTTTCTCTCTGCAAATTACCTTATCCATCGAAATTCACTGCTCTGTGTTACCTTTGTCCAAAAGTCAAGTACAATTCAACTCCAAGTAACAACTAAGCCATGGAGACCCCTGTGGCCTTGAACATTACTCCCCTGAGTGCCCCACAGAGGAACCTGGACTGGCTGGCCCTTGCTGACCGGGATCATCAAATTAAAGAGACAGTTGAGATAACTACCAAATATCACATACACACTGTTTGTGAGCTGAGGGATAAATACATGAGTGGTGCTGATGACATAGGTATCTGGGAGTCTAATTTGCCCATTTATTACCTACCTCAAGTCAATGTGTTCCCAGACCTCATCCATCAGTGTTGTGAAAACTATGAACCCTCTCAAAGAGCAGTCTTGAGTTCATCTGGGAATATTTTATTCCACATCACTCCACAATCCATAAATCAGATGCTGAACTTTAAACCAACCAAACCTCTAGTCCCCCTTTCTATGAATTTTCTGCTCCAAGACACTGCCAAGTTGCCTAGCTCAGAGGTCACAAAGATTGGTCAATTGTTCATGAAACCAGAATATCAGCCCCGACAACCTTCTCCTTATCTACATGTCTGGTTCAATGATACAGGGAGACTACTAGTGGACATGACATCCTGCATTCTGGGATTCAATACCAGTGAGTTTGTAGATGATACAACCTTGGTGATGTTATCCATGTTCACTCCAGGGCAGCCTCCTACTCCCCAGTATGATTATGCCACATTCATTCCTAACAAGATTCATGAGCAATTCATGAATTTGGAGAGGGAAAGGGTATTCAAGTACACCTCCTATATATATCACTTAATGTTCTATTTTCAGCCTGATAGTTTCCTTGTCTCCTTGAGAAAGCTGGATGCAAAAGGAAACAGGAGGTCAGTGGTATTTTGGTCATCAGTTTGTCACCATATCTCTTGCTCCCCATACAGCTATTGTGAGTTCATTGATCTGTTCATCTATCCGGCCTTGTCTCTGCTATAGAGTTCTCCTCCTCCTAGACTCACCAACGATATGCAGAAGATCCTCTAGCTTCCAAAGAATTATAGCATTGGAGATTGGTACTTCTACCAAGACCACACAGTAATTAGAATATATGGCTATGAGCTAGCCCCTTACAGACTGCCAAAGTATGTCCCCATGAGACTTTTAGGATTAGAATATTTCCGGAAATTTTGAAATGCAGACATGATTCACTTTCATAGCAGAAATAAGAAAGCACAGCTCAAAATCAAACACCAACTAGGCCCATTCATTTTCAACAAAAGAGAAGAAGCATGGCAAGAAGCAAATAAAATTCTAAAGAGCTTTCAGCTGCAAACAAGCTTCCTTTGGTCACCCTATGACCCCAATCATTTTATAAGTCTTAGAAGAGTCAGATACAGGCTTGCCAGCTATGACCATGTCAGAATCCCACACATTGAAAAATATGCAAATCAGTTAGAATGGAAGGAGGGCACCCTAGTGGAGGCATGTTCTAGGTAAGAAATGGCACAAAAAGAAATGAAGCAGTTAGAAAAATCAGTTGACTTAGAATTTTTTGGACAGGTTTGCTCCCCAGTACTTAAGCATCTTGGAGTAGCTTCTTCCTCTTCTACTACTCCCCAGAAATCTGCCCAAGCCTCTACACAAGCAGCAACTTCAACTAAAGGAAAAGAGATGCAACAAGAGGAGCCACTCTCAAACATAGAGAAGCAAGTAGAACGGCAAGAAGAGATGGCTGAGGCACCTTCAAATACAGAGCAGCAAACTCAGGAAAAAGTCCCTCTTAGGCAGGAGGTAACAGTGGAAACCTTGGTGCTGCAAACTCCAGCTAATGAGGAAAGAACAAGGAAGAGAGATAGGCAGGAAGAAACTCCTCTCACCACTTAAACAGATCAACAAGGTGAGAAAAGACAAAGGCTGAATCCCTTTTCTGAGGAGGAGATGCCTGAAAGACCCAGTGGTACCATGCTCCCTCCCAACATTGAAACATCAGCTATTTCCTTTCAACAGGAACAAGAAATACAGCATGGAGGAGAAGTTAGTTCATCAGGGCAGCAGACAAGGTCTGAGTCTAGCATCAAGAAGCAGTTTATAGAGATAAAAGCAAGAAATGAGCCAATTAGAATTCAACTCTATAACTAGCTGCTCAAGATGGCACCAACCAATCAAGAAAGGCTTATGTCGGCCTATGATATTCAAGAGTGAAAAATGACTCTTAGTCATTTTAGGCCCACCATGCTGCAGCCTCAGTCAGCTGCCGACTATATTAAGACCAACCTAGAGGTCTTTGCCAAGGACATCCATCCTATGGATCAGATAGAACTGCACAAACAAATAGGGGAGATGGTTTATGCTGCATTGGCTGATAAGACTCTATTGGCACATAGGTTGCAAAACTCCCTAAATTGGAGCTAGAGAAAGCTTCCTCTAAAGCCAAGGATAACAGAATCAAGTCCTTGGAAGAAATCATCATAGAACTGGGCCATGATCCAAATGACCCTAAGGGAGTGCAAGCATTAATGAAGAAGAAAGATGAGGACATAGCAGCTTTGAAGAAGCTGGTTAAGCTACCACCAACCCTTCACCCTCAGACTGAAGATGTTGCCCAGCAAAGAAAAGATCAAGATGTGACGGCTATGCTGGTGGCTTTGCACAAAAGGCTAGTGGAAATAGAGGGTGCCTTGGAGGCGGCCCTAAAGCAAAAGGAAGGAGAACAGGTGTCTCAGCCACCTCAGCAGGTTATAAATCTTGAGGATACTCCTCAAGTAATAATTCCTCCCCCAGAAAGGACATCAGAAGCAGGCCCTTCAGCACCAGCACCAGATGTGGCAGCACTAGAGCAGGCACCCAGCCTTGACATGCAGAATATGAGGAAGGAACCGGAGGCTCTTGAGGCACAGATGGCAGAACTAAAGGTAGCGAAAGAAAAATTAGCTACACTGGAAGAGAAATATGATAAATCAAAGCAGAATGTGGCTGAAAGGACAAGGGAAATAAGAACCCTAGAAAAGAAGATAAAGGAGCTGGAAAATGAATTAACCATGAAAAAAACTATAGCTGATGTAAAGAAAATTCTATGGGCTAAAATTGGCCAATCTATTACAGACTAATGGCAGTCCATCGAAACAGTTCATGAACAAATGAATCTTTTGGGCAGAGCTCAAGCTGAAAATCAAAGAGCCAAGGCATCTTTAGGGAGTATGCTTGAAATAGCCAATAGAATGATAAATGTCCTTAACAATCGGACTGGCCTTCAGCTAGCAGGAATGGGCATTAGAGACAAGACTGATACTATTCTGCTGATAAAAAGGGTGCTTACCCTGAGAAGTTATGTCCAGTCATTGGAGAGAAAGTGTCAGGAAATAAAAGTAGAAGTGAATGAATTTATTGCAAAAATCATAGCTCTACATAACAGGGGCCTCCCCAGTTTGGTGACCAGTGCAGGAAGATTGTTATCACATGAACATTATGCCAAAAGGGTCAACAGCTTTGCAAAAAATCAAATAACAACATCTGCAAGCGCTCTAGAGGAAGCAGGGCCCCCATCTGGGCAGGATCTTTACGATAAGCTGGAAAATCTATTTTTTATTGAGCATGAGATCAGGCACCTTTTTGCAGTTACTCCCAATTATTACAAATACACTGAAGCTGATGAAATTCTAATCAAAATGCAGAGGCACCAATTGCCCACTGAAGAATGGTGGAGGAGTATGATAGAAACTTTACTTTGATAAATTAATTTTGGCCTAAAGTCAGCATTTTCAAAATGACTCATGTATCAAATCTACTTAAAGCAACAGTGGAAGACAGCTAGATAAAAAAGGCAGTGTCTGGGTACAGCTGGATAATGCAATTAATGTGTCCAACGCAGCAACATCATGACAGGGCAGCATAAACGCAAGAATTCTCAAAATCAATGCAAAGGTGCTCAGTCGTCCCAGGACGCTCCAAAAGTCAAAAGATCTCTGACAGGAATGACTAGCTGTAATCAATCTGCTTTAATAGAAATAACTATTGTATCCACTATTTTTGAGAGTTGGTAGAGAAAGTTATGAGTCAATGACTCATTTTCAGATATTTTGTAAAGATAATTTTGTATATATACGCCCCGCTTAGCTTATTTGGGGGTTGTTGTTTATTTGTTCTGAAGAACTCGGCTGTATGTTCTGAGAAGTATAATACAAGAAGCTGCTGGTTTTCTCAACTTGGCTATGCTTGGACGTGTTGTGATGGGATTATTGGCTTTTGCAGAACTCTCGTGTTTTCTCATGATACAATAATTGTTTTCCTAACTGTCTCTATGTTTTATATGTTTACATAACTCATCTATGATATATGTTTTCTTAGTAGGAAGGAAAATGAATAGTTCAGGATTTGTCCAGTAAGACACCCTAAACTCAATCATTCCTGCTAACTATGCTTTCTTCAAGATTAGCTGTAAATATGGAATTATTAAATGCTCCTGTTTACTCTAATTTTATGGTAAATTCTATTCGAGAATTCTCTTTTGCTCTTGAATAAGATTCAGCCTTTTATGTTCTGTATCACCAAGAAAGAAATCTTTGTTGCCTTTCATGGTGTCATTCTATACTATTTCTTCTCAAATCAAAGGTTTGTTTCATGGATACCTATATGGCTCTGTAGTAACACTCTTCTATCACAGATACTAAGTAATAATCAGTCATGGACTCGATTATCCCAATGGAATAAACCCTCTTTAATCATTGCAAACCCTTCTTCAGACAACAGATGACAACCAAAATTCAATCAAAACCTTATACTTCATAACTAGCCTAAAATCCTAAAAACAAAGCTAAATCAAAAGAGAGAGCCCTCTCTGATTGCAGGTAGGCTAGAACCTGTAATCCAAAGTTGGTTTGTGGTTAGCTCGGCCGTATTCCCTTGGGAGTCAAAGGGAACAACTTGAGTGTTAACATAATTGGCGACTCTGCTGGGGACCTGAACTAAATTCCTAACCACTGCTGGATTCACAATACTTCCTACAAAATTTCAAAGAGGTCAGAAAACTTGGAAGTTGGCTCCCAAGAAGAAGACACGTTACACTAGATCTAATCCAGATCCAAATCCATCACCTGTATTTGAAAATTCAAACCTAATTTCGAGGACTCTTAGGAAACAAGAAAAGGAAGAAACTAGTCCAGATTCAAACCCTGAAGTAGGATTTCAGAGTAACATTCCTACACCTGCTAAAGTCTCCTTTCATCCTCATATCACAACTTCACAGTCTCTCAGTTCTACATCTACTTCACATAGCCCTTGTTCAACTCCCCCATCAACTACACGCACCCCTCTCATCCCTTTCCCTCCACTTGTTCCATTTGTTCCTGTTGTTCTAGTTATCTCAGCAAACATGGCTAACATGTATGCCCCTTTACAGTTACCAGCAAATCTAGGGGCTATGCCTCAGGATTACCAGACCAAGATCTCATATTTTGATGGTACTAGTTCCTGTCCAGCCCTGCAACATACCAAAAAGATGCAGGACTACTTTGAAAATTATGAGATAGATGATGATGGGGTTAGAATGAATATTTTTGTTCAAAGTTTGACAGGAGATGTAAGGTCCTGGTTCAGATCTCTTCCAGAAAATTCTATTGCTAATCCAGAAGCCCTCTACCAAACTTTCCTAAACAGATGGGAAAAGAAGAAAGACCCCCTTCACATATTGTCTGAGTACAATTCTATTAAAATAGGTCCTCAAGAAACTGTCCTGGACTATTGTGCTATATTTAATAATGTATACAATGCCATCCCCTAGAATCTGAGGCCTCCACCTGATCTGGCCTTGTACACCTTTCCTGATAGGTTTGATTCAGACATGGCATACCAATTGAGAGAAAGAGCCCCCCAAACTTTAGTTGATATGCAAGATATAGCAGTCAGTGTGGAAGCCAACCTGATAGCCAAGAGAAATAGGGAAAGGACTGAGAGAAAGACTACCTTCAAAGAAGAGCCTTCAGGCTGGGATCAGAAACTAGATGCAATAATCATCGGTATGCATAGGCTTGGAGATAGAGTAGAATCAGTTGAAAGAAAATCATCATGGGAGGGACCACAAAACAATGCTGTCAGAAATCCTGGCTTTAGAAGAAACCAAAACCCAAATGCTGGAAGGGCCAGCCCAGAACAAGACATAAGACCTCCTTTCCAAGAAAACTATGCTGAAGCATCCACCTCTAGTGAACAGATAGATGATACTCACATTAATCTGATGGGTCTAAATAATGAACAGCAGGTTTTCCTAAGTCAAGAAGATCAGGAAGATGATGATGTTGATCAGTTCCAAACCAAATCTGGTGAGTCATTTGACTTCAAGCAGGGCTATGACACTGCTGTTTTTGAAGTTCATAAACAATACAAGCTGAGAAGCAGGACCATAAATGTGCCACAGCCTGTAAAAACAAAAGATAACCAACAGCCCAAGATGTCAAAGGAGAAGGTCACTGTTACAGAACCAATTGACAAAACCAGCTCTATTACAAATGAAGTAACAGTGGAGGATGTAACTGAAATACACCCCCCAAGTCAAGAGCAACTGGTAACATCTCCTTCAGAGCACAATCAAAGTAATAGTCCTCAAAAGGTTAGTAAAAAAGATAAACCCCAAGATAAAACTCAAACCCAAGAGGGTGCCTCTGTAAAATCAGTTGAGAAAGAAACAGCTGCTAACCACAATGCCAAGACCCAATCTGACAAACCTTTTGACCTAGAAGCTGAAATTGGTAAGTTGAAGATAGCCATCCCTCTTTCAGAGCTAGCTAAGCATGACATTTACAAGCAGCAAATCAAAAAATCCCTCCAATTAACTTAGAATAAAGATGATGTCAATGTGCTGGATGATACACCAGAGGTACTTTTTGGCCCAGAAGTTGATGGGAAAACAATAAGCCCAGGAGTTTTACCCTTTTATGTTAGCTTGCACATTCATGACAAGATACTACACAATGCAATGTTTGACTCGGGCGCCTCACATAATCTTATGCCTAAATCTGTAATGGAGAGACTTAACCTAGACATCACAAGGCCATATAAGGACCTATTCTCATTTGATTCCAGCCAAGTCAAGTGCCCGGGCCTGATCAAAGATTTGTGTGTTTCCCTTGTCCAATATCCAAATAAAACTATTTTAATGGATGTGGTGGTAGCTAATATCCCACCTAAATATGGAATGTTGTTATCAAGATCATGGGGAGCCAAGCTCCAAGGGTCCCTACAATTAGACATGTCTTATGCAACTATCTCTGTCTTTGGGCAACCAAAGAGGCTCTATAGAGAGACACTCATGAAATATATGGTGAGCAGTGAAGAAAAACCTCAAAATTTTCCCATCTATGCAGTCTATTCTGATATGGATTCCTTCATTCTGTCCAATGATAACACATGTCCCACAGCTGATAACAAACCTTTCACTCTGGAACAAAACATGCATACAAATGAGCAATCAGTTACCCAAGGTCTTGAAATTAGGCAATCAATTGATTAAACTGTTCTAGAAAATAAATCAAATGAAAAACAAGACCTCCAACTCCTGATTCCAAGTCCTAATGAGTCTCCTAATTCTGCTCTAAATCAAGAAATCCTTTGGTTTCTTGAGTTTGATGGATCAGTTAACAAGTTAGGGGTAGGAGCAGGAGTGTGGATCCACAATAAACAAAACAATCATGCAGAGGTTCAAGCTTATAGGTTAAATTTCAGATGTACTAATAATATGGCAGAATATGAAGCTCTCTTACTAGGCCTCAAACTGATCAAATCCTTACAGGCAACAAAAGTGTCAATCTTGGGAGATTCAGACCTCATTATCCAACAAATGAAAGGAAATTTCGTCAGCAATGACAAAAGGCTAAGGTCTTACAGAACTGCTGCTATTGAAATAATTAATGTATTTACTGAATTTCAACTGACCAAAATATCTAGAAGCCACAACCTTCATGCACACAGTCTAGCTACTTTTGCTAGTACTTGTAAATTAACCTTTGAACCCAACCATTGTTTTACAGCTGAGATAAAACACAGACCTTCCATCCCAAACAATGTCAAAGACTGGAAAGTATTTGAAGATGATACAGAGATAAATAACTTTTTAACTCTGCAACAAGAGTTTTCGGGCCTAAATGTTGATACTGATGCTGTAGAAGACTCCCAACCACAGAGCAACCAAGGTCAAAGAACTATATCAATCAAAACAGCTAACCAAATACTTCACCCAACAACCTTTGATAATAAGAATGTACAAGAGCTTAAACAAATCAATCTTGATGAAATAGTTGGAGCAGAGGCTGAGGTCATACAACTAAAGGACAATTTTTTACCCACAGGCCTGACCCCTTTGGAAGACATTTTTTATTCAAATGATATTCCTAGGAAACCAAAGATGCAGCCCCTAAATGCTGTCATTGAAGAGTGCAACATTGGAACAATTGAAAATCCCAAGATAATAAAATTATCAAAGTCTTTGCCCCCTGATCAGAAGCCCAAGTATGTTGACCTCTTTAAAGAGTTCCAAGATGTATTTGCATGGAGTTATGAAGATTTAAAATCCTATGATACTTCAGTCTCTCAACAGACTATTCCTCTCAAACCAAATCAAAAGCCTTTCAAGCAAAAATTAAGGAGAATTAATCCTATACTTCTCCCTTCAATTGAGAAAGAGGTGCAAAAAATGTTTGAAGCAGGTATCATAGCACCCATCAGATTTTCAGAATGGATATCCAATCTTGTTCCTACAAGGAAGAAAACTGGTGAGATTAGGCTTTGTGTTGACCTTAGAAACTTGAATCAAGTTTCCCTCAAAGACAATTATCCCTTACCCAAAATGGATCACATTCTTCAAAGAGTGGTGGGGGCTTCTAGAATCTCATTACTTGATGGATCTTCAGGTTTTAATCAAATCTTGGTCCATCCTGATGATCAAGATAAAACAGCATTCACAACCCCATGGGGAATGTTTAAATATGTCAAAATGCCTTTTGGACTGAAAAATGCAGGAGCTACTTTTCAAAGAGCAATGGATATTGCCTTTGCCAAGGAGATTCATGACTTCTTAGTTGTTTATCTTGATGACCTCACTCCCTTTTCTAAATCTGACCAAGAACACCTGAGGCAAATGTTTCTGACATGTAGGAAATATTGTATTTCCTTAAATCCCAAGAAGTCTCTATTTCGCCTCGAAGAGGGTAAGTTGCTAGGTCATATCATTTCTAAAGAGGGAATTAGAATTGACCCTGACAGAATTCGGGCTATTCTAGAAGTCCCACAACCAAGAAACATTAAGGAATTACAAGCCTTTTTGGGAAAGATCAACTTTCTAAGAAGATTTATCCCAAATATAGCAGAATTGATAAGGCTATTAAACCACATGTTGAAAAAAGATTCCAAGGTAAAATGGACACTAGAAGCTAAATAGGCCTTTGAGGGCATCAAGACTTCTTTGACTCAAACACTCGTTCTTACAAGTCCTCAATTTGATAAAGATTTCATTATCTTCTCTTTTGCCTCCCAACATACTATTGCTGCAGTTTTACTACAGAAGGATGACCAAGGAAACGAGAAACCTATTGCTTTCTTTAGCAGAGCCCTTAGAGATGCACCCTTGAAATATCAAATTATGGAAAAGCAGGCTTATGCCCTGGTAAAGGCCATCAAAGATTTTAGGATTTATATCCTATGTTCTCATGTTATTTCTTATGTACCAAATGCCATTGTGAAAGACATATTGACTCAAGAAGAATTAGAGGGCAAAAGAGGAAAATGGATTGCTAGTATTTTGGAATATGACATTGAAATAAGACCAACAAAACTGATAAAGGGACAAGGTTTGGCTAAACTCATGTCTGAAGCAAACTTTCAAGCCTTGGATATTAATCAATTGGACAATGAACCGGAGCTGTCGACTCCACAGATCAATATAGCCTTTGAACAATCCCCCTGGTATGCTAATATCTGTTATGTATTGCAAAACCTGTGTGCTCCCCCAGGATTCTCCAGAACCAAAAGCAGATTTCTAAAAATGAAAGCTTCAAGATTTTGTGTTATGGATGGTAATTTACTGTGGAAAAATCATGAGGATATATTGTTGAGTTGTCTAACAATCAATGAAACTGACAATGTTATGAAAGATTTTCATGCAGGTGTCTGTGGTGGACATTTATATTGGAAGTCCACTGTGGATAAGATATTGAGGGCAGGTTACTATTGGCCTACTCTATTTGCAGATGTCAAGAGATTTGTTACTTCATGTCATAACTGTCAGGTGTTTGAGGGAAAAAGAAAATTATTTCCCTTACCTCTGAAACCTATTTCAACAGAAAGGCCCTTTCAGCAATGGGGCTTAGACTTCATTGGAGAGATTCATCCTTCATCTTCAGGTCAACACAAATGGATCCTAACAGCCACGGATTATTTTACCAAATGGATTGAGGTTGTTCCATGCATACAAGCGAATGATTCCATTATCATTCAGTTCCTTGAAACTAATATTTAATCCAGATTTGGTTGCCCTGAAAAAGATCATTACAGATAATGCTTCTGCTTTCAGATCCAAGAAAATGGTCAATTTTTGCCATAAGTTCCATATTACCTTGGGTCATTCCACAACATACTACCCTCAAGGCAATGGTTTAGCTGAATCATCTAATAAGAGCCTTATTAACATCATCAAGAAGATGTTGGAGGAAAATAAGAAAAATTGGCATAAAAAGCTTGCAAATGCCTTATGAGCAGATAGGCTAACAACCAAGAGATCTATTGGGATCAGCCCATATGAGTTGGTTTATGGAATGGAGGCCAAATTTCCTTCATCACTAGGGATTCCTGTCATCAAATTGCTTCAAGAAACCCAAGCTGAACCCAATGATATGCAAAGGAGGATCAACCAAACAATCTGCTTGCAGCAAACCAGAGACCAGGTATACAACAGAGTTCAAGTTTTACAAGAGAAGCTAAAGAAAATCTTTGACAGAAGAACAAACGCTGAAGACTTTTTCCTTGGTGATAAAGTGCTTAAATGGGACTCAAGGAGAGAAGATAAGGGAAAACATGGCAAATTTGACTCCCTTTGGAAAGGACCCTTTATTATTCAAGCAGTACAAGGAAATAACACATATTTCTTGAAAGATTTGGATGACACTGAAGTTCAAGAGGGTCCTGTAAATGGCCAGATGTTAAAGCACTATTTTGACTATTTTCCATGTATATAATCTGACATTGCCTTGTACATTATTACTTAATTATAGTAGTTTGTTTTCAGCAGATAAAAGGCGTTACAGCTTCACAAATTTTTGAAAGAAAGCAAGGAAAGGCCATAATTACAAGATTTCTCATTTTTTGAAAAGCCTTAGTGTTGATCATCAAAAGCAAAGTTCCCAATTTTGGCAAGAAATTAAGGACCAAGGCATTCTGACCTGCTGTTCTTGGTATTTCATATGGAAAAACCATCCCCAAGTGGAGCCACTATTAGCCTCCTATACCAATAGGTTTCATTTTTCATGATTGGCAGGGGAAATTCCAAATATGTTCTACTTTGATGATGCAAAGATCCCATATTTTTGTGGAAGAACATGTCTGTACATAGTTTGGAAAGTGTCCTACTTCTGGATGGGTGATCCAATAGCCTAATGTGGATCATGCCATGTTTAAATTGATGTTGTAGAATAAAGAAAGAGAATCTGTCCAAACCGTCTAATCTTGGCAGATTAGTAGATTAGGTAGAGAATAAAGGTTCCCAACTGCTTAATCTGGGACCTTGGAAGTGATAAGGGTAGTTGTAGATAGAAACTCAAAAGGAAAAGAAAAGAAAAAGAAAAACAAGCAACTGAGGGTTTACAAGTCTAAATGCACCCTCCTTGAAGTAATAAAAAATGCTAGGCACTAAGATGGGTAGGTAGCCAGAAGTTGCAGAAGCCTGATTCTATTCAGTTTTGGCCTTGATCAAGAAGGCACATATTAGCACTTGCAGAGGTATCCATGCAGAAGTTTGATGATAAAATATGGAAGCATGTCTAACTTCCCCTGTTTTCCCCAGAGATTCTCTTTCCAACATCCCCTTGAGGACTTTAGGATCTCCCTAAATAGTCCTCCTTGCATTTCTCCTTTAAAAAATTCATGACAAGTTGTGACCTCCTTCTCTGAAAAGAAGCCACATTTCTTGTGTAAAATCATTCCTCACCCTCATCTGCTTCTAAATCTAAGTTTACTCCTTAAACATAGCTCTCTGTTTCTCTTCCACATCTCAAAATTCATATTAACTTCCAAACTTACTATATAGCTCCCTAAGTTCTCCCATTCCCTATTATTATAGCATTATTGTGCAAAAAAAAAAAAATCCCAGAAATATATATATTTTCCCCCTTGGGCAATCTAGCCATATATCCCAAAGTTTGGAAGTGTGAGAAAGTCGGAGTCCCATGGAATATCTGTTCATACTTTATTTTTGGGAATTGAATCAACACCTGGTTGATTTAATAACCCTAAGCGCACCTTATAAATGGATATATCGTTTACCATTTATCCCCGAAAACCTCAGAAAACCCACAATTTCATTTATCCAAAGTTTTGTCCGGCGTAATTTTCCAGAAATAACAATTGTTTATTAGACGGGCCCCGCCGTATCGCTCTGCCATCTCCGCATCCCGTCATCCATCGGATCCGGGCCCTCCCATCCGACGGTCCTCGGCGATTTCGGACTGCCCCCGATCGCCATCCTTTAGCGCCCGAAAAGTGTCAAAGGATGACGTAGGGCCTAAGGCGCGTGTCAATTTCTTGTTGTATTGGGCGGCTTTCGACACAAACCGGGCCCGTACCAAAAGCAGTCCGATAATACCGCTTACCGCTCTCCCTTTCCGCTCCATTCCATTGTCGCATCAGCATTACGTCAGCATCCATTCCGCCATTGTTCCGACCTGTCCGCCACGTCGCTCGTCCACGTCGACCCAATCACCAGTTGACACGTCATCTTGCCGTACTTGACCCCACCAATGACGTCATGCTGACGTCATCCATCAAAAAGGTGCCAAAAACCAATTTTTCCATATTATCGCGCAAAAATCATATTTTTTCCCATTTTTTCACTAAACTGGCACTGTGTAACTTGCATGCATTTACGTTGTTCTTCCGCCAACCTCAAGAAATTCATCCCCAAGCTGCTGCCGCTGAGGATTTGCACTTATCAGCAACCCCCAAGCCACGGAAAAATCAGGTATTTACCATTACCTCTGCGCACCTGATTTTCAATCACCTACTGTTAAAAGCTTAAGTAACCACCGAATTCCCCTGCAATTGTAAATGTAAACCAAGGTCATTCAAAAGGCAATTCCTGGTCCTCAATCCATCCAATTCCTGCACTCATTGTTGTCTCGCTAAACTCAGACTCCATAGTGAGCATTTCTCGCCTTGCTGAAGAACCACAACTACACAATTTTACCTCTCTAAGCAGCATTTTACCTCTGTTTCACCGATATTAGCACTTTTCTCTCTGCAAATTACCTTAGCCATCAAAATTCACTGCTCTATGTTACCTTTGTCCAAAAGTCAAGTACAATTCAACTCCAAGTAACAACTAAGCTATGGAGACCCCTGTGGCCTTGAACATTACTCCCCTGAGTGCCCCACAGAGGAACCTGGACTGGCTGGCCCGTGCTGACCGTGATCATCAAATTAAAGAGACAGTTGAGATAACTACCAAATATCACATACACACTGTTTGTGAGCTGAGGGATAAATACATGAGTGGTGCTGATGACATAGGTATCTGGGAGTCTAATTTGCCCATTTATTACCTACCTCAAGTCAATGTGTTCCCAGACCTCATCCATTAGTGTTGTGAACACTATGAACCCTCTCAAAGAGCAGTCTTGAGTTCATCTGGGAATATTTTATTCCACATCACTCCACAATCCATAAATCAGATGCTGAACTTTAAACCAACCAAACCTCTGGTCCCCCTTTCTATGAATTTTCTGCTCCAAGAAGCTGCCAAGTTGCCCAGCTCAGAGGTCACAAAGATTGGTCAGTTGTTCATGAAACCAGAATATCAGCCCCGGCAACCTTCTCCTTATCTACATGTCTGGTTCAATGATACAGGGAGACTGCTAGTGGACATGATATCTTGCATTCTGGGATTCAATACCAGTGAGTTTGTAGATGATACAACCTCGGTGATGTTATCCATGTTCACTCCAGGGCAGCCTCCTACTCCCCAGTATGATTATGCCACATTCATTGCTGACAAGATTCATGAGCAATTCATGAATTTGGGGAGGGAAAGGGTATTCAATTACACCTCCTATATATATCACTTAATGCTATATTTTCAGCCTGATAGTTTCCCTGTCTCCTTGAGAAAGCTAGATGCAAAAGGAAACAGGAGGTAAGTGGTATTTTGGTCATCAGTTTGTCACCATATCTCTTGCTCCCCATACAGCTATTGTGAGTTCATTGATCTGTTCATCTATCTGACCTTGTCTCTGCTACAGAGTTCTCCTCCTCCTAGACTCACCAACGATATGCAGAAGATCCTCCAGCTTCCAAAGAATTATAGCATTGGAGATTGGTACTTCTACCAAGACCACACAGTAATTAGAATATATGGCTGTGAGCTAGCCCCTTACAGACTGCCAAAGTATGTTCCCATGAGACTTTTTGCATTAGAGTATTTCCGGAAATTTGGAAATGCAGACATGATTCACTTTCATAGCAGAAATAAGAAAGCACAACTCAAAATCAAACACCAACTGGGCCCATTCATTTTCAACAAAAGAGAAGAAGCATGGAAAGAAGCAGATAAAATTCTAAAGAGATTTCAGCTGCAAACAAGCTTCCTTTGGTCACCCTATGACCCCAATCATTTTATAAGTCTTAGAAGAGTCAGATACAGACTTGCTAGCTATGACCATGTTAGAATCCCACACATTGAAAAATATGCAAATCAGTTAGAATGGAAGGAGGGCACCCTAGTGGAGGCATGTTCTACGGAAGAAATGGCACAAAAAGAAATGAAGCAGTTAGAAAAATCATTTGACTTAGAATTTTTTGGACAGGTTTTCTCCCCAGTACTCAAGCATCTTGGAATAGCTGCTTCCTCTTCTACTACTCCCCAGCAATCTGCCAAAGCCCCTACACAAGCAGCAACTTCAGCTAAAGGAAAAGAGATGCAACAAGAGGAGCCACTCTCTAACATAGAGCAACAAGCAGAATGGCAAGAAGAGATGGCTGAGGCACCTTCAAATATAGAGCAGAAAACTCAAGAAAAAGTCCCTCCTAGGCAAGAGGTAACAGTGGAAACCTCGGTGCTGCAAACTCCAGCTAATGAGGAAAGAACAAGGAAGAGAGATAGGCAGGAGGAAACTCCTCTCACCACTTCAACATATCAACAAGGTGAGAAAAGACAAAGGCTGAATCCATTTTTTGAGGAGGATATACCTGAAAGACCCACTGGTACCATGCTCCCTCCCAACATTGAAACATCAACCAATTCCTTTCAACAGGAACAAGAAATACAGCATGGAGGAGAAGTTAGTTCATCAGGGCAGTAGACAAGGTCTGAGTCTAGCATCAAGAAGCAATTTATAGAGATAAAAGCAAGAAATGAGCCAATTAGAATCCAACTCTATAACCAGCTGCTCAAGATGGCGCCAACCAATCAAGAAAGGCTTATGTCGGCCTATGATATTCAAGAGGGAAAAATGACTCTTAGTCATTTTAGGCCCACCATGCTGCAGCCTCAGTCAGCTGCCGACTATATTAGGACCAACCTAGAGGTCTTTGCCAAGGACATCCATCCTATGGATCAGATAGAACTGCACAAAAAAACAGGGGAGATGGTTTATGCTCCATTGGCTGATAAGACTCTATTGGCACATAGGTTGCAAAACTCCCTAAATAACACTACTGCTCAATTGGAGCTAGAGAAAGCTTCCTCTCAAGCCAAGGATAACAGAATCAAGTCCTTGGAAGAAATCATCATAGAACTGCGCCATGATCCAAATGACCCTAAGGGAGTGGAAGCATTAATGAAGAAGAAAGATGAGGACATAGCAGCTTTGAAGAAGCTGGTTAAGCTACCACCAACCCTTCACCCTCAGACTGAAGATGTTGCCCAGCAAAGAAAAGATCAAGATGTGACGGCTATGCTGGTGGCTTTGCACAAAAGGCTAGTGGAAACAGAGGGTGCCTTGGAGGCGGCCCTAAAGCAAAAGGAAGGAGAACAGCTGTCTCAGCCACCTTAGCAGGTTATAAATCTTGAGGATACTCCTCAAGTAATAATTCCTCCCCCAGAAAGGACATCAGAAGCAGGCCCTTCAGCACCAGCACTAGATGTGGCAGCACCAGAGCAAGCACCCAGCCTTGACATGCAGAATATGAGGAAGGAACTGGAGGCTCTTGAGGCACAGATGGCAGAACTAAAGGTAGCGAAAGAAAAATTGGCTACACTGGAAGAGAAATATGATAAATCAAAGCAGAATGTGGCTGAAAGGACAAGGGAAATAAGAACCCTGGAAAAGAAGATAAAGGAGCTGGAAAATGAATTAACCATGAAAAAAACTATAGCTGATGTAAAGAAAATTCTATGGGCTAAAATTGGCCAATCTATTATAGACCAATGGCAGTCCATCAAAACAATTCATGAACAAATGAATCTTCTGGGCAGAGCTCAAGTTGAAAATCAAAGAGCCAAGGCATCTTTAGGGAGTATGCCTGAAATAGCCAACAGAATGATAAATGTCCTTAACAATCGGACTGGCCTTCAGCTAGTAGGAATGGGCATTAGAGACAGGACTGATACTATTCTGCTGATAAAAAGGGTGCTTACCCTGAGAAGTTATGTCCAGTCATTGGAGAGAAAGTGTCAGGAAATACAAGCAGAAGTGAATGAATTTATTGCAAAAATCACAGTTCTACATAACAGGGGCCTCCCTAGTTTGGTGACCAGTGCAGGAAGATTGTTATCACATGAACATTATGCCAAAAGGGTCAACAGCTTTGCATCAAATCAAATAACAGCATCTGCAAGCGCTCCAGAGGAAGCAAGGCCCCCATCTGGGCAGGATCTTTACGATAAGCTGGAAAATCTATTTTTTATTAAGCATGAGATCAAGCACCTTTTTGTAGTTACTCCCAATTATTACAAATACACTGAAGCTGGTGAAATTCTAATCAAAATGCAGAGGCACCAATTGCCCACTGAAGAATGGTGGAGGAGTATGATAGAAACTTTACTTTGATAAATTAATTTTGGCCTAAAGTCAGCATTTTCAAAATGACTCATGTATCAAATCTACTTAAAGAAATAGTGGAAGACAGCTAGATAAAAAAGGCAGTGTCTGGGTACAGCTAGATAATGCAATTAATGTGTCCAACGCAGCAACATCATGACAGGGTAGCATAAACGCAAGAATTTTCAAAATCAATGCAAAGGTGCTCAGCCATCCCAGGATGCTCCAAAAGTCAAAAGATCTCTGACAGGAATGACTAGTTGTAATCAATCTGCTTTAATAGAAATAACTATTGTATCCACTATTTTTGAGAGTTGGTAGAGAAAGTTATGAGTCAATGACTCATTTTCAGATATTTTGTAAAGATAATTTTGTATATATACGCCCCGCTTAGCTTATTTGGGGGTTGTTGTTTATTTGTTCTGAAGAACTCAACTGTATGTTTTGAGAAGTATAATACAAGAAGCTGCTGGTTTTCTCAACTTGGCTATGCTTGGATGTGTTGTGATGGGATTATTGGCTTTTGCAAAACTCTCGTGTTTTCTCATGATACAATAAGTGTTTTCCTAAATGTCTCTATGTTTTATATGTTTACATAACTCATCTATGATATATGTTTTCTTAGTAGGAAGGAAAATGAATAGTTCAGGATTTGTCCAGTAAGACACCCTAAACTCAATCATTCCTGCTAACTATGTTTTCTTCAAGATTAGCTGTAAATATGGAATTCTTAAATGCTCATGTTTACTCTAATTTTATGGTAAATTCTATTCGAGAATTCTCTTTTGCTCTTGAATAAGATTCAGCCTTTTATGTTCTGTATCACCAAGAAAGAAATCTTTGTTGCCTTTCATGGTGTCATTCTATACTATTTCTTCTCAAATCAAAGGTTTGTATCATGGATACCTATCTGTCTCTGCAGTAACACTCTTCTATCACAGATAATAAGTAATAATCAGTCATGGACTCCATCTGCCCAATGGAATAAACCCTCTTTGATCATTGCAAACCCTTCTTCAGACAATAGATGACAACCAAAATTCAAACAAAACCTTATACTTCATAACTAGCCTAAAATCCTAAAAACAAAGCTAAATCAAAAGAGAGAGCCCTCTCTGATTGCATGTAGGCTAGAACCTGTAATCCAAAGTTGGTTTGTGGTTACCTCAGTCGTATTCCCTTGGGAGTCAAAGGGAACAACCTGAGTGTTAACGGTTTCAAAGAAAAAAAATAAGTTTCGTTATAAAAAAGAAGTGATACTAGAACGTGGAAGCGTGAGATGATATTCTGCTAGAGGAAGCTGATGACCTCCCGGTCGTTCACTTGCTTGAGCAGAACAGTTTCTATGCACCGCGTGAAGTAATCAGTTGTTGTTACGATGTAGCAGTGTTGTTTTGACGAATGAGGGAAATTTCCCCAATTATGTCTAGGCCCCACGGTTGGAATGGTTCAATTACTGCAACAGGGTGCAATGGGGTTGCTAACCTTCATGTTCTGTCGGCACATCATTGATAGATCAGGCACTTGTGATCATAAGCATGTGCATCCTTGAATAATATGGGCTAGTAAAAACTATCTCGCATAACTTTCTGTGCAGTGGTATTTCCTGCAAAGTGACTCTCAACGGGTTTGTCATGTAGATCTTGAAGTACCTTCTCTGATTCATGTGTCTTTAGGAACATGATGATCTGAATAGAAAATGGCATCAACCCATGGTATTCATCCACCCATGATATTCATCCACCCATGGAATTTACCCATGGTATTGTAAGTGGCATCCAGCCATGGTATTTATCCACCCATGGTATTGTAGGTGACATCCACCCATGGTATTCATTCACCCATGGCATTTTCCCATGGTATTGTGACATCCACCCATGGTATTCATTCACCCATGGAATTGACCGGTGGTATTGTAACTGAAAAATACTATAAGTAACAAGTCGCATTTTGTAAGAGGACAGTTTTTGTCTGCCACAATGTAGCTTTTACAGCTATTCTCCATTTTAATAAAGATTTTCTTTGTGGTTTTCTTTATTGGGTATTCTCCTCTTTTTCTTCTAGCATTTCAATCTTTCGGATCTTGGGGGCCTCTCCCCCAAAATCCATTTCAATATTTTAGATCTTGGGGGACTCCACCCAAGATTTGGATCAGTGGTATAAATGCAGCTTATGTTTCCATGGGAATGAGGGTTTGATGCATATTTAAATTTAAAATTTTGCAGAAATATTCAATGAACTTCAGGTATGTGCTACGTCCTCCACAAAGCATTTTCTTGGGCCAAGAAAGAAGATTTTTTTTTTTTCATTTTCTTAGAAAGAATATTTTTGGGCAGCGAGTTTACAGATCAGATCTGAAATTTTTGCTACAAAATTTTAAAAAATAAATAAAATATCTGGATTTCTTGTGAAAAAAATACCCAAATTCAGAAAAACAATAGGCTGAATCAGAGTCTGGATGAGGGAGATATTGCTGATTTAAAATCAGTTATGTTGCAGAAATGTTTCTGACGATGATTCTGGACGGCATCTCTCCTATAATTTTTTGTAATTTTGGTGCATAATTTCATAAAAGTGATTATAGATCTAAGCTCCTCTCAAAACATCACTCAATTTCAAAAAAAAATGGGTGGAATCAGAGTTTGGATGTGGGAGATATCACTGATTTAAAAGCATCTATTTTTTCAGAATTTTTGTGATGGCGAAAAAGTTGCAATGTGAATCTGAGATTCTACAGTGTCCAGATAAGGATTTCCAACACATGGGAAGATGAAAAATGGTCCTTCTATTTCCAAAAATAGGTTATAAAAAATATTCTGAGTTATATTGACCGATTTATGTCCATTTTAATTCTGGAGCAACATTCAGAGCAGGTTCCCTTTGGAGGCATGCCATCCCACCCTGCATTAGTAGGCACCTTTTTCACATTCATCAGTTTCACATAGCAGCATTCGTCTTGGGTTCTTTGGAGATGTTCCCCCCCACCCTAGGCTATGTAGATACCTTCTACTTCATCAACAACCAACATCATGGTTATGGATCAACCACACAAAATCTTTGTCATCGAAGTCCATTTGCTAGGATGTACATTGTTAGTATCATAGTTGGTTACAAGCATTACAGGGTATCCATATCCTCATATCTTCATTTTTCATGGTTATGAGCCATTCACAAAACCACACTTCATCAAAGTCCATTTGCTAGGTCACACACTGTCAGTATCCTAGTTGGTCACAAGCATTACAGGGTATCTCTATCATCGGATTTTCATTCATCATGGTTATGGGTAATCCACAAACCCACACTTCATTGAAGTCCATTTTCTAGGTTGCACACTATCAATATCATAGTTGGTCACAAGAATTACAGGGTATCTCTATCCTTGAATCTTCGTTCATCATGGTTATGGGTTAACCACATAAAACCCTTCTCTTCAGTGGCTCTTCATATTCAACAAAGGCTTCGCAGGAGGGAAATTCATGCAATGGGGACCATTGCTTCTTAAGGAGGGAGGAATGATCCGAATAGAAAATGGCATCAACCGATGGTATTCATCCACCCATGTTATTCATCCACCCATCGAATTTGCCCATGGTATTGTAAGTGGCATCCACCCATGATATTTATCCACACATGGTATTGTAAGTCATATCCACCCATGGTATTCATTCACCCATGGTATTTGCCCATGGTATTGTAACATCCACCCATGGTATTCATTCACCCATGGAATTGACTGGTGGTATTGTAACTGAAAAATAATATAAGTAACAAGTCGCATTTTGTAAAAGGATAGTTTTTGCCTACCACAATGTAGTTTTTATGGTTATTCTTCATGTTGGCTTATATGGGTCTGACCCAGGTTCAGAAAAATTATTTAGCCAAACAAATCCCGCAGTTACTGGCCCTTTCGGCAACAGCCCACAGAGCGTGGACTGAGGTCTCACCCAAGGTAGCAGGGGAGGGTGCTGGAACCAGGTTTCCGCACCCTTGGAATGTCTAGATGTGGACTGGAGGGTTCACATGCCATTTCATAGCTTCATGCTACTCTGTTTCGTGCAGATCTGAACTCAGAATAATCCTTACTATTTATTATCGCGGTTTTTATGTATTCAATCTACTTATTGTGATCTTTAAGAAAACATTTATCAGGTTTAACCAATTCTCACACTTAGAATAAGCTTCAATTCACATACATTCATAACATAAGCATATGTGCATAGATCAAATAGTTATTTTAACCGTACAAAAATCCAGATCCATGATAATTTATATTTAACACAAAATTACAGAAGTAACTTATCGTTATTTCCACTTTATCACCAATACATCCAGATTTTCCCTACGCACTCTGCTGCAGGGGTCCACGCACATAGCTGCAGACTTTTCCAGGCCTCTTCACACACAACTGCAGAGCCTCTATCCCTTCCCCAATACCCTCAACTCAGACTTACAGACACTTTCAAACTTTTCTCCTAAAAAACCCATTACATACCAGATCCAAGTTTTCATACCAAAAACTAAGCTACCTCTACCCATAAAACCCTGCTATATTTATACCTTTCAATGGACCGCGATCCATAGGTGGGCTGACTCATTTAGATTTATTTGCATTATTTTTGGGCTGACTACCCCTTTGACTCCACTTATTACAAATCGTGCTCCGCACATCTCGCAGAATCTCTACCTTATCTTTACCCAAAATTTCAGGCTTTGTGCCCCATGACCATTGCGCGGGCTTCTACTACCCAACAGTCCCCCAACATAATCATCGTGACTTGTCCCAAGTCACTCAACTGGTGTGGCAATCTTTGTGTAGAGGTTGGTTAGCAGTCTCTATGCTTCGCTTGTACTGGCAGCAAATTCTTCCATCATCTGTTGTATCTGTTCCACACATGTCACCGACACATCAGTCTCAGCTGACTCTATGGTGGCATATTCTATTTGCATATGTGCTACCTTGCACTCTATGGTGGTCGAGACCATAAATGCCTCATCCAGCCATGGCTAGAGATGGGCTTTAATCACCACTTCCTTCTGTCTAGCAGTGTTGGCTTGAACTTTTAGGTCTTGGGCCTCCCTTATCTTAGCCAAGCATTGTGTAATAACCACGGTTTGCATGGTTCCTTTGATCACATCGTAGGCTTGTTGGAGCCCCCTGGCCTCGGTTTCCAGTCGCTGAAGTGTGGGATCCTCCTGGAGGGAGGTGATCGTAACAATCAACTCGGTCAACAGGTCGATACATTCCTTCAGTGAATGTTTGAGCATCATGTGTCGCAAGGTAATGATGTTTCGGCGCTGCTCAATGATCTCTGGGGGCGTCGATGGTGGAACTTGCAGTTTTAAGTCCTCGATTTGCAAACTGAGCTCCAACTGAATCCGCACGGCCTCATCCTTTTCTTGACGAAACTCGATAGTGAATTTTTGTATTTATGTCTCAATGGGCAGTTCAACCCCAATCTCTAGCTCAGGGGCACTCGCGCAAGATTCCACTACTAACTACTCCACCTGTTTCTTCTTTGTGACCACTTCATCCCACTGGAGACACAGTTGTTCTATATTAATTTTCTATTCCCAGAGTATTTGTTTGGCACGGCCTTCTCTAGTGCAGAGCTCCATTGTGGTGTTGTCCCAGAGCTATTGCAAACTTTCTCGCAGTAGGGTAGCCATATTGAGTCCCAACCCTGTAAGCCATCCTAGCACAAGTCGGTCCTCTGCATCTGCGGTGATCAACGCTTCTGTTGGAATCGCGATGGAATGAGCCATTTGGGCCTTCTATAATGGTTCAATGGCCATCATACCGAGAACCCTATGAGTAGCACTGGTGCCCATTGGCACGATCCTTATCCCAAGTTCCTATAGCTGCGTATGGAGTTCCCCCAACACAATATGCTTCTCTGACATGGCCTCATCATCTACATCCCGAGTGCATCCCAAACAGTGTTCTCTATGTCATTTAGGTCGCCCTCGGTTAAGGTGGTCACTTCGTTGTCCACTTTAGACGCCTTTGCCTTCTTTCATGGCTTTGGTCATTCTGGTTGTACTGACCGCTTCAAAGGCACACCTGTGGCAGTTGATGGTGGTTCTTCTATAGCCGTCTTAGTGGGTGCCTTTTGACTACATTTTTCCATTGTTGACGCAGCCCCTCCTGGTGGTGTCTTTCCTACTACCACCTGCGCCACCTCCCAGGCCGCCTGAACCTCCACGGCAAGCTGTTCATTTCGCTTTTGTTGTGCAGCATGCTTGGCTTCCTCCTTTTGTTTCCGGATAGCAACCTCGTTGTGCTCTACTGCCTTTGGCCTACGCCATGCTGGTGGCCAAGTATCCACAACCCCGTTGACCACATCATCAATCGCAACAAAGGGGAGTGAGGTCCACGCGCAGGCCAGGTCCTTGCATGCCCTAATGTAGACATAATGCATGTCTGCTTTAAACTTGGAAATATGCTTCATGCTTTCATAAATCTCATTGGACAGGTGGGGTTGTGCATTAATCCATTGGCGCACATTTGCGTCCATCAATATCCAAAAGATTTTGATGTTTTGAATTCGTCCAGCATCCCTTGTCACCCAAAGGGAAGCATATCTGGCAGCTTCAGGCCAATCCTGGTCCAAGACAGGAAACTAGCTATCTTCGGGTAAGTTAGTGGCGACCAACATAATGGACAAGAGCAGCCACACATAATGGAAGGTCTTTCCCTCCTCCTGGACCTCTCGGTAGTTGGTCAAAAATTATTCACAAAGGAACTGTGACCAATTGTACCATTCTCCAGCGGCGCATTCCTCAGTGAGTGCAATAACTACTACCGAAACCTCAGTACCACGGAATTTCTGCATCACTTTCCCTGCTAGCAATTGGGTGGTGACGTGGACTGCATTATCTAAAATGCTATCGATGATGTATCCTTGCTGCCCCTTCTCGAGCTTATACTTCTTTTTCAGGTTGTATATCATCGCGACATCGCCACTTCTATCAACAATTTCCCGGGGGTCTCTTCCTTCATAGGGAAGCGGGAAACCCGATGAACAAGTTCAGCTGTGATGTGGATCGGTTTGCCAATGCATAATATTTCCTCGTGGAGAAAATAGAGCAACTACCTTATGACCAACATTGTGATAGGTGGCCGGAGAAAGTGAGGAATAGACAAGAGACAGAGCAACCCAGCTTTTTCCACCTTTCATAGCCACTCCTTTGGCTGTAGTGTTGTCACCATCCCTTCTGCACTCTGCTCCATCAGTGCATTAGTCGCCAAGTGGGGAAATTTTACTGTATCTGCTAGGTCCCAGTCTTTGAATTTCATTGTCGCAATACGGCCAACCACCGAGCTTTCCACTGGGACTTCTTTTGGAAGAGATGGGGTAATGAGTATAGTGTCAACTTCATCCAGATTTGTAGGTACCTTCACCTTCCCCTTGCTTGGAGACACATACTTGGGTCGTTGTACTAGCTGGATGGGATCCTCTTCAAGGTTTACTTCTTCGACATATGTGGGAGAACCTTCTTCTTCCTTGTCACTTTCAATTGTGATAGCTTTACCCTTCTCCTCCATTGTGAACTTGTTAAACAACAGGTGTCATGGTGACCTCCTTATTGGTTCTGGAATCTGAGGATCCTTCCTGGTCTATGGCATCTCGAGTGATTTAGGGAGCTCGGCTTCTTGCAGCATGGCTTTCTAAAGACTATCTATGGTAGGGTTTTTCGCCTTGAGGATTGCTTCCCGGTAATGTTTTGGTAATGCCTGAAACCATGGACTTTCTTCTAGTTTCTTGTCACTCATCTTGCGCTTGTCTTGGACCCAGGGCATCTTTCTTGTGGAATGGTAAATCATAGTGGTGTGACCCTTACTATGATTATATATGATTTCAAATTTCAAATCGGTTGTTCGCCCTTGCTGCAGCTCATAAATGCAATTTTGGCGGTTACTCTTCTACCTTAATTTCCCACCGCCCGCTCCAATGTGCCTTAAATGGGCCATCATATCATGAACAGTACCTACAACGGTCACTTTCCATCCTTTCCCTGTGGTAGCGGATCCCTAGGTACGCAGGTGCGTTTTTCGTATGTATGTTGTGGCCATGTCACGCAGCTTCTCAACAATCTGTTTTATAGTCTCGCGCCCTCTTCCAACTGCATGGGGCACTGGGACTGGGCCTCCTACAGATAGTCAGGTGGGCGAACCCCTCATGTGGGTCTTCCATTTCCTGACTAGCCCGAGTTGCGGGCACCCTTTGCATTCCCTCGATTCTACTAATGGATTGTGGTTTGTGCGTCCTTGTACTCCTAGGTGCAATTGCAACCAGGCTAGCGGGGTCGCTGCTTGTAGTAATGTAGGAGAGCCAGCCATGTCTAGTACCTTCATTAGTTCCTTCGTGTAGCTTGTGTAGGTGACTCTAATTGTAGATTCTCAATTTTTTCATCTAGCTTCACACTTTGTGCTTGGAGTCTGGCCCTTGTTTCTTCTAACTTACCAAGTTTCAGTTTTCAATGCAAAATGGCTACCCAGAGCTGCTGAATCCTTTCGAAACTGTTGTCACTGATAGGGTGAGTTGTATCTGTGCCGGTTCATCTAGGTTTAGAGAGACTTCCCTGCCCGATCACACGAGCCTTCGTTCCGCGCAGATCCGATTGGATTTATGGTCACCCGAGGTGCATCCGTACCCTTTGTTGAACAATTGCTCTATACCAACATGGTTGTCACGCATGTCCTCAAATCCATACCTAGAACTTCCTTCTATATCTTAGCTTCTGTGCCCCCCCTCTATGTGCGCACGGTGCGTCTTCCAATGCACTCAGCTATTCCTGTGCTACGCATAAAGTGCCAAGCATGACGAGCTACCCCTCATTTGTTGCGCCGTTCTCTGTTGGCCGTTGTCTTTCCTCTGTGGTTACGCATCGCAATGATCGAATCATCATATTATAGTTAAGTGTCATAACTTCCTACAATCGGTTCTGCCATCGCTCAGTCTCCTCATCAGAATCCGCTATGCATGTGCTATCACGCTCCCATGAGATTCGTCCATCGTCTATGGAATGCACCCGATCTTGGTCTTGCATTGTTATCTGATAGATGCAATCTAGTTTGTTGTCACCTTCCTCGTCGCGCACGGGTTCGGTGTAGCACTCTCCTTCCGCTGGGTCCAACGGAACTACTACCCACAGTGACTTCTTTTCGAACGTCATTTTCTGCCTCTTTAAATTAATGATCCCTTTCATGTCCATGGCCCAATCAATTCCTAGCAATGCAAGATAAGGATTACTGTCATCAACAATCTCTATGACTTCGAAGTCGGTCTGTGTACTTACACCTTCGATGTCCATGGTCACTCCTTGCAGTCAGCCCATTGGTAAGATCTTTTGTTGGTTGGCCATTCTTAGTTGAATCAGGGACCATTGCAATGCGGACTTGCCCATGCGCTCCCATTCGCATCCGAGCCTAAGTTCAGGATGACTTGATCCATCTCGTAGTTGATTTGTGCTGTCAGTCTCATTTCTCATCCAGTGCATAAAGCATGTCTACCTATTTTCTGGACTACGTGCTGCTCGCTCGATCCGGCGCACCTAGTGATCAACTCCTATAGTCCTTCAACGGCTTTACTATCACGTAGCAGCTTCATGCAGGTTTTGAGAAAGGGAGTAATCATGGAGTGGTCCAATCCTGGCTGCGGTTGGTCCCTCCCATCTATAGTAGAGGCTTCCATGAAGCTCATCCAAGTTCCCTCAGGCGTCTTCATCCCTTGTTCCGGCTCAGAGTTAGGTCCCTTTGTAGGTACATCACACCTCCTCCTACCTTTTGCAAGCTCTTTTTGTGTATCACCTCCTGTGGTTGCGCCGCTCCTCAACACCATATTTACACTAGGGTCCTCTTCGCAAGGTTCTGATTGCATCATCTGGACATTCTGGGTTGGTGTGGGTTGTAACACTCCCTTCTCATGCATTTGGGCAATTAACATTGGACAGTCTACCATTTCATGATCAAACTGCTCACAATAGGGGCACGAGATCCTAGTCGGGTTAGTGCAGTCGTGAGCATAGTGTCCTGGCTCTCAACATTTATAATAGATTAGCTGTCTATGGCCCCACCCGGGCCCCATTCCTCTTCCTCGGCCATGCCCTGGAAATCCTCCTCGCCCTTCAGTCTGTATTCGGTAAGCTGGGGTTCTTTCCATCATTAATTCATAACTTTGACATGTTCACTCATCATGTCCTACTAATTGAAAGAAGTTGCAATATAGCTGCTGTTGGGTTTGGGTATACTTTTGTAATAGGTGGTAGTTATCTATTGCGTGTTTTCCACCCACTTGACAAATCGTGCACCAGAGCACAAGTGCGGCACTTGGTCCTATTTGTACCTCCAATTTTAATGGCATCGGGCCTCCCCCCACCAGATAGTTCGAAAATATAGGGCAATGGTCCTTATCGTGCCCTTGGCTCTTGCATTTAACACATCCAACCTCCACACGTGCCTCTAGTCGAGGCACGCTTTCTTACTTCAAGCTTTACATTTCTAAACTCAAGTTTTGAAGTTAAGCATGGATTTGATGAACTCCCAACCCTAGATCTGGTATTGGGGTTTCGTGCAACCTCATTGCTATCTCCAGTGCCTCAACTTGGGTTGAGACCTTTTTTTGTGACAGAGCTATCCTCAAATGTGGTGTTAATGATGCCACAAACCACGTGCAGTGTTGCGCATCTGTCAAGGTTATGTTAGCTTCGTGAATATTTCTCTTTAACCTCTGGTCCAGATCCCATGGAGTTTCACTAGGGAACATTGCGATCTCCTTGAACCCAATAACTGACTGTGTTTCTAATTTTGGTCAGCCAAACTCTTTGTTGAGCGCATCTTGGATTATTTTTATTCCCTCATTCGGATGATCGGTCGAGTATTTTATGTACCATGTCATCACGCGGTCCTATAGTGGACTAACTAGGGTGGCCTTCTTGATGTTCTCATCTGTTATGCCTTGGGCGTCCCATACAGACCTTATCACAAACCAGAATCGTCCTGGTTCCTCATCCCCTACACCCTTAAATATTGGCAGCTTGATTGCACTCGCCATCCCGACCTTTGGAGGTGGGGTCGGGGTCGATGTGGATGGATTTGATGTAGGTGATGCGAGCGATGGTGTGGATGGAGGTGGTATTAGAGGGAAGCACTCCTTGATCAGCTGGACTACACTTCTTGGTGAGAACCTTGTGAGCTCCTCCTTGCTCTCCCATGAAATAGAAGCCAAAGTACTATTTTCTGCCCCTCCTGTTCCACGATAACCTCTTTCGCTCTACGTTACTGTTGTAGATCTAACCCCGAAATACTATAGATCTGATATGATAATATAAGAGAATACAAATAAACCCAGAAATAATATGAAATGATTCTTTATTGATATCAAACCCTTAAGGTAGGGCAACACCATACATTCAATCCTTAAGGAAGGAGAACACTCCACAAGCCATATGTCTACTCATACAATAATCCTTCACTATATTCCTTGACTTGGAGTCTCTAGCCTCTATATAGGCCTCATACATACAATACCATGGGTCATTACCATGGTTCCCTCATACCATCAACTAATACCATGGGCCCATTACATTATTACTAACTACTTGTGGTCCCTTACATGATGTGGGTTAACCACCTTATTTATTACTATGGCCCATCCCATTATTACATTTTTACCTTGGGTACCTCCCTTGGTACCCCATATTATCCCCCCTAGGTATATAACATTCCACCCCCCTAAGCATGTTTCGTCCCCGAAACATGGGATGAACACAAATAATAAGATCTACTCAAAAGAGTAGTCCACTGGTACCATGCACGTGCATCTAGCCATCCAAGAGAAAGGTGAACCCTCGATCTCGCTGGTGCCTCGCTCGCTTGAGATGGAAGTTGACCGTGGTAGCCCTTTTGTGTGGATGTGTAGTAGGTGGATCTTCGCTTCTCTTGATCTGTCATGCGAGGGTTGTTGTCCATGTGGCTAATTGGTTGTCATCTTGATGGTTGTCTTGCGGGGTGATGTGGGTGATAATATGTTAAAGTTTTAACCCACGATGGCTTTTTCTTTACTTCACCCTGTTGTGGTGATTGTTGTGGTGTCTTCTTTTTCAATATGACTTCAACCACTGAGCCCTCCTCTGATGTATCATCACCTGTAACCTTTTCTTCTTCAGCCTCTGTTTGTGTTTGATTGTTGATCATCAAAGGCTCATCATCTGATATGTCGGTCGATGGAACATCTTCCGCTTCAGCCTCCATGTGCTCTACCTGCTTATTGATGGAAATATCCTGTAATGTAATTTTCTTCTTTTTATACCAGATCTTCAGGAATTTCTTCTGCACATTAATATTGATAGTACCCATGGATTCCATCCAAGGATATCCCAAAACAACATCCATATTATCCATCTCTGAAGCATAAAAATCACCATGCAACACATATTTATCCATAGAAATCTTCAAATCCTTGTACACTTGAACATCCTCATTATCAACTTGTGCAGTTTCAATGTGTTTTGCTGGAACTTGCAATCTTTTTGAAAAATTAACACTTATAAGATTTTGCTTGCAACTAGGATTTATAGTCACAACGATTTTCTCCTTCTGAATCAATCCATGAACCTGCAATATGAAAGCATCAGTAGAAAATAACCCTTTAGGTCCCATGGTTTCCTTCTTTTCTGTAAAATTAAGCTCTTTGCTAGGCAAAGTGTTTGTCTGTGTGAGCTTATCAACAAGAATAGTTTTGCAGCCAAAGAGGTCCATAATAGCTTTTGTAAACATGTCCCAAGTCCAAAACTTTCTATTGGAACATTGATGCCCTTGCCACCATTGTCGTCTTTCATAGTCCAGGTACATGTTTCCCACCATAAGCTGAGTCTCATTATCATAGATGCGATTCCGATTGAAACACTGCTTCATTTGCGCTATCCATTTAGCTGGATGAGAGCCATCAAATTTATACAAGTCCCTCAAAGCCTAATCTAGGCCCGCCATCACAAAAAATATCAGCGAAAATTTGAAATGGTCACAATTCCGTCAATATTGCTCAGAATCCCTATTATAATCTATTTTTAGAAATGGAACAATCATTCTGCATCTACCCATGTGGTAGAAATCTTGATCCAGGCACTTGGAATTTCAGATCTGTGCTGCAACTCTCCCGCCGTCACAAAAATTTCTGAAAAAAAGAGCTGATTTTAAATCAGCGATATCTCCCTCATGCGGACTCCGATTCAACTGATTTTTTTTTTGAAATAGGGTATTTTTTTCCAAAGAATCCATATATGCAATTAGATCTTTTAGATCTTGTAGCAGGACATCTAGATCTGCACCGCAAAATCGCTGCCCTGAAAATTGTCTACAACCCCACTGATTTTTAGATCGGTGATATCTCCTTCATCCGGACTCCGATTCAACTGATTTTTTTTTTGAATTCGACTATTTTTGCACAAAGAATCTAGATATGTAATTATTTTTTATAGATCTTGCACCAAAATGTACAGATCTTACCTGCAAAGTCGCCGCCCCCAAAACCCTGCAAAAAAAAAAAAAAATCTCCACTTTTGTGCCCAAGAAAGTGCTCTGACACCACTTGTTGTAGATCTAACCCCGAAATACTATAGATCTAATATGATAATATAAGAGAATAAAAATAAAGCCAGAAATAATATGAAATGATTCTTTATTGATATCAAACCCTTAAGGTAGGGCAACACCATACATTCACTCCTTAAGGAAGGAGAACACTCCACAAACCATATGCCTGCTCATACAATAATCCTTCACTATATTCCTTGACTTGGAGTCTCTAGCCTCTATATAGGCTTCATACATACAATACCATGGGTCATTACCATGGTTCCCTCATACCATCAACTAATACCATGGGCCCATTACATTATTACTAACTACTTGTGGTCCCTTACATGATGTGGGTTAACCACCTTATTTATTACTATGGCCCATCCCATTATTACATTATTACCTTGGGTACCTCCATTGGTACCCCATATTATCCCCCCTAGGTATATAATAGTTACTCCAGACATCAATGGATGTGCATAATCTGTTTTTCACACAACGGCATCTTAATCCAAGTATTCAATGATTTGATATACTTACCCCGCAGTCCTTGAAGAAATCGCCTTTCTGCTTCACTATAGCTAATAGTTGTATCTATTACAAACTTAGTGATAAATCCCCCTATCACTCAATCCAGCCAATGATCTACAGCACGTGCGATTTTATCTTTGGTGGCTTCTAGCCTGTGCACTAGTTCCAGAGTCCACACAATAGGTTGATCTAATCTACACCTTCCCACACTGTTAGCTAGCCTCGCGATCCACTCGTATGACTCTACTGGAAATGTCGCGAAGAATATTTCATGAATATCTATGTATATATAGTGGTCCAACCAATCTTTCTCTGATATCCACGGATTTTTGTTTTCCTGAACTGCGAACTCGTTGAGTTTCAAATCCCACCACTCTTAAATCTCTTTCTTTGTAGGGTTCTAGTGTTCCAACATTAGACACCCCTTAGGCAGATCCCAATCCCGGCATTGGAGGCATTTGTTGTCGTATATGGGCCTGACCCAGGTTCGGAAAAATTATTTAGCCAAACAAATCCCGCAGCTACCGACCCTTTTGGCAATAGCCCATGGAGCACGGACTGAGATCTCACCTGAGGTAGCAGCGGAGGGTGCTGGAACCAGGTTTCCATACCCTTGGGATGTCTAGATGTGGTCTGGAGGCTTCGCGCCATTCTATAGCTTCACGTTGCTCTGTTTCACGTAGATCCGAACTCAGAATAATCCTTACTATTTATTATCGCGTTGTTTATGTATTCAATCTACTTATTGTGATCTTTAACCAAACATTTATCAGATTTAACCAATTCTCGCACTTAGAATAAGCTTCCATTCACATACATTCATAACATAAGCATATGTGCATAGATTAAACAGTTATTTTAACCATACAAAAAGCCAGATCCACGATAATTTAGATTTAACATAGAATTACGTAAGCAACTTATCTTTATTTCCACTTTATCACTAATACATCCAGATCTGCCCTACGCACTCAATTGCAGGGGTCTGCACACATAGCTACATACTCTTCCAGGCCTCTGCGCACACAGTTGCAGAGCCTCTATCCCTTCCCCAATACCCTCGACTTGGACTTACAGACGCATTCAAACTTTTCTCCTCAAAAACCCATACATATCAGATCCAAGTTTTCATACCAAAAACTAAGCTACCTCTACCCATAGAGACCTGCTCTGTTTATACCTTTCCATGGATAATGATCCATGGGTGGGCAGACTCATTTACATTTCTTTACATTATTTTTGGGTGGACTACCCCTTTGACTCCACTTATTACAAATCGCACTCCGCGCATCTCGTGGAGTCTCTACCTTATCTTTACCCAAAATTTCAGACTTTGTGCCCCATGACCATTGCGGGGGCTTCTGCTACCCAACACTCCGTTTTAATAAAAAAATTCTTTGTGGTTTAGTTTATTGGGAATTTTCCACTTTTTCTTCTGCCATTTCAATTTTTCAAATCTTGGGGGCCTCTCCCCCAAATCTATTTCAATCTTTTAGATCTTGGGGGTCTCCCCCCAAGATCTTGATCACCTGAGAAAAACTCCATTGTTGTGCTTTCTGTAAGAAATCCTTGCACTAACTGATATGATAAGGCTTTCAGGCGCAATGCCCTCTTCTATCTGATAGAAAAGTGAGAGGGCATGGTGCCATGCTCAAGGTACTGGCGCATGTATGCATACCAAGAGGTTCCATATTCAGTGGGTGTTCCTCACCTTATGTCATACATCTCAATCTCCTGCTCCCAATCAGAGGGCTCTTATTCGTTCTCCGAAACGTGCACTGCTTCTGTTGCAAGTCTGTAGAGCCCATGTCCTTTGATTGTGTGCACTAGATTGATTTCAAGATCATATTCCTGCAAGCCTATCATTCAGTTTGCACGTCGTTCACCCAGTTCTTGTTGTATAAGAAATGTGTGGATTGTTGGGTGGGGGACAAAGACTATGTAGTTGTTTTTCAGCAAGTAGGCCCTGAAGTGTTTCATCGCCTTGTAAACTACATAAGCTTTCTTGTCAATGGCAAGGTAGTTGAGCTCTAGTTCCTACATGCTTGCACTCATGAAAGAGATGGGATGTTCATCATTAGCTTCGTCTTTCTGAGTGAGTACTACAGCTGGTGAGTTATCGTAAGTGAAGGTGTATAGTAGGAAATATCTCTTGAAGTCTGGGATGTATACTGCAGGCGATTTTGCAATGGCCTACTTGATCTGGGTGAATGCATACTTTTCCTTCTTACCCCAGTTGTAGACTACATATTTCTTTATCATGTCATGCATGGGCTTAACTATCTACGCATAATCCAAGATGAACTTCCAGAGAAAGTTTATCTTGCCCAAGAAGGATTGCATAGCTTTCTTGTTGACTAGGTAAGGAATATATGTAATGGCTTGGACCTAGTCTGGATCCACCTTGATCCCACTCTTGGCAACAATGTGTCTTAGAAGGTTCCCCTCCGACATGGTGAATACGCTCTTTTTGGGATTCAAGGAAATCTCATATCTCCTACATCGCTCAAATATTTTGTTTAGATGGCATATGTGGTCTTCTTGTTTTCTTAAGAACATAGTCACATCATTGAGGTATACCACCACGCTCTCTCCAATGAGTCCATGAAAGACGATGTCCATAGCATGTTGAAATGTTGCACCTACCTTTACATCCCAAATGGCATCCATCTATAAGCGAACGTACCCCACTTGGTATGGAAAGTAGTTTTTTGTTTGTCAGGTTCTGCTACCAGAACCTGATTGTATCTTGAGAAACCGTCGAGGAGAGGAAACATCTGTGCCCCAGATACTCTTTGCAAAATATGGTCCATGGACAATATGGGGTAGTTGTCCTTATCTAAGGTGCGGTTTATGTTATATAAATCGACACACAAGCAGATTTCCCCAGACTTCTTTCATACAAGAACAAGGTTGGAGACCCATGTGGAATGTCGAACTCTGTATATTATCCGTGCATCCAACAACTTAGTAAACTCCTTTTGTATGAGGGGTTAAAGTGACAGATGTACTTTCCTCGGCTTTTGTTGATATGGTTTGACCCCTTCTTTGATTGGGATGATATATTGGATGATCCATGTGTCATAAGTTTTCAGATCATCATACATCCACGCAAACACATCTCGGTACTATTTGAACAAGAAGATAAAGGTTTATTGCTCTTTCTTTGTACAACATATACCAAGATTGACAAACTTCAAATCCTGCTCTATTGCCAATTTTATCAGTTCATGCCTCATGGTGGAACTGTGGGTCTTGTTGTTCCTTGGCCCCTGGAACTGTTCTTGCAAGTCATATAGCTTTTCCAATGATAACGTGGCCTTTCATGTTACTAGCTTTCACTTGCAGAGAGTGCTCATGCTCGTCATTGTCTATCGCTACATCTTTGAAGACGTCAATGTTGGCAATGAAATGCAGTATTTTTTTATCATCATTAAACATGCGCAAGTTAGTTATGTTATCCAGGATAGATGGTTCGTACAAAGTTTCAATAGTAAATCCATCCCTAATCGGTGACATTCTCGAGTTTGTGTTTGCCAATGCATTGGAAGCTTCATTAGGCATACATGGTACATAAATGATATTAAATGCTTGGAAATTTGAGATTAGTCACCATACCGCTTGTTGGTAAATTTTGAGATGCGGTGACAAACACTGAATGGTGTTATGTACCTACTGTAACACTATCTCTTAATCACCTACCACTTAGTGTATGACCACATTGAGGCCGATGGCTTTCAACAAGCCCACACGAGTGCTTCATATTCTGCTACACTGTTTGTGCACTCGAACTCCAAGTGACTTGATACCTGATGCTTCATGTTACAAGGGTCGATCATAACACACCTGGCTCCTGAGTCATCCTATGTCTTTGACTTGTCAAAGTACATGGTCCACGGCTCATATGTACATGGATCGCTTGATATGCTAGTACTACTGCTACTATTGTTGCTTCTACTACTGCTACTACTATTGGTACAATCTATTGTACAAGTTTCATTACCATTATTTGGAAGGATGGAGTCCCAACTACGTGTCTGGTGGGGTTAGAGCTGGTCGTATAGGATAACACCCCGATGTTGTCTCAAGGAGGCAGTTGTTGAACATGAGTTCTGCGAAGGCCAATGGTTCATTCTCACCATTGATGGAAGTGACATTATGTTTCATGTACCCCTCAGATTCTACCTATATCTGGTTGCACTTTCCCTTGTATGGAAGCCACATATGAGACCTGTTTGTAGCAAAATATCCATCTAGCTTTTTGGACCAGTCTCTACCAAGTAATAGACCATATGCTTTTGGTATGTCCGCAACAACTATGTTGATGCATTGGTGGACTCGACTGTCATGGGATAGTCAGATGATTACATCTCATAGTTCACCAATGGTTGGTACCAATGTTCGATTAAGTTGGATGATTCACGCGGATGTCTCACTCCATTGTGCATTGATCTTCTTAGCAATGGAGAGCAGCATGACATTTTTTGCCACACTAGAATCAACCAAACAGTTATCAACATTTCAGTTGAAAGCTTTAAATGAAAGTAGGAATGGAGGGAAACCTCAGTTTTCTTCATCCATCTGGAGTGTATTGAGCACCATGGAAAGCGATTTGGGAGGTGTTATTGCTACCTTGCTAGTAGAGCTTGCGTTCTCTATTGTGGTCTGTCTAATGCATGCAACAGGATATCTCGCTGACTCTGGATCTTAGCTAACTTGAACAAACAGATGTTTGAACACTTTTTCTTCATGTCATCAACAATGTTGTAATCTAGAGGTGGTAGAATCACCAAGGAGTCTGGGGTAAAACAATTGTTCGTGTTGTCCGACGGAGTGTTTTGCAACTTGCTACTCATGGATGTGCTTTTTTTCACCGCTGTCTTCTTGGACTTGCTTTGTGTTTTCTGCTTTGGGCGTCTGGTGGATGGGTCCTACTTATCAGCAATCTGATCTTTTCTTGCATCTCCCCTAGTGTTGGGGGAGCCCCTTGGTCAATTTGCTTTTGGGGTCACTTCTCAATGTTCATCTTTGACATCATTTGCGAGCACTGATACGCATTCACAACATGCCCAGATCTTGATGGCTTATCAAGTGTAACCTCTTTGTCATTGTCAGTGTCTTCCAGTTTCTCCTGCATATTGCTTCCCACATCGAGTGTACAACCACAAAAATCATTTGTAACTCACTTCCATCTCGAACAAGAGTTCTCGAGATGATGTTCTTCATGGAAATAACATAATTTCGGATCTGCACACTATTCGAGCTGGAACACAGGCTTCTGCGCAGTTTTTGAAACGAACTGGTTGGTGTTGATGGGCTACTTTCCTATCTCTAACTAGGTGGGTGACTGCTTGAAAATGTGTCCGTTTTAAATTGTTTGAGTTTGGACATTTTAGTGGTCAAGCTCTTAACAATACGAGTGAGGGTCTCAATATTGGTTGCTTCCTTGTCTCTACCCTTGCTCACTGTTGCTTGGGACTTCCTTCTTGCATCCTTGGAGTCATTTTTGATTCTTTATCCTTGATGACTCCAACTACACGTAGGTCTTTCTCAACAGTGATAGCCTCTTCACAGTTTTCTAACAGTGTAGGTTTCGCAGCTCGCTTGACGAAATGCGCAATGCTCGTTGGAAGTGCGGACGTGTGGTAATCAGTGGTGATAGAGTCATGAAGTTTAGTGTTCGCTGTGAACTTGTTCAATATACATGTAAATTTCTTATTGAAATCTTTCACTTTCTCTTTTCTCTCCATCTTGAGGCTTCCCAACTCTTTGAGTAGCATGGATAGGGTCTTGTCATCAACGAAATTCTAAAGGAACATGCATTTGAATGCAACCCAGTTTTGTATAGAGCTCGGTGGAAGGTTGTGATACCAAGCAGCTGCGCGACCATCCAAGGTACATGGGAACAATCTACATGCTACATTATCATAATGTACCTCAAGGGTCTACAGTTGTAGGTAGAAGTTGTCTAAGTGGTCTTCCACCTTCACCATGTTGTCAGGGTCAAACTTGATGTTCATTCTCTCTGCTCGCCATGGCATCTTGTGTAGAACGGCCAGGAGAGCCAATGGTCCCTGAGTCATCCATTTAAGACTTGGGTCAGGAATCTCTTCTTCTTCATCGTTCTCTTCCTCTCTTCCAGAGTCTAATGGTTCTGGGTTAGAGTCTACTGGTTCGCCTCCACCTCCACCTCCTCAGCTGCCTTCCCCTCTACCTCATGTATCAAAGTTCGATCCCAAGATCACAAGAGTGTCATGTTCACCTTGCCGGGAGATCGAAGGTTCCTCTCCATCTTCAATAGCTTCTTCTAGACATTTAAGTTTGGCAAGGATTTCTTCTTCCACTGATGATACAGTAACTCCTGTGGGAGAGGATTTTGGCTTCCTAGATGCACATGGAAGATGTTGTCTTTCTGGGATCAGTCTGACTACCTTTTCGAACTAGCGAGTGATGGGATGGACGAAGCAAAGCTGATGATATGGAATCTCGTGTTCAATTCTGGAAGTTGTGGAGTAACCAACTGCAGAGCCGTGTGTAGGTGAGAGGGAGTGCGAGTTACTTCCTTGACCAAATGGTTGATGAATGAGTGTGAGGGGAATTTCAGCCATATATAATTGGTTTTCGCTCCTTCTAGCACCAGAAATGTTGATGGTGCTAGACCCAAAAACATTCGAAAGATCACCCTGGTATGAAGTCCCAATTAGACCTCACACCATTTGGTGTGGAAATCCCATCTGGTATGATCACTTGATTGCCTTTTTCTTATGCATTTGCCTCAACCCTTGCTTGTCAGCATAGGAGAGTGGTCTTCTTTGTCTTTAAGGAGTGAGGCTTGCATGCCTGGTGAGTGTAAGTGTCACTTGTATCAATGGTTCTTTCACTGTAGAGGTAGAGGGTGGGAGTGAGTCCCAAGTTGGTCAGGATGAAGTCCAAACTAGGCTAGGAACACACAACACAACAAGCCATGCATAACTTCCGAGGAGCAGTCCACACAGATGTAGCAGTCACAACACATAAGGTAATATAACATGTGAAACACTCAACGGATGAGTCCAAATGAGTGCAACGATTGTTACAGCAAGTTTCATGTGAAAGGTATGTCTGGTGTTCGGAAGAGTAGTCTACACGAGCGAGACAAGGTTTTTAGCATATATAACACATTTCCATGAATATATTATGTATTACAACAAGTGAAATAGTTCAGATGTAGAACATAGGTTAAAGCAACATGCATCACAAGTGTTAAAGATTAGTCTTACAACAGTTACAATACATGTGTGAAAACATGCTAGCCTATTGGCAAGCTTTTGAATTAAGCGAAAGTTCCAAGACACATCATTAAACCATACATCACTATCCTTGAGTGCGAGGCATTGGAACCACTACTAACTCCTCAAAGAAATGATTACAGACTATCTTGGCTATATGGGAGGAGCTGAGGTGAAAAGTCCTTTCATTGACAAATGAGGGGGGTGTTTATAGCCGAGGGTGAAACTAACTCTTGTGGCTATTCCACTACCCTCATGACTATTTGACTTCCATGACTTTTTGACTTTAAATGACTCCGTACACAAGAAGTGGGTCTCTTGGACTTCCACATTACATTACATTGATTGAAAATGTTAGTGCCTAAATCTACCTTAGGCTGAGAAAGGTAGGATCCAGGGCCAACATCAAACCACACTTAACCTAGTAGCTAGCCCTACCAGGTCGGGAGAGGGCTCTCTCCGTGTCAATCTCAGCAAATTATGATCGATGAGGGCTATAGAAATATTGATCTTAGGCTAGGTATATGTGCAATAGAGTTTGATTTAATAAAATAATGTTTTTGTTGTCTCAGATGGAAAGGTAGATTTTGGGTGTGGGGATTGAGGCTCAGTCCTGCAGAGATCTCAATGGGGCAAGGTAGGCAATTGTTTTTGGCACTTAAAATTGAATGAGATGGAAGGAATAGATAGGTGAGGTGTTGAAGAGGGCAAGAGAAACCATGGATCCTTCCAAAACAGCTGAAAACATCAAGAAACTAAAGCAAACTTCAAGTAGAGCACTGCAATTTCAATGGATTCTACTTACACTCTTGTTTGTTTAGTTCAGAAGAAACAAGATAGAGAATGGAATACATGACATATAAGAAAATTCACAATTACAAAGAAAAGCACTGTACCAAGACAAATTGCCACATGGATCCCAAAGAGTGCTGCAAATCCTGGTCTCAATTCCTTAGCAAAAATGCTGATATGAGTGTACAATGAAGCTCAAGGCTTTCTCAAAAGTCCAACCATGCTAATGACTGAAAAACAACATAATATAGACAAAATATAGCTCACCCTTGCCTCTAGGGGTCGCGATCACATGTTTAGGAGTTGTTTCAACTAATTCTAAACTGAGAACTAGAAATTAGGCAACATAACAGCATGCCTCTAGAAACAAGGGAACTGATTCATTCAGTTTCAAACAACTTTTAAATTGATGAATCTACCTCTACAAGTGAAAATTTAACATATTTACATCATGATCCATCAATGTGCACTAAATTACATCACAAATTTTCCATTAGGAAAGTGAAAAAGTCAAACTGGCCATAGCTGGGCAAAAAACATAGCAATACTTGGTCAAATTGGCAAATTTTCCTCTATGCATCGCGCCTGATTCTCTATGTGTAGCGCCTGTTTCGACGCACTTTTGGAGGGATTCCCAGTGTCCAAATGAGATCTAGGTGTGCTTGTTGGAAAGGCCTACCTATGTACTTTCCCACCCAAGTGGAATTTTTCAATTGGCCTCCATTCCCCCCCCCACCCCCATAAGTTAGTTCTCCCAACACTACTTCCTGTGTGTCAAAATAGGGGCAGTGAGGTCATTTTTTGAGTGTTTTTTCCCTTTTTGAGGGCTCAAAACCTGTCCAAATTTCTTGGCCATTGGTAGGAAAACATATTTTTTCACACCAAATCCAAAAATGCTAAGTTTTTGGCTTTGGAGGCTCCTAGAAAAAGCGAGTGCCACGTGGCACGACGCATAGGGCAAAAAACCCTTTTTTTTGTGCCAAAAATTTCAAAAATACAAAAAGTGCTCCAAATTTTTTGAAATTTGGGTTGAGTCTTCTCCATCAAACATTGTGTTGGCCCAAGGAAGCCTCAACCAATATCTTAAGTCCTTCATGCTCTTTTTGCCTCCTTGATTCTCTCTTGAACATTGCCGTTAAACAACTGATTCTTACTTGGCACACCAAGTTCCTTGACAAGTAATGATATGAAAAGTTTCTAAGCATATTCTTCTCATTGATGGCCTTTTCTAGCTTCCTCTCCAAGTGGATATTGGCTCTTTCAAGCCATGAATCCCTATCAGCATTAACCTCCTGCTCAAGTGAAGTGAACTCCACCCTCCTCCTTTGGGTAGCTTAGTAATTCTCCCAAATGTTTTGCAACTCCATAATCACCTGCTAGTCTTCAAGCTGCTTATTCCTTTGCTCCAGGTACTGTATTGTCCATTGGGCTCTATCCAAGTTGACAGACAAGGCATCAATGTCTGCCTGCTTCTCTTGAATGATTTCTCTGAGATTTGTGCTTTGCAGGCCCATATCAGTATCATCACACTCAATGAGAATGAAATCAGTCTCCCGCTCACCTGATGGTCCTTCCTCCTGTAGTGGTCTCTTGCCTTTGTCCTGAACCTGTTGTGCTGATGACAGAAGTGAGGCCCCTTCCACCCCGGGTGGAGATAACACTCATTTTACTACTGCAAACAACCGTCTAGTGCCCTTCTAATAGGTGATAAACACTAGCATGCTAGTGGTCTATGTCTCGTGACCCTCATGTTGATAAGAAGGTCCACCTGTCTCATGCAAAGCCTCTGAAGGTCCTTGAGGAGCTTTGAAAAACTCACGAGAGATGAAATCCTCCCAAGTGATGCCCTGTAAGCCAAGCTGATGAATGACCACAATTTTAATGAGAGCAAAATGGTAAATACTGTTGAACTACTGTTGAGGAGTCTTTTGCTGCACTAGGGTGGTCATCTTCTCTATGTTTCGACACATGAAGTAAGGGATGTTCATCATCCTTACCCTAGTAAAATGCATTAGCAGCTTGATATGATAGGCATATAAACGTGAAAACTAGCCCTCACAGCTGAAATACCTCATGATCAATTTCATCAAAGGAGCATAAGCATCTTTGAGGTACCAAAAAGGAAACACTCTGCTAAGTTGTCTCAAATAGCTAGGTTTGATGTATGGTTCATAATGCTACTGGTCAATTTGCTACCTCTTGTTCCATTGCTCTCCAATGTTGGGAATACCGGTTGCTAGTGAAATGGATTCTGGTGTTAATGTGAAAGTGACACCAGCTAGAGTGGCTTGACCATCATGTAAATGCAGCACAAACAAATGATCCAACTCATGATGAAACTGAATGCTAGAAACCTTCTCACAAAATTCATAGCAAGACTGATGTTGGAAACAAGAGATGGCAAGAGGGCAGGCCTATAATTCAGTAAGAGTGATTGGTTCTTCTCTAATATGTTTTCCACCTCTATGAGGCCTCCTGGGTGCATGTACCTCTGTAGGTGAGTCACTGTGGGTCTCCTCTTCATAATCATATGAAGGATCAGACACCATGTTTGCTAGTGATTGAACTATTTTGGAGTTGTCTTGATGAGAAATAGGTGTTGATGTGTTTAAATCTTGCCACCAAGGGAAACAATGATATGAGGGAGGGGAAACAATGAGGGATTTAGTGACTGTTGGGATAGGTTTAATTAGGGAAATAGGGAATTAGGGAATGATTTAGGAGTTTTTGTATAGGACTAGGGTTGGGAGTGAGAGAGTATTTTGGACTTTGGGAAAGGGGATTTTGGATATGGGATTAGTGAATTTAGGGGTATGTGAATGTAGGGAATAGGAAAATCAAGGGAAAAATGGAGTAAGGGAGTGTGAGGTGGGGGGAATAACTTGGTAGCCAAACAGTCAATACAAAACCCTAGCACTGTTTTCTTTCGTAGGGTTTGATTTTTTTTATATCCAACACCATAAGACAACCACCATCAAACAAGAACCAACATGGGATGGAAAGCAATGATGGAAGCCCAACTTACTTGTACAAGTGATGATCCACGAGTTTCAGGTGATTTGGAGAAAGATTTTGGAGGTTTCAGCTTGCTAGCTGTATGCACCACGCATCAAACCCAACGTGCTGTGCCAGTCATATCCATCATGCCCGTGTTAATTTGCACTGGAGGTCGCGATTCTATGCACCGCGCCGTCTATGTGCGCCGCGCCACCTGCCCCGTGCGCTGTGCCACTATTTTTTGGCTGATTTTCACCAATTCCTCTCACTTTCTCACCAACATGATTTTGCCTTGCTTCTACTTTGTCTTGGAGTGCAAATGAACTTTGCAAATGAAGAAATGACTCATATATGGAGCTTTTAAATTTTGGCTCATAAAACCCATTTTTGCAACGTTTTGAAAATGACTTTGTTTTTTACTCTGTTTTTGGACTTTTTTCACTTTATTAGAACTTGTGATGGACTGAATGACCTTTGCTTTGTTTATTTTGCAGGTAGTTAGAGCTACTGGGGCTAGGGAAAGAGACCAAGGTTACTTGTGGAGTGACTTACATATGGAGAAAATAAAATTACATAAACTTGTACCATAAAAACAAAAAAGACACATCTCTGAGCACTTGATGATGAAATTTATTGATGCTGGAACCTCCTCATGACCTACTGGTTGTTATTGGACACTTTGAAACACTTTTCTGATAAAACCCTAATGAAACCCTAGACCTAAATGACAATGAAACCCTAAAAAAAAAACCTTTGCAATCTTTAAGACAAAAGATGACTGTATATGCTTTGTAATGGACAAAACTGAGCTAGCTGGTAAATAAAATGAGGGAAACTGTAGGAAAGCCACTACCGTCAGATGATCCATGCACCTAATGGAATGCAGCTGACTGAATGGGGCACATAATATGCAATGCAACAAGAGAATTTGATCTCTGACGGAGGGATGAAGATACCAACACTAACATTGGCTCTAGTGGGGATGGTAGCTCCTTGGAGGTGCCAAGAACTACAGATCTTTGGGAAAGCAGGAAGTGCCTTCCTCCATTGGGCTATGGAGTCAATAACTTCGACAAAACAAAACTGAACTCTTGACTTAAAAACTCAATTTCAAGACTGAAATTGATTAAAAGACCTAACTCTATCAAACCAAACCAAAACTGAAATCAAACCTCAGCTTTATAGCCTTCACCTCGAGCCCCAAACGAAGGAATGAAAACAATACACACTTGCAATGGAATTTAAACAAACCGGTATATATAATGATGAATAGGATAGTAGAAAACAATTCACACATAATATCATTTGAGGAGCCGACCATTGACAGCCCACCAGGATAAGCTTCACCATTCAGCTCTTGCAAAAGGAAAGCATTCTGGCCCCAATGTGCAGCAATCTTGTACGGTCCTTTCCAAAGATTTACAAATTTGCCATGTTTACCTTTCTCTTCGTTCCTTGCATCCCATTTTAGCATTATGTCTCCGATTTCAAACCTGTCCGCCTTTGCTTTTCGGTCATATATCCTCTTAATTATTTCCTGCAGCTTGGAAGTGTTCTGAAATACCTCCTCTCTAGTTTGCTGCAAATGTATCATTTGATTGATCCTTCGCTACAAACTATCATCTTCGTTGCCAGCTTCTTGCAAAAGTTTTACCACTGGGACTGTCAAAGAGGTCAGGAAGACTGTGTCCACACCGTACACAAGCTCAAAAGGAGACATGCCGATAGATTTCTTTTGACTTACCCTCTCTGCCCAAAGTGCATTGACCAGCTTTTTATGCCAACTCTTCTTGTTAGTTTCCAGCATATTTTTGATAATGTTGACAAGATATTTGTTTGAGGATTCCGCCAATCCATTGCCTTGTGGGTAATAGGCAGTCGAATGCCCCAAAGTGATTTGATACTTATGATAAAAGTCAATCATTCTTTTCGATTTAAAGGCTGCTGCATTGTCAGTGATCAACTTATTTGGATAGCCAAAACGAGACAAAATGTTGTTTTCAAGAAATGAGATAATTATCGAATTGGTGGCTTGCCTTGTAGGGATTGCCTCGATCCATTTTGTGAAATAATCCGTCCCTGTGGGGATCCACTTATGTTGTGCTGAAGAAGAAGGATGAATCTCACCAATAAAATCCAAACCCCACTGTTGAAATGGAGTGCTTACTTCAATGGGCTTGAGTGGTAAAGGCTGCAACTTCCTCTTACTGTGAAAAATTTGACATTCGCGGCAGTTGGCCACTGTTTTGTACACATCAACAAAAAGACTTGGCCAATAATACCCCGCTCTCAAGATTTTATTGGCCTTTGTCTTCCAAAAAGATGGCCTCTGCAATCTCCCTTGTGAAAATCTTCCATAACCTGTTTTTCCTCTTATTCTACTAAATAATTCAGCAGGACACCACCGGGATCTTTCCAATAAAGTGCACCATTCATAATACAAAATTTTTCAGCTTTCAATTTCAGTGTCCTACTTTTGTTCTTAGCCATTCCAGGTGGTGATGACAGATTTTGGAGTACATAAACAATGTCTGAATACCAAGGAGAAAGAAGGAAAATTTCTGATACCTGAGTGGGCAGATTTTCTTCTTTGTCCTTAGACATAGCAGCAATTAGATTAATGTCCAAGGCATGCAGATTTGACTCAACCATTAGTTTAGCCAGCCCCTGTCCTTTGATGAGATTTTTCGGTTTGATTTCCACATCATACTCCAGCAAGGCAGCAATCCATTTGCCTCTCCTTCCCTCTAGATCTATTTACACTAGGACATCCTTAACAGCAACATTAGGGACATAAGCAAGGATGTGAGAATGCAAAATATAAACCCGAAAATCTTTCAATGCCTTTAACAATGCAAGGGCCTATTTTTCAATAATATTATACTTCAATGCCGCATCCCTTATGGTTCTGCTGAAGAATGTAATTGGTTTCTCGAGCTGGTCTCTTTTCTGCATCAAGACCGCTGCCATAGTACGATCCAAGGCAAATGAAAACAAAATAAAATCCTGAGTATAGTCCAAGCTGATCAAAACCAGAGCTGAAGAAAGAGCTAATTTCACCAAATTAAAAGACTTAACTACTTTCCTTAGTCCGCCTTACTACACTATCCTTTTTAAGCATGTTTGTGATTTCTCTTAAGTGTTCTGCAAGACTGGGCACAAAGCAACGTCAGAAATTTATCTTACCGTTGAAGGATTGGATTTCTTTCTTACTTCGTGGGAAATCAATATTTAGAATGGCCTCCACTCAAGATGGATCAATGTGAATGCCCTCCTTTGAGATAATATGCCTGAGAAGCTTGCCTTCATCCATGGCAAACAAACTTTTCTTTGGATTGAGCGAGATGCCATACTTCCTACATCGCTAAAAAACAATCTTCAAATGATAGAGGTGATCTTCATCTGTATTGGAGAAAATTGTTAAGTCATCAAGATAAACAACTAGAAAGACATATTTTTCATTAGCAAATGCTATATCCATTGCCCACTAAAAAGTTGCACCATCATTTTTCAATCCAAACGACATCTTTGCATAATGAAAAGTTCCCCACGGAGTGGTGAACGCTGTTTTGTCACGATCATCCTCATGGACCAGAGTTTGGTTATAACCCAAATAACCATCGAGTAGTGACATCCGTGACGCCCCAACTACTCTCTGAAGTATGTGATCCATCTTGGGCAATGGATAGTTGTCCTTCAAGGAAACTTTGTTCAGATTTTTAAAATCAATGCATAACTGGATCTCACCTGTTTTCTTGCGGACAGGCACCAAGTTTGAAATCCAATCTGAAAATCTTATGGGGACTATGATACCAGCTTTATACAACCTATTCACTTCCTTCTCGATTGAGGGAAGTAGCTTTGGATTTATTCTTCTTAGCTTCTGATGAAAAGGCTTTTGATTTGGCTTGATCGGGATGACATGCTGAATTATGCTTGTGTCATATGCCTTCAAATCTGAATAATCCCAAGAAAATACATCAGTAAAATAGGATAACAAACTAATATACTTATGTTTTACCTATGGATGCAACGCCTTTGATAATTTTACCATCTTAGGATTTTCATTTGATCCAATGCTCATATCCTCAACTCCTTTTTTGGTAGGCAGCACGCTCGGTTTTCTAGCCACATCGTCCTGATTGAAGACCTCCTCTAAAGGTATTATACCTTTAGGAACGATGTTGTATTTGAGCTGTAAAACTTCCATCTGATTGACTTCCATATCCTCATCACCATCATCATACTCCACATCAATAGAAGTGTCCTTGAATTTACCTTTATTTTGCATAAATTCATCGATCTCATCATCATCTTAGAACACTTGCCAATACCTTTGATTGTTGGGGATAGCTGGGCGATGCTTCACGTGGATCTCAAACTTGTTGTTTGAATTCATCGAAAATTTCAAATTACTTGCTGCTGTTGCAAGTGAATCTGCAATGACATTATGAGCACGGGGCACACAGGTTATAGTATAATCAGAAAATACTTTCAAGATATCCAACACTGCATTGTGGTAGGCCCACATTCGAGGATGCTTAGCTTGGTATTCCTGTTAGGCCCCTATACTACTAGTGTAACCCCTTATTATTATTAGTACAACCCCCTTATTATATTGATGTACCCATGTAGTGCCCATATTATCACTATTGTGCCCCATAGAAGCTCACTATTGTTATTATTGTGCCCTTACATTATTATTGTTATGTCGGATCTGATTATATTATGACCCCATAGACTCCTATATATAGAAAGGAGGTCCCTTCATTTGTATCATCCAAGAATTGTTCATTTATGTAATCTAAAGGAGGTTTCCCCCTCAAAGAGGCTGAATTCTAAGGCGTTTATCTGTCTTCTCTATCTTTTTCTTGAGTTGGTTTCATAACATTTAGTATCAGAGCTTTGGATTCTAGGGTGTCGCTGCTCCAAATAGGTCATCATGCAATTTTCACTATAAATTTTTTTCTGCGATGTTTCCAAAGCTAAAAAAAAACCCATTTGAGAAGACATCGGGCTAAATCTCGGGTCTGAATTTCAGAGCTTTTTGCGCTACATTTGCAGAGATATGATTTGTGAAAGTTGGTATTTTTGCAAGCTCCTGAATTACATTCCAAACAGGTGACCTGGGGAAAATCGTCATAACTTTCTCTTTGAGCATCAGATTGAAATTTTGTAAGAAGGTACAGAAAGAGGACGGACTGTAGCTTCTTGTATATATTTTTTAGAGCCAAAGGTTGAAACAGTGTGTCGTGGCACTTCATACAAGTTCGCTCTTCTAGAAAGGTCTATAATTAGGTCATCTTGGGAGATTGTGTATAACTCTTTTTGGAGAATCCAATTTGGATCAGACTGGTGGCAATGGAAAGAGGACATAAAGGGCTACTACAGGTCACAATTTCAGAACTTAAAGATCCGAAAGTACAGAGTTACAGACATTTCAAGAATGAGCTCCTAAAATCAAGAAAAAGCAAGATGAGGAAGTTTGATGGCAAGGAACCGGTAAATTGGATACTTCAGATGGAGAAGTATTTTGATCTACATGGTGTACCACTGTTACAAAAGGTATGTATTGCATCTTCATATTTAGAACTAGATCAATTTTAATGGTATGAATGGCTTTGTTCTCGTAAACAACTTGTTACGTGGTCAATTTTCACAGAGGAAATGATAGCACATTATGAGGATACAAAGAGCAACACCTTCTTTAGAGCAACACCACAACAATTGGAAAGAGTAAAAAGGCTTTGTGACATAGTGGAAAGAAAAATTATGGAAACTAGGAAGCATACCCCTCACAACTATAAAGATGGAAGTGTTGTTTCTCCCAGCCTTCCACAACCTACAAGGGTTACACCACAACAATTGGAAGAAAAAAGAGAAAAAGGGCTTTGTTACAATTGTGATAGCAAATGCACTAAAGGTCATAAGTGTGTTGAGAAGAAATTATTTTACATAGAATATGAAGAGGAGGAAAAAAAGGATCAAGAAACATCAAAAGAAGAGGATATACACCAGGACCCCACCCCAGAGAAAGAAGAAATGAATCAGACCATATCTTGTAAAGCATTAGCAAGAATTACCACTCCTCAAACTCTCAAGATAGAAGGACATATCAAGAAGAAAAGGGTGCAACAAGTGAAAGATCACATCGAGAAAGAAGAAATGAATCCAACCATACCTTGTAATTCATTGGTCGAAATTACCTCTCCTTAAACTCTATAGATAGAAGGACATATCAAGAAGAAAAAGGTTCAAGCAGTGAAAGATAACATCGAGCATCAACAACAAGTTCTCCAACTTTTAAAGGATAACGCCACTTCGGTGCAAAATCAAACAAAACAACAGGTAGATCAACATCGTAGTGAAAAATGTTTTGATGTAGGTGATTGGGTATTTTTACTGCTACATCTCAAGCAAGCTATTTATGAGAAGGAAATGTTGGCAATACTACATGCACTTAAAAAATGGCGACCTTACTAAATGCGAAGACTCTTCAAGGATGAGGATGTGGAAGCATTGTTTTGTGCTATTTCTATTATCCAACCAGATTGGATAAACGAAGCAAGGGATGAATGGAAGAAGGACGAAGAAGTATGGCCACTTATTGAAAAGTTGCAAAAGATCCCAATTCAAACAATATTGACAGAAATTGAAGAGGAAGGAAAAATCATATTGGAACCTAGAGTAGTCACAGAAACAAGAACCTGACAGCTACGAAATCTATCAATTTCAGAGTATCTCATCAAGTGGAAGAACTTACCTGCTAAAGATTCAACATGGGAGGACAAAATTTTTATACAGAAGCATCAAGAACTACTCAAGCGTTGAGGACAATGCTTTTTGAAGGAGAGGTGCATGTTAGGCCCCTATACTACTAGTGTAACCCCTTATTGTTATTAGTACAACCCCCTTATTATATTAATGTACCCATGTAGTGCCCATATTGTCACTAGTGTGCCCCATAGAAGCCCACTATTGTTATTATTGTGCCCTTACATTATTATTGTTATGTTGGCTCTGATTATATTATGACCCCTTAGACTCCTATATACAGAAAGGAGGTCTTTTCATTTGTATCATCCAAGAATTGTTCATTTATGTAATGTAAAGGAGGTTTCCCCCTCGAAGAGGCAAAATTCTAAGGCGTTGATCTATCTTTTCTATCTTTTTCTTGAGCTGGTTTCATAACAATTCCCCTTTCACCTGCTTGATAACTAACTCAGAGTTGCCATACATTGAAATCCTTTTAACATTCAATTTTCTAAGAACTTTCAAACCGGCAATTAAAGCTTCATATTCAGCCTCATTGTTTGAATATTCAAAAGCTAGTTTATAAGAGCAGACCCTTACATTGTTTGGCACTTTGTTTGGGGTGAAAAAAGGGCTGCATATCCAAATACCAATTCCAGCACCTTCATTTCCTACCACGCCATCAAAGTCCATGTTCCACGGGCCTATTTCATCCTCTTCCAAATGCTGAAATTTCTTTTCTTTTCCTTGTTGTCCATCAATATGTTGCTATTGTCGGATGGCTGATGCTCAATGGTACTATCAAGTCTTTGCTTTTCTTGTTTTAATACTTCTCTAAAATTTTCAGTGATCTCGAGAATGTCTTCTACTTCAACTATTTGGCTATTTACATCATTAAAGCTATCTGAATACAAAACAAATGATTCTAGATCAATATGTACATAGTTGATTGGATGATTTACCAGTTTCTTCTTGCTAGTGATTGTGTACTTCATTTTCTATTCCCGGTATAGTTTCCCCATCTGACCGAACACAGGAATGGTAGCATAGGAGAAATCAAGTTTCATTCTCCCTTTAATCTTTGCTCCCCAAGATCTGGAAAGAAGCATGCAAAATCTAGCAGGTATATCCACCACCATGTTATAGACATTTTTGGGCACTGCAACCCCAACCATAAAATGTCCATAAACTGAGGGCTCCTAAGTCCCTAAAAGTGTTGTTCCAACCCCTAAAGGAACAAGGTCAACTGATTACAGCTTCTCCCAGAAGTTCTCCATGAAAAACTACTCAGAACTGGTCAAAACAGGATCATTTCACCTGCTCCATAGGCAAAGTGCGTTGCATCTCACCTAAGTACACTCAGTGGGTGCATTGCATTTCAAAAATCCCTTCTATGGGGTGTGATGCGCGAGAAGAAACAAATGGCAGTGTCAATCCGCGAGGTGGAGAAGCATGGAATCTTCCAGAAACTTCTCCTGTGACACTTACCATTCTGAATTCCACCAAGGATGAGTAAGAGATCATCAATATCCAAGTGGAAGCATGAACTATTAGAGGGAAGACACTAATCAAATCACAAGCTGACTCATCTCCCTTACAGATATCTATATATGGATCCCTCATCTCAAAGATCCAGAGGCTAGAATTTTGCATCTTGTAAGGAATTGCTGTTGGTTTCTTGAGGCAACATCATAGTGTTGGGTGATCTAAGCTTTGCATGAGGTGAAGAAGGGCTTACTTGATGAGAGGATGATGCTGGATTAGAACAACTGGTTGTAACTCTCTTGGCTCTTTCTTGATTATCAATAAAGCTATTCAACTTTTCCTCCATACTCTTGTGTAATCTATGTTTCATGCATTTGTATGGTCAATTTACATCTGATCCTAGATTGTTTATGATAATAGATCCATGTTCTCGTATAGTGTTATACTGCTTTTATTCTACAGGTACTCTGTAAATCTGGGTATACAAAGAAGCAAGTAGCAAAGGACTATCGGAAGAGAGAGGAATCGTGCAAGGAACCAAGCGCAAGACAGAGGTTGGTCTCCTTTATTCTTCTCTCATCTATCTTTCATAAAGGAAAACGAAATTAGTTTTACTTTGTTTGTTTCTAAGGTAGCTACCACACCTTAGTGGGATTAGCAGTTCTGCATAGACACTTTTCCCTGTAACAAAATGGCGACTCCGCTGGGGAGCGACTAGGTTGTTTGTTTATCTACATTTTGTTTACTTTATAAACTTACAGATGGAGCCTGAAGTTGAGCCAGGTAGATTTCGAAATGCATTTTCTATGCAAATTCAAAGTAGATAAATGCCACTTCAGTCAATCTCTGGGTTTTGTTTATGAATTAAACAACTGATTTACAAACCCTCTAATTGCCCTTTTGGTGGCTCTAGTAACCTCCTTAGATCTACCCCTGTTGTTGATTTACTGATTACCACTTGCTCGGCCAAAAACCCTGAACTGAACTGCAAACTGTGACCCGGAACCCAAGCAAAGCCTCGTCCCTAGCCCAGCGCACTCTCTGTTATGTGAATCTGAAATTCAACGCACTTCTCGAGTGTAGTAGGTATGCTGCATTTCAAATTCATTGTGTTACAAGTGCGCTGATCAGACTAGGCATTGTTCCTGAATTTTGGTTTCTGTTCACTCTTTTCAGATCTATTCAAGAATTTTGCTGCTTGTAGTCAGTACAGCTCTGTTTGAAACCCCTTTCCTTGCTGATATTCCGCCTCCATTGTGCAAAGAACTGTAAATCTTTTTGTGTATTTGTTGAGTCATTTTCAGTTCCCCTTTGCAAAAAGTAACGTAATTGTACTGTCATTTCTTGATTTGAAAGTGTCGCAAGTGTCGTTTTCAGTCATAGAAGAGAGTCTGATTGATCTTGATAGTCGATTACCCTGTTACTGTTGTATTTGATTTGAATTAGTAGTTTTTCTAGTGTCGAAAGCAAGTCTTCATTTCCAAATCGCAGAGTGTTGTCATTGTCCATTTTGATTTTGAAAAGAAACTTGTTACTAATTGTCGCTTGAAAAGTAATTCAGATTTGCGCATTAGCTTTCCTTTTCTCATTCACATATTAAGAAGGTTGAAAACAAATACATGCATGTGCATTTGCATTTATACTGTCTGATTGGTTTGATTTAGGACAGTGCATATAGTGTGTGCTCTTTGCTCTTTGTTGAAAGAATTATGTCTTTCTTTCCTTAGTAGCTAGGATTTTCATTGCACAAAGAAGATAAAAGACTGTTTATCATCTTAGATTGCATTTTAGGAATTGTACATCTACATCACGTGGTGAACCTGAAAGGAAAATTTATTAAGCAAGATCAACTATAAAATAAATTTAATGAATCTAACAACACTTTGGAACCTAACGCAAAACATCTAGAAGTCTAGGCTAGAGACGTATTCCAGTGTCGTAAAGCCTGGTAACTATTGTTCTCACTGTTGGTTGGGTGATTCCTCCACTTTGAGACGATAAGTGCCAGTACGTACTTGTGCTCCCACGTACCATCAAGTATATTTTTGGAGACCACAATAGGCTTAATCCTTTATCCATAGGAAGTCGTGTCTGCCGCCCTATCGATCGCAATGCACTGAACACAACATTCGGGAAGATTGACTGCCGTACCGTAAAAAGTATTTTGCAGTTTTATGATTGGTTTGGTAATCCCTCTACCTAGATTTGCAGAGCAGTCCCTTTCGTTCCTCTATAGACTCCTTAATGGAAAAGGTCCATTTGAGCACTTGTCACTTCAGGCTCATTAAAAATTGAAGGCGATGAGAGTCATTTTTGTTTTTTCTCGACTCTTTAAAATTGAAAAAACAAGTTGTGTCAAAGCGTCTAAAATTTATTTTAAACGGAATAATCGTCACCTTTCCTACGTTGGTCTTAGGTTGAGAAAATGGAGTCTACCAACCAAGGAGTTCCCCTCGGAGGAAATCCTAGTCCCTTCTCCTCTTGGGGAGATGTTGGTGCACCCCACATGGCCACATTGTCACTTCCAGGATTGACGATTGGCTTGCTCGTATGGCTTTTCTCAACCTCCGTCGTTCAGAACACCGCGATTCCTGAACAATCGAGTCAGTAACTAGACAATTCCAGAGTTACCCCCCAACCCTCTACTTCGTCCAATTCTTCCTCTCCTCCTTCCTCTTCGCTTGATGGGGCTGGTAAAGCCAAAAATCAAGTATCTAAGAAGAAGAAGGAGCCAAAGGCGAAAGGGGGCAACCAAGTGTCATCTAGCGAAAATCCACACACTGCACCGACCAAGCCTAAATCACCATGTGTCATTTGCAAAGGAGACCACTATCATAGAGATTGTCCCTGCATCCCTCGGATCTTAAGGGACTGGTCTCCTCGTTTGTACAACCCGGTGTCGTCGACCTTTGATGATCATGTTGAAAACACACCATCGACTAGTGAAAGTGAAGTCCTTGGAAAAAGAGGAAAGTGTAAATTTCCTTGTAAACTATGTGAAGGCGATCACGCCGTCCACCGTTGTCCCTTCTTAGATGAGGCTAAAAGATTTTTGGACGATCGTCCAGTTTCACCGTTACGAATTCCTCCTGGATATAAGAAACTCTTGTCGAGTCCATCGCTAGTTGAAAATCTGCTAACCGGCCCAGGTGGTCAGCTGAAGCATCTATCATTGAAGATAAACCATTTGAACCCATACCAGACGAAAGTCAAAAGGTCAAGGCGGCAGTCGACCTGGTATTGCCTTAAGAGGTTCCATCTTTAGATGATATAGTCACCGAAGAGAACAAGGATGACACCGTCCAAATTCTTTTCGTAAGCACAGACTCTGATGAACATGGGGGAAATTTACCCATTCCTTTACCGCAGGAAGGAAGTTCGTCAGAGTCGTACCCGGACGTCTATTTGGTCCCACCTCCAAGCAACCTAGTTGTTTCCTTCGACTAGAATCAGCTAGGCAGACCCCGTTTACCGGCTAGTGTACCATTCCGAATCATTGCTCAAGTATATAGAATGGTTATGGTTGGTACCATCATAGATGAAGGGGCTTCTGTGAGTACCCTTTCCTCGACTGCTTGGAAAGCGCTTGGTTTGCCATCGCTTCTGTCTGAGATGAGAAATCTAACAGGCTTTGACAAAGGAACCAGTCGACCGTTAGGGATCCTTCCCAATGTGCCCATAACATTGAGAGGGAAAACCGTTCACATGAACGTAATGGTAGTCCAAGGACCCCTGGATTATAATCTACTCCTTGGACGAGACTATATTTATTGCATGGGAGCCATTGTCTCATCACTCTTTAGAGTAATGTGTTTTCCGCATGAAGGAAGAATGGTCAAGCTCGTAGACCATCTTTCATTCCCCGGTTCACGCATAGCAAATAGTCATATACCATCCCTGAATGGTCTTTTCACACAAGGAATGTCTCATCAATCCCCAGTCCGTCCACCTGATGAGCGCGAGTGATTCAGGGGACATGACTGAAACCCAGGGGGCATGCACCCTGGTCTACTTCGGCAAGAAAACTTCAGATATAGGAGAGGTTTCCGTGAGAGATATATGACTAGTCCGACACTCTCGTCCGTGATTGGAAGAGGGGGAGGGACTGGAATAAGATTCCCTTGTCAAAGTTATGTGGGTGGAGGCGTCTGCGCCACTCTCCTTTGTCTATTTCGGTAGGCATCACTGAAGAAGTGTTTTGTTTGCAGGACAGATAAAAAAATCTTTGGTAACCTGAAAGAGGTAGGCCTTTCCTGATAAAATGAATGTCTTGTCGGTAGAATAAAAGGTGACCTTGAAACTATATTTTAGACCTGGGGGCATGCAAACCTTTTGGCGTGCAAGCAAAGAGCAACCATTTATTTTTTAAATTTGTAGGTCCTCTAACCCTTTAAACTCGTAGCATTGGTCGTTTCCTAACGTGCATAAAGAAAGGATGTGGGGAAAAACTCTAAAAATTGCCATTTTCATATATGAGACATTCTTATTACACGACTGGATTAATCGATCAGTTTTAATGCAGACTTCATGCTCGTTAAAAAATAAACATAAGAAATGAGCAAATGTTTCTCCCAACATTTAAGCTCAATAAAAAATGAACCAATTCCCAGTAAATAATCATCGTGAATGTAGTACTTCAGCCTTTAAAGCCTTGGTCGTGTTCTCATCATCACCTCCACTCTGTATTGGCCGATCATTCACCTCCATTTGATTGTTTACCCCTTTTGAGGAACAGCTGCAAAGAGTGATCCTATTAGCCATCCTTGTAACACTGCCATGATTGGAAAATTCTAAACCTTACCTGGAATCAATTGCTACCCAATTTTATCACTGGTTCCTCAAAGACGATTCTCCTTTAAGCTCTTTTCAACTGACTCGTAAAATATGAAAAGATTGCCGAGCCATTGGCCTCTCCAGCTCGTTAAAGGGACTGGAAGTGTTATCCCTCCTTTAGATTTTAATCTTTTTGGACCTGAGGGATTATTACACAAAAAGATCGAGTGCTTGTTTTGTTCGGCTCATTAAAAGTATTGAAAATTCATCCCTTCTGTATTGTTTTATACTTTTTCGGACTTAAGGGATTAGATGACGAAAAAGGATTTTGGAGTTTCCTTTACGTCCCTTTTCAAACTCTATAAAATTGAAAAGGACCGAGTTATCTTTGTCGTTTAACTCATTAAAACCTAATAGCGACAAACTTGTCCATAGCAGATAAGAACGAGTTTCACTATCGCTAGGCTCGTTAAAACATAGCGATGGGTTTTCCTGAAGGGAAAATTATAGAACAAGCATATGTTATCCTCCTCAAGCTTGACAAAAATAAAGAGGTACTGGTCAGCAATGACTGGGGAAAAATTGGGAAGAAAACTCGAAGAAACTTTGTTGGTAGCAAGTCGCTCTTGAACATGACACTTTCACTCTACATCCAAGTTAGGTTGGGTTGTTTCATTCATAGGTCACATCACCATGTTCCCATCACACCATCCACATTTGGGATTAATGCTACCAATCCATCACGTCAGTGTCGCCGATATGTTCAAGAGAAGTCACTCAAAGAATTCACCTGTGTCTCACCCGCTGCAATACATTTACGCTCCATTCTTTCATGACCGCCACCCTGAATCTTATATCACCAGACCGTTTTCACCTCCATTAAAATCATTTGCTCCATTCCGTGTCACTGATGTGGGATTCATTAAGGCCCTCCTATGATGGATCACTTCTTGTCGACATCAGCTCATTATCCAAGAAGCTGATCTAGGGACACCCCTTTCAGTACTTTGAAGCTTGCATGACTCAATGGCAAGTTTCTCACTTCCGGCAACAGGTTTACATCAATGACCTTCGACCGAAAGATTTTGCGTGGTGTTCGATGCCAAGTCCTTTATTCACACCACGTGAGTTGTACTATAATACCTTGAGGGTCATTATCATTATCGGTGATTCCTCTCGCCCCTGTTAACAGCTTACATCATTGGCTGGTAATCAGGCGATGTCTTTCCATGTTCGACTCCAGAACATCTCTCACATGGATCGACTTGTACTTTAAGTGAAGATCGAACGAGATTGAAGACCCTGGATCTAGTTTCATCCATCCGGTCTGTGATATATATTCAGGAAAATAAAGACATCAAATGTACATCATTGATACATAGATAATCATCCAATCTATGGGATGATGGCTCTACCAGAATCATCAGTCTACACTCAGACGATTGTTTGTCCTATGTACATGAAAATGAATTTATAAAGCTTAGCATGGGAATGCCTGTCTCAGCTAGATCATGAAAATATTATGAAGATAATGTATTGTATTGTATCTTATTACATTTATCCTCCCAGCTTGAAAGAACTTCGGATCCTCATGATAAAGCATTTCACCCGACATCAAAAAGATTAACGACCTCATGCTTTAGGGGGCAACTGTTATAGACAGTTTTGGGCACTGCAACCCCAAACATAAAATGTCCATAAACTGAGGGCTCCTAAGTCCCTAAAAGTATTGTTCCAACCCCTAAAGGAACAAGGTCAACTGATTACAGCTTCTCCCAAAATTTCTCTATGAAAAACTACTCAGAACTGGTCAAAACAGGATCATTTCACCTACTCCATAGGCAAAGTGCGTTGCATCTCACCTAAGTACACTCAGTGGGTGCGTTGCATTTCAAAAATCCCTTCTATGGGGTGCGATGGGCGAGAAGAGACAAATGGCAGTGTCAATCCACGAGGTGGAGAAGCATGGAATCTTCCAGAAACTTCTCCTGTGACACTTGCCATTCTGAATTCCACCAAGGATGAGTAAGAGATCATCAATCTCCAAGTGGAAGCAAGAACTATCAGAGGGAAGACACTAATCAAATCACAAGCTAACTCATCTCCCTTACAAATATCTATATATGGATCCCTCATCTCAGAGATCCAGAGGCTGGGGTTTTGCATCTTGTAAGGAATTGTTGTTGGTTTCTTGAGGCAACATCATAGTGTTGGGTGATCTAAGCTTTGCATGAGGCGAAGAAGGGCTTACTTGCTGAGAGGATGATGCTGGGTCAGAACAACTGGTTGTAACTCTCTTGGCTCTTTCTTGATTATCAATAAAGCTATTCAACTTTTCCTCCATACTCTTGTGTAATCTATGTTTCATGCATTTGTATGGTCAATTTACATCTGATCCTAGATTGTTTATGATAATAGATCCATGTTCTCATATAGTGTTATACTGCTTTGATTCTACAGGTACTCTGTAAAGCTGGGTATACAAAGAAGCAAGTAGCAAAGGACTATTGGAAGAGAGAGGAATCAAGCAAGGAACCAAGTGCAAGATAGAGGTTGGTCTCCTTTATTCTTCTCTCATCTATCTTTCATAAAGGAAAACGAAAGTAGTTTTACTTTGTTTGTTTCTAAGGTAGCTACCACACCTTAGTGGGATTAGCAGTTCTGCATAGACACTTTTCCCTGTAACACACCACCACATCCATCAAAACATTTTTAGCCATAATCTTATCCAAACTAACCACCAAATCCTTGATAAGACCAATGCACCTTACTCTACCAGAATCGAAGGAGTAAAGGTCATGGTATTTTCTAGTGATATCCAATCCCAATTTCTCCATGATGGCCTTCAGCATGAAATTATGAGAGGATAGCATTATGTAACACAAAGTCATGCACCCTGAGACTGATATAGAAAGGAGCGACATCACTATCTTGGGACTAACCTTCCAATGTTGGCTCAAATATTAACTCGGGACTATCATCCTCCACGTTTACCATGTTAGATGATGGATCTAAACTCAAAGTTTTAGACACCTGACCTTTATAATTGTTGTTCTTTATCAACTCAGTCAAAGGAATAGATATTTTCAACTTAGAAATTTCATTTTCTAAGTTAAAAACTGAAAGTTTTCTACCTCTTTCGCTGTAACATCCTTCTTTTCTATTTTCTCCTTTGATACATTTGGCTGATTGGGTCTTTCACTTGCTGATGTCATTTTGCTGGTGTTAGGATCAACTATCTCTTTTCCCTTTTTTTTCATATTAGGATGATCATTCTTTAACGCTGCTGACTCCTTCCTTTTCTGAATTGAATTCACGAGCACATCTCTATTTCAGAGTGAATATTGCCACTGATGAGCTGACAAAGCATTCATATATCCTCTTTGGTATTCATCGGACTCTTCCTCAAGAACTGTCTCATTTTCCAAAATGAAATTTTTATCCCTTCATTCAGTTGAATTCTCGGAGTACTCCTCATCTTCAGTGATGAAAATTGGCATATCATCAGGTGTAAAGAAATGATTTTCTTCTCCAATCACATTCTCCTCTTCATCTGATTCCGGACCATGTACAAAATTTTGCTGTAGAGGTGTCTGCACTTGTTGCTGTGCTGTTTGATCTTGGGCTCACTGCTCTCTTTGTTTGATACTATATTAGGGCTTCTGCTAGCCACAGAAGTTAGGATTTCTGACTTGTGGTTCAAACTTGTCAAGTTTCATCCTATCAAGCATCTGATCCACCTTTCGAAGCACTTGATCTGACGAGGAAGACTCTTCGTTTATTGTGACTTTCTTTTCAGCGCTTGCTCTAGCTCTCTTGGCAAGCATATTTGCTTCAACACTGACTGCAATCTTCTGCATGTCTTCCAAAGTAGCTAGATCTCTCTCTCTTAATTGATAAGCCATATCTATATCAAAACCGTCTGGAAACTTAATCAAGGCTAGCCCCATGGGTAGCTTTATATGATCAGGGATTGCATTGTAAACTGAATTGAATCTAATACAGTAATCTTGAACAAACTCACCAACATTCCACTTGATGTGCTCATATTTGGAAAGGATCTGAAGAGGATTTTTCTTCACTTCCCAACGGTCTAAGAATTGCCTTTGTAGATTGGCCAATGTAGTGATGATTGCAGCCGACAAGGCCCTGAACCATTTCCTTACTTCACCACCAAATGTTTGTACAAAGAGTCTCATGGTTACATTTTCTGCATCAATCTCATGGAGATCGAAGAAATCTGTCATTCTATCCACATGTTGCTGAGCTCTAACACTATGAGGAGTGCCATCAAACAAACGAATTTTTCTTTGATAATCGGCGAGCATATCATCCAAATTTTGAGGCAGTACAAGAGGTGCAAAACGAGTAGCCATTGCTCTTGTTGGATTTGCAATTGGTCTTGGGGATGTTGGGGGAGTGGGTGTAACTGATGTATGGGGGGTATGAGGAGGTGTATGCGGAGGTGAAGCAATCTTGGATGTTTGAGGAGTAGAAGGAGTGGATGGAGGCGACACTATTGTAGATTTTTTTATCAGAAACAATAGGCTGCACAGGAATCGTAGGAATGAAAGGAGGTTCGGTGGGAATTCTTGAGCTAGATGCAATTGCAAATGACCCAAGGGTTACAGAAGAAGTCTCTACGAAATCAGCAATATTAGAAGCCACAATTGAAGTCTGGAGCTAATCCAAAATATAATTGTGAATGGATTTATTGGCCCTTTCAGTTTCAAGATTTCTAAGAAACTCAAGATTTAAGGCAGTTGAAGCAACAACGCTTTCAGATTTGGTTTCAAACAAAGACAACTCAAACTGATCATCAAACTCAAGATCCTCGAGATACTCAAAGCCAACAGGACACGATTGAGCTCTGAACATGGGAATCATAGAACTTCCTTGGCGAAGGATTCTTGGAATAAGATTGGGGTTTTCGTAGACAAGAGGGGGATCAAGATCCAAATTTGCTCTAGCATGTCTTCTGGAAGCCAGTGTGCTATTATTTCCGAGAAATCAAATGGACATTAACAACTTGTTCAGCCTATCAAATCCTAAACTTATCATCCAAAAGATTAGAATTATCAGATGTACTGGGGTGATCTTCAAGTTAGATATTCCGTTAATAAGACTAGACCGGAGATTGACTGAAGTAGCATTTATCTACTTGCGCTAATGCAAAGCAAAAGTGTTTTGAAGGCTACCTGGCTAATATTCAGGCTTCGTCTATAGTTTATAAAATGAAGAAAAATAACAAAAAAACAATCTCTTCCCTAGTATGGTTGCCACTATGTTAGTGCCTAAATCTACCTTAGGCTTAGGAAGGTAGGATCTAGGGCCAACATCAAACCACACTTAACCTGGTAGCTAGCCCTACCAAGTCGGGAGAGGGCTCTCTCCGGGTTAATCACAGCAAATTATGACCGATGAGGGCTTGAGATGACTGATAGAAATATTGATCTTACGTTAGGTATATGTGCAAGAGAGTTTGATTTAATAAAATAATGTTTTTGTTGGCTCAGATGGAAAGGTAGATTTTGGGTGTGGGGATTGAGGCTCAGTCCTGCAAAGATCTTAATGGGGCAAGGTAGGAAATTGTTTTTAGCACTTAAAATTGAATGAGATGGAAGGAATAGATAGGTGAGGTGTTGAAGAGGGCAAGAGCAACCATGGATCCTCCCCAAACAGCTGAAAACATCAAGAAACTAAAGCAAACTTCAAGTAGAGCACTGCAATTTCAATGGATTATACTTACACTCTTGTTTGTTTAGTTCAGAAAAAAAAAATAGAGAATGGAATACATGAAATATAAGAAAATTCACAATTACAAAGAAAAGCACTGTACCAAGACAAATTGCCACATGGATCCCAAAGAGTGCTGCAAATCCTGGTCTCAATTCCTTAGCCAAAATACTGATATGAGTGTACAATGAAGCTCAAGGCTTTCTCAAAAGTCCAACCATGTTAATGACTGAAAAAAAAAACATAATATAGACAAAATATAGCTCATCCTTGCCTCTAGGGGTAGAGCTCACATGTTTAGGAGCTGTTTCAACTAATTCTAAACTGAGAACTAGAAATTAGGCAACAGAACAGCATGCCTCTAGAAACAAGGGAACTGATTCATTAAGTTTCAAACAACTTTTGAACTGATGAATCTACCTCTACAAGTGAAAATTTAACATATTTACATCATGATCCATCAATGTGCATTAAATTACATCACAAATTTTCTATTAGGAAAGTGAAAAAGTCAAACTAGCAAAAGCTGGGCGAAAAACAGAGCAATACCTGGTCAAACTGGCAATTTTTCCTCTATGCGCCGTGCCTGATTCTCTATGCGTAGCGCCTGTTTGGACCCAATTTTGTAGGGCTTATCCAATGTCCAAATGAGCTCTAGCTGTGCTTGTTGGAAAGTTCTACCTATCTACTTTCCAACCCAAGTGGAATTTTTCAATTTGGCCTCCATTTACCCCCCCAAAAATCAGTTCTCACAACATTGCTTCTTGTGTGTCAAAATAGGGGCAGTGAGGTCATTTTTTGAGTGTTTTTGCCCTTTTTGAGGGCTCAACACCTGTCCAAATTTCTTGTCCATTGGTAGGTAAACATACTTTTTCATGCCAAATCCAAAAATGCTGATTTTTTGTGCTTTGGAGGCTCCTAGAAAAAGCGAGCGCCATGTGACGCGACGCATACGACAGAAAATCCTATTTTTTGTGCCAAAAATTTCAAAAATACAAAAAGTGCTCCAAATTTTTTGAAATTTTGGCTGAGTATTCTCCATCAAACATTGTGTTGGGCCAAGGAAGCCTCAACCAATATCTAAAGTCCTTCATGCTCTTTTTGCCTCCTTGATGCTCTCTTGAACTTTTCCTTTAAACTCCTGATTCTCGCTTGGCACACCAAGTTCCTTGACAAGTAATGATATGAAAAGTTTCTAAGAATATTCCTCTCATTGATGGCCTTTTCTAGCTTCCTCTCCAAGTGAATATTGGCTCTTTCAAGCTATGACTCCCTATCAGCATTAACATCCTACTCAAGTGAAGTGAACTCCACCCTCCTCCTTTGGGCAGCTTGGCGATTCTCCTGAATGTTTTGCAACTCCATAATCACCTACTGGTCTTCAAGTTGCTTATTCCTTTGCTCCAAGTATTGTATTGTCCATTGGGATCTATCCAAGTTGATAGACAAGACATCAATGTCCGCCTACTTCTCCTGAATGATTTCTCTGAGATTTGTGCTTTGTGGGCCCATATCAGTATCATCACCCTCAATGAGAATGAAATCAATCTCCCACTCACCTGATGGTCCTTCCTCCTACAGTGGTCTCTTGCCTTTGTCCTAAACCTGTTGTGTTGATGACAGAAGCGAGGCCCCTTCCACCCCGGGTGGAGATAACACTCGCTTTGCTGCTGCAAACAACCGTCTAGTGCCCTTCTGATAGGTGATAAACACCGGCATGCTAGCGGTCTATGTCTCATGACCCTCATGCTGATAAGAAGGTCCACCTGTCTCATGCAAAGCCTCTGAAGGTCCCTGAGGAGCTCTGAAAAACTCACGAGAGATGAAATCCTCCCAAGTGATGCCCTGTAAGCCAAGATGATGAATGACCACAATTTTAATGAGAGCAAAATGGTAAATACTGTTGAACTATTGCTGAGAAGTCTTGTGCTACACTAGGGTTGTCATCTTCTCTATGTTTTGGCACATGAAGTAAGGGATTTTCATCATCCTTACCTTGGTAAAATGCATTAGTAACCTGATATGATAGGCATATAAATGTGAAAACTGGCCCTCATAGCTGAAATACGTGATGATCAATTTCATCAAAGGAGCATAAGCATCTTTGAGGTATCGGAAAGGAAATACTCTGCTGATTTGTCTCAAATAGCCAAGTTTGATGTATGGTTCATAATGTTGCCAGTGAATTTGCTGCCTCTTGTTCCATTGCTCTCCAATGTTGGGAATACTGGTTGCTAGTGAAATGGATTCTGGTGTTAATGTGAAAGTGACACCAGCTAGAGTGGCTTGACCATCATGTAAATGTAGCACAAACAAACGAGCCAACTCATGATGAAACTGAATGCTAGCAACCTTCTCACAAAATTCATAGCAGGACGGATGTTGGAAACAAGAGATGGCAAGAGGGCAGGCCTGTAATTCAACAAGAGTGGTTGGTTCATCTCTAATATGTTTTCCACCTCTATGAGGCCTCCTGGGTGCATGTACCTCTATAGGTGAGTCACTGTGGGTATCCTCTTCATAATCATATGAAGGATCAGATGCCATGTCTGCTAGTGATTGAACTATTTTGGAGTTGTCTTGATGAGAAATAGGTGTTGATGTGTTTGACTCTTGTTGTTATAGACATTTTTGTGCCTTACAGCTTTAAACATGAAATGTCCATAATCCAAGGGATCCAAAGTCCCTAAAAGTGTTGTTCCTGCCCCTAAAGGAACAAGGTCAACCAATGACAGCTTCTCCCAGAAGTTCTCCACCAGAAACTACTCAGAATCAGTCAAATCAGGATCATTTCAGCTGCTCCACTAGCTACCTGTGTTGCATAGCACCCCAGTACACTAGCTAGGTGCATTGCAACGCACCTAAATGCAGTACCAGGGTGCGTTGAGCGGGAAATGACAAATGGCAGTGTCATTCCGCAAGGTGGACAGACAATGGAAGCTTCCAGAATCTTCCCCAATGACACTTGCCTCACTAAGTTCGACCAAGGATGAGTAAGAGGCTCTCAGTCTCCAAGTGGAAGCAAGAACTGACAGAGAGAAGCCACAAGTCAAAACATAAGCTGACTCATCCTCTCTGCTTACATCTATATATGGATCCCTCATCCCAGAGATCCAGGGGCTGGAATTTTGTACTTTGCAGAGAATTGCTGTTGGTTTTGAGATTGAGATTAGTGCATTGGGTGATTTATGCTTTGTTGGAGGTGAGGAAGGGATTCCTTTGCTGGGAGGTAGATGCTGGATCAGGACTCACTTGGTTGTATCTCCTCCTGGATCTTCTTATCATATCAATAAAACTATTTGAGTTTCTCCTACATGCTTGTGTATCAATGATGTTTTGTTATATTTGCATGTTTAGCTTAAATCTGATCCTAAGCTATTTATGAATGTAAGTCTATGTCTTTGTGTAGTTTTCCTCTTTTGTGATCTTGCAGGAACTTGGTGAAGCTGGGCAAGTAAGGGAGCAGGTAGCGGGAAGCAAACAAAGAGGAGAGCGATTGGATCAACAAACTAGTGCAAGACACATGTTAGTTCATCCTTCCTCTTCGTTTACATTTCATAAAGAAGAATACGAAAGTAGTTTTCCTTGTTTGTTGCTAAGGCACTGTCACACCTTAGAGTGGGATAGGGGTGTTCTGAGTAGATACTTTTCACAACAACATTTTCCGCCAAGGGAAACAATGATATGAGGGAGGGGAAACAATGAGGGATTTAGGGACTGTTGGGATAGGTTTAATTAGGGAAATAGGGAATTAGGGAATGATTTAGGAGTTTTTGTATAGGACTATGGTTTGGGAGTTAGAGAGTATTTTGGACTTTGGGAAAGGGGATTTGGGATATGGGATTAGTGAATTTAGGGGTATGTGAATGTAGGGAATAGGAAAATCAAGGGAAAAATGGAGTAAGGCAGTGTGAGGTGGGGGGAATAACTTGGTAGCCAAACAGTCAATACAAAACCCTAGCACTGTTTTCTTTGGTATGGTTTTATTTTTTTTACATCCAACACCATAAGACAACCACCATCAAACAAGCACCAACATGGGATGGAAAGCACTGATGGAAGCCCAACTTACTTGTACAAGTGATGATCCACGAGTTTTGGGTGATTTGGAGCAATTTTTTAGAGGTTTCAGCTTGCTGGCTGTATGCGCCGTGCATCAAACCCAACATATCGCGCCAGTCATATGCGCCGCGCCCGTGTTAATTTGCACTGGAGGTTGTGGTTCTATGCGCCACGCCACCTACCCAGTGCGTCGCGCCCCTGTTTTTTGGCCGATTTTCACCAATTCCTCTCACTTGCTCACCAACACGATTTTTCCTTGCTTCCACTTTGTCTTGGAGTGCAAATGAACTTTTCAAATGAAGAAATGACTCATATATGGAGCTTTTAAATTTTTGGCTCATAAAACCCATTTTTGCAATGTTTTGAAAATGACTTTGTTTTTGACTCTGTTTTTGGACTTTTTTCACTTTATTAAAACTTGTGATGGACTGAATGACCTGTGCTTTGTTTGTTTTGCAGGTAGTTGGAGCTACTGGGGCTAGGGAAAGAGACCAGGGTTACAGGTGGAGCGACTTACATATGGAGAAAATAAAATTACATAAACTTGTACCATAAAAAAATACTTTGTTTTTCCTTAAAACAGAGTTTTGAGGAAAGACACATCTCTGAGCACTTGATGATGAAATTTATTGATGCTGGAACCTCCTCATGACCTACTGGTTGTTATTGGACAATTTGAATCACTTTTATAATGAAACCCTAATGAAACCCTAGACCTAAATGACAATGAAACCCTAAAACAAAAACCTTTGCAATCTTTAAGACAAAAGATGACTGTATATGCTTTGTAATAGACAAACCTGAGCCAGAAGGTAAATAACATGAGGGAAACTATAGGAAAACCACTACCGTCAGATGATCCATGCACCTAATGGAATGTAGCTGACTGAATGGGACACCTAATATGCAATGCAACAAGAGAATTTGATCTCTGACGGAGGGATGAAGATACCGACACTAACAGAAAACATAGCCCATAGTAGAGATGTGGGTGACATGACTTGACATGATAGTGCTGGTACATTTGTGTTGCTGCTGGAGTGTATGTCAAGCTACAGTGTTGCTGGGTGATCGATGCCTTCATGGTGTATCACAGCTTCACCTCCGCATGGCGAAGTGCACGAAGTCTTTGATGGTATTTTGTTTGCTTGATGAAGCTTTGGCATGTTGTTCCTTGGTTGCATGTTAGGAGGCTTGACAAGCTCATCTGTTTGCGAAGGTGCATGTTTTTCCATTCGTGAACACATCCCTTCGTATGCATCATTCACTCATCTTTTGGTGAACCTATCCTTCTACATGTGCTCCATTCATTCATCCCATTCATCATCACACCATGTTTTTGGTGTGCCTATACTTGCAGTCACTCATGACGAGACAACATCAAATCCAAAACCTCCTTGTCTATCATAACACATGATCATTTAGGATGCAGGTGAGTGGGAGAGGTAGCAAGGTTGTGAAGCCGAATGGTGGCTCTAGGCACTGTTGATGAAAACTGCACACGATTCACTGAGTGATGGAGATGGGTGATCCAATTCGACAGTGACTATCTACGACATTTGGCTCGGTTAGAAGGAAAATTTGCGCAAATTTTGGGAGGGATAGTTTGGGCTGCATGGAGGCAAGGTAGGAAGGAACTGTGCAGTTTTTGGAACGAGCGGGTAGTAGGGGCTAGAAGGTCAAATTTGCACAATTTTCTAGAGGAACAAGCTGGGCTGGAAGCAGGGTCAGCAGGCAGAGATTGCACAGTTTTTGGGAGGAACTGCCCAGGATTCTAGCAGCCAAAACTACGTAATTCCTAGAGGGAACTAGTAGTTGGCTACTTGGGTCACCGGCAGCCAAAATTGCGCAATTCCTAGAGGGAACTCGCAGTTGGTTGTTGGGATCACTGGCAGTAGAAACTACGCAATTCCTAGAGGGAATGGGCAGTCTATTGCTAGGAATTACTGGCAAGTGAAACTACACTGAGGTTGGGAGGTCGGGCCTACCGATCATCTCTGTGAAATTTTTGAGCTGAGTGGATTGTTGGGTAGTAGAAGGCCTGCTCATGAACACTACGCAATTTCTGAGATGAACAGTCGATTGACTATTAGGATGACTGACTAGGAAAATTGCGTAATTTTCTAAGGGAGACAGGGACTAGCACTTGGTTTCTGTCTAACCTATCTACGTAACTTCCTTAGTCAGCTGATCGAGTAGGGTTAGTGGCCTCTACACAATTTTTTAGGGGAGTCAACCTCGATGTGACTGTCAAGTCTGACTATCCAGGTGGCCAACATGAGAGTTGATTGAATTTCTTGTGGGCAGCACAGCTTGAAAAGACTAGCTTGGTGCTTTTGTGTTGTTCTAGTTAACAGTAGATCGAGTTGATGGTGAGATGATGGTCTGGTTGTCAGAGGGGATTCTAGTCATCAGAACTTCAGAAAAAATGACCAAGTGTGGGAATGATCGAAAGATGCACAGGTGATCATGCAAACACACACTCACATGAATCAACGACGAAACGACTCAAACCATCTAGACACACATGTTCAGCATGACTGACCGACGGTGCAAGTGACAAGCGCGACACTCGTGATTGACCATTCATTAATCAAGACGATGCTTACACAATAGTGAATTTGACTGTGTGTGAGTGTGACAGATGCTTTCATGGTGAACACAACAAGCACATACGAAGCGAAGACTTTGAGCTTAACCAGAACATGGTCGCAAGCATTACTTAGACACTGTCATGTAGAAACTTAAATGAAATAAACAAGCAAGGCATATGCAAGGACTCACATGAGCTTACAGAGTGAACGTGAATGTGTGTAGTCATCTAGTGAAACTCTCAAGGGAGGCTTCAAAATTGGTGCAGGCCAAAATTTTGGAGGGTGGTTGTAGCTGTTATAACACCATCATACCCTTTGACTTGATAGACTTAAAATTAATGCATTAATTAAAAGCAACTCAAGGTTTTCATTTTTCTCTAGTAGAAAGCACACATTAGCATAGGCTAGGCTCTTGTAATAAGGGTGAAAGGTAAACTTTCTAGGATCATAAAACACACCTAGATTTTTTCTTAGGGAGAGTTAATTCTCTCTCAGTGGCATGTTCTTGGGAAGCCTTTCTAACACAAGGGTCAAGCAGTAGGCTACACTGGGACTAGTGGAGTGATCTACCCCACTTCATTCAATCTCGATGGTGTTAACTACACATAGTTGGGTGGTCTCTCTAGGGAGGCCTTGGACTTGATATTATAACAGCCCCGGGTTAAAAAATCATGTAATAAATTTAATAAAGGAAAAATAAGACCAAGGTCATGGGACACTTATTACAAGTTGAATGTTGGGAAAAAAAATCCTAGTGGGTGTGTATTTGGTTTATTATGGCTAAGGGGAAATTGGCAAAGGAAATGGAAAAGGCTTTGGAAATACAAGAGGCATTAATTGGAATTTATTTATGAAAATAATGGAAAATATGAGAAAAGGAAGGTGAAATATGACAGGGTTCATGTGATGAGGAAAATGAAGGAAAAATAATGTAAATTGAAGAAAATAGAGGCCTCATTGATAAAAAGGCTTTTGAGGATCAGTTCACAACCTTTTATCAGTTCTGTTTTGGAGCTCTCTCTCTATTATCTCTACTCTCTCATACTCTTGCACACTTAGATCATCCTTGTAGCACTCTAGCTGTGGAGGAAGGAAGGCAAAGGAAGGACAAGAAAGAAAATGGAATTAAAGACAAAGCAAGGAAGAGCTTGATCAAGCGGCTACAATGGGATGCTTGCAGGTATGTAGTTGTATGTATGATTTCCTTCCTAGTTGTGGCATGCATGGTACATCCATGTGAGTATTTAGTTCTCTTGTGGTCATTGGCATGGGTTTTCCATGTTTGACATTGGTTTTCAACATTGCCTTTCCATTTCTGTATAGTGATGGTGTGATGGGGTTTCTCTTATTTGGTTGAGTTGGATTTCCAAATGGTTTCAAAACTGAGTGGGGTGGTCTTAGAAAACATGACAAGGCCTAGGAATCCTTGGACCAGTAAAGGTGGGATTGTGGTATGTTAGTGTCCTATAATTTATAGGATCAATTGATGATTATCTGTTGATTTTCTCCCACGAGATGTTGTAAATATTTATTACATTCTGGAAATTATTTTCAAAAGTTCAAAGAAAGAAGAAAAATAAAAAAATATGATATAAAAAAGAGAAAAAGATAAAGGAAAAAGAAATAAATATGGGATACAATATGTGTGTGTGTGTGTGTGTGTGTGAAAACAAAAGAAAAGGATAAATAAAATTACAAGATGAAAAATAAACCCCTATAGCGAGCCAATCAAAATGTCGCTTTAGATTTAAAAATGTCAATTTCATACAGTATTATCAAGCTTTGCTTATAATTTATTATGTTATGAAATAACATGACAAGGTTCACTTTTCGTTTTCGATTAAATGGTGCACTCAAACTAATAGCCTAGATCATTACCACCAAGATCTACGGTGGAGGGATAATCCCCCCCCGCACTCCCAACAGTTAACACAAGGGGGGGAGGGGGGGGTGGGGTTTGGGAGGGTGGTGAAAATTGGTTTTTGCACAAACCACTTCGAGCGATATGGCAGCTCTTGGATCATTTTGGGGGTTCCCCTCCCGAAACTACTTACCACTTGCACTGCCCCCCCTTGAAATACCGCCATCTCCCGCCAACTATCCATTACCTCCACCAGTAACTATACTCCTCTGAGTTATTTCTAGCCAGATAAGTCTAGTGAATCACTGATAAAGTATGAAGGAAATACTTTATCAGTGATTCACTAGACTTCTCTGGCTAGAAATAACTCAGAGGAGTATACTTACACTGATTTTTTTGATAAGTTTCTACATACCTCATTATGTTTACTTTGCAGTGATGTGATCCCAAGGATTTTACCAAAGATAAAGAAGATATTGCACTTTTCAAAGAAATAAAAAGTTGGATACTAGTATTTATACTAGAATTATACTAAAATCAGAATATATGGATCAGAGTTACCTCCTTATAGATTACTAGTGCTTGTACCAGTCATAATATTCACATTAGAATATGCTAGAAAAATGATGAATATGGATGAGCTGCACTTTGTATCCTACAAAAAGAAAGCACAATTCGATCTAAAGGCTAATATAGGTCCTTATATTATCAACACCAGAACTACAGCAAAGGAGGTGGAAGTTATTTATGTCAAATAAAATTTAAGCCTAGTTTCTCTTGGTCTTATGATCCTCTAAGCATCATTTCAAAACTTAGACTGGAAAAGAAGAGTAATTCCTATGCACATAGGGCCAAGGCATGAAATTAAACAGTATGCTAACCAAGAGGAATGGAAAGAGGGCACTTTATAAGAAGCTGAAGAATGACTGGTTAGTTATTCATACATGCAGACACCTATTCCCAAGGAAAAGGAGGGAAAACAGGAGAGCGATGCCAAGTCCCCTACTGGCTCTGAAACACAAGGCACATAATTTGTTGTTTTTAAAAGAAGAAAGAATGACCCAAAAAGTACTCAAAAATCATACCCTCAAGTTGATCCTTAGGTGATTTCTATCCAAGATAAATCTCCAGAAGAAAGGGATACACAACAACTTCCCACAATAGTTTTGACATGAACTCTTATCACTCCTTTTCCTTAAGGAGAAGAAACAATTCAGTCACTACTATAGAACCAACAGTTTAGTCTCCAGTATCTTCTAGTTCTCAAATTTCTACCTAGCAGAGTATATTTTCAAGTTACAGGGAGATAAAGTTGAAAAATGAAGCTTTAAAGGCTTCAACTTACTCAGAATTTTGGAAGCGGACAACAAAAACACAACATATATTGCTATTTGCATTCGAATCAGAGAAAGGACAGTTCCAAATGGCCTTCATGGAACCTTTAGTGCCAACTCCCAGGAGTGTTGAAGACTGCAAAGCCTCCATTTTCTCAATTAATACAAAGAAGATACATGAAATCGATCAAATCGATTTACACAAGCAAATAGGGAAGCTGATATTTCAACAACTACTAGTCCGGCCATGCATGCTTCCAAATTATAGTCATCCTTGAACAACATGCATTCTCAGTTGAAGAATGAGAAGACATCCTCATTTTCTAAAAACAATAGCATCAAATATCTAGAAGATTTTATAATATAGCTAGGACATGACCCTTCTAATCCAAGGCATGATAAGAGCTTGTAAATAGAAAAGAGGCAAATATTCAAGCATTAAGAAAGCAACTGAAGCTACCATCCATGAACATCCTTAAGCTTAAGAAGTTACTCGCATGGAAATGGAAAAGGAAAATTATTTACGATAGTTGTTGAGTAGAATGCACAAATACAGAAAATGGAGGACATGGAAACACTATTAAGAGAAAAAGAATAGTGGTAAGTAGAAAGGACATCTACATTAGCCTCATGTACAATAGTAGAGACTTCAGGGAACGCAACATATTCAAATTCTTCAGAAAATATTGCTAAAGCTTTGGAATAATTATCATCAGTTAAGGTAGAGAAAGAGAAGTTATCAAAAACATTGATTTGAATGGATGAGAATAAAATTAAAATTGATAATGCCTATTTAGAAAAAGTACAAAAAAACTTCCAATTAATTTGACAACTCTAGAAATATGAAAATCAATCCCATCCAAATGTTGGCAGAATCCAAAAATAGCATTTGGCAGAATATAAATTCTAATATAACAGATATGTGTCCATCAATTCAAATCACTTTTGAGCAGGAAGAACTCATGCAAAGAGTTAAGCCAACAATACAAAATACTAAAGTAGATTTGGAGCACAAACCAGAAGAGGTACAAAGGATTATTAAGCTGTTAAACTCTAATAACAAAGATGAATCTTAGGACCTAAACATTCCAGACAAGAAAGCAACAATAATGGAGGTTAAAATAGTTTTAATGAAAACTAATTTGATGATACAGATAGAGAACAAATGTAAAGAGTTTGAGTTGTAAGTGAGAAGAATCAACAGAAAGTTCACACTACTGCAAGAAACAGTTCTACCTACTCTGAGGAATTCTAATGGAAAATTGATTCAATTAGAAAACTTTCAGGAATAGTTGTGTAACATAGTTGTTGATGATCCAAAGTTTGTAAAGGCCAAAGTAGTTATTAGTGGAGAAGAATTTATAGAAGGCCTACAGTTTGATTTAAATATTCAACATCAGATTCATCACCTTTTTGTCAATAAGCCAATTTTTGAAATTTACACCGAAGTGGATGAAAGGTTTAGAAACATGGTAAACTCTTCTATCCAAAATGAAGAAAGGTGGGACCAATTGTTAGAGTTGGTTGATTAAGTACAACTGAAGCCATGAAATTTTGGCAACAGAGAAACAACATTTGCAGCAAAATAGCCACAGTCAGCACCAGATTCCTACAAAGCCTCAACAACACAGCAAATATTACTAGAATTTCTGTATCTTCTTCTTCTATATCTAAAATATCAGTGTCTTTAACATATATTATTTTGTAAATATATTTTATTTTGAAATATGACCTAATATATACAAATTTTATATAAATACTTAGTAAAAGGACTTAGAAAAGGTTGAAACTTGTATGAAGAAAGGATCCATCTTTTATGTAAGTTGTGTAGTGTACTGAAGTGATCAATTTGAAATAATACAGAGATTTTTTTTCCAGGATTCCCATGTCAAACCATTTGGTGATGTACTTTCTCATGTGAAATCCTTATTTTCTCAGCTTTCCATATGTTTTCTATCTTTATTGTTTTAGGAAGATTAAGGGATGAATTTTCTTAAGTGTACTCTGCTCTGACTTGTAAACAATATAAATGTTTTCACTCTAATGTTAAGTATAGAATTCATCTCAGCATGCTCTATATTTAATTGAACTTAAATCAATTCATCCCATACACTCCATAAATACTTTGAAAGACCAAAAGTTTTCCTATCCTGCCTTGTTACAATTGTTCAGTTGTTTTCGTATTTGAACACCCTAAGATTCATGAATCCATGCCCAATGGTCTTTTCCTGTAATTTTCAACCAAATATTTGAAAAACTAACCTCAGAACTCAATAACTAGCATAATATCTTAAAACAGAAATCTAAATCAAAAGAGAGATCCTTGTCTGAAGCTGGAAGGGCTAAATCCCAACTTTGCAAGTGGTTTTGTGGTTACATTTGGGTTTATCTCCATAGCCTAGGGAAATTACATAGTGATAACATGGTAAATGATGGTTGTGTATACCATCGTTGGTCTTAGGAATCCTCGATTGGTAAATGGCGGGATATACAATAAATCTTGGTGGGTGGAGATGGACAACTTCCTCAAGTTTTAGGTGTAGAGATCCATAGGCATCCATGCTTGTATAGGCCTAGTGATCCTTGGACTGGTATATGGTGGGGTTGTGGTAAAGTCTGGTAGTGTACATTTCTTATTTGGGCCTAGGAATCCCTTGGTGGGATATACGGTAAAGCCTGGTTGTTTTGGTGCTTTCTTCAGGCCTGGAAATCCTTAACTAATTTGGTAGGATATGCAGTAAACCCTAAGAAGCATGGTCAGTTTAGTTTTAAGTCCCACATTCATGCTTGGAATATCTCACAGGGGTGAATGGCTTGAAGAAATATTTGTTCCATCCCAATTTATGGTCGAATGGTACATGGAAGTCCCTAACTTGATTAGATTTTACATATGAATAATAAGAATATTTCCTCTTGTTTTTTATGACTAAATGTGCTTGTTACTATGTGATTTTAATGGTTTTTCTATCATTATCAATCTATTGGTTAGATTTTGGTTATAAGCATGGTTTATGATAGACTTTAGTTTTGGCTCTCATCATGTTTGGTTTAGTAAATTAAATGTTAATGAATGTATGACCTAATAGATGATAATGTAGATATTGTGAGAGGGCATCAAACCTTCTTAATGACCTCATATAAGTATGAGGTCCCTATGTTTAGCTGTGTTTTTATGACATATACATTACATGTTTATGATGTGTTTAACGAAATGTCTGTCATGGTTAAGATGAGTTTGGTTAGTTCCTTGTTCAAGTTTTACAATAGAGGCCTGGTCTTCTTGTCATTTATCATTTCTGAGAATTTCATCAAGTTATAGGTAGAGGCCTGAGTCCTAGACCTAAAAAGTGGCTTAGATTTTGGGGTCCTTGGCACAGAACTACTTGAAAAAGACTACACTCACATGGAGGCCTTGTTTTGGGAATGACTGAAACCTTTCATTCACATGGAGGGCTTGTCATGGGAGAGACTCATGGTTTAGGTCTGTAAAAAGAAAGTTAACTCAAGAGTTGGGCACCTGCGATGGTTGGTTAGTTTTGGGGGTCATGTAGCACCTGAAGGATGTCAATAAAGGTATGTTTGGTTGAATCCATTTCCTTAACTGTACTAGGGATTTGAACCATATCATAATAAATCCTTTTAGTATGTTTACCTCAGTGGACCTATTAGCTTAGGTAAATGGGGGATGAAGGTGTTACAGAGTGGTATCAGAGTGGTTCTGTTCTCCTTGGGTAATTTTTGGTTTTCATTCTCATTGGGTGATATCTGATACCACAGAGTGGTATCAAAGCATGGTTCAACCCTTGCACTAGATGGAAGGAGTATGGTTGTCATGCATGCATGTAGGTTGTATATGTGCTTGATGTGTATGAATGGCGATGCTCATTGTTATAGTTGTGTTGTCATGTAGAATTTGAAGGTGTTGTTGTTGGGATGTGTTTGTTGTGAATACATGTCAGTTGAATATGCATTTGTTGTGTATGATTGTTATTTATGTGGATGTATGCATGCATTGTCATGGTTATAGTTGTCATACATGGTAACTAGATAATAATGAGATGATGTTGATATATTCCTATGATTATGACTATACTTGTATCATGATAATCTGGTTGATCTTGCAGATGAGATATCCTCCCCTGAACTATAATGAGTTATTTTTATTATGTTTATATTTTTTTTAGCGCACATGGTATACTTGTAGGAAGAAGATCCAAGATGACTATAAATATGGTAGACTACAGTTCATGAGATTCTCCCTATAAATTAGATGAGCAGCATGGTGATGGGTACTCTCGTGACATAGTAGACACTTTGAGAAGTTAGAAGGCAAAAGTAAGAAGTTGCGAAGCAAATAATGACAAAATCATTCAGGCATGGGATAAACAAGCAAAGGTTAATGTAGTTATCCTTTAGAGTTTGTCAGATTTGATGAGACAAGGGCCACTTAGGATCAACCATGGGAAAAAGGACAATACTAATGGATCATATGGTAGCATGTCGCATGGCGGAAATAGATCGGATAGGGGTGACATGATCAGAGATGGCAGGTTCTTGGATACACCAGATAGGAGAGGTGATCGACACAAGTTCTATTCTAGTTCTGGTTCCAATAAGTACGATGTTCATCATCGTTATCATCTATACAAGAGGAGTGATAAGTGATATTTTCCAAATGATTTCAAGAAAGCCAAGCCACCTACCTTTGATGGGGATTTGAAGAATCCAGAATAGACAAAGGCATGATTACTAAGGATGAAGAAGTTATTTGAGTTGCATGATTGCATAGAGAAAATGAAGGCCAAAATAGATATCTTCACTCTCAAAGGGAAAGTAGAAATCTAGTGGGAATATGTGAAGCAGGTTAGAGATATCAAGACAAAGGAGTTGATTTAGCATGAATTCAAGGGAATTTTCAGGAAGAAATATTTATCAGAGAGATACTATGATGGTAAAGCTAAGGAATTGTATGAGCTAAAGATGGGATCGATTGTAGATGAGGAGTATATGACCAAGTTCCTGGAGTTGTTGAGGTATGTATCATATCTTAATGATGAGAAAGCCAAATTTTAGAGATTTTTTTGTGGATTACCATTTGCATTTAAATATTAGATTGAGTATGATGAGCCTCGTTCACTTGAAGAAGTCATTTTCAAGTTGAATCACATTTATGAGCAATCAAAGCATAAGGTATAATCTCAGCAAGGTTGGAAAGGGAAAGAAAAAGCTACTTGGGAAAGTGACCACTGAAAAGAAAAAGACCTTAGGATGCAGGTGAGAAACAGAATGTTGTACCTTACAATAGTTTTAATGGACCTCAGCCTAGAGAATAAAAAATGAGAGGTGATAGTAGGAGGAAGTTGCAGTGTTGGACATGTGGTAAGAAGCATCTTAAGAAATATTGTTTGCAAAATTAGGGTGGCAGACCTCAGATCTATAGTGCAAAAGAAGCATAGAAGGTTGGGGATGTTGTGTAGAGAATTCCACAGAACTGTGCAACATTGGATAATAGGCAGGTGGATCATGTTATGCAACTAGCTCACAAAATGATAGATCAAAGACTTAAAAAGTATCCTCTTTGAGGGGAAAATATCCTTTGCATTACATCAATTAAAAATTATTGGATGATACAAATTACAAGACCTACTTTGTATATATAGGAGTCTAAGGGGTCACAATATAATCAGAGCCTACATAACAATAATAATGTAAGGGCACAACAATAACAATAGTGGGCTTCTATGGGGCACAAAAATAACAATATGGGGGCTACATGGGATCAAAAATAACAATTAGTGGCTACACTAGTATTATAGGAACCTAACATGCCCCTCTCCTTCAAAAAAGTGTTGTCCTCAATTTGGATGCTTCTGTAATAAAATTCTCATCCTCCTATGTGGAATCTTCATCAGGTAAGTTCTTCCACTTAATGAGATACTCTAAAATTGATCGATTTCATAGTTGTCAGGTTCTTGTTTCTATGAATGATTCAGGCTCAAATGGGATTTTTCCTTCTTCATCACGTTTTGGAAACACTATTTGAATTGGAAGCTTGTCACCAATAACCTTCCTTAAGAATAAAACATGGAAAACTAGGTGTACGTGGGGAATATGCAGGCAGCTCCAATTTGTATGCCATAGTACCAATCTTTTGCAACACCTTGTAAGGACTGTAGCACTTGGGTGATAATTTATTATCCTTCTTAGCTTGCTTGAGAGACATTTTTTGTATGGTTGTAGTTGTAAGAATACCCAATCACCTGCATCAAAACTTATTTCACTGTGATGTTGATATGCCTATTGTTTCATTCAATTTTGTGCCATATTGATATTATCCTTTAAGAGTTGGAGAACTTTTTGTTAATGTTCGATGTGATATTCCACTGCTTGATACTAGAATTTTCACTTAAATATGATGTGATGGATGTTGGATGATATCCATAAATTTCCATAAATGGGGTCATTTTTGCTACAGTATGGAAATAAGTGGTATACCACCATTTAGCTAGAGGTAACCACTTGACCCATTGCATTTATTTATCATATACAAAGAAATGAAGATATCCTTCCAAATATTTATTCACTATCTCAGTTTTTCCATCAAATTGAGGATGATAAGATGAGTTATGAGCTAATTGAGTACCAAGACAAGAAATTATTTTTTTTCAAAAATTTCTAGTGAAAATGGGATCTCTGTCACTTACTATAATCTGTGGGTTTCCATGAAGATTTTGAATTGTTTCCATAAAAGTAGTAGAAAATGTATTGGCTTTAAAAGGATGAGATAATACATAAAAGTGTGCATACTTGATAATTCTATCAACTACCACCATGATGACACTCTTTCCTTCAGAATTGATTAAACCTATGATAAAATCCATTGAGACATCCTCCCAACACTGACTTGGAATGGCTAAAGGTTGTAACAGACCCAGGTCTTAATTGTCTCGACTTTATGTTGTTACCAAACAAAACATTCTGCAGCAAAAGTTTGAATATCGGATTTAAGGTTGTCCCAAAGAAATTCCCTCTTGATCCTATGGTAAGTTTTTTAAAATCCTGAATGCCCTCCTAAGGGAGAGGTGTGAAATTCCAGAAGAATCATTTGTCTGAGTTTGGAATTATTACAAAGATATAAGCGATATTTGTACCATAATGAATAATTTTTCCCTCTAAATATATTAGATGTAATGGGATCTTGATGCAACTTTTGAATGTGTCCACACCTCTTCGTCATTCTTCTATTCACCCCTTGCTTCGGTTATCAACTCAGGTTGGATAATAGAAATGGCACAAAGAAATGATTCCACATCCTCATCCTTTCTTGAGAGTGCATCTGCAACAACATTTTACTTCCACATTTTGCTTCCCGCGAATACCCCATCCACCCACACCACCTCCATCTTCACTTCCATCGCATAAACCTTCACCCACACTGCCACCACCTCCACCACCATTCAATATGGCGAATACAGTGAAGTTGCCCATTTTCAAAGGCTTGGAAAATGAGGACCTGGACCAGTTTTGGTTCATTACGAAGGTTGTATGGCAAGCTCAGAATATTACAGATGATCATATGAAGAAATAAATGTTGGTTACTTCTTTATAGGATCACGCACTAACGTGGTACGTCAAGTACTGCACCACTAACCTGACAACTATGTTGGTATACATTCAGACTACGTTGAAAAAGGAATTCAGTAGACCCAATTTTGAAGCGCAATCAATCGTTGGATTCAAGGAAATCATGATGAAGCCTCACAAGACACCCTAGGAGCTAGATCAGAGATTGAAATGCAAGATCCGTGAAGCTAACATGAATCTTACAGATGGACAACACTGCAAATGGTTTGTGGCCTCGCTCTTGCCTCATCTAAGGGTTGCTTTATCATAGTAAAAGATTGGGACCCAGGTAGAATCCATGGTGATTGTGATGATATTGCATGAGACACCAATTCAATATGTTGCTTTGGGAGTTCAGCAGATTCATGCAGAGTTGTAGAATCTTTGCCTAGAATTCCAAACTCTGAAGAAGGATAGAGCGGCTCGGCCAGAGGTGCGTGAAGAAGTTTGGTGTTTGAAATGTAAGAGTTAGGGGCATGATAAATATCATTACCTTCTCTTCGCGAATTATGTTGTAGGATGAGGGTCAATGCCTCTGTGGCTGGAAACTTAAGCAAGGCCAAATACAAGGCCCACACTATGGTGTGCTATCTATCAGGTAGCTGGAAAACATGTGATAGATAATTGTCACTTGCTGTAGAATTTGTATAGACACTACAACATCTCTTATGCAACTTCTGAAAATCATTAGGTCATGATGAATGCAATTGCCATAGTTATAAGTTAATGATGGAGAGAATTCTCACGTATCGGACGCAGACAAAAACTTGACCTTCGGATCAAAGCACTGGGGGAGTGCAAGGAGGATATCAGGGGCCTAGAAGAGGCTGAGGCAGAGGAGGACCCGCGAAAGGTTGGGAACAAGTTATTTACTACAATTTTGGATGGCCAGGACACTATGCGTGAGAACATACGAACCTGACGTGCCTGTTGTGCCAATATTGTACTCAGTTTGACCATGTGACAAAAGACTTCCCTGTAGTAATAACTAATATGTGGGAAAAGGGGACACAACCTCAACAACCTACCCAAAACATGTATATGATGAGGGTTGAACCCCACGAAGAGGATCCTAATGTAAATATCATGTTGCAAAGTGGGATGACGACTAACAAAGATAAGGGAAAGTAGCCTGAAGAAAGTGAGTGGATTTGCAAAGCTCCAGAGAAGGAGGTTGGCTTTGATTTAGAGCACATGAATGAAACCTTCATGGAAGCGAAGAAAAGCTTTGTCGAAGCTTCTACCTCAGGAAGTCAGGATAAGAAGTCTAAAGAAATGGACCCATCCATGCTTACTACCTTTTTGGAGACCTGTATGAAGCTGCTACGTGATAACAAGGCTGTAAAGGGATTATAGGAATTGATAAATAAATGTGTTGGTAAAGAAAATAATCCTGAGAGACTGTGTGTGGTCAGAAAAATTGGTAAGCATAAGGACAGAACGAGGTGTGAGATGAGGCTCACCACACAAATATGAGAGTATGGAATGGACCAAGTTATTATGGATCTTGGGTCAGATGTGAATGTTTTTTGGAAAAAAAGCATGGGAGAGAATGGGGAGACCTGAGCTGCAGTGGTCTCCTATTCAATTGAGGATGGCGAATCACAAAAATATTATCCCCATGGGAAGGTTGCAGGGAGTGACAATAGATATTGAAGGCGTGAGTGTGTTGATCAATTTCAAAGTGATAGAGATTGTCGAAGATAACAATCCCTACCCCGTGCTCCTTGGGATTGATTACACTATTGACATGAATGAGGTGATAAATTTGAAGAAGCGGACAATGTTATTTGAAATAAAATCACTCTGCGTAGTAGTACCTTTAAACCCTGTAGAAGGGCCGCACTATACTAAATCGATCCTCGATTATGAAAGTGACGATGATTTGGACCAGATTTATAAGATAATGGTGAGAGATCAAGATTGGGTGAATACAACAGTTGATCGATGTATTTCATGGGACCACAAAAGATCTTGCACATTAGATTCATATGAGGAATTGGAACATTGGCAGAATCGATTACACGAAGTGTCTACGCTGCACTGTAATATGATGACTAAATCACTACGCTGTGTATGATCAGAGGTAAGAAGTTTTGCTTGTTATGATGGTTTAACTGATGTTGATAAATTTTTGGATGCATTTGAAAGGGAAGTGCTAGAGAAGCATCCCTTCCAAGCCTTCGACTTGGCACTGTGTGCTACACCCACAAGATGGTGTGGTATGCATAAAGAAAATTTTGATGGATGGTGACAATATAGAAGAATGATGAGGGTGTGGTTTGGTCTCCCAAAGGTTCGATTGATAGAGAAATATGATGGGAGGAGTGATATGCACAATCACTTAGCAAAATGGACTGATGCTTATAGGGTAGAACCGAAACCAGAGTGGGTACATTTGTTTTGTCACACTTTGGACGTAATACCAATGAATTGGCACTTGGAGACAAAGCTTAGCGATGGCACGAACGAATGGGTATTTTGAGACAAGGATTCTTGATGAAATTCAGCTTTGAGGATGGATTCAAGTGCATTAATGAAGAGTTGCAGGAGGTCAAGGAAATGATCTTCAGAATCTCGTAGGATCCCTTGGATCTAATTCAACCAAATTGGACCACCCAGCTATGCCATGCACCAGAGTGCTACAATGTGACTGCTGAAGAAGAAGACTAGGATCCAAGGAACATTAATATTCCAGAGGCAGTCACTGCGAAGTTGAGGGGCCACAGATAGAGAATCCAAATATCACTGCACCATTGAAAACTCGACAACTGAACATTGGAACAAAGGCGGAGCCAAAGTTTGCGAAGATAAGGGAGTACTAGGATGATGCTATGGTGGATAAGGTCGCTGAGTTGCTCCGCGAGTACCAAGATTTTTTCCCTACAAAGTTTTCAAACCTAAAAGGGATAATAGGAAATTTAGGAGTGATGAAGATAACATTGAAACCAGACACGAAGCCTATGAAACAGAGGCCATATCACCTTAATCCTAAGTACAAGGAAAAGGTCTGCTTGGAGTTGGATAAGATGTTGGCAGTGGGTATTATTGAACTAGTGGAGGAGTCTGATTGGGTAAGTCCTATGGTAGTTCAAGAAAAGAAGCAGAAGGATGAGATAAGGATCTGCGTAGATCTCAGGAAACTAAATGATGCTTGCGTACATGATCCTTTTCCAACTTCGTTCACTAATGAAGTTTTGGATAATGTAGGAGGACAAGAAGCATATTCATTCACTGATGGGTTCTTGAGGTTCCATCAGATCAAGATCCCACCGAAAGATAGGAATAAGACAACCTTCACGACTGAGTGGGGATGTTTTTAGTATACTGTAATGCCTTTTGGACTTAAGAATGCATCGGCAATATTTTCGTGCATAGTCATTACAATGTTCAAAGAGTTCATTCACAATTTTTTTGAGGTATTCTTTGATGATTGGATGGTGTTTGGGCTCATACAACACCATGTAGCTAGTTTTCACTTAATGTTTGATACGTGCCAAAGGCATTAGATCATGCTAAACTTGAAGAAGTGTCTATTGTGCATCCCTTTCCCAAACTTGTTGGGTAATGTGGTGTGCAGACAAGGATTATTAGTGCACCCTGATAATATCATGGTCATAATTAATTTTGAGTCACCAAGGAGTGTTAAACAGTTGTGCGCAACATTGGATCATACTAGTTATTATTGAAAGTTCATCAAGAGTTATGCCCAGATTACCACATCGGTGGAAAATTTGTTGAAGAAGGATGCTACATTCTATTGGAATGAGGAATTTTAGCGGAGCCTAGATGTATTGAATAAGAAAATGGTCACCGCACCAATCCTAGTCTTCCAAAATTGGAAGGAGTTTCATGTGCATGTGGATGCATCATGTATTGCACTAGGGGAAGTACTGACCCAGGCCGGTGAAGGAGAATTAGAACGCCCGATAGCATTTGTGAATAGGAAGTTGTCTAAGGCTGAAAAGAATTATTTGACAACAGAGCGAAAAGGGTTGGTTATGGTGTACGTGCTCCATAAGTTCATGCATTACATGCTAGGTGAACACTTTAATATGTATACAAACCATTCTGCATTAAAGTACCTAGTCAACAAGCCTGTGTTGGGGAGGGGGGGGAATATGTAGATGGTTGTTTTTGTTTCAGAAATATGATTTCTAAGTCATTGTGAATCCAAGGCGATTGAATGCAGGACCGGATCACTTGCCGCGCATTGAAGGACTGCCTGATGCACAACTCTTTGTGATTTGCGTGGAAGATAATCATTTTATAGACATCATCCACTTCCTAACTATGAGAACGTCTTCAGAGGGGTACACTAGTCAACAGAAGAAGGAATTAGTGGTGCACATGGTAGAATTATCTATTATTGCAGGTCACTTGTATAAGATGGGATCAGAAAAAATACTTTGACGCTATGTGTTTGATTTTGAACAAAGAAGTACCTAGCTGAAGCTCATGGAGGAGTTGTGGGAGGCCATTATGCAGGAAAGGCAACAACACAGAAGATCTTAGGCACTAGGTTGTGGTGGCCAACATTACATGGGGATTCAAAATTGTATTGTAGGGTGTGTGATGCATGTCAGAGGATGGGCAGGCTATCACGAAGGGATTAGCTGCCTTGGAATCCACAAGTATCATTGCAACCATTTGGAAAATGGGTGATTGATTTCACAGGACCAATTCAGCCTCCAGGAAAGAAGATGGGTGCACAGTATATCATCACCACGACTAAGTATTTAACTAGATGGGTGAAAGAACAACCTATGAAGGACTATGCATGGGCAACAACAATGAAGTTCATATTTGAATATGTGTTGACCAGGTTCAGTTGCCTGAAGATTTTGATGAGTGATCACGGTACGCACTTCCTTAATGAAATGATCAGCGTGCTAATGGAAGAGTTCCAAGTGTATCATCAAAAGAGCATGCCATATCATCCTCAGACTAATGGAATGGTGAAAGCATTTAATAAGATATTTGAGAAGGCACTGAAAAAAGTTTGCAATGCACAAAGGAATGACTGGGACATGCGCATACCCATGGTGCTATGGGATTATAGAACTACTTGTAAAAAATTGACTAGACAAACACCGTTTAGGCTAGTCTATGGCATATAGGTTGTGATGCCTATGGAGTATATTGTGCCTAGTCTACGCATAACAACATTCGTAGGAATGGCGAACCACGGAGCCTTAAAAGAGAGGCTCGTACAACTAAAAAATATAGAGGGAGATAGATTCTTGGCTGGATTCCATCAACAAGTTCAGAAGGAGCGCGAAAAGGCATGACATGATTGGCACATCAAACTGTGTACCTTCAAGGTAAACAATTTAGTTTTATTATATGATAGCAAGTCTGATAAGTTCCTAGGAAATTTTCAAATGCATTGGCTAGGGCCATAAGTGTTGGGTGTGGAGCCTGATTATCATCTTTATTCAGAGGTATCATCACATTGGACCCTAGTTTGTAATGTGGCAGCAATGCCACCCATAATATTTGCGCTACAAAGGGGTTCTAGGGGGGCGGTTGCGATCTTTGGGAGCCCCCCCCTAGCAGGGGAGTGGGGGTAGTACCCCCAAAACTAAAAATAGATGTAAAACTACCTTGTAAAATGTTTTAATTTCATATTCAATCTGGGATGTTCATTAGGCGGAGATCTGACGGTAGAAGTTATGTTTAATTTATGGTTTTTTTTCCCTAGAAGGAAACCCCTCGCTATATATGAGGGAATTGTATTGCATCTATGTAGATCTATATTCTGAGTGAGAAAGAGAGAGGAGATTGTGTGAGAGTAAAGAGGGAATTACAGTGGATCTGTTGTAGGATGTATCTCTTCAGTTTGCTAGATAAGGTAAAAGGAAGGACTGGTTGTTTCCCGTGGACGTAGCCCAAATTGGTTGAACCATGTATATCTATGCCACTCTTGTTTTATGTGTTTTCTATGTTTATATTTCTACAATATATTTATGTGATCCATTTTTTCGTAATATATAATTTTCTAATAACAGGTATTAGAGTCAAAGGTCTATTTGCCTGATAAACTCACTGGAGAGAAGGGTTCTTGGTTCGAGTGGGAGCAATGGCAGAAGATGGTAGGTTTAGGGTCGAAAAAATTAACAGACAAAACTACCAGTTGTGGAAGATGTAGATGGAAGATCATTTGTACCAGAAAGATCTATACCAACCATTGAGCAGAAAGGAAAAGAAACCGATGAGTATGACAAACATAGAATGGGATATTCTCGACAGAAAGGCACTTGGAATAATATGGTTGTGCCTAGTGGCATTAGTAGTGTCTAATACTTCAAAGGAAATGACAACAAAGGGTTTAATGTCGACATTGGCCAAACTATATGAAAAACCCTCGGCCTCAAATAAGGTATTTCTTATGAAGCATTTATTTAATATGAAAATGTCATAAGTTGGATCTGTTGTTGATCATTTAAATGAATTTAATACAGTTACCATTTAGTTAAGTTCTGTAGGGGTAACTTTTGATGATGTTGTTAGTGCAATCCTTAGTGAGGAAATGCGATGGAAAATCTCCGGTGAGACATTAGGTAGTGCTTTGACTGTAGAGACTAGGGGAAGAAAATTGGAAAGAGGAAAGAGCCCAAGATATCACAGTAAGTCAAGGAAAGGAAGATCCAAGTCTAGATCAGGGATAGTGTGCTGGAAATGTGGGAAGAAAGGACACCTGAGGAAAGACAGCAAGTCTCGAAAGGGAAAAGAAGGAGACGTGCAACAAGAAATTAATCATGAAACGAATGTGACAAGTGATGTGTTACAAGGTGCCTTGATTCTTTCATTAGAAAATATTATTGATGTCTGGGTAGTAGATTCAGGGGCCTCATTCCATGCCACACCTAATAGGAAACATTTTCATGATTATGTTCAAGGACATTTTGGACAAGTTCGGTTAGGTGATGATAAACCCTGTAAAATCATTGGAATGGGTACATTTTTTATAAAATAGCAAATTGGAAATAAATGGCTATTGAAGGAGGTAAGGCATGTTCCAGATCTGGAGAAAAATGTGATATCAATAGGGAAGTTGGGAGGTGAAGGTTGTGTAACAACTTTTACAAATAAAACCAGGAAGGTCACTAAAGGAGCCCTGGTAATAAAAAAAAGAGAAAAGGTCAATACATTGTATTTATGCAATGGTATTTCTAATTATGTTAATGCTTTAACCTCTACAGGAGAAGATACGACATTGTGGCATCATAGGCTTGGGCACATGAGTGAGAAGAAGATGCAGATTCTTCACTCAAGAAATTTGTTGCCAGGTTTGAAGCATGTTGATTTAAAATTTTGTGAGAATTGTGTTTATGCAAAACAGAATAGAGTCAGATTCCTCAGAGTTGGGAAAGAAAATAAGAGCAAAAAATCAGAGCTTGTGCATACAGATGTATGGGGACTTTCTCACGTATCATCTCTCGGTGGCTCTCATTATTATGTTACTTTTATTGATGATGCAACCATAAAAACTTAGATTTATTGTATTCAAAAAAAATTTGATGTGTTTGATACTTTCAAGAAATGGAAAGATTTGGTTGAAAATGAGACAGGAAAAGTTTTGAAGTGTCTCAGATCAAACAATGGAGGTGAATATTGCAACAAAGAATTTGATAGGTATTTTTCAAAGAATGGAATTCATAGAGAGAAGATAGTTCCAAGAACACCACAAGGAAATGGTGTGTCAGAAAGGATGAATAGGACAATCATGGAGTGTGCAAGGTGCATGAGATTGCATGCAAGATTTCCTTTACAATTTTTGGTAGATGATGTAGATACTACTGTTTATCTAATAAACAGAGGGCCTTCAAGTTCCTTGGATTGTGGTATTCCAAAGGAGGCATGGACAAGTAAAAAGGTAAACTACTCATTTTTAAAGACTTTTGGTTGTGAAGCCTTTGCCCACATTAATAAAGACAACAGAACAAAGATTGAGGCAAAATCTAATAAATGTACCTTTATTGGATATGGTGTTAATGGTTTTGGTTATCATTTTTATGATTATGAAAAACACAAAATCATTAGAAGCAAAGATGTCATATTCAATGAAAATGTTTTTTATAAGGATCAACTGCAGGAAAAGAAACAGGAAAAAGAAAATAGAGAATACACAGTGCTTGATGAGATCACAGAAAAAGTGATGGTCCTTAAAAATCATATTGATCAACAACCAGAACAACAACAACAAGCACCTCAAACACCTAAAAGTGGTGTTAGAAGATCTACCAAGATAAGTAGACCCCCTGAACGATACTCTCATTCATTATATTATCTATTTTTGACTGATTTTGGTGAACCAAAATGTTATGAAGAAGCAGTGCAGGTAGAAACCAAGAAGAAGTGGGAGCAAGCCATGAAAGAAGAGATGGAATCCTTATCACATAACCAAACTTGAGACTTAGTTAGGTTGCCTACAAGTAAAATAGAATTTCAGAATAAATGGGTTTATAAGTTGAAGGAAGAAAATGGAGGTAGAAAAAGGTATAAAGCTAGACTTGTGGTAAAGGGTTTTGCACAAAAATAGGGTATAGACTTTGATGAGATATTTTCTCCTGTTGTTAAAATGACTTCAATGAGAACTATTTTAAGTCTAATAGCAGCTAAAGATTTGCATCTTGAGGATTTAGACGTAAAGACAACCTTTCTCCATGGGGATTTGGAGGAAGAGATATATATGCAGTAGCCACAAGGATGTGAGGTAAAAGGGAATGAGTAACTAGTGTGCAGGTTGAAGAAGAGCTTGTATGGCTTAAAACAAGCTCCAAGGTAGTGGTATCTAAAATTTGATAGGTCTATGTCTGAACAAGGTTATACTAGATGTCACTCTGATCATTGTGTTTATCTCAAAAGGAAAAATGATGGCAGCTATATTATATTTTTATTATATGTAGATGACATGCTTGTTGTAGGTTCTAACATGCAGGAAATAAATGTGCTCAAAAGAAAATTGGCGAACTCATTTGCAATGAAGGATTTGGGTGTTGCAAAACAAATCCTTGGTATGAGAATAACCAGAGATAGGAAGAATCGCAAATTAACATTGTCTCAAAGTGAGTACATAGAAAACGTGTTGAAAATATTTAATATGCAGAATGAAAAACTAGTTAGTATACCTTTGGCAAGCCATTTCAAACTAAGTAAGGAGGTGTGTTCCAACACTCAAGAAGAAATGGCTTATATGTCTAAAGTTCCATATGCATCAACAACCAGAAGCTTAATGTATGCAATGGTCTGCACAATGCCTAATATTGCACATGCAGTGGGAGTTGTAAGTAGGTACATGAACAATCCAAGAAAAGGACATTGGATGGTGATGAAGCGGATTCTCAAGTATTTGAGAGGTACCACAAATCAAGCATTATGCTTTGGTGATTCAAACATTGCTCTACAGGGATATGTTTAGGCAAATATGGAGGGTGATAGAGATAAAAGAAGGAGCACCATAGGGTATGTGTTTGCTATAGGTGGAAAAACTGTCAGTTGGGTTTCAAAACTACAAGGTGTTTTTGCACTCTCAACAACGGAAGCAAAGTATGTTGCTTCTATAGAGGCTAGTAAAGAAATGATTTGGTTACAAAGGTTTTTTGGATGAATTGGGTAAGAAGCAGGAGTTGGGCAGGTTATATAGTGACAACCAGAGTGCCATACATCTTGCAAAGAACTTCGCGTTTCATTCCAAGACTAAACATATATAGCTCAAGTACCATTTCATATGGTCAATGTTGGAAGATGGACAGTTGAAGCTGAAAAAGATACACACTAGCCAGAATCCTGCAGATATGTTAACAAAAGTTGTAACCAGGGAGAAACTGAGTTTCTGCTCAGTTTCAATTGGTCTTCAAGTATGATGAAGAAGATGAGAAATAGCCAGGTCCAAAGTGGAATCATTATCCAACAAATGAAGCAGCGGTGGAGTTTCTATAATTAGTCTCCAAGTGCGAGATTGTTGGGTGTGGAGCCTGATTATCTTCTTTATTCATAGGTATCACCACATTGGACCCTAGTTCATAATGTGGTGGCAACACTGCCTGTAATATTTATGCTATAAGCAGGGTCCATGGGGGCATGGCTGTGATCTTTAGGACCCACCCCCTGGCAGGCGATTGGGGGTAGTGCCCCCAAAGCTAAAAATAGATGTAAAATTGCCTTGTAAAATGTTGTAATTTCGTAGTCAATCTGGGTCATTCATTAGGCAGAGATATGATGGTAGAAGTTATGTTTAATTTAGGGTTTTTTCCCTAGAAGGCAACCCCTCGCTATATTGAGTGAATTGTATTGTGTCTATGTAGATCTATATTCTGAGTGAAAAAGAGAGAGGATATTGTGTGAGTGCAAAGAGGGAATTACAACGGATCTGTGTTAGGTTGTATCTCTTCAGTTTGTTGGATAGGATAAAAGGAAGGACTATCTGTTTCCCATGGATGTAGCCCAAATTGGGTGAACCACATATATATGTGTCTCTCTTGTTTTTTGTGTTTTTTGTGTTTATATTTTTGCAATATATTTATGTGTTCCATTACTCTGTAATGTATAATTTTCTAAGAGTATTTTATCAAGGAGATTACCGACAGTGGAGCAATTCAGCTTGTGAAATTGAATGGAGATCCATTTCCTAGAAAGGTAAATGGTAGCCAGTTGAAGCCATACACTGGGGATCCAGCCAGATGACTATATTATGGTAGCATAGTCTTAACACTCCAGGAAGCTGCAAGAAGGTGCGGGACTATAGACTACACTACCCGAGTTATAGAGCTGCACGATGAGGGGTATGCGTGGAATGGGAGGATGTCACAGTACTAGGACAAGTGAGAAGGGAGTTGTGCTACAAGAGGAGATACCACACATCATAGCTAGAAAGTGATCGCTACTGTCAGGGTTCATGATTTGACTTCCAGAAGATGGTTAAGAGGAGTGGGAAACCAATATTTAAGGTTTAAATAAAGTGTGAAATCTTTGGAAATCTGTTGCCAATCTCGTATTTATGAATGGATTCTGGGGGGAATGGTCAAATTTAAATTTGAATTTTCCGATAAATTACAGGTGGCCATCCAACGGGAAACACTTTGCATTCTGAGAATTTAGGAGTTGTGTTATCTGTTGCATGAGCTCTTTGAGAATTTGCTTACAATCCCTGTGTCTGAGCCTAATCAGCACCTCATTAACAGCTTCATGTCTACACCAGCTGAGACCACTAGTACTGGGGGCATTTTTGCCTCTAAGGGAGCTGCTCCTGAGGTCGCGAGGATGGAGGTTCCCGCAGCAGTGCCTAAGGCGCCAAGGTTTCCTAGGCCAAAGCCTACGTCACCAAGAGAGGCTCCCAAGCCAAAGAAGGATAAATAAAAGAATACATTGCTGGTGCATGGGTCACCAAGTAATCATCCAGCTACATGGGCTCAAAGAAAAGAAAATCCAACCATGCAAGAGAAAGGCAAAGCGGTAGACCTGGAGGTTGACAAGGGCACATAAGACATAGATATTAAGGGGGTAGACCTATTTCGAAGCTGTCGAAGTACATCCCTCCACGCCAAGGCAAGGTGAAGGTCCTAAAGGACCCAAATGAGGGATAGTTCCTCCTAAACATACCCCTGCTACCAAAAAACATAACTTTTGAAGGTCCGCACTTAGCACACATCCTACATCTGAAGCTTGAATATTGGAATTTGGGGGACATTGAGCATTTCCCACACCTAGCTATTGATACCTTCATGAAATGAGTGTTCTACAAGGAGTCTAGCATCACCATGCTGGAGCCAGTGGAATGGATTCGTGTGGTGAATAAGGCAGGGTTGTTGAACCTGCTATGGGTGCCTCACTACCACCGCGCCCCCATAAATTTGACAGTCATTAAGTAGTGGATGTGCCTTGTGCATGATGGTTTCTTGTGGTTGAGTGAGCCAATACTAATCAATGATATACTTATCCATCGAATCACATTGTTACCTCACTCTATATTGAATCTAACAAAGGCATTTGGCAGAAAGATGGTCAAGCATGACCTCGCCGAGAAGATGAAGGACAAGTTCAAACTTGTCAATAAAGCATGCAGGTATTCCACTTCCAGTATTACTAACCCCGCGGTGAAGGTGGCCACCCAAATTTTGGCTGGCAAAGTGATGAGAAAGTTATGCATGGATGAGATGCCAACACCAGTGGTTTTGTTAGCGGCACAGTGCATGAAGGGTGTACAGTTTAACTGGGTGCACTACATGTGCAACAAGTTCCTCGTGAACTTCCGAGAGGCACAAGACCAAAGAAATACTTTCCATTATTCCTTGCTATTACTGTCAATTGTGTTGGTCGCGCGGCAGTTTCTAGAAGACAACCAGTTTCCTTCGATTGAGACAAATTTACCAAAAGCAATGAATTTTACTTCGCTATAGGCCACAAAGGAAATTATGCGGGTTCGAGAAAGTAAAGCTTTTTTGGTATTGATGGAAATGAGCATTCATATGGCCATCAACCAAAAGCCGCAGTTATCACCAACTGTCTTTGAGCAACTGTCTAGGTATGTGGAGTTCAAAGTGAACTTCCACCATGTTTACATCCAAAAGAAAAAGGATCCATACTAGAAGTGGTATGATCTTCCCTACTTGGCTACGAATGATGCCATTGTAGAGGTCCTTAAGCAATGGCTAGAATATTAGCACACACCATCAGATTTGGCTGCCGAGACTAGCAAGTCCGTGGAAAAGCAGAAAAAGGAAGCGGCCCAACTAAAGGTTCACCAGTTGGCTAAAAATAGGAAGAAGGAGACTAAGGATAAGGCTCGTGCAGAAGCAGAGCACACCACTAAAGAGAAAGCAGAGTAGGAATAGTGCGGTTCTGATAGAAGTCATAAATATGCTTCACCCCAAATGGACAATGAAGAACAGTTGGAATAGGGTGGCGGAGATCTGGAGAGCACTCCTTTCTGTGTAAAGAGACATAGGGAATATGAAAAGGAGGGGTAACGAAAGAAGACCAAAGCCTCCAAATCATTGCTAGATCCAATCAACCTGACAGAGGGTGACTTGGACGATATTGGTGAAAAGGTAAGGGACACGACAACAGAACTGTTGCACTAGTTTGGGCAGCAGCAGAAGCAAGCACTGGTCGATATACAGATGGGTATGTGTGAGCTACAGATCCAAACAACTAGACTACAGGTAGGTGTAGGGCAGAGCAGTGCGGCATCAACTAGTTTGGCACCAGGGACCACTCAAGTAGTAGAGTTGGTTCGATCCTTGGATCTTTGGGTAGTCGCGCTACCAGATGGAGCTTTGAGCGTGGAGGCAGAAGCTGACAAGGCTACTATCAGCGCCTTGAGGAATGTTGGCCTCAACTTGGTCACACTCCCCAATGAATTCCTTCACACACTGCAATCAGGTGTGATTGCAGAGCTTAAGTCCAAAGAGTAGCACGTGCTAAGCATGATCAACGAGAAGAAAGTCAACAAGGAATAGATATTAGTTGAGAAGATAGTTGTGCTAGAAGCATGGAAGAAGGTTCAGGAGAAGAATGAACGAACTGCAGCAGTGATAGTTGAATCATGCAAAACCGTTCTCGAACTGCATATCCCATAGGAAGCGTCAGTGGAGGCCAAGATTAGAAAGTTGACTACATGTGTGCGTGATGCAAAGACAAAGATGACCAAGGTTCAGTCTGAACTAAACTTTAAAATCACAGAGCTTGAGTTGAAGTCACAACCTTCAACTCCACCAGAGGTTAGAGAATGGAGCGCAACAGCTATAAAGGATGCAGTCGCAACAGTAGATGTCGCGGTGGTAGATTGCATTGCGCTTTCTGAGCAATCTATGGAGGTCGTTACAACTATGCAGGAAGATCCTGACCTGTAGTGGTTGAACACAGAAGCCTGCAAATTGTAGCAGCAGTATGATGAAGCAAGAGCGATGGTGTGCACCACCACTATATCACAACAATTGTCTAAGTTTCATGAGGCTAAGTAGTTTCTTGAACATGTGAAGGTAGCGCAAAGGAAAGAGGCGGTCCCCAAGGCCAGACTGGGGCCTTGGCTAGACGAGGCCTATGTTATCTCTACTTCCATTGAGGATAATTTGGAGAGCCTACAAAGGACACGGTAGAAGGTAAAGGAAGACAACGTAGGACGAGCAACTGAGCAGCTGGTGGAGTAGATCAAGCAAGCAGCCATGCAGAGCACAGCTGAGGTAGCAGTGGCATAGGTCAAGCTGGGAGGTCTCTTCTGTAAGATCTCCATGATAGAAGAGTGACTTGGGGGTGAGTCACAATATTTGTGTTGGGGGCCTGTTGGGATAGGGTCCCCTGCGGTCAATTTTGGGCAAAAGCCCAAGTTTTGGGGCAGAAATCCCAAGTTTTTGTTATGTAAAGTGTAAATTCTCCACAATTTGTGGTCGCGAAGCACATAGATAGTAAGTATCATAAAGGGATTTTCCCTTCTTTAATGTAAGTTGTGTTGGCTTGTATAGACCTACCCATGGTCTACAGACCATGGGATTGTATAAAAAGGAGAGTCTTAGAGATTCTAAGGCAGTTCATAGTTCATAGTTGATGTTGATGAATGTAATAGGTCATTAGAAGTGAAGAGCGAAGAGTCTTAGAGTAGAGTCCGCAGCTGAGTGCGTGGACCCCTGTAGCTGAGTGCGTAGGGTAGTCTTGAGTCTGTAAGAAAATATGAAGTATCAATAAAGAGATTATTTTGGAAATATTTGTGTTTTGTCCATTTACATCTGTTATTAATGAATGTGTTTATGTTATGATGAATGATGGGGTTATGATTTAATATTGTATTGATGCACGATTCTGCATGTTTTACATTGTTATAGGAACACAAGTAATAATATCTATTTATAGGAAGGGTATCTTAATGCATGTTATAATTATTAGATAGTTAATATGATGTAGGTAAATATAGAACCAAGTGTAATTACAGAGGCATGTAAGTAGTGGATTCCCTTGTTTAAGGTCCATGAACAACAGTCGTCGACCTTCGTGAAGGTCTAGAGGTTGGTAAGAGGAAGTAATATCAATAAGCCTTAAGGGCTTATCGATCAGTGAGAAGATGGGTTAAGGGCATAAAATGACAACACAATCATCTCTATGTGTGGAAACTTGGTTCCAGCATCCCCCCATACTGCTTTGGGTGAGACTTCAGTCCACGCTTCGCAAATTGATGCTGAAAGGGCCAGTAGTGTAGGGATTTGTCTGGAAAAATAAACTCTAAACTTAGGTCAGGACCCACTAAGCTAACAATGGTTCTTCCTTCTTGCATTAAAACAACACTAATTCCATTTCCCGAGGCAGCACAATCCACAATAAAGGTTTTTGTGAAATTTGGCTTAGTTAAGATCGATGCTTGGCACATTTCCTCTTAAAGATTTTCAAAGTTCTTAGTTTCTTCTAAAGTCCAAGAAAATACATCTTTCTTCAATAATGATGTTCAAGGTGTCGTTATTCTCCCATAATTCTTAACAAAATTGCGATAATACCCTATCAACATGAGAAATCCTCGAAGATGCTTTATGGTTGTGGGGATTTTCCATTCATTAATGGATTTAACTTTATTAGGGTCTACCTTAATGCCCCCATGAGATATAATATGACCCAAATATTCCACCTCCTATACTCCAAAGAAACACTTAGAGTTTTTTGCATATAATTGTTTCTCCTCCAATAGTTTGAGCACCCTGTCAACACATTGAACATGATCCTTCCAAGACTTGTTGTAGATTAGTATATCATCAAAATATACTAACACAAATTTTCGAAGGAAAGGGTTTGAAAATGGAATTCATCAAACCTTGAAATGTGGAAGGTGCATTAGTAAGGCCATCACGACCAAAAAATCATAATGACCCTCATGAGTTTTGAATTTTGTTTTTGGAATGTCTTTAGTGTTCATTATAATTTGATGATATCCTGAACGAAGATCTAGCTTGATGAAGTAAATTTATCCATTTAATTCATCCAAAAATTCATCAATGACAAGAATGGGAAATTTATATTTAGTATTGATCTTGCTGAGATCCCTATAATCCAGACACATACGCCATGATCCATCCTTTTTGTGCACAAATACTAATGGAGTAGATAAAGAACTTTGACTAGGTTGAATTATACTAGCCTCTAGCATTTTTGTAACCATACATTTAATTTCACTCTTTTGGGCATAAGGATATCTATAAGGCCTCATGTTTGGAGAAGCACTTCCTAGAATCAAATGAAAAGCATGATCATGATCACAAATAGGTGGGAGGCCTTTGGTAGTCTCAAACACCTTGGAATGATTGTCCAATACTTTTTGGAGATCTAGAGAAATAGATGATTTTGATGTTTGAACCTATAGTGAGCATAATTGTGAAATTACGTCCCATTTTTATTTCTTTAGAAGATTTTTCATGCCATTAGAGTTTATTATCTTTCCTATTTTCCCTGTGATACCTCTTAATTAAACTACCTTTCCTTCCCAAAAACAATTCAATAAAAGTTCTTGAAAATTGAAAGTTATGGTCCCCAAAGATTGTAACCATTATACTCCTAGTACAACATCAACATCTCCCATTGGAATAGAAATCATTGTACTATTAAATACATAATCCCCCATGGTTAGCTTGATATTATGGCACTTTCTCGAGAAATTTATAGTTCCTCCATATGCAACCATCACTTGACACTCTGGTGTTGGATATATGAAGAAATTCAATTCCTTGGCAATCTTACAATGAATAAAATTATGGGTACTACCCAAATCAATAAACACTATTACCTTTTTCTTCTTGATATATCATTCTATATTAAGATCTTTAGGAGTGGTAATTCCTACCAATTCATTACAAGATATGGTTGGATTCATTTCTTCTTTCTCTAGGGTTGGTTCCTGGATTATATCCTCCTATTTTGATATTTCTAGTTCCTTTTCTTCCTCCTATTCACAATCTATCTATAATAATTTCTTCTCAACACACTAATGACCTTTAAGTGCATTTGTTATCACAAATGTAACAAATCACTTTTGCTCTTTTTTCCTCCAATTGTTGTGGTTTCAAACTTATAGGTTTTGGAACACTAGGAGCAACAACACTTCCATCTTTATAGTTGTGAGTGGTAGACTTTGTTGTTTCCATTATTATTCTTTCAAATTTTCTTGCCACCCTAAATGCCTTCTCCAATTAATTAGGTTCCCAAAGGTGAACCTCATGTTGGATGTTATCTTTTAAAGTCCCTATGAAGACATAAATCCTATGCTCCTCTCGAATAGTGGTTACCCTAATATTCAATTTTTGGAAGTCTTCAATGTGCTCTACCATTAAACCCTTTTGTTTGAGATTTATCAATTAGCTAAAGAAGGTGTTTATCTTTGTATATTCATAATGTGATATCATTTCCTCTGTAAAAAGTGACCAGGTGACAAGCAGTTTATGAGAACAAAGTCATTTATACCATATACACTGATTGGGTTCTAAATATAAAGATGTAATACATACCTTTTGTGAGGGTTGGACATCCTGTAGATCAAAATATTGCTCCATATATAGTATCCATGTTACTAGATACTTGTCATCAAACCTCCCCATATCTATATTTGGAATGTGGTGGTTCTTAAACCCCACATTGGAGTCTCTAAAGTCATAATTCATATTCCTTTTTTCCTCATCATGATTTTCATGGATTACCTTGTCACTACCGGGAAGCCTTTCTTGCAACAACCTTGTCAACCCTTCCAACTTGAAATTCATAACATCCATGTCTACTTTAAAATCCTCCATGTTTCATTTTATACCATCCATGTCACCTTTTATTTCATATTTGGATTCTCTCTGTGAGAGCGAAATCTGTTGCACTTGGTCCCGTAATTTTGATATATCATGCTGCAATTCTTCCTCTTCATGCATCATAGTAGAGCTTTTTGAGGGCTTAATGGGTGTATAATTTTTTGTTTGGGAGGAATTTTAGAACCCAATACTGATATATATGATTCAATATGCCCTTGGAATCACTTCAAACTGATTTTTCAAACAAAAGTTATGCAATTTTTTAAAAAATTACACACTTTTTTCTTTCTTTTAGGAGCTCAAATTTTAAACGGCAGTAACTCTATAATTTCGGATCTCCAAGGTCTAAAATTCCTTCTTGTGGTAGCCATTTGAGTCTTCTTTCCAATGCCAGAAGTTAGACCACAATTGGATTTTTCAACATAATGTTATTTCAAATCTCCCACAATGACCAGATTATGGACTAGTCCAATAGAGAAAACTTGTATGTAATGCTATGTGTCAATGTTTCAGCCTTTATCCCTGGAATTTATACACACAAAACTACATTCCATTCTATTTCTATCACCTTTTACAAAATTCCAATCCAATTCTTGAAGAGAAAGTTATGATGATTTTCCCTGGGTACTTGTTTAACACTGAATTCTAGAGTATGAAAAAACCCTAGCTTCTTCGAACCATATCTCAAAATAAAGCTAACCAAGATATGAAATTCCAGATAAATGTTAACCACAATTTCAGCTCCACTTGGTCACAATTTCATCTTCTGAATATTTGTGGAAAAAAGGTATAGTGAAAATTCCTCAATGACTTGTTTGAAGTGGCGAAACCCTAGAATCCAAAGCTCTCATACCAAATGTTATGCAACCAGCTCACAAAAGGATAGATCAATGACTTAAAAAGTATCCTCTTCGAGGGAAAACCTTATTTACATTATGTAAATGAACAATTATTGGATGATACAAATGACAAGGCCTCCTCTATATATATAAGAGTCTAAGGGATCACAATATAATCAGAGCCTACATAACAATAATAATCTAAGGGCATAACAATAACAATAGTGGGATTTTATGGGGCACAACAATAATAGTATGGGGGATACATGGGCACAACAATAACAATAAAGGGGTTACACTAACAATAACAATAAGGGGCTACACTAGTATTATAGGTACCTAACAGATCATGAGGCATCTATTATTGAGATGGAAACTTAGCTTTGTGATCAAGTTGTTTCTATTTTGATTGACCCTAGATCTAATTATAGTTATGTTAATCTTGACATAGTGGATAACTATGTTTTGAATAAAGAGGTACATGCATAATATTGGATAGTGTAGTTAGCTACAAGTAAAAAGAAAAGAGTTCATCAATGGGTAAAATCTTGTGCATTTTAGTTGAATGTTATGCCTACATCAACGCATTTGAATGTGCTTACGTTGGGATTATGTAGTATGTTGTTGGATATGGACTAGTTGTATCTTCATAGAACCATGATGGATTTTTATGACAAGGCTATTGTGTGCTTGGATGAAAATGAAGAATAGAGGATCTTGCAGGTTAAGAAGAAGGCTACATCCATCAAAATGGTTAAAACTATGTAGGCAAAGCATAGATGTAGGAAAGGGTGTGTGATATTTGCAGTACATATTTCTAGTGATAAAGGTAAGGATGATGAGGATGTGGAGGTATTGAGTGGGTACTTGATCTTAAAGCAAATCCAATATGTGTTCCCAATAGATATTTCGGAATTTCCACCTCACAGGGAAGTGGACTTTCCTATTGAGTTGGTATCAGGGGTGACACCAACATCAAAGGCACCATATAGGATTAGCACACCATAGTTAATGGAATTGAAGTTGCAGTTTTCTTGACAAATGATACATTAGGCCAAGTGTATCACTGTGGGGTGCACAGGTATTGTTTGTGAAGAAGAATGATGGTACTCTTAAATTGTGCATTAATTACATGCAGTTGAACAAGGTAACCATCAAGAATAGGTATTTGTTGTCAAGGATTGATGACTTGTTTGACCAATTGAACAAAGTAGTGGTATTATCGAAGATTTATCTGAGATGATGATACCATTAGGTATGTAATAAAGAAGAGGACATATACAAGACTGCTTTCTAGACTAGGTATAGGAATTATGAGTTTGTTGTAGCTCCTTTCAGTTTGACTAATTCTCTAACTACTTTTATGTGCTTGATTAATAGTGTGTTGGGTCCTTATTTGGATAAGATTTCTATTGTATTCATTGATGACATCTTGATATATTATAAGAATGATGAAGAGTATGTTGAGAACTTAGCAGCAGTATTAAGATTGCTAAGAGAGCATTAGTTGTATGCTTAGTAAATGTAGTTTCTTTCATACAAAGGTACATTACCTGTGGCATGTGGTTTCCAAGGAAGGCACAACAGTGGATTTGGAAGAGATAAAAGCTATCATTGAATGGGTATCTCCTAGGAATGGATGAGGTAAGGTCATTTATGAGGTTATCAGGTTACTACAGGAGGTTCTTTAGGAATTTCTTGCAGATTAAATATCATATCACATCACTATAGTGAAAAGGGAAGAAATTTGAATGGACACAAGAATGTGTAGCAAGTTTTGAGTAGTTGAAATAGTTGTTGATAAATTCTCCAGTTCTAAAGATTGCAGGCCCATATAAAGAGTTTGTAGTGTGTAAAGATTCCTGCAAGAGAGGAATTGTTGGATTCTTGATGCAGGAGGGATAGGTGGTATGTTATGAATTAAGGAAATTGAATGAGCATGAGCATAATTATGTTACGCATGATCTTGAGTTGGAATCGATCATCCATGCATTGAATATGTGGAGGCACTATCTTCTTTGTAGGAGGTTTGTATTGATGATTTATTAAAGTGGATTGAGATACTTGTTTGACCAACCAAATTTAAATGTCAGGCAAGCTAGATGGTTGGCTGTGATCAATGATTTTGATTTTGAGATTAGGTACATCAAGGATAAGGAGAACGGGGTTGAAGATGCTCTTAACATAATATTTCAGGTAAATCACATTGGACTTATGAGTCCATATGGGACAAATTTACAGGATCAGATCTTACAGCTAGGACAGGAGGATGACAAGTGTAGGGAGCCTAGGTACAGGTTACAATGGTAGGGTACAGGTGATCAGGATGTGGACTATCATCTCATAATGGATGGTTTGGTAAGATTTAGGGATAATATCTATTTGTCAAACAATAGTGAGCTCAATAAGCTTATCTTGAGGGAATTTCATGCTAAGTCATATTTAGGTCATCTTGGATATCATAAGACATTGATAGTGGTTAGGAAGTTCAACTATTGGCTGAATATGAAGAAGGAAGTGGCAAAGTTTATGGCTAGATGTTTGGATTGTCAACAGGTAAAGGCAGAGTCTAAGCATCCAAGTGGTTTACTACAATTGGTTTTGATTCCAGTTTGGAAATGGGAGGTCATTTCCATGGAATTCATTACAGGTTTTCCAAGAACATCTAAACAACATGATTATGTTATGGTTGTGGTTGACAAGTTGACAAAGGTAGCACACTTCATTCCAATGAAGTATACATATTCAGCTAGAAATGTAGCACATGTCTCCATCAGGGAGATAGTGAGATTGCGTAGTGTTTTGAAGAATATTGTGTCAGATACGGATGTTAATTTCACTTCCAAGTTTTGGAAGGAGTTATTTGCATGTTTGGGTATAGAGTTGGCATTCAGAATGGCTTATCATCCGAAAATAGATGGAAAATTAGAGAGGGTCAATAGGATATTGGAGGATATGTTGAGGATGTATATGACGCATCAACAGTGGAAGTGGGAAGAGTATCTTCCACTGGTTGAGTTTTCTTATGACAATGGATATGTAATACCCTCCTCCTAGATCCACCCAAGAAGCCATGCCAACCAAGGTAAACATGAGACGAGAGGCTATTATGATCATATTCGACCTCCTAGGTAACCTTAAGGAAGTGGAATTGATGGAACATCACACACAGTCATCCAACATCATCAACAAAACCCTCAGAGGACAACTCATCCATTCAGACAGCATGTCCCTAGGTCCTAATGTTGGTCTGGACCTCTAAGGCCATAGTCTCTCTCATAATATGGGAAAGGGAGTGACCAGAGACCTAAAGTCACTCTCCTAGGCCTACCTTCCAACGATTATGGACCAAATTTTCCAATTTTGTGCTAGTGACCCCGGGATTTAAGCCACTTTTTCAGGCCCAGAGCCTAGGCCACTACCTAGAATGGAATGAAATCTCAAAATCAAGTAAAATACAGGGAAAAAATGGTGCAAAATTAAATAGTTGATCAATTAACTAGACCCCTACTAGGCATGACAGGCATTTCAACAAACATATTGTCAACATGTAACCTGTAGGTGTAAATAGCATAATTATGTGTAGGAATTTCATACTTACCTAAGAATTTCCATGAACCATTGTTTCCTTATGTCATTTTCTTTCTTATCATGTATTAGGTCATAGATACATTATCCATTAAAATACAAGCAAAAATATGCTGAGATCCATACATAGTTGTTGTCATAAAATGTGCATATAACTAGCATAATAGGAACATAAATATAATAAACATATCAGAAATCAAAATCCATATATACACTGTAAATTTACACATGAAAATCAATGGAATGAATTTCTCATTAATCAATGCAATGAACCAGCTGGTGATGGGACTACTACATTCCACCCAACCATAGATTTGATGAGTCAAGTCTCTCTTCAACCAATCACCCCCATGCCATATTCCAACCATGAATGTGGGACTCATAGAACACATCAAAAACACCAATCAATGTGGATTCCACCGGAGTTCTCCACCTACGCCGTGAAGAATTTGAGTGGCTCCTACTCTCTCAGGCTTTGTCGTGCATCTGCAGTTCGATCTAGGGATCACTAGGCCCTACACCGAGACATACTTTCCAGGATTTACCATGAATTCCATCACGGAATCACTAGGCCTAACGGAGAGAAAATCCACCACTTGGATTTACCGTATATCCCATCATTCACCGGCAAGGATTCTTAGGCCCACTGAGGCACACAATTTGGCTTTCCCACAACCCATAGTATGGTTCAGGGGTTACTAGGCTAGTGGCTTCGTGTGTCCTCAATTCAATTCAAGGACCACTACACCATTTGTTTGTCAATTCAGAGATCCACCCCACTCAGCTTCCAATCTAATCTGGCCATCCCACATAAACCAAATGAGAGAAACCATCTCATCAAAGCTATCAGAAAATCGCAAGCCTAGGTTGAAAATACGGTCACACCTGGAAAAACCCATCCTATGGTAGAAAATAAACACATTCAATCCCATGCATGTCACATCTATAAAGGAAATCAAACATGCAAGTTGATACCTGCAATGAAGCCTGTTGTAGCTGCTTTATCCTGCCTTTCCCTACTTGATCTTTTCTTCCTCTTGCCTTCTTTTCCTTTCTTGCTCTAGTTCCAAAGTGCTCCAAGAAAAAACTCTAAGTGTCCAAGAGTATGAGAGAGATAGAAAATAATGAAAGAGCTCCAAGGTTAAACTGACAAGAGTACCAACTAATTCACAGAAGCCTTTTTATGAATGAGGCCACTATTTTCTTCATTTTCCATTATTTTCCTTAATTTTTCCTCCTCGCATGCAACCTGTGACCTTTCACCTTCTTTTTCTCCTAATTTCCATTATTTTCATAAATAAATGTTCCAAAAATTCCATTTTGCTTTTCCAAAGCCTTAGTCATTACCTTTTCTAGTTTCCTTATCCATAAAAAACCAAATGAACACCCACTAGGATGTATTTCCCAACATTAATCTTGAAATAAGTGTCACATTCACCTGTAGTTATTGTTTTTAACTTTTATTACATGGAATTTTCACCAGGGTTGTTACAGAACCCTTCCCCTTGGGGGACACCGTCCTCAGCGTTCAATCACACGTATACCTCAACAACATGTTGAAAGAGGAAATATTTCTCATGGAGCTTTATAGCATAGCTCGATGTAATATTTACAATGAAGGACCTGCTCAAGAGAAAAAACATCATGACAACATGACAATATACCACATAGTGGAGCTTTATTATGCAACTCATTACGATATTTACAATGATCATTCTACTGAATGCCAATCCACATGACATCGTAACATCATGATAACGTAACCACATGAGAGCATAATAACATAATAACATAACCATAATGGCATGACACCCATATCGCATAGTGGAGCTTTATAACACAACCCGTTATGGTATTTACATCCATACACGTGGGTATATATAGCAACATCACCATAAATATAGATACCAAAACATTTGCCAAATTATATACCAAAACATATATAAAACATATACTAGTCATCATATCTAAGCACATATAAAAACATCATATAGCATATATCAAACCATCATAAAGCATATATCAAACTACCATAAGAAAATACCAAAGCACCATGTCAATTTTCTTTTCCTCAACTAGCAAATAAGGAAGGATACATGACCCCCATCTGATCTGCGATCTTTGATGTAGCTTCATGAGGCCCAAAGTGCTTCCGTTGCACTTTAACTTACTCGATTTCTTAGTTCCGGAGCATGAGCACCTTTTTCTACAATATACATTGAGGCTTTGGCTAGAATTCTCCATTTGGTTCCACTTGCAATACAGACCAGTCAATTACATGATAAACACCTTTAACATACTTCTTAAGAAATGATACATGGAAAACATCATGGACTTTCACTATCGGAGGAAGTGCATGTCGATAGGCTACTGACCCAATCCTTTCACTGATATTAAAGGGTCCACAAATCTGTGGTGCCATATTAACACATGATTCAATATGCAAGGAGATATTCTTCGGTTTGATGCACAAGTACACATGTTCCCTAACCTAGAACTCCTTGAAAAACCTCTTCCTATCAGCATAACTCTTCTACCTATTTTGTGATACCTTAAGATTTTTCTTGATCACCTGCATTTCCTATTCCATCTCTCCCAACATATCTAGTCCAATCAATACCATACTAACCGGATCAATCCAGCTGATGGGAGTGTTACAGCTTCGCCCATATAATGCCTCAAAATGACTCATCCTTAGTGACTCCTGATAACCGTTGTTGTATGCGAACTCTTCCAAAGGGAGATACTCTTCCCACTTCCTCTATTGATACATCACATACATCCTCCACATATCCTCTAATATCTTGTTGACCCTCTTTGTCTATACATCTATCTACGGATGATAAGCTATGATGAAGGTAAAATTTGTGCCCAAATGTACAAATAACTCCTTCCAAAACTTGGAAGTTAACTTCGCATCCCTATCTGACACAATCTTCTTCAAAACATCATGTAGTCTAACCACATCTCTGATGAAAACCTGTGAAACATCACTAGTTGAGTACATAGAATTCATTGGAATGAAGTGTGCAACCTTTGTTAACATGTCCACAATGACCATCATGCAATCATGTTATTTCACTGTCTTCAGCAACCCTGTAATGAAATCCATGGAAATGACCTCCCACTTCGATTCTAGAATTGCAATTGGTTGTACCAGTCCACCTGGATGTTTACACTCTGCTTCCACCCCCTGAAAATCAAAGCATATAGCCACAAACTCTGCTACATCCCTCTCAAATTCGATCAATGATAAGATCTCTTCATTGCTTTCATTGTCTTCTGGTAACCTGGGTTACTTGAATATGGTTTCGTATGAAATTCCCTCAAGATCATCTTCTAGAGATCACTGTCACATGGCATATATATCCTGTCTCGGAACCTGACCAATCCCTCTGCTATGAGACAATAGTCCATGTCCTATGCACCTGCACCTGTACATGTACCTGTACCACCACCTGTACATGTGCATGTACCTGTACCTGTATTATCACCCTACTGCAACTTATGCATAATCTCCATATACCTGACATCTTGTTATCCTGCTTGCAAGGTCATATCCTATAAGTCCGTCTCATAGGAGTTCATAGCTTCCAAGTGATGTACCTATACTCATCTACTAAGAGCATCTTCCACCTTCTTCTCTTTACCTTTGATGTACCTAATCTCAAAATCAAACTCGCTGATCATGGCCAACCATCTAGCTTGCATGGCATTGAGATTTGGTTGGTCAAACAAATACCTCAACCAAATGTGATCACTCATAAGCACAAACCACCTTCCAAGAAGATAGTGCCTCCACATCTTCAGTGCATGTATAATTGCTACTAACTCAAGATCATGTGTCGGTTAGTTCTCCTTGTGCTCATTTAATTTTTGGGACTCATAACATACCACCTGTCCATCCTGTATAAGGAATCCACCAAACCCTATCTTGCAAGCTTCTGTACATACCACAAACTCTTTGTTTACATCTAAAATCTGTATTACTGGTGCATGTGTCAACAAAAACTTAAATTTCTCAAAGCTAGCCTCACATTCCTCAGTCCATTTGAATGTCTTACCTTTCCTTTGCAAAGATGTAATGGGATAAGCAATCTGTGAGAAATCCCTGATGAACCTCCTATAATAGCCTACCAAACCCATGAAATATCTCACCTCATCCACAGTCTTAGGAGCTACCCACTCCATGATGGCCCTTATCTTCTCTGGATCTACTGTAATTCCTTCCTTGGAGACAACATGTTCCAAGTAGTGCACATCAGTCTAAAAGAAACTACACTTGCTGATCTTAATATACAATTGATTCTCTCTCAACAGCCTCAATGCTACTGCTAAATGCTTACCGTGATCTTCCTTTTTTTTAGAATATGCCAATATATGATCAATGAAAACAATAAAAAAACTTATCAAAAAAGGGACACAACATACTATTAATCAAAAAAATGAATGTAGTTGGAGAATTAGTTAAGACAAATGGAACAACAACAAACTCCTAATGCCCATACCTAGTCCTGAATGCAGTCTTGTAAATGTCCTCCTCTTTGATGCATACCTAATGGTATCCATATCTCAAGTCAATTTTTGAGAACATCACTACTCCCTTCAGTTGATTGAACAAGTCATCAATCCTTGGCAAAGGATATTTGTTCTTGATAGTCACTTTGTTCAACTACCTGTAATCAATACATATTCTAAGAGTACCATCTTTCTTCCTCACAAACAAGACTGGTGTGCCCCAAGGTGATACACTTGGCCTAATGTATCCCTTGTCCAGCATTTCCTTCAGCTGCAACATTAATTCAACGAACTCAGGTGTGCTCATCTTGTAAGGTTCTTTCGATGCTAGAGATGCCCTTGGCACTAACTCAATAGAAAATTCTACCTCCCTGTGAGGTGGAAACTCTGTAATGTACTAAGGAAATACATCCTAAAACTACTGCAACATTGGGTATCTACTCAACACATCTGCATCCTCAACCTTCTTACCCTTATCACTTGAAATGTGTACTACAAATAGCTTGCACAATTTCCTACGGCTACACTTTTCTTACATAGATGTCACCATCCTAACTGATGTGTCTTTCTTCTTACCTTGCAAACCTCTTGGTTATCCATTGTCATCAACGCACTGAATAAATTTGTCATAGGAGTCCACCTTGATTCTATGTATATACAACCAATCCATGCCAACCAAAATAATGTATGATCCCAATGGTTTCACATTCAAAAATGTTGCTATAGGCATACAATTTAAATCAAATGTGCAAGCTCTTACCCAATGATGAGCCCACCTCTTTGTACCTGTAGCCAACTGCACTAACTAAGACTATACATGAAATTCCTTACTCAAACCACAATTATCCACCAAGTCAGGATTAACATAGCTATAAATAGATCCATGGTCAATCAAAATAGAAATAAGTTGATCACAAATCTTACCTTCCATATCAATGATAGATGCTTGGTGCTCTTCTTGCCCATTTTCCACTGCTGCATAGATACATGGAATAATCTAGCCAAAATCCCCAACAATTTGTGCCTCCTGTGAATTGTATATTGTAGGCCTTCTACACTGATGTTTCTGAAAATATATCCTAAGGTGTTCCTCACCACATGTCCAACACTCTAACCGACCAGTTCCCTCACCTCTATGCTACTGCTACTGTGACCCATGTCCTTATATAGTTGCATTAAATCTCTTTTGTGGAGCCACATTTTCTTTCCCATCTTCATGCTGAGGCCTTATTCTCTTAGGCTTCCATTTACCTTTACCTTTGTATTTTCCCTTCCATCCATGCTATGATTCATTCTTGCTCTTTGATTGCTCATAGCAATGCTTCAATTTCCCAATAACTTCCTTAAGTGATCAAGGCTCATCATACTCAATTCGATCTCTAAATGCTAATGGAAAACCACTTACAAATATCTGAACTTTATCCTTCTCATCGATAAGATATGGTAAATACCTCAATAGTTCCATAAACTTGGTCATGTATTCTTCATCTGTCATTGATCCCATCTTTAGCTCATAGAATTATTTAGCCTTATTGTTGTAGTACCTTTCTGACAAGTACTTCTTCTTGAAAAGTCTCTTGAATTCCCGCCAACTCAAGTAATTTGTCCTTATGTCTCTACCATGCTTAACATCTTCTCACACAGATGTCTACTTTACCTTTCAAGTGCAAGATAGCTATGATAGCCTTCATGTTATATGTTTACTTGTGCAACTTAAAGAATTTTTTCATCCTAGGTATCCAAGCCTCTGCATCTTTTGTCTTATTCACAACTCCATCAAAAGTAGGTGGTTTTTGCTTCTTGAATTCATCCAGTAAGTATCCCCTACCATTCCTTCTATAATGATGATAGAGATGATTATCATGATGTCTATCAAAACCAGAACTAGAATAATACATGTACTCATCACCCCTCCTTTCCGAAGTGTCCAACAACTTGCCATCTCTCATTGTATCATATCTATTTGACCTGTGTCTACCAAGGGATCTACTGCCATATGATCCATTAGTCCCATCCTCATGTGCATGGTTAATCCAAAGTAACCCTTGTCGCTACAGTTATGATAAACTCTGAAAAAGTATAGCATTGACTTCTGCTTACTTCTCTTGTGCCCGTATGATTCGATCGTTATCCGCCTTACAACTCTTTATCTCTTCCTTCAAGCTTCTCAATGTATCAGCCAAATCAGAAGTATACCTCACACCACGCTCCTCATCTGATGCATAGGGAGATTCTATGTAATCTACCACCTTGCTAGCCATTTCATCTTTCTCTTCCTGCAATGCATAATATGTCAAATAAACCAAATCACAATAAACCAATGTACCATAGTATAGCCCATCAAGGAAACCTTGCTTGCAAGATCACCAAATTGGTGTGACACATGTATAACATAGATATAATAGCATATAGACATTCGCAAGAAACTATATCAATGCATAATCATCACTCTAACTAGGATCCAGTCATCAATGCAAGGCCATATCAACAATGCATGCTATGACCTCATGCATGATAACAACCATTACTCCATTATACACATTTCTACATGCAATCAGTAATATGCATAAGAAATGCCTAGCCAACTACAAATAAGAATAAATGCGTGTATTTGAACATAATCGATCAAAACTTGTAATCAACCACATGTAATCAAAATATTCAAAATGTAACCTAACATATAAGGATGTAAGTATGTGACATAAAATCAACATGTAAGCAAAAAATAACCATATATAGTTAGTCACATAATCATGTCAAATATTATTCATGAAATCAATAGAAAATTCTCCATGATAACCATACTACAACCCTAAACCAACATCAAGCAATTGCAAAAGGTATACAAGTGAGAGACACACATGCAAGTGACATGGATGCATGACTAACACATTCAACCCATCTAGTCCAAGAGTTGAACCATGCTCTGTTACCACTCTATAACACATTCCTCCCAGATCCACCCAAGTAACCATGCCAACCAGGTTAAACATGAGATGAGAGGCTACTATGATCATATTTGACCTCCTAGGTAAACTTAAGGAAGTGAAATTGATGGAAAATCACACACAGTCATCCAACATCATCAAGAAAACCCTTAGAAGACAAGTCAGCCACTCAAACAACATGTCCCTAGGTCCCACTATTGTTCTGGACATCTGAGGCCATAGTCGCTCTCATGCTATGGAAATGGAGCAACCAGAGACCTAAATTTTCTCTCTTAGGCCTGCCTGCTAGCGAATGTGGACCAAAGTTTCTAGTTCTGTGTCAACAACCTCAGGATTTAAGCCAGTTTTTCAGGCCCAGAGCCTAGGCCACTGCCCAAAATGGAATGAAAGATCATAATCAAGTAAATTATAGGGAAAAAATGATGAAAAAGTAAATAGTTGATCAAGACCTTAACCAGACCCCTACTAGCCATGGTAGGAATTTCATCAAACATATTGTCAACATGTAAACTACATGTGTAAACAATAGAATTAAGTGTAGGGATCTCATACTTATCTGAGAATTGCCATGAGCCATTGTTTCCTCATGTGATTTGTTGCCTTATCATGTATTAGGTCATAGAGACATTATCCATTTAAATACAAGAAAAAAATGTTGAGAGCCAACGTTGGATATGCCCGACTTATACAAGTTGACAAATGGCCCCATCTATCACAACTTACAATGGTTGCCGATCCTGCATAAAATACCAACGGACATCCCAAAGTTTGATGGAAAACAATGGGAGGATCCAAGCACCTACATCACCACCTACCATCTCTGGTGTGTTTCAAACTCTATGGTGGATGATAGTGTCCGGTTACATCTTTTTCCCCACACCCTCACTAGAAATGCAATGAAATGGTATATTGAGTTACCATGCATGTCAGTAAACACCTTTGACACTTTAGCGATGGAATTCCTAAAGCACTTCTAGTTACCAATCCGCTATGAGACTAGGACAGAGATCCTCACTTCATTTCGTTAGGATACTCCCACCCACATCTCTGATCATATTTATGAATGGAGACATAGGCGGCGGTTAGTAAAAGCTCCCATCCCAAACTTTCTCTTAACGGACTGGTTCTGCAAGTCCTTACTCTCGCAAATCACTAGAGATGTCGCTCTAGGTGGTGTGGTCACAGAAGACCAATGCATACGTCATGCCAAACACTTAGATTTGATATATTCACAGTCTAGCACTCTTTACGACATAATCCCCAATGCTCCTGGTAACCCCAATTCTTCCGCCACTCAACACCCCGGAGTGCACACCGACAGGATTGTTGGCACAACCTCTAGGGTCGTTGTAAAAAAACTCAATGGTTCCATTGCCAAGATGGCAATGGACCCCTCTACCAATATGACTTCTCTTCCTGCCACTACGATAAACTCTATGCAGTCTACACAAAATCCCAGTGGTAAGAAAAAGAAGAATAAGAAAAAGACCGCTCCTTCTGAGGAGAAATCAACAAAGTATCCCAACCCAAAATAGAAGGCCACTACACCTACTGCTGATGAAAAGGATACACCTGCCAGATTTCCTTGCAAACTTTGTGCTGAAGACCACACAACCTAGCGTTGTCTGTGGCTTCAGGAATGCACAGATTACCTTGCCAAAAGGGATACTGGTAAGACCCCCACTGTCCTTAGGAATCCTTTTCCCACTCAACAGCAGCAAAATCTTATTGCCAACCAACAGCAACCCATGCCAGGCGGCAATGATGGTTCTTCTAGTGAAGGATCTTCTACCGTTTACACATTTGAAATGATAGATCTCACCATAAGAGCCAATCTTATGGAGCTCATGTCGCTCATGCAGCGGAACCATCCTCCAATCAAAAACCCACCACCGCCCAATGATCTACAGATCGAAAGGCCAGTTATGGACTTTGTAAATCGACCCCCAAAAGGAGCACTTCGATGCAAAATGCATAATACATCTGCTCATGCTGCCCAACACTACAACATCATAGAGGATTTGGCGTAAGCGCCATAGGCTATGTCAGCACTCGAAGTATTACAAACATGCCCAACACAATGGAAAGCTTTGCTTTCGACTATCAGTGGTATCGACCTAGAGGATTCCATGCTTGCTATTTTCGACATGGACAAGTGTAAACCTCCCCTTTCTCACCTACTTGCATTCTAGGTGCATATCACTTCGAAAGGTAAAGGTATACACAGAACTGTCGTCGACGAAGGTGCTTCTACCTACGTCATGTCAGCTTCATGTTGGCTTGCCCTGGGTTCTCCAACCCTAAACCCACCATCAAACTCCCTGAAAGCTTTCAACAACCACATCTTTATCCCAAAAGGATACCTAGCCAATTTCCCCATCACTTTGTCTGGGAAAACCGTAACGGTGGACATAGAATTCATAGACAGAAAACTCGACTATATTATCTTGCTGGGTCGTAGTTCGACATATTCCATGATGGAAATCATATCTACTGTCTTTCGCATCATCCAATTCCCATTGGATGGAAAGGTAGTTACAGTAGATCAGTTGTCTTTCTGCACCCCTGATTATTCACCATTACCAAGTATCTCTGTACCCCTAGTAGTAGGTGGAACTGACTCTTATGTCAGTTTAGGTACCGGTCTGCTGAAGGCTTCTTCCCTCATGGGATGTTTTCCTCTTTAGCCACCCAAGGTTTCACAATCGGTCAACATGCTTTCATTTTTTCCTCATGAATAGACCGATCCATGGATCTTACCGACTCCTTTAAACATTGACACATACAGAGAAAAAATGCCACTATCACCAGCTGAATTGGCTTGCGAAGCCATTCAAATTTCATCTGAATCTCCGGTCACTTTGGTTTTAGCGAACAATACCACTGCCCCTCCCATAACCGATCCTTCTTTCGATCCACTCAATCAAGTCCTACCTAAGGACGAAGCTATTAGAGATATCACGAGTTTAGAAGAGTGACCTTGGAAGGACTCACACCATCATGTTTCGATATCTGATTTGGACATGATGCCTCTTCAAATCCCGCCACCTGATGAACATGAAATCCTTTCCTCATCGTATATGACTATCCAACCTTTGGATTCAGAAGGAAATAGGGGCAATATTTCAAAAACATTGCTGCTCGATATTTCTATCATGACAAACATCGTGGAAAACATACAAATTGGAGCCAATCACAATCCTAAGGAAATTGTGAGATTCACCTACCCATTTAGGGACTTCCGTGATGTTTTTCCTTGGTCTTATGAGGAAATTCATGGCATTGACCCTTCTATTGTCAAGCATGAGATCAACGAAGATCGAGCATTCCTTTCATGGTATTTTTCTCGCACATTAATCCGAAAAATCCTTGAGTCTCCTTCTTTAGGCTCGTTAAACTCCCATGAAGAAGATCGAGCATTCTTTTTATGGTATTTTTCTTGCTCATTAATATGAAAAACCTCAAGTCTCCTTCTTTGGGCTCGTTAAACTACTACAATGAAGAATAGAATATAGCACTTTTAGAGATATTTTATTGCTCTTTAAAAAATATAAACATCTCCGAGTTTTCATCGTTGAGCTCATTAAATCTATGCGACGATGGTTAGAGCACTTTTAGAGATATTTTATTGCTCTTTAAAAAATATAAACATCTCCGAGTTTTCATCGTTAATATCATTAAATCTATGCGACGATGGTTAGAGAACTTTTTGTGATATTTTATTGCTCTTTAAAAAATAGAAACATCTCTGAGTTTTCATCATTGTGCTCGTTAAATCCATACAATGATTCTCTGAGCAACTCTTTTTTGATCTTTTTCTAGCTCATAAATTGAAAAAGACCAAAAGAGCATTCTTTTTAGGTGATTTTTCTCACTATTTAAATTGAAAAAATCCCAAGCTTAGTCTTTCTGCTCATTAAACTTGATGAAGATGACCTGAGCAATCTTTTAGGTACTTTTCTCACTCGTTAGAATTGAAAAATCCTGAGTTTTGTTACCAAGCTCGTTAACAATATACAGTAGCAGCAAGAGCACTTTCTTTTTTGGGACCATTTCATGCTCTTTAATCGAAAAATCCCTAAGTTTTTCCCCTCCTTTGAGTTCGTAAAACTATGAAGAAGGGATGAGTTGTTCTTTTCCCTCTTTTTCTCGCTCACTAAACTGAAAAATATATCCCGAGTTTTCTTCATTTGACTCATTAAAAATTTTGATGAAGGTATTGAGTTTGTCATCACGTGACTCATTAAAAATTCATGATGAAAAACGAGTTTAGTTCATCACCTCGTACTCGTAACAAAATGAGGTCGACATCTATTGAAAATAGGTTTCTCTTTATCCGGGTTCAATAGATTAACTTAAGGAAAAGTAACCGATCCAAGTGTACTATTAACCTTTTGTCTCACCTGGTTAACAACTTTGACAAAGGGACCACCAAGGAGTCTCTCTTTACGATATTTTTAGACTCTCTAAATATGAAAATACCACTGAGTTGTCTAGTGTGGACTCTTTAAATTACACAGACAAGATATAGAGTCGTTCTTTTTACGATACTTTTCAGACTTAAAACATGAAAAAATCGATGAGTTTGCCTATATAGACTCGTTAAACTAATCAAATAGGGCAAAGAGTCATTCTTTTTTCAATCCTTTTCAGACTCTTTAAACATGAAAAGATCGATGAGTTTACCCGTATGGAATCATTAAATTAATGAGATGGGGAAAGTGGACAATGCAACTGTATTCCGTATTAGAAAGCATGGTTTGGTAGCAGTCATTCCCTTGAACATGGCACTCCCTTAGATAAGCCTCCCTTTTGATGGCCTCTCAATATGAACCCTACCATTATATGAGTTTTAGCCTATATACCCTGATGTAATTACGTCTCTATATCCTAACACTCTGTAGTGTTCATGAGTCTAGTGTTGTCTGGTTAAAACCGTTGTCATGCCTTCTATTGTTCAAGGGTTACCCATTTGTTTCCTCCATCAATCGATCAAACATATCCTTTCATCATGCCCTCCATTGTTAAGACCCAAATGCTCAAAATATTCCTAAAAAAAAATAATACTTGTCCCGTTTTGTGTTGATTGATGTAGGACACATCATTGCCTACCTTTCGACATGTTTCTTCCTATCGACTTCAACACTATATCCAGGAAGATAACCCAGAAAAACATGCAATGCCTTCATACTTGCAGACATTAGTGGTAGGTTACCTTGTGTTTGATCAGGGGTTCTCATTATTGGATCCTGGTTAAGTGATTATACCGGTGTTTGACGACAAAGAAATCTTTCACACTCGCTAGTTTGTGTTGTGCATCTTGGAGACCATCACCATTATCGTGGCCTTCCTCGCATCTGTTAACAGCCTCCATTATTGACTGGAAATCAGATGATTTCATGCATGTTCGACATGAACACATATTTTTCACATGTATCGATCTATTTTGTTCAGTGAAGTGGAAATCAAGACCTTGGGTAGAGGCTTTCATCATTCAGCCTTGTTTCCTCTCCCAAACTGCAGATATTGTTTTTTGGAGATAGTTGTTTCAGGATGATTCTATTATGACACTGGATCCACATTGTGCTTATTGGCAGCCAGCCTTGTTATATCTCTTCAGAGAATATTACTCTGACATAGCTACTGAGCATGGGAATGCCTGACTAAGGACATGATTTTAGCAGTTTTATATATATGTGTTGTATCAGGTTTCCCTTGTCGCTCAAAGCTTCTCTCTCTCTAAACATTTTGATAGAAAACTATAGTCTCAGTAAAGTATTTATGCCATCGTCTCTGCCTCTAATCTCATACTTTAGGGGGCATCTGTTATACAAAAAAATGGCCTCCTCATCAACTCAGAGGTGAAATACATGATGATTGAAGTAAAAACCACAATTGCAGGCCTTGATTCCACACTAACGCTGGTTGCACACTGAAAACCTGCTTTATAAAGCTTGTTATCAAGCCTAAAGGAGTTTTAGTGACCCCACTAACTCATGTTACTAGTGAAGGGCAACATTACTGAAACTAAGGGAAGTTCAATGGGTCAAGCCAACAAATTGACTCATAAATATCTAGATATTTATCCCTAAATTTGCTCAAGAAATGCGAGGAAACATCCAAAATCAAGATATCTAGAGGATTTCTAATCTAAGAAAAGAAGGCAAATGGTAAAGAGCTGAAGAGTGGAGCAAGTTCATTGTTTTTTCCCTAGTGAACTCTAGGAGGAGCTTGGCAACCCTGACTCGGTTGCTATATAAGCAAAGTGAGGGCTATTGTGAAAGGGGTCAGAGCATTTGAAAGGATAGCTCACTAAGCTGTTGTGAACTATCATACACTTGAAGAAGCTAAAAGAGAGAGAGAGATAGAAGAAGAAGGGGCAAGGGAAGACTGATACAATGGATGGTTGTAATCACTCTTCCATTATAAATACAAAACTACAATTGTGTTCCCTACTCCATAGTGTTGGTAACATTGTTCATTGAGTTGTTCATTTTGATACTTGGTGAGTTGAGTAGTTTAAGTTGTATACAAATATATGTTCATTGTGCATTCTTATATTAGTTTTCAATATTGTATGTTGTGATTGTGTTTTCCTTTCCCTTGTGCAGGAATTGATTTGGAGCTAGCTTTGAGGGAGTTCTTCTTGGCTACATAGTGATCTCCAAACAAATCTAGAAGGAGACTTGAGGTAATCCTCTTTCCATACTTTGTTAACTTATATTTGATAGATGAACATGTGTATAACTTGGTAGCTTCTGTAGATAATCTTACAGTCTATCAAAGGTCCCGGGAAGGCCTTTGAGGGTAGTTTTCATTCTCCATACACAATGCATTTTACCCCATAGCAATGGTTAGATAGAAAGATTGACGAGTTCACGCGCAGGAAAACAAGAATCCATGAGTATCAAAGGAATAGTGGTTGGAACGCTACTTATATACGGAAATCCATGAAATTTTCTTTGCATCCTTTCCCTCTGAGTTGTATGAGTGGATATTGAAGCTAGCAGACAGTCAGGGAAGGTGTAGGCTCGAAAAACCAATTGTGTGGACTCCATAATTAATGCGCAGACTAGAAGCATCAAAAGATAAGATCATGCATGTTGTGTACCATTGGCTCAATCGAATCATAGGGGGGTTTATCACCGAGTTCACGGTAGACACAAAAGTCAGCCACAGCGAGGTGGAACAACGCTTCCTCAAAGGACCATGAGTAAGTAAATTAAATCTCTAAACACTTGGATTAAGATGTTATTGTGTGAAAAGAAGGTTATGAGAATAAATTGATGTTTGGGGCTATGAAAAGTGAGAGGATCTATAGAAACGAAGGTAGCATAGAAATAGAGAATAGCCCCTTGATTTCACCTTGGCGGGAAAGTGAGGAAGAGCTCGCAAAAGTTTCTCTGAGAAGTGTAGTCAATTTGATAAGGCAGTGGATTTTGCACCTACCACCTCCACCTAAACTGCCACCAGTCTCACCATATTCACTTCCATCTCTGCCAACACCACCTCCACCACCACAACAGTTCAATATGGCGAGTGCGGTAAAATTGCCGATATTCAAGGGAGTAGGGAATGAAGATTTGGACCAATTTTGGTTCATGGTAAGGGCCGTATGGGAAGCACAAGGAGTTGTGGATGACAATATACAAAAGGCAATGTTGGTGAGCACGTTTTAGGATCACACACTAACGTGGTACATTAAGCATTCTAATGACCATCTGAACGCTGGGATTGCAGATATCCAGGCTGCGCTGAATAGGGAATTTAGTAAGCTGAAGTCAGAGACACAATCAATTATCAGGTTTAAGGAGATCGCGATGCTTCCAAGCGAGACCCCATGGGATTTGGATTAGAGACTGAAGAGTATGATTCATGAAGCCAACAGGACCTTGATAGATGGGCAGGACTACGCATGGTTTGTAGCATCACTAACACCGCATCTAAGGATGACGCTGTCACAATAGAAGTTATCCACCCAGGCCAAAGCTTTGGATATGGCAATGAGACTAAACGACACCCGAATACAAGATCCTAGCCTAGGAGTCCAAAAAATCCACGCGCAACTACAAAATTTGTGTCTAGAAATGAAAATTTTGAAACAAGACAGGACAACTCAACCAGCAGCGCGCGAGTAGGTATGGTGCATAAAGTGCAAAGGCCAGGGGCATGACAAGGACCATTGTCCAATTTTCACGAATTACTTGGTCGGGGGAGGGTCGATGCCATTAAGACCTACGGTACAAGTAGGACCGAGCATGGTGCCAGCATTATGGTGTGCGATTTGTCAGATATGAGGAAAACATGCTACAGATAATTGTCATCTATTGTAGAAGTATACGCAGACGTCCCAGCAATTGTTTTGTAATTTCTGCAGGTCAGTAGATCATGATGAGCACACATGCAGAACCTATGAACTAATGATGGATCAGACTCCTACCTACATAGTGCACACTGAAACACGAGCCCTCAACCCAAAGGTAGGAATGATGCATACTAGATTTCAGGGGCGCAGATGAGGTCGAGGTGAAATGGGACCAGGAAGGGGTTGCGGATAACTAACTTGTTGCAATTTCGGAGGACCAGGGCGCTATGCCCGCGATTGTATGAATCCGACGAGAACATCATGTTTATACTGTACTCAATTTGATCATGAGGTAGAGGACTGCCCTACACTGATAGTGAGGCTCTGACCGAAAGGGGTACTCCAGCCTCCCCTGACTCAGAATTTGCAAATGATGAGGTCTGAGCTACGTGAAGAGGACCCGAATGTAAACATAGTGCTCAGAAGAGGTATCACGACAGGAGAGAACAAAGGTAAGCAACCTCAATAAATTGCATGGGTTCGCAAGGCCCCTACAAAGTAACCTGAATTCGATCTACAGCGTGCAAAGGAGACATTAATGGAAGCTAAGAAGAGCTTTACAAAGGCCTCCACTTCAGGTAGCAAGGATCAACTAGAGCCTGAGATGGTTCCTTTAATGATCACTACTTTTTTGGAGACATGTATGAAATTGTTTCACAACAGCAAGGCTATGAAAGGGCTACAGGAACTTATCACTAGGTGTGTTGGGTCAGGAGAACCTTGGATAGTCCGGAAGCTCGAGAAACATACATCGCGAATAGGAAGGGAAATTAGATTGACTGTGCAAATCGGGGAGTATGAAATGGATCAAGTAATCCTAGATCTAGGATCAGATGTGAATGTGCTATCAAAGCAAACATGGGAGCATATGGGTAGGCCCACATTACAATGGTCCCCTATTCATTTACGGATGGCGAACCAGTAAAAGATCCTACCGATGGGAAGAATGCAGGGGATGACAGTAGACATCGAAGGTGTGAGCACGCTTGCATATTTTGAGGTGATAGAAATTGTCGATGACAACAACTCCTATCCATGCTACTAGGAATAGACTGGGCCACTGATATGAACGAAGTAATAAATATAAAGAAGTGAAAAATGATTTTTGAGAAAAATTCACTACGCGTAGTAGTACCTTTAGACCCTGTGGAAGGAGCGCACTACACAAAGCTAGTGTGCGACGACGAGAGCGATGAAGAGCTTGACTGTATCTATAAGATAACTGCCCGGGAACAGGATTGGGTGAATCCTACAGCGGATGGCTGGATTTCGTGGGAGAGCGAAAGCTCCTGCACATCAGATTTGAATGAGGAAATAGAATGATGGTAGAATCGGTTGCACGAGGTAACCACGCTCAATTGCAACATGATGGTAAGATCACTATGCTACGTGACAACAGAGTCAAGAAATCTACCTGTGTATGATGGATTGACAACATTAGATGAATTCCTGAACAAATTTGAAAGCATAGTGCCATAATAGTAGCGGTTCGATGCTATGAAATGGGCACTGCACGTGATGCCTATGAGGTGGTGGGGTACACATCAGAGAAGTATTGAGAGCTGGCATGAATGCAGAAGGGGGATACTTATAAGATTTGGAAATCCTTAGCTATGGATGAGAGCTAGTTATGAGGGGCGAAACATCTTGTGCGCCCACCTTTCCAGATGGGTACAGGCATATGGTACATAGCCCGCATGAATGCACACCACTATCATGATAGGAAGCAAGTCCAACAAGTAGAAGCAGGCAAGACAAGTGCGCAAATGATGAAGCATGATAAAACCTAGCGCGCCAAAAATCATACATGAGGAAGCCTTTGACAAGGTGCGCGAAGTGCTAAACAAGGTCCACCATGTGAGACACATCGACTGGGACTTACACGTACTAATTGTTGTATGGGCTTATAGGACCATGTGCAAAACTCTGACCACGCAAGCGCTTCTGAAGCTGAAGTATGAAGTAGGGGCTGTAGTCCCTATGGAGCATGTGAAGATGCTTCCGCGCATAACAGAATCCGTAGATACGATGGTCCACGCCGACCAAAATGAAGAAATCACATAGGTGTGCGAAACAGAACATATAAGACTTGAGGAAGAAATCTGACAAGAAAACTTTAGACTTCACGAACTTGAAAAAGATGGGGTACGGCTAAGGGAGAGAAGCAGTTTAATGGACGCAGAGGTCAAGAAGCTGGAAAACAAAATAAAGGAAGCATTTCTCATCGAGAAACCAAGGATGGAAAGGTAAGGTATGTACAATCATACTGACAAATTGGAAAGCTATCTTCGTGAATTTGTTAGTATACTGCCTTGGCTGAGACCGCGTCTCACCAAATGTAATGACCAGGGCAGTGCAGTGCAAATTGTATAGTGTGCGATGTCGATCACCACAAGGGAAGATGGTGATTCTCCACAAACCATGGTGGGGGACGAGATGAAGCCCCGCACAAGTGGTGTGCCCACCTGACTAGCCATAGGAAGGACAATCTTAGCACTCCAGGCAGTTGAAAGGGGGCGTGGGACTATAAAATATTCTACCTAGGGGAAGCACGGTATAAGAGATGCACACAGGAGCAGGACATCACAAGGTTGCAAACGTGTACAAAGGGTTGTGCTGCCACGTAGGTTAGTTGGGAAGCGACCATTGGTGTCACTATTCATGACGAGATGTGCAACTTGAGGCCAAATGGAGCAGGTGGTGGGCATTTAAGGAAAAAGTTATGGATAAGATTTTGGAAAATCTGCCACCAAGGAAGCATTGATGGCCCAAAATGAGGGGTAATGGTTGAATTTGAATTCAAAAGGTGCTATAAAACTCAAAGGGCTATCCAGCGGACAACACTTGGTCATTGGAGCATTGAGCGGTTGAGCAGAGCACAGAGTATTGAGAGTCGAGCAATAATAGAGCCCCTGAGTTCACGAGAGACAAAATATTGTGTAGAGATGATGATGGCCACTAAGGATAGGTTGGGAATTGAGGAAGGAACTATCAGCGAGGCCACACAGACCCCCATGGTACAGGATATTCCTAAAGGTGCTAAGGTTGTGACAGAAATCCCCAAATCACCACGGACGTTGAGGCCGAAGAAGGATAAGCAAGCAATGGGACTAGTACACATGTCCCTGAGGAATCCGCGATGTAGCAAGTTATCAATGGAAGAAAAAGGGAAGGTAGTCACGATTGAAACAGATGAGGAGGAGGAAGATTTGCAGGCCCTAATTGCTGCCACAAAAGAAGAAGAGGATGTGGAGGAGGACATCCAACTGTTGTGCTCTGCAACGAAACTACCTGTTTATGTCCCTCCGTGGAAAGGGAAAGGCAAAGTACTGAAGGATCTAGATGCAACAAAGAGTTTGCTCTAGACCCCGCTCCTCCCCGATGGAATTGTATTTGAGGGCTCGCACCTAGGCCTCATTCCCACCATGAAATTTGAAGAATGGGACCTTGCGGACAGTGAGAAATTCCCACACTCAGAGACAACCAACCTGATGAACCAGAATACGGAGGGGGCAGTGATAGCATTAGAGCCACAAAAATGGTTGTGTGGTGTGGAAAAGTCTAGGTTGATGCACTTGTTATGGATTCCACATTTCGACCATGCGCCCATCACCATTTTCATCATCAGGAAACTGCTTTGCCTAGTGTATGATGGGTATCTATGGCTGAGGGAGCCTCTTCCCATCATGGCAGACCTCATCCACCGGATTTCTCTACTTCCCTGTAAGGGAAAGGACCCCACGACGATAGCTGGGAAAAGTAGCGATTTGGCTCTCGTAGAGGCCATGAAGGCAAAGTATAAGCTAGAGAAAAATAAGAGGGGCTACGTCATCTCTAGCATCAAGGATTTTGAAAATTCAACAAGATGATGGAGCTTAGTGGAAAGGAGTCGCCTTCACTAAGTGGGCCCGCAGGCAAATTATGGCGCAAAGTCTATTTTTAGACTATGTCTATTTTTAGACATATGGATCATGGTCTATGAGTTACAGGATGATGTTTATGGATGATTGGTCATGTTGGCAAAAAATATATGGACTTCTATTTTTGGATCACAGCAGGAGTGATTAGAGTCTATTTTTAGACTGCTAGTCAAAAATAGAAAAGTCAAATATTATTGTCTCATAATAATATTTGGACTATAAACTTTATCTTATCCTCTTGGAGCACTTCAGTTTGCACTATAGATGTGGCACATGCAGCTGTCAGAAGGAAATACGCTTTTCTTATGGGTCAGTTGAGCTATTGCATGCAAGACATCAATTAGAAGTCATGCATGTGAGTTCTATGGAGTTGGATGTGGAGTTGATGGAGTTGTGTTCAGTTTACTTTGTTAAACTAGTTGTAATTAGTCTAACTACAAATAGACTAGTGATGAGTGATGTGAATTAATTGATTCACTAATTATTAACTCATAATGCAACTAAAGAATACATTAGTTAACTCAGTACATGTACAGTTCAGTGGAGATAGGTGTTAGAGGTTGAGATTACTATCAGTTGTGACTATAGTTGTGCATGAGATCTTGCACAAGCAATGTATTGAGTGTGCCCATGATGATTGCCCAGTATATGCCCAGTAGAATAGCCTGTGCTCACATGATTTCTAGGGTGAATGATTCTTAAGCATTGTGCAGTGGAGGCAGGCAAAGCAACGAAGAAGATTTGAACCTGTGACTTGTTCGGATCTGAGCTAGTTTTGTGTGTAACAGGTGGAGATAGTACTGAGTACTTGTGAGGAGTATTGTACTATGTATTGTTACATGTTCTCAATCATTAATATACAGATAGTGTGGATTTTTCAGCTGTAAGCTTTCCCCGGGATACATATTGTGTTAATGTGTCCATGCGATTGATGTTTCATTGTTTTTAATGCTGCTAAATTGATGATCAACGTAGAGGAGGTTATGTATTATGCATGTATTCTGTAATAGTGTATAATCGGGATAATCTCTATTGAATAAATGTTTATTATTCAAAATTTGTACATGGTATCAGAGCTGTTGATCATCAGATCTATTATTCTGAATGTGTTTACATTCTATTTCTTTAGGCAGAGTCTATAATCGGGCCAGATAGCCTATGGATTCATCCTTCCTTTGGAAGGTGAGATATCCGGTAAAATCCCATACAGTCAATCTTTGTACGAGAAATACTTTGTTCTCATGAATTCTAGATCGGAGGCGGTTGAGTTTGGAGCTGGTGGAATTCGAATTTGCAGCAGTTTTTTCTTGGTATCAACGTGGCAATGTCTTTCAACAGATTGCGATTGGAGTATGCTCTTGAGGGTAGCTCGAACTATATTGCATGGAAGGACAAGATGAAGGCAATGTTGGATGATAATGGGCTGAAGTATTTCATAGAGGTTGATTTCCCAAAGCCTACTGATGCCGCGCAAGTTGATGCTTAGCAAAAGAAGACAGCAAAGTGTTGAAGGATTCTATTGGAGGGCGTGAAGGATCACATTGTGTCCAGCCTGCATGGAAAGGCTTCTCTATACTTGATGTGGAAAGCGTTAACATATCTATTCCAAAACAAGAGCGATCAGAGGAGGCTAGCACTGAAGGATAAACTCAGGAAAATCAAATGTGAGAAGGGAGATAGTATGCCCAAGTATCTCACGAAGTTCACTCAGTGTCGGGATGAGCTGGGAAGTGTGGGGGTTAACTGTCGATGATCAGGACTTGGTGAGCTTGGCTCTACTTGGTCTTTCGAAGAGTTGGCATTCCTATTAGGACTCTGTCAATGGTTAGGATAAACTGCTAGGATGGGAGAGACTTTGGTCAGATCTTGTGCAGTAGGAGATCAAGCGAAATACCAGGGACGGATCTTCATCAAAGGGAATTGATGAAAAAAATTGTGCTTTGGCTGCCAAAGTAAAGAAGGGGAAGAGGAAGAAAGCTTCTCAGTCTGGTGCGAAAGGCAAGAAGCAGGACATGTCCAAGGTGAAGTGTTTTCACTGTCACCAGCACGGACACTATGCCACAAATTGTTCGTAGAAGAAGAAGAACAAGAAAGCTGCTGGATCTGCAGCAGGAGAGGCTCTAGCCTTGTAGTTTGAGCTTGATTTTTCATTGATCGCATGCTTGGTTTCAAGTGTGATGGGATCAGTGTGGTTCTTGGACAATGGTGCGTCTTTTCACATGACAGGAGATCGAGATTTGTTTTCTAATCTGGAGGACAAAGATCTTGGAGTGCACATCGAGATGGGCGATGATGGTAGATACAGTGCGACCGATATCGGTACCATTTCTTTTGAGAGGGAGTATGGTAAACCCTTCATATTGAAGGAAGTGATGCATGTTCCAGGATTGAAGAAGAATCTTATCTCTGTGGCGATGTTAGAGGACAAGGGATATGATGTTGTTTTCAATGAGGGAAAAGCTTTCTTGTGCAGTAAAACAACTGGAGAAACCTGGAAGATAGGGGTTCGAGTGAGGAACCTTTATCAGTTGCATGTAGATGGTTGCGCAGCAATGGCATGCAAGGCAGAAGGATTAGTGAGCCGGGATGATGGTGCGCTGTGGCATAGGAGATTGGGTCACCTTCACCATGGAGCCTTGAAGATACTGCTGCAAATCACTACAGGGCTTCCTAAAGGCACTCTTGTGTAGTCAGATCAGTGCAAGGGGTGTACTTTGGGAAAGTTTGTGAAAGCCACCTTTCATGAGAAGGATAGTCGCGCCACGACGATCCTTGAGAGAATTCACATAGACGTGTGTGGACCTTTCTCAATTGCTTCAATAGCAAAACACAGGTATTATGTGATTTTTGTTGATGAGTTCTCTAGAAAGTGCTAGATCTTCTTCATGCAGAAGAAGAGCGAGACATACTCAAAGTTCTGTGAGTTCAAAGCACTGGTCGAGAAGGAATCGAGGAAGAAGGTGAAGGCTCTTAGTAGCGATAATGGTGGTCAATACATCTCTGGCGAGTTCAAGGATTTCTGCAATGCAGAAGGGATTCGAAGAGAGCTCATAGCTCCCCATAACCCACAGCAGAACAAGGTTGTTGAGCAAAAGAACAGAATGATCGTGGGTGATGCACGGGTGATGTTGCATGATCAGTGCCTACCCCTTCACTTGTGTGTGGAAGCATGCAATACAACAGTTTATGTGCAGAACCATTGTCCTCACAGGATACTTGGCATGAGTACACTTGAGGAGGCTTATTCTGGTAAGAAGCTTGATCTTTCTCATTTGAGGATTTCTGATGCTAACGTTTACATGCATGTGACGAAGGATGCCAGGAAGAAGTTGGAGCTGACCGCAGAGGTTGGGATATTTGTGGGGTACAATGATATGCCCCACAACTATCGTGTGTATTTGTTAGATAGTGGTAAGACTGTTGTGCGATGGGATATAAAATTTCAGGAGGAGAAAGCCATGAAGTGTTCGCTTGAGAGGGAGACACACTTGCATGCAGGTGAGGAGCTATTAGTTCCTAAGGATGAGCTTTAGGATGTAGATCAGCCATAGGACGAGGTTCATGGAGTGGAAGAGACCACTCATGCAGCACCAACCATAAGAGGGCGAAAGCGCTTGACAAAAGCTGCGTGACTGGCTCAAGATGCAGAGAAAGTTGTAGGACCACCTACAGCCCAATGCAGGTAAAGATAGTCACCTGATCGGTATACTAGATACATGGCTCTTATGAGCAAATGTGTTGTGACTGAGCCATCCTTTTTTGAGGAAGCTGTGGAGGATCCCGCATGGGTAGATTCCATGTTGGAAGAGTATGATTCAACTGTCAGAAACAGTGCATGGTAGATTGTTCCTAGATCGGAAGGGAAATTAGTGGTGGGTTCGAGATGGATATACAAAGTTAAGCAAGTAGCTAACGGGAGTGTGGAGAAGTACAAGGCAAGATTTGTTGCCCAAGGCTTTTCATAGATAGAGGGGATCGATTATGAGGAGACCTTTGCACCTGTCACAAGGTATTCTTCCATACAGACGATTCTTTCTCTCTCAGCGCAGATGGGATGGTACATTCATCAGATGGATGTGAAGACTGCGTTCCTCAATAGAGTCATTGAGGAGGAGGTGTACATTGAGCAGCCTGAAGGTTTTGAGATCTTCAGCAGCGAATCGCATGTGTGCAGGCTCAAGAGAGCACTGTATGGGTTGAAACAAGCACCACGTTCTTGGTACACATGGATAGACAGCTATTTCACCAGACTTGGATTCTCCAAGAGTGAGGTGGATCCTAACCTATACCATATTGTAGTGGAGGGTAAGTTGCTTATCATTGTACTTTATGTAGATGATTTGATTCTAACGGGTGATGAGCTGTTGATACTTTCATGCAAGGATGATCTTGCTAAGGAGTTTGAGATGAAGGACTTGGGCCTCCTTCCTTATTTCCTGGGATTGGAAATTTGGCAGCACAGTGATGGACTATTTGTTTCTCAGGGTAAGTATGCTCGGGAGATACTAGAGAAGTTCAACATGCATGGTTGCAAGCCTGTTGATACTCCTCTTCCTGGAGGTTGGAGGAAGGAGGATGCCACTTCGGCAGAAGAAGTGGATGCCACTATTTATCGATAGTTGGTGGGGTCGCTTATGTATCTGGTCAATACACGACCCGATATATGCTATGTTGTTAACCAACTTTCACAAGCCATGGTTAAGCCAACCAAGCTCTTCTAGAAGGCAGGCAAGCATGTATTGCGTTATTTGAGAGGCACATCGGGATATGGTTTGTGGTACAGACAGGAGGATGAGGTGAAGCTATGTGGCTTCACGGATGCAGATTGGGTAGGGAGCCCAACAGACAGAAAGAGCACATCAGGAGGGGTCTTCAGTATCGGGTCAACAAAAGTTTCTTGGTACAGCAGGAAGCAGAGATTCGTGGCACTCAGTTCAGCAGAGGCCGAGTATATGGTAGCAAGTTTGGCTGCATGCAAGGCTATATGGATGAGGAAGATTTTGGTCGGTCTGTTCGGTTCTCACTTGGAGTCTACTGTGATTTACTGTGATAACTAGACTTGCATTAAACTCTCGGCTAATCCTGTATTTCATGATAGATCTAAGCACATTGACATCAGGTACCATCATATCAGAGATTATATGCAGCAGAGAATCATGTTACTTTCATACATTCCAACGGAGGATCAGGATGCTGATATCTTGACGAAGGCGCTCACCAAGAGCAAATTCGAATACCACCGAGGCTGGATAGGGGTTGCTGATAATCCATATCTTGCTGAGAGGGAGTGTTGAAAATGCAACAAGATGATGGAGCTTAGTGGAAAGGAGTCGCCTTCACTAAGTGGGCCCATAGGCAGATTATGGCGCAAAGTCTATTTTTAGACTATGTCTATTTTTAGACATATGGATCATGGTCTATGAGTTGCAGGATGCTTTTTATGGATGATTGGTCATGTTGGGAAAAATAGAAGGACTTCTATTTTTGGATCACAGCAGGAGTGATCAGAGTCTATTTTTAGACTGCTAGTCAAAAATAGAAAAGTCAAATATTATTGTCTCATAATAATATTTGGACTATAAACTTTATCTTATCCTCCTGGAGCACTTCAATTTGAGCTACAGATGTGGCACATGTAGCTATCAAAATGAAATATACTTTTCTTATGGGTCAGTTGAGCTATTGCATGCAGGACATCAGTTAGAACTCATGCATGTGAGTTCTGTGGAGTTGATGGAGTTGTGTTCAGTTTGACTTTGTTAAACTAGTTGTAATTAGTCTAACTACAAATAGACTAGTGATGAGTGATGTGAATTAATTGATTCACTAATTATTAACTCATAATGCAACTGAATAATACATCAGTTAACTTAATGCATGTACAGTTCAATGGAGACAGGTGTTAGAGGTTGAGATTGCTATCAGTTGTGACTATAGTTGTGCATGAGATCTTGCACAAGCAATGTATTGAGTATGCCCATGATGATTGCCCAGTATATTCCCAGTAGAATAGCCTGTGCTCACGTGATTTCCAGGGTGAGTGATTGTTATAGACATTTTTGTGCCTTACAACTATAAGCATGAAATGTCCATAAACCAAGGGATCCTAAGTCCCTAAAGATGTTGTTCCAGCTCCTAAAGAAACAAGGTCAACAAATGACAGCTTCTCCCAGAAGTTCTCCACCAGAAACTGCTCAAAACTAGTCAAATCAAGATCAATTCAGAGGCTCCACTAGATGCCTGCGTTGCAAAGCACCCAAATACACTGGCTAGGTGCGTTGCAACGCAGGTGAATGCACTACCAGGGTGCGTTGAGCGGGAAATGACAAATGGCAAAGTCATTCAACGAGGTGGAAAGACAATGGAAGCTTCCAGAATCTTCTCCAATGACACTTGCCTCACTGAATTCGACCAGTGATGAGTAAGAGGCTCTTAGCCTCCAAGTGGAAGCAAGAACTAACAGAGAGAATCCACAAGTCAAAACATAAGCTGACTCATCCTCTCTGCTTACATCTATATATGGATCCCTCATCCCAGAGATCCAGGAGGCTGGAATTTTGTACTTTGTAGAGAATTGTTGTTGGTTTGAGATTGAGATTAGTTCATTGGGTGATTTATGCTTTGTTGGAGGTGAGGAAGGGATTCCTTTGCTGGGAGATAGATGCTGGATCGGGACTCACTTGGTTGTATCTCCTCTTGGACTTTCTTATTATATCAATAAAACTATTTGAGTTTCTCCTACATGCTGTGTATCAATGATGCTTTGTTATATTTGCATGTTTAGCTTAAATCTGATCCTAAGCTAGTTATGAATGTAAATCTATGTATTTTGTGTAGTTTTCCTCTTCTGTGATCTTGCAGGAACTTGGTGAAGCTGGACCAGTAAGGGAGCAGGCAGCGGGAAGCGAACAAAGAGGAGAGCAATTGGATCAACAAACTAGCGAAAGACACAGGTTAGTTACATCCTTCCTCTTCATTTACATTTCATAAAGAAGAATACGAAAGTAGTTTTGCTTGTTTGTTGCTAAGGCACTGTCACACCTTAGAGTGGGATAGGGGCATTCTGAATAGATACTTTTCCCAACAACAAAATGGCGACTCCGCTGGGGACCGTATCTAGTTAGTTTATTTGTGTTTCTATTGTTGTTCTTCTCATAAACTTAGGAGTGGCGAATCGAACTGCATTTGCCATTTACAAATGCAAAGTAGAGATCTACTACTCTAGTCCATTCACTGGGCCTGTTTATGATCTGAACAGCTGATCCACAAATGCTCTAATGGCCCTTTGTGATAGCTCTTAGTCCTCCTTTAAATCATCCCTCTGATTGTACCTTACTGATAGCTTTTATCCGGCCAAAAACCATAGATTAAACTGCAAACCATGACCCAGAACCCAGAAACAATTCTCGTTTCTGCTTCAGCGCAGGCTCTGTGAAGAGGTTCTGCATTTCAACACAGGTCCCAAGAGGGCTACCTATGCTGCAATTCAGTTTCTCTGTGCAACAGGTGCGTTGATCAGCCTTTGCCCTGTGCAACTGAGGTTCTTTTCTTCATTTTGTTCAGTTTTATCTCTGATTTTTGCAGCCTGTTATCAGTGTGTGTACCTATCTGAAAACCCCTTTTCTTTGCCTTAATTCCACCTCAGTTGTATAAAAGAAACTGTATTTTTTTTTGTGTATTTGTTACATCATTTGCAGTTCCCATTACAAAAGTAAACTAGTCATACTGTCGCCCTTAGATCTAGACCTGTCGTAAGTGTCGTTTTGATCTTAGGAGTAAGTTTGTTTGCTGTTGACAGTTGATTACGCTTTTACTTTTTTCTTTTGGTTTGAATTTGTGAATTTCTAGTGTCGAAACAAGTGTTTACTTCAAAGTCATAAAGTGTCGTAATCGTCTTTTTGATTTCAAAAAGAAGCTTGTTTGTGTTTTTCACTTGAAATCGAATTCAAATTTGTACAACAACTTTCTTTTTAGGCATCAATATTAAGAAAGTGAAAACAAATACATGCACAAGCGCATTTTCATTTTGACAGTTTGTATGGTTTGATTTAGGAAAAGTGCATTTACAGTGTGCTCTTTGCTCTTTGAGAAAAGATTGTGTCTTTCTTTTCCCCTTGTAGCTAGGATTTTCATTGTTGAAAAGAGATAAAAGCTTGCTTATCATCTTTAGACTGCATTTAGGAATTGTATCTACATCTCGTGGTGATCCAAAAAGGCAAACTTCTAAGAAAGATCAACCTAAAATAAATTGAATGAACTTAACAATGCTTTGTAACTTAACGCACAACATAGAGGTCTAGGCTAGAGACGTTTTCCGGCGTCGTAAAGCCTGGTAACTATTGTCCTCACTGTTGGTTGGGTGATTCCTCCACTGTGAGATGATAAGTGCCAGTACGGATTGTGCTCCCACTTACCGTCGAGTATTTATTGGGAGACCCCTATAGGCATAAAACCTTTATCCATAGGAAGTCATGTCGGCCGCCCTACTGATCGCAATGCACTAAACACAACATTCGGGAAGATTGATCGCTCGTACCCTAAAAAGTATTCTGCGGTTTTGCGATTGGTTTGGCACACCCTCTACCTAGAACTCCAGAGCAGTCCCTTTCGTTCCTTTTCAGACTCCTTAACGGAAAAGGTCCACCTGAGCACTTGTCACTTAAGTCACTAGAGTCATCTTTTGTTTTTTCTCGACTCTTAAAAACTGAAAAAACAAGTTGTGGCTAAAAGCGTCTAAAATTCATTCAATTCGGAAACATATTTCCCTTTTTTGTATTTTGGTTGATCGAGTAATCCGCAATCGTGGAAGAAAGTCAATTGAAACCCCGTCGTTCGCGGAGGCTTACGAGTCAACCGTCTTTGTCTCCGGAATCGAAAACAGTACGGACAAAGCGAACTCGTTTAACCGGTTTGAAATCTCCTATTAAAGTTAGAACAAGTGTTCCAACAACATCCGAGATTCCAGTTACTCCAAACATTTCTGGAAACCCTGCCTCTACAGAAGAAGTTCAACAGCCACAGAGGGATAGTGATACTGATCCTAGTCTGAGAGTAAACACTTGTGTTACTGAACCAGTTCCATCCGCAACCGGTTCGGAGAGTCGTGCTCCTCAAACATCTGTCGCTGTCGATTCAACCCCTTCTTCGGCACCAGAAATATTTTACGGACCTGACGGTCTTCCCCTTCCACCTGGTTTGATTGCGATAGAGAAAATTGTAGAAGATCTGCAAGCAAGTACTCCAACACATTTTGGAGTCGGGGTCACTCTATTTCCTTCTTCATCAGAAGTTGGTCCACCACCAGCGGAAGTTCCTGTAGAATTGCTAGGTAATCTTTTGGATAGACTCAAAATGTCTGAACAACCGTCAACATCTAGGACTGTGTCGAATGACACAACGACGGCAGAACTCCCTGCTGTCACTCCGACAATGTTTGCCGGCGTACCATCTGTCCTGACTAGCTCACAACCGCTAGAAGGAGTCCATCCAGGGGCTATTTCGACAGTATGGTCCGTTCCTATTTGTTCCTCCGGAATAATATCCGGCAACTCTTATGTTGAGACTCGAAAAATTGATCCATTTAGAGGTCAATTTGGGCAATCCAGTCCCCAAGGGCAGACAATCCCCTTGAGTTCCGGATTACCACCGTATGGGGGGCAGTATGCCCTTTCATTAGCCCCTCCAGGAGGATATCCATACGGGATTTCACAACAGTATTCAGGTTATACTGGAGTTACATCAAGTGGTTGGGTACCTATACTACCCCAACAACCAAGGGTTGTATATTCGATGCAACAATGCGTACCTGTGTCGAATATACCTACTACACCGGCTATTGTGACAGTGTCACAAGTTCAAACGCTGCCTGTTGTATGTCAACCTCAGATTTCTCAGGTTGTAATGCAACATCCCCTTGACCCTGTGACTCAACTACAATCGCCAACTGGTGGGATGACACAGGTCCAAACGGGTACAATTACCCCACACCTTGGTCCAACGGTTAGTATAGCGCAACAGAACATGGCTTCACAACCGTGGCTGGTGCAATACCAACAACCACAATTCCAACAAGTATACCAAGGTTCTGAGCAGCAGATCTTTGCGAACAGTGGACAGCCGTACATTCAAAACGGTCAAAATTAACCACTTTACAATGGTCCTTTCCACCAACTGTATCAGTCGTACCAGCATCAACTACATTATGCTGGTATGCAAAGGCCAACTGCTCAGGCAATTCCATCGTATCCTGGGTATGCTTCACCTAACCTGAATCAACAGTTACCATTCGTGGCAACTTTAGAGTTACCCGATTTACACCGGTTAACAAACGATCCAATTGCTTACGCCCCTTGGTGGCCAGTGATCCCTCATAAACTTCCATCAGATATTCCTAAATTTAATGGAAATCCAGGTGAAGATCCATCAAATCACGTGATGACATTTCATCTATGGTGTTCATCAAACACCCTAAACGATGATTCGATAAGGCTTCGCCTTTTTCAGAGGATGTTAACGGGTCCAGCAGCAAAATGGTATATTGAATTGCCTAGAGCTTCGTTCGACAATTTCAGTACCTTAGCCACGACTTTTTTAACCCATTTTCAATTACCGATAAGGTATGAAACGGGAACGGAAATCCTAACCAACTTCAAATAGACAATGGCCACTCACATATATGATCATATACATGAGTGGCGACGTCATCGTAGGATGGTAAAAACGTACGTTCCCGATCAGTTATTAGCTGAATGGTTTATCAAGTCATTACTTCCTACCATCACGGAAGATGTGGCAAAGGGGGGAGTCGTAACAGAAGAGCAAGTTATCGCTCGTGTGCAATATCTGGACTTGGTCTATACTCAGTCTAGCACGCTCTACGACAAAATACTTGATGCCCCTAGACCAGAATTCTCAATTCCTCCTCCTCCTAAATCAAACAATGACTCTCATGCCAGCGATGGTGTGATTGGCACGACAAACGCGAAATTGACAAAGGCCACATCCAAGAAGGCCCGTAAGATTTCAGATCAAAATGCAAAAGACGAAATTCTTGCTTCGGAAGTAAATGCCGTATCGACAAATAAGGGCAAAGAAACCAAACAACCAGGAAGCAAGAAGAAACAAAGCAAAGGGAAGAAGAAGAAACAGGATGAATCATCTCCTGAAAAAACTTCTTCAAACCCTCCTGGAAATAGGAAACCAAGAAATCCATGTTATATATGCGATGAGGATCATTGGACAGGAGATTGTCCATACAGAGCTAAGCTTAAGAAATTCTTTAAAAGTTCGAAAACCTCAGCAGTGTTAACTGATCCGTTTCCAAATCCAGGAACAAATCTGGTTGATAGTGGAAATGCTTCCCCGTCTCAAGTGCTAATGTTGTCGATTTCGAAGCAAAAAAATGATGCTTTGATTTCGACAAGGAACAAAGATTACGGGAATCTGCAGCTGTCAAACGACAAGGATAAAGATCAACCAAGTAGTTCGACAACAACTTCGACAGAAGTTGTACCACCCATCATTCCTGAATTAACAATAAAACCGCCAAAGGGAGTAGTACACAAGTCGACATTTAATCCCCGCGCTAGAGCGGCACAACATTATAACATAGTGGAAGATTTGGCCCAATCGCCATCCGCTATGTCGACTCTTGAAGTACTACAAAATTGCCCATCCCAAAGGCAGGCTTTGTTATCAGCCATTGGTGGGGTTGATCCTAAGGATTCCAATCTTGTATCCTTCGACCACAAAGGATACGATCCTCAGTTACCAGCCCAACTAGCTTTCCTTATTCAAGTGAAAGCACTCAACAAAACTATTCATCGAACAATTATTGATGAGGGGGCATCCACATGCATTATGTCGATGAGTTGCTAGAAAACTTTAGGATCTCCAACCTTGTCGTGATCTTCGACAACATTAAAAGCATTCGACGGAAGGACATATACCCCATATGGTATCCTAAATAACTTGAAGGTTGAACTACGGGGAAAAACAGTAGAAATAGATGTTGAAGTCATCGATGGAAATCTTGATTACAACATCCTACTAGGAAGACGGTGGATATATGCCATGGCAGCTGTTGTGTCGACCTATTTTAGAAAGATTGCATTTCCCTTTCAGGGGGGGATTACAATCATCGACCAACAAAACTTCCTCCCCAATGGCTCACAAGTTACAGGAAGCATTCCCATGATCCATGGAAGCCACAATTCGCTTCAGAATATCGGAGTAGGCCTACTAAAAGATCCTATACTAATGGGAACTTTCGCTCTTCCACCTCCAATCAACTTGGCGGAAGTAGCGTCGATAGGAACCTGCAATATGATATCTTCCACAAAGATCTCAGAAAACGATAACAACATGGATCATGCAATGGTTTTGCCCCCAAGCCCAATAGAAATATTGTAGCAATCAATGTTTCTAGCATGGGAGGCAAACCCAAATCAACACTCATCAAGTGTTTGGGTAGATAGGTCTAGAGAATATGGTACCCCTTCAGATCCTTGGTCGAGAGTGCATGGAACCGATGAAGGAATTGTACAATCAATGTTGATTGAAGGGGCACCATGGAACGATTGCCACCATCGTTCCCTTCTTCCAGATTATGAAGAAGATACTCAAGATGACCTTTATCATCCTTTAGTTTTTGAATTCCTGTCAAATACTGTAAATACGGTGGATTCCGAGCGAAACTTATCCAACATTGAAGAGACTATAGCCATAAATATCTCGACTAAAACGGATGTTGTAGAGAATATTTATGTCGGCAAATGTTGTTCTCCTTCAGAACTGGAAATATATAACGCTCTTTTTTGCGAATTCAGAGATGTCTTTGCTTGGTCATATGATGAAATTCCAAGCATTGACTCGAGTATCGTTGAACATGAAATTAAGATGTATCCAGATGTCAAACCGGTACGACAACGGCTCAGGCAGGTGCACCCCAAGAAAGCCGTTGCAATTAAGGCAGAAGTTGAAAAACTTCTCCATGCTGGTTTCATCTACCCGGTTCCTCTAACCGATTGGGTATCGAATATTGTACCCGTTATGAAGAAACAAGGGACAATTAGAGTGTGTGTCAATTATAGGGATGTAAATCAAGCTTGTCTGAAAGACAACTACCCTACACCCTTCATCAACCAGATAATTGATGAATGCGCCGGATGCGAAATCTTTTCATTCATGGATGGATTTTCCGGGTATAATCAAATAAATATCCGCCCACAGGACCAGTCAAAGACTGCATTCATTTGTCCATGGGGCACATTCGCGTATCGAAAATTACCCTTTGGTTTAAAGAACGCAGGGGCGACATTTCCGAGGGCAATGAATTATGCCTTCCACGACATCAAAAACATCGTTCAACCTTATCTTGACGACCTTTCGGCTCATTCGCGAAAGCGGACTGATCATCCGCAGCATTTAAGAGCGATATTTCTACGTTGCCGACACTACAAGATACGACTCAATCCACACAAATGTGTATTTTGCGTCGGTTCTGGTTGTTTACTTGGCTTTGTAGTCTCCAAGGATGGGATTCGTCTCGACCCGTGCAAGGTCCAGGCAATCATAAATTTTCCTCCACCTTCAAATTTGCTTCAGATTCAGAAACTCCAAGGGAAAGCAAACTTTCTGAGGAGGTTCATTCCAAATTACGCCGAACTTGCTAAAGGTTATACACATCTCTTGAAAAAGGAGGTACCCTTCGTCTGGGATCAGGTTGCGCAAGCTTCCTTTGACGCTTTAAAAGATTCCTTAATAAAAGCATCATTAATGTATGCCCCCGATTATCAAAGAGATTTTAACCTGTATCTCGCTGCAGCAGATACAACCATCGCAATGGTTTTAGTTCAAGAAGTCGATGGAATTGAACACCCTATATATTATTTAAGTAAAAACTTAAATGATACAGAAAGCAAATATTCTTACGTTGAAAAATTAGCGCTTGCAGCTGTTCAAGCGATACAAAGATTTCGACACTACGTCCTCTTTCGGAAAACTACCATTCTGTCAGATTGCAACCCCATGACTTATATATTGTCGCGACAGTTGTTGGGGGGCAAATATTCAAAATGGATAACAATCCTTCAAAAGTTTGATCTGGAATTTGTAAAATCCAAATTAAAGAAAGCTCTAGTTTTTGCAGAATTATTATGCGATCTCCCATCGTCGTCCAACGATGAAACATCCGAAGAATCAATCGTGGACGAGAATTCGTTTCTGATATCCAAAAGCAATGAGTGGTATGGAGATATAATAATTTATCTCCAAACCCAAAAGTTTAGGCCTAACACCTCTCACTCTGAACAGAAATGTATTCGATACCAAGCAAAAGACCACATGATCGTCGGTGATACACTTTACCGTCGTGGTATCAATACAGTTCTCAGAAGGTGCCTCATCCATGAGGAGGCCGAAAAAGCCCTGAATGAGTGTCATTCAGGCGCGTGTGGAGGGCATCAATCTGCATATGCTACAGCACAAAAAATCTTACGAGCAGGATACTTCTGGCCAACCATGTTCAAAGATTGCATAACCGCAGTCAGAAGTTGCCATGCTTGTCAAATTTTTTATAGCAAAACCAGAAGACCTCCCGCACCTTTACATCCAATAATTGCTGTTGGGCCTTTCACCAAATGGGGCATCGATTTCATGACATGTAACCCCACCTCGACCGGGGGGCATGGGTATATTATAGTCGCCGTTGACTATTTTACCAAATGGGCCGAGGCGATGCCTACATTAGATAACATTGGTGAAACAGCTGCCCTTTTCTTTTTCAATCATGTAGTCGACAGATTCGGCGTACCACAGGCTATAGTCACAGATCATGGATCACATTTTCGCAATCACATGATGCTCGAATTAGCTGCCAAACTAGGATTGTCTCACGACAGCTCTACTTCGTATTATCCGCAAGCCAACGGACAAGTTGAAGCGATCAACAAGGTCCTGAAGTGTATGTTGCAAAGGATGATCGGAGTTCACAAAAGAAGGTGGCACCTAATCCTATACTCAGCCTCATGGGCTTACTGAACATCGGTAAGGAATGCGACCGGGTTCGCACCCTTCCAACTGGTATACGGCCTGGAAGCGGTCTTACCAGTCCAGTGCGAAATCTCGTCTCTTAAACTCGCAATCGATCTCCTCCTCGGAACTTCAGAAGAAGAGGCCCGTTTCTTGGAATTAATCCAATTGGATGAAACCCGTCGTGATGCCGCTTTGGCTAACAAAGCCCATAAGAAACGAGTCAAGGCGCAGTTCGACAAAAATGTCAAACCCCGTGTCTTCTCAGAAGGTGACTTGGTCTTGCTTTACGACCAAGAATCCGATAAATTGGGAGCAGGTAAATTTAATTCTTTATGGATGGGCCCCTATATTGTTAAACGAGTGTTAGCAAAAGGAGCCTACGAGTTAATGGATTATGACGGAATTCCACTGGCACAACCTCGTAATGGGTTGTACCTCAAGCGTTACTATGCTTAAATAGTGACCAATATGCTTTTGTTGTATTTTGTTTTCGCTAAAGTGTTCGTTTTGGTCGAGTAATCCACCTTTTTACATTTATTGCAGATGTCAAACCTTTTGGAGACAGGTGTTGGATATGCCGACGGAGCGAGTCGTAGTTCGCGGAACCTATCCTCCGCAGCCTGGGCCATTTTTGATCCAAGCAGTGAGTTAGTAAGTTTCAGAGGAGTATGTATCGGTCAATCAACAAATAACATCGCTGAGTATAGCGTGTTGATAGAACTTCTCTCTGATGCCATCACCCATGGTATACGCCGACTAATCGTCAGGCTAGACTCACAACTCATAATACTACAACTCAATGGTATATATTCCGTCCGAAACCCGGCCATTTATCGCATGTTCCTAAGGGTTAAGATTTTGGAAAGACAATTTGATTCAATTCAATACCAACATATTTCCAGAAACTTAAACACATTAACTGACTCATTAGCAAACTATATGTTAGATAGACATTTGCGACATTTATAAAAAGAAACACATCATCAATGTTTTACATGTGGATCATATAACTCAACCAGAATAAAACCCCGAAAATCAAAATATATATATATAGTTGTTTATGGTTTACATATGATGTTCTGTAACCAAGACAAAATCGGTCACATGACCCAAAAACTCAAAATGCTAGGGGACACCCTAGAATAATGATGCTCGTGATAGCAAGTCACGGCCTGTGCGATCATGCGTAAGAGACGAGTCCATCGTCTAGGCACACCAGTAGTATGCCGCTGTAACTGTAAAGGTAACTCGTCGATCCTCACATATGGAATACTGAGAGTAAGGCTCTCAACCTGCTCCTACACGGCTGTGAGAGTCTCGGCCACATCAAGGTCATGAAGGATAACCCTCCCAGCGGCCTCTCCTACTGGGGCAGCGGCTGGCACTCTCAGGCGAACTACTGGACGAACAAGACCAACATATGCATGCACACATGAGTTTGATTAAAGTCTTGATAGAATAAAGCACAAGGACATTATAAATAAAACAGTAAACAGTGATATGGTCAAAGATTTTACCAATAGCGCCCCACTGCTCGCCATCTGGCAGTGCTAAATCCGGATCACCCCGGAAGTCCATGCCAACATATGGATACTCGGAATAGACCATCTCCTGACGGTCAAACCACCTGAAGAAGGTATCAGAAAAAGAAATCTGAGATTGACTAGCATGCCTAGACATATGGTCAACCCATCTCTGCATGTGTGGTTCAATAGGAGAAGGTAAGTCAAGTGCAATGTACTGCGACTGCATCAGTGGTATCTTCTCCAAGGCAAAGGCGGTCAAAATAGAACCGAACCCAAATTTCTTCAACCTCCCGTCCTTTATCTTGGTCAACTGACTTTTCATCACAAGAAGTACTGCATCACACCAGTTGAATATTTTCGGTTGGAGGCATTCCAAGGCATGCTGCATATAGGATCTGTTGGCCACATGAAGAGATGCACTACCGGCCATCCTACCAAAAGTAAATAGGATAGACCTAAGGGACCTATCAGTGACATCATGGATGATGATCTTGTCGTCTTTACTCGGCTGAGATCCTTCCCTGCAATACTGGCGGACATAATCTCTCACAGAGTCACTCCCTCGGGCCGAACCTGACAAAGAGATGGGGGCACCCCGCCTCGACAAGCCAGTCAAGAAGTAAATGTCTACTGCAGTCAAGGGGATAGATTTGCCCCTAATCTGGAAAACTTGATTGATAGGATCCCAAGCATCAAGAAAATACCGCAGTAGGTTGATCTGCTGTCTCATGCTAGAGATGCGGAAGAACTTCAGCAAACCACAGTTCCGCAGTGCGTTCACCGTAACCGGATCATGTAGGGCAATCATGTCCTCTTCTTCATGTTCTCGTTCTCGCCATGTAAGGGTCATTTTTCTCCAAGATCTCTGAAAAACAAACAAGAGGGGAGTTAGATCCTTGTTTTGATGAGAAACAGGCAAAAATTTTCATCAAAAACTGTGCAACAAAATCCTTTTCTGTGCCCAACGCACCTTCACAGTGTTCCACCTGCATTGAATGTCAAACTGCCTTCACAATGGTCAACATTCAGCGTAGGTTTCGAATGCCCAGGGTGCGTTGATGGCAGAACGAGCCCATCAAACCCCAGGGGCTCAGAAAAGCAGGGAATGAAGCACAGAATGCAGAAAGGAAACCATGAAATGAAAGAGCTCAGGTTTAGCTCCTACCTGGTCCAGACGGCGCCGAGAATCGTCCACAGAATCTCCCGAAATCAGCTGATGAAAATCAAGGGGGAAGAGGCACCTCCAAAGCTCCAACAAACCAAGTTCAAATGAAATGGTAAAATGAGAGGTAAAAACACTTTTTAATTGCTTTTTTCGTAGTTCAAAGTAAAATATTAGCGTTTTAATCTCATTTTCAAGCAAATGTTGTTCATTTCTAACTAGTTTGATGAAGCAATTGAAAGAACAGTACTATCTTTGAAAAGGCAAAGCTATTTATGGTAAAAACTCAAAACTAGACCATGTTATCGAGCAGTTTTAGCACATAGTTCATGCTCGTTAAAAAATAAACATAAGACCGAGAAAGTGTTTCAATCGGCGTTTAAGCTCGTTAAAAAATGAACTATCCTCTGGTAAATAACCACTGTGAATGTAACATTATCAGCCATTAAAGCCTTGGTCGTGTTTGCACCATCACCTCCACTTTTCCATTGGCCGATCATTCACCTCCATTTGATTGTTTACCCATTTTGAGGAACAGCTGCGAAGAGTGATTTCACTAGCCATCCTTGTGACACTACCGTGATTGGAAAATTCCAACCCTTACCTGGAATCAGCTGCTACCCGTTTCATCACTCGTTCCTCAAAAGACGAGTCTTCTTTAAGCTCTTTTCATTTGACTCGTAAAATATGAAAAGATTGCCGAGTTTTGGCCTTCCAGCTCGTTAAAGCGACCGGAAGTGCTATCCCTCCTCTAGATTTTAATCTTTTTGGACCTGAGGGATTATTGCACAAAAAGATCGAGCGCTTGTTTTGTTCGGCTCGTTAAAACTATCGAAAATTCATCCCTTCTGTATTGTTTTATACTTTTTCGGACTTAAGGGATTAGATGACGAAAAAGGACTTCTGGAGTTACCTTTACGTTCCTTTTCAGACTCTCTAAAAATGAAAAGGACCGAGTTATCTTTGTCGTTAAACTCGTTAAAAACATTAATAGCGACAAACTTGTCTTTAGACGAGAACGAGTTTCACTATCGCTAGGCTCGTTAAAACATAGCGATGGGTTTGCCCGAAGGGCAAATTATAGAACAAGAATATGTTATCCTCCTCAAGCATGACAAAAATAAAGAGGTACTGGTCAGCAATGACTGGGGAAAAATTGGGAAGAAACTCAAAGAACCTTTATTGGTAGCAAGTCGCTCTTGAACATGACACTTCCACTCTGTGCCTGAGTCGGGTTGGGTTGTTTCATTCACTGGTCACATCACCATGGTCTCACCATACCATCCACCTTTGGGGTAAATGCTACCAATCCATCATATAAGTGTCGTCGATATGTTCAAGAGAAGTCATCCAGAGAAGTCACCCGTGTCCCATCCACTACCATACATTATACTTCATTCTTTCATGACCGCCACCCTGAACCATATATCATCAGATCGTTTTCACCTCCATCAAAATCATTTGCTCCGTTTCGTGTCACTGATGTGGGATACATTAAGGCCCTCCTTTGATGGATCGCTTCTTGTCGACATCAGCTCATTATCCAAGAAGTTGATCTAGGAACACCCCTTCAGTACTTTGAAGCTTGCATGCCTCAATGGCAAGTTTCTCATTTCCGGCGACAGGTATACATCAATGACCTTCGACCGAAAGATTTTGCGTGGTGTTCGACGCCAAGTCCTTTATTCACACCACGTGAATTGTACTGCAATACCTTGAGGGTCATTATCATTATCGGTGATTCCTCTCGCGCTTGTTAACAGTTTACATCATTGACTGGTAATCAAGCGATGTCTTTCCATGTTCGACTTCAAAACATTTCTCACATGGATCGACTTGTACTTAGAGTGAAGATCAGACGAGATTGAAGACCCCGGATCTAGTTTCATCCATCCGGGCTGCGATATATATTCAGGAAAAATAAAAACATTTGACATGTATAGCATTGCAGCACAGATAATCATCCTACCAAAAGGATGATGATTTCATCAGAATCATCAGTCTACCATCAGATGATTGTCTGTCCTATGTACATAAAAAATGAATTTATAAAGCTGAGAATGGGAATGCCCACCTCAGCTAGATCATGAAAATAGTATGAAAATGATGTATTGTATTGTATCTTATTACAGGTCTCCTCCCAGCATTGAAAGAACTTTGGATCCTCCTAATAAAGCATTTCACCCGATAAATGGCCTCATACTTTAGGGGGCAACTGTTATAGACATTTTTGTGCCTTACATCTATAAGCATGAAATTTCCATAAACCAAGGGATCCTAAGTCCCTAAAGATGTTTTTCCAGCTCCTAAAGAAACAAGGTCAACAAATGACAGCTTCTCCCAGAAGTTCTCCACCAGAAACTGCTCAAAACTAGTCAAATCAGGGTCAATTCAGAGGCTCCACTAGTTGCCTGCGTTGCAAAGCACCCAAATACACTGGCTAGGTGCGTTGCAACGCAGGTGAATGCACTACTAGGGTGCGTTGAGCGGGAAATGACAAATGGCAAAGTCATTCAACGAGGTGGAAAGACAATGGAAGCTTCCAGAATCTTCTCCAATGACACTTGCCTCACTGAATTCGACCAGTGATGAGTAAGAGGCTCTCAGCCTCCAAGTGGAAGCACGAACTGACAGAGAGAAGCCACAAGTCAAAAAATAAGCTGACTCATCCTCTTTGCTTACATCTATATATGGATCCCTCATCCCAGAGATCCAGGAGGCTAGAATTTTGTACTTTGTAGAGAATTGCTGTTGGTTTGAGATTGAGATTAGTGCATTGGGTGATTTATGCTTTGTTGGAGGTGAGGAAGGGATTCCTTTGCTGGGAGGTAGATGCTGGATCGGGACTCACTTGGTTGTATCTCCTCTTGGACTTTCTTATTATATCAATAAAACTATTTGAGCTTCTCCTACATGCTGTGTATCAATGATGCTTTGTTATATTTGCATGTTTAGCTTAAATCTGATCCTAAGCTAGTTATGAATGTAAATCTATGTCTTTTGTGTAGTTTTCCTCTTCTGTGATCTTGCAGGAACTTGGTGAAGCTGGACCAGTAAGGGAGCAGGCAGCGGGAAGCGAACAAAGAGGAGAGCAATTGGATCAACAAACTAGCGAAAGACGAAGGTTAGTTACATCCTTCCTCTTCATTTACATTTCATAAAGAAGAATACAAAAGTAGTTTTCCTTGTTTGTTGCTAAGGCACTGTCACACCTTAGAGTGGGATAGGGGCGTTCTGAATAGATACTTTTCCCAAAAACGGTGATTCTCAAGCATTGTGCAGTGGAGGCAGGCTAAGCAGCAGAGAAGATTTGAACCTGTGACTTGTTCGGATCTGAGCTAGTCTTGTGTGTAACAGGTGGAGATAGTACTGAGTACTTGTGAGGAGTAGTGTAATATGTATTGTTACATGTTCTCAATCATTAATATACAGATAGTGTGGAGTTTTCAGCTATAAGCTTTCCCCGAGATACATATTGTGTTAATGTGTGCATGCGATTGATGTTTCATTGTTTTTAATGCTGCTAAATTGATGATCAACATAGAGGAGGTTATGTATTATGCATGTATTCCGCAATAGTGTATAATCAGGATAATCTATATTGAATAAGTGTTTATTATTAAAAATTTCTACAAAAGATAAGGGGGTGTGCGTAGCCACCCAACTCCTGGTCAGTAAAGTGATGAGAAAATGTCGTGCTGATGAGGTACCAGCGCTGGTGGTCGCATTGGCTAAACAATGCACAAAAGGGTTCCAGTTCAACTGGGTCAAGTTCCCCTACAAGGAGTTTTTGTTAAACTATCACGAAGCCCAGGAGTAGGGTAAGACCTTCCACTATGAGTGGTTGCTCTTATCCATCTTGCTGGTCATGGGAGAACTGCCCGAGGATAGTCAGTTCCTAAAAATTGACTGAGACTTACCAGAGGCTGCAAAGCATGCTTCGCTCTAGGCCACCAAGGACACGACACGGATTCGTGATATAAAAATTTAATGGGTACTCATGGAGGCGAGCATCTGAATGTGGATCAACAGGTGGCCACGCCTATCACCTATGGTGCATAATAGTCTGCAAATTTTTGGAGACTTCGAGGTGGATATGCACAACATATACATCAGGGCACAGAAGGATCCGGCAAAGTAGTGGACGAAGCTACCATTCATAGCCACTGACGACACGATATTTAAGGTATTGGAGACATGGCCTCTCGAGTGGCACACCCCAGGTCTAGCAGAACTAGAAGAAGCAGTAGCACAGAAAAAGAAGGATGATGCCAAGCTGCATGTCAGCCAACTAGCCACGAGAAGGCAGAATGAAAAGGTGGCAGCTGAGGTAAGAGTAGCACAAGAAGCCGCAGAGTAGAAGAAGGCCACAGAAGTAGCAGCAGAGGCTGCAAAAATACAGGCAGAGGAGGACCAAGCAACGTCCTTAGGGTAGTAGGCAGAGGACACAGAAATAGAAAAAGGGAGCATGGACCTAGGGACCACGTCCACACAGCTCAAATGGCCACACATCGAAGAGAGATCGGGTCCAAGGATGAAGGTCAAGGCGTCGAAGTTGGCCATTGACCTAATCACCTTAACTGAAGGTGATCTCCATGACATCAGCAAGATGGTCCATTATGTCACCAACGAAGTGCTCCAAGAGTTTATGATGGAGCACCAAAATGTGTTGGGGGGCCATAGGGCACAGCTACAGAAGTTACAGGTGTGCGTCCCTCAAGAAGGTACTCTGTCTACCCACGTCACAGCAGGTACTTCAGCAGCAGAGCAGATGTTGCGCGTAAGGATGGCTAACACAATAGTGTTGCTAGAGGGAGCATTACTATCATCAAATGTGATGGACCGAATGATGGTTATCATGATGAAAGGCCTTGACCTTAATCTATATGCCCTTCCCCAGGAAATGATCTATCAACTACAGGATGGAATAACAGCAGAGTTGCGCACTAAGGAGAACCACATGATCCAAGTTCTTAGTGAACAAAAGATCAATATGGATTAGCTTAGCTTACAACATGACGATTTTGTGTCGTAAAACCGAAGGTTGGTGCAAACCGTAGATTGGTGGAATTGTGGATCCACATTTTGGCCAGTGGAGTCCGCGACACGAGAGAAGATACAATAAGGGTGCAACTGGAGTTGAATCTCCAGATCGCCGAGCTGCGGTTGAATGCATAACCTTTCACTCCCTCGGAAATCAGAGAAAAACATGCCAACACTATTACAGCAGGATTGGAAGCGATTGGAGGTGCAGTGCGTGACTGTACCAACATGTTGGAATAGGCACTTGAGGTCCTCACAACGTCACAGGAGGACCCCAACATCTAGTTGTTAGATGTTGGGTTGTGTTATATTCTTTCCACGACTAGCCCATGTAGTTAACCGGGGGATTAGAAGGGGCCCCCCCTTCGTTGTGATGATTGCATAGCAAGGGGGGCAGGGAGGGGGGGATCACAGGGGGTTTGAGGGGTGCGGGTAACCCCACTCTATGGGGTCTAGGGCAGCACCCCAGAAAATTTTGTTTTTGGACCCTATATTACGTTGGGTGGACCTACCTATGGTTTTGTGCATGATTTTCGCACATGGTTTTGCACGTGATGGTTTTCAGTCCATGGTTTTGGACACGATGGTTTTTGGTCCATGGTATTGGATGCTTCAACATGTATAAATATGTATTGTAACATTGAAAGGAACATAATGAAAAATCAAGCTGGTAGTCCCGGTTTTGGGATCCAAGGAAAATCTCTATGTGTATGTGTTATGCTCTCACATTGGTTATTTTCTACGTTTTAGAATTCGTATGCAGGTAATTTCTGTACGGGGTTAAAACCTACATTTGGTATCAGTGTTGTTTTTGGCTTCAAGGGGATGCCTTTGTTGCTGAGGGGTTTCGCTTGGGCCTGTGGTAGACCTCGTTCAGTGGGAGATCTATGCGATCAATTATAGTGGTGAAAGAAGATGGCGAGCAGTGGAAAGATAGAGATCGAGAAATTTAATGGTTAGAGTTTTGAGTTGTGGAAACTCAAGATGGAGGATCTGTTGTTGGATAAAGATCAGTGGATCGCGATAGATCCAGATACTAAACCAACGGGAGTGTGTGATGAAGAATGGAAGAAGTTGGATCGGAAGGCAAAGAGCACAATATGTTTGTGTGTCTCAAATTAAGTATTGTTGAATGTATCAGGGGAAACTACGGTGAAGGCTTTGTGGAACAAGTTAGGAACTTTGTACCAATCTAAGTCTCTGGTGAATAAACTATTCCTATGGAAAAAGTTGTATAACCTGAGGATGAAAGATGGAGACTCGGTGACAGAGCATCTGAACGCATTTAATACTGTGGTAAGTCAATTATCGTCTATTAATATCAAAATTTTAGATGAAGATAAGTGCATTAGTTTGTTGTGTTCTCTGTGAGATTCGTGGGATAGTTTGGTTATTGCAATAGGTAGCAATGCAACTACCTTGCAGTTTGATGAAATAGTCTCATCCTTGCTGATGGAGGAGATGAGACGGAAAAATATGGAGAGCCAGAATGGTGATGCCTTGTCTGTACAAGGATGATCCCAGAATAGAAACAAAAATAAGTCATCGAGTGGGAAATATAAATCTAGAAGGAGATCTAAATATCCAGGAAAACCTATAAAGGTGGTGTGATGGAAATGCAAAAAGGGAGGGCAGTTCAAAAGGGACTGTAAATCTAAAGCTCCTGACAAAGGAAAGGGATCTAATGACGCTCCTTCTGCAAAGGTGAAAACCACCTTAGATGAAGGTGGGGATGTGTACTTGTCTTATTCAAGTACACATGTAGATCATGAGGCATGGTTGATTGACTAATATGGATCCTTTCACTTCACTCCCCATAGAGAGTGGTTCTGCGAGTATGAGAAATATGATGGTGGTGATGTCTTCATAGGGGATGATAGGAAGGCTAGAATCATTGGTCATGGAAAAATAAAGTTGAAGTTGGAAGGTGGAAGGTGGAAGGGTTAGAACACTTCTAGGTGTTCTACTTATTGCTACATTGGCCAGAAATCTGATTTCTGTAAACAAGCTAGATGATGTAGGTGTAAAAACAATTTTTCAGAAGGATACCTGTAAAATGGTTCAGGGAGCACTCGTATTGATTTGTGGAGTTCAGATTGGAACTCTATACAAGCTGCAAGGTAGCACTATTGTTGATGGGTGCAACAGTGTTGTGGTTCCTGCAAGTGGAGCAGAAAATCTAGTGGTCTCTAGAGAGAGGACCATGTTGTGGCATCAAAGGCTTGGACATATTGGAGAGAAGGGCCTTCGAATACTTCATGGTAAATTTATGGTAGAAGGTATGAGTAATAGTTCTCTGGATTTTGATTTCTATGAAAATTGTGTATATGGGAAGCAGAATTTGGTGAGTTTCCCCTCTAGTGGTGTTAGAGCCTAGATTTGCCTCAGGCTAAAAAGACAAGGTTCTAAGTCCACATCAAACCACGCTCAACCTCGTAGCTAGCCCTACGAGGACAGGAGAGGGCTCTCTCTGGGTCGATCTTGGAAAAAGACAAGTGATGGGGCTCGAGATGACTAAAATAAAAGATAATTTTAGGCTAGGTATGAAGTACAAGGGTTTGATTTTAGTTTTTTGGGGTTTTGTGCTGGAAACAGGGAAAGGCAAATTGGGCTCGAGGATGAGGCACAGTTTCTGCAGAGTTCTGATTAGGGAAAGGAAGGCAATCATTTTGATGCTTTAAAGTGAGTGAATGGATATATCAGACTAGTGAGGAGCTAAGGAGAGCAAGAGAATCTGAAGAATTCTCCTTAAACAGATGAAAACATGGAAATTTAAACAAATTCAAAGGTAGAGCATAGCAGTTAATGGATTCTACCTTAATCACTCATTTGTTCAAATTCAGAAGAAGAGATAGGAAAATGGTACACATAAAACTAATGAAATTACAATTACTTAGAGAATAACACCATCAAAACATAAATCCACATGGATCCCAAACAGTGCTGCAAAACCATGGTCTTTCCTTAGCCAAAAATGCAGAGATAGAATGTACAATGATATGCCAAAGCAATCCCTAGTGTCCAACCATGAAAATGACTTAGAAATTACAGAATATAGACAAGCCAAACCTATTCCCTTGCCTCTAGGGGTCGAGATCATCATTCTAGGAGCTATTTTAACCAATTCTAAACAAGAAACTGAAATCTAGGTAGTCCAACAACTTACCCCTATATGCTAGGAAACTGATTCATTCATTTAATTTTCACCTTTTAGTGAATGAATCCTATAGAACAAGTAAAAATGTGCCAATATTACATCATGGTATTCAAATTACATCATGAAAAGTCAAGAATAACTTCAAGAAGCAAAATTGGTCACAACTAGGCGAATTTCTGAGTTGAATAGTGAAAAATGGGCAAAAACTCTCTATGCGCCACGCCAAAATCTGTATGCGTCGTGCCACTTTGGAGCTGATTTTGATGCACTTCCTGAAGTCCAAATTGAGCCCAAGTGTTCTTGCTGGAAAGCCCTCCCTGTCTACTTTCCAAATCAAGTGGAATTTCTGAATTTGGTGCCCATTTGCCCCTCCAAAACTTCAATCTCCCAAGACTACTTCTTGTGTGTGAAAATAGGGGCAGTGAGGTCATTTTTTGAGTGTTTTTGACCTCCTGGGGACTCAAAACTTGCCCAAATTTCTTGGCCATGCACCAGCAACCATGATTTTTCATGAAAAATCCAAAAATGTAAACTTTTTGCAATTTGGAGCTCCCTATCAAAAGCGCGTGCACATGGCGCGGCGCATAGGGAGGAAAACCCTGTGTTTTAGTACCAAAATTTGTCAAAATGCCAAAAATGCCCCAAATTTCTTGAAATTTGGACTAAAGGTGCCTCATCCAAGGTTGAATCACCAGTGGTAAGGAGGCCATCTAGAGTGGTTAGAACCTCCCAAATATCAGTAGATATAAGCCTATGACTCACATATGAAATCACTTCCAATGCATGGTTTAGGAGATTGGTGTAATAATGTCTTTGTGAACCCTCTACAGCTAATCTGTATGCTTTCATAATAGCAACAATGAGCTTTGGCACTTTATGAATGCATTCATCTTCAATTTGAAGGAGATCTTCAGTTTGACACTGAGATAAAATCAGTGACAACAAATATATAGGATCTTTTGGTAGAGTTGAAGACACATTTGGAGAACATCTAGAGTTCAGTCCACCCAATCTCTCACCTAATTTCATTGCAAATTCTGAAAATGCACTTGTAATCTGCATAATAGCTTCTTTCTTGGAGTTTTCTGACAGTAAATGCAATGGAAAGCCTTCCTGTAACAAAATTGCAGTAGTCACAGAGGAATTTGATATGATGTCACCTCCACCTGTAGCTTCTAATATTCCCAGCTCATATAAATTTTCCATTGTACAGGATGCTATATTAACAATATGAGGCATAACTTCCTTTCTGCCATCATTTACAGAAATGCCATCTTTCTGATAAGTTTGCATCAGGTCAGAATTGGAATTGATGCTCCTGTAATAAATGGATGGGAGTCTTATTGCTGCACCAAGGAGCTTCCTGCCATGCTTTAAGAATTTCTGAACGAAAATAGTCATGTGGTTTTCCTCATTTGAATCTTCTGTTGTAGAAAATGAGTGGAAATGAATTCTACACCATTTGCTTGCCTTTGTGAAAAGAATGACATATTGAGAAAAAATGTCACAAGCATTAGCATATTGCAAGTATTGTTGTGCCACATGTAAGATAGAGGCGTTACATTTGCAGTGAGAGACCCCAGAACATGAACTTTCTTCCCAAACAGCTACAAGGCCTTCAACAATCTGACGCAAGTTAGAGGCGATTGTTGGAGTTGAGGTCCCTAGTTGATTAATAAGCTCAATGTGATCCTCAAACATTTGTCATAAGGCGAATTCACGCGTTTTGGGCGATTGGAGTGAGTTTGGGCAATTCTCGGGCTTCCTAGCTGTGTGCGCCGTGCGGCATGCCCAATGCGCTGTGCCCGTGTAAAAACACACTGAATGTTCACTCCCAGTGCGCCGCGCACCGGTTTTTTGACCAATTTGTCTCCAATTTCACCTTGCTCACCCCAAATGACTTTGTTTTGCTTTTCTTTGCTCTTGGAGTGCAAATGAGATTTACACATTTGGAGACATGATTTTTACATAGCTTTTCGAATTAATTTTTCCAAAACCCACTTTACAATGTTTTCAAAATGATTTGATTTCAAACTCTGTTTTTTGGACCTTTTCCCCTTTTGGCTTTGTTGATGAACTAGATGAGCTGAACTTTGCTTGTGTTTTGCAGGTGTTGGAGCTTCTTAGGCTAAGGAAATAACCAGGGTGCAGATGAAGAAATTTTCAATGAGAAAAACAAAATTTACATGATTTTAGTACAATAAATGCTAAATATTCTGTGTTTTCCTCAAAACAGAGTTTTGAGGAAAAACACAATGTCGAACACTTGGCGATGAAATTATTTGATAAGGAAACCTCCTCATGCCTGCTGGTGATTATTGGACACTTTGACACATTTATTGATGAAACCCTAAAGGAACCTTGACCTAATTGACCATGAAACCCTAAAGACAAGATTTTGCAAATTTTAATGAAAATAAGACTGTATGTGCCTTTTTAATGAACAGACATGAACCAGCAGGTAAATGACATGAGGGACATGAGGAAAACCACTCTCGTTAGATAATCCATGCGCCTAATGGAATGCAGATGACTGGGCGGGACTCCTAATATGAAATGCAACAAAGAGGTTTTGATCTCTTACGGAGGGCTGAACAGACCGACTCTAATAGGTGGTAAGAGGCCGAAACAGATATTAGAGCTTGTGCATAGTGATGTATTTGGACCTGTGAAGGTTCCATCACTGGGTAAGTTTGTGTACTATGTATCATTTATAGATGGCTTCTCAAGGAGTACATCGATATATTTCCTTAAGAAGAAATCTGAAGTCTTTGATAGGTTTAAATAATTTAAGGCTCTGGTGGAAAACCAGAAATAGAAGAAGATAAAGGTGTTGAGGACAAATAACGGTGGAGAGTTTTGCAGTAAGGAATTTGAAGAATTCTGTAAGAAGTGTGGTATAGCACGACAAAAGACTACTCCATATACACCTCAGCAAAATGGAGCTGCAGAAATAATGAACAAGATGTTGATGGAAAGGGAAAGAAGCATGCTCAGTGGTGCCAAGTTAGGACAGGAATTCTAGGCAGAGGCAGTTGAAACAACATGTTACCTGGTCAATAGATCACCTTCATCAGCATTGGAGGATAAGACTCCACAAGAGGTATGGACTAATAAGAACCCTCTCTTTCACATCTGAGGGTATTTGGATGTGATGCATGTGTACATGTCCCAAAGGAGAAATGAACCAAGTTGGATAGTAAATCTGAAAAGTGCATATTTATTGGGTATAAGGATGGTTTAAAGGGTTATAAGATTTGGAATCTAGTAACAAGGAAGGTTGTGTACAGCCGAGATGTGGTGTTCAGAGAGGTGAAATATTTTATTAAACATGAATTCCAACCAAAGGAACCTGATAAGATAGAGTTTGAGCTAAAGGAGGAAGAATCAGACTCTACAGAAGAGGAGGAATCAGAAGATGAAGAGCCACAAACTCCGGGTGTGAGAAGATCAGTTCAAGAAAACAGGTAGCCAGAAAGGTATAGTCCATCTGATTTCTGTTCAATTTTTTCTTTATCTATTACTGATGATGATCCCAGAACTGTGAAGGAAGGAGTAGATTCAAAGGATGCAAAACTCTGGAAAGAGGCCATGGTTGATGAAATGGCATCTTTGCACAAAAATGAGGCTTGGGATCTGGTGGAGTTGCTGGCTAGAAGGAAACCCGTTGGCAGTAAATGGGTGTTCAAGAAGAAGACAAATGCAGAAGGAAAGGTGGAGAAATACAAATCTCAATTGGTAGCAAAAGGTTATTCCCAGGTGTTGGGAATTGATTTTGGTGATATTTTTTCTCCTATTGCCAAGGTAACTTCTATTAGATTACTTTTATCTGTTGTTGCTGCTTTTGATTTTGAGGTAGAATAGATGGATGTGAAGACAAAATTTCTTCATGGTGATCTGAAAGAGGAGATCTATATGAAGCAACCCGAAGGCTTTGCGGTGAAGGGTAAGAAAGAATTGGTATGCAAGTTAAAGAAGTCTCTGTATGGGTTAAAACAGTCACCAAGGATGTGGTATCAGAAATTTGATACATTTATACGGGGACTTGGCTTCACCAGAAGCAAAGTAGATCATTGTGTGTATTTTAAATTAATTGGTGACCATGTTATTTATTTGGTCTTGTATGTGGATGATATGTTGCTGGTTGGAAATGACAAAGAAATTATCCAAGATTTGAAGACCCATTTTTCCTCCAAATTCTACATGAAAGATCTTGGTGCTACAAACTATATTTTGGGCATGGAAATTAAAAGAGATTGAACAAAGAGGAAGCTCTAGTTAAACCAAAGGAAGTATGTTGAGACAATACTGCAAAGGTTTAATATGCAGGATAGTAAACTGGTGAAGGTTCCTATTCCTGTAGGTGTAAAGTTATCCGTTGAACAGTGTCCCAAGGCACAAGAAGAGGAAGAGGATATGTCCTGTGTTCCATATGGAAGTGCATTTGGTAGCCTGATGTATGCGATGGTCTATACTAGACCAAACATTACACATGCAGTGGGAATATTGAGCAGGTTTATGTCAAAACCAGGGAAGGAGCATTGGACAACATTGAATCGGGTTTTCAGGTATTTGCATGGCACTAGTGATTATGGTTTGTGCTACCAAGGAATACCAGGATTGGACAGAGTGTTGGATATTCATGGCTTTGTTGATGTAGACCGAGCTAGAGATCTGGATCAGAGAATATCTACAAGTGGGTATGTGTTTAACCTATTTGGAGGTGCAATCAGTTGGATGAGTAAGAAACAATCTGTAGTGACACTATCAACTACAGAGGCAGAATACATGGTAGCCACTCATGCAAGCAAGGAAGCAGTTTGGTTGCAAAAATTGTGTTCAAGTATGGGGTTAGTACAGGGAGCTATAAGGATAGACTATGACAGCCAAAGTGCAATTTTCTTGGCAAAGAACCCTGCATATCATTCAAAGACAAAGCACATTGATGTTTAGTATCACTTTGTGAGGGATATGATAGAAGACAAAAAGGTGTTGCTGGTAAAGGTGGACACTTTGAAGAATATTTTAGATGCATTGACAAAATCTGTGAGCTCTGATAAGTTCTCTTAGTGTAGAGAAACAATCGATGTTGCAGGGCTAGATAAATGACTAATCTCTCTTGTGGCCCCCTATGGGAAGAAAACAACAAGTGGAGGAATGTTGGGTTGTGTTATATTCTTTCCACGACTAGCCCACGTAGTTAACCGGAGGATTAGAAGGGGGGCAGAGCCCCCCCTTCATTGCACTAATTGCATAGCTGGGGGGGGGTCACAGGGGGTTTGATGGGTGTAGGTAACCCCACTCTATGGGCAAACCTACCTATGGTTGGGCAAACCTAGCTATGGTTTTGTGCATGATTTTCGCACATGGTTTTGCACGTGATGGTTTTCGGTCCATGGTTTTGGACACGATGGTTTTCAGTCCAAGGTATTGGATGCTTAGACATGTATAAATATGTATTGTAACATTGAAAGGAACATAATGAAAAATCAATCTGGTAGTCCCAGTTTTGGGATACAAGGGAAAATCTCTATGTGTATGTGTTTTATGTGTTATCCTCTCGCATTGTTTATTTTCTGAGTTTTAGAATTCATATGCAAGTAATTTCTATACGGGGTTAAAACCTACACTGGAGATAGAGGCACGCGAACTCCAACAACAGTACAATAGCTTTAGGGGGACTGCGCTGACAGTAGTCCTTACTCAGCGGCTTGCAAGAATGCAACAAGCCAAGGCACTAAATGAGCGGGTGGATGTGGCGTGCCATAAGGAAGCAGTTCTCAAAGCGCGTGTATAGTTATGGATTGACGAAGCCTTCACAATCACAGCAGATATTGAAGGAAATCTCATGTAGATTCAGGGGATGCATGCACATATGCAGCGCAACACACTGGAAACAGAGGGCTCAGAAGAGAGAATGCAACAGGTACAGCAAGCAGCAGCTCAGTGCACTACAGAAATCAAGACCGTTCGGGACCAGCTGGAGGGACTCTGCGCCAAGATTGCCGCACTGACAGAGTGACTCAATGATGAGTCACAATGTTTATGTTGGGGGCTTGTTGGGCATGGAACCCCCCTACAACATTTTTTGGGGATCAAAGCCCAAGTTTTGAGTAATATTATTGTAAAAACTCCGCGAATTATGGGCGCGGAGCTCAAATTGTAAGTTAGAGTCATAGGGTTGTCTGCCCTAAGTTTTGAATGTAGTGTCGGCCTACCCATGGTCCGCGGACCATGGGATTGTATAAATAGAGTGAGGCTCTAAGTTGTAAAGTAGTTAGGTAACCAACAGATGGAGTCAAAAGGATAGCAAGCATAGAGCAAGAGTGTAGTATCTTGGGTCGTAGTAGTAGGAAGAGGCTCTGCAGCTGAGTGCGCAGAGGCCTAGTAGAGTCCACAGCTGAGTGCACGGACCCCTGCAGCTGAGTGCGTAGGGTGGAGTTCAGTCTGTAACCAAGGAAGAAGAATAATAAAGAGAAGTTTATTTGAATTCTATGTATCTATTCTTATGCTATTACATGTTTGATATCAATTGCAATTATATTGTTTATTTACTGCGCGTTGTTGTATGAATGGTGAATATTGGTAAGTATAAATGAAAGCATACAGATAAGCTAAGTTAATCAACTAATATCGGGTTACTAGTAAGGATTTGGGTAATAACACTATTTGGCCCCCAAGTAGGGTTGCGCGAAGGCAACATCACCAGCTATGAAGTACTGGTAAGTGCGCATAGCGACGTGCGTGCAGGGTCAAACCGTAGACCACTTGGAACCCATCAGACATCCCCAGGGTGCGGAAACCTAGTTCTAGCATCCTCCCATACTACTTCAGGTGAGACCTCAGTCCGCGCTCCACAGACTGTTGCCGAAAGGGCCAGTAGTACCGAGATTTGTTTGGCTAAATCATCTCTAAACTTGGGTCAGGCCCCAACAAGCCAACACCAGCCATCCCACATAAACCGAATGAGAGAACCCATCTCATCAAAGCTATCAGGAAATGGAAAGGCTAGGCTGAAAATACTGTGACACCTGGAAAAACCCATGCCATGGTAGAAAAGAAACACATGCAATCCCATGCATGCTGAATCTAGCAAGGAAATACACATGTAAGTCAATACCTACAATGAAGTCTATCATAGTTGCTTGATCCTACCTTTCCCTACTTGATATTTTCTTCCTCTTGCTTTCTTTTCATTTCTTTCTCCAATGCCAAAGTGCTCCAAGAAAAAACCAAAGTGTCCAAGAGTATGAGAGAGAGAGAATAATGAAAGAGCTCCAAAGCTAAACTGACAAAAGCTTACCTACTAATCCTCATAAGCCTTTTTATAAATGAGGCCTCTATTTTCTTCATTTTCCATTATTTCCCTTCACTTTTACTCCTCACATGCAACCTATGACCTTTCACCTCATTTTTCTCCTAACTTCCATTATTTTCATAAATAAATGTGCCAAAAATTCCATTTTTTCTTTCCAAAGCCTTAGCCATTGCCTTTGCCAATTTACTTAGCCATAAACAACCAAATGAACACGCCAAGGATGTATTTTTGAACATTAATCTTGGAATAAGTGTCCCATTCATCTGTGGTTATTGTTTTTAACTTTTATTACATGGAATTTTCACCAGGGTTGTTACAGGATATCGGGAGTCATTGAGGATGAGTCTATTTCAAGCACTCTATGGGCATAGTTGTAATACTCCCATCAGTTGGAGTGATCCAATGAACAAGGTGTTGATTGGACTAGACATGTTGGCATAAATGGAATAGGAAATGCAGGTTATCAAGAAGAATTTAAACACGGCACAGGACATGCAGAAAAGTTTTGCAAATTAGCACATGGCATTTAATGAGTTTCAGGTTGGGTAACATGTGCACTTACTTATCAAGTCCAAGAAGAGATCCTTAGGGACTGGGTCATGTGCGAATTTGGCACCTCAGTATTGCGGGCCTTTTGAGATGCTTGAGAGGATTGGACCATTGGCCTACAAACTTACACTACCTCTGAGAGTGAAATTCCATGATGTTTTTCATGTTTCATTGCTTAAAATATATGTAAAGGATGTTGATCATGTTATTTATTAGTTTGTATTGGAAGTGGAGTTAGAAGGATAATTCCAGCCAGAACCTTAGTGCATTTTTCCGAGAAATATGCTCATGCTCCAGAATCAAGCAATTGAGCAGGTTATAGTGCTTAATATATATGACATTTAGGCATGTCTTACCATCACACAAGACTACCTACGGCATGCTAATCTAACCTTGCAACTAGAATCATGACCAACCAAATCCCACCAATGACTACCTCAGTGGACAGATGGATGCTCCCATTGCCAACTCCAAGGGAAAGGCCATATATTGATCCTTTTAAAATGGAGAGAAACTAATTTAATGCCAAGACCTTAAATTTTTCCTACTAGTTTATCAGATGGTGCTTTCAGTATCAATAGTATGGACCTAATGTAAACGAAATCAAGATATATTTAGCCAAAATCACAATATTATACATGCAAATATCAAATAATGTTTTAAAAACTAGAGATATTTGTTATATTAAATTTACTTAAGAGTTAGTGTTCAGCAATGGAGCCCCCCATGGTGAGTTTTTGGGGTGTAAAGCCAAGTTTTGATCCATGAAATGTAAACACCCTGCAAAATGCGTGCGCGGAGCGGAAGAGTTTAGGGTACTCCACCCTAAAATATTGTAAGTTTAATATAGAGTGTGTCGGCCTACCCATGGTCTGTGGACCATGGGATTGTATAAATAGAGCGAGGCTCTAAGTGTAGAAGGCGGTTTTTGAAGTTGGATGAAGTTCTCAATTGATGAAAAAGCTCTAAGTCTGTAAGTCCGAGTCTTGGGTTAGAGTATAGGGGTAGAGGCTCTGTAGCTGAGTGCGCAGAGGCCTAGTAGAGTCCGTAGTTGAGTGCGTGGATGCCTGCAGCTATGTGCACAGGAAGGAGTCGAGTTTGTATTGGATCAAGATTTGCAAAGATTAATAATAAATATTAGTTAATTGGTATATTGTGCATCTAATTTGTAGATCTGTTTTTGAATGTTATGTGTTAATAATACTTGTTTCTTTATCTCTATGCACTTATATGTATGGTTATGATTGCGGATCTCCTCAATAACTAATCAACAAACCCTAAGTAATAAGGAATCAGGTATTTAACATCGATCGCGCTGCAACTGAAGCTGCGCAAAGAAACCCAGAAGCTTTCAGTATGCGTATTCTAGTAAGCGCGAAGATTGGGATAGACCCCGATCTTCCACATCCAAACATCCCAAGGGTGCGGAAACCTAGTTCCAACACCCTCCCATACTACCTCAGGTGAGACCTTAGTCCGCATTCTGCGGACTGTTGCTAAAAGGGCCGGTAGTACTGGGATTTGCTTGGCTAAACTCACTGTTGAGCCTGGGTCACGCCCCTAGTAGCCAACAAATGGTTCCGTTGCCGAGACCGAGATCTGCCTAAGGGATGTCTAATGTCAGAAAACTACAATCCAACGAAGGAAGAAATTGAAGAGTGATTTGATCAGAAGATTCACGAGTTCGCGACACAGGAAAATAGAACTCCGAAACTATCTGAGAAAATGTGGCTAGATCACTACGTGTATACGGAAATCCATTAGATTTTATTTGCATCCTTTCCATCTGAACTGTATGACTAGATCATGAGATTAGCCGACAATCAGGGAAGATATAAGCTCAATCAACCAATAGTGTGGACCCCGGAGTTGGTGCGCAGGCTAGAAGCATCAGAAGACAAGATCGTGCAGGTTGTGGACCACTGGGTCGACCGAATAATAGGGGGATTCATCACTAAGTTTGCAATAAATACAACTGTGAACTACAACAATGCAGAATGAACAGTTCGCCAAGGAGGTGAGGGCCTCCTGCGAGGTAGCAAAGGCCGTCGCGGAGTAGACCAAGGCCACAGAGGAAGCAGTAGCACCACCAGTAACTGAGGACACCATAGCACATGAGGAAACAGGTCAAGGTCAGCCAACAGGACAAGGGACAACCGATAAGACAGAAGGCGCAGACCCATAACTTAAGTAGCCACATTGTATAGAATGGTCAGGACCCAAGAAAAAGATGAAAGCTTTCAAGTTAGATGGGGAACCCATTACATTGACCAAGGGGGACCTCTACGACATCAGCGACACAGTTCGCGAGGTCACCCGGGAGGCGCTCCAGGAAGCAATGATGGAGCAGAAAAATGTGTTGGGGGCACTCAGGGTGTAGCTCCAAGAGCTCCAGGTGCAGGCCCCACCACAGGGAACAGTAGCCATCTAGGGGGCTATAGGTACATTAGCAATCAAGCAGTTGTTGCAAGCCATGTTGGCTCATACCATCGCATTTCCGCAAGGAGAACTGACAGTGGGCAGTACAGAGGAGAGAGCCATGGTAGGCTGGATTTAGGGACTTGGCTTAAACTGGGCTACCCTATCGTGAGACATATTATATCATTTGCAAGACGGCATGATGGCATAGCTCCACGCTAGAGAAGGATGCAGAGTCCAAATGCTCAGTGAATAGTGGACCAATATCAAAAAACTGAGCCTCCAACGTGATGAAGCCATTGCATAAACTCAACAGTTGGAGAAGATTGTGGATGAAGCATGCTAGAGTATCCCTATGTTAGAGATTGCAACGGACTTACCAGCAGGACTGCGGATCCACAAACTGGCCAGTGGATTCCACGAGGCAAAAGAGGAAGCAATGAGGATCCAGCTGGACCTCAACATGCAGATTGTGGAACTACAGATGAAGGCATAGCACTCTACACCCCCGGAAGTCAAGGAGCAGCACCATCATGCCATTCAGTTGGGGTTGGAAGCAATACAATGCGCCATACAAGACTGCATGGGCTTGCTAGATCAATCACTCTTCACGCTCACTTCCCTACAGGAAGATCCAACATTACAGCATCTAGAGACAGAAGCACGAGAGTTGTAGTAGGCATATGATAATGTCCAGGGACTGCACAGACAGTCGCCCTTACTCAGCGATTGGCCAAGATGAGGGAGGCCCAAGCCCTCAAGGAATAGGTGGACCTCGCGTGACAAAAGGAAGCTATGATTAAAGCACACATCTAGCCATGGCTCGAGGAAGCATTCATGATCACCGCTAAAATTGAAGGGAAGCTGGAGCAGATAAAAGGTATATATGCGCTAAGGCAAGGAAGTACCCCTGAGGATGACGCATCAGAGAGTCGCACACAATTAGTACATCAGACAGCAGAAGAATGTGCTGCGGACTTATGGGAAGTGCAGAAGCTACTAGATGACCTTTGTGCGAAGATCCACGCACCAGCCGAGTGACTCGGGACGAGTCACATTGATTATGTTAGACGCCTTTTGGGTAGCGGAGCCCCCCATAGTGAGTTTTTGGAGCTTAAGGCCAAGTTTTGATCCATGATATGTAAATACTCCGCAAAATGCAGGCGCGGAGCGGAAGAGTTTAGGGCAGTTCACCCTAAAATATTGTAAGTTTAATATAGATTGTGTCGGCTTACCCATGGTCCGCAAACCATGGGAATGTATAAATAGAGCGAGGCTCTAAGGGTAGAAGGTAGTTTTTGAAGTTGGATGACGTTCTTAATTGATGAAACAGCTCTAAGTCTGTAAGTCTGAGTCTTGTGTTAGAGTAGAGGGGTAGAGGCTCTGCAGCTGGGTACGCAGAGGCCTATTAAAGTCCATAGCTAAGTGCGTGGACCCCTGCAGCTATATGCACAAGAAGGAGTCGAGTCGGTATTGGATCAAGCTTTGCAAAGATTAATAATAAAGATCAGTTGATTGATATATTGTGCATCTGATTCTTAGATCTGCTTTTGAATGTTATGTGTTAATAATACGTGTTTCTTTATCTACGCGCACTTATATGTGTGGTTATGAATGCAGATCTCCTTAATAACTAATCAATGAACCCTAAGTAATAATGAATTAGGTATTTAACATCAATCGTGCTTCAGCTGAAGCTACGCAAAGAAACCCATAAGCTTTCGGTACGCGTACTCTAGTAAGCACAAAGGCCGGGATGGACCCCAATCTTCCACATCCAGACATCCCAAGGGTGCGGAAACCTGGTTCCAACACCCTCCCATACTACCTCGAGTGAGACCTCAGTCCACGCTCTGCAGACTATTTCCGAAAGGGCCAGTAGTATTGGGATTTGCTTGGCTAAACTCACTGTTGAACCTGGGTCAGGCCCCTAGTAGCCATTAGTTAGATACCTAGGTCATATATTAATATGCTTAGATGTTAGGTTTTTTAGGGTGTATATTCCACCAAATTCACCTATATTTTAGTGTTAAAATACAAGGATTGGGTTTTCTTCTACTTAAATGAGAACTATACTAACATATCTAGGTTTATATGACAAGAATGTAGGGGTATATATCCTACTAAATTTTGTTGAAATTTCATGATATTCTATTCTCATAATTACTTTCCAATGATTCCTTAACCAATTCATCTTGTATCACATGCATCATTAAGTAATTATACATAGTAAATATCAATTTTGAAACAATAATGACAATGGGATCATGAAGAGATGGCCAAACACAAGAGAAACAAAATTTTACCCTGGGAAAACCCTAACTAGGGAAAAATCCAAAAAGCTTTTCTTGGAGAATTATTCAATTCAACAAGAGATAAAATCTGATTTTTCTAGTCAAATAGAGTCAAACTTCCCAATGAACAAGCTAGGTCAAACTAAGAAATTCTAGCCTTCTGCACCTTCATTAGAATTTAGACTGCCTCCAAGAAAAATACATATAATATAAAACTTTGGTCTACCCCCACATGTGCGATGTCAAACAAAGGTAAAAAAAAAATGAAGGATGGCTCAATTAATGCTAGATTTTTTTGGTAAAATTTCAGACTTATTTCCGTCTCTCTTCTTCATATAGATGAATAGAAGATCATATGTGTGTGACCAAATTGGTGCCAAATGGAGAAGTTTTGGTATATTTATATAGTGGTCTTATGGTGCCCAAGGGGAACATCCCTTTGACTGGTCCAACATATCCTTATGGTTGGATGACTTTCATTTTGGAGGTAAATTAAATTTTAAAGTTCAAAATTTAAATTTCTTTCATTTTAGGGCCAACTTGAATACTGACCATACCCACCAAAACTCAACACTCCCTCTTGGCTAAGGAGTTGTTCACCCTGACTTATTCAAATGATATCTTCTTGAAAAGTTTCTCTATCCCAAGAAAAGGTTTAATGAGCTAGCTATGTTGATAAATCCATCCACCTCATGTTCTATACTAGAAACATGTAGAAAGCATCCTGCATCAGCATCATTCAAAGGAATCTAGTCACCAACTGGACACATACCCTTTGCAAATGGATCTAGTCACCCACTGGCCAAATGCCTTCTAGTGTCCCACTAGCCAAATAACTTTTGGCCTTCTAGGGTCAAGACTAGTCCTTGTTTCACGAATCCACCAAGTCGTCAATTAAAATGACGCACCCCTTTGACACATGGTAAAACCCTAGGCCCATTCACCATTCCCACATGTTGTCACATGCTATTGAATGGTAAATCACTTGTCTAATGTTATAGGAACTCACTCAACCCACTGTCCAAGTAACCATTGGTAATATGTTTAATGACCTTGATCGAGGGAGCACTCTATGTTGAAAAATGTAGCAAGAAAGTTTCAATTTTATTTTTCTTTGTCAAATTGAGAAAATTTGAATTTCCACATCAACAGAGAATTTGGATGCAGCTAACTTGTGTGAAATTTCTCGTACCACTCAGCTTACTCACTAAATTCGAGTTAGAGGAGTTGGAGTTCATTTAAGCATGTGTAATTTCTCATTTATAGCAGTCAAGGTCAGTTATTTCAATTTGTTCTCAGTTAAACTAGTTCTAATAGTTGGAGGAAATAGTGGAAGGCCATTTTTGGAGTGGGACTTTAGTCTAACTCAGTGATCATCTAGTTAACTGATCAATTAGCCCAAAATATATAATGCATGTAGAGAATTTGAGTTCCCTAGCTATGGTGGAGATTCCAAGGCATTATAACATCAATTGTAGATTATTCTTGAGTGTACAGGTGTTGCATGTAGTCAGATGATCAACCTTGGGAATTTCCCACTTTGGGCCTGATGAAGCTACATGGGAGATGGTTGATAAGATGTGGGCTATGTATCCTTCATTTTTTTTCGATTGAGGCAAAAAAAAATTGGTATATGTACATATTTATGTAGGTTTTTATTTTAAATACCACAATGAGTTGTGTTATAAAGCTCCAATAAGCGGTATGGGTGTCAAGTGGTTATGTTTGTCATGTTGGTTTGCTTTTCAGCAGGTTGATAATTGTAAATACTACATCAAGCTAAGTTATAAAGCTCCATGAGCAGTATTTTTTGGTTTTCAATTTGTTTCGCTAGTAATAGGTGTCATAGAATACCGAGGATGGTGTTCCCCTAATGGGGAGGGATTTGTAACAACCCCGAGTTAAAAATCCATGTAATACAGTTAATAAAGGAAAAGTAAGACCAAGGTCATGGGACACTTATTCTAAGCTAAATGTTGGTAAAAACATCCTAGTGGGTGTTCATTTGGTTTATTATGGCTAAGGGGAACTTGGAAAAGGTAATGGAAAAATATTTGGAAAGACAAGAGGCATTAATTGGCATTTATTTATGAAAATAATGGAAAATAGGAGAAAAGGAAGGTGAAAGGTCACTAGTTGCATGTGAGGAGGAAAATGAAGGGAAAATAATGGAAATTGAAGAAAATATATACCTCATTGAGAAAAAGGCTTCTGAGGATCAGTTCACAAACTTGTGTCAATTCATTTTTGGAGCTCTCTCTCTATTCTCTCTACTCTCTCATACTCTTTCACACTTGGAGTATTCTTGGAGCACTCTAGCATTGGTGGGAGGAAGGAAAAGGAAGGACAAGAAAGAAAATGGAAGAAAATACCAAGCAAGGAAGAGTGGTATCAGGTGACTACAACAAGATTACTTGCAGGTATTGAGTTGCATGTATGATTTCCTTGTTGGTTTTGGCATGCATTGTACATGCATGTATTTTGTTCTCTTGTGGTCATGGGCATGGGTTTGTTAGGTGTGACAGTGATTTTTAGCCTTTCCTTGCTAGTTTTGGATAGCCATGGTGTGATGGGGTTTCTCTTACTTGGTTGAGTTGGATTGCCAAATGGTTTCGAAACTAATTGGGTTGGTCTCAGGAAAAACCACAAGGTCTAGGAATCGTTGGACCGGTAAAGGTGATATTTTGGTAAAGGATGGTTATGTATACCCTTGTTGGGCCTAAGAATCCTCGACTGTTAAATACTAGGATATACAGTAAATCCTGGAGGGTAGAGACGGACAAATTCCTCACAATTTAGGTGGAGCTATTCAAAGGCATCCATGCCTGTATAGACTTAGTGATCCCTCAATAGGTATATGGTGGGATTGAAATAAAGCCTGGTAGTGTATGTTTCTTTTTTGGGCCTAGGAATCCCTTGGAAGGATATATGGTAAAGCTTGGTTGTATTGGTGCTTCCTTCACGCCTATAAATCCTTGACTAGTTTGGCAGGATATGTGGCAAAGCCTGTGAATTATGGTCGGTTTAGTTGTAAGTCCCACATAGGTTGAAAGAAAGATTTGGTTCAGCCAAATCTATGGTCAGGTGGTACATGGAAGTCCCTAACATGGTTTGCTTTTTCATATTAATAATAAGAATATTTCCTTTTGATTTCTATGAGTAACTTTTCTTTTTACTATGTGATTTTAATGGTTGTTTTATCATTGTTAATCTATTGGTTAGATGTCGGTTATAAGCTTGGTTTATGACAGACTTTGGTTTTGTCTCTCAACATGTTTGGTTTAGTAAATGAAATGTTAATGTATGTATGACCTAATATATGATAATGTAGCTATTGTGAGAGGGCATCAAACCTTCTTGACAAATTTCAGATAAGTATGAGGTCCCTATGTTCATTTGTGCTTTTATGACATGTACATTACATGTTTATGATGTGTTTGATGAAATTATTGTCATGGTTAGGATGAGTCTGGTTAGTTCCATGTTCAATCTTTGAACTATAGCCCTTGTCTTCTTATTATTTATTATTTCTAAGAATTTCATGAAGTTCTTGGCAAAGGCCTGAGTCCTAGCCTTGAAAGGTGGCTTTGTTGGAATAGAAATTCCTGACAAAGACTGCAGCCGCATGGAGGCCTTGTTGTGGGAGTGACTAGAGGCTTTTAGTCACATGGAGGGCTTGTCATGGGAGTGACTGGGGGTTTAGGTTAGTAAAAAACAAGTTAACTCAGGGGTTGGGAACCTAGGGTGGTTAGTTAGCTTCTAGGTGTCTTGTAGCACCTAAGGGAGGTTAATATAGTTCTATTTTGTCGATTTCACTTCCTTAACTGCACTTAGGGAGTTTAATCATATCATAGTAACTCTTTGTCATATGTTCATGCTAGTGGACTGAGTGGACTGATTAACTTAGGTAAATGTCGGAGGAGGGTGTTACAAATAGCCTATCCTCACATGTTGTTCTAGCTGAAAAATGCTCCCCTAGAATGTGTTGTTGATTGTGGTATCCTTAGTGGCCAAACTTAGGTAACATTTATGAGTGACGATGAGGGGGTCATCATTGTTGTACCCGAGGAAAAATTTAATCAGAACTCACTCAGGTCTCCTGGGGGTGCTCCATGCTTAATAAGAGAACTTGATTCCAAGCATAAGATTTATTACATAGAAGGCTATTATAATTATCCCAATCATTTCCTAACTATTGATCTAAGCATTAATTAACTAGGCTCAAATGGTGAGATGATCCCTTTAACTCTATTTTTTTCTTGTTTCCTTAGGATTTTTCTAGTGTGTGATGTTTGTTCGATTGTGTCTAGTGGCCTTTGTATTTATTTTTTTCACACTTGTGTCACCTTTGGCTACCATCATGTCATATTTTCATTTGAATTGATCTTGTATACTTGCGGGCCTTACTCCCTACAATCAAGTTTTGTTCTATCTTAGGCTTATACTTAACCCCACCATAGATACACCTTTGTCCCAGGCCACTTTGGGTGATACCCTAGAGGTCAAATCATCTATTCACCAAGTGGTTAACCATATTCTTCCACATCATCACCCTACCTCTACACCCATATGATTAGATGGGATTTTGACATTTCCATATCTTTGCATAGTCCTTTACCTGAGTTCTTCATGGATAATGTTATTACCTCCATAATGGAACCTATTGTATCCACACTTGTAGTGGCTGATGGTGTTCGACCTATAACATCTACATCTACCTTATGACCATAGGTTGTGTTCCCATAATTTCCATCAAGAACCTGGTCTCCTCATCTTGGAAGAATCTTCACAGGGACTCCTTCCCTCCACTTAGTATATCCATGGGTACCTCCACATCAACGACCATATCATCTTTGTTCACATAGAGTGTAGGTTATATCTCATGGGTGTCGATATCTCAGTATGGGGTGCGACTATACCTAACCATGGATTTCCTTTTGGTTTGAATCCTTTCACCTTTTCCATGTCATCTTCTAGTATAGTTGGGGATATGTTTGTTTCTAGTGGGTTCTTGAATCCTTTTGGAAGTCAACCATTAGGGGGATCTACATTTCAAGGCCACACATCTAGCCCATGGAATGACAAGGGGGGAGGGGGTGGCAACACTTTATATATGTTTAATATATGGATTTCTAATCCTTTTGATAATCCTTTTGGAACACCCTTTGGCCCAAAAGGTCAACAACATTTTGGGAATCCTTTTGCCACTAGGGGCATTAACCAACATTATATTTACATGGGTGTTGGATCTAACACCTCTAGTCATCCCACTTCCATGAGTCAACCTAACATTGGGAACCAAGCTATGGGTAGAGAACCTCCTCTACTTGGGCCATAGGCGGCACTTGAGCCCCCGCCCAAGCATCATTCAACTCCCCTTTCTTTGCAACACTAGATTTTCCTAATTTGTCTAAGTTGATGAATGATCCCATCAAGCATAATCCTACATGGCCACCTATCCGACATAAAATACCAACAAACATTCCTAAGTTTTATGGTAATCTTGTAGAAGACCATATAGCCCACATCACTACTTATCATTTGTGGTGTTATTCCAACTCATTCATGAATGATAACATTAGTATGTGTCTTTTCCAACAGACTCTAACTAGCAGTGCTACCAAATGGTACATTTACTTAGAGTGTGTTACTTATAATACTTTCTTATCTTTAGCTATGGATTTTGCTAACCACTATCAGTTTCCTATTAGCAATGTGGCTAGTAATAATATCCTCACTAGCTTCTATTAAGATAACTACACACATTTTTTATCATATTCATGAGTGGAGAAGGAGAAAAATTATTCTCATAACCAAGCTTCTTGATCATTTTCTCCAAGTGGTTCACCAAGTTCTTATTTTATAATATTGTTGAAGATGTGGCAAAGGTAGGATTCCAAACTAAGGAGAAATTGATCATGCATTCCCATCAACTTGACTTGATATATTCTCAATAAGGTACCTTATATGAGATTATTCACAATGCTCCTTGATCATCAATTGATCCCATGAATCATAAACCTAGAGCCCATGCTGATGGAGTCGTGGGGTCTGTATATTTTAGAAACATAGATCAACTAACCTTTTAGATGGGTCAAATGAATATCTCTTCTAGTACATTGGCTAGCAAGCATTCTTTTGATAGAACTCCTATTGTTCTTATTCCCACCTCCTAGATTGATCCTATACAGTCCAATTCAACCAAGAGCCATCAGTAACCAGGAGGTAAGAAGAAAAATAACAAGTATAAGACTTATAATGAGGAATAAGTAACATTTCAAACTCAAGAGAACAGTAGGAGTGGAAACAAAGAGAAGAAAAAGAAGATTCATTTTCCTTACAATATTTTTGGGGAAGACCATCTTACTCAATAGTGTTCTTGAATGGATGAGATTCACCAATACTTCTTATAGCAACCCACTGCTTGTCAACCAGTTGCCTTGACAAATCCTTTTCTGGCTCAACAAAAACATATCATTACTAAGCCTCCACCACCTCAACAAGGGGGAAATGGGGGAAACTCTTATAATTCCTTGTCTTCTATGAAATCCTTGTCATTATGGTTAATTCATATCTTAGTGTCACAATTAGAGCACATAATTATGAGAATCATGAGAGTGGAACTTATATCTAAAATCCCATAACCCAAACTCTACCTGATGGTCTTGTTCGTTTTGATAATCCATCACTAAACACCACGTCACACCTACCTAAGGGTACATTTTGAAAAACTATGCATAATCCTAATGCAAAGACTACTCACAACTACAATATTGTAGAGGATTTGTCTTTACCTTTTGCTACTATGTTTGCACTAGAAGTATTGCAAAATTTCTAAATGAAATGCAAGGCACTATTAATACTATCAGTGGGGTATATCCCTAGGATTCTAATATCATGATCTTCAATCCTTCTTTATGTAAACCTTTTCTTCCACCTCATCTGGAATTACAGATTATGATCCAAGTTTTCAAACAATGTGTTCATAGGATAGTTTTGGATGAGGCTGCATTAACTTGCATTATCTCATTGAAGTGTTCAAAGGCTCTTGGTTCTCCTACATTTTCTACACATATATCAATATTGAAGGATTTTGATGGGAATGCATTGCATCCTCAAGGGGTATTTTCTGCTTTATGTATCAAGTTAGGGGAAAAATAATCTTTGTTGTCATTAAGGTAATCAATGCATGATCCAGGAGGATATTGGTGGCCACCTGCCTATTCCACCTAGACCCCCCAGTCAATTTCATTTGTTTCCTTGTTCATTTCAACATTTACTATTTTTAACATTTTTTCATGTCCTGGATTTCTGGAGCAGTTTTGACCCCCTAAACGGTGTTTTTTTGGGATCTATGGCAAGTCCATAGCCGTAGGAAAGGGCTTGTAGCAAAACCTATAGTACTCGGAGAGACCCTTCCAACAAGGTATCGTACATGCCAAATGAAGATAATATGACCAATTTACGACCCCTAGAAGTTGGCTTCCCAACTAACCCAAATGGGGCACACAAACACTTGGTGTTACATCTCTTGGGGCTAGGGTTTTGGTTGTTTAGCATTTTCTCATGTTTTCCAATAATAAATAGGCCATAGAGCCTCATTGTAGCTGCCACATCTCTTCTCAGAGATAAACTACCATCACTCGAGCTATCTTATTTCCATTATGTTTGTAAGCATAATTCAATATTTTTCTATTAATGAAATGAAGTGCTTTTTTGTTGCATCTCTGTGTTTATTATTATAACTATAATTTGTTGCATTCTTTTTTAAGTTCGGATCAGTGTTATCAGAGCGGTCTACTCTTTCTTTATTTTTCTTTGCGGGTCCCCAACGAGGTCAAGGTATAAGGAGTTAGGTCTTGATCTGATTGAACTATTGTAAGAATAGCCTCACAAAACTAGACAACCTGCCATGGTGGAAGAAAAGAAAGATGAGGGGGTAGGAGATCCTTTCAAAATGTTTCTCAAGGAATCCCTTGAGTGATAGAGAGATGTGTTGATGGATAAATTTTCCCAGATCCTTTGATGGCTACCCATAGGTGATGCATCTTCATCCAGTTGCCACTCTGGAGGTACCACTCCTTTTAAGGTACAAGTTAACTTCGATATTCCCATATTCAAAGGCTTGATAGATATAGATGTCATTGATAAATGGCTAAATATGTTGGAAGGATATTTTTTATTTCATGAATTGTCCAATCGAGAAAATATTACTTTTTCACTTCTCAAAGTTGTCCCACAAATCAAGGATGGGTTGGAAACCTACTGTGAACAAAAGGACCAGAGTGAACACTCGTTGTTTTTAGACGCACCCACTTGGAATTCTTTCCAAGATGCCATCAAGGAACAATATTAACCTGTCGGGAGCTATGAAGACAAATACATAAAGAGGACCACACTATGACAAGGAAGGGACCAATATGTGGCAAATTTCATAAATATTTTCCATACCCTTCGCACGAAGTTGGGTATCAAGGATACTGAGCGAAATTTGATTCTCAAATACCACAACTATCTACACAAATACATCGAATATTAGATGGAATTCCTGGACATTTCCTTGCTCGTCACAGCGTATTGGTACAATGTTAATATTGAGTAGAAGTTTAAATAGAAGAAGTGGGACTTTGTATCTATGAATACAAAGCAAGGAAAAGGCACCCCCAAACCACAGAACAAAGGACCAAGCCTAGGTGGGGCTACCCATGATAGCCCACCAAATTTGCAAGAAAAGGAAAACACCACGAATATGAAGAAGGACACGGGGAAATGGTGTGAGTTCCATAAGAGATGCACTCACAATACAAGTGAGTGTCGGGCTAAGTAGTCACTGGTGGTCAAGCTGAAGGCTTCCGAATAAGACGCAATTTCTGACTCTGAAATAGAACCTGATAAGGGAACTAACAAAGGGAAGTATACCATTGATGTAGATCCCAATGCCACCATGGCCACCACCAAGATCCAGAAGATTGAGCCTAGAGGTCCAGAGGAGGGGGAACGCCTCTTCCACTAATAGATGTTGGTGAAGGGTTCTTCATTATAGTTCATTGTCGACAGGGGGAGCCAGAAGAACCTCATTTCAACAGAGGTCATGAAGTGGCTAGGCCTAATGACTATAGCACATCCACAATCGTACACCATTGGGTGGCTTCACCAAGGACGAGATCTTTGCATCAGCCAGTAGTGTTGCCTTCCCTACAAAATCAAGCCCTTCACAGATGAGGTATTGTGTGACGTTTCTCCTCTTGAAGTTTGTGATGTATTGTTAGGAAAACCATACTTGTGGAAGTGACATGTTTTATATGAGTCTATACCTCACTCTATGATTATTACTTTGGCTAAAAAGTTGTATAGAATAACAGAGGTAGCCCCGCCTAATACCATCTCTTTGATCACTGCAAAGAAATGCAGTAAGATCATTTAGCATAATAGGAAATATGTTTTCCTTATGATTCGCCAGTAGGGCAAGAAGAAGGTTGTGGCCATAGCTTCCAAGTAGGGCTCCTCTACAGAGCATCAACAGATGGACAAGTTCATGGAGGAGTATAGGGATATTTTCACCTCACCCATAGGGGTACCTCTACACTATCAGGTCAAGCACTCTGTCAATTTGACCCCAGGCTCGTCATTTCCTAATGGACTAATCTATCGACGCTCTGTTCTGGAGAATGATGAGATCAAGAGGAAGATTCAAGAACTATTGTAGAAAGGGAACATCAGACCAAGCTCATCACCTTGTGGGAGACTGATTGTATTGGTACAGAAGAAGGATGGGACCTGGAGGCTCTGTATTGACTATTAGGTGATGAATAAGATCATTGTCCAGAATAGGTACCCAATCCCACAGATTGATGACCTTTTGGACTAGCTCAAGGGGGCAAAATATTTCAGCAATATTGACGTGAAGTTAGGTTATCACCAAGTTCCTTTTAAACCCTCTAATGTGTGAAAGATTGCCTTTAAATCCAAGGAGGGCCTTTTTGAGTGGTTGGTCATGTCATTCAGATTGAAAAATGCCTCTGCAACCTTCATGAGACTAATGGAAAACATCTTGCGACCCTTCACCAATGCATTGGTGGTAGTGTATTTAGATGACATCTTGATCTTTAGCTAGAGTTGGGAAGAACACCTCCACCATATTTGGCAGGTCCTTCAAACCCTGCAACAGCACAAGTTGTGTGCTAACTTGGAGAAATGTACTGTTGGCCTGACCCAGGTTCAATATCTAGGGTACATCATTGATGAGCAAGGTGTACATGTGGACCCATACAAGATACAAGTAATTCGGGATTAGCCAGCCCCAACCACTTTAACATAGCTCCGAAACTTTTTAGGTCTTGCAAATTTCTACTGTAGATTCATGTTGGGGTTCTCTCATATCACTTGGCCTTTAAGTCAAATCACCAAGGGTAGAGAAAAAGAAAAGTATTGTTGGTGAGAAAACCAACAACAAGCGTTCTTCTATTTGAAGAATTGCCTCTGTTCTACACCAATGCTCACACTACCAGAACTGCAACGACCATTTGAGATTGAGACAGATGCCTCTCACTATGCTATTGGTGTGGTTCTTACTCAGTATGGGCATCCGATGGCTTACCATAGTGAGACACTTTCTGACATAGTCCGAAAGTACCCCACATACAACAAATAAATGTATTCCCTTATGTAGGATTACTGTCAATGGAAGCATTACGTTCTGGGGAAGGAAATGGTCATCCACATAGACCACCAACCTCTATAGTTCATACAAACACAAAGGAAGTTGCAGAACAGTCGCCATCAGAAATGGTCCACCTATTTACAACAGTTCATTTTGAACATTAAGTATAAGAAGGGAAGCACCAATAATCTCATTGATTGCCTCAGCCGACCATTTATCATGGCTCTTATCACTGTGATCGACTCCTGTGGGCATGAGACATTGGGGTGGCCACATCTTTACAAGAGCGATCTAGAAGTTGGCAACATATACCGGACACTCCTAGAAGGGAAGCAAGTTCCAAATTTTCACCTTTAGGATGCATTGTTATGCCACCTGGGACACATATGTGTTCCTTCAAGTGAGCATGCTAAGATGATTTGGGAGGTGCACTATAGTTGGGTCGTTAGACATTTTGAAGTAGAGAAAATAGTGGCAGTATTGCAAAAGTATTTTTATTGGCCGAAAATTCGTTTGGATGTTGGGAAGTACATTAGATCTTGCACTGCTTGTGCCATTGCCAAACTAATGATCAATAAGCTAGACTTGTATACTCCTTTACCTACTCCTAGCTAGCCTTCGGAATATATCTCCATGGATTACATGTCAGGCCTTCCTTCTACTAAGTACGACAACGATTTTGTTTTCGTGGTCGTCAACAAATTATCTAAGATGGCCATCACGGAAGCATGCAAGAAGAGTATCACAGTAGAGGCCACTTCTAAGCTCTTCTTTGAGTGAGTGTGGGTACACTTTGGATCCCACAGTTTGTTGTCTTATATCAATACAACATATTCTTGAGTGCATATTGGTCAAGTCTTTGGTCGATGCTGAATACAAAACTTAATAATTCCATGACTTTCCATCCCCAAACTAATGGCCAATCATAGGTTGTCAACAGGATGATCATACACATTATGCACATGTACAACTCAAAGAATCCATGCACTTGGGATGAAAGTCTCCCCTATGTCCTACATAGATATAATAGAGCTCTCCACAGCTCAATAGGTCACAACCCATTTCAGGTAGTGATGGGATTTCAGCCATTATGCCCCATTGACATTGCCATACCATTTGCATCCACTCAAGTAGATTCATCTCAGGTTCAATCTGAAGTTGAAAGGGCTAACAGCTTCATTAAGTGCATTCAACACATCCACCAATAGATCCATGATAATTGGATAAATCCTATGCTAAGTACAATTAGCGCCATGATCAACATCGAGCATTGCACATGTTCTAGGTGGGCAACAAAGTTTGGCTACATTTATAGAAGGAGTTCCTTACTCAACCCCACCACAAGCTTTGCCCGATCTAATATGGGCCATAAATCATCACCAAGGCTATCGATGACAATGCCTTCAATCTCAACATCCCATTGTTCCTTGGTCTGCACCCAGTGTTCAATGTAGATAACCTTCGACCATATTTTCCACCATTGCTAGACACATCTGACATTGCAGAATAGCTCACACCAACAGAGCTCAACCCGAATTGCATGGAATAGGCCACAACTGATCAAATCATGGACACATAGATCAAGAACACTCACCAAAAGAGGATACAACTATATCAAGTTGTCAAAGCAGGCCAACTCCTTCACTAGGGCAAGTGGTTCGCTAGGGACCAGGTTCAACAAAACTTTCCTCACCTCATGCAGGCTCTACATGCAATGGAGACCATTGCTTCCTAAGGGGGAAGGAATGATCTAGGTGGATATTGGTGGCCACCCACCTATTCCACCTAGACCCCCCAGTCAGTTTCATATGTTTCCTTGTTGATTTCATCATCTGCTATTTTTAGCAGTTTTTCAGGTCTTGAACATTTGGAGCAGTTTTGACCCCCTAAACAGCATTTTTTTGGGGTCCCGGCAAGCCTATAGTTGTAGGTACGGGCTTGTGGTGAAACCGTTAGTACTCAAAGATACCTTTCCAACAAGGTATCCAACATGCCAAACGGAGATAATATGGCCAAGTTATGACCACAGGAAGTTGGCTACCCAACTAACCCTAACATGGCCCACAAACTCTTGGTGTTACATCTCCTGGGGTTAGGGTTTTGGTTGTTTAGGGTTTTCTCATGTTTTCTAGTAATAAATAGGCCCTTGAGCCTTATTGTAATACAGTTTATAGGAACATTTCTACCACATCTCTTCTCATAGATAAGCTACCACCACTCGAGCTATCTTAATTCCATTTTGTTTGTAAGCATAGTTCAGTAATTTTCCATTAATGAAATGAAGTGTTTTTCTGTTGCATCTCTGTGTTTGAGATTATATCTATAATTTTTTTCATTCCTATTTAAGTTTGGATCAATGCACCAATTGATTAAAACCTCCTGCTTAGGTGAAAATCATTTTATGCTTTAACCACAGCCATGTGTTTAGTATTTCAAATTGTGATATTCACCCATCAAGGTAAGGTAGTCACCATTAACTAGTTAGAATTTTGCAAGCTTGATCTTCAATTTCATAATAGTCAATCAGTACCCTTTGTAGGTGATTTCACTTCCCTTGTTAAAAGGGCAAGGGTAAGAATGTTCAAAGACTCCTTATTGATGGGCATATTCCCCATGCCACCTAAATTTTCACAGTTAGCTAACACCGTGAACATGGTCATGTCTATCACATATGACTTTGATGGATCTACTAATCCTTGGCTCGATTTTTTTCTTGGGGATCTTGGAATTTTTAGTGAAATGGTGTCTCCTAAACTTGAGTTGAGTAATTTCCTTAGTGTTGAACTCGATCCTTCTTCCAGAATTGCATATTATTTTGATGGATCCACTTGTCCTTGGATTGATACTCCTCTTTAGTGCTTTGGTATGTCTATAAAAATGGCATTGGTTGGTTCTAAGTCAATTTATTCCTTTCATTCTCACTTACATTTATATGCTTCTGCTGGGTCCACTAACCCTTGGATCATTCCATCAAGTTCCTCCCATGTTGTTGAACTTGATATATACTCTCTGCCCTCTCAGGCTATGACTCATTTTTGTTCATGTGCCTTCCTTGATACTGTGATTCCATTCAATGCTAAAATCTTGGAATACATCATGATCTTTGATCTCATTGTTGGGAGGATCTATCTCATCCTTTATTGTTTTCTCCTTATTTATAAATATGGAATGGTTACTTGCACACCCTTGTTTCTCCATGAAACTCTTATTTGGTGCAAGATCTTGCTATCATCCATGATGTGCTCTTTAACCAGACTCCTGATATTCCCTTTAATGTTTCTTAGAAACTTGGGGTCATGGATAACCTTATTTTCAGAATGGATTTCCCTCATGATTAGTTTACTATTTACATTAATCCTTCTCCTGTCATTTATGACATCCTCCCTATTTCATATGAAATGATGCTTTGTATTAATCCTCAACTTCCTGCACATTTTATTTATTCAAATACATACCATGCATGTCCCACATGCAAACCTAACATCATTACCATCATCAAATGCAATGGTTCTCATCACATCTCTATCAAATTTAGACCATATGCTTTTCCAAAGTGTATTGATTCTGATGGGTACATCATTGTGGAGCCCCCCGATGAGATTTCTCTTGGGTCTTACTATGTCTAGTTTTTGGGCATGGTGCCCTATATATGTATGTAGTATTTTTTTTTATCTTTTTTCATGTGCATCTCATTTTGGTTTGTTTATTTTCATGTTTAGTACTTGGTTTATATATATTTGTATCCTCTTTGATATACGTAGAATATGTTGATGGTGTCAATCGTAGTTCACAGAACATTGCTTATGCCACTTGGGTTCTCTTTTCACCCACTAACAAAATTTGGAGTTCATGTGGGAATATTTCTCATCCTTGCCACTAACAATGTTGCACATTACGACGTCATCATTGAAATCTTAATTGAGGCCGTAGATCTAGGTGTCTATCAATTGGTGGTTAATATGGAATCTCAGCTCGTGGTATCACAGTTGAAAGGAATATATCATGTTTGGCATCATGTCATGTTTCATTGCTATCTAAGGGTACATCTACTTGAACATTAATTTGATTACATTGTTTATCAACATGTCCCTAGGAATTATAATCCATTAACTAATTTTTTAGCTCACTATGTGTTGAAATGAAATCTATCACATTTATAATCAAGGTAACTAAACATGCATGTACATAAAAGTATGGGATCCATTGTACATCATTAACACATCCATAAGTAAAATACTAAAACTCATATGTGTATATATGTAGAAATTGGTTGCATACATCATCATAATATAAAAATTGGTACAAAGTCAAAATTGGGCTCACGAGATCAGGTTTATAGGCCCATCACACATACACTAATGTCTAAACACAAATTTCCCTCAAGGGGTCATACGTAGTAGAAACATATAATTACTCATCATCATAGTCATAATGTGCTCGATAGCACACAACCATCTTGGCCACTCAACTGAGAATCTGGAATATCCTATTGGACACACCAATGGTGTGGTGATGCATATGATATGGACTATATTAGATTTGGGTGAGAAGTACATATATTGTAAGCCCCTCCAAGTTCCACTACACTTTCCTTAGCCCATTCTAGTCATTGTCGTACCCCTCATCACTCTCCTCCCAAGCTACTAGAAGCTCCAATGCTCTGGTTTCTCCTTGATGATCATAAGGAGACTTGCCCTTGGGTCTCCATGGTGTGACATATGTGCCATAAAACATGTTAATTATTGGTGCATTATGCCATCAAAAACATTAAAAATATACAAAAACTTTAAAAACATTTCACTTACCCAGGTCTCCCCACTACTTACCATGGGGTAAAATTAGGTATGGGTCTCTGTAGAAATTTCTCCTGCATATGCATAGTCATTGATCCATAAATGTTGATAATCCAACCATATGAATTAATCACTATCATATGTTCAAATGGATACTCTTCCCCTTAACCTTGATAGAAATTCAATCCATCTATCCATACGTGGTGTTGATATACTTGGTAGTGTTAATACAACATGTGGTCTCATTATCGGTACTCGCAGGAAAAACAAAGATACCAAGATACTACCACATCCAAACATACTCTATTTTCATATTCTACATTTGATCATTTTTTCTTTCATGTTCACAAGTAGACCCTCACACCAGTTGAATACTATAGGGGTTAGGCATCGTACTTCTATGTCCACTTGACATTTAGAAGCCATGTGGGGACTCATTGTTCTCAACACATGGGTCAAGGTAAAGAGGATGTTTTGTAGTGGTAGATGTATCACTTCTTTAATCATGATTTTCCAACTTTATTCTCAAGAAATGGGAGCATAATATGCTACCATCCCTTTCTCTGTAGATCTCTCACCTACTAATATCCCTCTGGATACTTTTGTTGGGGCTCCTCAACTCAATAAACCTATGAGAAAGTACACATATTCTACCTCTTTGGTCAACACTTGTCCCTAAATCTTGAATTGATGGTCAATAGGATCCCACCATTAAATGATCCTCTCTAGAAGTCCAAGTTTCCCCCCATATGTTGGTTCTTGAAAATTTTTTAAGAGACGACAGTTTCTCAATGCTCAAATTATCCCTGTATCTGCTAGTGCAACTTCATCATCAAAACCATGTTCTCTCTCTCCACTAGATCATTGTGAAATTCCTAAAAAAAGTCATCAAATATCCTAGAGTATTACTCGTGTAAAATATTGGGTCAAATTCGAACTTCTTCTACTCTAGATTAAAAAAAAAAATAGCTTTTCAATGTCCTTTCCCAATGCAAACTTTGAATTTGAAGGCTAGTAATGTCCTATCCTAGTGGTAGGCTACTATTACTAGCCTTTTATTGCTAGAGATACTCTAGAACATTGTTGAAGTGTACTTGTGGTGAATAGCAAGGTCCCCAAAGCCAAAAATCAAGAAAAAGTTTCATGATAGTGACATCAAAAGAAATAGGAAGGGATGATGACTAACCTAGTGGTGATGAAATCTACTTTTGTGGCTTGTAGCTCTTGAGATATGAATAGTGTGATTTGGTAGTAAGAGGGTTTCTCCAAAGTTTGTCTCCAAGTGAGCTGCAAATGAGTCAAAACGTCAAAAAAATTCCTTTTTATGTTGGAAATGTGGGTTCATGATGTATCCTTTAACATTGATCATACCTCTTTTGTCAAATTTTTAATTCTTGGGATTATTATTATATGCTTTTCATATATCATGCCACTAATTATTTTGTGCAAGTTTTATGACTAATATTTTGATCTGGGTCATTGTGATGTTCACATTTTTCAAGTTATCTTGAGGTATATCATCTCAAAGGATGCATTGATATTATCTTTGCATTATTTTCCTTTTCTATCACCATTTCACTTTTCTTTAGGGCCCACCCTACTAAGTTCTAACATTAACCATGTCTTTTTGTACATTGTAACTTGTGCAATAGATCCTACCCTCCTAAGCACCCTAGAATAGCCCCTGATTTCCATTTTAGTGCCCATGCTACAATTATTCATAGGTTCATGGATCCTCTTTAGTACCTGCCATCACATTGAACTTGAGCCTCATGTCTCTCTTTGTCTATTATTTTTGGCCATGATTCTGTATAAAGTGTCCCCACTTTTTTACTTGTTTCTTTATGGTCTCTTATGCTCACGATCTTCATTGTCTTTCTAGATGCTTCCATAATGATTCTTTCCTTCATTCTACTCAACAATATTAAAAGTATGCATGACCTCTTACCTTTGCATCAATATTGCCTCTATCTCGCAACCCATCCTCACCTTTCAAGAATACTACCACAATGAGTGGATTTCCATTGCTACAGACTTCGCCATTGCTTCCTCATTTTCTTAGGTTGGATCTATCAGCCTCATAACAAACTGCTTTTTGTTATACCACTCATATCTCTAGAATGATATTCCTTTTTACATTCTTTCCATTGTTGTTAAGAATTAAAGAAACAAGCTCCTTTTGTTATATTTTCATGCTCATTAAACCTACATGAAAATGTTGAATTCCTTTTGGTATTATTTTCATACTCATTAAACCATGGAAATACTGAGCTTCTTTTACTCTATTTACATGCTTGTAAAACCTATACGAACACACCGAGTTCTTTTCATCATTTCCTACTCGTTAGTTAAGATGAAATTCAATTAGCGACCTCTTTTCCATTCTTAATATCATTAAACCAAGAGAAGGACACAAGTATAATTTAATCTGTTTTTCGACATCACTATAAAAAAAATGAAAAATGAAACAATTAAAGTATTCATTTATCACTTTTTTCATGATCGTTAAAACTGAATGAAAAAAGAAAACTATTGAGCTCACTTACTTTCTCTTTCATGCACTACACTATCAAGGGGATACACTATAAAAAGTGGGGGGAAATGTGGGGATTCTTTGTTATCTTTTGCATTGTATTATGGTAGTTGTATGTTGCCCTTGAACATGGAACTTGTTTGAGTCATATTCTTACAATTTTTCTTTTCCCATGTTTATAACCACACCAATAGATTGAGTCAATTCACTATGTTATTGAGTTAGTATCTCACCTGATTGGTTACCCTTCCACTTTATAAGCTCGGATGATGCCTCATGTGTCACCGCTATATATGTTGATCTTCTCTAGTCTATGCTACTAAGTTCACTATTGTGTGATGACATTATATGTTCAAGGGAAGTCGTAGTTAGAGTTAGCCATATGCATATATAATTATACTTTTTGTGTCGAACATCCTTTTGTTAGTTGTGCATCCATTCTTCATATTCTATCATCAGAGAGCAAATCTTAGTGTTAGTTTCATGTTGGTGATGGGGGATACTCCTTCAATGGATCTCTTCCTATCATATTCAACACCTTATCTAGGATGTAGATCATTAAATAGTCTAATATAATAATAATATAATAATAAATAAAAAATAATAAAAATAAAAAATAGTAATAACTATATAAAGCTCTAAATAAGAATAAATAGAAATAAAACAAAGAAAACAATAAAAAAAATCAGTAAAGCTAAAAATCAAAAGAAAAGTAAAGAAATAAAACAAGAAAGCTAAAAATAAAAATAAAGTTGCATGTAGACACATGGAGTGTGTGCATGTGGTTCCCCTTCCAATGTTGTTCTATTTAATAGATGGTGAGGAAGATGAGAGGAATTCTTGCATTCCATCATTCCGAGAGTCTATCTTTCATTCTCTTGGGAGAATGGTGTACTAAGACTTAGGAGTCACTGGCAGTAGTACGTTGATTGAGGGCTCAGGGGTGGCCAGTTGTAGCAAAGCCTTGCACAATAGAGCCTACGGTTGGGTGGAGAGTCATCCCCAAAACCTTGTTGTCATCTTGAAGACATCGATCACAAGTAATATAGGTATGTACTTAATTGTTGATTCTGATTTTAATTAGGAAATTAATTTTATATTTACGTTGGGTTGTTACATTGCATCCATCAGTGTCAGGTTTCCCTGTGGTTGATAGTGGGTTTTCATGTTTGGCTCATGTTTACCAATTCTACATAGTGCTTGGCATCAACTCATTTATTCACAAGGGACCTCTGTTATAGCTCATGCCTCTCTTTGTCTTTAGAGCCATCATTCCATATAGAGGCTCCCGACATTTTTACTTCTTTCTTTATGGTCACCTATGCTCATGATACTCATTTTCCTTCTAGATGTTTCCATAATGATGCTTGCCTAAATTCTTCTCACCAAAATTACAATCTTGCTAGACCTCTTACCTTTGCATTAGCCTTGCCTCCATCTCATAACCCATCCTCACCTTCCAAAAATATTGTTGCAATGATAGGATTTCCATATCTATACACTTCACCAATGCTTCCTGCTTTGCTTAGGTTGGTTTCGTCAGCCTCAGAACAAAATGGATATTGTTATACCACTCATCTCTCTATATTGATATTCCTTTTGACCTTCTTTTCATTTTGGTTTAAAATTGAAATCCATGAGATCATTTTTATATGTTTTCATGGTTGTTAAACCTACATGAAAATGCCAAGTTCCTTTTGGCCTTCTTTTCATATGCATTAAAGAATGAAAATATTGATCTTCATTTGATATATTTTCATGCTTATAAAAGTTGTATGAACACACCAAGTTATTTTCTTCATTTAATACTCGTTAGTTAAGATTAAAGTTACCAAGTAGCCTCTTTTCCATTCTCAATCTCGTTAAACCGTGAGAAGGACACAAGTGTACTTTCATCGCTTTTTTGGCTTCGCAATGAAAAAGGAACCATTTCGAGTAGTCTTTATCACTTTTTTAGGCTTATTAAAATTGAATGAAAAAGGAACCTATTGAGTCCACTTGTTTTCACTTTCATGCTCACTACACAATGAAGGGGATACACTATACAAACGAAGGGGGAGTGAGGGGAAGTATTTGTTATCTTTCACATTGTATCATGGCAGTTGTATGTTGCCCTTGAACATGGCACTTATTTGAGTCATATTATTAAAGTTTGTCTTTATCTAGATTTAGAACCACGTCATTAACTTGAGTCAATTCAGTATGTTATTGAGTCAATATGTCACAAATATGCATTACCCTTCCACTCTATGGGCTTTGGTGATGCCTCCGGTGTCACCACTCTATATATCAGCCTTCTTCAATCTATGTTGCTAAGTTCACTATTGTGTCATGCCAATATATGTTCAAGGGAATTCTTAGTCAAAGTTGGTCATCTGCATATATCATTATAAATTCTACATCAATCATCCTCATGTCAGTTGTGCGTCATTTCTTCAGGTGTTATCATCAAAGACCTTATCTTGGTGTCAGTTTCATGTTGATGATGAGGGATACATCAAGGACCTCCTTTAACAAATCTCTTCCCATCGACTTTTGCACCATATCTTGGATGTAGATATAGAAACGATCTAACACCTTAGATATTGCAGTCATCAATGGAAATTTTCCTTGTAGTTGATAGTGTTTTTATGATTGATCCATGTTGATCGATTATGTGTAATGCTCAGCATCAGCTCATTCATTCACACTTTGTAGACTATGTTAGGTAACTTGGGAAGAATTTTTGTTATTGGTGGTCTCCTTTTTATATGTTAATATGATACCTTGATTCTTGGTAATCAGACATTATCTCTACATGATAAACATCAACTCATTCATTCACATGTAGGAGAGTCATACCATCATTACAAGTCAAAGACCTTGGGGCATGGCGTCACCTTCCTCATTATCATTTCCTCTACCAAATTACAATAGAGAATATATGATCGAGGTGGATATTGGTGGTCACCCACCTATTCCACATGGACCCCCACCATTGTTTCTTTCAGTTTCCTTAATTCTAGCATAGTTTACTATTTTTGGTAGTTTTTCAGGTCCTAAACTTCTAGAGTTGTTTTAAGGCCCTAAACAATGTTTTTTTCGAAAAATAGGAAATTAAATAGCATGTTGCATGGGTTTGTGGGAAAAAAATAGTATTCCTCAGATATATATTTCTAACGAGATATCATATGCATCAAGTTGAGCTCATATGCCAAAGTTACGAGCCAGGGAAGTTGATGTACCAATTTACCCCAACATGGCCCACAGACTTTTGGTGCTTCATCCCCCAGGGTTAGGTTTTTGGATGTTTAGGGTTTTCCATTGTTTCTAAATAATAAGCAGGCCTCTGAGCCTCATTGTAACACAATTCAGAAGGCATGTAGCTACCACATCTCTTCTTAGAGATAAGTTAACATCATCTAAGCTAGTTTATTTCCATTCTGCATGTAAACATTTTTCAGTTCTATGTTATTAATGAATTCAAGTTATGTTTTCACTGTATCTATGTGTTTATGTTTATATCCATATTTCATTTTTTTCCTTCATAAATCTATATCAATATATTATGTATTTTTAGGGCCATCATTGGGGGCACTTCCGTCAGTGTCCATCATTGTTGATAGCTATTGTACTAGAGATATATATTTATCATGCCTATTCCTTGATGACATGAGTATGTAGTATGTTGTGTGGGTGTCCTTGCTTTATTCTCTCAATACTAATTATGGGTGTCCCTACCTTGGGGATGTACTTCTTTATGTATATTACTATACTTTTGAGCCTTTGTAGGTCTTCTATTTGTGGTCTCTCTCTCTACCTTACTCATTGGTATACTTTTTGTAATGAATTTTGTCCATCAAATTTTCTTATTACCTCATACATTAGCGGGAATTTATTATAGCTCAAAAAGCCACCCTTAGGGTCTCATAGAAGAGGTCAATGGCTACCAAGTCAATGTGTCAAAATGTGATTAGTAAAAGATTCCTTAAAAGTGGAATTAGAGTGTTTAATGCTCCCTTGTTGGTTTAGCTGAGCAACAATAAGACTAATAATTCCCTTATGCAACTAGAGAAATAGAACCCACCAATGCCCTTCTATCATTAGATTAGAGCAACACAATGAATATTTTGAATGGATAAAGTTCATTTGGTCATGTTTGATTAGGTCATGATTTATTTGGTCATGTTGATTCGAAACCCCAGACACGGTCATCTCCAAGAGAAATATATATAAATAAAGCTCTCCACAAGTCACAGGGGAGGAAAAATAGTCATATGATAAAATGTTCTCAAAATACTTATGCAATAAGCCTAAATAATCATATCAAAATATCAACGAGTGTGGTTGAGGAGGTTTCTAGGGAAAAATATACAGAAGGACTCTTTTTTGTACTTCATCTTGATGTAATGAAAAGTAATAAAGACTTTTCCCTATTTCATTGCATGCCTTCTCTTGTTATGTATATGTTTTGATTTGATATTTATATGCATGTTTGTATTATTCTTTTCTTGCAACAAAATATATGTTGTTTGCTCATTTGTGTATAAGACCCAAGAAGGGCAGTAGGCCCCTAAGATCTCTATGAGATCTCCCCTCAAGCTAGCATCACCAAATAAATAAATTTTGTCGTGATATAAATAATAACTTCTTCTACCTACCTTGTGAATTTGTACTTGTGTGCTTGGGACAACCTTATTTGTATTGTATCACATTCTAGACACACACCCTCCTTCTGGGAGGATTCTAAGAAAATGTGTCGCGATTAAAGTAACCTATTACTATAGGTGAAATTTATTATTAAACCAATAGCAAGCCACTTCCTAGGGATAAAATGAACATGATCCACATTTAAACTTTGTCTGATAAACTCTAAAGAAAAAATCCTTATAGGCAGAAAAGCTGGAAGCATATAAGGTGCCAATTCACTTCCATATATTTTAATCTCAGTAAAGTCCTTATACAAATACCAATCTCCCACATTTACTGGATCACTAAGTTGCAAAATTATTTTTATCCTTGGGAAGATTATCAGTGGTGATAAATCATACATGATGTTGAAGGAGACTAACAGAAAATAATTAACAAAGTCCAAGAATGAAAATTCTTGAGAATGTTTTCTCAACATTGATGTCCACTAAATTATTGGAAGTACATTTCCATTGGAAACTTGTTTTTTCAATTTAATACCAAATAAATTCTCCACTGTAAAATGCAAAAAAATATATATTAGAACAAATTAGTACCTAAAAGACTTGGTAATATTGAAATTTTCCAATTATTCATTAATGACTTCAGATAGGTACTAGCTAAAATTAAATTTAACAAATGATTTTTTAACTGGTGAAATAGAGGAGAAAAACCCTAAGATGAAATCATCTATTGCTTTATCATGGTCATACTATATAAAACAACAAATCATTGAAATGATTTTGTCTGGACATCTTTGGGAAAATAACTAATGAGTAAGGTGAATTGTATTTTGGTATTCGATCATTTACAAGTAAAAAGGATGCGAGTGTGGATTTTTCTTATAAGGTTAAATAATGCTAAAACTAACTCAATACTTCTTCATGTATATTTTGGACTTCATTGAGCATTACAATATTTATCATTTGCATAATTCACTTAGGTTTAATATAAAACAACACAAACCCATTTTTTGATACAAGTGCCTTTTTACTTGGAATATACTTCTCAAAGTACCAGGGAATGAATTTGGGATATCGATGAATTGATCCAAATATGAATCCCATGCCAAAGATAAATCTTGTAGGTCTTGAAAAATTGAAATGCCCAGGCACGAAGCTGAAACAAATCAAATTCACATTGATTCGTGTGAGCATCAACCTCTCTATCAATTAAAGCTAGCTCGTCAAAGTTATAGAAGTTTTCGGTGAGCGATTGACTTCTTTGACTTTCATTTTACAATTAAAATAATTGAAATTTACTAGAGATGCAAGAACAAAGTTGCCCATAAGGAATTTTTGGTATAAATTTGAAATTGATGTGTGCAACAAGCTTCATGTACACTCTTTGCAGTTCAAACAATGCATAATAGTGATATAATTCATTGTTTTCCCCTTTGTCACCCTCAAACCAAGATCCAACAACTATCACCATTTTATTTTCTGGATACTTTACTTTTAACTCATTGTGGGCTAGATCCCATGATGACATCTAAAAATTGATCTGGCAAAAATACATAAGTGAAATGTGATGGGGGTTCATAGTGGTATTGGAAACCACTGGGGGGACACAATTGATCAATTGACACCACGTAGAGAAGTGGTATTCACTACCAAATAAAATGCATAACCCTCCTCTCTGTTAAAGCCGGAAAGGGAAAGGGGGTGGGTTCCTACACTACTTTAATCATCGCCAATTTTATTTAGTCGATTTAGTGTTCCTTCAGAGATCTGTGCTCTTTAACTTGAAATTAAAAAAATTTATTACATAATATTGAACTTTATTTAAAATATAACAAAGTTTAATCAAATCACTACCATAGTTTTTGAAAATAAATATTTACAATTTCTTTTTTGAATTAAAAAAACAATAGCATTACAACATTGGCCCCATCTGGGGACTGCATCTCCTTTCGGGATACTAAGAACCACAACTAGTTCCTTAACCTCAAGTTATGCTATAGAAAAATATCAAAACTTCTATTGAAAAATAAATCACCCAAAGTATTTACATCGAGAGTGATAAAGAATCCTTAGATTCTTCAATACCGAATAAAGCTCATCAAATATTTCCCATTCACATGTAGTGACAAAGTCTCACCATCTAATTTTTTCAGAATAAATATGTTGTTCCTCTTTTCCTCAGTCGTATTTGAATGGTGCCAAACAAATATTATCAAACTTAAAAAAAAATTCCATTTTCTTCTCTTTTAGAATCCCATATGAGCACTACATCACCTTGCTTGAAATCTCTTTCTCTAGATTTTCTATCATACAAAGTCTTCATTTTATCCTAATATTGTTGCAACTTACCCTGTACTTGTTTTCTATCGTATTCCAGCTCAACCAATTGATGTATCCTTCTTTTGAATTCATTTAGTTCTTCATATGAATCTTACAAAATTTTGATAACAAGAAAATCTAACTACGTAGGGAAAATTGCTTTAGTACCATAGTCAAGTTGGAAAGGAGATTTACATGTTGCTCTTTTTGAAGAAACCATGTTAGCCTAAAGAGAAAATTTTAAATGAGTATACAACCTCTGCTTATGATCATCTAACACATTATTAATCACCTTTACCAGGATCTTGTTTGAAGACTCAACTAGTCCATTTCCCTGTGGGTAATATGCAATAGAATAGTGAATCTAACGATGTAGAGAAAATTGACTTAGTACCATAGACAAGTTGGAAAGGAGATTTACCTATTTCTCTTTTTGGAGAAACCATGTTAGCCCAATGAAAAAATTTAAAATGAGTATTCCAAATCTTCTTATCATTTGCTAACACTTTCTTGATTGCCTTTACTAGACTCTTGTTTGAAGTTAAAGAATGATCCAGTTCATTTCCCTATGGGTAGTATGTAGTAAATTTGTGAGAGAAATATGATATTTCTAAAAGAACTCAATCATCTTAATAGAACTGAAATCTTGTGAATTATACGTGACAAGTTCTTTTGGGCAACCAAATCTAGACAAAATATTTTCTTCTAAGAATTTAATCACCATGGTGTCTATTTCATTTCCTGATGGAATTTCCTCCACCCATTTAGTGAAATAATCAGTTGCAATTAAAATTCATTTGTGTTAATTACTTGATGTTGGATGAAACTATATAATGAAATCTAAGCCACACTATAGAAAATATGTTTCCATCAAGACTCGAATTAAAGGAAAAGATGGTAATTTTTTGTTACCTACAAAAATTTGACAAGGAACATAGCTTTTGACCTTTACTCCAACTTGAGAAAATAATTTTGGCTAATAAAAACCTACCCTCAAGATATTATGAGCAATTTTCCTCCAGGAAAAATGTCCTCCACAAGCACCCTTATGAAATTCATCTATTACCCCATTTGTTTCATCTTCAGTCAAGTGCAATAAAAACACACTCAAAGGGTGCTTCCAATATAGATTTTTATTGATGATACAAAAATTCATTTCTTTAAGCTTGAGAGATATAGATTGACTTCTATTTAATTCAGAAGGACTTTGAAAATTTCATAGAAAGTATACAATATTATTTTACCAAACAGATAGCAAAAATATATCCTTTACCTTGAGAGAAGGTTCTTATGTATTCTTCACTTTTTCCTCTAGAGAAGGTCCTTGTGTATTCTTCTCTGTTGTTGAATCTAAAATTCATGTCCAAATGTTAATGCCTAAAATTTTTCAATTAGATTATATCAAGATATTAGCTAGCCCTTGGCCTTTTACTAACTTAGTTGGCTTGATTTCTAGGTCATATTCTTGAATTTTTGCAATCCATTTTCCCTTTTACCATCATTGTTTTCCTTAGTTAAAATTGCTTTAATACATTGTTTGGTACATATGCTACTATTTTTAAATGTAAAACATATGCTATAAATGATAAGAGAGCTTGTACTAAATCATATGCATGTTTTTCAATAATATCATATTTCAACTCAATATTTCTCGTTACCTTATTAAAAAAATCTATTGGTTTCTCATAATTGTCTGCACTCTTCTGTAGTAAAAGCACTGCCAATGTTGAATTTGATGAAAATAAGAAATTTTGAAAGCCTTACCATAATTATGACTGGTTAAAACTAGTGCTTCTATGAGTGCTTTTTTATTCTGACCAAATGATACTCTTGATTTCACTATCCATATAATTTTGTGATCCTTCTAGAGCATATTGGTGATATACTTTACCCTCTAGATGGTTAGGAATAAACCTCCTCAAAAAATTAATTTTTCTAAGGAAATATTGTATTTCCTTTTTTTTTGGGTAGATTAATCACTTAAATAGCAGAAACTCTTTCAGGATGAATTTTAACCACATATTTAGAAACAATATTCCCAAGGAATTTACCTTTTTCATTGGAAATACTAATTTTGTGGGATTGAGTGAAATCCCAAATCTCTTGCACTTCTGAAGAAAAAAAATTAGGATGTCTCAAATGTTGTGATTTTGAATTAGATAAAATTGTAAGATCAACCAAATAAATAAAAAATAAATCTATTCTTCTCACCCACAAATTCCAAATCTGTAACTCTCTGAAAGGTTGCTCTGGCATTCATCAAGCCAAAAGGCATTTTGGCATACATGAGTGTGCCCTAGGGTGTAATAAAGGTTGTTTTATATTGATCCTCCTTTTGCAGTTCAATTTTATTGTATCCAGAAAAATTGTCCAACATTGAAATCATGTATTCCTTAGTCACCTTCTAAAGAAGAAAATCCATCCTTGGAAAAAGGTTGCTTTCTTTAAGTAATTCTTTGTTCAGGCTCTTGAAATGTACATAGAGCCTAATTTCTTCATTATTCCTTCTTAAAGGAACTAAATTAACAATTCAATATTAATATATCAATGGAACTATGATTCTTACATCCAAGAACTTCTTAACTTATTTCTCTATTATAGGAAATAAGAAATGATTTACCTACCTCAATGTCTGCCCAGAATATTTAACACCAGGCTTCAAAGGAATTTTATGCTAAATCATTCAAGTATAATTGGTCTTTATATATATATATATATATATATATATATATATATTTCCATGTAAATGCATCAACATATTATTGAAATAAACCTATATTCCTTTGGCCTCCTATGATAATCAATCTAGAAATTTTTATATACCTTAGATCTTCTTCTATCCCAATACTGCAATCTTCTATATCTTCTGGCCAGGGCTTAATCGTTGTAGTAGTGGGTACATCATTTTCATCAAACATAATTTCTAATGGCACCAATACCTTTAGAATAAAAATATTTGATAGTTGAATCATCTTATGATTTGTAATTTTATCTTTTAGCTCTACTCTCTACTCTACAACATCTCCTTCAATATCTTGATTTCATTCTTGATCGATATAGGAAGCTAAGAACTCACCAATAACCTCCATGAACCTTTATATCTATTAGTTATCCACAAAGGCCAACAAATATTTAACATTATTTGGAATGGAAGGCATATGTCTTACCTCAAATTGATACTACAATTGAAAATTGCCAGGCACTTTAAAGGTGCTTATTAATACTACTAGAGAATCAGCAACAACATTTTCTTCCCTCGGAATAGAAGAATTATTGAAAGCTTCAAAGAATTTTTTCTACATAGTCCAAAACCTCCTTTTTGTAAGACTTAAGTCTTTTTTGTTTTATCTAACAAAGGGTTCTAACCTATTTTACAACCAACTATAAGTCACCAAAGACTGTTAGATTTTGAATATTCATAGATCTTGATAAAAGAAAAACTCTTGACCTGTTTGTCTAGATTTGATTTAGGGCTTAAGTCATATTTTAGATTAAGTTCATCTTGAAGGAAATCAAGAAAATTTTTATATTAAGTAACTAAATAGGGAGTAACACCTTAACTCAACTTGTGTTCTTATTGAGGGGTATCTTGAGAAGAACTATCATTTTGAGTAAATCAACCATCAAAATAGTTCACATCATCTTTTACCCATTCAATTTCTTCAACATTTTGATCATTAATTACTAAAGGTGGTTGAACCTGTTGATCAAAATTCCTCCTCTCCCTTTGAAGTATCTAAGGTTGAAAGGGTCTCCTAAACTGACCAAGTAGTCTATCTGCAAGTTATAGACCTTTTCTTATAGGGTTCTCCATTCCTTAGCATTTTGATTATCTCATCAATCTTTTTATCTCTTTCTTATTTCCCTTCACTTGAATATGTTTCTTCTTTCTTAGGATTTTTCCTCTCTACTCTTTCTACTCTAGCCCTTAATTTTCCTAATGCAGCTATGTTTTCCTCATCTTCAATTGTATCAATTTGTATATCTGTCAGAGTTCTAGGTTTCCTTTCTCTGAGCATTAGTGAAAATTCATCATCAAAGGAAACGACAAATTTAACTTTGGTTGTTTTTGGGTAAGGCTTAATATCCATTGGCATCTTGTTATAGAGTTTATTGAACCTTTTTATGAAATCAGCCACTAGTTAACTAGTAGTTCTTATAGACCCTGATCTAGTTACATAATAAACAAGGTCCTTTTTCTCACCACACTTGTTGAGAAAACCATTTGTTAGATTTATCTAAGTATGTGTGGTATCTTCCTCCAAATGTATGAACCAAATTTTGACCTCCCCTTGTAAATATTGTACAAATAATCGCATGTAAACATCATCATCATTGACAGTTAGGTTATCTACAAAACTAATAAATGCATATAAATGGTCATTTGCACTAAATTCACCCTCACTATTATACTTGGGTAGATATTTCAAATATTCACACAATAGATCATGTACTAGAGTTAGTATTTTCAATGGAGCATATATAGCATTTACTATTGGACTTACTCCAACCAAATTTTGTTGTGAAGTTGGTGATTCCTTCTACTTCAGAGACTCTTGAGGGAGAATGATCTGAGTCCTTAAAGCTTGGTGTACTTCAAGGAAAAGAGGATTGGTGCAAAATTTTATCTTTCCATCAAGCTAAAATGGAGAAACAAGGACTATATGAGAAAATAAGGAAAATGGATCTTCTACTTAACCTCAAGTTACTCAGGTTTTGTGGAAGGAGTTTCAAAGGCTTCAAGTTGCTTAACAAGTAAACTTGTTTGGAGTGAGACTCCCCTATAAAAAATAGATGAAACTTTTGGAGAAGCTTCAGGGATATTAGGCTTATCTTCGAGAATTTTAATATAAGAAGTTTGTTCTTGACGAATAGTTGTAGAAGAGGCCTCAAGCCTATGCTTGAGACTGGCTTGTTTGATCAATTTATCTAGACTAGAAAGAGGCAGAATTTCTCTAGAATTTGGATTAGATTTGATAAACTTTTGAGATGTCTAGTTTCTAGAAAATGGATTTCACCAAGTGAGTGGCATTAGCCTACCAAATTATTTTTCACCATCATGAAAGTGGGTTTATTCATTGTCCCAGGGATAAATAACTTCACTGCTTTGATCCCCGACAACGATGCCAATTTGATGTTTTCCTTTGTAGACAGTTTTTTATTAGTAAATTGTATCAAAGCATTGCAATGAGGGGTTTTTTATAAAATAATGGTTGCTAAGTGTTCAAATTATTTCTTTAAGATGAAAATCACAATCCTTCAGAAGTTCAACCAAAAGGGATAACATTCAACCATGACAGTTACAAATAGCTAAAAATAATGCAATAAGACTATAGAAAAATACCAAAGAATGGTCCTACTCAACTAGAATATATAAGCTATCAGACAAGGTGAGAAAGTGTATGGAAAAGCATTTAGTAGCTCAACAACAGAACATATATAAATTGTATGAAATTAGGGAAACAATTTAAAGGTGCATAAGAATAATACAAACAAGTTGTTTATATTTCCGAATTCAAGCTTTTGTGATTCATAATGATTAGACTCAGTGCTAAACATAAGATTGTATGGGGAAATAAGGGAATTTGATCCTTAGCTTAGTCCTTCTTATATTCCATACAATTTTAATATCCTCAGAAAAATAGATTATGAAAATAATAGGAAACTCCCTCAAACAGTAAACAAATTTCCATATGCTAAAACTAGAATCCTTTTATTAAACTATCTGAAAGTAAATTGTCTCAATATAGATTACATGTGTTTTTATTCCAAAATCCAACCCTTCATTCGAGTGGAATTCTAGTTTTTATAAAAAAATTAGAAATAACATTTTGTTACAAAACCAAAAACATAGGATCTTAAAAGGTAAAAATAGAAAAATTCTCTATGATATAATCTTGACCTTGCACTTGCCCCTTTTCTAGATTATGTTGTAGAAATTGAATAATTCATGGAATTAGATTATCTATTAGCTCCCAATTAGACCCAATTAGATAACTATATGATGTCATTTTCCTATAATCTATGTCTATATTAGTAAACTTTTGATAAGTTTACTTAGTAAGAAAAAGTGACTTGACTTGATAGTGAATGTAGAACTCATTGGTGAGATTATCTACAATTTGTTCACCTTTTAAGACTCTTAACATATCAAAGAAATTACTACCATTGTCCCATATTCAATTAATATTTCCTTATATACATTTAGAGGTATTATCTTTGCATTTGAATCCCAACATGAAAACATGCCCATTCCTCTTAAAATATTAAATATGTTATTGAATGAACCTTTTTCTTTTTTAACCAATTTTCACTTATCTTTCACTTTTTGCATAAAAATTATTTTAATAATAACTATATTAGTTTCCATTATTAAGTTGTTCTTGTCCTGACGCATTAAGAAATTTGATTACTATGTTCAAAATCAATGGTTTATTCCCTAAATCTTGTTGGATATAATCTACAGCCTTTCTAAAAATCTTCAATAATTCTTCTTCCTCACCAATTACTACAACTAAGCCCATAAATATGAAATAGAAGTAATAATATGTGTCCACAAGATCCTTATAGTTTAAATTAATGGTTGTGTACCAATCAGTTTCTTCTTATACCACTCAACTTGAGTTTGTAGAGAATCCCTTTGCTTAATTTCATCACTAAGAATATTATTTTTATTTTCCAACTCCTCATTTGCTTGAGTTAATGCATCAATTTTAAATTGCACCATCTTGTTCATGTTTTCAATTTCTTAATCTTCCAAGCTGAGAGATGAGATGGCTTTAGCCAATTTCTCTGAGCGGTTTGCTTCAATCATAGTAGTTTTAGAAGTGTTGACAACATCTTTGTGTTTACCTATATCCTTTAACAAAACTTCAATCTATACTTCTAGATTTTCAATCTTCTTGTAGTTCAATGATCAATTAAACTAATTCCTCTTTGTCCCTTTTCATTGATTCTAACTCTGGATTTTGAACATGCTCTAGAGCTGGCATCTTGAGATTTTTCTTGAGAAGTTTAATATTTGTAGCTATGTATTTTATTAAATCTTGAATTGAAGTAGAGCCATTTAGGTCTGCACCTAGTTTGATAAAAATATTTTCTAGAATTTCGATATTCATCTACTTGGCTCAAGTAGATATATTATGTTTATTAAGATGATTATTCACCTTAGAAAATTTTCAATTTTAGCAGCATTTGCAACTGATCTTGATAAACTTTTATACAAAATTTCCCGTGTTTCACTATGGAGATCCATTTTATCAACCACATGGATCTATTTTAGGTCAATAGTGAGCTTCGAAGCTTTGTAATCTTATGTAGTTTTAATGATATAAGGTTTTCTCTCTAAAATTTCCATTTGGATCTAGCCCTTTTCTAGTTTGTGAAGTAGTTCCTTGCTTCCAATCCTCTTTGTAGTACTCCTTAACTTTGCATTTTTGTTCTTGATTTCCATCAATTGAGAAATTATATTTTCCTTCTTAGAATAAGTAGCAGGTGACTTACTAGATGAGGATACTTCCCATTCCAAAGTTGCAGATAGTGGAAATTCTACATTTAAAACAAGATTGCTTGATATAACCTATGTAACTAGAACCTCTGACTCTTTCAATATATATCTCTTTTTCACTCTGTATTTTGTGATGTTAAGTATCCAAAAATGCCCTCTTTAGTTCTTTTTCTCTTTGTTGAGGAGATTTTAATATGCCTAACTTTTATGGTTGATTTGTTCTAGTATTTACCTATGAAGTTGTTGAAGGATAATGCTTTCCAACCAACTTGTTAGCATATTTATCCACCATAGTAATTGGAACATGTTTATAAGTAGTTGTTTTCTTTTCAACTCTTTTTGTTTGAAATTATGCCATGAGGGTCATAGTGCTAAACCTCACTTTGTGCAAACTTAATCTCCAATGACATGATTTCAATTTCTACAACTACTGCTCTAGTGTTGACAAAAAATGGTCCAACCACTACTTTTAATTTGAAGAGAGTTGGGAATTTCCTAGGAAAAAAATGAACCTAATCCACATTTAAATTCTATCTGATAAAACCTACATAAAAAATTCTTATAGGAAAAAAATTCGAAGCCTATAAGGTTCCAATTCACTTCCATATATTCTAATCTTAGTGAAGTCCTTATACAAAGGAATATTTCTCATTGGTGATACATCATACACGATGGTAAAGGAGACTAATATAAAATAATTAGCAACATCTGAGAATAAAAAATTTGAAGAATACTTTATCATCATTAAGGTCCACTGAATTACTAAGAATGCACTGCCATTGGAATATTATTTTTTCAATTGAATACCAGATAACTTATCCACTTGAAAATACATAAACATATAGGCTATAACATTTCAGTACCTAAAAGACTTGGTAGTATTGGAATTTTCCAATTTGTCATTAATGACATTAGATAGGTATTGGCTAAAATGAAATCTAACAAAGAATTTTTTTACTGGTAAAATGGGGGAAAATAAATCTAGGATGATTTCTTATACTATATGATCATGGTCATACCTTAGCAAAAAATAGACCATTGAAACAATCTGTATGGAAATTTATGGGAAAAATACTTGTGGAATAACGTGGATTTTGTTGTGGTATTGGAGCATGTAAAAGTAAAAAGGATGCAAGAAGTGAAAAAAAAATTCTAAGTCTAAATCATGATACAACTAACTCAATACTTCTTCATTCAGATTTTGTACTTGACTAGAAATTACAATATTTAACATTTTCATAATTGACTCAAGGTTAATATAAGAGAACACATACCCATTTTTTGAAACAAGTGCCTTTTTACTTGGAAGATGCTGCTCAAAGAACCTAGTAATGAAATCGAGATATGGGTGAGTCTGGGGTATTATGAATTGAGCCAAATATGACTCCCACACCAAAGATACATCTTGCAAGTCCTGACACCATTGAAATGCCTAGGCATGAAGCTAAAACAAATCAAATTCACACTGAGTCTCATTAATATTGGCCTCTCTATCAATTAAAGCTAGTTGATCAAATTTTACAGAAGTTTTCATTGAGGGTTTGACTACTTTACCTTTTATTTTTACAATTAACAAAATTGAAATTTACTAGAGATATATGAACAGAGTTATCCATAGGAATGTGAAGAAAAAATTTTAAATGTTTGTCCATGGTGAGTTTCCTGTACACTCTTTGCAGTTCAAACAATGCATAATAGTGACAAAATTCATTTGTTTCCCCTTTGTTACCCTCAAACCAAGAGAAGACAAATGTCACGATTTTATTTTCTGACTACTTTAATTTTAACTCACCATGGGTACTAATGTGGCTAAGTCCCATGATGATGTCTAAAATTGGTCTTATAGAAATATACAAGAAGAATGTGGGAGGGAGTGGGCATAATTGATCAATTGTCACCATGTAGAAAAAGAGGTATTCGCTACCAAATAAAACGTAGACCCCCTTTTTGTTAAAGATCTAAAGGGTGAGGGGTGCCTACAGTGGTTTAATCATCGTCAATTTTATTTGGTGGGCCTAATGATCCACGACATATTTTCACTCTTTAACTCGATGGTGCCAACATTTATTACATAATACTAAGATTTATTTAAAATATAATAAAGTTTAAACAAATCATTATCAAAAAATTTGAAAATAAAATATTTGCAATTTTTTTTTAAATTTATGTTAAAGAAAGGGTTACAATAGGTGGCACCCAAAGTAGATGTCTGAACTTTATAATAAGATTACAAGATACAACAAGGGAGCATATCCAATTTCCTATAGATATTTTACAAAATTACAAATATCCCAAGGAAATGTTAACTCCTTCACAAAGACATGAACAATCCAACTCTTGAAGCATTCATTGATTTCCCACCTACAATTCTCTTCCTTCACTTGAACTAGTATTACTCTAACTTCTTATTCCTGGCACATTCCAAGTTGTATAAGTCATTCACAAAAAAATCTAAGTCTTAACCAATTTCCAAGTAGTCCACTATGCCAACCCAAGAATAAGCACAATTTTAGAGTTCCATGTCAACTCTTCTAATCAGTTCTTAATCAATGGTTTCTCCAATGAATTTGTAAAATAGAAGTGTCCTCTTTATATAGTGGAAGGTTCCTTATCTTTCATTTTTTCAAAGTGCTTATAATCCACTCCAAATTCAAAGTGGACTCATTATGCAATCCACTCATCGCAAACTCTTCAAAATGATCAACCCTTGGGTCCACATGTCCACCTAGTCATGCACTCTTACCTAAGGTATCCCAATTATCATATGTATCCAATGGAACAACTTGTTTAAACAATTTCCAAGGCACTCATTTCCCTTATTTGTGTTACACATCATGTTAGGCATTTTTCATCCAACTTGTGATTCAGACCCAACTCCCTAGATAGTCTTTCTCATGGACCAAAGTGCTACACCTACAAGGCAAGGCATTGTTACTCATGCTCCCATGAACCAAATAATGTCCATCATGCAAGTCACCATGTGGTACTTATAAGAAACCCAAATGATAACCCTCATATTTTTTCCATAAGAAATTTGGTTGGCAAGATATATATGACATTTAGGCATGTCTTACCATCACACAAGGCTACCTAAGGCATGCTAATCTAACCTTCCAACCTAGAATCATGACCAACCAAATCCCAACAATGACAACCTCAATGGACAGATGGATTCTCCCATTACCAACTCTAAGGGAAATGCCTTATATTGATCCTTTTAAAGTGGAGAGAATCTAATTAAATGCCAAGACCTTAAATTTTTCTTACTAGTTTATCAGTTGGTGCTTTTAGTATCAGTAGTATGGACCTAATGTATACCAAAGCAAGATATATTTAGCCAAAATCACAAGATTATACATGCAAAGATCAAATAATGTTTTAAAAACTAGAGATATTTGTTTTATTAAATTTACTTAAGAGTTAGATACCTAGGTCATATATTAATATGCTTAGATGGTAGGTTTTTCAGGGTGTATATTCCACCAAATTCACCTATATTTTAATGTTAAAATACAAGGGTTGGGTTTTCTTCTACTTAAATGAGGACTATACTAACATATCTAGGTTTAGATGACAAGAATGTAGGGGTATATATCCTACTAAATTTTGTTGAAATTTCATGATATCTTATTCTGATAATCACTTTCCAATGATTCTTTAACCAATTCATCTTATATCACATGCATCATTAAGTAATTATACACAGGAAATCTCAACAGTGAAACAATAAGGACAGTGGGATCATGAAGAGATAGCCAAACATAAGAGATACAAAATTTTACCCTAGGAAAACCCTAACTAGGGAAAAACCCATAAACCTTTTCTTAGAGAATTATTCAATTCAACAAGAGATACAATCTAATTTTTCTAGTCAAATAGAGTCAAACTTCCCAATGAACAAGCCAGGTCAAACTAAGAAATTTCACATTCCTGCACCTTCATTAGAATTCAAGCTACTTCTCGGAAAGATACATAGAAAACATTGGTCTACCCCCACATGTGCAATGTCAAACAAAGGTAAAACAAAAATGAAGGATGGCTCAGTCAATGTTAGATTTTTTTGGTAAACTTTCAGACTTCTTTCCTTCTCTCTTCTTCATATAGATGAATAGAAGATCATATGTGTGTGTGACTGAATTGGTGCCAAATGGATAAGGTTGGCTATCTTTATATAGTGGTCTTATGGTGCCCAAGGGGAACGTCCCTTTGACTGGTCCAACATATTCGTATGGTGGGACGACTTGCATTTTGGAGGTAAATTAAATTTTAAAGTTCAAAATTTAAATTTCTTTCTTTTTAGGGCCAACTTGCATATTGACCATAGCCACCAAAAACCAACACTCCCTCTTGGCTAAGGAGGTGTTCACCTTGACTTCTTTAAATGATATCTTGTTGAAAAGTTTCTCTATCCTAAGAAAAGGTTGAATGGGCTAGCTATGTTGATGAATCCATCCACCTCATGTTTTATGCTAGAAACATGTGGAAATCATCATGCATCAACATCATGCAAAGGATTCTAGTCACCAACTGGACACATCCCCTTTGTAAATGGATCTAGTCACCCACTGGCCAAATGCCTTCTAGGGTCCCACTGGCCAAATAACTTTTGGCCTTCTAAGGTCAAGACTATTCCTTGTTTCACTAATCCACCAAGTCGTCAATTAAAATCAGGCACCCCTCTAACACATGGTAAAACCCTGGGCCCATTCACCATTCCCATGTGTTGTCACATGCTATTTAATGTTAAATCACTTGTTCGATGCTATAGGAACTCACTCAACCCACTATCTAAGTAACCATTGGTAATATGTTTAGTGACCCTAATCGAGGGAGCACTCTATGTTGAAAAATGCAACAAGAAAGTTTCAATTTGATTTTTCTTAGTCAAATTGAGAAAATTTGAATTTCCACATCAACAGACAATTTGGATGCAATTAACTTGTGTGAAATTGCTTGTGTCACTCAGTTTACTCAGTAAATTTGAGTTAGAGGAGTTGGAGTTCATTTAAGCATGTGTAATTTCTAATTTGTAGCAATCAAGGTCAATTATTTCAAGTTAATTTGAGTTAAACTAGTTCTAACTGTTGGAGAAACTAGTGGAAGGCCAGTTGTGCAGTGGGACTTTAGTCTAACTCAGTGATCATCCAGTTAACTAATCAATTAGCCCAAAATATCTAGTGCATGTAAAGAATTTGAGTTCCCCGGTTATGGTGGAGATTCCAAGGTATTGTAATATCAATTGTAGATTATTCTTGAGTGTATAGGTGTTTCATGTAGTCAGATGATCAACCTTGGGAATTGCACAACCATTTTGGAGGAAATTCCTAAATAATAGGGGCCTAATTTCCTTAGGAATTGCGCAAGGAAATAGGGGCTCAATCAGAAGAAGAAATGGACTAATTCTGGGTAAGAGCTTCTCAGTGAGTGGAGAGATAGGTTATTCACTTGCAAGTTGAGCTCAAATTGAGTGAGCAATTGTCATACATCTCTATTCATTAGATTAATGAAATTAGGCATAGGGGTTTTTAGCAGATTGATTTCCCCTGGAAAAATATTGTGTGCATGTGTGTTATTCATCATTATATGTTTGTGATTGATGTTCTAAATTGTGAATTGAATTCCACAGAGTAGTAGAGTAGGTTTATGTCTTTTGATTTTGATTAAAATTTCATAAGAAGTTTCAAATATACACCATAATTTCTACATGGTATCAGAGTCAGATTCATATTAGAACAAGAATTTTGAAGTTGTTTCTCAGGAGGATTGAATTTGTAGTTTAGTGTAGTAGGATCTCTTCAGAGTTTGGAAGATGACCTTCAATGGGCTAAGACTAGAGTATGCCTTGGAAGGAAGCTCTAATTTCAATGCATGGAAGGATCACATGGAAGCGGTGTTGGATGACAATGGATTGCTAGAATACATCAAGACAGATGTTACAAAACCAAATGCATCGGATGTACAGAACCTAGCCCAATGGAAGAAAGATGTAGCCAAGGCTAGGAGAATAATATTGGAGTGAGTATGGGATCACATTGCCTTAAATCTCCATGGGAAAGAAACCCCATTCGAAATGTGGAAAACACTGAGAGAATTGTATGAGAATAGTAGTGACCATAGGAAGTTGGTGATCAAGGCTAAATTTCAAAATATCAAGATGCAGAAGAATGACACTATCTCGGAGTATCTAAGCAGATTTACACAAGTTCATGATAAAATTTGTGGGGTTAGTGTTAATGTTGCAGAAGATGACTTGGTAAGCCTAGCCCTTCTAGGTATTCCCAAGAGTTGGCATAACTACCAAGATTCAATGAACGGGAGGGAGAAATTATCAAATTGGGAACACTTATGGTCTGATTTGGTACAAGAGGAAATAAGGTGGAATACCAAAGATAGTACTTCATTCAAGGGCGAGGATGAAGAAAACTTTGTGTTGGTTGGAAAGGGAAAGAAGGGAAAAGGGAAGAAATCTCAAACCAAACCAAAATCCCACCAAGGGAGTGTTGTCACCTTTTCTAGCACTTGTAGCACAAGTGCTTCAAAGGATATAAAAAGCTTCCTAGAGACATCATCTAGGTTGATTGTAGGCTAGTGCCTAAGACTTCTTAAAGAGAGGAGTGCTTTGGAAGATTATGAATGGGGCTTTCTGTTGCACTCCAATTGTCACGTAGTTTGAAAATATAATAAAGGGGGCTTGGTTCAATAGGCCTTCATCAAGGTAAACTCAAGCAAATACATGGATCCAAATGCTCAGGGGGTAAAATGGGCCAATATCAAAGAGAATTGTCTGGTTCTAGTGGCCAACACACAACAATAGGTAGCTTAATATTCGAGTTGTCGTAAAATTAAGAGGAGGAGAGAAAGGAAGGAATCTGATGTATAGGGATGGGAATAATACAAAATCCTAAGCAACAATATTCTAGCAAAAGTATGGAAGACTGAAGAGGTTGAATAACATAAACAGTGGAGCACTATGTAAGGTCCCAAGATCTATATATCATGAATACATTTGCTACTAATTAGCATATGTAAATCTGTTCTCATATATGGATTTTAGGCTATCGAATAACACAAGTAAATTTGTAATTGCCACAAGTATTGTTACTACTTAGCAGCAAAATATACAACCATGAATAAGAGTGAAATTGACAGCTTCATTACACTATTTCATAGGGAGAAAAACATACATGACGTGATAAACAAAGGGGAAACATATTGCGCATTGCTCTAATTGGAATCACCAAGGAGTTTCATTAATCCTTCAAAATGAGTCTAATTCACCAATCCATTTACATTTAGAAATACATAGCTCAAGTCCCTCCTAAACAGGAAGATAGAACCAAAAGTGGAATCACAAAATTTGGATCCCTCGGGTGCAAAATTCCAAAACCAATATTAAGTCTTTCTCCCCTCTATTTATAAGTAGAGGGAAAGCTTTGGAAAATAATTACAAAATATCACATCTTGAGCTCCAGCTATCTGATAGACTATATTTCTCTGCATGTAAAGGTTGTTGCCCAAAATGATTTGATTCATATTTGATTCCATTCCTGAAAATATAGAAATTACAAAATAAATAGAATAATAAGAAAAAGGCAAATAGAATGGTGCTGGGAGGAAAATATCTCCTAGACTTTCTTGTTATGGCCTCTTCTCAAGCCACTTCTTTGCCTCAATGATCTGACCAATATGCTTGTCACTTTCACCTTAACTATTTGGCTTCACCACTTTCTGGAGTTGGTAGCGATCAACTATGTTGGCTTATCATAGAGTGGAAGTAGAGATCTGTCTGGAATTCCTGCATTGTATGACTAAGTGGAGCTCCATGTGGAGGCATTAATCCTTCCTTAAGCCCCACATTGATTTACCACCACTCCATCTCTTTTTTTAATACTACAACTACCAACCCATATGCCTTCAAAGATCTATACCATGTTATCGAAATGCAACATGCCTCATAAAATAACCACGGTGTGATATTGGGGATTCTCTAGTATGGGCACTTAACACTGAAAAACATTAATAAACAATGTGCTCTAATCCCTTTAGGCCCCTTTTTATTTGAACCCTTTCAGTACTTCTTCATCATATGAATGGGAGCTATGACTGGGTGCTTAGCCAAATATCAAAGCTCAGAAAATAGAGACTTCACACTAAATAGGCTTCATGAAACAATGAACGATGATCACCTTTTCTTATTAGCTCTTGGTTCTTCGGCTCTTCCCTTGACCATAGGCCAGCTCCTATATCGTAGGTTTTCAATTGATGATTTAACTTTGGTAAAAAACACACCACTATGCCAATCACCGAACTCCGATCACCTTTTCTGCTCAACCCTTGGTCCTTTGTCACTCCTCGTGACTATAGGTCAGCGCCCATATCAGAGCCCCTAATCGAAGGTTTTCAACCTATGATTTCCTTTTGAGACACAACACACTGCAACCATCAATCCTTGATCTCCAATGTGGTGTCATTAATACCATGTGGTGCTTCCTGAGTGGTGACACGTGTCACCTGGATATGTCCCCATAAGACCTGAAAATGCCAAATCAACATGCCACGTGTCCACCGTACTACCATTTCAAGTATACTTCAGTCATCACGTCTCCCTTATCGGAACCAGTCATATTCAACCACATGGCCCCCTAGAGGAGAGAGAAAATGCCCACCCTCTTCTAGTTTTACGACTGAATTCCTTTGTAAATGCTTCTTTGGACTTTCCTAACGCTTTAACACTGGAGGCTCAATCTTGGTGAATTTAATCGCAATAAAAACTTCATGAGATATCTCAACTTTAAAAGGTTATCACCTATTTCATCATCAATTGTGATGTGCCAATCTCTTGATTTTTTGATTCGTTGGACCTCTGATATGTGGGGTCTTCAATGTGTGGGATCACCGGTATGCTGGGACCTAGGATTTTACCCTTCGGCATTTTCTCCTTGTTTTTTGGTTTTCAAAAGGGCAATTCAATCTACTCTAAATTTTGATTCCGGAGTCCATTTGAGGAGTTCCATATACCTTTGGAAAGCTAATTTTGATTACTATCCATATGAGGGGGTATGATTTAGCTTTTAGGTTTTATGTGGCTTGAAATATGGCTACAAAATTTTATGTTCTTTTGTACGTTGGTCAGCTGAAAACAAATTTTGTAGTGAGTGACAACATTGGCTCCAACTAGGGACAATGCCTTGCTGGCAAGGTGCTGAGAACGTGTAGACCAATAGCCTTCGCCATCAGGCATGGAGCTAAAAACATAATGAATCCATAAAACCATAAAAATATCCATGGAACTTTATTTTTTGGGAGTCCTTTCCCCATCCAACTAAAATGCATAAAAGTAAATTCTAACAACTAGAAAATAAATGCTCAGATAATGAGCTTATTTATATACAAATCCTACTTATGTACTGGGCATCAATTCACCAAATTTAGGTCCACCTTCTAATGACACCAGCCCAGCATCCAAGTACTGGACCTTATGCATCCATGCTACTAGAATTCAAAAATAAAAACAAGTATGCACCCTAAAAAATATTCTAACAAATTTTTTATATGTGCCCCCAACTTGATTGTTGATGCTCAACTCTTTTAATCTCCTCCGTGAACCTTCTAACTGGGATTGGAATCAAGGAATATTTTTGCAGGCCAAAGAAAGATGTCATTTCGTCAACTACTGGATCATGGACCTGATGAGAGAAAATTGTAGCTACCCCATTTTATTGAATAGTTTGCTCACCAATGTCTTCTTGGTTGGGGAAGCCACTAATGCTACTTGGCTCTTTTTCTTTATCTTAGATGCGCATAGAGGTGGACGGTGACTTCTCTTCTTTGAGGGCCTTAGGATTAAGGTAGTTGAGATCTAAAGGCCCCTTTCCCTTATCAGTTAGCTTAGGAGACTCTGGGGAAGGAGTACCTTCATTTGGATCTTGCCCTCTCAATGTCTTTCCGGATGACCTCAAATAGTATTTCTAGTGCAGATGAGCCTGCATGAGATCATCAAACTGTTTACAATAATTATCAATCTCATCATTATTCAGCATTGCATCAATATCCTCCTCCTCTTCTTCATATGCTCTGAGTTCTTGTTCTTTATCATAGAAAGAGGAACATAAGTTCCCTTGAACTTTATTTTCATCTGGTGATTGTTTCTCGAGATCATATTCTATATATAGTGGAGGATGAGTGTGATCTTGTTGTTATTTCTTCTCCCCTTGCAATATCTGTAGGGGAGGCCTTATGTATTGGGGATTTAAACATGGATTAGAAGCCTGGAAGTCCTGTTGTTTAATACTTTCTAACTCCATTTCTTCCAGTCTATAAAAGGATTTATTTATTAACCTCTCAATCTCTTCTATATTCTCATCCATGTCTTGACAGTGGAGTCGTCAGAGTGTTTACAATTAAGATTCATACAATGGAGTCGCCAGGGTGTTTATAATGAAATTCAAACAGTGGAGTCGTCAAGGTGAGAGATCTACAACCCACACTTCCCTTACTCACCTAACAAAGGGAGTGTAAAGTTTTTCATACCTAGGGAAGATTATTTCAATTTCATCCCCAGAAATGACACCAAAAATATGTTGTTGCTTTTTCTATTACCTGTAGCACAATTGCTTCAGGAGATACAAAAATCTTCCTAGATACAGCCTCTGGGTTGACTGTAGACCATTGCCTAAGACATCTTAAAGAGAGGAGTGCTTTGAAAGATTATCAATGGGGCTTTCAGTTTCACTCCAATTGTCACGTAGTTTGAAAATATAATAAAGGGGGCTTGGTTCAATAGGTATTGATCAAGGTAAACTCAAGCCAATACATGGATCCAAATTCTCAGGGGGTAAAATGGGTCAATCACAAAGAGAAATGTTTGGTTCTGGTGCTCGACACACAACAATAAGAAGCTTAATATTGGAGTTGTAGTAAAATGAAGAGGAGGAGAGAAATGAAGGAATCTTATGCATAGGGATAGGATTAATACAAAATCCTAAGAAACAATATTCTAGTAGAATTATGGAAGACTAAAGAGGAGGACTGGTAGAAACAGTGGAGTGCTAATTAAGGTCCCAAGATCTATACCTCATGAATAAATTTCTTACCAATTAGCATATGTAAATATGTGCTCATACAAGTATTGTAGGCTATCGAATAACACAAGTAAATCTGTAATTACCACAAGTATTATTACTACTTAGCAGTAAAATATACAACCATGAATAAGAGTGAAATTGACAGCTTCATTACACTATTTCAGAGGGAGAAAAACATACATGAAGTGATAAACAAAGGGGAAACATACTGCACAATTATCTAATTGGAATCACCAAAGAGTTTCATTCATCCTTCGGAATGATTCTAATTCATTAGTCCATTTACATTTAGCAATACATAGCTCAAGTCCCTCCTGAATAGGTAGATAGAAAAAAAAGTGGAATCACAGAATTTGGACCCCTCGAGTACATAATTATGGAACTAGTATTAAGTCTTTCTTGCCTCTATTTATAAGGAGAGGAGAAACTTTGGAAAGAAATTACAAAATATCATAGCCTAAGCTCCAACTACCTAATAAACTAGCTGTCTCAGCATGCGAAGGTTGGTGCCCAAAATGATTTGATTCCATTCTTGAAAATATAGAAATTATAAAATAAATAGAATAATAAGTAAAAGGAAAATAGAATGGTGATGGGAGGAAAATATCTCCCAGATGTCCCTGTTATGGCCTCTTCTCAGGCCACGTCCCTGCCTCAATGATCCGGTCAGTCTGCCTGTCACTTTCGCCTTAACTGTCTAGCTTCACCACTCTATGGAGTTGGTAGCGATCAACTATGTTAGCTTTTCACAGAGTGGAAGTGGAGATCGATCTAGCAATCCTGCATTGTATGATGGAGTGGAGCTCCATGCTAAGGCATTAAGTCTTCCCTAAGCTCCATACTCATTTACGACCACTACATGCCTTTGTTTAATACTACAGCTGCCAACCTATATGCCTTCAAAGATTTGTATCATGTTATCAGAATGCAACACACCTCATAAAATAACCACAATGTGATATCGGGGATTCTCCAATATGGGCACTTAACACTGCAAAACATTGCAAAAATGCGAGGTCCAATCCCTTTAGGCCCTGTTGGGTGAAAATATTATTGTTTAATTTTGTTGTAGTACTTGCCCAACTATATAATTTGTCAATCCGAGGTTCATAGGCTTACGAGGCACATGCACTATATATGCAGGACCAAAGTGGAACTAATCCAATCTAATCTAATCTAAATTATTGAAATCAAATTAATCTAGGAAGGCATTGAAACATTAACTATAAAAGCAAGAAATTGCATAAGGGAAAAGCAATACAACATGTGAAGAATTTGAATGAAAACAACATATGTGAGCTCACAACAATAAAGATATCTTAAATTATATTACAAGAACCAAATAACAAATCATGAAAGTGTAACAATAAAAGAATATGAATCAAAGCTAAGAATCCCCTTCTCCTAATTACAAAACTATCTCTTAAAGCTAAACTCCATCTTTTCAAATGAAGAGAGAGCACTCCCTTATATACATGAAGAAGATAACCATCTCCTAATTACATATCCAATATTCTCTCAAGCACTCTCAACTACTTTCCCATTATTACAAAATATGATCCCTTTGAATCCTCCACACATCTCTCACATATCTTGGATAAGATATGCCAACCAAATCCTCCATGATCTTCTCTTTAGGAATAGACTTGAATAATCATCTCCTTAATATGGTGGAGGAGATATTTGAGAAGTCTCATGGAATTAATCCTTCACGTATCTACTACACAATACAAAACTCACATATTCTTGAGATATATATAAAAATATGTATATTTTCTAATATTTAATCATAAATTCACTTGTAATACAAAAATGAATAAAATGGAAAATAAGAAGGTGAAACCCAAATGTATTTATGAAAATGATATGATAAAAGTTTAATGGGATGATGAAATGTAAGGAATAGTGAAGAAAAAGGTGGATGAAAATATGACATTTCTAAGTCCCAACATCCTCCCCAACTGAACTTGTTGCATGTCCTCATGCAACCATGCATGGATCTCTTTAAGAACATTCGGTATCTTGAACTTTGGCTTAACATGATGATGTCTTTTAATAATGAATGTTTCCAAGATATGTGAAAGACATGAGTAGCAACTTACATTTTCTTATGGTTGGTTCTTGTGTGACAACCATGAATACAAAGAATGTTGGTTCTTGTGTTAACAACATTCATTTCATTTTATGTTCACTTTTCTTCAATAATAATGTAAACACTCACTGGAAATCATAATGTGCATAAGAAAGTCCTTTTCTAATATTAATGAAGTATGCCAATATTGTGTATGAAGCAAAGTGCAACAAAGTATCATTGGAAAATAAATGTTGGTGAATGGTAAATGAGAAAAAAATGGAGTGATAGTGGTGAAGAAATGGAATCATGGTAGTGAATATGTAGTGAATATAGTTCTCCCTTCCCCAACTGAATTGGTTGCATGTCCTCATGCAACTTGACATGGCTCATGAAAGGAAATGTAGAATGGTGAGGGAATTTTCCAAAATATTCAAGTTAGCATATAAGGAATTGCATGATTAAATATTAGAAAACAACATACCTCTACTTACCCAATAATGATAAACTATGCAATAGGAATGTAGCTACTGCTACTGCTGGATCAGGAAAATGTGACTGATGTTGTTGTAACTGGATCCTGGGAAATGAAGGAATCTAAAATACTAATGTTGAATCATGGAAAAGATAAACGCTGAAAGTGGAACTGTGGTACTCTCATAGATCAGAATTCATGCTGCTGTAACTGCTGAGGGAGTCGTGAAAAAGTGTATAGTCTTCGTCTGCTACAAAACTGATGGTACAAGTATAATCATGCGAAAGAATGTGTTGATGTCGAGCATGAAAATAGATCATTGGATTACCGGCCATTGATGCATGCTGTTAACCAATGCGAGGCAAACTCACCATTGATGTCAATGAGTGCCAAGGTACCCGGGTACATCTTGCAAATGCGAATAAAGGTGTTGACGTCGAGCCATTTGCAAGATATGATGATCAAGGGACATTGATGTATTCCCATGATTGTCAGCGAGAAAACTTGCCATTGATGCATGCAAGTCTCAAGGTACCCAAAAGGAACTCTAGTCTATTTCCCAGATAAGGTGCTGATGTCAATGGGGCAAGACTTGTTGAAAGGTGGGCCTTAAGGAATCCCACATCAGTCAATGCGAATTTGTACAAAAATATTTGGTAGGACTATAAATGGAAAGAACTCACGGACAAGCAGTGTGGATCAGCATGGCGGAAAAAACAAGGCAATGTAATCATGGAAAGGGAATGAGTTTTATTCAGAAGGAAAACTAGAAGGCAATAAACTGAAAAGGATAAAGGAATGTATGTGATTCAGAAAAATAGGCGTGCATAAGTCGTGAAGGATAAGGCATTGGAAAATGGGCTTCAACACCACTAGGATGGTCAATTGGCTTTGAAGGAGAAATGTTATAGTGTCACAGCATGGATAATGGAAAAAGTGGAAATATTGGTGTATCATCATGGTTGTTGTGTAACATCAAACATCAAGAGGCGCAAAAAGTTTCAAACGTCATGATGTTTATGATGAGTTACAGCTCCTTCAAGCTGTTTATGAAAGCATGTTTCTCAAAAAGTTCTGTGATCTTTGAAAATCACTTCAGCAGCAAAATGCGATCATTTCCGAAACCTGAAAAACACTTAGTACAAATCCTGTATGAAAACTTCGTGAGAGAATTGTACAACGTAAGATGCGAGAATAAGTACAAATGTGAGCAAAAGAAAGAAAGTGTGTGTTAACCTGTCGCCCGCACTGATTTCATCATCGATGGCTGTCAAAGTGACTTCAAGAAAACAAATTAGTGTTAAGTGTAAAAACATGCGTTTGTATTGTTTTCAGGAATTTATTGAAAGGTCCATTTGCAATTTTCATGGTTTTATAATTGTTATGGTTTTTTTTTTTATTTATGTTGATAATACACACCAAAAGAAAAGACAAAAAGAAAAACAAAATAGGCAAAATCAAAGTCAGATCTCCATTCCTTGGCATGCTTTGCAAAGTACAGCAATATTGTCTCGGCGCTAGCAAATCTTCAGTTTCTTGCTGATTCATGTCACTAAAGTTCTAAAAGTTAAATAGGTTTCTTAGATGCACTATTAAATTCATTCAAGCAATTGGAAGTTGGGCAGAGTATGATTCGCATCGATTTGCTGCAATAATCTCACTTACTTCTCTGCAAGATTGGACCTGTACATTGTCAGATATAGTGGAATATTCAAAACATTCAATTGTAGCGTTCCCAAGTATCTAGTAACAATCATCAAGCAGATGATCCTGGCATCATGAACATTAGTGGAGATAGTGAGCATGAGAAAACAATCAGCTTCTAGCAGAAAATCCAGCATAAGCATATGAATCGACATAAAGCTCGTGGGCTAATTTCCAGTTTCGTTCTGGTGCAAAATCCTTTATGAATCAAACATCTCCTCTGAGTTCCTGGTGTCAGCATGTCACCTCTAGGCGTAAAATCCTGAAAGAAAAATGTTATCAGTCAAGATATATCAAAATAAAATGCAACCCATGGCTTGACTCTTGGCTTGCAGAAGGTATCAGCAATTTCCTCTCCCTATCTTGCATAGTACATTCAGGGCTCCGGACTGAGTTTTTCTTAAAAGATAATCCAACCCAATTTGTGAGTGGGCCAGACAAGAAAGGAAATATGGGTTGTGTTTTTATTCTCATCAGTGATTTGCAGTAAGCCTATTGTATTTTCATATCGTAGAAACTGATGACATTGTTTACATCTTTGGAGAATGTCCTTTTTGAAGATTTTACGTTTGATTGCTGCATGGGATTGCTGTTATCACATCTTTGGTTAGATCATATCAGGGTATGATGATGATGACAGATCTCAAGAGGGAAACTAGGCTTACGTATGGTTTTAAGATGAGGTGGATTTTTTATTGAAGGGTGTGGATTGTACATACCGTATTGGCAAGAAACAGAAGGAACTCTCCTATATCGATAAATAAACTAGCAACGCAAGCACACCCCAAATATTCCTGAAGGAGTCTGCACGCCCTCAAATAGAGAAACACACGTCGTGATCCTTTCCCCCCCCCCACTCGTCATGATCAAGTCTTGTATGAAAGAATACTACAACAGTATGCCTACTAGAGGCATAAGCATACTAGAGGGATAGGCATAAGCATGTTTTTTTTTTTCATGATGGTTGTAACAACTTATGAAATCTGCATATTATGACCTGACAGACAACCCAGAATTACTTGCTTTGGAATGAATGACTCCAATTCACCACGAGAAAAGGTAATTGGTAAATTATAAAGGCCCGTGACCTGAAGACAACAGCCTCAACTCAAGATCTCAGCCATATATCAACAATATCTTAGCAAGTACAAAATGATGAGATCCCCTTTTGCATTAGTGAGTATAAATCTAGCACTTTCAAGAGGCAACCAAATGCGAACACCAGATCCACTAAGTAAGTCGGCTGGGTAACAAGATGGGTATCATCCCAAGAATAGGCACATGAGTACCTAAATCCCCCACACCTGAGAGTGTCCATAGCTTGGATTAGTGTATAATAAGACAATAAATTCTCTCAATCAGTCGAAGCGCTATATCCCGTGAGGGTAGTGCGATGACAATGCGGAAAAAGGGCTCGGAATACTTAGTCAGCTAGAGTATCGCCGATGCATCCTGGAGCATGTGTGGAAATAGCAGGGAGAACGAAACGAGGCTCAGGAAAAGACCAATACTCATAGTTTTCATTCCCTCAGGGGATTCTCGTAAGAAGAAATCCAGCTGTCCAGCGTATATAAATGCTTCTCTTGACCTACCAGTATAAACGGTGGAATACAAATACACTGATGGGGATTCACGTGTCTAAGAGCCCACCATGTATGATCACAGCGTATCACCAAAATTCCCCGCCTCGGAAAGATAGCGCGAGTTGTTAAAATAACTCTAATAATATCATGCAACAGTGGTTTCATTACCTCTTTTGGCTGGATTTGTTTATATCCCATGATAAGAATGCTTCCTCCAAGAGAAACAATGGAGAAAAACTCGCAGCCAATAAGGAAGGGATCCGTCCAATAAGCAATAGCATAATCATTTAATCTCAATAAAGTATGCCGATGGATAGAAAATTTAGGAAGGCCAATCCATAAAAATGGTTATATGACAGTGATACTTATGGGATTTGGTTCCTATTATCTTGAGATGTGAAAGATAGTGTAACAACCCGTGGATTTTGGCCCATATTTCTCAATCAACATCCGCATAGTATCCTAGTTTTTGTTATGAAACCCAAATTAAACGTGAAAATTAATCACAGGAGAAAATCCCAGCTTCCTAAATATGCAAACAAAGAAATAAGAATTATCTTTTATTTTATTGCGCTTTCATTTGTTTGTTGCTCATCGTTTTGGTTTGTTGTTGCTAGCTACAGATTTATGAAACACTAGGCAGAGAGATGACATCACTACGGCTCAGCCATAAATGAATAGACGGAGACAGAAACTTACAAGTTCGTGCACAGTCCAATGAAACTCACTGTTTATTTTATTGGCCCCGGGTGAATCAATGAACCTTCATATTTAATTGTTTTTGCAGGTTTTATCATCTAATTGCTTTCTGCAGGTTTTAGTATGGCCAGAAAACACAATCAATTGCAAGTGAGACACAGTTTCAACAAAAAAATGAATTGCAAATTAACGATAAAATTGACTAGGCATATTGCAAAACATGAATTTATTTATTCCTGAAATTAGTCTAAATCATCCCTATTTTCTGATCCTCATGATCACACTAAGCGCGGAGGAGAGCATACTTATTCTAGGTAAAAGCAAAACTGAAAATGAAAGCAAACGCTGAAAATGAAAGCCTAGCTACTTTATACTAATTAGAATTTAAAAATTAGTTACGTGTAATTAAACTTCCAATGAAGCCACTCACGTAGTAGTAACAACAATATATTCGGTAGCAATTTCTCAAATGAAAAATGAAAATATTCGAGAGTGAATGAATCTAGTTGTTGTATCTGCAAATCAACTAAATAAAAATAAAAAGATGAATCTAATCTAGTACTTACCTGGAACCATTGTTCGATAAAGCTTTGATAGGCACAGTTTCTCTCACTTAGATCATGTTGTAACTCCTCTTCTTCTTCTCTGATCTGTTGTTCTTCTTCCTCGAATTCCTGTTCGAATGATTGTTCGCCATCAGATACACAGGATTCTTCAGATATTGAATCTTCGTTTATTTCTTGGGGAGTAGTTGAACTTTCAATTCTTGTCAAGATCTCCTTTTCCAGGGAAGAGGAGATTCTGACTTCTGCAAGGATCTGAGTGAGTAGTTCCAAGCTGACACTCATTATAAAACCATGTTGAAAGAGATTCTAAAAACAAAGTGCTAATAATTGTCTAAGTTTTTAATCCTTTTACAAGGTTTTAGTTCACAAAAACTCTTCCAAATTAGCACACTAAAAATTGAATTAAAAACAAAAGGACCACAGAAATAATCTTAAATTCAATACTCAATTAAACCCTCTTACAAGGACTACTCATTAATTGAGTAATCAAATTCTTCAACTACAACCATGAACCATGAATTCATCAAACACTCTTCACAGTTGTGAAAATCAAACACACTTGCAAAAATTGAAATTCACACTTGCATAAATGTAAACACACCCTACATGCCCTGATCCATAAGAGGTCGAGCCCATTACGGTATCTCTAATGCGATGCATAGGTTGTTCCCCACGTCTTACCGCCTTAACACCTCAGAGTTAGGAACATGTCTAAACACACTTGCATGAAAAATCAAACTAAACTTCAATCCATCATGCCTCCCCGACAACGGCGCCAAAATGTTGGGTGAAAATATTATTGTTTAATTTTGTTGTAGTACTTGCCCAACTATTTAATTTTTCAATCCGAGGTTCATAGGCTTACGAGGCACATGAACTATATATGCAAGACCGAAGTGGAACTAATCCAATCTAATCTAATCTAAATTACTGAAATCAAATTAATCTAGGAAGGCATTGAAACATTAACTATAAAAGCAAGAAATTGCATAAGGGAAAAGCAATACAACATGTGAAGAATTTGAATGACAAACAACATATGTGAGCTCACAATAATAAAGATATCTTAAATTATATTACAAGAACCAAATAACAAATCATGAAAGTGTAACAATAAAAGAATATGAATCAAAGCTAAGAATCCCCTTCTCCTAATTACAAAACTATCTCTTAAAGCTAATCTCCATCTTTTCAAATGAAGAGAGAGCACTCCCTTATATACATGAAGAAGATAACCATCTCCTAATTACATATCCAATATTCTCTCAAGCACTCTCAACTACTTTCCCATTATTACAAAATATGATCCCTTTGAATCCTCCACACATCTCTCACATATCTTGGATAAGATATGGCAACCAAATCCTCCATGATCTTCTCCTTAGGAATAGACTTGAATAACTATCTCCTTAATATGGTGGAGGAGATATTTGAGAAGTCTCTTGGAATTAATCCTTCACATATCTCCTACACATTACAAAACTCATATATTCTTGAGATATATATAAAAATATGTATATTTTCTAATATTTAATCATAAATTCACTTGTAATACAAAAATGAATAAAATGGAAAATAAGAAGGTGAAACCCAAATGTATTTATGAAAATGATATGATAAAAGGTTAATGGGATGATGAAATGTAAGGAATAGTGAAGAAAAAGGTGGATGAAAATATGACATTTCTGAGTCCCAACAGGCCCCTTTTGCTTTGAGCCCTTTTAGTTATTTTTTTCCATATGACCGGGAGCTATGACTAGGTGCTTAGCCAAATATCAGAGCTTGGAAAATCAAGACTTCACACTCAACAGGCTTCATGAAACAGTGAATGTCAATCACTTTTTATGATAAGCTCTTGGTTCTTCTGCTCTTCCCATGACCATAAGCCAACCCCTATATCAGAGTTTTTCAATCGGCGATTTAACTTTGGGGCACAACACATAAATTCATTGATTGCCAAACTCTGATCACCTTTTCTGCTTAACCCTTTTTCCTTTGGCGCTCTTCATGATTGTAGGCCAGCCCCCATATCGGAGCCCCCCAATCGAAGGTTTTCAAACGATGATTTCCTTTTGAAGCACAAGATGTTGCAACTGTCGATCTCTGATCTCTTATGTGTGATGCCATTACTACCACGTGGTGCTTCCTGAGTGGTGACACGTGTCACCTAGATATGTCCCCATAGAACTTGAAAATTCCATATCAGCATGCCACGTGTCCACCATACTGCCATGTCAAGGTGACATCAGCCACCACGTGTCCCTTATCGGAACCAATCATATTCAGCCACGTGGCCCCCTAGAGGAGAGAGAAAAGGCCCACCCTCTTCTGGTTTTGTGACTAAATTCCTTTGTAAATGCTTCTTTGAACTTTCCCGACGCTTTAACACTAGAGGCTCAAACCCAGCGAAATTAATCACAATCACAACTTCATGCGATATCACAACTTTAAAAGGTTGTCGCATGTTTAATCACTGATTACGATGTGCCAATATCTTAATTCTTTGATGCATTGGACCTCCAATATGTGGGATTTCCAATGTACGGTATCGCCGATATACGGGATCACCGATGTGCAGGATCATCGATATGCCAGGACCCGAGATTTTAGTATTAGGCATTTTCTCCTTGTTTTCTTGTTTTCAAAGTGTAACTTCAATATGATCTAACGTTTGATTCTAGAGTCCATTTGAGGAGTTACATATACCATTGTGTTGATGGTGCTAGAATCGCCAACATTCAGGGGATCTCCCCAATATTAAGTCCTAGCTAGACCTCACATCGTTTGGTGTAGGATTCCCATCTGTATGATGGACTTGTTTCCATTATCTTAAAGATATGCCTTAGCTCTTTCTTTTCAGCACATGAGAGTGGCTTTCTTTGTCTTCGAATAGCGAGGTTCACATGCCTAGTCAGTGTTTAGTGTTACTTATATCAAGGTTCTTTCACTATAGAGGAAGAGGGTGAGAGTGAGTCTCAAGTTGAAAGGGAATAGTCTCAACTCTGTTAGAGACACTTTACACAATGGGACGTGCACATCTTCTGGTGGAGTAGTCCACACGGATGTGACAGTCCCAAACACAAGATGAGTAGATAGCATGTACAACACCCAATGGAATAGTCCACATGAATGTGATGATCGTTATAAAAATTTTATGAGAATGAATTTGTCGAGTGTCCGTGGAATAGTCCACACGAGCAATACATTTTTAACAACTGATACAACACATTTCCAAAATCATATGTACTATATCAACTGAAATAGTTGAACTGTCTTAATACAAGTAAAATCAACATGAATGACAAGCATCCAAAGAATAGTCTTACAAACGAATATAATACATGTGTGAAAATGTGTTGGCTTGTTAACAGGCTTCTGAATTAAGTGAAAGTTCCAAGACACATCCATACACCATTACATCACTAACCCCGATAGCAGGGCATTAGAGCTATTGCTCACTCCTCAAAGAAAATATTACAGACTCTCAAGGCTATGTGGGAGGAGCCAAGGTGAAAAGTATTTTGCATGTACAAATGAGGGGTATATATAGCCAAGGGTGAAACTAACCCTTGTGACTGTTCGACTTCCCTCATGACTATTTGACTTACATGACTCTTCAACTTTACATGTGGGTCTCTTGGACTTCCACGTTACATTACATTGATTACAACAGTATGGCCCACAATAGTGATGTGGCCGAGATGACTCATGACATGACTTGACACGACAATGCTAGTATGTTCATGCTAATGGTGGTGTCCATGTCGAGCTGCAGTGTTGCTGAGTGATAAGTGTGCTCTTGGTGTATCATAGCTTCACCTTCACATGGCAAAGGTGTGTGGAGTCTTCAATGGTCTTTGTGTTCATTTGATGTTACACATGCATGTCTCCCCTTCGCTTGTACTTGGCATGTTTTATGTGTTCATCTGTTCACGAACAAGTCTCCTAGCATGCACTCATTGTTCATCTCGTTCGTCATCGCACCATATCTAATCCATGTACCTATATCTGCAATCACTCATGATGAGACGACATCAAATCCATAAATCTCCTAGTCTACCATGATGCACCATCTTTCATTTTCGAGTGCAGGAGACTAGGAGAGAGGACAAGGCTCTAAAACTACGCAAAGCACATTTCAAGCTGAGATGGGTAGTCTAGATCAGCAATGACTATATGCAGGATCTGGCTCTGCTGAAGGGTAGATCTGTGTAAATTTTCCAGGGAGGTGGTGCAAACAGTAGGGAGGAAACTGGAAGTGAAAACTGCATAGATTCTCTGGGAAGGCTGGCAGCGGGCTATGGGAGATTTCTAGCCAAAACTGTGCAAAACTAGGAGGTTGGCCTACAGGACATGTCTGCACATTTTTTGGGATGAGAGAGGTGTAGGGAAGCTAGAGGACAACCCAATAAAAATGTGCAGTTTTCAGGAGGAGCAACAGGTTGGCTGACAGGGCAACTGGCTGACAGAAATGTGCAAATTTCAGGGACAGCTCTGGGTTCCTATCCTTCATGTCTGCACAATTTCTTTAGTTAATGGAGGCAAGCATGATGGTAGCTTCTACACCATTTTCTGGAGGAGTGAAGCCCGGGCCCATTGCCCAGTCAAACTCTTTGCTTGACCAGTAGGAGGCTTGATAGATCTGCATGCAAATAGCATGGATTGAGATGGCTTACTAAGAAATTTCTGCATTATTCTGGGTGACAGTCAATCTGGTGATCCAGGAGGATCTTGTTAGATTAGTTTCACAGGTTCAGTTCATCATCAACATCATTCTGTCGTCATCAGTAATGTATGGGTTAGTGATGTGGTCATTGGGTTTGATATCACATAGTGACAATTTCTTGTAAAAGGGTTTTTGTAACTTGATGTTCCAAGTCATGGAAAAATTGTATTCAAAACATTGAGTTAAAAGACCTATTGACACCTAAAACTACAAACCTAAACCCATTATTCAAAAATGTATTAAAATGCATAAACCCTATGTTATAGCCCTCTTGGCCTATATAATACAGTGCAAAACATTATAAATACAACCCACAGTCTTAACCATAGCAAAACCATGTGGGAGAAGACCGCAGGGACTGTAGTCACATCAATAGCCAAAATGTTAACATTAACCGGGTGGAGTTCTTAGTAGACCACAACAGTTATCGTGTCGGGTTGTGACATATGAACAAGAGGATAGTGACCGTACAATTTAGTGTAACCTCAGCAATGAAACCATTGGGCGAAGAATGTGCCATGTGAGCAACGTGGTTACCACGCTGTTAGGGGTAGCCTCCAGGTGTCTGACAGTGGTTAGACCTTAACTATTCACTTGCTAACAGTTAACTCCTATGCACTTTTATCTGACTGCCAGTAGTTTTGCGTTAATCCAAAGTCCGATTTGGGTTTTTAATTACAATTTGTTCTAAAATTAATTGAAAGGCCATGCATGTTATCCCTAGGTGGAGAAACGTAACTAGACCGAACCTTTGTGACCAAAATTACAAGCCATTCATGCTAAGTTTAGTCCAAAGAAGTTCGAATGAACCTACTGAGCCTATAAATTCATCCTTTTACTCACGAAGAAGGAAGAGATTGATTTCAAGTTTTGTATGCAGATTCTAGAGGACATAGGTTGTTTTGTTTTTAGTGTAACAGGAGCATCCGAAGTCAGAATTGGGAACTGTGACAGATGTTGGAAATCTGGTTTAGAGATATTTCTTATGGCAGTGACCAAAAGTGCCTATGTGCACATTCAATTTGGTTAATTTATTGTGTAATCAACCTATTTGGAACCAATACTAATAAAGTGGCCACCCATCTTGAAAGCGGACCAACAGACATATTCCATCAAGGACGAACTCCATAATCAATCTTGATGTCTAGTATCGTTGTGTATTTTATGTTTTCACTTTTATTTTGCATCTTACTTATGTTTTATCAATTTTCGTAAAGTCTTTCTTCTCAAGTAGTTCTCACGGTTTCAGCACTTTAAGTTAACATTCATTTCACTGTTGGCATAATCAATTCTACTTCAGTTTTAACATATGATCATTTTAGATCATCTGGTTGATTCCAGGATTGCACAGTGTAGACTATCTAGGAGGCAGCCTCAAGCTCTGTGCAATTCTAGGTAGTAGTACATGATCACTAAGGGTTGAGACTACACAGTGTAGCTCAGTGGAGGTTTGGCTGGTGGAGGGTGGTCTGGTCGAAAGATCGTCGACAAAATGACTAAGTGTGTGAATGAGTGAACTTGTGCATGCATGACCTTGCAAACACACACTCAATATTACTTGACAACAAGGCATCTTGAACGAACAAGACAACATATGCTCAATGTGGCTAGCTATGGGGTTTTCTAATGATGAAAGCGACACATGTGACACTTCAAATAGACCTTCGAATGACCATGATGACACTTGTACGACAATGCTTGCAACATATTGTGTAAGTACAATAGATGTTTACAAGAGAACACAACTCAAACATAACCTTCAACATCACCAGAACGAGGTCACAAGCATGACATAACAATCAACATTCCGAAGACGACAATTGGTCAAATAGCGAAAAGAAAGCAGGACAGGTAGAGGAAACACGTGAAATGACCTTTTTTCTTTGGGCACATCCATGTTAATGAGGATAGGATGATATGACTATGACAAGCAGTCCTGCGAACTCAACTAAGAGATGTACTTCAGAAGGTTTTCTTTACTTACCATACTTACCCTCAAGATGATCATGCATCCGATGGATTTTGCATGCGGTCCTGATATTTTCCATTACTTGGTCTCTTGGTCCTTCTCTCTGACTCCTTAGGAGTGATCTCAACATGTCACCTTTTCCTGTAGTCACTGGGCAATGGATCGATGTGGTTTCAACGGGAATTGACCTTTTCTGGAATCAAGCCCATCTGCATAGTTTCTACATGCATGACTAACATGACAACTTGGACAAAACTACGCAGTTTTGAGGCTCAGGACACAGCTATGGGATGGTTGTTCTGGGAGGACACCTCTGCACAGTTTCTGAATACATGGAAACTAGACTACTCTGCACATTTCTGGAAAGTAGTGATGGCTTCATGACTTCTTTGCACATTTCTGGAGAGCAGTGTTGGCTTCCTGACTACTTTGTGCATTTCTAGAGAGAAATGTTGCATGGGGTCTCTATGGTCTATGGGGTTTCAACAGGAAAGGGAGGAAGCTTGATGGTCGCAAAAGAGAAGTGCAAAGTTATGAGAAGATGAATGAGGCTAGGTTTCTTGGGAAATAGCTAAGTGTGAGATCAGTGACACAGATGTAAACAGTGATAGGACGCGATTGTGATCGCACACGAGCACTTAGTGACACAACGTAGATTATCCAGAATTCATAAGACATACTTTTCTCAATGCAACAACCTTCGTGAAAAGAGTGTGTGAAGTGAGTATGAAACATCTTTATGTGATGGAAACCACTCATATGCACATAATTCCCTTGAAGAAAAATAGCATTCCCTTTGCATGACAAACAACAACCCCTATGCCCAAAGATGACACATGTTGCATAAAGGTGAGAACATGAAAAACTCTTAAGATTGAGGAGGGGAAGCTTGAGATCATCAGCTTGCCAAAAAGTGACCAAGGATGAATGATCGCAGGATCCAAGGTAGGCTCCAAAATTTACATGTGAGCCAAAATTTTGGAGGGTTGTTGTAGCTGCTACAATACATTGGAAATCTAATTCAGAGAATTATCCATTTAAGGGGGTCTGATTTAGCTTGGAGGGATTTTGTAGCTTGAAACATGGCTACAAAAGTTTATGATATTTTGTACATTGGTTAGCTGAAAATAAATTTTGCAGTGCGTGAAAATAGGGGGAAAGAATAAAACTTTGTCCAAAATTAAATGCTTCAATTTTCATGAATTCGGGCACTATGCCATGAATTTTCCATATAAAAATTCTAGTAAGAAGAATTCAGGAGGAGGAGCAGGTGAAGCCTTGGCTTCACCATTCGAGCTTGACTTTGCTCTTATCACATGCATGGCCAGCACAATGAAGAGGAGCATGTGGTCCTCTGACTCGGGTGCATCGTTCCACATGACAGGGTGTAGAGACTTTTCAGTGACATGGAGGAGAAATATCTCCAGATTCACATCAATTTGGGGGACAACACACAATACAACACGACTAGGATTGTTACACTCACCTTTCAAAGGGAGTCAAGCTTGCCTCTTAAGCTCAAGGATGTCATGTTCATTCCAGGCCTAAAGAAAAATCTCAAATCTTTTATAGTTTTGGAATACTGTGGCTATGATGTGATCTTCAGCAAAGGGAAAGCATTCTTGGGACACATAGCCACAGGACAGGTGAAGAAGATCATGGTTCGTGTGAGGAAAATGTATAATCTAGATGTGGAAGATTGTGTTGCATTAAGTAGTAAGTCGGAGAAAGTACAGAGTCGTGATGTCAGTGAACTTTGGCACAGAAGGCTTGGCCATTTTCATCATGGTGCCTTGAAGGTTATGCAACAAATAACCACTGGAATCCCCAAAGGAGAACTTGAGCAGCAAGATGTATACCAAGGGTGTACTTTGGGGAAGTATGCAAAGTCCACATACCACGATCGGGATAAGAAAGCACTTGTAGTCTTAGAAAGGATCCACTCTTATGTCTATGGACCTTTCTCAATAGCCTCCATTGTAAGACACAAATATTTTATCATTTTTATTAATGACTTCTCAAGAAAGTGTTGGATCTTATTCATGCAAAAGAAAGTTGAGACATTCTCCAAGTTTTTAGAATTCAAAGCACTAGTTGAGAAATAAACCAACAAGAAGGTGAAGGCTCTCAGGAGCGATAATGGAGGTGAGTATGTTTCGAATGAATTAAAAAATTTATGTACGAAAAAAGGCATTCGATGAATGCTAACAATACCCCACAACCCACAATAGAATGGGGTAGCTGAGAGGAAGAATCAGAGCATTATGGGAGTAGTGAGAGCTATGTTACATTACCAAGGCCTACCTCTGCGTTTGTGGGTTGAGGCATGCAACATAATGGTCTATTTCCAGAACCAGAGTCCTCATTGAATTCTTGGTATGATTACATTAGAGGAGGCTTTCTCAGGGAGAAATCTAGATGTGTCACACATTCAGGATTTTTGGAGCCTCTTTTTACTTCCATGTCTCCAAATAATCAAGGAAGAAGCTTGAGTCGACAATAGAGTTTGTGGTATTTGTGGGTTACATAGAAACTCCTCATAGCTACTATGTGTACTTACCTTCCCTCAAAATCACAGTTGTGCGAAGGGGTGTAAAGTTTGATGAGAAGAAAGTGATGTGGTTCTCTCTTGAGAGGGAGCTTTAGATCCCACCAGAAGAGGAGATTTTAGTTCCAAAGAAGGAGCCTTAAGAATTTTTAGAGTAGCCACAAGTAGAGGAGAAGAGTGTGGATGCATCCACTCAAGTAGAAACATCCATAGAATGCATAAAAATAACTAGGGAAGTTGATATACTTGTGCAGAATGTGAGGGATAATGTAGGAGATCCTTGAAATTTTAATAGGAAGAGGAGGTCACCTAATTGGTACATTATATACATGGCTCCTATAGCAAGGTACTCATCCATTAGATCAATTCTTGCACTAGCTACGTAGATGGGGTGTAAGATCCACTAGATGGATGTAAAGACAACATTTCTCAATGGGTTTATTGGCGAGGAGGTGTACATCGAGAAACTAGAAGGTTTTGAGACATTTAATCGAGCGTCTCATGTGTGCAGACTCAAGCGAGGTTTGTGCAGTCTCAAACAAGAACTTTGTTTTTAGTACACCAGGATCAATAACTATCTCACTAGTTTGGGCTTCACCAAAAGTGAAGTAGATGCAAACCTCTATCACATCTTGGTAGAAGGTAAATTTATTATTATTGTCTTATATGTTGATGATTTGATTTTAGGTAAGGAAGTGGATGCTACCATTTATCAGCAGCTAGTGGATTTACTAATGTATCTTGTGAACACATGACCAAATATGTGTTATGCAATCAAACAACTAAGCCAATCTATGGTTAGGTCAACCAAATTATTTTGGAAGGCAGCTAAGCATGGTTTACGATACCTTAGAGGCACTACCCAGTATGGATTATGGTACAGATGGATAGAGGAAGTCACATTGTTTGGCTTCACAGATGCATATTGGATGCAAAATCCATCAGAAAAAAAGAGGACATCCGGTGGAATTTTTAGTGTTGGGTCCACATTTGTTTCTTGGTATAGTAGGAATAAAAGATCTATGGAGCTAAGCTCGACAAAAGTAGAATACATGGTTGCAAGTCAAGCAGCATGTGAAGCAATCTAGATGAGAAAGATACTTGTGGGATTGTTTGGTTAGATGATGGATCCAATTGTGATCTATTGTGATAATCAAAGTTTCATGAATATATTTGAGAATCTTGTATTTCACAATCGATCCAAGCATATAGATATCTAGTATCACCATTTACGGGACTATGTGCAGAGGCAGATAATGTTGCTATAATACATTTTGATAAAGGAACAAGATGATGACATTTTGAAAAAGTCCTTGTCAATAGGTAAGTTTGATTTCCACATGCATAGGATAGGGGTGATTGATTATCTCTTTCTTGCAGAGAGGGAGTGTTCAAAAAATATAGCAAGAAATTTTCAATTCTATTTTTCCTTGGTCAAATTAATAAAATTCAAATTTCCACGTCAGTAAACAACTTGGATGCAGTTAACTTCTGTGACATGTCTTGTGCCACTTAGTTTACTCAATAAATTCGAGTTAGAGGAGTTGGAGTTTAGTTAAGCATGTGTGATTGCTAATTTGTCACAATCAAGGTCAGTTATTTCAAGTTGTTTTTAGTTAAACTAGTTCTAACTATTGTAGGAACTAGTGGAAGGTCAATTGTGCAGTGGGACTTTGGTCTAACTCAGTGATCATCCAATTAATTGATCAATCAGCCCAAAAGAGCTAGTGCATACAGAGAATTTGAGATCCCTAGTTGTGGTGGAGATTCCAAGGTAGTGTAACATCAGTTGTAGACTAGTCTTGAGTGTATAAGTGTTGCATGTAGTCAAATGGTCAGCCTTGGGAATTGTGCAAGAATTTTGGAGGAAATTCCTAAATAATAGGGGCCTAATCTCCTCAGGAATTGCACAAGGAAATAGAGGCTGAAGCTAATGTAGAAATTTACTATGTCTGGGTTAGAGCTTCTCAGTGAGCAAAGGGATAGGTTATTCACTTGCAAGTTGAGCTCATATTGAGCGAGAAATTTTAATACATCTCTATTCATCAAATTAATGCAATAAGACAAAGGGGTTTTTAGCATATTGCTTTCCCATGGAAAAAATATTGTGTGCATGTGTGTTCTTTCTCATTGCATGTTTGTGATTGATGTTATAAATTGTGAATTGAATTCCGCAAAGTAGTAGAGTAGGTATGTGTCTTGTGATTTTGATTAAAATTTCATTAGAATTTCAAATATATATCATAATTTATACACTCTAGGCCTTGATGCTACTTGGGACAATCTCCCTAACCACATCACATGTCCCCTGATCAATACCCATGAATTATCAATATCTTGACATAGGGAGAATCTCCACCCCTTGATGCTACAACATCAACACTCCCTTTAACTAAGGGAAGCATTTTCAACCGCTCCAAGCTTGTCCTAAAGTATACAAACTTCACCCCAAGATAGAGGCTTTGTGATAATGTTAGCAATCTTGCTCGTTTGTAAAAATGCATTGGACCTTAACTACTCCCATCTATACCATATCTCGATACCTGATCTCAAGGTGCTTCAACCTACATCATGACCATCTCCAACATATGATCAAACAAGCATGTGAATAACATCCAAAGCTACACTACTTCACAACTTGCCAAACTAGTTGCAATGTACTCAACCTTGGCAGTCCTGAGTGCAACATATGTTTTCTTCTTGCCCAAGCAGAATCCAAACTAAATCATCATCCTGATGTGATCTTCCTTTCTTCAGCACTCTCTACCCAATCTGAATCTATATATCCCAGCATTTGTACTTTATCATATAAAACATATCTCAATCAATTATACCATGGTGGTACCAATGTACCAAAGTTTCTTTCCGGTCACCCTGACAATCTTAGTTTCTCCCTCTACCACTCAAATTCTTCATATTGGTAACCATGAGAATGGCCATGGAATTTCTATCGATCATCCCAAATCTATGAAAAATCTTATAAATATAGTTATTTTTAACCATGGAAGATCTCACTTGGCATTTGCCACACTTCTATTCCAAAGAGGTCATGCATCCAACCAAGATCCTTCATCTTGAACTCAAAGTTCAATTCCCTCTGACATTGAAGTAGGGCTCAACTACTCCCTATATCACAAAATAAAATAATATTTCCACTGATACTCCCATCAAAAACGGGTCATATAATAACAAGATCAACCAAGACTCATAAGATAACCATCCATATGATAGTACCATGCCTAAGGTTTATACAAAGAATTCTTTAGTCTACAAACATAATATTCCCTCTCATGTACCTCAAAGCCTTGAGGTAGCTCTATGTACACTTCTTCTTCCTCAATTACTCCATTGAGGAAAGTGGTATCCACTTCCACCTAATGTAATTTCCAACCCATAATAGAAGTAACATAAGTAATCATTAAATAGAAATGTACCTCACAATTAGAGCAATTAGTGTATCCTCATAGACTTCTCCCTATTTCTAGGGGAATCCTCATGAATCTTTCTATGTACTTCTCTTTGTTTCCATCTACCGCATATCTCATCTTGTAGATCCACTTGAAAGTCACCACTAACTTCTCTTTGGCACAATTTCCTCCATCATGGCATCCTTCAAACTCGTTGGCCTACTTTCTCCCTCTAAACTAGGAGCTCTTCTAATCATCAAGAACAGTTCTAAATGTTAGTACAATTTTCTTCCTCTTGAACAAAAATCACTTTGGGAAAACCCTATTTACACAATATTTTCTTCATTATTCCCAATGCTTTCATCTACTACTAAAGCCTTGACACCCTTTGCGATCTACCTTCAACCTTCACTATAAGGTCATGAAAGAAATGATTATGGCCCAGTAAAAGAAACAGAACAAGGGGCTAACCAAAATTAAATTAATAATAATCAAGTAATAAATATATGAGGTGCTTATCTTTTGAGGATTGAAAGAAATTTGTCAGATCCCTCTTGATCCTTTCTTTCTTTGCAGAAATCATAGAAATTCATCTGCAAACTCATCATCTTCATCGTCATCATCTACCATTAGTGCATGTTGTTGCTTTTCCTTCCTTCAATGACCTAGGGTTTCATTATTTAGTAGAATCTTCGATTTAGGTCTAACTCTAGGGTTTTATCCACAAACCCTAGAGCTTTCTCATCCAAGACTTCTTAGCCTTCCAAATTTTATTCAAGCTTTGTCATGTGCAAATTTTCTTGTTGTAAACAATATAGGTGGGACAATTCATCCACTCCATAAACTCAATTGCAAGCCAATGATCTCCTTTTAGTATTAGGCATCCATGGATATGTACTAGGGTTTCATAGACCCTTATTCAAAATATATCCTTTTGATCTTCTCTAGGGTTTTTGAACCTAAGATTATTGGTTCTTCCAAGAGGGGATCACACTTTAGCATAAGTGATATGACTAATTTTTCCCTATATGGGAGAGTCTTTCTACATAGCTCTCTCTGAATATGGAGTAACTTTCTTAAATCATATCTCAAATGTTTGAAAGAAAAACTCTTCCATATGCTAATATAATCCAGCAATAGAAAGAATCAAGAAATGGCACTAGCACTAGAAACATATGGCATCAATACTCTAGAAGCTTATATCTCTGTAGATTTAAAACAACACCTTGCTTCTGAATAAACTCAGAAATACAATCATTAGGGGATTTTTGAGGTCTAAAATGGGCCTCCTAAGGAAGCTATAAAATAACAGTGGAAGTAATAAAATAATATTAGATTACATCATCAAATTTTAGAGAGAGAAAAGAAAAAAAGAAAAGATCAAGTCGTATTTTCAACTTAACTCCCTATGGGTTTACTCAAATTTCTAGTGGAAACACTCATTGGATGCAGAATTTGATTCCTCATCTAAGGACTACCCATGTTGCATACTTTCGATGGACCCTGCTACACAAAAAATGATAAATACATGAAAAACATGATTGCAATCACATTGTTTCATGTCTTTCTCATTTTTCATGTGGCAAGGTCCATCGAAAGTATGCAACATGTTTACTCCTTGGATGAGGAATTAAATTTTGCATCCAACGAGTACTCCCACTCGAAATTTCAGTAAAACCTTAGGGAGATAAGTTGAAAATATGTGTTGAAAAAATAGTTTTTATTATTTTATTATTTTTTAATCCTTTTACTTTTTCACTCCAAAATTGGTGAATCATCCCCCATGGTTGACACCATCATCTTGAATCCTATTGGTTCTTATAAAGTTTATTTTGGGTGTACATTTTTCTTAGGAGGCCCATTTTAGACCTCAAAATTCCCCTAATGGAAACATCTTCAAAGGAAACGAAGGTTCATAAAATCTTCAATTCACCACATCACACTTGACATGTTCTAGGTATAGTTGTATGAATCACATATCTCCCTTAGCAGGCCTTATTTTTCTTTGGACCATAATCTGAATTATGATGATGTCATTACTTCTTGAATTATCAAGACAACTTATATACTACAGAGTAACAAGTGTATCTTTCACATCCATTGCTTGAGAGGGAGTACTTGCACAAGCACTTTTGAAGATCATTTGTGAATATCCTCATTGGATTTTTTTTTAACAAGTAGGTGAAGGGACTCATTTAGGTTCCAACATCCCATAAAATTTTATTTTATATCTAATATACAATATTTTCTTCAGGGACCCCTTCTTTACTCGTACCATGTACCATTTTTGTAAGACAATAGTTCTAGAATTTTGGCATAGTCCTTTCAATTTGAGCTACAACTCAACTGATTAAGGTGCAGTTCACAATCCTATTTAATCTTCCAAGATACACCTTGTAGGAATTTTAAACTTTGAGAAAGAATTTACATCCTTCAAAGAGAAGACATATTGAGACCAGGCCTTACTTCATCAAACTAGGGATTAGTGACAACGTTAAAGAAAAACTTAGATGAAAGTTTTAATACAAACCTTTCAACTTGTTCCTACAACTCGACTCACAATCATATGCAATATTTATCCCTTCATTGACAATTTATCTCTTGAATTTTGGAAAGGAGCATCAATATATTCTTCTTCTTACACCAACAAAATAGTTGAAATTTACAAGAATGTTGTCAAAAGAATTTTAATCTCAAATGAAAGCACTGTGAGTGAGTCAAGCAAATGATACATACTTTTCAATCTAAGGATTTGCAATTCAAGGAAGCATGCTTATTTAGAACTCCTTTGTAAAGATATTTTAGCTTACTAATATTCACTAGACTTAGATATCTAAGGCTTGTCCTTATAGCTTCTTTTGCAAACCCCCAAGGTCTCTCAACCTCCTTCTGCTTGTGGTTTTTCCTTGCTACGACCTAGTTCTGAGGCTTTTTGGCCTATTGCAATTTGTACTAAGGCCTTTATATCAAAAACTTCAGCTTAGAATTTAGACTTGTCTTACTTTTCGTGTAGAATAGATTATAGATCATATATCATATAGGTATATAGATCTTCTAGAGCACAAACAAAAGGGCATATTCTGGATTCTTTTGGAATATTCTTCGTCCTGCTTATAACCAAAATTGGACTAGGGCTTCTAGGGTTAGCGACAAGAAAAACCCTAGAGAATAACTTAAGATAAAATATCTTCAAGGATGTTCTTTCAACCTACTTTGATACCATGTTGAATTTTCATGATATCCTAATTTCATAATTACTTTCCAATGATTCTCTAACCAATTCATCTTATATCACATTCATCATTAAGTAATTAGGAAATCTCAACAGTAAAATAATAATGACAATAGGATCATGAAGAGATTGCTAAACATAAGAGACAAAATTTAACCCTGGGAAAACCCTAGCTAGGGAAAAACCCAACAACATTTTCTTAGAAAAATTATTTAATTCAACAAGAGATACAATCTGATTTTTCCAATCAAATGGAGTCAAACAACCCAGTAAACAATCCCAAGTCAAGCTTGATCAAATTGAGAGATTGTAGCCTCCTAAAATTTCAACATCCTACAGTTTCCTCAAAATTCATATTACTTCCCTGAAAAATATATAGAAAACTTTGTTCTGCTCCCACAGGTGTGAACTAAAATAGAGATAAAGGATGGCTCGGTCAATGCTCGATTGTTCTGGTCAAATTTCATACTTCTTTCCTTCTCTCTTCTTCATATAGATGAAGAAAAGATCAAATGTGTGTGTAACCAAATTGCTTCCAAATGGAGACGGTCAAGTATCTTTATACGGTGGCCTTATGGTGCCCAAGTGGCACATCCCTTTAACTAGGTTGAGTTATCCTTATAGTGGGTTGACTTGCCTTTTGGAGGCAAATTAAATATTAAAATTCACAATCACAATTTCTTTCTTTAGATTTCTTTTCAGGGCTAAGTTGAATACTGACTATAGCCACCAAAAATCAACAAGTTGGACTCTACTTATAAGAGTTATTGTTGAACAAAATATTGTCACCATGACATTCTGCAATCATTGTGAGTCTATCACCACTAATATTTTTCTACTTTGCAAGTCTTAAACGTCAGTTCTTCATGTCAAGCCTTGAAAAATAAGAGAAAGCCCTTAAAAGTCTCTAAAACTCTGGTTCCACACTTTCTCCTAGCATTACCTACAGTCCCGCACCTATTGGTCATGTCCCCTGCGTACCTGACCACTCTGTTTCTGTTTAATGGGTGCGGACCCTTGTAAAAGTCAAAAAGGCGCAAGTACATTCTTAAAAACTCACTTTGAGTCATTTCTGGAAGCTTCTAGAAGGAATCTTGAGGTGGAAAGTTCACTCCTTTAAGGTTCATGCATCCCATACTTTAAGGAGCTAACCCCTTGATGTGAGGAGCTTATCCCTTTGAAGGAGGACTCTATCCCTTCATAGGTGGACTTGTAACCTCCTTCCTTTGCACTATAAAATGAAGCATTGGGCTGGTTACTGAGGAGGTTGAAAGTTGAATATTGTTGAGGTGAAATGCTGTTGGAATTTAGTCTTCCTAATTAAGCTTGAGAGGAGAGATTACATACCTTTTTGGATCTCATTGGGAAGAGTGTGAGGATTTTCAAAGTAGAGGAGATTCCCATTTGGACCCTGGGAGGAGCTTGTACAACATCAAGGCACCAAAGGTTGTAAAGTTCTTCTATTTTCAAAGTTAATACAATCAAGTTTATTTTTCTCAATAAGATGTGTTTTATGGTTTTTTTCATGGATTCCTTGATCACCATGATGAATATGATTTATTATATTAGATATGTAGGTGTTATTTGATGTGTGCTTGTTTTTGATTGCAGGTTCTCAAAAGGAAACTCATTCGGACGGTCGAAGCGTGGCTGCCACAAACTAGCGTTGGACTTAAGGTAGGGTCTAAAACACCTCTTAGTTTTTTATTAATAAATCACAATATATTTAGAGAAAGGTAGATTTTCTTGTCCGGCTTGTTGCTAGATATCTATTGATATTAGGGAGATCGGTCTTGTCTGCAAGAACGATTTATCCGGTAGACAAATTGGCGACTCCGCTGGGTATTGGAATTTGGTTTTTGCTTTTCCTTTTTCTTTGACTTGAGAAACTTTTTCTTGTTTCTAGTTTTTTATTGATGCGTGTGGGATTGGGTAGTTTTTAGGATATGGAGTATATTTTGTTTTTTCAAAAATTTTGAAGATGACCGCACTTTAGTTTACAAGACAGTGCGGACATCCCTGCACTGTTCCTTTAGTGTACAGAGCGGTACCGCATCTGGTTCTACTGGAAGCCTGCGAACCCTGTAAAACTTTTTGAAAAACCAAAAATGTTTTTGTCCAGTTGAGCTTAGGATTTATTTACGCTTTTTAGTCTCTGCCCAGATCTGCATGTGTCCTGTCAAAAATTTCTTGTAAGTAAGTTCCATTGGCATTTTGGTTTTAGGTGATTTTCTAGAAGTTTTGCGTGCCTGGGTTGATTTTCGCTTGGTCTTTGTAATGACTCAAAGATTAGAAGCTTAAGAAACCTTAGATTGCCCTAGTCCTTTTGGCTTTCTTAATGAGTCTGACTGATTTGTGAAATCTACCCTTGCTAAGAAATAGATTTCGTTTTCTCTTTGCAAAGCTTTGAACGAACTTGCTTGAAAGTTTTGAATTTCATTTTTATAAGAAGAAAACATAGCTGGGTGTTTTTTGATTAATTTGTTATTCTGAATGAATTAATCCTTAGTTTGCTGAATAACTAAGTAAAACGTCCTCAAAAGATTTGAAGCTTTTATTTCCATTAGGTTTTTAGAAGTTTTTAGATCTCAAGATTGATTTTTATAGTTTTGAGTGTTTTCTAGAAATTGTAGAATCTCTTTTGAAAGAAATTGTTTTTTGTAGTTTTTGAGTGTTGAAAAGAAAAGGGATTTTTCGTGAGCATAATTAGTAGTCTCATTTTGAGTTTATTTAAAAAGACAAAAAATATTTTCTTTTCATTTACATGTTGAAAGAAAGATTTGTTTTTCAAATAATTTCATTCTCAACTCTTTCTTTTAGCTAGAAATTCATTGAAGAAAAAGAATTGTTTATCATCTTAGGTGCATTTTTAGTGTTTTTGGAGTCGAGTCTTTACACCACAAAGTTTCATCTCCATTCCTATTGACTTAAGAAACAACCCATAAAAATAACGCTTAAAGTAAAATTGATTAGCAATCTTTTTATTTCTAGGGCTCTTATCACCAATATAGCTTATGCTAGTATCTTGGAGTAGGGAGTAATTAACTCTCCAAGATAGTTAAAACAAACAAGTGGATATATCTTGCAGTAGGAAATAAATCTAATTGTAATCGATGTAATCTGGGAAGCTCCTCTTAAAGGAGTCAATCACGAGATCATGTCCGAACCTTTGAGACAATCAAGTCTGTCTCATTGGGAAAGATAGAAGATTTGCGCGTATTAAAAACAGTAAACCTCATATTAACCATTGTCGAGGAACCTGGGGTCACTTGTTGGTAAACCTCAGATTGATCATGTTGAGGAGCCTTCAAGGGGATTGAGCTTTGTTACTCTGCCCTTACACGTAGATCGGATCGTAGACTGTTCCCCTAGTTGTATTTGTTACTGTTGGTATCCTTAGTGACCATAATCTTAAGATCCTTTCCTAAGGTGACAGTGAAGGACGAGTCTCACTGTACCTAGAGAAGATGTTGACTAGACTCACTTGGACTCTCTAGGGGGTTCTCTTCACTCGAGACGGTTTTGTGAAGAAACTTGTGCCAGTCTGTTTCATTAAGTAGGTTGTCAGGGTAACTGTTCCAACTGCCCTTTCTGTATTGAATTCTACGACGTTGGATTTCATCACCAACTAGTGTTTTTCGTAGTACGGAAAGTTACTGTTTGTGTGTGGTTTTAACTCTTAGATTTTTTAGGCATGTGATTCAGTTTTTTGGTTCTTTAGAGACTTTAGGTGGTTTTATTGAGATTTTCTTTGTTTGCGTGTGAAGTAATTAAAATATTTAATCGTGGCTGAATTACCGAGACAATCCCGTAGACTTCAAGGGCAACCTCTCGAGTATACATCAAGCTAGCTTGAAGGGCTACAAGCTCTTGTAACACCTAGTGACAGTAGAGTTGGGTCACCGGAAGCCGGAGAGTCTCCTTTAATAGTTCATCCTAATTATCAAGTTCAAGCAACAGAGTATATTTCTAAACCAATTTCATTTCTGAAGTTACTGGTAGTATTTCTTCTACCTAGTGAATTAGCTGAAGAACCTAAAATTTCTAAGCCTTAAACTGAACCTGCTACTACTCCATCCTTAGGATTTGCTTCTTCAACTTCTAGTGGTCCTGGTTCACCCAAGGTAGGAAGGATCATTACCCAAAATCTTCCTTTGGGACTCATTTCTATTGAAGAACTTGTTAGTCCAGAAGAAGATATAACTTTCCCTGAAAATCAACCAACTTTAGAACTTAGGGAGTGTGAATCAATTTTCTACAGTCCACCTAGGAGGGATGCTTGGTACGTCTCATTGACCAACTTTTTAGAAAATCTGGGTCTTATTTTTTCACCACCTCGAATTCCTTTTCATCCAAAACCTAGAGGTTATTATCCTCCTTTGAATATGTCAAGACAGTCATCCATGTTTTCCCAATCACCGGAAACATTTTTATATGGCGGTCCTTATGCTCCTTCTGGGTATCAGTCACTCACTGGTACTCTTTTAGGAGCATCTCCTCAACCCATTGAACATGGGATATCAACTGGTAATAACGGAACTCAACCGTTGAGCGTAGAAGAAATTCTTATGATGTCTGGTACTATTCCAAATCCGCAACCTCAAGGTAGTCAGTTACCACCTGGGGGGCAACCTCAAGGACAGTACATACCTTCGGGACAGTACATACCTCAAGGTCAACCCTAGACTCAGTACATACCTCAAGGTCAACCCCAGTATCAATATATACCTCAAGGTCAACCCCAGTTTCAGTACGTGCCTCAAGGTTATCAACCTCAAGGTCAGTACCCAACCCAAGGTTTCCAACCACCTTCTGGTCAATCATTCGTACAAGGAGCTGGAAATGTACCTTTTAATTATCAGCCCTATGCTCAACCCGGTTATGGTCCTCAATATGCTCAACCTTCTATGGGTCCATACCCCAAAATGAACATGGTGTGGGATCCATATCAATCTCAACAGATTTTGCAACCTAATGTGTAGTTGTCATCTCAATCTGGACAACCTTTGGTTTCTGGTTCAACCTAGCAACCTATCCAGTCTACTATTCAAACCTCTGCACCTGGTGTAGCTCATCAAAATGGGCCTAGTTCACCTCAAACTCTGCCTCAAATGACTGCTGCAACCACTGTGGCTTCTGTTCAATCTACCCCATCTACTTCTGGAGTATCGGCAGCTCCAGTTTCTACTATTCCTGCATCAACTCCTCAAGCCTATTTACCTCAGTCAGGACCTACAATTCAGACTTCAGTTCAGATGCCTATAGGACAACCTTGTCCAAGTACGGTTGTCACAAGTCAACCGCAATTCACTTATCAACCGTACCAGGGATAGTACCAATTTGGTCCTGCTATGCAAAGCCCAGTTTACCAGTATCAACCATACCCTGGATATACTTATCATCAACCTCAACAACCCCAGTTTGGTCCAGTTAATCCTGGTCTTCTAGGATGATGTAATATTCCAAATGCAATTCTGATTCCAAGTTATCCTAGATATCCTCCTCCTGGGGTTGGTCTTATGACCCAAGGTTTTCGTGACCATAATCGCCAGTTACCATTTATTGCAACTTTGGACTTGCCTGATTTGTCGCGCCTTACGAATGATCCGATTAATTATCTTCCGTTTTGGCCGCCAATGCCGAATAAGTTGCCCAGCGATATCCCAAAGTTTGAAGGTAAATCAGGAGAGGATCCATCAAACCATGTGATGACTTATCACCTCTGGTGTGCATCTAATTCCATTATCGATGATTCAATTTGCTTTCATCTTTTTCAACGCACGCTGATTGGTCTTGCGGCCAAGTGGTACATTGAGTTACCACGAGCTTCTTTTTATAATTTTAGTCAGTTAGCCACTTCATTCTTAACTCATTTTCAGTTGCCTTTCAGATATGACAATGGCACAGAATTATTAACTTCATTAAAACAGTCAAAGTCCACATATATTTCAAATCATATTCATGAATGGCAACATAGACAACGTTTAGTGAAATTTTTTATTCCGAATCAAATCTTGGCAGAATGGTTTGTTAAATCATTATTACCTAAAATCACTGAGGATGTAGCTAAGTCAGGAGTTGTTACTGAATATCAAGTAATTGCTCAAGCTCAGTACCTTGACCTCATTTATATGCAGTCGGGTACTTTACATGAAAAAATCCCTGACCTTCCAAAACAAAATCAAATAACTGCAGCTCCTTTAGGGTCTCATGCCGTCTGATGGTATGATTGGTTCAGTTAGCACCAAAAGTAAGAAGAAATCTTCAAAGAATTCTTCTCCTATTATAACTTTACCAGATTCCCTGACAGGAGACTCTTCTGCTGAAATTCTTGCCGATATTCATGTCGTAGAATCATCTACAGCCAAATCAAAATCCGGTGGTAAAAAGAAAGGGAAGAAGAAAAATAAACAAAACTCAAAAGAGAAATCAAATAAAACTGAATCTACTGATGAGAAATGTAAACCTCGCTATCCTTGTCTCATTTGTGATGAGGAGCATTTTACAAGAGATTGCCCACATCGAGCTGAGGTTGCGAAAATCGTCAAAGGTTCTCAAACGCCTGTTGTCTTAAAGGATCCTTTTCCTAGTCAAGATAGTAAGATGATTGGTTCTTCCTGAAATGCCTCAGGAGGACCCATAATGATGATGTCTCATGTCAGGATTGCGACGCGATCGCAAGATTATGGTACAAAAAGTCCTGTTGGTGGTAAAGAAGCAGAATCTTCTAATTCAAACCCATCAACTTCAACTCCTTCTAGTTATGATCCACTACAGATCGAGAAACCTAATCCGGACTTAGTAATCAAACCACCTGCTAAAGGTATACTTCGGAAGTCAACTTTCAGTCCGCATGCAAGAGCTGCTCAGAATTATAACATTGTTGAAGACTTAGCTATTTCCCCTTCAGCAATGTCGGCTTTGGAAGTGTTGCAATCATGCCTAGCACAACGTAAATTACTTTTGTCAGCTATAGGATCTATTGATATTCAGGATTCAAACCTTATAATCTTCGATTTAGAGAATAGTACACCTCGCCTACCTCATCAAATGGCTTTCCAGATTCCATTGTTAGTAAAAAACAAACCTTGCTTTAGGACTGTAATTGATGAGGGAGCTTCTATGTGTATTATGTCGATCCAGTGTTGGAGATCGCTTGGTTCTCCTACACTCAATCAATCCCCGACGATTCTAAAGGCTTTTGATGGCCGTGGGTTCCATCCTTTTGGCATTCTACAGGATTTACCTATAGGGGTTGAAGGAAAAACTGTTAATCTAGATGTGGAAGTGGTTGATGCCCCTCTAGATTACAACCTTCTTTTGGGTCGTAGCTGGTCTTATGCTATGACTGTTGTTGTTTCATCGGTCTTTTGGCTTATAAAGTTTCCTCATAATGGAAAGATCGTAACCATAGACCAGCTAACTTATTTTTCATTCGACCCAACCTCTTCTGAAAATATCCAACATGTCGGTAAAACAACTATCCCTTACAAGGATTTTGGGGTAGGATTGATTAAAGATTTTGGTTTACTAGGAACTTTTTCCTTTCCTCCTCCTAACGTATCACCTTATATTGCAACTATTCATATGATTTCATCAAACACTATTGATTTTGATGATCCTTGGATTGTACCTTCCAAGTCTGAGGTGGATTCTTTTGGTGATGCAATGCCTTTGAGTCCCTATGAAATTGCATATCAAGCTGTACAGTCATTTTCTGACCCTTGTTCAACTGAAATTGATCTAATGAATGTGGTCCATGGAGAATCACTCTCAATATCAACCTCAGATTCAACAACTTTTTCCGATCTTGTTCATACTGATGAGCAGATTCGTGAACTTTTGTCTGTTGATGATTTACCATGGGAAGATCTTCATCATCGATCTTCGTTTTTACCTGGGCTTGATCATTTTGAAAATGATTTTTCATCTATATTTACTACTGATTATGTCAAAGAACCACAGAATCCATTGCAACATCCTAATTCTGAGTTAAATTTGGGAAATATTTCTCAAATGGTTCCTATTGACATTTCAGTTAAACCAGGAATTATTGAAAACATTCATATAGGTGCTTCCTGTATGGACAATGAACTCCAAACTTATAAAGCCCTATTTCAAGAATTCCGTGACTTGTTTGCCTGGTCATATGAAGAAATGCCAGGAATCAATCCATCAATTGTTGTCCATGAAATTAAAACTTACCTGGATGCTAAACCTGTCCGGCAACGTTTGCGTCAGATACATCCGCGAAAAGCTACTGCTATTAAAGCTGAAGTTGAGAAATTACTTCGAGCAGGTTTCATTTATCCAATTCCCTTAACGGATTGGGTATCGAATATTGTTCCTGTTAACAAAAAGCAAGGAACGATAAGAATATGTATCGATTATAGGGATATTAATCGAGCTTGTCCTAAAGACAATTATCCAACTCCCTATATCGATCAAATCATTGATGATTGTGCCGGCAGTGAAATTTTCTCCTTTATGGATGGTTTTTCCAATTACAATCAAATCAACATACTCCCTGCTGATCAACCAAAAATGGCTTTCATTTGTCCATGGGGGACGTTTGCTTACTGCAAATTGCCTTTTGGATTGAAGAACGTTGGAGCAAATTTTCAAAGGGCTATGTCTTATGCATTTCATGACATCAAGCACATTGTGAAACCTTATCTTGATGATTTACCTGCCCATTCATTACGTAGAGCCGATCATCTCACTCATTTACGAGCAATCTTTATGAGATGTAGGCATTATCGAATTAGGCTGAATACACACAAATGTATTTTCTGTATAGAAACGGGTCATTTACTGGGATTTGTTGTTTCAAAAGCCGGCATTCGTGTCGATCCCTCGAAGGTTGAAGCTATTGTCAAATTGCCTCCTCCTTCGACTCTTCGCCAACTCCAAAGTTTGCAAGGGAAAGCAAACTTTTTATGTCGTTTCATTCCTAACTACGCCGAGATAACAAAGGGTTTTACCAGGTTGTTGAAATAGAATACTCCATTCTCTTGGGATGAGATAGCTGACAAATCTTTTGATGCACTTAAACACGCGTTGACCCATGCACCATTATTGCATCCTCCCAACTACAACCAGCATTACTTCTTGTACCTCGCCGCTTCTCATTCCAACATTGGGATGGTTTTAGTACAGGAAGATGAATTCAACAGTGAACATGTGATTTACTATCTTAGTCGAACTTTGAATCCGACTGAGCTTAAATATTCGCATGTGGAGAAATTGGCCTTAGCAGCTATTCAAGATATCCAAAGATTTTGTCATTACATCTTATTACGCAAAACTACAGTAATTTCTGACTGTAACCCTATGATCTATATTTTGACCAAACAATTTCTAGGGGGCAAGTATTCAAAATGGATAGTTATGCAGGAATTTGACTTGGAATTTGAAAAATCCAAGGCAAAGAAATCTTTGGTTTTTTTGGAATTGATGTGTGATTTCCCGCGTGCTAATACTGAAACTGTGGCAGAAGAGCCCATTGCAAACGAATCCTTGTTTCTTATTAGTACTCTTGATCCATGGTATGGAGATATCATTGTTTATCTCCAAACCCAATCTTTTTGGCCTGAAATTTCACGATCTCAGCGACGGAAAATACGTTTCCAATCCCAACAATACAAAATCATTGGAGATACACTCTATCGCCGTGGAGCAGATTCTATTTTCTGACGTCATTTAACTCATGAAGAAGCTGAAAAGGTTCTAAATGACTGTCACTCTGGAGCATGTGGCGGTCATATGTCTGGGTATGCCACAGCCCAAAAGATATTGCGCGCTGGTTATTTCTAGTCATCTTTATTTAAAGATTGTATCTATGCGGTCCGAAAATGCCACAATTGTCAAATTTTTTATCGTAAGATGCGTGCTCCACCTACTCCTCTCCACCCTATAGCTGCCATCAGTCCTTTTGCAAAGTTGGGTATCGACTTTATTACATGTAACCCTCACTCAGCCAGGGGGCATGCGTATATCATCCTTGTGGTAGATTATTTTACTAAGTGGGCCGAGGTGATGCTTACATTTTCGATAGATGGCAAAACTGCTGCAATTTTCGTTTTCAATCATATAATTACTAGATTCAGTGTTCCTCAAGCGATTATTACCGATCATGGGAGTCATTTTTGAAACATCATGATGACTGAACTAACAGATCAACTTGGCCTACGTCACGATAGTTCTACTCCATATTACCCATAGGCTAATGGTCTGGTTGAAGCTATCAACAAATTTCTAGTCATTATGATTCGACAAATCATTGGCATTCATAGGTCGAATTGGCATAACATGTTATTTTCAGCACTTTGGGTGCATCGAACCTCAGTAAAAACATCAACTGGTTTCACTCCTTTTCAACTGGTTTACGGTTTGGAAGCTGTGTTACCCATTGAATGCGAAATTCTGTCATTTCAAATAGCCATAGAATTACTCCCAGCCACTTCCGAAGAGAAGAAACGTTTGTTGTACTTAGCTCAGCTAGATGAGAATCGATGTGATGTTGCATTAGCAATCGAAACTCATGCTAACCGAATTAAAAATCAGTACGATCGAAATGTTACACCTCGTAATTTTTCGGAAGGAGACCTAGTCTTACTATATGATCAAGCAAACGATAAGCTATGGGTTGGAAAATTTGTACCTATGTGGCATGGTCCTTATGTTGTTAAGCAAAAGCTGGCAAAAGGGGCCTATGAATTGGTAGATTTTGATGGTGTCTCTTTGGGTAAACCCAGAAATGGTCTTTATCTAAAGAGATACTATGCTTAAATATGGGTGTGGAGATTTTAGTTAGATTAGTTTCTTTCTAGCTGGTGTGTTTTAGATTATAAAAGTGTGCCTATTTTAGAGAGTGTTTTTATCATTATTCCTACTTATCTTGATTTTACTCTTGATATTGCACATGTCGACGTCTCTTCAAACATACATTGGTTTCGCTGATGGTGCTTGTCATAATACACGGAACATTTCTTTCGCAACTTGGGTTATCTATTCACCCTCTGATGAGTTGGTATCTATGCATGGGGTAAGCCTTGGTCAAACAACGAACAACATTGCAGAGTATAATGCAGTGATTGAGTTATTATCTGAATCCATCTCATTCGGCATTCAGAGTTTGATTGTTAGGTTAGATTCTGAACTCATTGTATTGCAGCTTAATAGAGTTACTGCCATTAGAAATCCAATGTTATTAAGATTATTTTTTAGAGTTCGTCTCTTGGAACGTGAATTTTACTATATTGAATATCAACATATTCCAAGATATTTAAATACATTAGCAGATGCAATTGCTTCTTGAATGTTAAATAGACATTTGCAATAATCAAACAGTAAATTTAAAAACATTCCATAACATGTTATACAAGATATCCAGTAATAGTGATATAGCATAGCATAGAAGTTTGTCAAATATACATCATCTTCGATCATAGGTTGAAAACACCTTATGATCGGCAAAAATGATAGTACAAAAAGCAAAAATGTCGTATGAGTCTACAAAGGCGATCCTATCACTGGTGATGATCACGATAAGAAACCACTGCTCGGGCCACCCTACAAAGCAACCTCCTGAAAGGTCCTGGGACCCCAATCACATAGCGTTGTAACCTAAGTGGAATATCATCTATGCTAGTCTCTGGAATATCTGCTGTCAAATGCTCTAGATGGTTTTCCAATTCGGTTAGGGTCTCTGTAGATTTGTCCCATGGGGCCGGTACTGTTGCAGCTGGGTGTCTCCTCTCATAGGGCTGGAGAGCGGCTAGTCACTGTGGACCCACATCTGCATTTGAAACTTTTATTATCAGCTTTGGATGATTTAAAAACAAAAACAAAAAAAATAGTTAAAACTTAGAAAATATTGAGAATGATTTTATCTGAATCATCCCACTGCTCTCCTAGTGGAAGAGTCATGTCTGGGTCACCACAATAATCCATCCCAGCATATGGAAAATCTTGAATCACGAAAATTTGGTTCTCCAACCAACGAAAATACTCAGGCGGAAATCGAACAACCTCTGAACCCTCCTCAGGATGATGGGCCATAACTACAACCCAACGCATTAGCTTAGGTTCTCAGGGAAGTCCAACTCCAATGGAAAGCTGCTGTGGGACCAACATCGGGACCCTCTCTAGACCAAAGCTCACAACTAGGAAACCATATCCAAAGTTTTTTAGTTGTCCATTCTTTGCTCTAGTTAGTTGGCCTTTTACATTCGCCAACACAGCTTTGCACTAGTTGAAGATGGTGCCTCGATAACAGTCTACTGCCATTCACATTTGGGATCCGGTAGCTACATGCAGTGCTACGCTTCCGCAGAGTCTGGTGACAGTAAATGAAATCACTTTAAGTTCAGGACGGGAGATAGTTTTGATATCAATCCCTTTGTCCTTTTTTTGGTCATTACAAAACTCTAGTCAGAGACTATCGACAGACTGGCCACCTGGCCTAGTCCCGAATAGAGATAATCGTTCACCTCTCTTGGGCAAACCAGTCAGGAAATAAATGTCCTCTAGCTCAATTTCAAGCCGGTGGCCACCAATAATGAAACATTGGTCCTGTATATTCCACCTGTCTACCAGCCATTACAAAAAGTCTACTTGGGCCCTCATGCCAGGTATGACCCAGAATTTAAATAGTCTGCATGCTCTCAATGCATCCAATGAGGGTTGATGATTTATTGCGACAAGGTCCATATCTTTGTGCTCCTGTTCCCACCAAATGAGCATTTTGTATATCCTACATTGCAAAAACGGCGGATTAGAACATTTTAGTTCAAAAATTTTTGGGTAGAAATGGAAAAATTGCAGTTTTAAAACCTATTTCGCGGGGTCCACACCCGCTAGTTAGGAACAGTGCATAGGTCCACACTCCTCCCAAGCAACAGGTGCGGGACTCTGGCTCTTTCCTTTGTAGAAAAGATTCGGGGTCCGCAGGTTTCGCATGTTGCACCTGTGGACCCCCGCGAGCGGTTTTCTAAACTAATTTTTCCCTAAAAATCAAAATGGAAGCCAAAAAACGAAATGCAAATGGTTAAAATGCAAGATAAGGATGATGTGGATTACCTGGAGCTGACGGTTTTCGATTCCAACTGACGGATTTTCCGCAATCTTCATAGGAAGTTTCTTACCCAAAAGCTCTCTCTTCTCACTTTGAAGTCAAACGGTAACAATGAATTTACAAAAGGCCTTTTTATAAGCTTTTTTGAATAAATGAATTTTCAATTTGTTTATTTTTCACTTTAAAAAGGTAACTTTTTGATGCATTTTTATTTATTTTAAACATGTATGAGTAATGTTTGAGTTTTTGTGCAAAATATTGGATTTTTCAGGGAAAATTGATCATTTTCAACAAAAAACATTAGAGTCCTCTTTAAGCTCTTTTCTTACTTGTAAAATATGAAAATATTGCCGAGTTTTTCTTTTTAAGCTCGTTAAAACGAAATTAAAAGGACGGTCTACTTACAATTCTTTTATGATCGTATAAACATGAAAAGATTGCTGGGCTTTTGTCGTTTCAAGTTCAATATTGGTTATAAAACGACGTGTTGTTGATCGCTTTTTTACCTTTTTAGATCAGAGACACTAATTATGAAAAGTACTCCTTGATTGTAATGGTCAAGCAGTTCTCTCAAGTATTATTTTATACTTTTTCGGGCTTGGGAGACACAAATTTATGAAAAAGGACAACCATGGAGTTTTCTTAAGTTTTTCTTCTGACTCCCTAAAATTGAAAAACGCCGAGTTTCTCCTATACTGGACTCATTAAAATTTAACAGTAAAGGACCTGTTCAATTTTAAACAGGAACGAACCACTCCTTCTTAGGGTTCGAATTTTAAACTAAGTTGGACTCATCCGAAGGATGAGCTTATACCCAAGCAAATGCTATCCTCCTCAAGCTTGTCAAAAATAAAGAGGTACTTGCCAGAAATGGTGGGGGAAAAGAGAGAAAAATGAACCTGTTTGTTATACTTTGTGTTTTAGAAAAGCATTTAACCACTCTTGAACACGACACTTTTTGTTCGCCTAGGTTGGGAAATCCTTTGCCTAACAATTAATCAAACCATATTGAAAGTCTTCAGCCGGTTTCTGGGTATTAGCTTTGGGTCAATTGTCACCAAACCATCTGCAGTGTTGTTATGTGTTCAAGAGTTCAGTTCGAATAAATCGTTCATCTGCAAAATATCTGTCATCCATCTTGACCATCCCTGAGTTAGTCCTTGCCAAATATATTTATTCAAACCTGATCTATGATTTCATGTTGTGGGCTTGCCTACGACGGATCGCTTTCTATCCACTTCGGCTCATCATCTAGAAAGATGATCTAGAAATCATCAGTAACTTGGAATCTGCATGCCTTAATGGCAGGTTTCTCGCCTTTGACGATAGGTTGCATCATTGACCTTCGATTAAAGGATTCTATGACATGTTCGACATCAGCTCATCCATTCACATTTCATGAATTGTACTAAGTACTTTGAGAGCCATTGACATTACTGGTGGTTTCTCTCACACTTATTAACAGTTCACATCATTGACTAGTAATCAAGTGGTTTCTACCATGTTCGACTTTGACACATTCATTCACATAGATAGAATCGTACTAGTTCAGGAAACAGAAATCAAGACCCTGGATCTAGTTTCCACAATCTAGGCTGCGAGGAATTTTGTTATTCATTATATAGTGGGCTATTCATAAACAGATGGTTGCACCCATACTGTGTCTACATATGTCCCTACTTGTGATGTATTACAAAATCATTCCTATATCAGAGTAGTTTAGTTAGTTTTCTAGTCAGTTTTGATCTAAGTATGGGAATGCCTACCTTAGCGATGATATGTTCACATATATATATATTTGTATTGAATGTTTTTACAGGTTCCAACCAGGTGTCCACAAGATGATCCTTGAAATGATAAAGTACTTCACTCTTCTTAGATGACAAATGCTATCCTCATCTATTATAGACTTCGCACTTTAGGGGGAAATCTGTTGCACAAAATATTGTCACCATGACATTTTGCAATTGGTGTGAGTCTATCACCACTCATATTTTTCTCCTTTGCAAGTCTTAAACCTCAGTTCTTCATGTCAAGCCTTGAAAAATAAGAGAAATCCCTTAAAAGTCTCTAAAACTCTGGTTCTGCACTTTCTCCTAGCATTACCTATGGTCTCACACCTACTGGTCATGTCCCCTACGTACCTAACTGTTCTGTTTCTATGTAATGGGTGTGGACCCCTGTAAAAGTCAAAAAGGTGCAAGTACATTCTTAAAAAATCACTTTGGGTCATTTCTGGAAGCTTCTAGAAGGAATATTGAGGTGGCAAGTTCACTCCTTTAAGGTTCATGCATCCCATACCTTAAGGAGCTAACCCCTTGATGTGAGGAGCTTATCCCTTTGAAGGAGGACTCTATCCCTTCATAGGTGGACCTGTAACCTCCTTCCTTTGCACTATAAAATGAAGCATTGGGCTGGTTACTGAGGAGGTTGAAAGCTGAATATTTTTGAGGTGAAATGCTGTTGGAATTTAGTCTTCCTAATTGAGCTTGAGAGGAGAGATTACATACCTTTTTTGATCTCATTGGGAAGAGTGTGAGGCTTTTCAAAGTAGAGGAGATTCCTATTTGGACCTTGGGAGGAGCTTGTACAACATCAAGGCACCAAAGGTTGTAAAGTTCTTCTATTTTCAAAGTCAATACAATCAAGTTTATTTTTCTCAACAAGCTGTGTTTTATGGTTTATTTCATGGATTCCTTGATCGCCATGATGAATATGATTTATTATATTAGCTATGCAGGTGTTATTTGATGTGTGCTTGTGTGTGATTGCAGGTTCTCAAAAGGAAACTCATTCGGACGGTCAAAGCATGGCTACCACAAACTAGCGTTGGACTTAAGGTAGGGTCTAAAACACCTCTTAGTTTTTTATTAATAAATCGCAATATATTTAGAGAAAGGTAGATTTGCTTGTCCTGCTTGTTGCTAGATATCTGTTGATACTAGGGAGATCGGTCTTGTCCGCAAGAACGATTTATCTGGCTGATTGTTATAATTCAAGGACTAGGGAATCCCTATTATGCCAAATTCTCCCCCACTTAGATATCCAGTTTGGACTTTCTTTGACTTAACTACTAGTTAGTAGGTATCCATTCCTCCAAATTTAATTTGGCTCAAGTGTTAAGGATATATTTTGTTGGACTTAGATCTTATTTTTAGGGGTATATATATTACACTAATTCACCACAATTTAAATACCATAACCAAATTTTCTTTCATTTAGATGCCAAGATTAAACTTTCTTCAAGTAAATACTAGAACTAGGGGGTATCTTTAGCAACTTTGACCCAATTTACATGTAAGAAATACATTGTGTTTGATTTAGATCCTAGGAATGAGGGTATATATTATGTTAAATTAATCCCAACTTAGATGCTTGGTTTGGTAACAATCATGTTTGGCTTAGATGGAATGGTTAGGGGTACTTGTTTTCTTGTATTTTCCTAGCCTTAGATGCCAAGATTAGTGGTATTTATTTTAGCAAATTTATCCCAACCTAAATGTGGATTTCAATAACATACTTTCTTTGGCTTAGCTTATCTGTTACACCAAATTTGCAATTCTATGCTAAGGCCTAGTTTTCTTACGCTTATACCCTAGGATTGGGGTATCTATACCACCAAATTCACATCAACCTAGATGTTAGGTCCAACAAAAAATATTCTTCAATTTAAAGTAATATCAGAGATTTCCATTGCTCCAAATTTGCATGACTTCGCTTGGACTCATGGTTTTCTAGATAATGCATCATTCAAGTAAGGCTGCCCAAAATAACAAGGGAAACCCCTAAGTGTTTTATTATAAAATTTTACTCAAAATGATTAATAGTTTTTTAATAAACTATAAGATGTAATAATAAGAATAATTGCATTGAGAGGCACTCTACATCTCAATATGGGGGAGATGTAGTGGTGAGTAAGATGAAACGTCAGATCAAGAAATAATAATAATAAAACATTATATCAACTCAATTAAATAATAATAATAAATAGATTTAATTCAATTTCCCATATTGTAATTTTGTTTTTATTAATAAAATTAAAAACATAACATGGGTATTATATTAAAATAGATTTAAATAATCGTGATTAATATTAGTAACAGTGATATTTCAAAGCAATTTTTTTTAATAGAAACAAGAACTTATGGAGAATTAGTAACCTTGAAAGATTAGTTATCACTATTACACCAAATACAGTTATTTCAAAACTTATAATTTTTTTAACGGAAATGAGAATTTTTAGAGAATCGATAACTTCGAAAGATTGGTTGTCACTATTACACTAGATAAAGTTATTGCATAAATGCCACAAATATCCTCGTTTCAACATGTATTCGACAACTTGAACCTACATAGTTGGAGAATGAATTGTTCACCAAGCCACTCAAGCTAAGATCCTTTGACTTAGAAAAAGGACGACATGGGGGTGGACTTTGATACACTTATGTGTGCACGAATCATGAAACCATTTAATATGGTCTCTTTAGGTGCAACCAAACATTCGACCACTACCTTAAGGGTCCCCCATGGCTCTAGAGAAACCCTCATGGAAGTTGAACATTGCCCAATGGTGAGTAGCTCCTTAGAAATAAGGATATTTCTATTTATATCAAGATATGAAATATATAAAAAAATATAAATCCTAGTTATAAATTAAGTTCTTTTTTACCATATAAATTTAAAATAGGTGTTCATATTCATAATCATTATATTTCATAATTTTATATTTAAATTTAATTAATAAACATATAAAAACTTAACACGTATAATAAATTCTTTTTCCTAACTCCTGCGTGTGGTTTTTATACATATCACATTAAAAAATCAAATTCATTAAATTCAAAATTATATAACATGTCAAAAATTTTCCAAGCATATGCTAGTACAACATGTCTTCGGAGACTTAAACCTACATAGTTGGAGAAACAAATTGTTCCCAAACCACTCAAGCTAAGATCCTTTGACTTAGAAAAATGATAACATGGGATTGGGCTTTGATCCACATATATGTGCAAGGCTCACAAAACCATTTAATATGGTCTCCTAAGGTGCAACCACACATTTTACCACTACCTGAAGGTATCCCCATGCCTCTAGAGAAGCCCTCATGGAAATTGAACATTGCCCAATGGTGAGTAACTAAGAAATAAGGATATTTCTATACATATGAAGATATGAAATATATAGAAATATAAATCCTAGTTATAAATTAAGATCGAGTTTATCATATAAGTATAAAATAATGATTCATATTCAGGAGCATTATATTTCACAATTTTATATTTAAATTTAATTAATAAACACATAAAAGCTTATTTTATATATATATATATATATATATATATATATATATATATATATTATTTTTCCTAAGTGGTCTGTGTGTGTTTTTTTATGCATATCACATTTAAAAATTAAATTCAAAATTATATAACATGTCAAAAAAACAAAGCATGTGTGTGTATTATTAGGATTTAATAAAATAAAAAATTAAAATATTTTTATATATAGGAATATGTGAGAATTATATAAATATAAATAATATTATTAAGAATCAACATAGATCTATTTTAATTATTGATCTAGTAGAGAACTCAAAATAATCTCTAGAGATGCAAATCTTTCCACTACTTTCTTTTTGTTGGTTTTTGAAAAGCCTATCATAACTTGTCAAATGATAGTTAGGATAGCCATCACTTGCTGTTATTTGTGAATGCAAGCTAACTCGTCATCATTATTCAAGAAAAGCCATACTACTCAAAGTAACCCACTAGCAGTCCATGGAGGCTTGGATAAACAGTAATTGGGTGCTCTTTTAAGGCACTCCTTGATGTGAAGTCACCGGTTCAATTCCTCAACAGCGATTGCGGTGATATATTGGACATGATGAAGATGTAGTCTCACCAAACTTACAAAAAAAATGCACTAGTGGTCCATAAGAGCGTAGAGTTTCACTCCTACTAAATGCTACTAAATGCTTCTTGGTCATAGATCATTAACTTGTTTCCTTATGTTAGAGATACACTAACTCTTAGCCAATCATCAACAATTTCAACTCTTACACCATGATAAAAAAAGTTTTTGCTTAGATATCATCTAAAAAAAACTAATATATTTTGTGTTGATCATTGAAACAACATACATTAGGTGATGTGCATTCTAGTAGCATCTAGATTATAATATCCCATATTACAATTTAGCATCTTCCTTAAGAGGTATTGGTTTCACCCTTTTTTTACCATTTACTACTATCCATAAATACCAACTATATCATTATAATTCAACATCACTCGCAGTTATCTATAAATATGAATTAATTCATCATTATTATCCAATATCATTAGCTACCATCCATTAATACAACAAATTGATTCATTATTAACTACTATCCACTTACACAAATTAATTCATTATTACTTTGTTGATTCATTATTATTATTAAAAAAAAATCACAATATGTAAATAACTCAATACCCTGGTGATATAGAGAAAAGAAATAAATAATAAATAATTCTCAACTAATTATAGATGTCACTACTAACATTCAATAACTACTCATGTCTAAATAAAGGTAAATATTAAATCAAAAATAACAAACAAATATATGTTTTCCATAATCGTTATTTCTAGTATTTGATATATTTACCTAAACAACACAAAAATTGCCGTTCAAAATATCACGGTGGAGGAAGATTCTGGTACTAATTTAGGGAATGCACTGAAATTACGTCAGGTTAACATTTTCATGTAACCAGTCAGGTTAATATCTTAAAAAATTCCACTGCGTTTAATCAGGCAAGCCATCGACCTGAGGAATTCAAAGGATAAAGGAATGCATTTATATTGTCTCGTTTCTCGCGATTCTTTAAGAATTTTGGGGACCTTAGCTGCTTAAATCACAAAATTTATCATTCAAATTGAGACTGCTCCATATTCTAAGATTACAATTTTTAGTAGTAAGCCATTGTATATTTTTCCAATTTTTTATAATGGAGATTAAAATTTTGATTATTGCGATATTCGCAACCAGATTTCCACAGATTGGGGGCAAAATAGGCCAATAAGACAAGAGAAGCATGAATGCTCCGAACTATCGATGAGCTGGACTGAGTGTTGTAACTATTTTTGTCACCGACAAAACTGCACCACGGCTCCTTTAAATTCACCATCATTTTACTTGAGGCTTCAGGAGTTGAGGGTGGAAGCCATCGAAAATGTTGAACTGTCTTAAGGACAGTCCAAGAACAACCCTCATCTTCCTCGAATGAATTTTTATAGTAGCATCTTTCAATTGAGCAGATTGTTGATTTAATATATATTGGTTCTGGCATAAGTTATATACCTAAAGATAGCTATATTGAAAAAAAAACAGAGCAGAGCAAAAGGACAGTGATAAGGGTGGATCTACTGACTCCAAAAGAAACCTGCAATGAATTTCTGTCCAGCTACAAAATCGATCCACAACACCGAGGGCTTGTGATAGTCCAGCTACCCCATTACTTTGCACGAAAGTACCAGGGTTTTGCCCAGATTGTTGATAACAGATGCATAGGAAGATTCCGGCACCTGACCTATGGCAGTTGGAAGGCTAGACTGCCGAGATGTGCACTATCAGGTAATCAATTCACAAATTATTGACTCAAATGACAAAGATGTCCATTGCATTAGTGTTCACACGATTGTTGTTGCTATTTAAACAATTTTGTAAAGAAATAAACAAGAAAACTAGCAGTAGCTATTAAACGATTTTGTACTGAAATAAACAAAAGATTAGCAGTACAACAAATGAGATATCTGGGTTATAGTGATAAAAGCTCCCATGTAAAATAAAACCTCCACTTGCAAAGATGCATCTTTATATTACGATGTGTCCCATGTAATGATGCATAAATATGTCTTTAAATATAGAAGCTTTATTAAAACTTTTCCATTGACATTCCTTAGTTTCTCAATTTTTCTCATCTTCCTCTTCACAACATAAAAGTTTGCTAAATCATCACAAATCACATAATGGACTTGCACAAAATGACAACTCGGGTCACAACTCATGTGGCAACTGCACAACAAGCAAGAACTATTTCTGACACTCATAGCAAGTACTTTTGTGAGCTTGTCATTGTACAATTCCTCTTAACAACATAAAAGTTTGCTAAATCATTACAAATCACATAATGGACTCGCACAAAATGACAACTCAGGTCACAACTCATGTGGCAACTGCACAACAAGCAAGAACTATTTCTGACACTCATAGCAAGTACTTGTTGTGAGCTTGTCATTTCATACAATTTAAGTTGGGGTCTGATGGCATTTCCTTCTTATACCTATGAAGGAATACTCCCCCAGTGATGTACACTGCCACAGTCATGGCCATCAAATCAAATGAAACCATTCAAAGTTACATATTCCAAAATATACATGCCCTCATCAACATACCTACTTCCCGTCTCTAACAATAGGGATACAATCATGACTTACTGGAGGTACAGATACACCCCAGAAGACCAACAATTCAAAGGTTATGCATGCCACACTAAGTCTTGCAGTGCTATACTCTTTCCATCAGGGAAAAACACTTCATAATAAATGCAAACCTGAAGTTACACAAGTACAAGGAATATATATCATCTCATTTTTCATGCTTGTACTCTTTTCAAGACAAGTTCCATGTAGAATATCTTCTACAACACAAAGCATCGTAAGAGTTTTCCATATGCATCCTTGTAAAATCTGTGTCTTTGCCACTACACAATTGCATTCTCATAAGCTTACTTCAACAATATCCATCTTCATCCAGCCCGTAAAGCTTTTTACCTGATAATCACAACCTTGTCTCTCCATTGCATATTCAACCACACTGTTAGCCCTCTCAAATTTGACAATTACACAACCAACATATTGCAACTGTCAACAAACAAGATCTAATCAACAAGGAAAATAGTAACACTCACCATGAGAGTCACTCCCAACATGCTGCTTGACAAGCTATCTTTTGCTATGACAACCATGATCTCCACTTTATGTTTTGTTCTCGCAACTAGCAAACACAAACCATGCACTATGTACCATTCTGCAGCCTTCTCTACAACAACTCAATAATATGCCCTGTCAACAACTGTTTACATGCATTCTATGCCACTTTGAAATCACCATACAAGCATTTTTCTTGCCACTAGAAAATCAGAATGCATAGACACCAGCCAGCAAAGCCCCAAAATTGAGCGCAATTATGAGACAAATCGGCACAAACAGGTATTCTCCATTGACCTACTATCTTTTTCATGTTATCACAAAGCTAGAACGATGACCTTCTTGATGGTGACTTCCATGGGCACAGGCATGACCTGCAAATGCAATCCACAAACGCCCCTTGTGAGGGAGATTAAGCTCATGCTAGCTTTGATCTCATGTAAAACTTCAGCAATAAGCAACTAATGCTTCAAACAGGCCGTAAAGAATACATAGCAGAGCCAGCAGCACAACAATAGCGAATAGATCGATAGAGTTGCAATGGTAAAAACCACCCTAGCCAAAGTTTGCATAACAAAGCCCAACGGCCTAATTCGGCTGTATGACCACTTTATGATTTATTTGCATTTTTGGGTGGTTGTACTGTTTTAGTGGGATTTACTCACATGGGTTTTCACTCTGTAAAATTATGGTCATTATGAAAGTATGTATAACTCTTTCCGAACATTCTGACTTACAGAGAGGCTGCTTTCAATACTACCATTGGTCACATAACATGAGGATACCTGAAAAACCAGAGAGTTTTGCATTGAGGGTACTTGTGGTTACCCTTTTGGTCGTTCAACTTGATGCGCTTAATGAAGAAGGGCAATGTCTTCTTGAGTTTAAGAGAAATCTTCATGATCAGTTTGGTAAATTGAAAACTTGGATGTCCACCGATGAGAATCCTTGTAATTGGGAGGGTGTACAGTGTATAAACAGTACTGGTGATCCTAAAGTATGGTCACTCGATCTCAGTGGCATGCATCTGATAGGAAGCTTGTCTCCCGCTATTTCAAATTTGACTTCTCTGAGAGTTCTTAATGTTTCAAGCAACATCCTATCGGGTAAAATACCGCCCGAGCTTGGGGACTGCTTGCAGCTGGAGATTCTTGATGTGAGTAGCAATAGTCTGCAAGGTCAAATCCCTCTGCAGTTATGCAAGTTGTCGTCCTTGAGAAAACTTCATTTGTCTAATAACCGCATTGTTGGAAATCTGCCACAAGAACTTGGTAATCTCCAATCTCTCGAGGAGATTTTTGTCTATAACAACTATCTTACCGGTGCATTGCCCTCATCGTTGAGGCATCTCAAGAACCTGCAAATCTTCTACGTTGGGAATAATATCCTGTCAGGTACAATTCCCCCAGAAATAAGCGAGTGTGATAGCTTGCAGATTATTGGATTGGCTCAAAATAACTTTCAAGGTGAAATCCCAAAGGAGTTGGGAAGGCTTCGGAACCTAAGGGAATTGCGATTGTGGTTGAACAAATTTTCGGGTTCAATTCCTAAAGAACTCGGCAATTGCAGTAAGTTAGAGGGAATTGCTTTGTATGGAAACAATTTAGTTGGAGAGATTCCAGAGGAGCTTGGAAACTTGAAATATCTAAGGTATCTACATCTGTATAAGAATAAGTTGAATGGAACAATCCCATGGCAGCTAGGGACCTGCACGTCAGCAACTGACATTGACCTCTCCTCAAACTTTTTGACAGGATCCATTCCTCCAGAGCTTGGTCGCATAAAACGTTTGCGGGTGCTTCATCTGTTTAAGAATCATCTGACGGGAAATATTCCTCGACAACTGGGACACTTGAGAAATTTAAGGGACTTGGATCTATCCTTTAATCAGCTTAGTGGCAGTATTCCAAATGAATTCCGACGTTTGAGCAATTTAGAATCTCTGCATATTTCTGGTAATTCCTTGAATGGCACAATTCCTCGAGACATCGGAGTTTCAAGTGGACTAAAATTTCTTGATCTGTCAAAGAATCTTCTCAGTGGAAGTATACCACGTCGGGTTTGCAGTCTCGGAAAATTAATATTGTTAGACCTTCGTTCCAATCAGCTAACAGGGCATATTCCTTATAGTGTGACGACCTGCAGATCTCTACAGCAGCTGAGTCTGGGAGACAACAAACTGACTGGTAGCCTACCCAAGGAGCTTTTCCGACTTGTTAGTTTGACTACTCTTGAATTAAATCAGAACAAGTTCAGTGGATTGATTCCACCAGAAGTAGCCAACTTGGAAAGTATGGAGAAGCATCACTTTTCCGATAATTATTTTCTGGGTCGCCATCCCCATAAACTTGGGAATCTTTTGAAATTGATAACTTTAAATATCTCATCAAATAAGCTTACAGGAAACATTCCTCTGAAGCTTTCCAATTTGTTAAATCTTGAACGACTTGACATGAGCATGAATGCTTTTACTGGCGGTGTTCCAAATGAGCTGGCCAATCTCTTTCGTTTGGAATCACTGAAGCTTTCTGATAACAAACTGTCAGGACAAATACCTGGTATTCTTGGAAGGCTTTCCCGTTTGACAGAGCTGCAATTGGGTGGGAACAACTTTTCAGGAACTATCCCACCAGAACTTGGTAAACTTAAAGGCTTGCAGATTACTCTAAATCTGAGCTGGAATAGGCTTTCAGGGTTATTACCAGCTGAACTGGGCAACCTGAATTTGTTAGAATCCATTTATCTCAATGGCAATCAATTTGTTGGCCAACTTCCTCCTTCATTTGCAAATCTTCAGAGTTTGATGGTGTGTAATGTTTCATACAATAACCTTACTGGGCCTCTGCCTAACATAACCATTTTTCGCAACATGCCCGTTAGTTGTTTCATTGAAAATCAGGGGCTCTGTGGAGGACCAATGCCAGATGCATGCCAACCCTTAAGTGCAGGGCAATCCGCCTTTTCCCATTTTTGGCAGGATGCGAAAACCCGAACGGCGAAGATTGTGGCCATAATTGCTGGAGTGTTTGTGGGGTCTTCATTGATTATAATGGTGCTCATTACCTGTTTTTTGAGGCAACCAGAATGTATGCTCATTCCTCCTGAAGACCAACAATCTGTTAGGTCAGTGGTTTATTTTTTCCCAACACAAAGCTTCACTTTCCAAGACATAGTAGAAGCCACGGATAATTTCTCTCAGAGAGCTGTGATTGGAAGAGGAGCATGTGGAACAGTTTATAAGGCCACCCTGCATTCGGGAGAACTCATTGCCGTCAAAAAGATGGTTTCTCAACGAGAAGGAACCGCTATAGAAAAGAGCTTCGACTCTGAGATAGCCACTCTTGGGCAAATCAGACATTGTAATATCGTGAAGCTCTATGGTTTCTGCTATGACAATGGATCAAAGCTTCTTTTCTATGAGTATATGCCAAATGGAAGCTTGGGTGAGCTGCTTCATAGAAGTTCATTTGTATTAGATTGGGATGCTCGTTACAAAATTGCCCTAGGAGCAGCAGAGGGACTGTCATACTTACATAATGATCACATACCACGAATTATTCACCGAGATATAACGTCCAATAATATTCTACTTGATCAAGATTTTGAAGCTCATGTGGGAGATTTTGGACTGGCCAAACTGATCGACGTTCCATATCCAATGTCAATGACTGTTGTTGCTGGCTCATATGGCTATATTGCTCCTGGTAAGTTATGTCTGCCAATTCTTATTTACCAATTCTTTGTCATTCACTATGAAATATACTGTATTACTTTCTTTGTCATTCACTATGAAATATGCTGTACTACTTTATTTGATGAGTTTCTATGGCATGAAGATGGCTTCTTAACAGAAAATTCTTGCCATATACTTCAAATTTATTACTCAAGAATATCCTTATTTCCCTGGACTTGTTTTATGATCTTCACTCATGGTATCATTCTTTTCTACACAGAAAATAACAAATTTAGGGTTTAGTTCACTAGGTTAGAAACAAAGTTTGTTAGAATGCAGTGTCTTGAAGTTGTTGCGAAGTTGGAATCTAGCTCTGGGAGATGATTGAATCACCTTCCACCTAAGTGCACTAGACAATAACGAAATATTATAAAACTTTTCCAAAAAGATAAAATAAATCAAACACTATCATACCGAAATAGGTATGCAGAATTCGTAAAATTTTAAAGAAAAGTAGCTTTGCAGGCCTTGTAGGTTTTTTAAAGTTGAAGCACAAGTAATATCAAACACTTATCATTTAAAAGTAGCTATGCAGGCCTTAGAAGTTTTTTTGAGATTGAAAAATAAATGGGTATAATGAGCTGCATTTTGTTAATTCGCTTATAGATCTTTATCTTTCTCATCGGCTTAAAGGGGGTTTTGACTGGACGATCCTTGACATACAGGGTCGGAAGCTCAAACTTTCATGAACCAATTTCTTGAACCCTCCATAACCTATTACCGAGGTTGTCCTGCTTTCATTAGCGTGCATGAAACCCTACTGAGGTCCTATGCTTATTGAGGTTTCTGGGCATTCAAATTTGAGCCAAAAAGTTTGGCCTCCAAAACCCATCTAGCCTTATTCTCCTTTGTTATGTTACAAGGTTCGTCAAATTTCAAATTGATTATTCTCCTTTGTTATGTCACTAGGTTCACAGAACTTCAAACTTGGTTCACAGAACTTCAAACTTGTTTGGCTAACTGTATCACATCTTATGGCCATTGACCAAGTACATAGATGACAATAGATGATGCTCATAACCTCATATTACAGCTCAAGCTTATAATATATTCCTTTTGCATTGGGCTAATTGTTTGTTTCACTATCCCATCCTTCCAAACAAAGTCCTTTTGCTTCTCTCAGAGCAACCTACTCTTACTCGGTGGCTCTTGCCTTACAGAAGTATCCCCTTACCCGGTGTTAGCAATGTGCAACATGACCACGTCTTGGATACTTGCTCCTTACTCCCAAGCAAAGTGCTTCGATGCTAAGTGCATAAATACTCGATTGACTCTTAGGAAAACCACCTTGCTTCCAATTGCTCAGTGATCACTGGATCGAAGGCAAGACGAAACAGTGTTATGTTGTCCATTGAGGTTTCTTACTTATTGCAGTCTACACTAGTAAGGGTTGACCCTAAGAATTTTGGTAAAATAACTATACCACGTAAGATAAAGAAATTAAAGGAATGCTTTTTTAATTTGGAAGGCAGGTTTCTCGTGAGAAACAAAATTCCATGCGATTTAAGTTAGAAATTATGTTATAATTTATAAAAAATATAATCAACATCTTTCAATGCTAAATTTTAGTTTTACTTTGGTAGGAATTAATAAATTCAGATGCCAGGTGGATAAATTGTTTGCTTAGGTACAAAGACTTGCATAAATTTTGGTGGGTAGTAACCACTAATAAGTGACACATTTACAAATTTACTCCTATATAAGTGTAGAGGAAAACATAAATAATTTTGGGAAGTAATTCCTTCTAAGTATATTTATTTACATCTTAATTATTTTTGGATGATTTTCCTCCAAAACTTAAGAATAAAAATAACTACACAAATATTAAAAATTATGCATGAATATCACAACTATATCCATAAGTTAAATTATAGCATAAAATATGTGAGGGTTAATAAGATCTTCAAGTAATGGTCCAATCAAATTTTTGAAAATCAGTTTTTAATAATATTAAAAAATAAATATTTAATTTTCAAAGTTAAACATTATAAGTTGCGTCAACCAATGTTAAACTAATAGTGCTCAACAAACATAATTGCTAAAGCCTTGCCCTCTCGAGGACTAATAAAAATGTCAAGTACTGGTATTCATGCTTAGAGAATATATAAAATAAGAATACATCATTAATTTATATTATGTTATACTATGATACAATAAGATCAAGTCATTTGGTGGGTTTATCCTAATATAATGAAACTACTTGCTCAGAACAAGGCTTCCTTCCCAAGTGCTTAAATTATACTTAATGTTATTTGGTTTTAAGCATTTACTTTGTTTTAAAGCACATTAGGCTCAAGCTACATTATTGAAATATAATGTCGATGCTTTTGAGTTATTGGTTCCAAGGAAGGCAATATTACTTCTAAGCTTGTTGGATTATACACATTTTTTATATGTGAAGAAATCCCTTGCTTGCACACATAAATGGTGTATTAGAGTTTGAAACCTACAAATTATTGGCAAATTGAGCAATAAATGAAGCTCAAAAACTGGAGTATGGATGAGAATGGGTGCATGAAGAAATAATGAAGAGGTTAAGAGGGATCGATAGCCTTTTTGGAAGATGAAACAAAGGGGTTGCCATGCAAACATAGATTTAAAGCTAAATAAAGTTTGACGGCTCCTTACAAAAGACAAATGCCAAGTATGAAAAGAAGATGACAAAATGCTTACCTTTAGAGCTTGTCTAGCATCTAAGTTAAGTAACTAGCTATTTAAGTGAGCAATTACTGACTTTTGAGGAGAGAAAACTCAAATTCTTGACCTTCATTGTTTGTCTGGGCTTCTAAGTGAGTGACTTCTTGTTTTTTAATTAGTGTAGCACCCCATTTTGACTTCGACAATTAAATCACATTATGATGTATTTTGCATTTATGTGCTTATTATCAGTTGAACTCTTCTATAATGATGGAATTATATCATATTGACATGTGGACCAACTTATATGCAGAATTAGGTATATTTTATTGTTTAGGTTAAATTTAATGATGGTTGTTGTGTAATTTACTTTTACCATGCAAATTCAAATGAAAGACTGTTGTATGTAGATACCATTTTGAAATATATGTTAATGAATCGATAAATACCATGCACATGTTAAATAAGCTAACTTGTTTATGCTGATAACCGATGACTAACATAGAAATCACAAATATATAATTAAATGGTCATGCATGATCTCGTGTTTTGGTCCACAAATGTACAAGTTAAATAGGCTAAGTGATAGCCAGAGAATTGTGATACAAAGGTGACACAAATGTCATGCACATCAAAAGAGGAATTGTATGCTATGAAACATTAGTTTGTCATTATATATTTGTTTAATACATTGCTACAATATGTGGGAAAGTGCAAGTTTTACAAGAGACACAGTCGTCAAAATTATTCATTTGATTATGTGGGTCTCGTTACCACAAAAATTAGTAAGCCTTGGAGAGGGAATCTTACAAGGCTAAAGCTAAACCAAGTGTTAACAATGGGGTAGTGGCCCACTGTCACCACAGCCAAAACCCTTTGTTCTTTATGGACTTTCAATCAGTGTTGATAATATCGGTATCGGGAAAATATCGGCGAGGGTCCAGAAAACATCTTATCGGCAATATCGGCAAAATATCGGCAAATATCGGCAAGCATAAAAAATGCATAATATATTAATTTTTTTCTTCAGATTTTTAAACATATAAAGCAATAACAACATGAAATAAACACATTGGCACATAAATATGAAGAAAACACTGATATATATGATGTCAAATAGAAATGATACATCAAAGGTGATACCAAATCCTGTTGATCCTTGATAATTGTCCATTCAAGGACTCAAATGTGGAGAACTAATACAAAATAACATCACATATATAAAAGTATCTCATCATCATGAGTTATATGTAGCATAACAAATAAAACTAGTAGCTATCTATCTGAAATGCCCTCTCCCCCTTTTACGGGAAAACATGATGGGTTGTTTGTCAGGCCTGCCCCTAGTAGTAGAAGGCTCTGACCCTGCCTCTGCACCTAATGTCAAATAATGAGTTCTAGGTATGGGGCTATGCTCTCCTATATCAATAGCAGATGGTGTTGATGTTGATGCTCCCGCAGTGTCCTCCTCCTCCTCCTCCTGCTCCTCCTCTGAGTGCTACTGCTCCTTCAACTCCGAGTCCTCCTCTTGCTGCCCCTGTTCTAATGGATCATCTGCCACTGGCTCTAACCATGAAGATGAATCCTCCAAGATGGGCTCCTCAGACTCCACCCTCCATGGAGACAATACATCAATATTGTCTAAGGAAATGGCATCTGGATCCATTGGTGATTCTATTTGCCTCACTCGAAGTCGGATGTTGTAATGCACATACACCAAATCGTTGAGGCGTACGAACTCCAACCTGTAAGAGTGTCAAAAAAAGTAATGAGTCTTGACTCTTGACTCCTGACACTTGAAGGTCATAAATTAAAAATTAAAAATTACAGTAAGTGTAATTGCTCAACTGAAGGCTTGAGCTCAAAGTTATACCTGTTGCACTTTTTGGCATGTATTTTCTCAAATACACTCTAATTGTGCTCACACCCTAAAGAGCTACATGTTTGACTCAAGAATCGCATGGCCAATTTCTGCAAATTTGGTGCCCTTGCACCATAGCTTCGCCACCAAATATCTACAACAAATACTGAAATAAAAAATTCAAAAACTTAAAACATAATTAAACTTTCAAATAAAAGTTACATAATTGAATTTAAAAAAATAGAATTATAAGTAAGGAAATTCTAAATTGAAAATTCTAATTTCTAATGAGTGATGACTTGTCACTTACGTGGCATGAAGAGGGTCCTTTCCCTAATAGCATCATCAAAGTTAAATAGGCCAACACAATCCTGATAAGACTGTATCTCGCCATTGATTTTGCTACGAAGCTCAAGATCAGGTACCATCCTCTGAATACAGGAATGGAGCCCTTCCATCACCTCGCCATCAAAATCAAAGTTGCATTTGTATGAAAATGCGGGGTTGAGGAAGTGTGTTGCTGCATGAATGGGTCGATGAAGCATCCCTGTCCACCGAATATCAATCACATCCCATAACATCATCTACCTATCAAGGCCAACAGAACCCTTGTCTACATAATAAGAACGAATGGCCTCCTTGGCCCTATCCATGCCCTCATACAAATAAGCCATTGCAGGCTTCTCCCCATCCACCAATCTGAGAACCTTTACTATAGGTTCACTAACTGCACATGCTTCTTCTACTCCATGCGAAAATGTCTCAGAGTACACCATTTTTGCAATGGCTTTCCCATCCTATCTCTTGTTGTATCTACAATTACGCCAATCATCAGACACAAACATTTGCTTCAACTCGAATTGACATCGAAGCAAAGACTGAAGAGTAATAAAGTTTGTGGAAAAACGTGTGATGGCAGGACGCCGCAACTCCTTGTTTCTAGTGAACCTCCTCATGAGGCTAAGAACAAAATCATGGTTATAAATAAACTTGGGGATGCTCCTAGCCATATCAACTGCCTCCTTGATGAAGGAGAGTTTCCCCATATCCTCAAGCAACAAATCGAGACAATGTGCTGCACACGGAGTCTAGAACAATGTGGGATTCCTCTCCATAAGCATTTTGTCGGCAAACACATAATTAGCTGCATTGTTTGTTATGACTTGCACCACATTCTGCACACCAATCTCCCAAATGAACCCATCTAACAACTCACATATCATTACTGCATCTTTGATATGTTCTGATGCATCCGATGATTTAATAAACATGGTACCTTTAGGACAATGTACCAAGAAATTTAGAAGGGTCCTACCCTTCCTATCTGTCCAACCATCAGACATCACTCTGCATCCAATAACTTCCCATGTCTTTTTCAACTCCGCCAATCTAGAGTTGATGTCCTGCTTTTCTGCTTGAAGATTTGGCCCCCGCAACTCCTCATATGTGGCAATTTTGTACCCTAGGCCCACAACAGTAATAGCATCACACATTGGCTGCCAAAATGGATTGGTTTTTGTGATGCTGAGAGGTAAGTCACTCCAGAAAATACACCTCCCCATGACTCTATCTGCTTCTTGCTTCTCCTTCTTTTTAACAAGCAATTTTATGCCAGGTTGTGCTCCAGGTCCTGTTCGTGGAACAAAAAATGATGACCTCGCAGTCGCACTAGCAGTAGCAGGTGATGGTGTGCCAGCTGTGGAGCCCCTCCCACTAGGGCCACTACCCTCAACATCAAAATCAGGAGAAGATATCCCAAAAGATCTACCTGCACATTCAGCTTTGTTTCTTTCTGCCTCTTCCTTCTTTTTGTCCTTTTCATCAATTGCCTCAAGAGCTTTTTGTATAAGCTCCGGACTAGAAACTGTACAAATCCCAACATCATGTCCACTGAGTCTAGCAAGATGGTATTTCAGTCGTGTAACCCCACTTGTCATCCTGGTCCCACACAATTTGCATGTAAGATATGCACGATTTGTCCCACCATCAGGGTTCCCATACTCCCAAAATGGGTCCAAGGCTTTTGGCATATTTGTATTTTGTAGTGGGCTAACTCAAACCTAGGGCACCAAAAAAAAATTGGAATTAGTAACTTAATAAGTAATACTAATAACCACATCATTTTACAAAACAATTTTTTTGCTACATTATTTGCAAATTTGCAATTTTGCAATGTGAATTGAAAATTGAAAATTCATAAATTCATTTGAAATTTCATAAATTCATACATAGAATTTACTTTTAGAAATAGGCAAACGGTAAACCTAATCCATGCGAGTACAATGGTTGTTATAGAAATTTTGATTTGAAAGGTATGTTTGATGTTTGGGAGAGTAGTCTACATGGGCGAGACAATGTTAAAAGCATATACAACACATTTTCATATCATATATGTATTACAAAAAGTGAATTAGTTCAAGTGTTAAACACAAGTTAAAGCAACATGTATTACAAGTGTTAAAGATTAGTCTTACAACAGTTACAATACATGTGTGAAAACATGTTGGCCTATGAGCAGGCTTCTGAATTAAGCAAAAGTTCCAAGACACATCGTTACACCATACATCACTAACCTCGTGTGCGGAGTGTTGGAGCCATTACATAATCCTCAAAGAAAAGATTACAGACTCTCAAGGTTATGTGGGAGGAGCTGAAGTGAAAAAGTCCTTTGCATGTACAAATGAGGGGGTATTTATAGCCAAGGGTGAAACTGACCCTTGTGGTTGTTTGACTACCCTCATGACTATTTGAATTCCATGACTTTTCGACTTTACATGACTCTTCATACAACAAGTGGGTCTCTTGGACTTCCATGTTACATTACATTGATTGACAGTATGGCCCACAGTAGAGATGTGGACGACATGACTCGACATGACAGTGTTGGTACATTCATGCTGCTATTGGTGTGCATGTCGAGCTGCAGTGTTGTTGGGTGATGGATGTCCTCATGGTGTGTCACAACTTCACCTCCGCATGGCAAAGTGCGCAGAGTATTTGATGGTCGTTGGTTTGCTTGATGTTGCATTCACACATTTCTCCTTGCTTGTATGTTGGTAAGCTTGACAGGTTCGTCCATTCGCAAAAGGTGCATGTTCATCCGTCTGTCCATCCATGAACACATCTTGCATGTTTGCTCATCCGTCCGTCTACAAAAACATCTTTACATGATCATCCGTTCGTGAGCACTTCTCTTTACATGCATCGTCTGTTCATCCATTGGCGAACTTGTCCTTCTGCATGTGCTCCCTTTGTTCATCCCATCTGTCATCGCACCACATTTGTTTGTGTACCTGTGTTTACAATCACTCATGATGAGACGACATAAAATCCATAAACCTCCTAGTCTACCATGATACATGATCATTTCAAATGCAAGTGACTGGGAGAGGTGTCAAGGTTACGAGCTGGGATGGAGGCTCTGGGCACTGCTAATGAAAAATGCATAGGACTCACTCAGTGATGAAGATGGGAAATCCGGATTGACAGTGACTATCTGTGGGGTTTGGCTCAGCTGGAGGACAAAACTGCGTAGTTTTTGGGAGGAACAGCTCGAGCTGCGGGAAGGATGGGCAGGCAAAATCTGCATAATTTTCGGAATGAGCGGGCAGCGAGAGCTTGGCAGAAAAAACTACGTTATTCATGAGGGGAACTGGCAGTCAGTTGCTGGGTCACTGGTAGAAAAAACTACGCAATTCCTGAGGGGAACTGACAATCAGCTGCTGGGTCACTGGCAACAAAAACTGTGCAATTCATGGAGGGAATTGGCAATCAGCTGTTGGAGCTTGGCAAAAAAAACTACGCAATTCCTTAGGGGAACTGTTAGTCGACTGCCGAGAGTTGCTGGCAGGAGAAACTACGCTAAAGCTGGGAGGCTAGCTTGCTGGTCACCTCTACGCAGTTTCTGAGCTGAGTGGATTACTGGGCAGTAAATGACTTGCTCATGAAAACTGCACAATTTTCTTGGTGAGTAGCCAGTCGACTGTCGGGAGGGGTGGCTAGAAAAACTGCACAATTTTCCAAGGAAGACTGGGACGGGAACTTGGTGTCTGTCTGGCATGTCTGCGCAACTTTCTCAGTTAGCAAAGTGGGCAAGGTCTGCAGCCTTTGTGCAATTTTTTAGGGGAGTCAGTTCTGGGGTGGCTGCCGGGTCAAACTCTCTAGTTGACCAGCATGACGGTTGATTGATTTTCTTGTGGACAACACAACTTGAAATGGTTTGCTTGGGGCTTCTGTGTTGTTCTGGGTGACAATTGATCGAGTCAATGATGGGGTGATGGTCTAGTTGTCAAAGGGGAATTCGGTCGTCAAAACTTCAGCGAAGTGACTAAGTGTGTAAATGAGTGAAAGATGCACACGTAACCTTGCAAACACACACTTACATGCCTTGATGATGAGACGACTCAAACCATCCAGACATACAATCTCAACATGACTGACCAACGGTGTAAACGACAAGCGTGACAATTGTGATTGATCATTGGTTGACTATGACGGTGCTTGCGCGACAATGTATGTGACTCCGTGTGTGAGTGTGACAGATGTTTACAAAGCGAACACAAGTACACACGAAGCGAAGACCCTGAGTATAACCAGAACATGGTTGCAAGCATCACATTGACATCAACATGCAAAACTTGGGTGAAATTATCAAGCAAGGTGGTTGCAAAGACTCACACGAGCTCATGGAGTGAACCCGAGTGTGCGCAACCATCAAGTGCAACTCTCAAGGGAGGCTCCAAAATTGGGTGCCAGCCAAAATTTTGGAGGGTGGTTGTAGCTGCTACGATACTTGGTGACACACTGGTAGAAGTCCAACTTCTCTGTTTTGATTCATTGATAGCACAGGACCTTGGTATTTTGGGGAGTATTGAATCACTATACGGGTTACTCTAGCTTCCCCACTTACCCCATGGACATACATGGTTCACCTTTTTCCAAATCAGTCAAATGCAATCAAAAGTTCAACTTGATCATAGTGTTTCAAATTCGGGAAGGGTAGTTTACCTCGCGAGTTGAATATTTTCAGAGTATAAGTTTTCATCTTTGGTGTTTCTCCACTGCCAAGAGGCCTGGACAGTACCACGATGGAGTCACACAAGAACACATGCATTGCTCCACTGCCAGCGAGCTTGGTTAGTACCCCGGTGGAGTTGCATGCTTCACCTCTCTGCACAGGATGCCTTTCTCTTCTTTCACTTTTGTATTTTTTCAAGAGGACTGTGCATAGGCACTTATTTATTTTTGGGGTGGAAGAGGGATCTCGACTTATTGAGAGCAGATGAGGTTATTCCTTCAGAGAGGCATGTAAGACCTAGACTAACACAGGTTTTCTCATTTAGATTTTCCCCTTCTCTGTTTCTACTAGTTGGATGAGCTTGAACACACATAGTAGAAAGTTGAGTACATGCATGAGGCCTCCCAGTGTGGACACAGGTTCATGGTTGGACCAAAACTTCCCTCACATATGACTCATATTTTCCGTCAAGACTTCATCAACCGCAGGTTATAACCAAGCACATAGAAGACGAACACGAGATTGGCCAAATGTTGCAGTGTCACAAGTCTCTTCATATCTCAGTCACATACTCATTCAAAAAGACAAAATGCAGTAGTTGGCAACACTTATTTCCGGAAACAAAAATAGTAAGGTATTAAGAAAACCAAACAAATGAAAACAAAAATAGTAAGCAAAGCAAACAAAGTGAAAACAACAACAAGAAAGCAAAGCAACCAAGTCAGCAAGAAAACAAACATGCAAACCAGAAAGCAAAGACAAGCGAAAAAGAAAACACTACTCCTACTCCTATGTTAAACAGTCGGGGTTACGTGAAATGAAATTTCCAATGAAGCCACTGTAGGTGTACCTGACCTGTAGTCACAAAGATACGAGTGATTAAAACAAATAAAAAATAGTGTGCAATAGAAAATGAAAAAACTTGAAAAACTAGCACAGGAGAGAGAAGGTCTCGCCTGTGGGCGAAAAAATGTGTCACAACCACCCAAAACACATGCTTACCTCTTCCGTGACTGCCATTTTTCAACAAACCTCAAAGACCTCTTGCGAGCATGTGTTGTTCTGCACCAAGTTTCTTAGCGAGTGCGAGTAAGAACTGAAGCTTGTTACCTGCAACACGACTCACCAAGTAAGATTGTTCCAACCATTCAGCGCTTGGATCATAAAATTCATGATGGTTGTTTTGAAAGATTCATGATCTTTGAGAAGATGGATTCCTGATTTGAGAGAGGGGATCACGATGGGAATCTGATACAGATAGATAGATCTGGTCATTCTCATCAGTCATGTCAAGATAGTGAGGGCCTGCCATAGCCATCAACACAGGTCGAGGTGCCTCACTTGCTTGACAGAAATCTAAGAATAAAGATGTTACACGGTGAAAATCATAGTGTGCGAAGCAACTGTCATTGGATGTAATGTTGGGAAAATGATAAACTGCATGACAACCACCCAAGGTAGAAGAAAAATCAGACCAGTCGGTCGAGATGGAAGATTCCCAGTTTGACATGAACAAAGAAATTTTTTGAACAATCGTGCGAACGCTCTGAATGAGGGAACCAAGTTCGTTGTCTACTAGACATGATAGAACACCCACTTGCAACTGGTGAAAAATTGCGCAGGCATCATGGTAATCACAAAAATGTAGAAAGGATGCTAGCACTGTGGATTTGCGAAACCAGTTGGGGTGTGGTGAAATGAGAGTAACTTGATTCGCGTGATAGGTTGTGCACTCATCATCACATGGGGAGATTGCTGGTGCGATGAGTGGGCATATTTGACGTATGAAATTTGAAAAAAGACCAAGGAGATGATTACGAGAGAGAACATATGATAAGTACGATTCTAGATAAAGATAGTCTTTGAGATGATCAACTTCATTGTCCCATGATTGAATGAGGGATGGAAACTCCCAACCTAAATTAGATGTAAGAGAGGTGCATGAAGATGGACATGCTGTAATGGAATCGTGGATTCGATCATTAGCAAAAATATGAAATTTTGAAATATCACACCCAAAATAGTAAATATTATTTACACAGGGATCCACGTCGAGTGCAACCATGTAGATATACGAATTATGTGTGAGAAACGAGATCTGATTTGGTTTGGTGGGCTTACCAGAGTTGCAAAGTCCTTACATAACCATCAATGGACGTTGAAGTGCCTCGACTCCCTGGCACGTCCCAGAACTTTCCATAATTGAAAAATTGCATTTTGATATGTGAACCAGATCATGCATGGCTTGAGGATGGTTGTTGTTACTGATTTCAAAACTTCTCTCAGGATGACAACCATCTCTGTCACAGGCTTCATCAAAATTTCCAGCAAGCTGACTTGACGAGTTGTCTTCATGCACCGCACAAGATGATGATGAGTGGGAAGAGTCATGTGTGTTGAGACTATTTTGATTGTGGACAACCTCATTTCCTTGTGTCGATTGAGGAGATAACTGATGGGATGAAAAAGCAAGAGAACGTGGAATATCTCCGATGCATGTTGATGTGCTGTGAATGATAGGACACACAGGCAAGTGAGGTGTAGAGGAAGCTTTGATATGGATGTTTGCTTTGACTAGTGCACATTCCATATCTGAGTTAGAGTGTACATGAGATGACAGTAGATCATATGATGTGCTTGGGCGTTCATCACAACATACGGAAGCGTGGGAGTGATGACAGCCCAAGACTGGAGGTTGATCGAAAGAATTGATTGTGCATGATGTTTCACCAAGATTCGCGGATCAAGAATCAATCAAGAATGGAGGCTCAATGTTTTGAGAGGAATTGATTATGTCTTCACCGTCCTACTCCTCTGTTTGTATGATGAGACTGCCTTACACATGACTGCAACTTGAGCCAGTAGCTCGAGAATCAAGAGAGTGCACACAGCTAGCTTGTGAAGTAGATCACTCAAGCGAGTCATGGTGCAAGGAGTCATGGCTTGTAGATGATGGCAGAGATGTAGATTAGACTCAAGACTTGGGCTATGAACGGTGATGTCCTCTTGCGGAATGGAGGGATTAGTTTTCGCAATAGGCTCTTTCCACCATTCTGGAATTTCCTCCATTGGGGCGGGAGACAGCCGAGTAGATGGGTTGGGAACATGTTCCACAGATTTTTGACCTTTGCAATCGCTGCGAGGGGGTGCTTGTTGCGCATATTTCTTAGATTTACAGTTGTTGCAAGGGGGGGACCTCTTCAAGACATGAGGTGTTTGATGATCTGCAAGAGTCAAGGAAGAAGGAAAATCAGGTGGTTCACTGTTTTGAGAGACATGAACCAAATGTTTCAGCTCTTGGCTCATGAAGTCAAGGTCCAGAAACTATTCTGGAATTTCATGACATAGGTGAAGGAAGCGGGTAGCAAAGTCATCAACTAATTCACTAGGCTTCATTCTTAAATGAGAGATTCTTTCATAGACATCTTGGTGGTCACACTCATTGAAGGCTTGATGGAGCTCCTTAAGGAAAGTGAGAAGGTAATGGATGGAAGCAGGTGGCAGGTTATTACACCACTGATTAGCACGACCTTCTAGGGTGAGGAAGAAGAGTACACAAACAAGCTTATCACTATCGATTTCATGAGATTCATAGAAATGAAGAAAATCATAAATGAGCTCTGTTACAAACGTTTTGTCCTCACCGTCAAACTTTAACAAGGACAGGTGATCGAGAAGCTCATCGGGGATTGATAACTGATTAAGGGAGAAATGAGAGAAACACCCCAGGAGCACGAATTGTGTATTATTCATTAGGTAAGATATTCAACCCAGATTTATAGGCCCAACTTGTCATTTGGCCCTCCTTCAAGCACCAAAATGTTGACGGTGTTGGAACCGCCAACATTAGGAGATGACCTCGATATGAAATCCCAACTAGACCTCACACTATTTGGTGTGGGAGTCCCATCCGGTATGATGGCCCAGTTGCCATTATCTTAAATATTTTTCTCAACTCTTGCTTGTCAGCACAGAAGAGTGGTATGCATTGTCTTGCGATAAGTGAGGTTCGCGTGCCTTTTGATTGTAAGTTTCTCTTGTATCAATGGTTCTTTCACTGTAGATGGAGAGGGTGGTAGTGAGTCCCAAGTTGGTTGGGAGAAGTCCCAAATCTGCTAGGAACACACAACACAATAGGGTGTGCACAAATTCTGGCAGAACAGTCCACACGGATGTGGTAGTCACAACACACAAGGGAAAATAACACGTATAGCACTCAGCGGATTAGTCCACATGAGTACAAATGTTGTTATAGAAAGTTTTATGTGAAAGGTCTATCTGATGTCCGGGAGAGTAGTCTACATGGGCGAGATAGCGTTAAAAGCATATACAACACATTTTCATTAACATATATGTCTTACAACAAGTGAATTAGTTCAAGTGTTAAACACAGGGTAAAGCAACATGTATTACAAGTGTTAAAGATTAGTCATACAATAATTACAATACATGTGTGAAAACATGCTAACCTGTGAGCAGGCTTCTGAATTAAGTGAAAGTTCCAAGACACATCGTTACACCATACATCACTAACCCCACGCGTGGAGCGTTGGAGCCACTACTTACTCCTCAAAGAAAAGATTATAGACTCTCAAGGTTATGTGGGAGCAGCTGAGGTGAAAAAGTCCTTTGCATGTACAAATGAGGGGGTATTTATAGCCAAGGGTGAAACTAACCCTTGTGGTTGTTCGACTACCCTCATGACTATTTGACTTCCATGACTTTTCGACTTTACATGACTCTTCATACAACAAGTGGGTCTCTTGGACTTCCACGTTACATTACATTGATTGACAGTATGGCCCATAATAGAGATGTGGACGACATGACTCATGACATGACTTGACATGAGAGTGCTGGTACATTTGTGCTACTACTGGTGTGCATGTCGAGCTGCAGTGCTGCTGGGTGATGGATGTCCTTATGGTGTGTTACAACTTCACCTCCGCATGGCAAAGTGCACGGAGTCTTTGATGGTCATTGGTTCGCTTGATGTTGCATTCACACATTGCTCCTTGCTTGTATGTTGGTAAGCTGGACAGGTTCATCTATTCGTGAAAGGTGCATGTTCTTCCATCCGTCTGCCCATGAACACATCTTGCATGTTCGCTCATCTATCTGTTTGTGAACACATCTTTGCATGATCATCCATTCGTGAGCACATCTCTTTACATGCATCATTTGTTCCTTCGTTGACGAACCTGTCCTTTTGCATGTGCTCCCTTTTTTCAGACCATCTGTCGTCGCACCATGTTTATTTGTGTACCTGTGTCTGTAGTCACTCATGACAAGATGATATCAAATCCATAAACGTCCTAGTCTACCATGATACATGATCATTTCGGATGCAGGTGTCTGGGAGAGGTGACAAGGTTGCGAGGCGTGATGGAGGCTCTGGGCACTACTGATGAAAATGACGCACGAGTCACTGGGTGATGAAGATGGGAAATCCTGATTGACAGTGACTGTTCGCGGGGTCTAGCTCAACTGGAGGAAAAAACTGTGCAGTTTTTGGGAGGAACAGTTTAGGCTGCAGGAAGGCTGGGCAGGCAAAATCTGCACAGTTTCCGGAACGAGTAGGCAACGAGAGCTTGGCAGAAAAAACTGCGTAATTCATGAGGGGAACTAGCAGTCAACTGTTGGGTCACTGGCAGCAAAAACTGCACAATTCCTGAGGGGAACTGGCAATCAGCTGCTAGGCCACTGGCAGCAAAAACTATGCAATTCCTGGAGGGAACTGGCAGTCAGCTGCTGGAGCTTGGCAGAAAAAACTGCGCAATTCCTGAGGGTAACTGTTAGTCAGCTACTGAGAGTTGTTGGTGGGAAAAAATACGATGAAGTTGGGAGGTTGGCCTATTGGTCACCTCTACACAGTTCTTCCGCTGAGTGGACTGCTGGGCAGTAGAGGACTTGCTCATGAAAACTGCACAATTTTCTTGGTGAGTAGCCAGTCAATTGTCGGGAGGGATGGCTAGAAAAATGTGTAATTTTTTCAGGGAGACAGGGATAGGCAATTGGTGTTTGTCCAGCTTATCTGTGCAACTTTCTTAGTCAACTGAGCGGGAAAGGTCTGCAGCCTCTACGCAATTTTTGAGGGGAGTCAGTCCCGAGGTGGTTGCCGGGTCAAACTCTCTGGTTGACCATCATGAAGGTTAATTGATTTTCTTGCGAACAACACAACTTGAAATGGCTTGCTTGGGGCTTCTGCGTTGTTTTAGGTGACAGTTGATTGAGTCGAGGGGGGATGATGGTCCAGCTGTCAGAACTTCAGCAAAGTGACTAAGTGTGTGAACGAGTGAAGGATTCATGTGTAACCTTGCAAACACACACTTACATGCCTTGACGATGAGACGACTCAAACCATCCAGACACACATTCTCAACATGACTAACCGATGGTGTAAGTGACAAGCGTGACACTTGTGATTGAACGTAGTTGACCGTGACAACGCTTGTGCGACAGTGTATGTGACTCCGTGTGTGAGTGCGAGAGATGTTTACATAGTGAACACAAAAAGTACACATGAAATGAAGACCCTGAGTATAACCAGAACATGGTCACAAGCATGTCATTGACATCCACATGCAAAACTTGGGTGAAATGATCAACCAAGGTGGGTGTGAAGACTCACACGAGCTCACGGAGTGAACCCGGGTGTGTGCGGCCATCAAGTGAAACTCTCAAGGGAGGCTCTAAAATTGGATGCAGGCCAAAATTTTGGAGGGTGGTTGTAGTTGCTACAACACCTCCCTTTCAATATCTTCCATAGGTGATCTTATCCTACTGGGACTCCTCCCATTGGTGAAATCCCATAAAGAGCAGGGGGTTTTGGTTGTGGTGATAGTGAGCCACTACCCCATTGTCAGTGCTTGGTTTAGCTTTAGCCTTATAGGGTTCTCTCTCCTAGGCCTACTAAATTTCGTGGTAGCAGGTCTAATAACCATGATCTATAAACTTCCATGGATATTACATTGGATAGTTTGTCACAACAATTCTAATAAAATAAACTAAAATATATATTGTCCAAGTTAAATTCTATTAGATTCCACATTTGTTAATTATTGATTTTTCTAGCTTATGCATGAAGTATATAAAATGCAAAAAATAGTTAACAACAAATACAATGGCACACCATCCACAAAGAACATAAGAATTTTCTTTGGGAAAATTCCTTATGGGAGAAAACCTAACTAGTGTTGATGTTTGTAGAAACAGATAGGGACTTCATCACAAGTGTAGTGTAAAACATGTGGAAGTCATTCAAACAAGTCCTTTCTATTTTGCAATTTACTTTAATTAAAGTAAATTATTAAAGTGAAGAGTCTTTTATTAGTGAATTGATTAATATCTAATAAAATGTAAAGTATTTACATTGGTGATTTAGATGTAATCTCCATCATCAATTAGGATTTAATCTCAATTGTCAATCTCATTGAGAGATTAGAATTATGGAGGCTTGGTCATCAACTCAATGCTATAAAATAAAGACAACATGAAAGAAAAAGACACAAAGGGTTTGATAGATAGAGAGTGTTATAAAAACACAAGTAAAGAGTGATGACAGATTTTCAATCACTACGCAAGTCCAAAGGAGAAAAGAGGAAATAGTGTGAACAACAAAAGGAGATTAACCCAACTCTCAAAAATTGAAGGGCTCATACACATTAGGTGTAGAGTCAACTTCAAGAGGTTGTACAACCCAACAAAAGAGAACGGTGGCCATACAAATCTATGGGAGAAATTTCAATAGCTGTAGGAGGGTTTTTAATGCAAGTTTTGGAAGGGGTGTACAGGCTATATGGTACACCAAAACAACCAAGTTTTGCTATTATTTTTTCTTATTTATTCAATGGGATATTTTCCTAGTTTGGGAGCCCTTGTAAACCTGGAGTAATTTGAATGAAAAGTCGATATTTGAAAGGAAAATAAATTATTTGTATATTTGAGATATTGGTTTCCTTTAGCTTCTATTGATTTTTTATTTCCATTTATATTTCTAACAAGCGTATTTTATTCTGTGAAATAAATAATTCAATTTAAATTAATTTTTCAATAAGGAAATCATAAGGAATTAATTTACCTAGGTTGATGGAATAGATATTTTAACATGGTATCAAAGCCATGGTAAGGAGAAGCCATGGAAGCCTATTAAGGAGTCAAGAGATTTCTTTGATTTGAGAAGGCACTTAGAAAATACAGTCATATGTGGCAAGGTCAAGAAAAGGAGATTGTGTTGATGGAAGAATATGAGATTAACATGACAATGAAGGCAAGAGAATGGTGGCATAAATGTTGGGAAAACAATAAGAAACAAGCAAAAAAAATTACTGTGTATATGGAAATTTGTAAACTACATGTAAATGGGCATACAATTGTAAGACTTGGTTAGGAATATGTACCCCTACTAGTAAAGTCTGGATGTAGACTTAGGTGATAGGGGGGAGGGCATGCAGGTTTTTTGGATTGAATCTTAAGAATTTCCTCAATCAAGTTTAAAGAGTCAAGGTTCTTGAGTCAACAATGGTGGTTTTCGGCACCTAGTTTTAGTGACCCATGGTATTACATGTAGTTAAAGTCTTCAAAGGATTGGGGTTTTTCCATTGTAATGTGCTATAATTGAGCAAGAAGAAGGATCACTTGGTTAGTGCCAGGGCTTTGTTCAGGTTGGATGCAATTAAGCGAAAAAATAATAGATCTATTATTAGGCTAGGTTTTCCTCACGTGGGGTTTTTGAGTGTAAATCATGATGTGCATGATTTATATGTGTATTGGTGTGTATGATTGTTATCATTATTTCTCTCATATTAGTTTTATGTCTAACATGGTGTGAGAGTTAGATTTATGAGAGATTCAATTTCCAAGTAGTTACAATAGTGGATCTGAAGGTTATGTTAGCATATCTTAAGGTTACTACAATAGCTCAAAAAGTACAATAGAATATTTGAAGGTTATTGTAGCAAATATGAAGGTTACAACAACATATATAAAGGTTATAACTATAGATATGAGTGACCAAAAAATAGCTATAATGCATATTTGAGTATACAGTACATAGATATTTCGTATTTGAGTGACCAACAAACATATTTAATGTAGATCTAGGTATACAACAAGTAGATCTTGTAGATTTGAGTGACTAGTAGACAAATCTAGTGCAAATCTAGATTTATAGTAAGTAGTTATTGTAGATCTAAGTGACTAGTAAAATAATCTAGTGCAAATATAGGTATACACTAACCATATCTAGTAGAAATAGAGACCCACAGTTATTTTTTATTGTTTTCTTAAAGGACTAAGCACATTTATAGTGAAATTTTATTTAGATCTAGAATATGGTAGCAACTAGCCTCAGGTTTGAAGACAAATTTAATGGAGCTTCAAACTTCCTGCCCCAAAAAGCAAGAGTTACTTTTCTTTTGTAGGAAAACAATCCTTGAAGATTGTTGACAAGGTAGTGCTTTGTCCAATAGATATGTAGCAATTGGTAACTCATGAGAAGAAAGAGATCAAATCCATGTAGATGATCTTGGATGTAGCGAAGGATCATCTGATTCCTCACTTGTTTGAGAAGAAGACAACCAAGGAGATGTTTGATGCCCTGGTTAGTCTTTACAAGATAAAGAATGTAAACGATGAGATTGCATTAAGGAATAAGATCATATCTATGTAGGCGTCCATATAAGGTTCAGTTAATAGTTACCTCATGAAGATCACTTAGATACGTGATTAGGTTGTAATGGTTGGGGAGAAGGTGATTGATGTAGAATTGGTAACTACAACATTGAATGGAATCTCAAAGCCTTCAGAATCATTTTTCAAGGGTATATGTGCATGGGAGAACCTTCTTATTTTTGAGAGGCTTTAGGATGATTATGTCTAAGAAGAGATTCAATAGGATTCTAAATATAGCAAGCAAGAAGGTGATGAGAACCTGGCCCTTGTCAGTATGACAAGGAAGAGAAACAGAAATGCTTACGGTAAAGGAAAGAGTGAGGAGTCATCCTCACAATCATGGAAGAAGAAATACTTGAATAAATTCAAGTGTTTCATATGTCACTAGCATGGCATTATGCATCACAATGTCTAGAGAGGAAGAAGGGTAGAGAAAAGTTGTAGCAAGAGGAGTTAGCAGCCTCAACATAAACTTTAATGAGTAATTTTTCTATTAAATTTGAGAAATATTTCTTATCTTACATGTTTCTTGCCTTTCTACTAGCATATCTTCTAGGGGTGCATCATATGTGGATAGTGGTGTATCTCGCCATATGACATCAACATGGGAGTTGTTTACTAGATTGACAGAGTAGGTCTCTAGAGTACATGTGGAGCTTGGTAACAATTACAAGTATACAATAAAAGGAGTTGGAACAAATTCATTTCATCTCATTGGAATTGAAGTATGTGATGTATGTTCCAGGGCTCAAGAAGAACCTTCTTTCAATCTTGGTCATGGAAGACAAGGGTTTTTCCATGGAGTTCTAGAAAGAGAAATCTTATCAAGAAATACATATCTCTCTAACTGTTGGCTACTAGGGGCCTGACCCAGGTTCAACAGTGAGTTTAGCCAAGAAAATCCTGGTACTACCGGCCCTTTTGGCAACAGTCCGTGGAGCGCGGGCTGAGGTCTCACCCGAGGTAGTATGGGAGGGTGCTAGAACCAAGTTTCCACACCCTTGGGATGTCTGGATGTGGGAGATTGGGGTCCATTCTAGCCTTCGCACTTACTAGAGTACGCGTACCAAAAGATTCTAGTGTTCTTCGTGCAGCTTTAGCTGCAGCGTGATCAATGTTAATTATCCAATTCCTTATTAATTAGGGTTCATTGATTTAGTATTAAGGAGATCCACAATCATAACCATAGATATAAGTGCATGCAGACAAAGAAACAAGTATCATCAACACATAACATTCAATGGCAGATTTATGAACCAGATGCTTAATATGACAATCAAATGATCTTTATTATTAATCTTTACAAAGCTTGATCCAATACAAACTCGACTCCTTCCTGTGCACACAGCTACAAGGGTCCGCGCACTCAGCTACAGGCTCTACTAGGCCTCTGCGCACTCAGCTGCAGAGCCTCTACCCTTTTCTATAGCCCAAGACTTAGACTTATAGACTCAGAGCTGCTTCATCATCCATCAACTTCATCAGACTTCAAAAACTGACTTCTACCCTTAGAGCCTCACTCTATTTACACAATCCCATGGTCCGCAGACCATGGGTAGGCTGACACACTTTATATTAAATTTAAAATGTTTTAGGGCGGAGTACCCTAGACTCTTCTACTCTGCGCCCGCATTTTGTGGGGTCTTTACATTCCATGGACCAAAACTCGGGCTTTAAGCCCCAAAAATTCACTATGGGGGCTTTGCTGCCCAATAGGCCCCCAACACAATCAACGTGACTCGTCCCGAGTCACTCGGCTGAAATGCACTCCTCCACTATCTGCTGTATCAATTGGAAGTGACTCTCTGATGCATCATTGTTAGGGGCACCTTCTTGCCTTAGCACAGATGCATTCTGCATCTGTGCCAGCTTTTCCTTGATTATGGTGGTGACCAGGAAGGCTTCCTCGAGCCAAGGCTGAATGTGTTCTTTAAGCGCGCAACATCCACCTATTCCTTGAGAGCCTGGGCCTCCTTCATTCTGGCAAGGCGTTGAGTAAGGGTGACCATTTGTGTGGTCCCTTTGATATTGTTGTATGCCTGTTGTAGCTGCGATGCTTCTACCTCCAGCTGCTGTATGGTTGGATCTTCTTGCAATGAAGTGAGAGTGAGGATGGACTGATCCAAAAATCCTGTGCAATCTCGTACTGCGTGCACTATCACTTCCAACCCCGATGGAATGGCGTGGTGGTGCTACTCTCTGACTTCTGGGGGTGTAGAGGGTTGCGCCTTCAGCCGCAACTCAACGATCTGCAAGTTCAGCTCCAACTAAACTTTCACGGCCTCCTCTTGGGCCCTACAGAATCTTGCCACCATATGGTGAATCTTTTCGGCTGCTGGGAGTTCTGCTGGCACAGCCAGTTCTAGTACGCTGCTACAGGCCTCCTCCACGGCCTGTTCCAATCCTTGGTTGTGTACAACCAAGTCGTTGCGTTGTAGACTGATTTGCTCTAGATTTCCCTTTTGCTCCATTAAGACCTGGAGGGCGTGACCTTCCTTGGCATGGAGCTCAGTGGTTACCCCATCCTACAGCTGGTATAGGGTCTCTTTGGGAAGGGCAGCCAAATTCAACCCCCAGCCCTTCATCATGGCCCCGTCACCATGGGTTTCTACTAGAACTGCACCTTCTGGTAATCCAACGGTGTGTTCCGTGTGGGCGCACGCTATCTGATTATCGTCGGATGGCCCTGCCATGCCATGTGTTGGAATCACTCTTGAGGGTTGCACTTGTAATGCCTGCTGCTGCTCTCTAAGTGCCCCCAACATAGTTGTCTACTTCGTTAGTAATTCCTCCAAGGCATTTGTTGGCTCTGATACCTTTATCCTTTCCTGCAGCGTTGCTTTCTCCTAGGCATGTGACCTCTTGAGTTGAGTCAGGACAGGGTCCGTGCATACCTATGGCTGATCCTCCCCCTATATGTCTAGTTCCGTGAACATTTCCTGGCCCTTGTCAAGTTCCCTGCTCGGTGCGGTTGTGGTCTCTTCCGTCTGTGCTGCTGCTGCTGCCTTGGCTGCATTCAGTTGTGCGGCCTTTTCTTGTTCCTGGTGCCCTTTTTCAGCCAGTCACACAAGGTGCAACTTAGTGTCCTTCTTCCACTGCTACTCGGAAATCTTCTCTATTGTGGCCAAGTCTGGGGTGCGCCACTCTGGAGGCCATGATTCCATTACCGCAAAGATTGCATCGTCCGTTGTAATGAACGGGAACTTTACCCATGTGCGCAAGGGATCCTTGCGGGCACGGATATACAGGTTATGCATATCCGCCTTGAAGTCCGCCGCGCTCTGTAAACTGTTATGCACTGTCGGGGACAAGCGTGGTTTGCGGTTGATCCATATACGTATGCTTGCCTCTACAAACACCCAAAACACCTTTATTTCACAAATCCGCGTCGCGTCTTTTGTCGCGCATAGCAAGGCATACCTCATGGCTTCGGGTAGGTCGCCCTCGACCTCAGGAAATTGGCTGTGCTCCAACAGCTCTCCTGCAACCAACAAGATGGATAGGAGCAACCACGCATAGTGGAAGGTCTTACCCTGCTCCTGGGCTTCTCTACAGTTTGTCAAAAATTTGTCGCAAAAGAACTATGCCCAGTTGAACTGGACCCCCTCTGCGCACTGCTCTGCCAACGTAATTACAGTCGTTGGTACTTCGTCTATGCAACATTTCCTCATCATCTTACCGGCCAGCAGCTGGGTAGCTATGCACACCCCCCGATCCTTGATGCTTGCTATTGCGTATCCTCTCTTCTTTTTCTCAGCTTATATTTGGCTTTCATTGCTTCTGCGAGAGCCGAGTCGCTGCTCTTTCCTGTTATGGTGGTGGGGTCATTCCCTTGGACTGGTAATCGAAAATCCTGTGAATTAAATCAGCCGTGATGGGAATTGGCTCCTCCAGCCAGAGATACCCATCATGGACCAAACATAGGAGCTGTCGTATGACAAAGATGGTGATGGGCGTGCGGTGGTAGTGGGGTATCCATTGTAGATGAAGTAACCCAGACTTCTCTACTCCGCATAGCCATTTCTGTTTCAGCAGTTTCTCCATGGCCAATTGAGGGAATTTCTCGCCATCCGTGAGGTCCCAGTCTTTGAACTTCATGTTCGATACCCGTCCCAGTGGCAGTCCGTCAAACCTTAGTTCATCAAGAAGGAGCAGGGTCTGGAATGCACTCTTCATGGCCTCTAAGTCCTTGGGTATCTTGGCTTTCCCCTTCCATGGGGGGTGTAGGGGGGTAACTTTATCACCAACGGTACTTGGGAGACATTCTCCACCTCATCATCCTATGCTTCACTTTGGGCGATCAAGGCTTGCAAATCTTCGTCATCCTCCTCCTCTGTTTCAAGACTAATGACTTTGCCATTCTCTGCCATTAACAATTTACTAACTTGTGGGTTCCGTGGTGATACTTGGACTGGCCCCATTGTTTTCTTGTCTTTCTGTGGGCGTAGGGTGCGGGGTGACTTTGGAACCTCTGGTGCAGTTGGCACCTCTCCTGACCCCTCCTCGATCATACAGGGCTCTCGGGTAACTTCCGCAAAGCGCACTCTGGTTCTTGCAACCGTCATTGTATCTACACTAGGTCCGTTTGGTCATGTACTCAATGGTGGCAAGAATGCTTGGTGCTCAATGCTATGTACTGGCTCAAATCTCAAACAACCAAGTGTTGCCTCGAGGCTAGCCCAAGGGATTTTATAGTGTCGTTTGAATTTGAATTTGCCCATTCCCTCCACTTCTGAGTCATTAATACCTTCTTGGTGGCAGATCATCCCAAATCTAGCTGTTAATTCCTACCTTAATTGCTCGCCGCCCACTCCTTTCTACCTTAAATTGAACCTCTTCTCATGAACAATGACATCAACGATCACCTTCCAGTCTATCCGTGCAGCAGCGCAACCCCTTATGCGTGACCGCGATCCTTGTGACATACTATCCCTACGCGTAACCTCCTTCCCACGCAGTTCTTCTATAGACTTGTTTATAGTCCCGCACTTTCTTTCAACTGCTCGGAGTGCTGAGACTGTGCTTTCTACGGCTAGTCAGGTGGGGACACCACCTGTGCAAAGCATCCCTGCACCTACCAGCCTAGTCTGCGGGCACCCCTAAATTACCCTTGCATCCATCAGCATCTCGCATTCATCTTTATACAGTGCGCTTCCTTGGTTCCTTTGTCCAGTGAAGTGCAGCCATAGCCATGGTAGCAGAGCCACCAATTCTTCAAGTGTAGTAGCGTGGCTGCCTACCTTTTGTTCTGTCGGGATTAGTTTCTCCGTGCGGCTTGTATGTGTGATTTTGGTTTCCAATTTGTTGATTTCTTTGTTTAGGATCTTGCTTTTCGGCCTCAGCCGGACTTGATCTTCTTTGAGTGCACGAATTTTCAAGTACCCTTGTCAAACAACTCCTTGCATTTGCATACAGTTGTTCTTGCGTTGCGACATAACTCCTTTGCCCTGGTCCCTATAAGTCATTCCAATTATGTGGGGATGCCTTCCTTGCAAACCTATGGTCTCAACTCTACCGGTCGTCTCCGCACTCAGACGCTTGTACATAGCCCTAGAGGCCCATCGAACTGTTGGTACACGCCGGTCCCACGCAGTTCGGCTGACCTGGTGAACCTTGCTCAGGATCCCGCATACCCTTTTGACTGCTTCTAGGTGGCACTTTCATGGTGCGTGTCATTTTTTTTGCTGTTGCGGCTGGTTTCTAGTGTCGATCCTTAGGTTGGTTGTAGACGGCATAGTCCATGTTCGCTGATACCGGGAAATGCGCAACCTTTTCTATCCTAGCCGCCCGAATTTCCTTTGGCATTGGGAGCTTCCCATCCATAATTGCACCCGCCTTTTACCCTCGCACCAGCTTACCATGGTCATTGGATGTGTACTCCCTTCGCATGTAGGTGGTTTTTTCATTGTCGCATCCTACTGCTGTTTTGGTACTATGCTTTCAAATTTGTCCATGAATTCCCTTGTCACTGTCACATCCTCCTGTGTTGGCAGTTCCCTTGCTTCTGTCATTATGCGACGGAATGATCTAGTCATCATGTTGTAATTCAACGTTGTCACTTTGTGTAACTGGTTCTACCAACGTTCTACTTCCTCGTCTGAATCCGACATGCAGGAGCTGTCGCATTCCCACGAGATCCTTCCATTCGTAGTCAGGTTCACCCAATCTTGGTCCTGTGTGGTTATTTGGTAAATGCAATCCAGCTCATTGTCATTGTCCTCGTCATGCACGGGTTTAGTGTAGCACGCTCCTTTGGATGGGTCTAACGGGACTACTACTCGTAGTGATTTTTTTTCGAATATCATCTTCCTCTTCTTCAGATTGATGACTCCATTCATATCAGTTGCCCAGTCTATTCCTAACAACGCAGGATAAGGATTGTTGTCATCAACAATCTCGATAACTTCAAAGTTCGTCTGTGTGCTTGCACCTTCAATATCGACCATTACCCCTTGCAACCTTCCCACAAGCATGATCTTTTGTTGGCTTGCCATTCATAATTGGATAGGGGACCACTGCAACGTGGGCCTACCCATGCGTTCCCCGGTTTGCTTTGGTAACACATTCATGTCCGACCCCAAGTCCAGGATAACCTGATCCATTTCGTATTCAAGAATCTGCGCTGTCAATCTCATCTCCCTCTCCATGCACAAGGCATGTTTTCCCAACTTCCGGACTACGCGCGGCTCTCCCAATCTCGTGCACCGAGTGATCAATTCTTGTAGTCCTTTAACTGCCTTATTGTTGCGCAACAGCTTCATGCAGATCTCCAGAAAGGTAGTAAGCATGGAAGGATCCAATTCCGGCTCTGGTTGGTCCTTACTACCTGAATTGGAGGCTTCTGTGAATCTCTTCTTAGCTTCCATAAATGTCTCATTTACGCATTCCAAGTCAAACTCAGGTTCCTTTGCAGGAGTCTTGCGAACCCATATATCCTCCTCAGGCTACTTTCCTTTGTCTTCCCTTGTGGTCGCACCACTTCTGAGCATCATGTTTACGTTGGGATCTTCATTGCGGGGTTCAGATTTCATCATTTGGATGTTCTAAGTTGGAGGGGGTTGGAGTACCCCGTTTTCGTGCATCTTGTCTAGTCAATTTAATGTCTTAAATTGCTCTACATAAATTATCAATCCGGGTATCGTAAACTGATGAAGTGTGGTGCACTATATGTGCTTAGTTAACCTTTCTCTTACTTTGTTGTTTTATAGTTTATGTTGTTTTTGGGGTTTTGTTCTTGTTGGTTTTCTAAAGTGTTTAATGCAAATGGAAATCCTATTCTAAGGTCTTAAGAATACTTTTAAATAACAAGTATGGATAAAGATTCCAAGACAAGGCCTATGTCCCTAATGGTAATTTCCAAAACTTAGAACTTCAAAAGAACTTAAAACATGTTATTGATGGAGTTAGTATTTAAACAAAAGTGTAAATATACAACTAGTTCAATCAAAATAAAATGCAATAACCAAATAATGAGCTAATGACTATGAGACCCAGTATCCTTGCTGCTTCAGCAAAAGGACAAGATGATTCTATCACGTCATTAGTTCATTAAAAGGCTATGTGCATTACTAATCTACAATCAACTTGAAAGCAATTTATGTACAGCTAATATACATGAGAAAAATGTAAAACAACAGTAATAAAAAAGCTTTGTTATGTACAGCTAATATACATGGTGAAATAAAATGCAAAATTAAATGACAACTATACAAGGCAGGGGCCCTCTACCACCTATGAAATCAAAGCAAAATTAAACACACTTGCATGAATTAAAATTTCATGAATGAAAAATCTAATCTACCTTACATTCTACAAAGCAATATTTACAAAATGAAATCTACTCTACCTTACATTCTACAAAGCAATATTTACAAAATGAAATCTACTCTACCTTACATCCTAATATGCTCCATGACATCTACTTCACATCTCCTTCCATATTGAGAACATCAAAGCTTTATTCAATTTCTTCAAAAGTACAAAGTACAAAAAAGTTCTCCAAAGCTTTCAAAAGCCATCAAGGAATAACTACAAACTTAAGAACTAGGAACTAAAGACTAACAAATGAAGGAGAGAGATCTCCTATTTATACAAAAAGATGAGAGCCATCTCATTAATGAGAATCCATGAATCTCTCCCTCTACCTCTAGAGTCCTAATCAAAATAGGAACTGATAAGACACATGTCTTCTTAGAGTTACAATACAATTAGGAGATGTGACACATATCCTCATGATCCCATGATTCTTTCCACTCAAATTCGAATTTGGCCTTGGGGTGCCACATAAGGGTCTTCTAGAAGCCTCCTTTCAACCTACACATGTCAACAATTTCAACCCATTTGTTAGGTATAAGAATATGCACATTATTTTCTAATGTTTAACCACAAATTCACTTAAAAGGCTTAGAAATAATAAAGATTGGAAAAACATAAAGGTGGCCCAATGATAATGAAAGTGGGATGAATGTGGTGACATAGTAGTGAAATGGAGGTGAAATGGAGGTGATATAATGGACATAATAGTGAAAGTGTAATGGAAATGAATGACATTTTCAAGACTCAACACATCTATGCAATTAATGTAGGACAATCCACTGGTTCATGATCAAACTGAGCGCAATACGAACAAGATATCCTCATTGGATTGGTGCAATCATGGGCGTAGTGCCCTAGTCCTCCGCAATTGTAACAAATCAACTATCCACGTCCCCTTCCTGGTCCCATTCCTCCTCGTCCTCGAACTCGGCCCTGAAATCCAGCGCGCACCATCCCTGTATCTGGGTCGAGGCCTCGCGTCTCTGTTTGCATCCTATAGGCCGAAGTCCGATCCATCAATAGCTCGTAGCTACAACAAGTACACTTGTCATGTCCTATCAAATTGCAGAACTTACAAAACAGTTGCTGTGGGGTCTGGGTATATTTCTGCAGCAAGTGACAGTTGTCTATCGTGTGTTTCTCTCCTATCTGACATATTGCACACCATAACCCTGGTGTCACACTTGGCCCTGCCTGTGCTTTTGGTCTCAACAGCATTGGCCCCCCTCTTGCCAAGTAGTTCACGAATACTAGATAGTGATCTTTATCGTGACCCTGACCTTTACATTTTATACACCATACTTCTTTGCGCGCCTCTGGCCGTGGTGCCCTATCCTACTTCAAACTCTGCATCTCCAAACATAGATTCTGTAGTTGCGCGTGGATTTGTTGAACTCCCAACCTAGGATCTTGTATTGGAGTTTCATGCAACCTCATCGCCATTTCCAATGCTTCAGCCTGGGTTGAAAGCTTCTGCTGTGACAGCGCCATCCTCAGGTGCAGTGTCAGAGAGGCCACAAACCATGCACGGTGTTGCGCGTCCGTAAGCGTCATATTAGCTTCGTGGATCGTACTCTTCAACCACTGATCCAGATCCTAGGGGGTCTCACCTGGAAGCATCACGATCTCTTTGAATCCAATGATTGTCTGTGTCTCAAATTTCGAACGGCTAAATTCTTTGTTCAACGCGTTTTGGATCTCTATTATTCCTATGTTTGGGTGATCGTTAGAGTGCTTGATATACCAAGTCAATGCGCGATCCTGCAACGCGCTCACCAATGTAGCCTTCTTAATGTTATCATCCATGACCCCTTGCACTTCCCACGCTACTCTTACCACGAACCAGAACTGGTCTAGGTCTTCATTTGCTACTCCCCTTAATACGGGTAGCTTAATCACGTTCGCCATGCCGAACGATGGGATTGATGAAGGTGGAGTGGGAGGGGATGGTGGTGAGGGAGGTGAAGTGGGTGGTGTCATGGGTGGACATGGTAGCTATGGAATGCACTACTTTATCAACCTGACCGCACTTCTCGAAGAGAACCGAGCGAGCTCTTCCTCACTTTCTCGCGACGATGAAATCAGGGGATTGTTTTCCAATCCCTCACTACCCTGGTAGATATTTCCACTCTGCGTCATCCCAAACATTAATGTATTCGCATAACCCTCTTTTCACATAACAGCATCTTAATCCAGGTATTTAAATATTTGAAGTACCTGCCTCGTGGTCCCTTGAGAAAACGTCATTTAGCTTTGCTGTAGCTCACAGTTGTATCTATTGCGAACTTAGTGATGAATCCCCCTATTATCCAGTCGAGCCAGTGGTCCACAACCCGCGTGATCTTGTCTTCTGATGCTTCTAGCCTATGCACCAACTCCGGGGTCCACACTATTGGTTGATCAAGCTTATACCTTCCTTGACTGTCGGCTAATCTCGCGATCCAATCATACAATTCAGATGGAAAGGATGCAAAGAAAATCTCATGGATTTCCATATACACGTAGCAATCCAGCCACCTTTTCTCAGATAGTTGTGGAGTTCTGTTTTCCTGTGTCATGAACTTGTGAATCTTCTGATCCAACCACTCTTCAATTTCCTCCTTCGTTGGATTCCAGTGTTTTGACATCAGACATCCCTTAGGTAGATCCTGGTCCTGGCAACAGAACCATTTGTTGGCTACTAGGGGCCTGACCTAGGTTCAACAGTGAGTTTAGCAAAGAAAATCCCAGTACTACCAGCCCTTTTGGCAATAGTCCATGAAGTGCGGACTGAGGTCTCACCTAAGGCAGTATGGGAGGGTGCTAGAACCAAGTTTCCACACCCTTGGGATGTCTGGATGTGGGAGATCAGGGTTTGTTCCAGCCTTCGCACTTACTAGAGTTCGTGTATCGAAAGCTTCTAGTGTTCTTCACACAGCTTCAACCATAGCGCGATCAATGTTAATTATCCAATTCCTTATTAATTAGGGTTCGCTGATTTAGTATTAAGGAGATTTGCAATCATAACCATACATATAAGTGCGCACACACAAAGAAACAAGTATCATCAACACATAACATTCAATGGCAGATTTATGAACCAGATGCTTAATATGACAATCAACTGATCTTTATTATTAATCTTTGCAAAGATTTATACAATATAGACTCGACTCTTTCTTGCGCACACAGCTGCAAGGGTCCACACACTCAGCTGCGGACTCTACTAGGCCTCTGCGCACTTAGTTGCAGAGCCTCTACCCTTTTCTATAACCAAAGGCTCAGACTTACAGACTCAAAGCTGCTTCATCATCCATCAACTTCATCAGACTTCAAAAACTGACTTCTACCCTTAGAGCCTCACTTTATGTATAAATCCCATGGTTCGCAGACCATGGGTAGGCCGACACACTTTATATTAAATTTACATTATTTTAGGGCGGACTACCCTAGACTCTTCCGCTTCGTGCCTGCATTTTGCAGGGTATTTACATTCCATGGACCAAAACTCGGGCTTTAAGCCCCAAAAATTCACTATGGGGCCTCTACTGCCCAAAACTAACACTTAGCAAGTGTATTTTATTCTATGAGTTGAAGAATTCAATCTACATTAATTTTTCAATAAGGAAACCATAAAGAATTAATTTACCTGGGTTGTTGGAATATATATTTTAAAAACTATAAGGTGAGGATAGTCTAACTCCCTTCTCAAAATGCTACACAACACTAACCCCCTTTTTTATGCTCTCTAATGCATTCTTGCAATTTCTTTACTCTACTATGGAATAAGAAACAAATCGAATAGAATGGAACCCATGCTCCTCCTAGTGGCTTGATTTTAACATAGCTTGATAAAACTAGGTTTCAACTATGACTCCTTCAAATATCAACTAGATTTACAACTCTGACCCTTTTAAAGTCTTCTTCATAGTCCACACATGGTTAGCCCCTTTCCCATGAGTAATTGTGGTTGACGTGGCATCCTCTCAAACCATGTTGGTTAATTGGAAAGGTAAACTTTTGGGAGGCATAACTTTTGTATAGTAAATTCAATTCAAATATTTCTTACACCATTGGAAAGGATTAACACCAATGGTTCTTGCTTAAGTAAGATATTTGGACCAAAAAAACTTTGTTTAATTCCTCAAAGTAACCCCAGGAGGTTTTAAACCCCAGTTTTTTGTACTAGGATTTGCGAGTAAAATTTTCCTTGAAAGATGCTTCCTCTAATTTTTCCACTCTAAAAGCATTGCGATCGATGACTAATAAATGATCCAATTTCGATCAAACCATAATAATAGCTTAGTATGATCCTAATAGACTGTTGATCCTAGTTCTATCAAGGGGGTGGGGGTCTCTCCCATTGTTTATCCTCTAAAACCTAAGTTGTGAGTGCTATGTTAAGCCATGCTCTCTTAGGTGTGTTATGGTGACTATTGATTTTCTACTAGGGAAGATTGGCCAATATAGTTGATGCTTCTACTTAAACATTACATTGATGACTGAGTCATTATAATTGGCACTCCAACCTATTCCATTAAAGGAAAGGATAGGATGTAGAAGATGGAAGTAGGTTAGGAAGGAAGAGTTATTTGGAGTAGTTAATAATGCTATTGGGAATTATAAATGCCAACTTAGTTCCCTCCATGTCTTCAACACTTGCTTCACTGATTTATGATGATCTTAGTGTAATGTTCAATACATATTGGATTATTATGACTTAGTTAGTAATATTTTTGGATGTTGCCTTTAAAGGATTATTTTCTTCTATGGTTATATGGCAGCATAGATGAACTATGCATTAAATATTATGATTGTTATTATTAGTACATGCAGAAGTTATGTATGCACTAGCTATGTATGTATGTATGTATATGTATGCTAGCATTAACACATAATATAATTGTAATTTAACCTTCATTTGGATTAATTACCTTTCGTTTTAGAATTTTGTTACATTTTACTAAAAGATGAAATTTCATTTTAGATAGAGTATGATTTGATTTAGTTGAACATTCTTATAATCTACCCCAAAAACAAAATTAATTGATTATATTTTTTTCAACCTTATTAATGTTAGGTAGGTGAAGGAATATTTTATTATATTTTGACATTCCCAATATTCTTTTTGAGAGATTAGGAAAGTGGTTGGGGAGAGGCATAAAGAGGAGGTATGGGATAAGGGTAAGGAGTTGGACAATTTTGGAAAGGAAATGACCAAGGGGAAATTAAGAAGGAGACAAGGATTTTCAGTAACATGGGCTCCAAAGGATTTTGAGATCTAATTTTTCCCATGGTTGTTATAGGCATGGGAATGGAGGGATAGTGAACCCTAGGTTTCTTGGGGCTTATAGTTGGATAAGCTACTAGTTTCCTAGGAGAAATAATCCTAGTTTGGGAAATGCTTGATCGACTTAGGACTGTTGCAAAGCTAAACTACTAGATTAGATAATATTGAAAGTATTTTACAAATTTTCGCTTGATTTAAGTTGTTTACATTTCATTATGTCATCTCAATTTAATGGTTGGATTTGTAATGTAATTGAATAAGTTGCAAATGAAATTTTGGATTTAAATTCTAGTTGAATGGTACTATGCAAAATTTAATCTTAGAAATTGTCACAAATAAAACCCCTTAAATTTCCTCAAGGAGGTGGGATTTGAAAACTTTTCATCTACGTGATTTCTCATAGGTTTATTCTAAGTTCATATTCATTTTTCATTCATCAATAGTTTTCCATTGCATTGATCTCATAAGAAATCTAAGCCTTAGGTGCTAAGTTATGGCCTTCTTTTCTTCTATGATGCTTTCATAATTGCATAAAACAACATGTAAAAGCCATATGTGTAAAATCACTTAAAGAAGAAGAAACATAAAGGAGACCCTAAAGACAATGCACACAATTTTTGATAAAGGAGCTCATCCAATGTGGACTACATCTTTGGGCCATGCTTCAATAGTGGGGAGTCGCTTCATTCATCACCGCAAAAATGAAAATGAATACATGGAAAAATACATCATTATACCTCCATTTTTTAGGATGACCTGAAAATGGGTTTCTCAAATCTAGAAACAGACTGCACTAGTGAAATCCTTTTGAAATTTTGAGTAATTTGAGTTTAAACTTGACTATATTCCGCCAAAGTCAATTCTAGCCCCTCAGATTTGTTTTTAGATTCCATAGTAGATTCCCTATAGGAATATTCATCCTCGATCAATGTGACTTTTCAAGGTTTCACTTAGCTCTAGGTTCTATTCCTTGTCTTGGTTCCATGACCCTGCTCACAGATTCGCTCGGTCCTCCTTTGTTGCTTGATCAAAATGACATGAGCGAGTTTATAAGTTTCGTTTTCGGCAGACAGAACAAAGTCCACCAAAATGGTGGGTTGGTTAGCATACCCCTGATGAGTCGTTCACCACATGGGGAGGTTGTGGGTTCTAACATTTGTGGACCATTTTTACATATATGAATAATATATATGTTATACCACAAACAACCGTGATATAAATATAACCGTCTGTTTAATTTAGATATAAATGTTGACCGTTTTAACATAATTGTTTATATATATAAACACCACCGATAACTATTTGGACTCTGCCCATTTGTAATAACTATTAGTTATATAAGCAATGTGACTGCCCTCTGATATAACCATTTGGCTATATTAAAACAATAAAGTGTTATAAAATTTTCATACTTTTAAACTTTGTTAACCCCTCAAATTAATCCACCAAACTTTGACTGTCGAGTTGGCTACCAACTAGGTTGTTTGGGGCCAATTTGGCCACCAACTAGGTGCCACATGGCACCATCTGATTGGTCCATGTAGCCTCATCCCATTGGGCCATCTAACTACCACTAACTTTAGGGTGATGCCCCCAGATTTGACGATTTCGGCAAAATTAACCACAATAAAAACCTTTGTCCAAATTAGCAAGATTCCACCAAATTTAACCATTGTTTTAGCTAGACCACCAAATTGGCAATGCTCCAAATTTATCTAGCACTCTGCTAAATTTTGTCCTTTAGCCAAGTTTGACTAGAAATTCAACTGAGCATAACTTATGTATAGGAACTTGGATTGAGATGCAATTTGTGTCATTGGATTCCTTGTGATGAGCTATTTGATCTAGTCCTAGTTTCACTGTGATTCAAGGACATTAATTTTTGGGCCATTAGGGATCCTCTTGGATCATTCCTCCCCACTGAAGGACTTTTGGTCCTCCAAAAGTATAAAGAGCACTGCAATCTTGATTTGCATAACAAATGTCTCTGACATGCCACCTTTCCTTTCCTTCACCTTTATACTTCGGAACAAGAATGATGAAGACAAAACCTATATCCATATGCAAATTTATAGGTTCCAATACATGTCTAACTTGCAAGATTCCAAAAAAGAACGTACTTGGCAAGAATTTATAGAACACTCATGTTCAAGTTTTACATTAGAAACAATGCCCTTTTTTATCCATCTAAAGGCCAAAATATCACTATGTTACATTCATAAGTGATGTTATACACTTCATCAATTTTAAAAAAGAAATATGTGATTTACAATGGTGGACATACTCAACTACTTATAAAGGCTACCCATCTCATACCCAACAAGGCTAATGTGATTTCTTCATGTAGTTGGATTCCTTGTTGAACTGTTTCATTGGCTGGTTCATTCACAGGTGCTTTCATATGCTTCTAGTCCTTCTTTGTACGTAGCTCTAGATGGAGCTTCCAACATGTGTATTTTTTATGTCCACCCTTGTTGCAATGGCTATACTATTTTTTCTTCCTCCATACTTTCTTGATCTTCTTTCGTGTCTCCTTCTTTGATCTGGCGAGGTGAACTTGACTCAACTCTTCCTTTGAAATGATCACTATCACTAGAAATTTGTGATGTGCTCTCAACATATTACACTAACTCAGAATTGTTTCTTGAAGACTCTCCTGTCTCCATGGGTTTGGAGTGTATTTCATCAAATTTATCTCTGACATAGCCCAACCTTGCATATCGAGGTAGTTCCACCTCTTGGATGGGATTCAAAATTCCCTAGACATTAACTCCTAGGCCCTTTTCTCGATATCCCATATTCTTCATCAACATCAAACCAATGCCTGTAGTGTGATTTTCAAAAGCACCAAAATCATCATTATAATGAGAACATGAAACTAAAGAATCACTGACATTGTTTACCTCATTTTCCTATTCTAAAGTGGGTGATGATGGCTTCGTTGAGCCTTCATTGGTCTTCAAATTTTCCAAGGCCTCTTTTATGGCTTGTAGCTAAAGCCGCAATCCCTTCTTCTCCTCTTATGCTTCTTGTAGAAGTCTTCTTAGTTCAACATTATCTACTTGAATGCTCTGGTTGATCTCCTCAAGTTCTTGGACCCATGCTTTCTTTGATGTTCTACCCATCATTGTTCCAACACTTGCAATCCCAACAACTGCAATCTTCATCTCATTTCCTGAATCAGAACCCAACTCAATTGGTCCACCACCTCTAATCCCAACAGATGTGATCTTCATCTCATCACCTGAATTAGAACCCAGGTCATGATGCATCGTAGCAATAGTTTTCTTCTTCCCTTTTCCACCATACTTCTTAGGCTTCAATTCTAGATGTAGTTTCCACCAATTCTCCTCATCATTCCCTTATTTCCCGCAATGAGTGCAAGAGGGATTTTCTACCTTTTTCTTTGTTGTCACTATCTTCTTTTCATGGTTGTCTTGTTCATGCTTTCCCCCACTTTCAAGGTGAATGGATTTCATACTAGCTGCATCAAGAGTAGTGGGTTCAAACAAAAAGAATAAATTCCCAAGATAACTATGTAAAGAGCCAATATATTTCATCAAAGTATCGAGTGAATCTAAAGGAATACCCAATGCCAAATCTTCCTAAATTCCTTTGTGAAACTTTGAACATCTTAACCTTTTCCTTGTCTCAAATGTTTCCATTCTATCATGGCTTTTTGTCAATATCCCAATGGATAAAATTTCCCTTTAATGCAAAAACAAATTTAGACCAAGAAGGTAGGAGTTTACCCATACACTTTCTACCTTTCTGAAGTTTTCTCTCCCACCATATAAGAGTGGTGCCTCCTAGTTGAAGATATTCCAATTAAATATTTTCCTCATCCTCTTGAATCTATTGTATTTAGAAATATACTTCAATATGTCTGATCCAACTATTTAGATTTTCTGCATTAGATTCTCCATTAAACATCAGAAAATAAAACTTTACATCCAACTTAAAAAAATGCTTTTTACAAGCATATCTATGTTGTCTATTAGAATTATGAGAAGAAGATGAAGAAGTAGAACATTCACTTGAAGATGGAGATGGAGGTTTAGGAGGTTCTCCATTTCCATGATTTGCTGAAGGATCATCCTCTTCTCTCTCTTTCTTCTTCTTTTCCTTCTTCAACAATTTCATCTCATGATCTACAAACAATTTTCCATGTTGTAGAAATATTTAGGAAAAGATTTATCATTCTCAGTACGGGCATCATCATCTTCCATTTTCCTTCTTTGTGTTTCACTCCCAATCTCTGGGTCAAAAGACTTAATTTTTCCTGAACCCATTTTGAGTTTGGACACGGTTATCATCCATACTTGTAATTCACATCAACAAGAAGAACACTCTGGTACTAGACATGATCCGAGATCTTTTCTTCTATGATGTTTTTAGAATTGCATGAAAGAGCATGTAAAAAACATATGTGAAAACACTTAAATAATAAGAAACATAAATGAGACCATAAAGATAATGCACATAATGTTTGATAACAGAGTTCATCCAATTTAAACTACGTCTCTAGACCCTGCTTCAATAGTGGGGATACATGAAAAAATGCATCATTATATCTCCATTTCTGAGGGTGACCTGAAATGGGCTTCTCAAATCCAAAAACAAATTGCACCAGTGAAATCCTATCAAAATTTTGAGTAATTTGAGTATAAGCATGACTATATTTTGCCACAGTCAACTCTGGCCTATCAGAGAATCTTTTAGATTCCACAACATATTCCTTATAGGAATATTCAAAGAATATTCTAGGGAATATTCCTCCCTCCTCGATCCACACAACCACACAAGATTTCGCTCAGCTCTGATTTTTGTCCATTGTCTTGGTTCCGCAACCCATCTCATGGCTCAACTTGGTCCTCCTCCATTGCCTGGTTGGAATGACATGAGCGAGTTTATAATGTTTGATGTCGATTGAAAAAACAAAGTTCACTGCCCTATAAGGTTGGCTAGCATACCAATGATAAAGGTTTGGCTACGTGGGGAGGCCATGGGGTCTAACCTCTATGGACCATTTTTTCATATATGAACAATATATATGTTATACCACAAACAACCGTGATATAAATATAACCACTAGTTTAATTTGAATATCACCGTCGATCATTTTAACATAACCATTTATATATATAAAGGTCGTTGATAATTGCTCTGAATCCACCCATTCATAATAACTTTTGGTTATATAATAAATGTGTCTGGCCACCAATATAACCATTTGGCTATATTAAAGCAATAAACTTTGTTAACCCACTAAATTCATTTGCCAAAATTTGATTGTCGAGTTAGCCACAATCAAGTTTTTTGAGGGCCAATTTGGCCACCATTTGGGTGCAATGTGGCACCATTTTATTGGGCCACATGTCCCCATACCATTGGGCCATCCAACTGTTGCTAACTTTAGGAGAATGCTTCTAGATTTGGTGGTTTCACCAAAATTAACCCCAACTAAAATGTTTGTCAGATTTAGTTAGACTCCCCAAAATTTAACCATTCTTTTGGTTAGACTACCAAATTGGCAATGCTCCAAATTTATATGCCACTCTACTAATTTTTGTCCTTTAGCCAAGTTTGACTATAACGTTGACTGAGCATAACTTCTACATACAAACTCGAATTGAGGCGCCATTTGTGCCATTGGATCCCTTGTGATGAGCTCTTCAATCTAGTCCCAATTTCACTACAATTAGAGGACTATGATTTTTTGGGAAAATATGGATCCTCCTAGATTAGATGATCCAGATTTAAACAGGAACGCAAAAAATTACAGAGATAACCATATACACAAAGATGCAGCGGAAATAATACTTCATTTCATTAATGGAAAATACTGAAATATGCTAACCAGAAATGGAAATAAACCAGCTAGGGCGATGGTAGCTTATCTCTGAGAAGAGATGTGGTGGCTACCAACCTCTGAATTGTGTTACAATGAGGCTCGAAGACCTATTTATTGTTGAGAAACAATGGAAAACCCTTAACATTCCAAAACCTAACCCTAGGAGATGAAACGCCAGACTGTGGGCCCCGTTTGGGTAAATTGGTACATCAACTTCCCAGGGTCGTAACTTTGGCATATGATCTCCGTTTGACGCATACAATAGCTCATTAGAAAGATCTATCCGAGCACTACCACTTTGGGAAGGGCAACATCAGTCCATGGACCCATATTGCCCCCAGATTTCCCAAAAAACGTCGTTTAGGGCCTCAAAACAGCTCCAGAAGTTCAGGACCCGAAAAACTGCTAAAAATAGTAAGTTGTGCTACAATTAAGGAAACTGAAAATGCTGAGAGAAACAATGGTGGGGGTCCAGGTGGACTTGGCAGGTGGCCACCAATATCCACCTAGATCATTCCTCCCCCCTTAGGAAGCAATGGTCCCCATTGCGTTGAGTTCCTCCATGAGATGAGGAAACTTTTGCTGAACTTGTTCCCTGGTGAGCCACTTGCCCTGCTGAAGGAGTTGGCCTGCTTTGACAACTCGATACAGTTGGATATTCTGTTGGCGAGTGTTCTTGATCTGTGTGTCCATGATCCAATCAGTTGCAGATTGTTCCATGCAATCTGGATTTAATTCTGTGGGTTTGAGCTGTTCTGCAATGTTGGATGTGTCTAGCAATGGTGGAAAGTATGGCCGAAGGCGGTCCACATTGAACACTGGGTGCAGGCCAAGGAATGGGGGAATGCTGAGCTCAAATGCATTGTCTCCCACAGCCTTAGTAATGGTGTAAGGACCATATCGGAGTGGTCTCAATTTCCGATAGGCTCCAATAAGGCGTTCCTTTTGCAAATGCAACCAGACTTTGTCGTGCACCTGAAACTTGTGTGGCACCCGATGTTGATCATGTCGTTGCTTGTACTTGGCATTTGATTTCTCAAGAATGTCATGGACCTGCTAGCGAATATGTTGGATGCACTCAATGAAGCTGGTGGCCTTATCTGTTTCGGACTGGACATGAGCTGAATTTATGTGAGTAGCTGCAAGTGGCATGGCCACATCAATGGGGCATAGTGGCTGGAATCCCAAACCCACCTGAAAAGGGCTATGGCCAGTGGAGCTGTGAAGAGCTCGGTTGTAGCTGTGTTGAACATAGGGGAGGCTCTCGTCCCATGTGCGTGGATGCTTTGAGTTATACATGCACAGAATGTGCACAATCATCCTATTGACAACCTCTGTCTGGCCATTAGTTTGAGGATGGAAGGCTGTGGACTTCGTGAGTTTGGTGTCCAGCATTGACCAGAGACTGGACCAAAATGTGCTGAGAAACCGACTGTCCCGATTTGAGATGATAGACTGTGGGATCCCAGTGCACCCACACTCGTTCAAAGAAGAGTTTAGCAGTGGCTTCTGCTGTGATATTCTTCTTGCAGGCCGCCATAATGGCCATCTTTGAGAACCTGTCGATGACCACAAAAACACAGTCATTTCCATGCTTAGTGGAAGGAAGGCCTGACATGTAATCCATGGAGATGGATTCCCAAGGTCGACTAGGGATAGGCAATGGGGTATAGAGGCCGTGCTTCTTAATGGCCAGTTTGGCAATGGCACAGGCAGTACATGATCTGATGTACTTCCCAACATCCTGTCGAAGATTCGGACAACAGAAATAATTTTACAGTACTGCCACTGTTTTCTCGACCCCGAAATGCCCAGCAGTCCGACTGTAGTGTGCTTCCCAAATCATCTTGGCACGCTCGCTTGAAGGAACACAAAGGTGACCCAGGTGGTATAACAGGGCATCCTAGAGGTGAAAATCTGGAACATGCCGACCCTCCAAGAGTGTCTGGTATGTGTGGCTGAATTCTAGGTCGCTTTTGTAGAGAAGTGGCCAATCAGAAGTCTCATGCCCATAAGAGTTGAGCACAGTGGTTAAGGCCATGATCGGTGGTTGACTGAGGCAATCTGCAACATTGTTGGTGCTGCCGTTCTTATACTTGATATTTAAGTGGAACTGTTGCAGGTATGTAGACCACTTCTGATGGCTATCATTCTGTAATTTCCCTTGGGTCTGTATGAACTGCAGGGGTCGGTGGTTTGTGTGGATGATCGTTTCCTTCCCCAAAATGTAATGCTTCCATTGTCAGCAGGCCTATACAATGGAATACATCTCTTTATCATAAGTGGGGTACTTCCGGACTGTGTCTGAAAGTGTTTCACTGTGATATGCCACTGGATGTCCATGTTGAGTAAGGACTGCCCCAATAGCATAGTCAGAGGCATCTGTCTCGACCTCAAATGGTTGTTGTAAATCTGGTAACGCGAGCACTAGTGCCGTGCAGAGGCGATCCTTCAACTCCATGAATGCCTTCTGTTGAGATTCGGACCAAAAGAATTTTGCTTTCGCCCCTCCCTTGGTGACTTGACTCAAGGGCCAAGTAATATGAGAAAACCTCAACACAAACCTGCGGTAGAAGTTGGCAAGACCTAGAAAGCTGCGGAGCTCTGTTAGAGTGGTTGGAGATGGCCAATCCCGAATGACTTGGATCTTGGCTGGATCGACATGCACCCCCTGTTCATCAATGATGTATCCCAGATACTGAACTTGGGTCATGCCAAAAGTGCATTTCTCCAAATTGGCACATAGCTTGTGTTGTCGCAGTGTTTGGAGAACCTGTCGGATGTGGTGGACGTGCTCTTCCCAACTCTGGCTGAAGATCAGAATGTCATCCAAGTATACTACTACAAAGGAGTTGGTGAATGGCCGCAAGATGTCATCCATTAGCCTCATGAAGGTTGCAGGAGCATTCGTCAATCCGAAAGGCATAACCAACCATTCGAAAAGGCCCTCCTTGGATTTGAAGGCAGTCTTCCACACATCAGAGGGTTCGATTAGTACCTGGTGATATCCTGACTTCAGATCAATCTTGCTGAAATATTTTGCCCCCTTTAGTTGGTCCAAGAGGTCATCAATCCACGGGATCGGGTACCTATTACAGACAGTGATCTTGTTCAACACCCGATAGTCAATACAGAGTCTCCACGTCCCATCCTTCTTCTGTACCAACACGATCGGGCTCCCACAAGGCGATGAACTCGGACGGATGTGACCTTTCTGCAGGAGCTCCTGAATCTGCCTCTTGATTTCATTGTTCTCCAGAACGGAGCGCCAATAAATTGGTCCATTGGGTAGTGGCGCACCTGGGGTCAGATCGATGGAGTGCTTGACCTGACAGTGCAGAGGAACCCCTGCAGGGGAGGTGAAGATGTCCTCGTACTCCTCCACAACCTTGTCCATCTGTAGTTGTCGTGCAGAGGGACCTCGTCTGGAGGCCGCGGCCACCGTCTTCTTCTTTCCTTGAGGGCATATCATCAGGAAAACAAATTTCCTGGTTTTGGAAATGATCTTACTGCATTGTTTTGCAGTAATCAAAGAGATGGCGGTAGGTGGTGCTACCTCTGGTATCTTGTACAACTTATTTCCCAATGTAATAATAACAACACAGGGCCTTGATTCATACACAACATGTTGCTTCCACAAGTATGGTTGTCCTAATAATACATCACAAACTTCAAAGGGAGCAATGTCACACAATACCTCATCCGTGAAGGGCTTGATGTTGTATGGAAGACGACACTGCTGGCTCACGTGAAGATCTCGTCCTTGGTGAAGCCACCCAATGGTGTATGGTTGTGGATGTGTTGTGGTCGGTAAGCCCAACCGCTTCACGACCTCTTCCAAAATGAGGTTCTTTTGACTCCCGCTATCAACAATGAACTATATCGGGGAGCCCTTTACCCACATCTGGGAGTGGAAGAGACGCTCCTCCTCCTCTAGATCTTCGAGTTCATTTTTCTGGATCTTGGCGGTAGCAACAGTGGCGTTGGGATCCGCATCAATGATCTGCTTCCCTTTTTCATTCCCCTTATCGGGTTCTGACTCAGAGTCGGAACATGCATCTGATTCTGAAACCTTTAGCTCAGCCACTAGTGACTGCTTGGCTCGACACTCACTTGTGTTGTGAGTGGAGCTCTTATGGAACTCACACCATTTTCCATTGTCCTTTTTCAGCTTCGCGGCGCTGTTCTTTACTTGCAGCTTTGGCGGGTTGTCTTGGGCTGTCCCGCCTTGGCTTTTTCCTTTGCTCTGTGGTTTAGGGGAACCTTTCCCCTGCTTTGGATTCGCAGATCCAAAGTCTCGCTTCTTTTGTTTAAACTTCTGCTCGACCTTGACGGCATATCAGTATGCTGCGCCGAGCGAGGAGATGTTCAGGAATTGTACTTCTTCCTAGATGTACTTGTGCAGGTAGCCATGGTATTTGAGTATCAAATGTTGCTTCGAATCCTTGATACCCAACTTTGTGCAAAGGGTATGGAAAAGATTGGTGAACTCTGGCACATCTTGGTCCCTTCCCTGCCGCAGCGTGGTCCACTTTATGTATTCATCCTCATAGCTTCCGACAGGGTAGTACTGCTCCTTGATGGCATCCCGGAATGAATTCCAGGTGGGTGCGGCTGAAAATAGTGAGCTAGTACTTTCATCCTTCTGCTCACAGTAGGTTTCCCACCAGTCCTTGACATGGGGGGCTGCTTTGAGAAGAGCGAAAACAATCTTTTCCCGACTCGAAAATTCATGAACAGAAAAATAACCCTCTAGCAGATTTAACCATTTATCTACGGCATCTGTGTCTATCTGACCCTCGAATATGGGGATTTCAAAATTAACTTGTACCTTAAAGGGCGTGGCATTTCCAAAGTAGCTGCTGGAAGCCGATGCGTCGCTTTTGGGTAGCCGCTGAAGGATCTGGGCAAAGCTGTCCATCATCGTGTTCCGTTGTCGCTCGAGGGCTTCTTCGAGCAAGATTTTGATGGGATCTCCTGCCCCCTCGTCTTTCTTCTCATCCACCATGGGAGGCCGTCGGGATTTGCAAGGCTGGTCTTGCAAAGGTTCAACTAGTTCAAGCCCTAACTCATTATATCCCGACGTTGTTGGGGACATGCAAAGAAAAATAGAGAAAAAGCAGATCGCTTTGATACCACTGATCCAGATTTAAACAGGAACGCAAAAAATTACAGAGATAACCATATACACAAAGATGCAGCGGAAATAATACTTCATTTCATTAATGGAAAATACTGAAATATGCTTACAACCAGAAATGGAAATAAACCAGCTAGGGCGATGGTAGCTTATCTCTGAGAAGAGATGTGGTGGCTACTAGGCTTTGAACTGTGTTACAATGAGGCTCGAAGGCCTATTTATTGTTGAGAAACAATGGAAAACCCTTAACATTCCAAAACCTAACCCTAGGAGATGAAACGCCAAACTGTGGGCCCCGTTTGGGTAAATTGGTACATCAACTTCCCGGGGTCGTAACTTTGGCATACAATCTCTGTTTGACACATACAATAGCTCGTTAGAAAGATCTATCCGAGCACTACCACTTTGGGAAGAGCAACATCGGTCCATGGACCCATGTTGCCCCCAGATTTCCCAAAAATATGTCGTTTAGGGCCTCAAAACGGCTCCAGAAGTTCAGGACCCGGAAAACTGCTAAAAATAGTAAGTTGTGCTACAATTAAGGAAACTGAAAATGCTGAGAGAAACAATGGTGGGGGTCCAGGTGGACTTGGCAGGTGGCCACCAATATCCACCTGGATCATTAGAGGACTATATGCTCCTTGTCCATGTGGAACCATTCCTTTCCATGTCATTATTTGTATGACACAACTGTCAAGGTGTTTTCCTATTATTGGCTTACTCCACCTTCATTTCCTTGTCCCAACCCTAGTTGCTTCTAGATCCTAATATTCCAATGACAAAGTGTGGGTTTATCCCTTATTAAGCTAAGATTTCAATTCTTTGGTGATGTCCCTCTAGAAAGAAAATATATTCTTCTAGTGAAACCCAACCCATTTTATGGCTTTTGATAATCTTTTTTCCTCTAAATATTCAAGGCTTCTTGATGTATTGTTTCTCTAAGGAAATATTTTTCTTCCAAGCTTTGTGATGTATTATTGAATGATTCTCTTTTCCAAGTGATGTTTCGTTGTCCCACAAAGATACTTTCACTAGAAAAATTCCTTTTTCCACTGATGTATCACTAGCTTGATATAATCTTCATTTCCTTTGAATTTGACTATGTCAAACGATGTGTCACTGACTCCATTAAATATTTTTTCACCAAGGATTCATCCTTGCTGAGTGAATCATGTCATTAGATTGAAGAAATCCTTTCACTAACAAATTAAATTCGCTAAGTGACATATTAATAATGAATCCATAATCACATTGATGTATTTTTTCCTTGAAGGGATTACTTATCGCTTTCAATCAATTAAATGGCTAGTTTGAAAGCTATTGTGTAATATTCTTGAGAATTTAATTTGCTAAAAATTGACTACAACATAAAAAATTTCACTAGTGTTACAATAAAATTGTACAATTGCACAATAAAATATTTGAGTACTTCAATTAAATTGGAAACCCATAAATAAGAGACAATATTGTAAAACACTATCTTCTCTAATAATGGATTTTTGGAGGAATTTTACATAATTTAGTGAGACCACAAAAATGAAAGATGAGCCCATGAAATTTCTTGTTCCTAATATCCTTGTTGATTTAGCCTTTCAATAGAGAGACTCAACCTCCTTGCAAATGGGTAATTTGGCTCTCTTCAATATAAATTTGGCCTAATTTAATAGGGAGCAATTCAACCTCACAAGAATGTAATAATTTCAACCTTTTAATTATTTGTTGCCCTCTTGCAAATGTGTCTCGGCCTCCACAATAGCTGGCCTTGTACAATTTGGCTCACAAAATGGATGAACTTTCTCCTCTAATAATAGTAATTTGGCCCACAAAAAATTGATGGAAATTTATTTCTCGACCTCCAACAATATACAATGAATATCCTAGATGCATTTGACCTCCAGTGTAAGAAATATACCCTTTCGATAATTTTTCCCAACAATAAGGCTTCGATACACAAATTGATTAACTTGGCCCTCATGGATTCACTCCTCCAAGTTTTCAATTCACATTGACTCTCCTAGACAATTTCGACTTCAGTATTTGGAATATTTTGGCCCTCTTTCCATAGGCAATCCATTCCCTTGAAATATTATGATATGGGTCTACAAAAATAAATGAAATTGGCCTCTTGAATAAACATTAATACAACCTCTCTCTTGATGGGTATGCATCCTCCTCAACAAATGAGTTCAATGTCCCTCCAAGGTCAAATGATCAACTAAGGTGCCTTTACAACTACTGAAACTAATTGCCACCAGTTAGGGTGTATATTTCAACACCAAAACTGGGATATAACGTGTGTTTTTCCCTCTCTTAGTAAGCCACTCGAGCTCTTTGACAATTCACCAATAATTCTTCAGATGTCTCCCCTTGAGCTTCCCTCTCTATTTTATAATATTTTCCTCCTCTAAAAACCATGGGTGGTGAGCGAAAATCATGGGTCACTTTATTTTTTTTAAATGACTTTTACCACCTTTATTTAATTATTTATTAATTTTTCTTGTTGGCCTCCTTTTTCTTGTCAATATCCAATGGGATCAAGATAAGCTATGAATCTAAATCTCTCATTCTCCTATGGATTGGAAAGGGACATTACAATCCTCCCTTACCGAGTTTTCTTGTTCTCGAGAAACTGCAAACTAGGGTGTTGCAACACTTGTTCACTTTTTAATGTAGCATCTTCCACTTTCAAATCCTTCCACCAAATTAAATACTCTCAGATTACACTACTCCTTAACATCCTTTCCCTCATGTAAATGACCTCCTTTGGAATGAGAACTGATTACTTTTCCTTGTCAAGTGGAGGAAGCTCCAGTGTGGCCCTGAACTGTTGTCCAACCACCTTTTTAAGGAAAGATACATGGAAAAAACTGCGAATGTTGCTTCTTCTTTTTTCTACAATTCTAATTCATATGAAACCTCCCCAATCTTCTTGATCACCTTGTAAGGTCCATAGAATTGTGGCTTTAATTTTCCAGAGCCACGCTTCTTCAAGGATGATTTCCTATGTGATTGAAGTCTCAAAAAAACAATATCCTCCTCTTGGAAGTCATGCTCCACCCTATGGTAATTTTCATAGATCTTTTATTGATTTTGGGATCTTGTAGGTTCTTCTTCAGGACTCTAGGAATATCCTGACTCTCCTTCAACTAATCTCTGGCCATTGGTGCCCCGTTGTCTCCTAGTTACATCTCAATGAATGTGGGATCGTCATATGCATATAATGCTCTGAAGGGATTCATCTTGATATACATATGGTAGGTAGTGTTATAACAATACAAAAGTTCAATAATATATGCAAGTTTTCTATTGCCCAACAACTTAGTTTGTCAAATATCCTTCCACCCACTTAATGATTTTCATATGGCCATCTATCTGTGAATGATAATTGGTACTTGGATTCAGCTCTATGTCAGATAATCTAAATATCTCCTACCAAAATGTGTTGATGAATCTTTAATTTGTCACTGACAATGTGTTTGGGAACCTCATGCAATATGAAGACCTCTTGAAAGAATGTTTCTGCCACCTGTGTTGAGGAGTAGTCAAAATATATGGACATGAAATGGTAAAAATTTGTTTACCTATCCACCACCATGAAGATACAATCTCTGCCATACTTCTTTAGAATCTCTGTGATGAAATCCATTGAAATGATTTCCCATTTTGATTTGGGATTAGCAATGGTTGTAGTAGTCCCGCTGGATGGGTCTACTCTAAATGGAAAATGGCACATGGCACATTCTACTGGAAAATGGCACATTTTGCTACATGTTATTTGAAAATGGCACATTCTGCTACATTTCTCCAAACATCCCCCTTTAGGCCCTTCCATGCAAATCTCTTTCATGCCTACCTGCATGTTTTGAAGATTCCTTGGTGTTTGACTAGGTGTGAGTCATGGATGACCCTCATGATTCTCTCCTTGAGTTGTGACTTAAGGACCAAGAATATCCTCATTGTGTAATATATAATGTATTTGACAACCCTTTACATATCATCGTAAATTACTCCATGCATCTACACACATGCAAATTTATTTTTTGAGTACTCAACTAGTAAAAGTGCTCTACAATAACTACTAATCTCCATGAGAGAACATATTACTAGTATCCTAGAGAGAGCATGGCCACCAAATTATTCTTCCACTTCACATACTCGATGTTGAAGCCATACGCCTGAATTATGCTAACCTGTTTATATTGCCTCTCATAGATATCTTTTCTCTCCAAAAAATTATCCTAAGTTGTTGTGGTCTTTCTTGACCATGAACTTTCCTCCTACCAAGTATGGTCTGAACTTTGTTAGTGCATGCATTGTGGCTAACATCTGTAGATTTCTACTATATATTTGATCTACTTATGTGATATGCTAAAAAAAAAGGCATGAATCTACTCTGCTCATTGTTGGGAACGAGTCCCCTAGAGTCAATTTTGGGGTTAAAAGCCCAAGTTTTGGGGGCAAAAAACCCAAGTTTTTGTATAAAAAAGTGTAAAGTCTCCACATTTTGTGGTCACAGAGTGCAAAGATATAAAGTGTCATAAAGGTTTTCCGCCCTTCATTTATGTAAGTCATGTCAGCTTTAGGAGATCTACCCATGGTCCACAGACCATGGGATTATATAAAAAGGGAAGTCTTAGAAGAGTCTAAGGCAGTAGTTAAGTTCAGTTTAGATCTTGATGTTGATGTAATGGGTCAGTAAGAGTTAAGAGCGAAGAGTCTTAGCGTAGGAAAGAGGCTCTGCAGCTGTGTGCGCAGAGGCCTAGGGTAGAAGTCCGCAACTGAGTGCGCAGACCCTTGCAGCTGAGTGCATAGGGTAGTTAGAGTCTGTAAGAAGATCTGAAGCATTAATAAAGAATATTATTTTGGAATTATCTGTGTTTGGTCTATTTATTCTTGTTATGCGGTTATGTTTTGCTGAATACTGGGCTTATGATTTAATGCTATATTGATGCGCGAATTTATATGTTTTACTTTGTTATATGAATGCAAATAATAATATCTGTTTACGCGAAGAATATCTTAATTCATGTTGAAGTTATAAAATACTTAAGCCGATCAGGGAAAATACAGATGTAAGAAAATTTACAGAAGCATGTAAGTAGATAAATCACTTGTTTAGGGTTCACGAAGGACGATCGCAGACCTTCGCAAAGGTCTGAAAGCCGAATAAGAGAAATATATCAATAAGCCCTAAAAGGCTTATTGATCTGTGCGCAGGCAGGGTTAGGGTACATAACAACATCACTACCATCTCTGGGTGCAGAAACATTGTTCCTGCACCCCCCCATGCTGCTCTGGGTGAGACTTTAGTCTACACTCTGTGGATTAATGCCAAAAGGGCCAGTAGTGTAGGGATTTTGTTGGCTAATTAACGCTGAACCTGGGCCAGGGCCCACTAAGCCAACAAATGGTTCCATTTTTGGGATCGAGATCTGCATAAAGAGATGTGTGATGTCGCATCACTAGAATCCAACCAAGAAGGAAATTGAAGAATGGTTGGATAGAAATATCCATGAAGTCATGGCGCAAGAGAACATGAACCCGCAATTGACAAAATAATAGTGGCTGGACAGATATATGTGCACAAAGATACATGGAATCTTCTTCTGTTCCTTCTCGGTTGAATTATACGAGTGGATCGCTAAATTGGCGGATGACCAAGGAAGGTGGAGGCTTGACAGTCCATTATTGTGGACCCCAGAGTTAGTGTGGAGTTTGGAAGCCTTGGAAGATAAGATTGCACGCATTGTTGATCACTGGCTCGATTGTATCATAGGAGGATTCGTGACAGAGTTCGTAGTTGATACTTCGGTTAGTTACACCGAAGCAGAGCGTCGCTTCTTCAAGGGACCGCAAGGTAAGTATTTAAGGTATTTAAATACTTGGATTAAGATTCTCTTGTGTGAAAAGTGGGTTATGCAACTACCTTCATGTTGGGACCTACACGAAATGGAAAGATCTTCAGGGACACAGGGAAGACAGGCCCTGAATATAGCCCGCTGATCGGACATCCTCTGAGTGACAATAAGGAAGAAACACAGTCTTCTTCGCAGAGCGTTGTTCAATTGATAAGACAAGGGTTCCCACGAATACCCCATCCACCCACACCACCTCTATCTTCACCTCTGCCACATACACCTTTGCCCACACCATCACCACCTCCGCCACTGTGCAATATGGCGAATTCAGTAGAATTTCCTGTGTTCAAGGGGTCGGGAATGGAGGACCTAGACTAGTTTTGGTTTGTTGCAAGGGCCGTATGGGAGGCTCAAGGTATAATAGACGATCAGATGAAGAAAAAAACATTGGTCACTGATTTACACGAACGTGCGCTAACATGGTAAATTAAGTACTACACTAATAACTTGATGACTTCATTAGCAGATATTCAGACCCCGCTAAATAAGGAGTTCCGTAGGCCTAAGTCTGAAGCTCAATCAATTGTGGGATTCAAGGAGATCATGATGAAGCCTAGAGAGACCCCCTGGGATCTGAATCAGAGGTTGAAATGCACGATCCGCGAAGCCAACATGAATCTTACGGATGGACAACACCGCGAATGGTTTATGGCTTCGCTCTTACTTCATCTAAGGGTCGCTTTATCACAACAAAATTTTGAGACCTAGGTGGAAGTCCTGGAGATTTCAATGAGATTGCACGAAATGCTGATGCAAGATGCTAATTTGGGGGTTTAGTAGATTTGCATGCAGTTGCAGAACCTTTGCCTAGAGTTTCAAAGTCTGAAGAAGAATAGAGCAGTTCAGCCAGAGGTGCATGGAGAAGTTTGGTGCTTGAAGTGTAAAAGCCAAGGGCACGACAAAGATGACTGCCTAGTCTTTGTGAATTATGTTGCAGTAGGAGATTCAATGCCTCTGAGGCTGGAAGCTCAAGCAGGGCCAAGTATAGGGCCCGTGCTATGGTGTGCTATCTATCAGGTAGTTGGAAAACATGTGACAGACAATTATCACCTGCTACAGAAATTTGTATAGACACCGCAATAGCTCTTCTGCAACTTATATGAATCGGTGGTTCATGATGAGCATAACTCTTGTAGCTATTAGCTAATGATGGATAGAACGCCTACATATAGAGTGCATATAGAAAATCGGCCTCCAGATCAACACGTTAGGGGAGCGCGAGGAGGATTATAGGGGCGTGGACGAGGCCGAGGTGGAGGAGGACCTGGTAGAGGTCGAGGACAAGTGATTTGCTATAGTTGTGAGGGACCAAGACACTATGTGTGAGAATGCACGAACCCTATGAACCTGTCGTTCAGACATTGCACTCAGTTTGTCCACGCTAGAAGACTGCCCTGTGTTATTAGCTAAGATATGCAAAAAGGGGGCATAGCCTCAGAAACCTACCCAAAATTTGTAGATGATGAGGGCTGAACCCCGCGAAGAGGATCCTAATGTAAGCATCATGCTACGAAGGGGAATGACGACTGGCGAAGATAAGGGAAAGAAACCTGGAGAAGGTGAGTGGGTCCGCAAAGCTCTAGAAAAGGAGGGTGGCTTTGATTTGGAGTGTGTGAAGGAAACCTTCATGGAAGCAAAGAAAAGGTTCGCTGAGGCCTCTACCTCAAGAAGTTAGGGTAAGCCACCTGAAGAGATGGACCCTTCTATGCTTACTACTTTCTTGGAGACCTATATGAAGCTATTGCGCAATAGTAAGGCCCTAAAAGGGTTACAGGAGCTAATAAATAAGTGTGCCAGGAAAGAAAATGCTTCTAACAGACTACGCGTAGTCAGCAATATTGGCAAGAATAAGGCAAGAGCAGGGCGTGAAATGAGACTCACTGCGTAGATAGGAGAATATTAAATGGACCAAGTCATTCTGGATCTAGGGTCCGACGCAAATGTTTTGCTGAAATAGACATGGGAGAGGATTGGGAGACCTACACTGTAGTGGTCTCCTATTCAATTGAGGATGGAAAATCAACAAAATATTATCCCCGTGGGAAGATTACAGGGAGTGACAGTCGATATTGAAGGCGTGAGTGCGTTGGCCGATTTTGAAGTGATAGATATTGTGGATGACAACAATACCTACCCTGCGCTCCTTAGGATCGATTGGGCCATTGCCATGAATAGAGTGATCAATTTGAAGAGGCAGACGATGTCATTTGAAAGAAAATCGCTCCATGTAGTAGTACCATTGGACCTTGCAGAAGGGCCACGCTACATTGAACCAGTCTGCGATTACGAAAGTGATAATGATTTGGACCATATTTATAAGATAACGACACGAGATCAATATTGCGTGAATCTGACAGCTGATGGACGTCTTGCATGGGACTGTGAAAGCTCCTCCACATCAAACTCAGACGAGGAATTGGAACACTAGCAGAATAGATTGCACGAAGTATCTATGCTATGATGTAACATGATAACCAAATCATTGCGTTGCGTATATTTGGAGGTAAGAAGTCTACCTTACTATGATGGTTTAACTGACATTGATAATTTTCTGGATGCATTTGCAAGGGAAGTGCTGGAGAAACATCGCTTCCAAGCCTTGGACTTGGCACTGCGTGCTACGCCTACAATATGGTTGGGTATGCATAAAGGCAACTTCGATGGGTGGCGTGAATATAGAAGAATGATGAGGGTGTGGTTTGGTCACCCAAAGGTACGATTGACCAGGAAATATGATGGAAGGAGTGATCTGCGTGATCACTTAGCCAAATGGACTGATGCTTATGGAGCAAAACCGTAACCGGAGTGGGTGCATCTGTTCTGTCACACCTTGGACGTGATACCTATGAATTGGTACTTGGAGACAGAGCTCCGCCATGGCACATATGAATGGGATATTTTGAGATAGGGATTCTTGATGACATTTAGTTTTGAAGATGGATTTGAGTGCATTAATGAAGCACTGCAGGAGTTCAAAGCAGTGATCTTCAGAATACCACAAGATCCCTTAGATTTGATTCAACCGGATTGGGCCACCTAGCTGCGCCACACGTTGGAGTGATACATTATGACTACTGAAGAAGAAAGTGAGTATCTGAGGAACATTAATATCTAGAAAATAGAAGGACACTGCAAAGTTGAGGGGCCGTAGATAGAAAACCCAGATATCACCGCGTTAATGAAAACAGGACAGGTGAACCTCGAGACAGAGGCAGAGCCAAAGTTTTCAAAGATATGGGACTACTGGGATGATGCTATGGTGGATAACGTCGTTGAGCTTCTCCACGAATACTAGGACTTGTTCCCTATGAAGTTCCTAGATGTAAAGGGGATAATAGGGGACGTGGGAGTTATGAAAATTACGTTGAAACAAGATGCGAAGCCGAACAAGCAATGGCCTTACCACCTCAATCCAAAGTATAAAGAAAGGGTCTGCCTAGAATTTGATAAGATGCTTGCAGCAGGTATTACTGAACTAGTGGAAGAATTTGATTGGGTGAGCCTAATAGTAGTCCAGGAAAAGAAGAAGAATGATGAAATAAGGATATGTGTAGAGATCAGGAAGCTGAATGACGCTTTCATGCATGATCCTTTTCCAACTCCATTCACCGATGATGTCTTGGATAATGTAGGAGGGCATGAAGCATATTCCTTCATTGACGGGTTCTTAGGGTACCATCAGATCAAGATTGCGCCGAAGGATAGAAGTAAGATGACCTTCATAACCAAATGGGAATGCTTTCAGTATACTGTAATGCATTTTGGACTGAAGAATGCGTCGATGATATTTTCACGTGTAGTTATCACAACGTTCAAGGACTTCATTCATAAATTTATGGAAGTATACTTTGATGATTGGACAATGTTTGGGCTAGTGAAACACCATGTAGCCAGCCTATGCTTGATTCTAGATACATGCCGAAGGTATCATATCATGCTCAATTTGAAGAAGTGTTTGTTCTATGTTCCTTTTGGAATCTTGTTGGGCCATGTGGTGAGCAGACAAGGATTAATGGTTGACGCAGCTAAGATAGAAGTTATAATTAATTTTGAGGCACTAAGAAGTGTGAAACAACTGCATGCAACGTTGGGGCATACGGGATACTATAGGAAGTTCATCAAGAGTTATGCCCAGATTACCACGTCGATGGAGAAGCTGCTAAAGAAGGATGTTGCATTTTGTTGGAATGAAGAGTGTTAGCAAAACTTATATGTGCTAAAGGAAAAGATGGTCACCGCGCCAATCCTAGTCTTCCTAGATTGGAAGAAGGAATTTCATGTGTATGTGGATGTGTCATGTATTGCGTTTGGAGTAGTACTAACATAGTTCGGTGAGGGAGATTTGGATCACCCTCTAGCGTTTGCAAGTAGGATGTTGTCTAAAGGTGAGAATAAATATTCAACGACAGAGCGCGAAGGTTTGACTATGGTGTACGCACTCCAGAAGTTGAGACACTACTTTCTAGGTGGACACTTTAAGATGTATATAGACCATTCTGCATTGAAGTACTTGGTTAACAAGCCTGTGTTGGGGGGGGGAAGATATGCAGATGGCTGCTGTTGTTTCAGGAATATGATTTCAAAGTCATTGTGAAGTTAGTATGATTGAATGCAGGACCAGATCATCCGTTGCTCATTGAAATAGGAGAGGAGCCTACTAATTTGGAGGATGGACTACTTGACGTGCTGCTCTTTGTAGTGCGTGTAGCCGACAATCACTTTGCAAATATCATACACTACCTAATGATGGGGACGGCTCCAGAAGGGTATATTAGTCAACAAAAGAAGGAGCTAGTGGTGCGCGTGACAGAATTTTCTGTCATTGCAGGACATTTATATAAAATGGGCTCGAATGAAATTCTGCGATGTTATGTACCTAACTTTGAATGGAACAACATCCTCACTGAAGCTCATGGAGGAACTGTGGGAGGACATTATGTAGGAAAAGCAACATCGCAGAAGATTTTATGCGCTAGGTTGTGGTGGCTGACACTACATAAGGATTCCAAGGCTTACTATAAGGCATGCGATGCATGTCAGAGGACGAGCCGACCATCATGGAGGGATGAGTTGCCTCTAAATATGCAATTGTCGTTATAGCCATTCGAGAAGTGGGCCATTGATTTTGTAGGGCCAATTCAACCTCCAGGAAAGAAGACGAGTGTGTGGTATATCATCTTCTCGACAGAGTATTTGACCAGATGGGCGGAGGCGCAACTCATGAAGGACTGTATAGGGGCAACAACAATGAAGTTTCTCTTTGAATATGTGCTGAATAGGTTTGGTTTCTTTAAGATTTTGATGAGCGATCATGGTACACATTTCCTTAATGAAACATCAACGCATTGACAGAGGAGTTTCAAGTTTATCATCAGAAGAGTATGCCATACCACTTGCAGGCTAATGGGATGGTGGAAGCATTTAATAAGATATTGGAAAATACACTGACGAAGGTTTGTAATGCACAAAGAAATGATTGGGACGTGCGTGTACCCACGGTGTTATGGGCTTACTAGACTACTTGCAAAAAGTTGACTGGACAGACACCTTTCAAGTTGGTTTATGGCATAGAAGCTATGATGCCAATGGATTACATTGTACCTAGTCTATGCATCATGGCATTCACAGGAATGGCAGATCGCCGAGCCCTAGAGGTGCAGCTCACGTAGCTGACAGAACTTGAAGAAGATAGGTTTTTGGCTGGATTCCATCAGCAAGTTTATAAGGAGCGCGAAAAGGCATGGCACAATTGGCACATAAAAATGCGCACCTTCAAGGTAAATGATTTGGTTTTATTATATGACAGCAAGTTTGAAAAATTTCTAGGAAAATTTCAGATGCATTGGCTAGGGCCCTATGTCATCAAGGAGATTACCGATGGTGGAGCAGTTCAGCTGGTGAAATTGAATGGAGATCCATTTCCCGGAAAGGTAAATGGCATCCGGTTGACGCCATACACCGGGGATCCAGCCAAATGACTATATGATGGAAGCACAGTCTTAGTGCCCCAGGGAGCTGAAAGGAGGCGCAAGATTATGAACTACACTACCTAGGTTGTAGAGCTACACGACTGGAGGACTATGCGGGATGGAAGAATGTCACAGCATCAACAGAAGCACGAAGGGAGCTGTGCTATAGGAGTAGAGACTATGCAAAGCAGCCGAAAAGTGACCATTATAGTCACTGTTCATGATTTGACAGTGAGAAAATGGCTAAGAGGAGTGGGGCGCCTACATTTAAGACAAAATTTAATTATGAGATATTTGCAAATCGACCGCCAATCTAGCACTTATGAATGGACTTTGCAGGGAACGGTCAGATTTGAATTCAAATTTTCCTATAAATTACAGATGGATCCCAACAGAAAACAATTTTCATGTTGAGAGTTGATGTTTCGAGCTATCGGTTGCACATGAATCCTAAGAGTTTTGAGGCTTTTGTGGCTAGTTCAGTGTTTGACAAGTTGCCTAAGGAAACGTAGGAGCTCCTTAATAGTCTGATGTCGACACCTATGGAAACTGCAAGTGCTGGAAGATCGATGGACTTTGAGGGAGTTTCCCCTGAGGTCGTAAGTGTTTCCGGGAAAACTAGTGTCTTTTCAATCTGCTAGTCCCACTAGGATTGGTAGCTATCCTAGAAACAAACAATCAAAGCAATTTGCAATTTCCTTTATGTATGATAGATAAGAGAGAAGCAAAGGGACCAACCTGGATCTTTCGCTTGACTCCTTACTTGATTTCTCTCTCCCTTGATAGAGCTTGCGCTTTTTCTCCTACTTATCCCACTCAGTGAATACTTGTAGAGACGAAGTAACAAAACACCATCAAATCATCTTGATCTATTATATCATAAGCAATGCAGAATCAGAAATACATTGAACATACAATAGCATTCACAAATAACAACATTCACAAATACACGATTGTATGGAGGAAAAATCAAAGAATTTTATTAATAATAGAAGGGAGAATTACAACCCAACTGTCTGATCTAGCATCATCCTCCCAGCATCAAAGCCCTCTTCACCTCATCAAAAGAAAGATCACCCAACAATACATTGCCCTTTCTCAAAGACAAACTATCAACACTTCCTTACAAATTACCAAATTCCAGCCTCTAGATCTCTCAGATGAGGGATCCATTTATAGATGTCTGCAATGGTGTGAGTCATCTCTAGGTTTTTGATTAGTGTCATTCCACTTGTTGTTCTTGGTTCCACTTGGAGATTTCTTGGATCTCTTACCCATCCCTGGGCGAATTCAGAGAGGTAAGTGTCATAGGAGAAGTTTCTAGAAGATTCCATGAGCATCGACTTAGCAAAATGTCTCGGACATTTGTCCATCCTCGCTCATCGCACCCCACAAAAGGTCTCTTCAGTATGCATCGCACTTGGCTACTGGAGAAGTCAGTATGCATCACACCCTGACAGTGGAGCAGTTAGTATGGTCCAGTTTTGGCCAGTTCTGAGTGGTTTTCAGGTGGAAATTTTTGGGGAATGATGTAATCAGTTGGCCATGATCCTTTAGGGTATGAAACAACACTTTTAGGGGTTAAAGAGCCCTTGGTTTATCGACATATAAAATTGGGGTTGCAGTGCCCAAATATGTCTATAACAGTTACCCCCTGAAGCATGAAGTTGTAAATATTTTGATGTCAGGTGAAATGCTTTATCATGAGGATCCGAGGTATTCGAACTAGAAGGTGACCTATATAAGATACAATACAATACATCATCATCATATTATTTTCATGATCTAGCTGAGGTGGGCATTCCCATGCTCAGCTTTATAAATTCATTTTCATGTACATAAGATAGATAATCGTCTGCAGTTGCAGACTGGTGATTCTTCATATGAAGAGTCATCTTCCCTGGCTTAGATGACTATCTGTGTAGCTTCTGTGTACATTTGATGTCTTTATATCCCTGAATATATCGCAGCCTAGATGGATGAAACAAGATCCGAGGTCTTCAAACTTGTTCAATCTTCGCCCGATGTATAAGTCGATCCATGTGAAAAGATGTCCTGAAGTCAAACATGGAAAGACATTGCTTGATTACCAGCCAATAATGTAAGCTGTTAACAGGCACGAGAGGAATCAACGATAATGATAATGAACCTCAAGGTATTACAGTACAATTCATGTGGTGTGAATATATGATCCGATGTAGAACACCACGCAAAATATTTCAGTCGAAGGCCATTGATGTCAACCTATCGCCGAAAGTGAGAAACATGCCATTAAGTCATGCAAGCTTCAAAGTACTAAAAGGGTTGTTTCTAAGTCAACTTCTTGGATAATAAGCTGATGTCAACAAGAAGTGACCTGTCGTAGGAGGGCCTTAATGTATCCCACATCTACAATGTGAAATGAAGCAAATGATTTTCTGGAGGTGAAAACAATCGATGACACAAGGTTCAGGAATGGTAGTCATGAAAAATGGAGGGTTAAGGTATTGCAGTGGGTGAGGCATTAAATGGATGGTGAATTCTCTAAATGACTTCTCTTGAACATATCGGCGACACTGAGATGGATTGGTAGCATTAACCCTAAAATATGGATGGTATGGAGGACCAATGGTGATATGACCGGTGAACGGAATAACCCAACCCAACTCAATCATGGTGATGGAGTGAAAGTGTCATGTTCAAGAGTGACCTGCTACCAATAAATTTCTTCAAGTTTTCTTCCCTTTTTCCCCAGTCATTGCTGACCAGTACCTCTTTATTTTTGTCAAGCTTGAGGAGGATAACATATGATTGTTATATAATTTTCCCTTCGGGCAAACCTGTTGCTATGTTTTAGCGAGTCTAACGACAGTGAAACTCGTTCTTGTCTGGGTGGACAAGTTTGTTGCTATTGTTTTAACGAGTTTAACGACAAAGATAACTCAGTCCTTTTCATGTTTAGAGAGTTTGAAAAGGGACGAAAGGAAACTCCAGCAATTCTTTTTCATATCATAATCCCTTAGGTTCGAAAAAGATTAAAATAATACAAAAGGGATGACTTTTCCGATCACTTTAGCGAGCCGAAAAAGACAAGCGCTCGAAATTTTTCATGAGATAATCCCTCAAGTCTGAAAAGTTTAAAATACACAGGAGGGATGGCACTTCTAATCACTTTAGTGAGCTGGAAAGGCCAATAAATCAACAATCTTTTCATATTTAACGAGTTGGAAAAGAGTTTAAAGGAGACTCATTTTTTGAGGAACAAGTGGCATCTAGGGTAGCGACTGGTTCCGGGTAATCTTGGAACTTCTCAAAACATGGTGATGTGAAGAGGGTGGCTAATAGGACTCCTCATTGTAGTTGTTACTCAAAAAGGTAAACAATCAAGTGGAAGCAGATGATCGGCCAAAAGAATGGAGGTGATGGTAGGAACACAACCAAGGCTCAAAAGGCTGATAGCAGGGCAATCACAAATGTTATTTACCGAAGGTGGGTTCATTTTTTAATGAGCTTGAACTCTGGGGGAACATATGATCAGTTGACAGGTTCATTTTTTAACGAGCTTGAACCTTGTGGAAACATTGCTTATGGTCTTTTTACGTAGGCTAGAAATGACCAAACTACAAATCTAAAAAAAACTAAAAAGCTAAGGAACTACTAAGGTTAGGTAGGATGGTTTTGTCAGCAGTTTAGACAAAACCTTTCCTTTGCACTGTCTGCGGCGCAGACATTTCTGAACCAATCACCTAACCTAAGAAGTTGAAAAACTACAAAGCTAAAAAGCTAAAAAATGATAAAAAGCTAAAAAAAGTGCTTGGTCATTTTTAGCTCGCATAAAAAGGTTTGCATGCCCCTAGGCATTGAGAAAAGGAGAGTCTCCAGTAACCACATGGAAACTTACCATGGTTATGCAGGATGATTTTGTCTACGAAACAGACAAAACACTTCCTACACTTCATCCACAGAATAGATGAAGGTGAAAGGTATCCCAGACCAATCACATAACCTACAGGGAGACCTATTTTTCAACTGGGTTCGTCCACAAAATAGACAAGGGTGCATGCCTCCTAAGCTTCGTTACATTCACTAGACTACTTGCAGTAATTAGGTGGACGTAATGAAGGTTGAAGAGACACCGTTGATGTAAAAAGACCATTTAGGGATGATGGTTGACTTGGAGCTATGTTTGAACGGGAAATGAAAGCTGGTCAATAAGCTGGACAATTTTGCCTTCATGTGGGAAACACATCACTCGAAAGAGTGTTGAAACAATAGCTTCCATGTTGTAAACATAGTCATGTCCGAGGAGTAGATTGTAATCTAACGGTCCTTGGACTACCATCACATTCAAGTGAATGGTTTTCCTTCTCAAAGTTATCGACAACTTGGGAAGGATCCCTAATGGTTGAGTGGTTGCTTTATTAAAGCCTGACAAATTCTATGTAACAGGCATAAGCGATGGCAAACCAAGCGCTTTCCAAGCAATTGAGGAAATGATACTCACTGAAGCCCCTTCATCTATGATAGTGCCAGACACGATCATTTTGTAAACTTGTACTGTGATCTAGAATGGTACATTAGAAGGAAGGCAATATATTGCTAGTTGATTCCAATCAAGGGAAGCGATTAGACTGCTTGGAGGGGGTATCGAATAAATGGGTGAAATAACCCCTTAAGTAGCGGGAACTGGGGGATTCTCTTTCTGTTGTGAAGGAACAGGCGGATTGTACCCAAGTTCATCAGACTCTGAAGTAACAAAAGGAATTTGAATAGTATCGTTCTTACTCTCTTTGGGAGTGGCATCATCTAAAGGTGGAACTTTTGAAGGAAAAACTGGGTCGACTGCCATTTCGACTTGTTGACTTTAGTCCGATATGGACTCAAAAGATTCACTTTCAGCAACAGGTGTTTCGACTGACGATTGAGTCATGTCAGTCGGATTTTCAACTAGTAAAGGACTTGAGGTGAGTTTCTTGTATCCTTATGGAAGTTGCCGCGGTGAAGTAGGATGGTTACACAAGACTCTTTTGGCCTCATCCAAAAAAGGACAACGGGGAAGGTGATGGTCTCCTTCACATAATCCACATGGAATTTTGACCTTTCCTTTCTGTCCATGAACTTCATTTTCACTAGTTGACGGTGTGCTGTCAACATGATCACCAGAGGTTGATGACACCAGATGGTGCAAGCAGGGAGACCATTCTCTCAAGATCCGCGAAAGGCAAGGACAATCTTGATGAAAATGGTTTCGTCTGCAAATTACACAAGGAAATCTGGGAGATTTAGTGTGCGGATTTTCACCAAATGATTCATGGTTGCCCCCTTGCTTAATTGACTTCTTATTCTTCTTCTCCTTCCCTTTCTTCTTCTCAGCTACTTGGTTACTAGTATCACTATTTTCACCAAGCGAAGAGGAAGAAGGGAAGGGAGAAACAAGCGAAAAAGAAGGCGAAGGGGCAATTTCAGTATCAACTAGTTGCTAATTCGATTTCTGAGGAATCACGTTATTTTGAACCACAGAGGTTGAGAATAGCCATACTGGTACGCCAATAGTATGTCCCGGAAGGGACAAAGTGGCCATATACGGAGCAACAATATTTCCCCAAGAAGAAAATGGAATAGGATTCCTCTCAAGAGGGATTCCATGATTGGTGGACTCCATTATCTCAACCTAAGATCAACGAAGGAACAGGGATGCTATTCCAAATTAATAAATTTTAATGATGCTTTGACACAACTTTTGCTTTTTCAATTTTTAAGAGTCAAGAAAAAGCTAAGGATGACTCTAGTCCCTTTTGATTTTTAATGAGCCTGAAGTGACAAGTGCTCAAATGGACTTTTTCTTTTAAGGAGTCGAAAAGGAACAAAAGTGACTACTTTGGAGATCTAGACAGAGGGATTACCAAACCAATCGCAAAACTGCAAAATACACCTTGGTGATAAACAAAGAGAAATTACCAAGGACTTATGTATGGTAGTCAATCTTCCTGAATGCTGTGTTCAATGCATTGCGATTGATAGGGCAGCAGACACGACTTTCTATGGATAAATGATTTAAGCCTATTGTGGTCTCCCAATATATAGTTGACGGTATGGGTAGCACAAGTCCATGCTAGCACTTGTCGTATCAAGGAGGAGGAATCACCCAACCTTCGATGAAAATGATAGTTACTAGATTTTACGATGCCGGAACACGTCTCTAGCCTAGACCTCTAGATGTGTTGCGTTAGGTTCCAAAGCATTGTTAAGTTCATTGAAATTTATTTTAGAGTTGATCTTGTTTAGAATTTTTCCATTCAAGGTTCACCGCATGATGTAGATGTAAAATTCCTAAATATGAAATCTAAAATGATAAACAATCGTTGTTTATTTTTAGCAATGAAAAACCTAGCTACTAAGGAAAGAAGATTACGATTCTTTCAAACAAAAAGAAAAGAGCACACACTAAATGCACTTTTCCTAAATCATTTTTCACACACTGTCTAAATTCAAATGCAAATGCATGTATTTTTTTCGTTCCCTTTAATGTGAAAAATGCCAAAAAGGAAAAATAAGTATATATTTGAAATATTTTCTTCAAAGCAACATTTCGACAATTTCTTTTCAAAATGAAAGGAATAATTAAATGAAACTTTTCAATTTTGAATAGAAGATGCTTTCGACACTTCAAAATATCAACAAATCAAATTGAATACATGACAAAAAGTTCAATCAACTATCCAAGGAAGGAAGACTCAATGACACTTCTTCTTTTGACACAAAACGACAGTTACGACACTTTTGCACCAAAACAACAGTTCAATTTAAGAAACTTTTCAGCAAAGGATTGCAAATGATGGACAAAAACATAAAAACATTTACTAATCCTAATCAATGGAGGTTGAACTATGTAAAGCAAGGAGGCTTTAGCAATGAGATACAATTCATAAACAACAAAACAATTGAACATAGTTGAAAACAAGCACAAAAAACCCAAATTTCAAGGAGAGAAATAGGATTACTCAGTCATCGCACTTGTGCTTCATAGAAACAGGGATGCATCTCAGCTACTAAACTCAGGAAGTGCAATGCATACTGGATTCTAGTGACAGATAGTGTGATGGGCCAAGGAGCGCAACTAAGATGGGTTTTGGCTCAAATTTACAGCTGAATTCAGTGAGTTAAGCTGAGCTATTATGGACAGTAAAGAGAAAAGTACAGGGGTATGATCTTGGAAGGTTATTGAGCTACCACAAGGGCATCTAGAATGTTTGTAAGTTAGATGCTCATTTCATAAACTAAATCGTAGATTGACTGAAGCAGCATTCATCTACTTTGAAATTGCAGAGCAAGAGCAGTTAGAAGGCTATCTCGCTAACTTCAGGCTCCGTCTATAGTTTATAAAACAAACAATCAGTAACAAACAAACAAACTATTCGTTCCCCAGTGGAGTCGCCATTTTGTTTCCGGGAAAACTAGTGTCTTTTCGATCTGCTAGTCCCACTAGGATTGGTCGCTATCCTAGAAACAAACAGTCAAAGCAATTTGCGATTTCCTTTATGTATGATAGATAAGAGGGAAGAAAAGGGACCAACCTGGATCTTTCGCTTGACTCCTTGCTTGATTTCTCTCTCTCTTGATAGAGCTTGCACCTTTTCTCCTACTTATCTCGCTCAGTGAATACCTGTAGAGACAAAGTAACAAAACACCATCAAAGCATCTTGATCTATTATATCATAAGCAATGCAGAATCAAAAATACATTGAACATACAATAGCATTCACAAATAACAACATTCACAAATACATGATTGTATGGAGGAAAACTCAAAGAACTTTATTAATAATAGAAGGGAGAATTACAACCGAGCTATCTGATCCAGCATCATCCTCCCAGCATCAAAGCCCTCTTCACCTCATCAAAAGCAAGATCACCCAACAATACAATGCCCTTTCTCAAACACAAACTATCAACACTTCCTTACAAATTACCAAATTCCAGCCTCTAGATCTTTTAGATGAGGGATCAATTTATAGATGTCTACAAGGGTGTGAGTCATCTCTGGGTTTTTTATTAGTTTCATTCCACTTGTTGTTCTTGGTTCCACTTGGAGATTTCTTGGATCTCTTACTCATCCGTAGGCGAATTCAGAGAGGCAAGTGTCATAGGAGAAGTTTCTAGAAGATTCCATGAGAATCCACTTAGCAAACTGTCTCGGACATTTGTCCATCCTCGCTCATCGCACCCCACAGAAGGCCTCTTCAGTATGCATCACACCTGGCTAGTGTAGAAGTCAATATGCATCACACCCTAATAGTGGAGCAGTTAGTATGGTCTAGTTTTGACCAGTCCTGAGTGGTTTTCAGGTGGAACTTTTTGGGGAATGATGTAATCAGTTGACCATGATCCTTTAGGGTATGAAACAACAATTTTAGGGGTTAAAGAGCCTTTGGTTTATCAACATATAAGATTGGGGTTGCAGTGCCCAAATATGTTTATAACAGTATGTGTGGAGGTTCCTGCAGACGTGCCAAAGTCACTGAGGTCGCCTAGGTCTAGGCCTACACTGACAAGGGAGGGGCTTAAGATGAAGAAATGCAAACAAAAAGTGACACAACTGGTGCTTGAGTTGGCAAGGAAACATTAGAAGAAAGAGAAGCCCACTACGTAGGAGAAAGGAAAGATGGTAAACCTAGAATCCGACAAGGATGTAGATGAAGGCAAAAAGGACATTGACATTGAGGGTGTGGACCCTATTTCAAAGCTACTGGAATACATTCCTCCACGTTGGGGTAAGGTGAAGGTCCTGAAGGACCCAGATGAGGGAAAATTTCTGCTAAATACACCTTTGCTACCTGATCAGATCACATTTGAAGGTCCGTGTTTGGCGCGTGTCCCACATCTAAAGTTAGAGGATTGGGACTTGGTGGATACTGAGTGATTCCCCCACCTGGCTACTGATAGTTTCATGCAGAGGCTCTTCTATAAGGATTTGGGTGTCACCACGCTAGAGCCAGTGAAGTGGATTTGTGAGGTGAAGGCAGGATTGCTGAACCTACTATGGGTGCTGCATTACCACCGCACGCCCATAAATTTGATAGTTATCAAACAGTTGTTGTGCCTAGTGCACGATGGATGCCTTTGGTTGGAAGAGCCAATCTTGATAACTGATATGTGATCCATAGGATCACCTCGCTACCCCATTGAGGACAAAATCCGGCCAAGGAATTTGACAGAAAGATGGGTGAGCGCGACCTCGCCGAGTGAATGAAGGACAAGTTTAAGCTTGTCAAAAAGTCACGCGGATACTCAATTTCAAGCATAACCAATCTCGCGGTCAAGTTAGCTACCCATATCTTGGCTGGGAATATCATGCAGAAGTGTCGCACGGATGAGGTGCCGGCACCAGTAGTCTCATTAGCAGCCCAGTGCGCGGAGGGTGTACAATTTAATTGGGTGTGCTACCTCTGTAGCGAGTTCCTCGTGAACTATAGAGAAGCACAGGATCAAAGCAAGACATTCCATTACACATGGTTGTTGTTATCAATCATGTTGGTCACATGGCAGTTGCCGGAGGATAGTCAGTTTCCTCTGATCGCGACAGATTTTCTAGAAGCAGTGAAGTTTGCTTTGCTATGGGCCATGAAGGACGCTGAGCAGGTCTGCGAGAGCAAGGTCTTCTAGGTTTTGATGGAGATGAGCATCAATATGGCCATCAACTACAAGCCAAGACTGTCACCGACTGTTTATGAGAAGTTGTTGGGATATGCGGAGTTCAAGGCAGACTTCCACTGTATCTCCATCTAGGTGCGGAAGGACCCATAACATAAATGGTATGATCTCCCATACCTTGCGACGGATGATGCAATAGTAGCGGTCCTCGATCGTTGGCTAGCAGAATGGCGCATGACCTCAAATTTGTCTGCTGGATCCAGTAAGTCCACGAGAAAGCAAAAGAAGGAGGAGGCCTGGTTGAAAATGTAGCAGATGGCTGAAAGACGGAAAAGGAAGCAGAGGAAAAAGCCAGAGCTGAAGCAGAGCGCACTGCTAAGGAGCGTGTAGAAGAGAAGGAAGAGGAGGAAGAGCGCGACTCTGACAGAAGTCAGAAGTCTCCTTCACCACAAATGGAGGATGAGCAACAATCTGAATAGGGTGGTGGAGATCAGGAAAGCACCCCCTTAGGATAAAGCGGACTCGGGAGCAGGAGAAAGAAGGGCCATAGAAGAAGTCCAAGGCCAGTAAATCATCACTAGACCCAATCACCTTGACAGAAGGTGACTTAGATGACATTGGTGATAAGTTTAGGGATGCGACCATGGAACTACTACAACAGTTTGAGCAGTAGCAGAAGCAAGCCTTGGTTGCCATTCAGACAGGTCTGCACGAGCTGCAGACCCAAACTACTCAACTACAAACTAGTGTAGGGAGAAGCAACACGACGTCGACTAGTTTGGTGCACGGTACCTTTGAAGTGGCAGAGATGGTTCGCTCTTTGGATCCCTGGGACATCACACTGTCGGATGGAGCTTTGACTGCAGAAGCGAAAGCTGACAGGGCTACAGTTAATGCATTAAAGCATATTGGGTTGAACTTGGCCATGCTTCCAAGTGAAGCCCTTCACACTCTCCAAGTCAATGTGATAACAGAACTTCAGGCTCGAGAGCAACGTACGCTGAGTGTGATCAACGAACAAAACATCAATAATGCGCAGATGTTCGTCAAGAAGACTTCACCAATTGACACATGGAAGAAAGTGCAGTAGAAAAATGAGCACATAGTAGCAGTGGTAGCAAAGATGTGCAGAACCATTTCGGAGCTACACATCCCCGAAGAGGCACCTGTGGAGGCAAAGATTCGAAAGTTAGCTGTCGGTGTGTGCGATGAAAAGACTGAGTTGGCCAAGGTTCAGTTTGAGTTGAACCTTAATATTACAGAGCTTGAGTTGAAGACCCAGCCTTTGACTCCACCAGAGGTCAAAGAACCACAAGAGGAAGCTGTCAAGGATGCAGTTGTTGCAATAGATAATGTAGTGATAGATTGCACTGTGCTCTTTAAACAGTCGCTAGAGGTACTTACAAGTCTGCAGGAAGATCCTAACCTGTAGAGGTTAAATACCAAGGTGAGGGAACTACAACAGTGGTACGATGAAGCAAGATCGACGGCGCGCACCATCGTCATCACGTAGAGATTGGCGAAACTGCAGGAAGCAAAGGAATTAAAGGAACAGGCAGAAGCAACGTAGCGCAAAGAGGCAGTACTCAAGGCCAGATTGGGGCCTTGGCTGGATGAGGCCTATGCACTCACCACCACCATTGAAGGAAAGTTTTCCAGCCTGTAGGGAGTACAACAGAAGATCCAAGCAGATAGCACAGAACCAACGACAGAGTAGTTGGTAGAGCAGGTCAAGCAGGCGGCGACGTAGTGTACTGCTGAAGTTGCAGTGGTGCAAGTGGAGTTGGGAGGTCTTCGCAGCAAGATCCCTGCACCAGCAGAGTGACTCGAGGGCGAGTCACCATAATTGTGTTGTGGGCTTATTGGGAACAAGTCCCCTAGAGTCAATTTTTGGGTTAAAAGCCCAAGTTTTGGGGTAGGAAACCCAAGCTTTTATATAGAAAGTGTAAAGTCTCCGCATTTTGTGTTCATGGAGCGCAAAGATGTAAAGTGTCATAAAGGGTTTCCTCCCTTCGTTTATGTAAGTCATGTTGGCTTTAGGAGATCTACCCATGGTTCGCGGACCATGGGATTGGATAAAAAGGGAAGTCTTAGAAGAGTCTAAGGCAGTAGTTAAGTTCATTTTAGATCTTGATGTTGATGTAATGGGTCAGTAAGAGCTAAGAGCGAAGAGTCTTAGTGTAGGAAAGAGGCTCTGCAGCTGTGTGCGTAGAGGCGTACGGTAGAAGTCCACAGTTGAGTGTGCAGGGTAGTTAGAATCTATAAGAAGATATGAAGCATTAATAAAGAAGATTATTCTAGAATTATTTGTGTTTGGTCTATTTACTTTTGTTATGCGATTATGTTATGCTGAATACTGGGCTTATGATTTAATGCTATATTGATGCGCGAATCTATATGTTTTACTTTGTTATATGAACGAAAGTAATAATATCTATTTACGTGAAGAATATCTTAATGCATGTTGAAGTTATCAGAAACTTAAGCCGATGGTGGTAAATATAGAGGTAAGAACATTTACAAAAGCATGTAAATAGATAAATCATCTATTTAGGGTTTGCAGACCTTCATGAAGGTCTGAAAGCCGAATAAGAGAAATATATCGATAAGCCCTAAAAGACTTATCGATCTGCACGAACACAGGGTTAGGGTACAAAACAACATCACTACCATCTCTGGGTGGGGAAAATTGGTTCTTGCATCCCCCCATATTGCTTTGGGTTAGACTTCAGTCTGCACTCGCGGATTGATGCCGAAAGGGCCAGTAGTGTAGGGATTTTCTTGGCTAATTAACGTTGAACCTAGGTCAGGGCCCACTAAGCCAACACTCATCAATGGAAACAAAAATTGATCGATGAAACCACGAAGCAGAAAAGAAATAATTTCAATCGCACATAACATAATATTTTTCTGGGGAAAGAAACTGCTCAAAACCCTGACTATCTATATTGCATAAACCAAAATATCTTAAAAGAAAATAAAATGATTTTTCAATCCAAACAATCTCTACACAAGTAAAAACTATCTCACTGCTTCACAAACCATCTCAAGCCAACACTTAGCCATATTTGTTGCCTGCCAAGCCCCTATTTCCTTGTAAAATCCCTAAGGGAATTAGCCCATATTTAATTGAGAAAATCCCTCACCACAACTATGCAATCCGTCATAGGCCTTCTACTGATTGCATGCATCATCAATACAACTCAGAAAATTATACAACTCATTGTACATTGTCCCTAAACTCTAATCTCTACTGGGTCTTTCTCAAAGCTGACATGCATGAGATATTTTGAGTGAATTATCATTTATCTGATTGATCACTACATGTGAATTAAATCCAATTTAATTCACTTGACCTCTCATTAGTTCCTCCAACAGTTAGAACTAGTTTAACTGAATTTAACTCAGTTAACCTAAATTAAATAATTACAACTCAATAGGAACTCAACCTGAGCCCCTAAAATTTAGGTATCACTCTACATGACTCTATATAGACTTCCAACTCAAATTTACTGAGCCAACTAGGTCAAATTAACTTAGTTAACTACTACAAGTTGTTATGAGAATAGAACTACAATTTAATTCCCAATTTAATTCAAGGACAAATTAAATTAGGATTTTCTTGTTGCTATTTTTAACACTCCCTCTCAACAGGAAATGGATTATGTGCTACCCTAATCTTGCCTATGTGAAACTCAAATTTTCATTTTGACAATTCATTTGTCAAAATATCTACATCCTTCTTAGTAGGAATGAACTCCAGCAACATGATTCTCCTTTGTATACAATCTCGTAGATGGTGATACCGGATGTCAATATGCTTGGACCAATCATGAAAAAATAGATTCTCAGAGAGTTTAGTACAACTCTGATTGTCACAGTAAATCATTGTTGGATCCATCTGCTGACCAAAAAAACCAACAAGAATCTTCCTCATCCATATAGCCTCACAAGCTGCTTGACTAGAAGCCATGTACTCTGCTTCTACTGAACTAAGTGCAACTGATCTCTGCTTCATGTTGTACGAAGAAACTACTGCTGACCCAATAATCAAGATTCCACCTGATGTACTCTTCCTTTTGGATGGACTCCCTGCCTAATCTGCATCTGCAAAGCCTTGAAGCTTCACTCCCTTTGTCTTTCTATACCAAATACCAAACTGAGAGGTGCCTCTGAGGTATCTCAACACATGTTTGGCTGCCTTCCAATACAGTTTGGTTGGCTTAACCATAGGTTGAATAAGCTAGTTAATTGCATAAGACATGTCTAGTCGTGTGCTCACCAAATACATAAGTGAACCCACAAGCTTTCTATAAATAGTAGCCTCCAATACTTCACCTGAAGTAGCATCCTCCTTCCTCTAGTTACCAGCTAGAGGAGTCTCCATGGGTTTACTGCTCTCCATATGGAACTTCTTCAGTATCTCATTGGCATACTTTCCCTGAGAGAGAAACAGTTCCTCATCTCCTTGCCACACTTCCATACCAAGAAAGTAATGCATGATCCCCAAGTCCTTCATCTCAAACTCTCTTTCAAGATCCTCTTTGCAAGACTTAATCAACTTCTCATCATCTGGCAGAATCAAATCATCGACATATAAAACAATAATCAATAATTTACCTCCAACCACAATATGGTAAAGGTTTGCATCTACATCACTTTTGGTGAAGCCTAACCCAGTGAAATAACTGTCAATCCTGGTGTACCAAGCATGGGGTGATTGTCTCAGTCCATACAATGCTCGCTTGTGTCTACACACATGAGACTCTTTATTGAAGGTATCAAATCCTTTAGTCTAATCAATATACACATCTTCCTCAATCATGCCATTGAGGAATGTTGTCTTTACATCCATTTGATGTATCTTCCATCCCATCTATGTTGATAGTGCTAGAATAGATTTGATTGATGGGTACCTTGCTACAAGAGAAAAAGACTCATCGTAATCAATTCCCTCCACCTGAGAGAATCCTTTGGCCACAAAACTCTCCTTATGTTTCTCCAAACTCCCATCTGCTGCTTGCTTTACCTTGTAAAGCCATATGCAAATCACCACTAACTTGCCTGCTGGTCTTGGGACCACTTCCAAAACACTGTTTCTGATAATAGAGTCATACTCATCAACCATGGCATCAACCCACACCAGTTTTTGTATTGCTTCCTCGAATGTGAATGGCTCAATATCTACACTCTCACTCATTAGAGCCATGTAGCTAGTGGACCTCTTTGGTGAACTTCTTTACTTGTGTTGTGATGTGGGTGCTCCCACATTCTCTCTAGTATCATGCAATAACTACTCAGCCCCTCTGGTGCACTTTCTCCCATCTCTGGAAGTTTTTGCATGAGTGGGTGTTTCCACTCCCTGCTCCTCTGCATGTGACTTATCCACATCATCCCGAGGTTCCTCCTTTGGAGCTAAAACCTCCTCAACTTCATGTAGTTGAAGCTCCCTCTCAAGGGAACATATCATGGCCTTCTCTTCATTGAAATTCACATCTATGAAAACCACTGTCATCCTGTTGGTTGGTAGGTACACCCGATAATTGTGAGGTGTATCATTGTACCCCACAAATATGCCCAACTCAGCTGTTGGCTCTAGCTTTTTTCATGCATATTTGGTAACTTGGCAGTAGATTGATGAACCAAAGATCCTGAAGTGTGCCACATCTAGTTTCTTCCCTGAAAAATCCTCTTCTGGTGTACTCATCTTGAGGATTCTATGAGGGCTTTTGTTCTATAAATAAACAATTGTGTTGCATGCTTCAACCCACAAGTGTAATGGTAGGCCCTGATCATGCAACATAGCTCGTGATGCTACCACAATATGTTTTTTATTCCTTTCAACCACCCCATTTTGTTGTGGGTTATGAGGTGTTATCAACTCCCATCAAATGCCTTTTGCTACACAAAAGTTCTTGAATTCACTCAACAGATACTCTCCACCGTTATCGCTTCTGAGAGATTTAACTTTCCTTCCAATATCTTTCTCCACAAGTGCTTTAAATTCACAAAACTTAGCGAACATCTGATCTTTCTTTTTCATTAAGAAAATCCAAGACTTATGAGAAAAATCAGAAACAAATATTACATAATACCTATGTTTGGTCATGGATGCTGTCGAGAATGGTGCACACGCATTTGTGCGAAGAAAGTTTTCCTTCCCTTGCAAACTTTGGAGTTATTGTAAAGTAGATGGAGGGGGTGGATACAGTAGCCTCCACCTCAAGAGGATCAATTCGGATACCTTCTTTGGAAACTATGAATTCCAAGAGACAACCAGATTCAACGCAGAAGACAGATTTGTGAAGATTTAACCGGATATTATAGCATTGAAAACAAAGAAAAATCGCATGAAGGTGAGCTAGATGGTCTTGATGTTTAGTGGAATGTGCGGGTAAATCATCCAGATATGGCTGAAAGACGTTTTTAATATCATGGAATGCACAAGACATGGCCCTTTGGAAGGTTGCATAAAAGATTTTAAGTCTAGAAGGAAGCTTTTAATAGGAGAAAGTTCCCGAGGGCCAGATAAATGCAGTATTATGTTGGTAAGAAGGAAGGACATTAATCTGATTGTACCTAGAAAATCCATCCAGAAACGAAAAGATTTCGTTTCTAGCACACTCGTCGATAATCTGGTTGATAAAGGGAGTTGGAAAATTGTCCTAGAACAAGCCCAATTAATATCCTTATAATCAACATAGACACGTATGGTTCCCTACTTTTCAGTCACCGAGACGATGTTAGAAACCCAATCTGTCAATGGTATGGGGTGTATGAATCCAACCTTAAGAAGTTTTTCAAATTTAGCTTTAATAGTAGTTTCCTTCCTTAGGTGCACCGAATGAAGGCGTTTTCGAACAAGTTTTGCATCCGGGTAAGTTGGGATCTCATGCACCACAATTCTTGGATCAATACCAAGAATTTCTTCATAGGTCCAGGTGAAGACATCGCAAAATTATTTAAATAGTGTTGTATAGGTTGTAATCTCATAGAGAGAACAAGATTCCCCTATGTGAATGTTTTCAATCATACCTGGTTTCATAGATATATCAATAGGCAAGGTTTATGAAATGTTACCCATATTCCTTTCAGATAACACATCATGGATTAAAATGGGATTTTGAAGGGTAGCAATTGTTTTGGGGGAAACCAAGGTATCTACAGAGGTAGGGATTGCTCCAAGGGTAGGAAGAAAAGAGGAACGATGATGCATATCCTTCCAAGGGGTTTCTTCAAGAGACATGACTTCAACAATGCTTTTGTTAGTAGGGAAAGTATTACTCAAATGATCTTCAAAATCCAAAGAAACGAGCCAAGGAGTTTGTGAATATGAGTCTAGGACCGTGCTAAGCCGAACATGAGTTTCAGATGCAGTCGCAGAGGCCGAAAGTACAACTTGGTAAGCTTGTTCAATGGGGTTGAGCAACATGGTGTCACCAAGATTAGCAATCTGATCAGGGCTAGGGATGATCCAAGGGTCATTACTAGACGAAATCATATTAACCAAGGAAACATTGTTGGGTGGAGGAAGGGAAAAAGTTCCCATCAAAGAAGAGTCTTTGAAAAGATCCACTTTGACATTTTCATAAGGAATGATGGTTTTTCCAATATAAGGTACATGACTAGTCGAAGAGTCTGAGGAAAAGAAAGCCAATTGGTCTACCGTGACAAGTTTCCCTTGGTGGGGGAAAGCGAAGTACATGGAATAGAGTAGAAACCACAATGAACATCGTGTGAGTATGACTATAGCCAAGTAGAAGGTTATAATCGAGATTTCCGACGACAACCTCTACCTCCATATTGATAGTCTTTAATTTTAACTAGATAGGTAAAGCATTGAGTATACCATAAGATCGAAATCCTTTGCCATCAAAGGATTTCAAAGTGTTTGAGGACTTGTTGAGAGGAGGGGAGCCAAGGGCTTTCCAACATGATATAGACATAATGCATGTGGAGGCTCCTTCATCAACAATAGTTCTGTGAATAGTTTTTTCCATAACGACAACTTGTATGAGAAATGTAAGCTAATGTGGTAGGTGTGGGACATGATTCTCAAGATCAAAGTTTATCAAGTTGGAATCTGTGGGATCAATGCCTCCTATGGCGGATAAAAAAGCCTTCCATTATGATGGACACATTTGAATGACTTCCATGGACAACATCGTTGAGGGTGCTTGAGCCAAATATGCTACAATATTGTAATGTTGGGCAGCTCGCATATTTGGATTATAAGGCGATTTCCGAAGAACACCTTTGGGAGTGTTCGGATCAAGGAATCAGTGATAGGTATCTTGATATGCAGAGGACCAAAATTGGGTGAAGTGGAGGAAGAGGGCAGGTTAGTGGCATCTTTCTCCACTGTGAGTTGTTCAGGAGTTTGATAGTCTTTATATATGGTAGCTATGAAAATGGGTTTCGAGCCACTCATGAACCTTTGGGGGGTGGTCAGATCATGGAATCAATGCTAGGTTTCTTGATATGGAGAGGACTAGAATTAGGTGAAGTGGAGGAAGAGGGCATGTCGGTGGCATCTTTCTCCACTGTGGGTTTTTCAAGAGTTTGATAGTCCTTAGATATGGTAGCTATGAAAATGGTTTCTGAGCCACTCATGAACACTTGAGAGCTTCCAAAGGCCTGAATTTGTGTTTGGTCTACCATTTGTGTATACTGGGATGGGAAAGGTTCCTTCACCATAGCTAGTGTTCCTGCGGTGCCTTTCAAAAGATGACTTACTTCAACACGTTAGGAAAAATCCTTAGTGTAATGATCATCATCACAAATAAGGAAGGAATATTTGGGCTTTTGCTTTGATGAATCATCAACATACAGTTTTGGGGAATCCTATTTCGGGGTATCCTGCTTGGCTTTCCCTTTACCCTTTTTCTTTCCTTTTAAGGATTTATCTACTGCAGTAGACTAGACAACATTTACCTCTAAGGTTTTACCAGGATTCTTTGAGTTGTTTGCAACATTGGGGGTTGCAGTGACTGGAGTAGGTTTGGGATTCGTAGAAGTAGCTGGGGTACTACCAGACCGCTAAGCCACAAATCCAATGACACCATCTACGGGTGTTGAATCTGCGGGTTTGGAGGATGCATGATCAGTTGAAGTTCGTGGGGCATTAAGTAACAATTCGTACAACATGACAGATTATGAGTAAACAAGATCCAAATATTGGGCACGGGGGATGGCTTGTTCCTTAGTTCCACAACCACCCATGGGTATGCCTCGAGCGATAGGGGAAATGAATGAATTAGTGAACCATTCCATCAAAAATGGATTTGGAATTTCAAATTTGATGAGACGATGTCTATGTCTCCATTCATGTATATGGTCGAAGATATGGGTGGCACTCGTCTGCTTCAAATATGTCAAGAGATGAGTTCTAGCCTCATATCGGATAGGAAATTAGAAGTGGGTGAGGAAATTCATGGCTAGAGAATTGAAATATTGAAAAATACCACAAGGGAGCTTGATGTACCACTTGGTCCCATGGCCCATCAAAGTGCGTTGGAAAAGACGTAACTAGACTGAATCATCAACCTAAGAGTTAGAAGAACACCAAAGATGGTAAGTCATGACACGTGTCTGAGGGTCTTCTCTAGATTTACTTTCGAACTTAGGACAAACACTAGGTATTTTAGTCCGTACCGGAGGTCAATACAGCGAATATAGTACTGGGTCATTTATAAGTTATGACACATCCAAAAATTCTAACGTTGCCAGGAATGGAAGTTGTGGGTTATATGGGGCGTAAGGTCTTTGGTATGCACCAAAATGACTATTCCAACCCTGCTGAGGTTGGGTTTTCCCCCACTACGGTGGGTTTTGACCATAGGGAGGTTGAAACAAACCTGACATAGGCTGGTAAAGACCATATGGTATGTATGGAGCTTATGGATGGAACTGACCATACTGTTGCTGGAATGGAACCTGTGGTTGTGGTTGTTGGTAAGGTCCTTGTTATGATTGAAAAGGAACCTACGACTGCGGATGTTGGTAAGCTCCCTGTTGGGATTGGAAAGAAACCTGCGGTTGCAGCCACTGGTAAGGTACCGGCTGGGATTGGAAAGAAACCTGCGGCCACGAATGCTGGTAAGGTCCCTACTGGGATTGGAAAGAAACCTACGACTGCGAATGCTGGTAAGGTCCCTGCTAGGATTGGAAATACACCTGTGGCCACAGCTACTGGTAAGGTCCCTGCTGGGGTTGGAAAAGAACCTGTGGTTGCGGCGACTGATAAGGTCCTTGCTGCGGTTGGGTAGGAACCTATGGCTGCAGAGGAGGATTACTAGTCCTAGAAGGATATGAAGGATTGGGGCCATACTGCATTTAGGGACCTACCTACTGATTCCGAGGAACTCCCAATAGTGGAATTTCGGGTTATTGAGCACCAATAACAACATATGGCTATTGAAATGAAGGTTGAGTCAAGGGGACTTGGTGATGTTGCAAGGACGTCTCCATGATAGTACTTGATACATATGGAACTGGTGTTCCAACTAGATTGGAAATAACACTAGTGGGTTGATTTACACTCGATGCGGGAGGATGGGGTGCATGGTTTCCACTAGAAGCAGGACATACATAGGGAGGATAACAATTGCCCCCAGATGGTGAAATAGATTAACTCGTAGGTTTTCCACTCAGAGCAGGGACCACCATTGCCGTGGCTACAATAGAAGGATTAGAAGAACCAAGAGGAACATGCATTTCACCTACTGCCACTGTAGGTTGAGAAGTCAATGCAGGTTGGGAAGGGGTCTATGCAAGTACTAGTACGTTTAGAACAAACAAGCTATAGTAGGAGTGACACCATATGACCAAATGGGGTTATGAAAAATTGAAGTTGCACCATGAGTGTTGGAAAAAGCATCACCGAGAGAGTTATAACCCGGTGGGACAAAGGGTTCACTATAAATAGGAGGTGCACTTGGCCCACTCATCAGATTGTATGGAGAGGAAACATAATGGAATTTTTCAAGAGGAAGGAGCATTAGATGATCAACGTCAAAAACTAGAACATGGGTTTCAGAGGTTTCCAAAGGAATACCATGGGGTGTTGACTCTACATATGGGTTATCACTATCTGTCCCCATGTTTGGGAATGGTTCTCAAATTAGAACCCGAGGCACTATAGGATAAGGATCCAAAGGTACATTGGGAGTATCAAAAGTACTATATGGATGCGAAGGTAATGAATACACAGGATCTGGATGTAGAAATTCTCTATGTCGGTTAACTTGATAATGCAATATAAATCAAATAAGGATACTATAACCTACTTCTACTATCAATTTGCAGAAGATTAAAGATCGAGTTGAACAATATAACCAAAAGAAGAAGAATCAATGCATAATACACATGAAAATAATTTGGGGAAAGCCTCAGCTAAAAACCCCATTATCTGTATTATCGTACAAGGTGGAGATACATAGGACTTATACAAAGCCTTAGCTCTCATAGCTAGCTAGTTCTCAGTACAATCCTCACAGATGCTCATAGGAAATCCCGGCTTCTCTCAAGCCTTCCTCTCTGCCCTCCAAGCTCCTATTTCCTTGCGATGTTCCTCTAGGATGATTCTCCTTCAATCAAGTGGAAAAACCATTCACCCAGTGGATGATCACCTGATCTCACACTCTGTCAGAACTGCGCAATCCTCAAGGAATGATTCATTGACTACATGCATGAATTTTCTTTATAGGAAAACACATGCAACTGATAGTACATTGTCCTTGACTTTAATCTCAACTGGGTATTTCTCAGAATAGACATGCATGAGTTTCTAATGAGGGAATCTTCAGTTAACTGGAGTACACTAGTTGAGTGCATGCATGCATCAACTGACTGTTAACTCACCATTAGTTCCTCAAACAATTTGAAACTAATTTAACTGGACTTAACTCAGTAAATTGAGTTAGCTAATTACAATTCAAATATAACTCAATCTTATCTCCTTAATTTAAGGGATAACTCTTGCATGACTTCGGAAAGACTTCTAACTTGAATTTCTCCAACTAATTAAGTCAAAATAACTTAATTAATTATTTCCAAGTAGCTGTTAAGACTAAATTCAATTTTAATTCACAATTTAATTCAAGGAAAAATTAAATTGGGATATTCTTGTTGCCACATTTCAACACTCCCTCTCAACAAGAAATGAATTATCTGCCACCCCGATCCTTTCTCTATGGAACTCGAATTTACACTTTGACAATGCCTTTGTCAAAATGTGAGCATCTTGCTCCTCTATCAAAATATACTACAGCAGCATGATCCTCCTATCATCAGCAGCTTGCTTTACCTTGTAAAGCTAACGGGAACTCACAACTCACTTGTTCTCCGGTCTCAAAACCACGTCCCAAACACTGTTACGAACCATGGAGTCATACTCCTCCACCATAGCATCAACCCAAATCAGCTGCTGCACTGCTTCCTCAAAGGAAGATGGCTCGGTATCAACACATTCCCCAACAAGGTCCATGTATCAAGTGTACCTCTTAGGTGACCTCCTCTATCTGTGTTGAGAAAATGGTGCTCACACATTCTCTCTCACATCCTCTAACAATTTGTCAGCTTCTCTTGTGCGCTTCCGTCCATCTCTAGAAGACTCTGCTTGAATGGATGTCTCCACTCCTGGAACCTTTGCATGCGGCTGCTCCACATTAGTCTGAGGCTCCTCCTCCTTAGGAACCAACATTTCCTCCATAGCCCGTAGTTGGAGCTCCCTCTCAACGGAAACTTTCATGGCCTTTTGCTCATCAAACTTGAGATCTTTGCGAACCACTGTCCTTTGACTAGTAGGCAAGTACACTCGATAGTTGTGAGGTGTATCAGTTTACCCCACAAATATCCCCAACTCTGCTATCGGCTCAAGCTTCTTCCGTGCATCCTTTGTCACATGGAAATATACCAATGAGCCAAAGATCCTAAAGTTACCCACATCTGGTCTCTTATCGGAGAAAGCTTCCTCGAGTGTCTTCATCCCAAGTATGTGATGCGGGATTTTATTATGCAAATAGACCATTGTGTTGCATTCCTCAGCCCACAAGTGAAATGGTAGGCCTTGGTCATGCAACATTGCCCGTGTTGCCCCTAAAATAGTTTTGTTCTTCCTCTTGGCCACCCCATTCTGTTGTGGGTTATGAGGTGCCGTCAACTCTCGTTTAATTCCTTTCACTGCATAGAATTCTTTAAACTCTTGAGAGACATATTCTCCACCATTGTTGCTTCTCAAGGCCTTGATATTCTTCCCTGACTCTTTCTTGACCAAATCTTTGAACTCGTAGAACTTTGTGAGGGTTTGGTCCTTCTTCTGCATGAAAAAATTCTAGCATTTACGAGAAAAATCATCAATGAAAATCACATAATACCTTTGCTTCGCTGTGGATGCCGTCAAGAATGGTCCACACACATCAGTATGAAATCACTCTAAGATAGCCTTTGCTCGACTATCTCGATCATGAAAGGAAGACTTGGTGTACTTTCTCAAGGTACAACCTTTGCATGTGTCAACTTGCTCAAGTTTACATTTGGGAAGTCCTGTAGATATTTGATGCATTATCTTCAAAGCCCCATGATGCAAATGGCCCAACCGCCTATGCCACAACTCGCCAATGTCTTGGATTTGTACCAATTATGCTTTTGTACTCAATGCTGCATAATCATCTACCTCTAGTTTATAGAAATTCTTCACCTGAATCCCTATTCTCTTGGTTTGACCTATGGCTATGTGTCTTAGGAACACCTTTCCTTTATTGAAGACAACATCGTAGCCTTTGTCCTCCAATATCGTGACCAATACCAAGTTCTTCTTCAGTCCATACACATAAATCACATTTGTAAAGGTGAAAGGAGCTCCACTCCCTCTGAAAAGAAACTGTGCCCACTCCTGAAACACTATACCTTCCGTCGTCACCCATCTCTATGCGCATCTTGAGGTCTTTCTCCTCCAAGGCACTGAATAAATTTTTATCACTGGTCATGTGGAATGAGGCTCCACTGTCGAGATACCAGACACAACCCATCATCGATGACACCATGCATGCGATGAGGGTAAAGTCCATTTCGAACTGAGAGGCTAACGCCTCACCTTCTGATCCTTTTGAGGATCCCTTCTTTGAATTCTTTAATGGGCATTTAGTCAGATAATGTCCCATCTCGTGACAATTAAAGAATTTTATTTTAGACATGTCAACCTTCTTCCCTCCATGAGAATAATTTGATTTGGAATGGGAAGCCTTCCCCTTCCCTTTCCTTGCATTACTTGCTAAGGCCAAATTTTCTTCATCATCATCCTTGGATGAAGAACCATCTCATGTGCTCCTCCTGATCTCCTCCTACATAAGATCTAACCACAGTCATTCCCAATCTGGTTGTTTCTCCCTTACATTCACAGAGTCATGGTAGCTATTCCAACTTTGTGGAAGGCCAAGGAGAGCGAGGCTCACCATATCATGATCGGCAGTAGTTATTCCCACATTGCCAAGATCATCTCTGCAGGTGGTGAGCTTGTTCAGATAAGTGGAAATAGTATCGCCCTTCTCCATCTTGATTCTTCGAAGCTTATCCTTGAGCACCAATTTCCTTTGGTCGCTACTGTTCTGGTAGAGGTCCTTCAATGTCTTCCACATTGAAAATGGAGTATCCTTCCCATGGATACTCGAGACAATATGGTCTTGAATGCCCTCAAGGATGATCTGTCTCGCCTTTGCCACACACTTCTTCCACTCAGCCAACTCTTGTGCATTAGTTGAAGTTGGTTTTGGGATTTCTTGATCCATAAATTACTTCAAGCCATTGTCTTCTAATACAACCTCCATTCTATCTTTCCATACTATGTAATTCGAGCTACCTTCCAAGGCATACTCGAGTCTCAAGCCATAGAACACCATTGGCTAACCTTTAAGTATGATATGAATTCGATTTGCACTTGCAACCTCGAACTTCAAACTTGGAATTCTCTTCTCAGTATATTGTTCATAGCTCTGATATGCTGTAGAAAATTCTCAACAAATCTCACTCTGATACCATGTAGAAAATATTTATGTAGTTTAATTCGATAATGCAATATAAATCAAAGAAGAATACTATAACCTACTTCTACTATCAATTTGCAGAAGGTTAAAGATCGAGCTGAACAATATAACCAGAAGAAGAAGAATCAATGCATAATACACATGAAAATACTTTGGGGAAAGCCTCAACAAAAAACCCCACTATCTGTATTATCAATCAAGGTGGAAATACATAGGAATTATACAAAGCCTTAGCTCTCACAGCTAGCCAGCTCTCAATATAATCCTCACAGATGCTCACAAGAAATCTTGGCTTCTCTCAAGCCTTCCTCTCTTCCCTCTAAGCTCCTATTTCCTTGCGCTGTTCCTCTGGGATGATTCTGCTTCAACGAAGTGGAAAACTCATTCACCTAGTGGATGATCACCTAATCTCACACATTGTCAGAACTGCGCAATCCTCAAGGAATGATGCCTTGACTGCATGCATGAGTTTTCTATATAGGAAAGCACATGCAACTGATAGTACATTGTCCTTGACTTTAATCTCAACTGGGTCTTTCCCAGAATAGAGATGCATGAGTTTCTAATGAGGGAATCTTTAGTTCACTGGAGTACACTAGTTGAGTGCATGCATGCATCAACTGGCTATTAACTCACCATTAGTTCCTCAAATAGTTTGGAACTAATTTAACTGGACTTAACTCAGTAAACTAAGTAAACTAATTACAACTCAAATATAACTCAATCTTATCTCCTTAATTTAAGGCTTATCTCCTTAATTTAAAGGATAACTCTTGCATGAATTCAGAAAGACTTCTAACTTGAATTTCTCCAACTAATTAAGTCAAAATAACTTAATTAATTATTTCCAAGTAGCTGTTAAGAATAAATTCAATTTTAATTCACAATTTAATTCAAGGACAAATTAAATTGGAATATTCTTGTTGCCACATTTGAACACTGGATAAAAGAGTGGATTGGGAGGAAAAGACAAGAACTCTAAAGTAGGTCCAGGACTAGCCAGAGGAGAGTCCTGAGATGAGGTGACCGAATCTTGAGATGGTGGTTGGTAAGAAAGGGGTTGGATACCTAGGACAATACCAAGTTCAATACCTTGGTTCTCAAGGGGCTTAGGCTCAATAATATTGGAACATACAACTCTAGATGGATCAGGTGCATTAGCATCTCTATAGATATTGTGTTCTGTATCTAGGGTCTCATTTTGAACTCCTTTTGGTAACACGTCAGCTTCAAAATGTGAAGAGGATATGGGAGGTGAACCTTGCGCATTGCATGACGGAGGATTTGGTGGTTCTTCCATGATGACTTTTCATGAAATCAATCACTAATTATGTGTCGGTGAACACTTTTTCTTAATTTCGTTTTTACAATTAACCATTCATTTTGAGGGCAAAAGGAGTTGTTTCATGAGTAGGATGTTATTCCGTGGTCAATTTTTTTTAGAAATTAACAAAGAATAAATGATAAAGGGGTAACTAGGCATGAAGGTTTACCAAGCCATCATGAAGTGCAATATACACCTTAGCGAACAAGGACTTAATATACGACAACCAATTTCCCTGAATGTTGTGTTCGATGTATCACGATATACAAGGTGGCAGACTCGGTTACCTATGGATGAATAGAAAACTCTAGGGGACTCCCAAAATATACTCAATGGTACATGGGAGTGCAATCCGTAGTAGTGTTGTCTAATGCGTAACCGTTTGATGAGATCGTTCCTTTATACTTTTCATGTGTGGAGTGTCGTCTGATATACCCGAAGGTACGTGGAGAACGATCCTATACACTTACATACGTGGAATGGAATTTCACCCCTGGGATGCAACACTGGAAACGGTGACAACTCCTACGTTTAACGACGCTGGAACACATCTCTAGCCTAGAACTCTAGATGTTTTCGTTAATGTTCCAAATGCTCCTTAGGTTAATTGAGATATATTTTAAAGTTGGTGTTGAATTATGTTTCGATTTCAAGGCTAAAAAATCGATGTCACCTAAACACACCTACAATGCAACTTGTTATGCTCCTATACCAACAGGTGTCATATTTCATGATTGACTTGATTAGCTATAATATGTACATACCTTTTCTTACTGCAAAGGTTTTCCATATTCTTAAAGAATAAAAAAATTTAAAAGATGAAAAGAGGGTATACCCTAAAAGAAAAATCAAAGGGTAAAAAGAATAAGATGGTCAGAAAAAAGAAAATAAATGAACCCCAAATGAAAAGGACCAAGAAAGTATGCAAGTCCAAATGCCACTACTATTGCATTTTCTGTAAATAAAGTATCATGTGCAGTTTGTTGAACTTTATGCTGTAGTTGATGAATGGCCAAACGGCTTAATCTTGGCTAGTTCATGTTTGAATTTTCTGTTTTAGGGATAGAGGATAAAAATCTGTCCAAACTGTTTAAACTTGGCAGATAATTAGACAAGTAGAGAAGCAAAGGAGCTCAACAGTTTAATCTGAACCCTTGGAAGAAATAAGTGTAGACTTAGATATGCTTGTGATGTAAAGAAAAGAAAAGCTGAAAAGGGTTTGCCAGTCTAACTGCACCCTCAGAAAAAGCAGAAAAAATGTGAGGTACAGTAGGCTGGGTAGGTAGTTTTGATGTTGCAGAAAGAGACTTATGATAGGTTTCGCCTCTCAAAATGTTAAATCTTACTTCCATCATAGGTACTATGGCAGAGGCATGACTAACTTCCCTCATGTTTCCCTGAAAACATTTACTAACTTCCCCAGTGATATTAAGATTTGCTTAATATCACCAAACAACTCCTTCCATCCATCTCATTTCATAACAAACCTAAGTAAAACCTTTTTTACTTAGGAAAATGTACAAATATCACAAAGACCCCTCTTTTCCCTATAGCCTAAGCTCATCACTTAGCACTTCCCATTTCATAAATCACATTAATTAAACTCTAACTTTATTATATAAATCCCTTGTGAAATAATACCCTTTCCCGTAAATATGTATATATAACAAAGACCCTTATATTTTAATATCCCCGCCCCAGTTTATTATAACCATAAGACTGTTAAATCGTTATTCAAATATGGATTAGTAGGTTTATTTGGAACCTGTTAAGAACCATAACCCACCACGCACTATTTTGAAATTAATTAACCCCATGTTAATTAATTAACAAATCACCTCACCAACCAATAAACACAGCCCCAATATGTTTAATTAACGTTTATTATATCGGGGCCCGCGCATTAAATCTCCACTATCTTCACAGAGTGCCGACTGTCAGATCCGGGCTCGCTCATCCAATGATCAATATGCATATCGCGACCCCCTTCGCCATTGCATTTTGACGCCTGGGAGATTGGTGGTATCGCGCCCGTACGATGGACGCGTGTCGACCACCCATGCTACTCGCGACCCTCCCGACCGAAACCACTTTAGCCAATAAGTGGTGCGGGCCAAAACCACTTACCGTCCTGCTGCCGACCCCTTGCTGACATCACTGCCACATCACCGTCCCGTACCCCGCTAAGCGACAAGATGTCCTATCATGCTGATGTCATCTGCCAATAAATACCAAAAAATTACCCGCCAGCCCAAAATTTCGTTAAAAAACAACGAAATGTCATTTTCACTGTAAAATCTTTGTGTTCACGTTCCTATGCAAAAGAACAACTGAAGCCACTGTACCTTCTTTCAACTGCCACCCGGTCGAGGAAACCACCAGTAGCGCGCTCTGTACTCCGTTATTCAACCTACAGTTGCTCAATTTGCGTCTTTGATCAGGGTCAAAGGATGTCCAGCAACGGCGGAGTAGCTAGCGCAGAATATCAGTGGAAGACAGCTGCAAACCGACTTACAAAACCTACCTCTGGTACATTCAATAAAGAGGGAGCGGCTAGCACAATGTCAATTTATTGTTTCCTTGTTTCCAAGACTGTTTGTCTCTATCTTTTGTAAAAGAAGCATTAATCATCACTATATATTATCTCCTCCAGATATTTTGTAAGATATTTTGATATTTTGTATAAATACCCCCCCAAACGAAGTATTTGGGGTTGGCTGATTGGGAAGTATTCTCAGACTTTGCTGTAATACAGAAATTTTGGAATAAAAAAGGTTGTTGGAACCATTTTTGTCTGGCCTACTGGATGAGGAATTGATGCTAAGGACCATGTTACAAAATTCTTGAATCAACTTATGGATCAATAAGTCATTTCTAACTTGTGTTTTACAGTTTCTTCATTTTCTATATCATCTATGTTTCATGATCTAAATAATAGAGAGAGAATAATTCAGAATTTTCTTGACTGTACTCTGTCTTCAGTCTTTATTATTTTTTGTGTTTTCTTCAGAATTAGTATAAACAATGAATTCTTAATTGCTCTTGTTTCCCCTGATTCTTTCACCTTGAATATTTGCTAAGGAATTCTTAATTGCTCCTTAACAGTAATCATCCAGTTTCCCTCTGTCAAATATGATGAAGGATTCTTAACTGCCCTTCACCCACTTGACCCCATTCCATCTGATTCCAACCTTTACATTGTTCCATATTTGATTACCTTGCTCTGTGATACCCTCCTCTGTTAAGAAACCGGATCCAGGAAGCTATCATTCTTTGACTCCACCATGCCCAATGGACTGAAACTCTTAAGTTTTACCTCACTGTTCTATTGAATCTCCATCACTCCAACCAAATTCAAAACAAAACCCTTGTACTTCATAGCTAGCCTAATATATCTCAAAACAAAGCTAAATCATAAAGAGAGAGCCCTCTCTGGATGCAGATTGGCTAGAATCTGTATCTAAAATATTGGTCTGTGGTTACCTCGACCGTATTCCCTTTCTTACAAATTTTGGGAACAACCTGAGTGATAACATCATTGGCGACTCCATTAGGGACTGAATAGTTTGTTTATTGTATCTATTCTTGATCAGTCCATTTTTTACAAAAATCTTTAGGAAAGTTTAAAAGTTTTAATATCTAAAAAATTTCCTAGAAGATATCGTTAAAGTGGTATTGCTAAAACTATTTCAAGAAAAACCCAAAAACATACTCAGAAGAAAAAGATCCGTTACACCAGATCAAATCCTGATCCAAATCCCCCACCTGTGTTTGAGAATCCTAATCTCATTCCTAAAATCCTTAGAAGCCAAGAGAGCCAAGAACATTCTGCTAGTTCACCCCTTGACAAACATCTGCAAAATCCTATCCAAACTGAGCTTACTTCTGGAAAATCTCTAATCCTTTCTGCCATTGCTGCAGCTTCTTCAAGTTCACCATCAGCACCCCAAACCATCCTTCCCACTCCTCCACCCACAACCTACATTTCCACTGTTGTCCTTGCTCTTCCGGTTGTCACACTTATATCTGCAATCATGGCAAACCGATATGCTCCCCTGAAATTACCTGCAAATCCTGTGGCTATGCCTCAAGATTATCAAAGAAAAATCACCTATTTTGATGGTACTAGCACTTACACAGGTCAAAAACACACCAAGAAAATGACTGACTATTTTGAAAATTATGAGATTGATGATGATGATGTGAGAATGAAAGTCTTTGTTCAAAGTTTAACTGGAGATGTTAGAACCTGGTTTAGAGCACTCCCTACAAACACTATCGCTGACCCAGAAGCCCTTTATCAGACCTTCTTGAATAGATGGGAAAAGATGAAAGATTCTCTCCACATTTTATCAGAATATGAAAACTTGAAAAGAGGCCCACAAGAAACTGTTCAAGATTATTGCATAAGATTTAATAATGTATTCAATGCTATTCCTCAGAATCTCAGACCTCCTCCAGATTTGGCCTTGATCAAATTCCCTGATGCATTTGACGCTGACATGGCATACCAACTTAGGGAAAGAGCTCCTCGAAGTTTAGAAGACATGAAGAGTATAGCTGTCAGTGTTGAGGCCAACCTGATTTCTAAACGAGCTCGAGCCAGAACTGAAAGGAGGACACCTTTCAAAGAAGAACCTTCTGCATTTGAATAGAAATTAGATGCCATAATCAAAGGAATGGATAGACTTGGTGACAGAGTGGAAACAATTGAGAGGAAATCCCCTTGGGATGGTCAACCGAGCAACACTGGGAGAAATCCAAATTTCAGGAAAAACCAGAACCCTAATGCTGGAAAGACTGGGCCTGACCAAAACATTAGGCCCCCATTCCAGGAAAATTATGCTGAAGCTTCAACTTCTAGTGAGCCAACAGAAGATACTCAAATTAACTTAATGGGTCTCAATAGTGAAAAGAAAATTTTATTGACCCAAGAAGACCAAGAGGCTCACACTCTTAATCAATTCCAAATTCAATCAGTTAAATCATTTGATTTTATAGAGGGATATGACACAACCATTTATGAAGTTCACAAGCAATACAATCTGAGGAGCAGAAGGATAGATGTTTTTGAAACCAATAAACAGAAGGATACTAAGCAATCTAGCAAAGCTAAGATAAATAACCTCCCTGTACAAACCCTTCCTAGAACAGGTCCTAACCCAAATAATTCAACAGTTGAAGATGTATCAGACAATCAACAACCTTTAACTTCCACTCCTCCCAAGGGAAATGTGGAAGAACCTCCATAAATTGACTTAAAAACTTCAGCTCATAACACCACTCCTGAAAAAGGAAAAAGCACTGAAAATACAACCAAAAAAGACAATCTCACGGTCCCAAATGCAAAAATTCAAACATAAAAACCTTTCAACCTTGACACTAAAATAGGCAACTTAAAGATAGCCATTCCACTGATAGAATTGGCTAGACATGATGTCTACAGAGCTCAAATTAGCATATCACTCCAAATTTCAGAGAACAAAGATGCAGCAAATGTCCTTGATGACCAACTAGAATTGATTTTTGGCCCTGAGGTAAACGGAAAATTAGTAGATGGAGGGGTCCCTCCATTCTATGTAAGTCTGAACATTCATGATAAAATACTTCATAATGCCATGTTTGATTCTGGTGCTTCTCATAACTTAATGCCTAAATCTGTAATGGAGAAGTTGGACCTAGATATTACCAAGCCATACAAAGAGCTATTCTCTTTTGATTCAAGCTAGGTCAGATGTCTAGGTTTGATCAAAGATTTATGTGTTTCATTAGTTCAATACCATGCCAAGACAATTTTAATGGATGGAGTGGTAGCTGACATACCACCAAAATATGGCATGCTTCTGTCTAGATCTTGGGGTGCAAAGATCCAGGGATATTTACAGCTGGACATGTCCTATGCTAATATTTCCGTATTTGGTCAACCAAAGAGATTGTATCGAGAAACTCTAATGAAATACGTGGTAAGTAGTCAGGAGAAACCCTAGAATTTTCGCATCTATTCCATGCACTCTGACATGAACTCCTTCATTCTATACAATGCTGAAAATAACCCTTCAACTAATGTCAAGGTTTTAGCACTTGAACAAGAAAAAGTTATACACCAAAACTCCAGTGTTCAAATTCAAGAAATTTCTATGAACAATGACATATCAGACACCCAAGAGAAACCAGATGAAATTCAAAAGCCATATTTCCCTAATAAACAAATTTTTGAGACTCCTAAAATTAACTATGAACATGAGATCCTCTGGGACTTAGAATTTGATGGTTCAATCAATAAATTAGGGGTAGGAGCAGGAATTTGGGTACAAAATCTAGAAAATGATCATGTTGAAGGACATGCTTATATATTAAACTTCAAATGTACCAATAATATGGCTGAATATGAAGCCCTCTTGCTAGGACTTAAGTTGATCAAAAATTTAGGGACAGTTAGGGTATCAGTTTTGGGAGATTCTGATCTAGTCATTCAATAGATAAAAGGCAATTTCCTCACAAATGATCCCAGATTAAGATCCTACAGAGGGGCAGCAGTTGAGATCCTTAATACATTTCTTGAAACACAGCTGGCCAAAATTCCAAGAAAACATAATTTGCATGCTCACAGTTTAGCAACATTTGCCAGCACTTGTAAACTACCTTTTGAACCCAATCATCAGTTTATAGCTGAGATTAGACATAGGCCAGCCATACCAAACAATGTAAGAATTGGCAAGTGTTTAACAATGATATTCAGATTAACAATTTCTTGACCCTAGAGGAAGAATTTTCCAGCACTAATATAGACACGGACATTGTTGGTGAAGTTGATCAAATAGATAAAATTGAAACAAACATTTCAGCAGAAACTACAACTCAAATACTTCACCCGACAAAATTTACCAAGAAAAAGTTGCAAGAGCTTAAAGAAATAGACATTGATGAGACTATTGGAGGAGAATCTGAAGTTATTGATTTAAAAGACAACTATTTGCCCACGAGATTAACTCCTTTGGAAGATTTCTTTGATTCTAATGATATCCCAAAGAAACCAAAAATGCAGCCTCTAAATGCAAATATTGAGGACTGTAACATAGGAACTGAAGAAAATTCTAAAATGATAAAACTATCCAAAACTCTGCCCCTCAACCAAAAGCTTAAATATGTTGAACTCTTCAAGGAATTCCAAGATGTTTTTGCATGGAGCTATGAAGATCTCAAATCTTATGACACCTCTGTGATTCAACATATAATACCCCTCAAAGAAAATTAGAAGCCATTCAAGCAAAAACTCAGAAGGGTGAACCCTGTACTACTCCCTTTAATTGAAAAAGAAGTCAAAAGAATGTATGAAGCTGGGATAATTTCTCCTATTAGGTTTTCAGAATGGATGTCTAATTTAGTGCCCACTAGGAAGAAAACAAGAGAAATCAGATTATGTGTTGACTTAAGGAATGTAAATAACGTTTCTTTGAAAGACCATTACCTGTTACCTAAGATGGACCACATTTTACAAAGGGTAGTAGGTGCTTCTAGGATTTCACTGCTGGATGGGTTCTCAGGCTTCAACCAGATTCTAGTTCATCCTGATGATCAGGAAAAGACTGCTTTTACAACGCCATGGGGAACTTTCAAATATGTGAAAATGCCATTTGGACTCAAGAATGTAGGGGCAACCTTCCAACGAGCAATGGACATAGCTTTTGCAAAAGAAATTCATGATTTTCTAGTCATATACCTAGATGATCTTACTGTGTTTTCCAAATCAGATCAGCAGCATTTAAATCATCTGAGACAAGTGTTTTTAACATGCAGAAAGTATGGTATATCATTAAACCCTAAGAAGTCATTGTTCGGTCTAGAGGAAGGCAAACTGTTGGGCCATATAATCTCCAAAGATGGCATTAAAATTGATCCTGATAGAATAGAAGCCATTTTGCAAATACCCCATCCCAGAAATATCAAAGAACTTCAAGCTTTCCTAGGGAAAATTAACTTTTTAAGAAGATTCATACCTAATTTGGCTGAACTAATCAGATTGCTGAACAATATGTTGAAAAAGGATTCCAAGGTTAAATGGACAGTAGAAGCTAAACAAGCATTTGAAGAAATCAAAATGGCTTTGACCAAAACACCAGTCCTTACAAGTCTAAAATTTGATAGAGACTTCATAATCTTTTCATTCGCATCAGAACACACCATTGCTACTATTTTACTACAAAAAGATGATGAAGGATCTGAAAAACCCATAGCCTTTTTTAGTAAAGCCTTTAGAGATGCACCACTAAAATACCCAATCATGGAAAAACAGGCTTATGCACTTGTAAAAGTTATTAAAGACTTCAAAGTCTACATATTATATTCCCATATAATAGCCTATGTATCAAATGCTGTTGTCAAAGATATCCTGACCCAAGAGGGGATTGAAGGCAAGAGAGGTAAATGGATTGCTACTATATTGGATTATGATATTGAAATAAAACCTACAAAGCTAATAAAAGGACATGGATTAGCTAAACTTATGACTGAAACAAACTTTCAAGCCCTAGACATCAATGAGCTGGATAACGAGCAGGAGATGGCAACTCCACAAATCAGCCAGGCCTTCCTAGAATCACCTTGGTATGCTGATATATCTTATGTATTATTAAACCTATAGGCTCCTCCAGGGTTATCCAGAACACAGAAAGGTTTTTAAAAATGAAAGCTTCAATGTTTTGTATTTTAGATAGTGCTCTTTTCTGGAAAGTCATGAAGGTGTTCTATTAAATTGTCTAATAAAAGCTGAGGTTGACAAGGTACTCAAAGAATTTCATGCAGGGGACTGTGGTGGACATCTGTACTGGAAATCAACTGCAGACAAAATCCTAAGGGTTGGATTTTACTAGCCAACTTTATTTGCTGATGTCAAAAATTTTGTCACTGCTTGCCATAAATGTCAAATTTTTGAATGCAAGAGGAAACTGTTACCTCTACCCCTTAGACCAATTTCCACTGAAAGACCATTCCAACAATGGGGTTTATATTTCATTGGGGAAATCCATCCTCCCTCTTCTGGTCAACATAAATGGATCCTCACTGCTATAGATTATTTCACTAAATGGATAGAAGTCATCCCTTGCAGACAAGCCAATGATACAGTGATCATACAATTCGTAGAAACCAACATCTTATCCAGATTTGGCTGTCCTGAAAAGATTATAACTGACAATGCTGCTACTTTCAAATCCAAGAAAATGATAAGTTTCTGTCACAAGTACCACATCACCTTAGGCCACTCCACAACATATTACCCTCAAGGTAATGGTCTAGTTGAATCCTCCAATAAAAGCCTAATCAATATTATTAAGAAAGTATTGGAAGAAAACAAGAAAAACTGGCATAAGAAACTTACTAATGCACTATGGGCAGACAAATTAACTACCAAGAGATCCATTGGAACTAGTTCCTATGAGCTAGTGTATGTTATGGAGGCTATATTTCCTTCCTCCTTGGGAATCCCTGTAATGAAATTACTGCAAGAAGCTCAGGTGGAACCCAATGATATTAAAAGAAGAATAAATCAGACCATCCACTTGCAACAGACTAGGGAAGAGGTATACCAAAGATCCCAAGTATTACAAGAAAAGCTCAAGAAAATATTTGATAAGAGGACCAAGGCAGAAGATTTTTACCTAGGGGACAAAGTTTTAAAATGGTATTCCAAGAGAGAAGACAAAGGAAAACACGACAAGTTTGATTTCCTATGGAAGGGACCTTTTATTATCCAGGCTTCACAAGGCAACAATACTTACTTTCTGAAAAACCTGGATGGTACAGAAGCAGAAGAAGGTCCAGTTAATGGCCAAATGCTGAAACATTATTTTGATCCAGTTTGTTGATATATCCTGACTCTAGAATCTACGTAAGGAAGCTGCAGAAAATTTTAAAAAATAGTGAAGGAACTTTACCCTTTTTGTGCTGCCTCATTTCTGTTTATCAGAGGTTGCAGAAGGAAACTTGGGAGTAGAAACATAAGAACAAAAGATCCAAGTAGACTATCCAAAATAGATGTACTATTGTTTAAATCAGCTCAAGAATAATGTGTATATTTTACATGATCCTTTTATATAGCTTTTTTTACTTTCAGCAAAGGAATATTTCAGAGCACAGCAAGAGTTATTCATAAGGCCATCTGACCTGCTATTCTTGACTTTCCAACAGGGAAAGCCATCCCCAAGTGGAGCCAGTGTTATGCTCCTATATCAATAGGTGTCATATTTCATGATTGACTTGATTAGCTCTAATATGTACATACCTTTTCTTGCTGCAAAGGTTTTCCATATTCTTAAAGAATCAAAAAATTTTAAAAATGAAAAGAGGGTATACACTAAAAGAAAAATCAAAGGGTAAAAAGAATAAGACAGTCAGAAAAAAGAAAAGAAATGAACCCAAAATGAAAAGGACCAGGAAAGTGTGCAAGTCCAAATGCAACTACTATTGCATTTTCTGTAAATAAAGTATCATGTGTAGTTTGTTGAACTTTATGCTGTAGTTGATGAATGGCCAAATAGCTTAATCTTGGCCAGTTCATGTTTGAATTTTCTGTTTTAGGGATAGAGGATAAAAATCTATCCAAACTATTTAAACTTGGCAGATAATTAGACAGGTAGAGAAGTAAAGGAGCTCAACAGTTTAAGCTGAGCCCTTGGAAGAAATAAGTGCAGACTTAGATAGGCTTGTCATGTAAAGAAAAGAAAAGTTGAAAAGGGTTTTCCAGTCTAAGTGCACCCTCAGAAAAAACAGAAAAAATGTTAGGTACAGTAGGTTGGGTAGGTAGTTTTGATGTTGCAAAAAGAGACTTATGATAGGTTTCACCTCTTAGAATGTTAAATCTTACTTCCATCACAGGTACTATGGCAGAGGCATGACTAACTTCCCTCATGTTTCCTTGAAAACATTTACTAACTTCCCCAGTGATATTAAGATTTGCTTAATATCACCAAACAACTCCTTCCATCCATCTCATTTTATAACAAACCTAAGTAAAACCTTTTTTACTTAGGAAAAGGTACAAATATCACAAAGACCCCTCTCTTCCCTATAGCCTAAGCTCATCACTTAGCACTTCCCATTTCATAAATCACATTAATTAAACTCTAACTTTATTATATAAATCCCTCGTGAAATAATACCCTTCCCCGTAAATATGTATATATAACGAAGACCGTTATATTTTAATATCCCCGGCCTAGTTTATTATAACCATATGACTATTAAATCGCTGTTCAAATATGGATTAGCAGGTTTATTTGGAACCTATTAAGAACCATAACCCACCGTGCATTGTTTTGAAATTAATTAACCCCACGTTAATTAATTAACAAATCACCCCGCCAACCAATAAACACAGCCCCGATATGTTTAATTAACACTTATTATATCGGGCCCCGCGCATTAACTCACCACTATCTTCGCAGAGCGTTGAACGTCAGATCCGGCCCGCTCATCCAACGGTCAATATGCATATCGTGACCCCCTCTGCCACTGCATTTTAACACCCAGGAGATTGGTGGTATCGTGCTTGTAACATGGATGCATGTCGACCACCCACACTGCTCACGGTCCTCCCAACCGAAACCACTTTAGCCAATAAGCGGTGCGGGCCAAAACCACTTACCGTCCTCCCGCTGACCCCTCGCTGATGTCATTGCCACGTCACTGCCCCGTACCCCCGCTAAGCGACAAGATTTCCCATCATGCTGACGTCATCCGCCAAAAAATTACCCACCAGCCTGAAATTTCGTTAAAAAACAACGAAATGTCATTTTCACTGTAAAATCTCTGTGTTCATGTTCCGATGCAAAATAACAACTGAAGCCATTGTACCTGCTTTCAACCACCACCCGGTCGAGGAAACCACCAGCAGCACGCTCTGTACTTCGTTATTCAACCTACAGTTGCTCAATTTTTGTCTTTGATCATGTTCAAAGGATGTCCAGCAACGACGGAGCAGCCAGCATGGAATATCAGTGGAAGATAGCTGCAAACCGACTTGCAGAACCTACCTCCAGTACATTCAATAAAGAGGGAGCGGCCAGCACAACGTCAATTTATTGTTTCCCTGTTTCCGAGACTGTTTGTCTCTATCTTTGTAAAAGAAGCATTAATCATCACTAGATATTATCTCCTCCAGATATTTTGTAAGATATTTTGATATTTTGTATAAATACCCCCCAAACGAAGTATTTGGGGTTGGCTGATTGGGAATTATTCTCAGACTTTGCTGTAATATAGAAATTTTGGAATAAAAAAGGTTGTTGGAACCATTTTTGTCTGGCCTACTGGATGAGGAATTGATGCTAAGGACCATGTTACAGAATTCTTGAATCAGCTTATGGATCAATAAGTCATTTCTAACTTGTTTTTACAGTTTCTTCGTTTTCTATATCATTTATGTTTCATGATCTAAATAATAGAGAGAAAGAATAATTCATAATTTGATTGACTGCACTATGTCTTTAGTCTTTATTATTTTCTGTGTTTTCTTCAGAATTAGTATAAACAGTGAATTCTTAATTGCTCCCGTTTCCCTTGATTCTTTCACCTTGAATATTTATTAAGGAATTCTTAATTTCTCCTTAACAGTGATCATCAAGTTTCCCTCTATCAAATATGATGTAGGATTCTTAACTGCCCTTCACCCACTTGACCCCATTCCATCTGATTCCAGCCTTTACATTGTTCCATATTTGATTACCTTGCTCTGTGATACCCTCCTCTGTTAAGAAACCGAATCCAGGAAGCTATCCTTCTTTGACTCCATCATGCCCAATGGACTGAAACTCTTCAGTTTTACCTCACTGTTCTATTGAATCTCCATCACTCCAACCAAACTCAAACAAAACCCTTGTACTTCATGGCTAGCCTAATATATCTCAAAACAAAGCTAAATCATAAAGAGAGAGCCCTCTCTGGATGCAAATTGGCTAGAATCTGTATCTAAAATATTGGTCTGTGGTTACCTCAGCCGTATTCCCTTTTTTACAACTTTTGGGAACACCCTGAGTGATAACACAACTAATATGAAAAAATTATTCTTTTCATTTCAATGAAAGCTATCTAGTCTAGGGAAGAAGTGCAAACATTGATGCAACAATCAAATATGCAACCAATAATAGCTTCCTAACTAGATCTTTCAATTCCACAATTCCAATGAAACGATAAAAAAGTAAATGAATTTTAATTCACTAAAGTTCACCTACATGGTTTTGTTTTCTTTTCAAATGAATGAAGATGCACTTATCAACTTTCAACACCAAGCAATGTGATATATGCTCAATGACAATCTCAAAAACAACTTGCCAATGTAATGTAATCTAATGCAATTTCCAGAAGTAATGATCAATTTTGAGATGAAGGCTTAACAAATGAAAATGAAATTTTATTTATGGTTTTCAAAAGAAATAAAAATTCCTATCTGATAGAAAATTAGTAACACATGCAAGAAACAAAACAATAAATTCAATTACCCAAAGAGCTAAGGACTCAACCAAAGTTCGTTTTCACTACTTCAACTTGGAACAAACTTTTGCAAACCGCAAAGAATCTAACAACAATAAGTCAAAATTATATGCAGACAGAGCAGGAGAAAGACTTTAGAGATCAAGACATTCTAGGTCTTCTGTCAAAAAGACTAAAAAATATCATTTTTTTTGGATGAATGCGGGCAGACAGTGGAAACCAAGGTTTCAAGCACGACTGTTCTAGTGAAATCTGCGTTGACAGCACTCTCTTTCTTAGGAAAAAGGCGCTAGGTGAGAAAAACTTAGGAGAAAACAAATAAAGTTGAACAAAGACCTAGATTTGACACTCTAAACTGTACACCACTCAAAATGTAGATCCATAATAATTCAAAGTTATGGATCACTAAGAGGTTGGACAAACCTATCTAAAGAGACCAAATATAAAATGGCGACTCCACTGGGGAGTACATAACCCTTCAAACCTCCTTTTGTCTTTAGTCTCTTATGATAGGTTTGGCCAACCTCTTAGTGATCCATAACTTTGATTGATTGTGGATCCACATTCTAAGTGGTTTGTGCTTTAGGGTGTCAAATCTACATCTCTGTTCAACTTTTTTTATTTTCTTCTAAGTTTTTTTTGCCCAACGCCATTTTCCAAAGAAACAAAGTGTTCTCAGCGCGGATTTCACTACTATAGTCACGCTTGAAACCTTGGTTTCCACTGTCTGCCCGCGCTGGTCCAAGAAAATGAGATTTTTTAGGGTTTCTTACAGAAGGCCTAGAATGTCTTGATCTCTAAAGTCTTTCTCCTGCTCTTTGTGCAAATAATTTTGACTTCTTGTTATTATATTCTTTGTGGTTTGCAAAAGTTTATTCCATGTTTAACTAGTAAAAATGAACTTTGGTTGAGCCTTTAGCTCTTTGTGTAATCAAATTTACTATTTTGATTCTTGCATGTGTTACTGATTTTGCTGTCTGATATGCATTTTTAGTTCTTTTCAAAACCATAAAGAAAATTGCATTTTCATTTGTTAAGCCTTCATCTAAAAATTGATCTTTACTTCTGGAAATTGCATTAGATTACATTGCACTTGCAAGTTGATTTTGAGATTGTCATTAAGCATAGATCACATTTCTTGGTGTTGAAAGCTGATAAGTGCATCTTCATTCATTTGGAAAGAAAAAAAATTCATGTAGGTGAACTTTAGTGAATCAAAACTCATTTACTTTTTTATTGTTGCATTGGAATTGTGGAATTTAAAGATCTAGTTAGGAAACTATTGTTGGTTTCATATTTGATTGTTGCATCAATGTTTGCACTTCTTCCCTACACTAGATAACTTTCATTGAAATGAAAAGAATCATTTTTTCATATTAGTTGCATTGTAGATGTGTTCAGGTGACATCGATTTTAGAGCCTTGAAAGTTAAACATAATTCAAGATCAACTTTAAAATTGATCTCAAATAACCTAAGGAACATTTGGAACATTAATGGAAACATCTAGAGGTCTAGGCTAGAGACATGTTCCGATGTCATTAAACATAGGAGCTCTCGTTGTTTGCCAGCGTTGCATCCCAGGGGTGAAATCCTATTCTACATACGTAAGTTTATAGAATCGTTCTCCATTCACCTTCAGGTATATCAGACGACACTACATGCATGGAAAGTATAAAGGAATGCTCTCATCGAATGGTTACACATTAGACAACACTACTACGGACTGCATTCCCATGTACCATCGAGTATATTTTGGGAGTCCCCTATAGGTTGTTATCCATCCATAGGTAACCGAGTTTTCCACCTTGTATACTGTGATACACCAAACAAAACATTCGGGGAGATTGGTTGTCGTACGTTAAGTCCTTGGTTCACCAATGTGTATATTGGAGTTCACGATTGCTTGGAAACCCTTCGTACCTAGTTACCCATTTTTGATTTATTTTTTGTTAATTTCTAAAAATAATTGACCACGAAATAACATCCTACCAATGAAATAACTCCTTTTGTCCTCAAAATGAATGGTTAATTGTAAAAACGAAATTAAGCCAAAAGTGTTCACCAACACATAATTAGTGATTTATTTCGTGAAAATTCATTATGGCAAAACCACCAAATCCTTCATCACGCTATGCTCAAGGTTCACCTCTCTTATCCTCTTCACATTCTGAAGCTGACAAGTTACCACAAGGAGTCCAAAATGAGACCCCCGATACAGAACGCAATATCTATGGAGATGCTAATCCATCTAGATTTTTTCTAATATTGTTGAGCCAGAGCCCCTTGAGAACCAAGGTGTTGAACTTGGTATCCTCCTAAGTATCCAACCCCTCGCTTCCTGACCATTGCCTCAAGGGTCAGTCACCTCATCTTAGGACTCTCCTTTGGCTACTCCTCGACCTAATTTGGAGTTCTTTCTTTTTTTTCCCAAACCAATCTTTGATCAAGATCTCGTGTATTTATCACCTCTGTATCCATATAGTCCTTTTGATTCTCCCAATGTACCTTTGCATCCTTCTCCTAGAGTGCCTTGGGTTCTGATTCGAGAATTGTTCCCAAACATGGCGACAGATAGTGATAACCCATCTATAGAGTCAACAGCAAGGGTGTTCCTTTGGAAACCTTTGAAACCCATGTTCTAGGTGCTGACATTGATCCTATAACACTCCTTCCTCTTGAAAACTTCCATTATGTTTCCGCTCCCTATAATCTAACGAGTGGGCCAAATGCACCTCCTGCTTATAGTGCACCCTTTGTCCCACCAAGTTATAACTCTCTCAACGATGCTTTGACACTTCTGGCACAACTTCACTTTTTCATAACCCCATTTGGTCATCTGGTGTCACTCCTACTACTAGCTCATTTTTTCCAAATGTACCAGTACTTGTGCAAACCCCTACCCAACCTAAATTGATTTCTCAACCTACAGTGACGATAGGTAAAACACATGTTCCCCTTGGTCCTTATACTCCTATAGTAGCCACGGTAACCACATTCCCCACTCTGAGTGGACAACCTATGAGTTAATCTATTCCACCATTTGGGGCGAAACAATGTCTACCCTACGTACCTCCTACTTCTAGTGGAAGCCATGCACCCCCTCCTCCTGCATCAGGTTAAAATCAACCCACTGGTGCTATTTTTATCCCAGGTGGAACGCTAGTTCCATATGTATCAAGTACTCTCATGGAGACGTCCTTGCAAGGTCACAAATTCCCCTTAACTAAACCTTCCTACCAACAGCCATATGTTCCTACTGGCTCTCAACAGCCTCAAATTCCATTATTGGGAGTTCCCCAAATGTAGTATGGCCCCAATCCTTTGTATCCTCCTGGGATTGGTAATCCTCCTCTTCATCCATAGGTTCCTGTCCAAATACATCAGGGACCTTATTAGCAGTCTCAACCACAGGTTCCTTTCTAACCCCAGCAGGGACCTTACCAGTAGTCACGACCACAAGTTTCTTTCCAATCCCAGCAAGGATCTTACCAGCAGCCGTAGTCGCATGTTTCTTTCCAATCCCAACAGGTACCTTACCAGTAGCTACAAGCACAATTTCATTTTCAATCACAAGTGGGAACTTACCAACAATCGGAGCCATAGGTTCCATTCCTACAGTTGCAATAGATACCCTTCCAACAATAATATGGTCAGTTCCCCCCACAAGCTCCATGTGCTCCATATAGTCTTTACCAGCCTGTGTCAGGTTCGTTTCAACCTCCTTATGGTCAAAACCCACCACAGTGGGGGAAGACCCAACCTCAATAAGGTTGGAGTACTCAATTATGTGCATACTAGAGACCTTACACCCCATATAATCCACAACTTCCATTCTTGGAAACATTAGAATCGCTAGATGTGTCACAGCTTACAAATGACCCAATGCTGCTTTCATCGTATTGGCCTCCGGTACCGACTAAAATACTAAGTGACTGTCCTAAGTTCGAAGGTAAATCTGGAGAAGACCCTCAGACACATGTCACGACTTACCATCTTCAGTGTTCTTCTAACCCTTGGGTTGATGATTTAATCTAGTTATGTCTTTTCCAATGCACTTTGACGGGCCCTGCAACCAAGTGGTACATCGAGTTCCCTTGAGGTATTTTTCAAGATTTCAATTCTCTAGCCATGGCTTTCCTCACCCACTTCCAATTGCCTATCTGGTATGAGACTGGAACTCATCTCTTGACATCTTTGAAGCAGATGACTGCCACCCATATCTCTGACCATATACATGAATGGAGACGTAGACGTCGTCTCATCAAATTTGAAATTCCAGATTATCTTTTGACGGAATGGTTCACTAAGTCATTCTTTGCCCCTATCACTTGAGACATAGCCATGGCTAGCTATGGAATTAAGGAACAAGCCATCGCCTGTGCCCAGTATTTGGATCTTGTTTACTCACAATCTGGCATGTTGTACGAATTGTTACCTGATGCCCCATGACCTTTGACTGATCTTGCATCCTCGAAACCTACACATTCAACACCCATAGATGGTGTCATTGGCTCTGTGGCTCAGCGGTTTGGTAGTACCCTAATTGCTTATATAAATCCCAAACCTACTCCATTAGCTGCAGCCCCCTCAAAGGTAAAAGCTCAAAAGTAAATCTTGTTGAGTCTACCACAATAGATAAATCCTCAAAATGCAAGAAAAATGGTAAAAGGAAATCCAAGCGGGATACCTTGAAACAAGATTCCCCAAAACTGTATGTTGATGATTCATCGAATTGAAAGCCCAAATATCCTTGCCTTATTTGTGATGATGATCATTACACTAATGATTGTTCCAACATGCTGAAGTAGGTCGTCTTCTGAAAGGCACCGCAAGAGCACTAGCTGTGCTGAAGGAACCTTTCCCATCCCAGTAGACGCAAATGATAGACCAATCACAAACTCAAGCCTCCAGAAGATCTCAAGTGTTCATGAGTGGCTCGGAACCCATTTTTGTAGCTACCAAATCTAAAGACTATCAAACTCACGAAAAACCCACAGTAGAGAAAGATGCCACTGACATTCCCTCTTCCTCCACTTCACCTAATTCCGTTCCTCTCCATATTGAGAAACCTAACATTGATTCCATGATCCGACTACCCCCCAAAGTTTCATGACTAGCTTGGAACCCATTTTCATAGCTACTAGATCTAAAGACTATCAAACTCCTAAAAAACCCACAGTGGAGAAAGATGCCACTGACATGCCCTCTTCCTCCACTTCACCTAATTCTAGTCCTCTCCATATCGAGAAACCTAGCACTGATTCCATGATCCGACCACCCCCCAAAGGTGTTCTTTAGAAATCATCTTATAATCCAAATGCGTGAGCCACCCAACACTACAATATTGTAGCAGATTTGGCTCAAGCACCCTCAGTGATGTCGGCCTTGGAAGTCCTTCAAACATGTCCATCACAACAGAAGGCTTTGTTATCCTCCATTGGAGGAATCGATCCCATAGATTCCAGCTTCATAAACTTTTATCTTGAAAATCACGTCCCACGCCTACCGCATCAGCTTGCATTTCTCATACAAGTTGTCGTTATGGGAAAAACTATTCACATAACTATTGTTGATGAAGGAGACTCCACATGCATTATTTCTATATCATGTTGGAAATCCCTTGGCGCCCCTCCTCTCAACAAGTCCCTGAACACTTTGAAATCCTTTGATGGCAGAGGATTTTGACCTTATGGTATTCTCAATGCTTTACCCATCCAGTTAGAAGGAAAGACTGTCAATATGGAGGTAGAGGTTGTTGACGGAAATCTTGATTATAACCTTCTACTTGGCCATAGTTGGACTCACATGATCTTCACTATGGTTTCTACTCTATTCCATGTACTTTGCTTCCCCCACCAAGGGAAAATTGTCACGATATACCAATTGGCTTTCTTCTTGTCAAACTCTTCGACTGGTAATGTACCTTATATTGGAAAAACCATCATTCCTTATGAAAATATTGGAGTGAATCCTTTCAAAGACACTTCTTTGATGGGAAAATTTTCCTTTTCTCTGCCCAACAATTTTGCCTCAATTAATATGATTATGTCTACTAATGACCCTTGGATCATCCCTAGTCCTGATCAGATTTCTAATCTTGGTGACACCATGCCACTCAGCCCCATCGAACAAGCTTACCAAGTTGTCCTTTTGGCCTCTGTGGCTACATCTGAAACTCATGACCAGCTAAGCACGGTCCTAGACTCTTATTCACAGACTCCTTGGCTCGTTTCTTTGGATTCTGTAGATCCTTTGAATAAGACTTTCCCGACTAATGAAAGCATTTCTAAAGTCATGTCTCTTAAAGAAACCCCTTGGAATGATATCCATCATCATTCCTATTTTCTTCCTAGCCTTAGAGTGATCCCTACTTGTCTAGATACCTTGGTTTCCCTCGCAATGATTGCTACCCTTCAAACTCCCATTTTAATCCTTGATATGTTATCTGGAGGGAATATGGGTAACATTTTAGCAACCATGCCTATTGATATCTCTGTGAAATCATGGATAATTGAAAACATTCACATAGGGGCCTGTTGTTATCCTAATGAGATTACAACCTATATGACCCTATTTAAAAAAAAATGTGATGTATTTGCCTGGAACTATGAAGAAATGCATGGTATTGATCGAAGCATTGTGGTGCATGAAATCCCAAATTACCCGGATGAAAAACTTGTTCGATAATGCCTTCGTCCGGTGCACCCAAGGAAGGAAGCTCTTATTAAAGATGAAGTTGAAAATCTTCTTAAGGATGGCTTCATCTACCCCATACCATTGATAGATTGGGTTTCTAACATCATCTCGGTGACTAAAACAAAGGGAACCATACATGCCTATGTTGATTATAGGGATATTAATCAGGCATGTCCTAAAGAAAATTTTCCTACTCCCTTTATCGACCAGATTATCGATAAGTGTGCCAGAAATGAAATCTTTTCCTTTATGGATGGATTTTGTGGGTACAATCAGATTAATATCCTTCCTGTTGACCAACATAAAATCGCCTTTATTTGTCCCTGGGGGACTTTTTCCTATAAAAATATTCCTTTTGGCCTTAAAATGATGGTGTAACCTTAAAAAGGTCCATGTCTTATGCATTCCACGATATTAAAAACATCGTTCAGTCATATCTAAATGATTTACCCACACATTCCACTAAACGTCAAGACCATCCAACTCATCTTCGTGCAATTTTTCTTCGCTGTTGACATTATAATATCCGGTTAAATCCTCATAAATGTGTCTTCTGCATTGAATATGGTCGTCTCATAGGATTTGTAGTTTCTAAAGAAGGTGTCTGAATTGGTCCTCTTAAGGTGGAGGCTATTGTTAATCTACCCCCTCCATTTACCTTACAACAACTCCAAAGTTTTCAAGGGAAGACAAACTTTCTTCGTTGTTTCATCCTGAACTATGCTGAGCTTGCCAAGGGTTTTAATCGCATTTTAAAGAAAGGGCTCCCATTCATTTGGGATGAAATTTCCCAAAAATCATTTGATGCATTAAAGATTGCACTCGTCAACGCACCTTTGTTGCATCCCCCTAACTATCAACATGACTATTTCCTGTACTTGGCCACCACTGATTGTACCATTGCTATGGTGCTATTTCAAGACGATGATGATGGTATTGAGCATGTGGTATACTACCTAAGCCGTAATCGCCTTGACACTAATATTCGTTATGCTCATGTGGAGAAATTGGCCTTGGCAGTAGTCCACGCTGTCCAACATTTCCGTCATTACATCCTTTTATGCAAAACCACAGTGATATCTGATTGTAACCCCATGATTTATATTTTGAATCGCCAGTTGCTTGGGGACAAATACTCCAAATTGATTGTCATCCGACAGGAGTACGACTTGGAGTTCACTAAAGATAAGTAAAAAAAGCCATTGGTTTTTGTTGAACTGATTTGTGATGTTCCGTTTATAGACACAACCACCATATCTAATGAACTAATTCCTGATGAATCCCTCTTCCTAATTAGAACTCTCGATGGAGAAATTATCATATATCTCCAAACTCAGACTTTTATACCAGAGTTATCTCTCTTTGAGTGACATTGAATCTGGTACCAATACCAACCTTATTGTATTATTGGGGATACCTTATACCGTCATGGTGTGGATTCAATTCTTTGATGATGTTTGACACATGAGGAAGCTGAAAATTCTTTTAATGTTTGCCACTCTAGAGCCTGTGGTGGTCATATGTCAGGATATGAAATAACTCAAAAGATCCTTCGCACTGACTATTTTTGGCCTTCCATCTTTAAAGATTACATTCTTGCAGTACATAAATGTCACACTTGCCAAATCTATAACCAGAAGAAGCGAACCCCATCTGCTCCCTTACACCCAGTTATTACCATTGGTCTATTTACAAAATGGGGCATTGATTGCATGACTTGTAACCCTCACTCGACCAAGGGGCATGGGTTCATCATCATTGTCATGGATTATTTCACAAAATGGGTCAAGGTGATGCCTACATACAATGCCGGCGGTAAAACTAGAACCTTATTCCTATTTAATCATGTCATAGCTTAGTTTGGTGTTCCGCAAGCCATAGTCACTAACCATGGCTCCCATTTCCATAATTACATGATGACATAACTCGCTGTTAGAAAATTATATATTACGGAGCAATGGAACACATAAAATATTGCAGAAATATAAACACAGAAAACGCACAAAACAAGAGAGACAAAGATATACGTGGTTCACCCAGTTTGGGCTACGTCCACCTCGAACAGCCAGTCCTTCCTTTCTATTATCCAGCAAAATGAAGAGACACAACCTACAGCAAATCCGCTGTAATATCCTCTGTTTTCTCTCACAGTCTCACCTCTCTGTTTCTCTCTCACAGAATACACATCTATCACACAGCCTCAAATACAATACCCTCATACAAAGAGAGGGGTTGCCTTCTAGGGAAAAAAACCCTAAACTAAACATAAGTTCTACCGTCAAATCATCCGCCTAATGAACGACCCAAATTGACTAGAAATTACTATACTTTTACAAGGCAATTTTACAGCTGTTTTTAGCTTCGGGGGCGCTGCCCCCGAAACCCCTCGCCAGGGGGGGGCTCCCAAATGTTGCAGCCGTCCCCCCCATAGACCCCTCTGCAGTGAATATTTTACGGGCTGCGTTGCCGCCCCCATTTCGAACTGGGGTCTTATGTGGCGATACCTTTGAATATAAAAGATAATTAGGCTCCACACCCAACAATCTCCCACTTGGAGACTGATTGTATTAACTCCACCGCTGCTCCATTTGCTGGACAATGACTCCTCTTTGGACCTGGCTGTTTCTCATCTTCATCGTCATCCTTGAAGACCAACTGAAACTGAGCATATTCTCAGTTTCTCCCTGGTTACAACTTTTGTTAGCATATCTGTAGGATTCTGGCTAGTGTGTATCTTTTCCAGCTTCAACTCCCCATCTTCCAACACTGATCGTATGAAATGGTACTTGAGCTGTATGTGTTTAGTCCTGGAATGAAATGTTGAGTTCTTTGCAAGATGAATGGCACTTTGGCTATCACTGTATAACGTGCCCATATCATGCTCCTTACCCAATTCACCCATAAACCTTTGTAACCAAATCATTTCTTTACTAGCCTCTGTAGCAGCAACATACTCTGCTTCTGTTGTTGAAAGTGCAACAACACTTTGGATTTTTGAAACCCAACTGACAGTTGTTCCTCCAACAGTAATACATATCCTATAGTGCTCCTCCTGTTATCTCTGTCACCTGCCATATCTGCATCAACATATCCTTGTAGGCAGATGTTTGAACCACCAAAGCATAATGCTTGATTTGTGGTACCTTTCAAATATCTGAGAATCCATTTCATTGCCATCCAATGTTCCTTTCCTGGATTGTTCATGTACCTGCTTACAACTCCCACTGCATGTGCAATATCAGGCCTTGTGCAGACCATTGCATACATTAAGCTTCCAACTGCTGATGCATATGGAACTTTAGACATATAATCCATGTCTTCTTGGGTCTTTGGGCACATTTCCTTGCTAAGTTTGAAATGGCTAGCAAAAGGTGTACTAACTGGTTTTGCATTGTGCATGTTAAATCTTTTCAACACCTTTTGTATGTACTCATTCTGAGACAATGTTAATTTACGATTTTTTTTGTCTCTAGTTATTCTCATACCAAGGATTTGTTTTGCAGCTCCCAAATCTTTCATTGCAAATGAATTTGCCAATTTTCTTTTGAGCACATTTATTTCCTGCATGTTAGATCCTACAACAAGCATGTCATCTACATACAATAACAATATAATATAGCTGCCATCATTTTGCTTTTTCAAATAAACACAATGATCAGAGTGACATCTAGTATAACCTTGTTCAGACATAAACTTGTCAAATTTTAGATACCACTGCCTTGGAGCCTGTTTTAAGCCATACAAGCTCTTCTTCAACCTGCACACTAGTTTCTCCTTCCCTTTCACCTCATATCCTTGTGGCTGCTGCATATATATCTCTTCCTCCAAATCCCCATGGAGAAAGGCTGTCTTTACATCTAACTGCTCAAGATGCAAATCTTCAGATGCTACAAGACTTAAAATAGTTCTGATTGAAGTCATTTTAACAACAGGAGAAAATATTTCATCAAAATCAATACCTTTCTTCTATGCAAACCCCTTCACCACAAGTCTAGCTTTATACCTCTGTTTTCCTCCATATTCTTCCTTCAGCCTGTACACCCATTTATTCTTCAATGTAGTTTTTCCTACAGGCAACCTGACTAAATCCCAAGTCTGGTTATGCATTAAGGAGTCCATCTCTTCTTCCATGGCTACCTCCCACTTCTTCTTGCTTTCAACCTGCATTGCTTCTTCATAACATTCGGGTTCACCAGAATCAGTCAACAATAAATAATATAATGAAGGAGAGTATCGTTCAGGGGGTCTACTTATCATGGTAGATCTTCTAACACCACTTTCAGGTGTTTGGGGTGCCTGTTGTTGTTGTGGTGGTTGCTGTTGTTGTGGTTGTTGATTATTATTATTTTCAGGCACCTTTACTTTTTCAGTGATTTCATCAAGAACTGTGTATTCCTTGTTTTCCTTTTCCTGTTTCTTTTCCTGCAACTGATTCTTATACAAGACCTTTTCATTGAATATTACATCTCTACTCCTAATGATTTTGTGATTTTCGTAATCATATAAGCGATAACCAAAATCATTAACACCATATCCAATAAAGGTACATTTCTTTGACTTTGCCTCAAGCTTTGTTCTATTTTCTTTATCAATATGGACAAAGGCCTCACAACCAAAAGGCTTTAAAATAGAGTACTTTACCTTTTTACCTGTCCATGCTTCCTCTGGAACACCACCATCCAAGGAAGTTGAAGGCCCTCTGTTTATTAGATAAACAACAGTATCTACAGCATCTGCCAAAAACTGTAAAGGAAATCTTGCATGCAATCTCATGCACCTTGCATGCTTCATGATTGTTCTGTTCATCCTTTCTGACACACCATTTTCTTGTGGCGTTCTTGGAACTGTCTTCTCTCTACGAATTCCATGCTCTGAACAGTACCTATCAAACTCTTTGACGCAATATTCACCTCCATTGTCTGATCTAAGACACTTCAATTTCTTTCCTGTCTCAATCTCAAACAAAGCTTTCCATTTCTTGAAAGTATCAAATACATCAGATTTATTCTTAATACAATAAATCCAAGTTTTTCTAGTTGCATCATCAATAAAAGTAACAAAATAACGAGAGCCACCGAGAGATGATACCTGAGCAGGTCCCCATACGTCTGTATGCACAAGCTCTAATTTTTCGTTCTTCTTTTCTTTCCTAACTCTGAGAAATCTGTCTCTCTTCTGTTTTCCGTAAATGCAGTTCTCACAGAAGTCCAAATCAACATTCTTCAAACCCGACAACAAATTCCTTGAGTGAAGAATCTTCATCCCCTTTTCACTCATGTGTCCGAGCCTATGATGCCATAATGCTGCATCTGCTCCTTTGGAAGTTAAAGCATTAACAGAGTTAGAAATACCATTGCATAAATACAATGTACCAACCTTTTCGCCTTTTGCTATTACCAGGGCTCCTTTAGTGACCTTCCAAGCTTTATCTATGAAAGTTGTCACATAACCTTCACCGCCTAACTGCCCTGTTGAAATCAGATTTTTCTTTAGATCTGGAACATGCCTTACCTCCTTTAATAGCCATTGGTTTCCATTCTGTTGTTTTACAAGAACCTTACCCATTCCAACGATTTTACAGGGTTTATCATCACCCAGACGAACTTGTCCAAAATCTCCTTGAACATAGTCATGAAAGTATTTCTTATCAGCTGTGGCATGGAATCAAGCCCCTGAATCTACCACCCAGGAATCAGTAATATTTTCGAAAGAAAGAATCAAAGCATCTTGTAACACCTCACCTGTCACATTTGCTTCATGATTGTTTTCTTGCTGTACATCTCCTTCTTTTCCCTTCCGAGATCTACAGTCTTTCTTTAGGTGTCCTTTCTTTCCACATTTCCAGCACACTATCCCCGATCTGGACTTGGATCTGCCTTTCTTTGATTTACTGCAATATCCTGAGCTCTTTCCTCTTTCCATTTTCTTCCTCTAGACTCTGCACTCAAAGCATTTCCCGATGTCTCACCGGAGCTTTTCTGTCGCATTTCCTCGCTAAGGATAGCACTGACTACATCATCAAACTTTAAAGTACTAGATCCAGAAACGGAGTTACTAATGGCCATTACCAAACCATTCCAACTTTCTAGTAATGAGCACAAGAATAACAGAGCTTTGAGAAGGTAAATCCCCTCTACGGATAGAGGCGATCCCTACTAGCCCAACAGGGGTCTAGCAACAATCACACAATGCTGCCACGCATGTTCCTAGTTACAATTAGACAAGAAGTAAAGAGCACCTACTTGGATTCCTGCGCTGTCGTTTGTCGAGGTGATGTTTCCCTTGCTCCTTCGCTTCAGCTGGTCATAGTCTTCCGCGATCCTCGCGAACGGACACCTGTACACACGAAGGGAAAGCAAACGCAAGCGTGAAATCTAGTAAAAGTAACTATATGCCAGTCAGAAAAGACATAATTCACATTTATCCATTGCATAAACAAACGAGAATGGAACAATAATAGCAGTCATCTATTATTAATCAGAATAGAGAAGAGTACAACCAAATGTTCTGACGTCGATAAACTTCTCAGGAGGGATCAGTCAGCATGTATCTCAAGCATTCACCTTTGAGGATGGTTCTCCCAAGACAAACTAGTCTCTCTCTCTCACACAAATGTCACAAACAAACTTCCCAAAGCAATCAATCACTTCCACTCCTAACACACCACACCTATAGCAGCAATCTGAGCACTACAAGCTCTTGTATAATCCAAGCTAAGTCTAGCTATTTTCTAACTAGCTGCTCATGGTAGTGGTGGAAGTTTATATAGGAGAAGGAGTCTCCTAAAAAGGTGGAAGGATGAGCTTATCTTCAAGGGGAGTAGTTGCAAAAGGTCGAACAGACATGCCATAGAAGGGAGTCGACATTCACAAAGCTAACAACCAAGCCTGGAGAGATCTGGAAGGCTGGTTGTTTGAACAAATTCGCCCAAACTGGATCAGCGCGGATTATATGGAGACTTCCGCGCTGTCAGCACATGACAACAACTGAACAAGCCATGTCAGCGCGGAAGGACACGTGAAAGCCGCGCTGTGCGTCATCGCGGAAAAGTGATGTTCTTCCGCGATGGCAGCGCACGAAATAGACTGTGGGGCGCTGGTCATCGCGGTTATTTTAGGAACAGACGCGCTGATGCACAAAACTTTGGAAAAATGGGTTTTTAGCCAGTTCAGGGATCAAACACTTAGTGATTGTGACTTCTTGGACACAGCAGGGTGACTGACAGGAAGGCAGTGATAAATTACTGTGTAACAGATGCCCCCTAAAGCATGAAGACCGAGAGAGTGGGAGGGGTGAAATGCTTTACAACACACGCCGAACTGAAACACCACCAGGAAGTACCGAAAAATCTCTGACAATCATGTACACGCAGTCTAGGTATGGGCGCAGCCATCCAAAAGACATGCAAGACTAGTCTATGGTATGGACGCAGCCACCCAGTTAAAGAGACCATAATAAAGACAAGGTATGGTCGCAGCCATCCATGAAGACTCAGGTATGGGCGCAGCCATCCATCGATGAGTCATGTAATGATCATCCACAAAATCGTAGCCTGGACCACAGTGAGCAAGGATCCAGGGTCTTGCGCTCCATCTCGACCCGAACAGAGTACAGGTCCACACATGTGAATACAGGGGTTGGAGTCGAACATGTATGAACATCGCCTGATTACCGGTCAATGATGAGAACCGTTAACAGACGCGAGAGGTACCACCAATAATGACAATGGCCCTCAAGGTACTATAGGTACAATCCGTAGCGTGTGAATCAATGAGTTGGTGTCGAACACCCACGGAATCATTCGATCGTAGGTCAATGATGTAAACCTTGCGTCGAACACGAGGAACCTGCCATTGAGGCATGCAGGCTCCAAGGCACCTGGAAGGAGTCTCTAAGTCACTTTCTCGGATAATGAGTTGAAGTCGACGAGAAGTGGCCTTGATCGAAGGTGGGCCATAATGATTCCCACATCAGCGACACGAGACAGAGGTATAATAATTTGTGATGAGATAGCGAACGAGGTTGCTTTGTGGCAGAGGACAACTTCTCTTGAACACATAACGGCACTATAACGGATTTGGCAGTACTTGACATCAAATGAGCTGCGGGTAGGATGATGATGGCAATAAACAGATGAGAGGTCAAATAGGATGTCCCAAACCCATGGAGGTTAGCGAAAACGAGATGAGATGACCCCACCCAGACACGAAACAGCGGAGTGCCGTGTTCAAGAGCGACGTACTGCCGAGACGACTGTAATCAAAGTTCCATTTTCCCCACCTTTGCAGGCAGGTACCCCGATTATTTTTGGACGACAAGCTTGACGGGGGTAACATATGCTTGATGTGTGTCATGTTGACAATATCCGATGTCATTGAGTTTTTAACGAGCCTGACAAAGGAAAAGCTCGGCTTCTTTTCTTGTTTCGAGAGTCTGAAAAGAATGCGGAAAAGGAGGCTCCAGGGGGGTCCTTTTTCGTACAGTTGTGTCTCTCGAGCCCGAAAAAGTATAAAACTGTGCTCGAAAGAACCGCCCGGTCATTACAACCGAGGAGTACTTTTCATAAATAGTGTCGCCGACCGGAAAAAGTAAAAAAGTGGTCGAAGACACGTCGTTTTAGAGCCAATATCGAGCGCGAAACGACAAGCACCCGGCGATCTTTTTGGTTTAACGGTCGGAAAAAGAGCTTAAAAACGACCGCCTTTCGTTCCCTTTAACGAGCTGAAAGGGAGCTCGGCCATCTTCTCTTGTTTTAACGTCGGAGAAGAGCTTAGAGACGACACTTTGGGAATCACATGAATCGTGGACTGTCATGACCAAGCTGCGATACCTGTACCTGCACAAGGGCACTACCCGCATAAATCCATTCGATATACGTAAAAACATTTTGAAACATGCTTGAAAACAGAAACAAAGGCTAGTTTTATGGCAAAAAATGGTAAAAACCCAAAAAATATGGTAATTTAGGAGTTTTTACTATAAATAGGGGGAGGTAATAAGTCATTTTTACCATTTTACTATTTGGAGTGCGAAGAACGTGGAGAAGCCAAAAGTTGACGGAGCGATTTCCAGCCCATCCGGAGACCATTTTCAGATCTGCTTCTTCCAGGTAGGTTCCCATTCCTTTGCCCTGCATTCTGGTTCATTTTAGGAGTTTTTTAACGGTAGGATAGGCCCAATTGGGCATTTTTTATTTGCATGGGTGCGCCCTCGGTCAGCGCGGAAATTGCCCACGGGGTCGCGCTGATCGAAAAATAGGCAATGTAACCAACTTCGGGTCAGCGCGGAAAAGGCGTGTTCTTCCGCGCTGACCTCGCATTTTTAACAAAGAGCTGCCATTGTCAGCGCGGCTGTTTCTAAAACAGTCGCGCTGGCGCGGAAAAATTTTGTTTCTTTGAAAATGAACGTGAATTTTTTCCTGGAAGCACTTCTGATCGGTTTTATTGTTCATGTAGGACATCATGGCTTTTCAATGGCAAGAGAGAGTTCACGATGTGGAGGATGTGGCTGCTTGGGGAGACGTAAATTGTTGCAACGCCATGCGGGCGTGTGGATTCATGAAATTCTTCCTGACGCCGCGCCTAAGGGCCCAACATGATTTGCTGGAGCTGCTGATCAGGGCATGGAACCCGGTGGACCAAAAATTCACCATCCGCGGTCACGACATCGAGTTCGATCATATGGACATCTTCTTCTTGACTGGGCTGTCGCGCCGAGGTGGGAGGCCCATCCTAGAGGGGCAGCGACCTAGCGGTGGTACCCTGGATGACTTAATGGCTGAGGTTTGCCCAGGGGCAGTAAAGACGCGGAGTGGGAAGTGCTCGATCCCCACAGTGAGAGACATAGTGTTGCGCACCATCCTGTTCATGGTGACCCGGGCAGCGGGCAGCATGGCGAACCATGAGGCGTCCAAGACTCATCTCCTACTAGCCCTCGAGTGTCTCGAGCCTACCGTGTTCGACTGGTGCACTGCAGTGTGCAACAATATGAAAAGGCAGTTGAGCAACTGCCGTCGCGGAGAGACGAAGCAGTTCGGGTATGGATCGATCCTGGTCCCGCTTATTCTGGAGCGAGTACCAGCCATGCGGCTGCAGTCTATGGCTGTGGATGCCCCCAGAGATCCTCGAGAGACGAGGGCCACTCGATGGGCTCGGATTATGCCACGTGGGGGTGGCGGCCGACCACATAGCTGGGGGGTATATTTCAGAGACTGGTTGGACCAACAGGAGATCTTCGTACAGGATTGGCCATATGCAGGGATGGATTTCCGCAATGATCCTGACTTGGTGCTGCCTCCGGGTGAACAGTGGGATGATGCAGGTATGACACTTTTTGTCTTTTTGAGTTTTGTATATTTTTTTTTATTATGTACATGTCCTAATAAATGTCTTGTCATGCAGATGTAGGGCCTACTAGACCGATTGGCCTGGCTGTCACGGCACGGAGAGAGGGCCCAGGAGCTGGAGCTTTGGCCTTAGCCCCTCCAGAGGCCAACACTCCAGAGGTTGTGGCTCGCAACCTTGAGGGGTTGTTGGAGGGGGTACCGGATTTCCAGGGGGTTGAGGAGGTCCCTGTGGAGCATCAGATCCACACAGTGGGTGTGGAACCCAGAGTGCACCGCCTTCTGAGGCGGGTAGCACGAGCGGCCGTGTACTACAGAGAGCACCACCCAGCCGATTAGTCACCTAGGTTTTATTTCCACTGTTTATTTTGAGACATTATGACTCGGATGTATTGAGATTTTTGGACACGTACTTCTATTTTTGAGCGCCTCAGTGCGCCACACGATATATATATATATACATACCGGTTTTTGGATGAGTCGTTGTTACATGTGATGATGTGTTATCTTGTGTTATGCGTTTGTTCAGTACAATTTGTGATCTTATGTATGGATTCGCATGACACTCGACTCATGGATTTTATATATTTAATGCAAGCTTAAAAACACACGTGCAAACTATGCTTGGAATGATTTATTTACATATGCTTATGGTCTTACTATGCTGTTCTTTCCTTCTTTGTATGATGTTTATCTGTTTCGCAAATGTCTGTCTAATACACGATTTGCCAATGCATCAGTCAACGTATTTAATCGTCTTGGAATATGCTGATAAGTAATGAAATCAAAACTCCGTTCTAACAATCTCACACGTAGGTATAACCTTAATATGCGCTGGTCTCTGACGGAATATTGCCTGTTCAGTTGATGGACCACCAACTGGGAGTCCAGGTTTACCACTAGCTCTCGGATGCCGAGGTCAACTGCTTCGGCAAGCAATTCTATTACAGCACTGTACTCGGCAACATTGTTAGTGGTACGACCTAGGCACACACCCTGTAGGTTTATCAACTCCCCGTGAGGATCGTAGATCACCCACGCTGCCGAAGACAAATTACAAGTACTACGGCAGGCACCATCAGCGAAACCAACATAAGGAGTACGAGACATCTGCGCAGGAAAGAGAAAGCATAATAAGGGGCAAAAACACGCCTTCACACCAAAGCGAAAGAAACTCATGCAGTAAAAACTCAAAAACACACGTATATACAAAGTGACTGTGAGCAGTTATGCATAGTACTTCTTCAGATAGAGCCCATTTCGGGGCTTGTCAAGAGGATTCCCTTCATAATCAATCAACTCATATGCGCCTTTTTGTAAAACACGTTTCACGATGTAGGGGCCTAACCACATGGATTCGAGTTTTCCTGCCCCCAGCTTATCTTTAGCTTGATCGTAGAGCAGTACTAAATCTCCCTCAACAAAGGAACGAGGATGAATATTCTGATCGAAGTGAGCCTTGACTCTCTTCTTCTGCGCTTCAATAGCCAGAGAGGCCAAACGACGAGTCTCGTCTAACCGTTCTAGGTAAAGAAGTCGTTCCTCCACCGAAGTGGTGTTGGGAAGCAACTCGACAGCTAATTTTAATGAAGGGATTTCACATTCGACGGGAAGGGTAGCCTCCAGTCCATAGACCAGTTGAAACGGGGTGAAACCGGTGGCATCCTTCACAGAAGTCCGGTAGGCCCACAAGGCTGGGAAAAGCATTAGATGCCAGTTTGACTTGTGCGTATTGACGGTGCGTTGAAGCATGGTGATCAAGACTTTGTTCACAGCTTCAACTTGACCGTTAGATTGAGGATAGTAGGGTGACGAACTATCTTGACGCAAGCCTAACTGGTTTGTTAACTCCGTCATCATATGATTTCGGAAATGCTTTCCGTGATCTGTAACGATAGCCTGAGGGACTCCGAAGCGAGTGATGATATGATTGAATAGAAACTGCGCCGCTGTGTGACCGTCTTCGTTTAATGTAGGCATTGCTTCGGCCCACTTGGTGAAATAATCCACGGCAACGATAATGTACCCATGCCCCCCGGCCGAACGAGGGTTACAGGACGTATAATCGATGCCCCATTTGGCAAATGGACCTACGGTGACAACAGGGTGCAGTGGTGCAACAGGTGCACGCATCTTCCGGTGGTAAACCTGGCATTCATGGCATGCGCGTACAGCAAGGATACAATCCTTGAATATAGAGGGCCAGAAATAACCAGCGCGGAGGATCTTTTGAGCGGTAGCGTATCCGGACATGTGGCCACCACAAGCGCCGGAGTGGCAGTCATTCATGACTCGCTCAGCTTCCTCGAGAGTTAAGCATCGGCGAAGAAGGGAATCGACGCCGAGGCGGTACAGGGTGTCGCCCAAAATGCGATACGGTTGAGCCTGATGACGTATCCGTCGTCGGGCTTCCTTTGATGTATTGGGACGAAACGAAGACGTTTGTAAATATACAATGATGTCCCCGTACCATGGGTCGAGAGTGCTGATGAGAAAGAGTGTTTCATCCGGAATTTGCTCCTCGGAATGAGATGGTGCAGATTGAGATGGTAAGGAACAGAGCAGTTCAGCAAAGACCAGTGATTTCTTGGACTTGGCGGCAGTAAATTCCAAGTCGAACTCTTGGAGGATTACGATCCACTTCGAGTATTTGCCCCCCAGCAACTGACGTGATAAAATATAGGTCATGGGGTTGCAGTCAGAGATCACGGTCGTTGTGCGCAACAGGATGTAATGACGGAAACGTTGGACGGCACATACAGCAGCCAATGCCAACTTTTCGACATATGCATAGCGAGTCTCCGTATCAAGGAGGTTGCGACTAAGATAGTATACAACGTGCTCTGAGCCATCGTCATCATCTTGCACTAAAACCATGCCGATGGTGGTATCGGCGGCGGCCAGATAAAGGGTGTAGTCACGGTGGTAATTTGGAGGTCTTAGGAGCGGAGCTGAGACCAGAAGGTCTTTAAGATGCTCAAAAGATTGCTGAGCGATAGCGTCCCAATGAAAGGGCGTGTCTCGCTTTAGTAATCGCGTGAAACCCTTGGCCACCTCGGCATAATTTGGGATGAATCGTCTGAGAAAATTAGCTTTTCCCTGCAAGCTTTGTAATTGCTGTAGAGTGGCAGGGGGAGGAAGATTCACAATGGCCTCGACTTTAAGGGGATCCAAACGGATGCCTTCTCGGGAGACGATAAACCCGAGTAGTCGGCCAGATTCCACGCAGAAGACACACTTATGCGGATTGAGTCGAATACGGTAGTGTCGACAGCGAAGGAAGATTTCGCGTAAATGAGATGGATGGTCTTGACGTTTTGCTGAATGAGCGGGTAGATCATCTAGGTAAGGTTGTACGATGTTTCGGATATCATGGAAAGCATACGACATCGCACGCTGGAAAGTGGCACCGGCATTTTTAAGACCGAAAGGTAGCTTCTTGTAAGCGAAGGTGCCCCAAGGACAAATGAAAGCGGTCTTGTGCTGGTCTGCGGGGGCTATGTTGATCTGGTTGTAACCAGAAAAGCCGTCCATGAACGAATAAATTTCGCTTCCTGCGCAATCATCGATAAGCTGATCAATAAAAGGCGTAGGAAAGTTATCTTTCGGACAGGCGCGATTGATATCGCGATAGTCAACACAAACCCGAATAGTGCCCTGTTTTTTATTGACAGGAACTATATTAGATACCCATTCTGTGAGGGGAATGGCATAAATGAAACCAGCTCGAAAAAGCTTTTCAACTTCGGCCTTGATGGCTGCAGCCTTTCGAGGGTGCACCGGGCGTAAACGCTGACGAACAGGCTTAGCCCCAGGATAGGTAGGGATTTCGTGCTCCACGATACTGGGGTCAATGCCGGGCATTTCTTCGTAAGACCATGCGAAAACATCACGAAATTCACGAAATAGATCTGTGTAGATTTGAATTTCCTCGGGAGTACATGTGACTCCAATATAAATATTTTCGACAACTCCTGTTTTGACAGAGATGTCGATAGCCAAAGTTTGTGTAATGTTACCCATGTTCCCTTCCGAGGACACTTGATATAACTGGATAGGTGTTTGGAGAGGGATATGTGGGAGACATGAAGCAAACTTTCCGAGACACGTGGCCATTTCCGAATAAGGAGGGAGGAACGAAGAGCGATGGTGGTGATCAAACCAAGGGAGCTCTTCGGGAGACATAGTCTCGATAATAGCCTCGTCGGATGGGAATGATTCTTTCAGGGGGTCCGAGGTGGCCTTCTCTCCCAACCAGGGGAAGGTTTGAGGTGAATCGGGAACGCTGCTTGGAAAAGCAGGTCCGGAGGTTGAAGCCGATGCAGCAACTATTTCGATGTAGTTGAGCTCGGCTGGGCTCAAAGGCATCATCTCGCCCCATGAGTCTTCTTGATTCACGGGAGGGAGAACCCATGGATCAGAATGCGTCCTGATCATGTTAACGGAGGCGAGATTTGGAGGTGGGAGGGGAAAGACTCCCATCAAGGAGGGATCTTTAAATAGTCCGGCACCCACACTCTCGAGCGATTTGAAGGTATGCTCCACGAATGGTACATTCCCTTCAGAAGAGGAAGCAAAAAAGGACAGCTGGTCCACCGTGACGATTTTTCCTTGATGGGGAAAGCGAACGACACGGAATAAAGAGGAAGCCACGGCCTGCATGGCATAAGTCCAGCTTCGTCCTAGAAGGAGGTTGTAAGTGAGATTAGCGTCAACGACTTCAACCTCGACTTCTACAGTTTTCCCTTCTAAAGAGATAGGTAAACGCGGGAGGATACCAAGTGGACGAGATTCTCTTCCATCGAACGCCTCTAGGGTGGTGGGAGACTGGCTCAGAGCAGGCGAACCAAGAGCCTTCCAACAAGCAACCGACATGATGCAGGTTGAGGCTCCTTCATCAATGACAGTACGGTGAATCGTCTTGCCTTTGATGAGAACTTGTATAAGGAAGGCCACCTGATGAGGTAATCTCTGCGTGAAACCTTCGAGGTCGAAAGAAATGAGATCCGAATCTGCCGGGTCGATGCCACCAATTGCTGATAGCAGGGACTTCCTCTGGGAGGGGCAGCTCTGGAGGACTTCTAACGCAGACATAGCAGACGGAGCCTGAGCTAAGTCCTCGACAATGCTATAATGCTGTGCGGCACGAGCATTGGGGTTATAAGATGACTTCCTGAGTACACCTTTGGGAGGGGGTCGGGGGATCGTCTCGGTGCTGGGCCGTTCAATGTGAAGAGGGCCAGAACTAGACGCGGGAGCGCTGGAGGGGATCTCCGGCTCCTTCCCGGCTGAAGATGGATATTCTTTCGTTCGAGTCGTGACGTGGACAGGGATGGTTCCTGCCATGAATACTTGAGAACCGAACGAGGAAGAGGATTGAGAAGGGTCGGCCACCTGATGCGTCTGCTGGGATGGGAAAGGCTCTTTAAGGACGGCGGGGGACCCTGAAGCACCTTTTAAAAGCCGACTAACCTCGGACCGCCTAGGGCAGTCCTTGGTGTAGTGATCCTCCTCGCAAATGAGGCAGGGATACTTAGGCTTCCGCTTGGCTCCGTCCTCGGTGGGAGGTTTAGGAGAATTTTGCTTAGGTTGTCCGGATTTTTCTTTGGCCTTTCCTTTCTTTTTGCCTTTCGAGGATTTGTCTGCCGCGGTGGACTGAACGGCATTTACCTCGGAGGTATTCCCAGGAATAGGTGGGCTCTGAGAAGCATTCTCGTTAGAGGCGTTTTGTTTCTGCTTCCCAGAGTTTGCGGTTGATTTCTTACTTGGTGAATTCACGGAGCCAATAACTCCATCCACAGACGGTTTCGGTGGAGCTTTGGTTTGTCCGTGCCTCGGGGCATCTGGCAAATAGTCATACAAAGTACCTGACTGAGAATATACTAAGTCAAGGTACTGAGCTCGCGCAATCGCTTGCTCTTCAGTTACACACGCCCCCATTGCAATATCTTTGGCAATTTTAGGAACAAAGGACGTGGTAAACCAGTCGGTCAGGAGTTGATCGGGAATCCAAAATTTAATCAAACGACGGCGCCTTCTCCATTCATGTATATGATCAGAGATGTGCGTTGCCGTATCCTGTTTTAGAGACGTGAGCAAATGGGTCCCAGTCTCGTACCGAATGGGTAACTGAAAATGAGTAAGAAAGGCCATAGCCAACGAGTTAAAGTCTGAAAACATACCGCGATGAAGTTCGATGTACCATTTTGCGGCTGAACCAGTGAGGGTCCTCTGGAAGAGGCGCAGTCGGATAGAATCATCAAGCCATGAGTTAGATGAACACCAGAGGTGATAGGTCATTACGTGGGCTTGAGGATCCTCTCCAGCTTTGCCGTCGAACTTTGGACAGTCACCTGGTATTTTGGTCGGAACCGGTGGCCACCATGAGTTATGCAAAATAGGATCATTTGTTAACTTGGACACATCGGGAAGCTCCAACGTAGCCAAAAATGGTAGCTGCGGGTTGAAGGACATCTGCGGCTGAGGGTTCGAGGCGATATTAGGGTTCCACCCAGATTGGGGTTGCCCCCACGAACTTTGTCCAGACGGACCTGGCCCGAAAGGACCGGCCGCATAGGAATTTTGTCCCGACGGACCTGGTCCGAAAGGACCTGGCACATAGGGAGTTTGTCCGTAGGAGTTTTGTCCGTGTGCGGACGACTGTCCCTGTGTTTGCCCCCCAGCTCCCCATGAATTAGCAGCTTGCCCACCAGGTTGACCATATTGATAATTTTGATAGGGAGTGACCTGTGGTCGCTGATAATTTTGGTAAGGAGCATACTGATTTTGCCCCTGGGGTTGCTGGTAGCCATGTGACTGCTGGGTCGCATACGGAGCCTGGTAGGCAGGCTGCGTTTGATATGGAGGTTGATAACCTGTTTGAGTCTGAGGCCCAGAGTATTGTCCTTGAACCGGTTGAGGTTGGACTACACGTCCCGAAGGTTGACTTGGTCGGATTCGAGATGGACCTGGTTGGCCAGCAGGATAGCCTTGCTGAACGCCAGGTTGTCCATGTGCCACCAAGGGCTGTCTTCGCGGAACGGGTGGTCGAATTGGTTGGATAGCTGGTTGACGCTGAGGCTGGCCAGCTTGTCCAGGTTGACGGTGAGGGTAGACCCCGGGTTGATTTGGCTGTATAGACGGTTGACCCGTTTGTCCCCCACCGTAACCGGGTTGGGAAGAGGGTTGGGCTTGCTGTACGGCAGGCTGCCCTCTTTGGTATATAGGCTGGGCAGAGGGTTGCCCCCCTTGCCCAGAAGGGTTTGCGTTTCGAGGGGTAGGTGGGCCCTGTTGAATATAGGGTTTTCCACTCTGGCCATAAGGATACCCTTGCTGGACGGCTGGTTGATTTGAGGGATTGTAAACTGAGCCAGTTGGTCCAGGGGGGTACCCTGGCTGGAAACCAAGCTGATCTTGAAAAGATGGTTGCTCTGGCTGCCCAGTAGGTTGATTCTGATATGGGTATGGCGGACCTCCCATGTCCATAGGTTGTTCCTGGTAAGGTTGACCTTGTGGGTGCCCAGATTGTCCTGGGTCAGGCAGGCCGTATAATGGTTGCCCTTGAGGGGGCTGCACGTAGAATGACGGGTCCTGATTGGGTGGTCCTATGGGCTGCCGAGGAGGGTCTCGGTTTCCAAAGTACTTAGTAGTGTGGTCATACCTGACATTCAAAGATTCCTCGTTCTCTTCGAAGGGGTGACGAGGGAGACCTGAGATTTCCTCAAGGAACTCACCATTTGCATCGAAGAAGAAAACAGGACCATCGTAATCTGGGTCTGTTATAGGTTCCCCATAAGCATCATACGGTCCTGATCCTGGAATGCCTCCAACAAAAGAACCAGCTTGAGGAACTTCAGACGAGGGAATCGGCGCAGCACTGACGACCGAAGTCGAACGTGCTACACAAACAGTAGGTTGAGCGGGAACTGAGGTGACGATCGGGTTGAGTTCTGAGGTGAGGGGTGGGAAAAGAGGCTGTGAAACAAAAGGGCCAATCGAGGCCGCGAGAGAAGGATCCCATATGGTGGTAGAAGTTGTTCTAGCATCATACCTATCCCTTAGCGATTGATATCGTGGAGGGAGGGGAGATGAAGACGGGATCGGGGTCTCAATGTCTGTGACCGCGGGTGTCTCGATGTCTGTGACTGCGGGTGTCTCACCCGTGCTGGAAGCTGCCCCCTCCATTGGAGATGACATACCTAAAGGGGTACGGGGGGTTTGGGGGGTATCCCAATCCTCTTCCCAGACGGGATTCCAATCCTCCAAGTAATCTGGGTTGCCTGGGGACCGTATGTTAATAGGCTGGATACTCGGAACAATGGGAAGAGTACCGCCTTCAACTGGTACCTCGGGAGCAACAGGGGATTGAGAACCTAAGTCACTTGTACCGGGAGGTGATGGGTCAACCAGGATGACCAGACCCCTTAGAACTCTTAAAGGAAACTATCGATAAAAGCCTACTCAAAACTATCGCACACAAGACCTAAAAAGGAGATGTTATCGTGGCCAAATTAATTTTTTAAGACGCAAGGACCAAACTTGACCTTTTCATATTTCAGGAGTCGAGAAAAGGACAAAGATGACTCCAGTCTCCTTCGAATGTTTAATGAGCACGAAGTGACAAGACGCTCACAGGCACCTTTTCGTTTAGGGAGTCCGAAAAGGATCAAAAGTGACTGCTCTGGAACTCTAGGTAGAGGGTGTGCCAAACTCTTCGCAAAACCACAGAATACTTTTTAGGGTACGGGTGGTCAATCTTCGTGAATGCTGTGTTCACTGCATTGCGAATTGTAGGGCGGCCGACTCGGCTTCCTATGGATAAAGGATAAAAGCCTAGTGGGGTCTCCCTATATACTCGACGGTACGTGGGAGCGCAGTCCGTATTAGACCACTATCGAGTCACAGAAGGAGGAATCACCCAACCTAATGTGAAACAACAGTGACTATTTTTTAAGACGCCGGAACACGTCTCTAACCTAGACCTCTAAATATTTGCGTTTAGTTCCAATGCGTTTTTAGATTCATTTGGTTCATTTTATAGTTGATCTTGAGATTAAGTTTCGATTTCAAGCTCTATCGTATGTTCGCTCACAATTACTTAGATGCAATCTATATGCAAAAGAATTTCGTTTCATTTGATGAATTCTAGCTATGAGAGGGCAAAGAATTTTTTAAACAAAACGAAAACAAACAAACAAGTAGCTAAATGCAACTAAAGCGAGGAAAGGAAACTTTTCTTTTGAAAATGGAAATCAATGAAATGTTCTTTTCCTTCTCGAATTTTAAAATAAGCTACTAATTCATTTCCTTTTAGTGACATAACACACCTAAAGGAATTTGGAGGAACTTGAACACCAAGTAAACTACTTAATGAGAGCACACGAAGTTCCCAAAACACTCAACCAAAGTCTCGAAATCAAAAGGAAACAAGGCAATGCACGAGCTATGTGATCTAAGCTCTGCAAAACAAGCAAGGATTGCAAGCAAGGAGGAAGCGGAAAAGATCACTTGGAAGCACAAACCAATACACTCTAACAATCACTGAAAAAATGCGAAAAGCGAGTCTAGAACGAGCTGGTCAATCAAGCAAACAGGGATCCTTGCGGGAGGCTTGACACACACACGGCCGCTAGATGTCCTAGGGTTCAGAGCGTGAAATCAAATAGAGAAAAGCAAACATCCGATGGACCAGAGTTGCAACCAGTCAATTAGAGACTCAAACACAATCCAGTAATCGCGAAAGTCAGGACGAAAACGTGAACCAAGCAGCTAGAAGGGAAGTTGTTTGCAAACTTAAAACCAAGCAAAACGAAACCCTATGGAGTTGAGCTTCGTAATCAAACAGTTCAAAGTTCAGAGAGTGAAAAACAAGTCATCAGACAAGTGGGGAGAAGCAGGGAAAGTCACAGCAAGAGGTTCAGGAGGTCAAATTGGACAAAAAAAAGTTTTTCAGGCTCAGCGCGGGTAGCCTTCAGCAACTTTGCGACGTCAGCGCGGAAAGTCAGGGAAAAAGCGCGCTGCCCTAGGACAAACGAGGTCAGCGCGGATATAAGACACACAGACGCGATGACCGAAATCGCAAAGAAGAGGGGGCGCGATGTCAGCGCGGAAGAACACGAATAAAGCGCGCTGCCCTTGAAAACGAGGTCAGCGCGACTGTTAGACGTACAGGCGCGATGAAGAGAAAACCAAAAGAACAGGGCCGCGATGTCAGCGCGACTGTTCCGAAATAAAACGCGCTGGGATTAAAAAACAAGGAAAACCAAAACAAAAACTTCCCAAACCAAAGGCAGGAGCTTTTAAATAATAAAGACGCTTTCCAGAAACACCCAGAAAGTTCATAAGCCACAAAAGACAATCCCAAAAACCCACAAAGAGATCAATCAAAGCCAAACACAAAAGTGGACTCAAAAAACAAAAAGGCTGATCCCCAGCGGAGTCGCCAAATTGTTGAGAAGGTAAATCCCCTCTACGGATAGAGGCGATCCCTACTAGCCCAACAGGGGTCTAGCAACAATCACACAATGCTGCCACGCATGTTCCTAGTTACAATTAGACAAGAAGTAAAGAGCACCTACTTGGATTCCTGCGCTGTCGTTTGTCGAGGTGATGTTTCCCTTGCTCCTTCGCTTCAGCTGGTCATAGTCTTCCGCGATCCTCGCGAACGGACACCTGTACACACGAAGGGAAAGCAAACGCAAGCGTGAAATCTAGTAAAAGTAACTATATGCCAGTCAGAAAAGACATAATTCACATTTATCCATTGCATAAACAAACGAGAATGGAACAATAATAGCAGTCATCTATTATTAATCAGAATAGAGAAGAGTACAACCAAATGTTCTGACGTCGATAAACTTCTCAGGAGGGATCAGTCAGCATGTATCTCAAGCATTCACCTTTGAGGATGGTTCTCCCAAGACAAACTAGTCTCTCTCTCTCACACAAATGTCACAAACAAACTTCCCAAAGCAATCAATCACTTCCACTCCTAACACACCACACCTATAGCAGCAATCTGAGCACTACAAGCTCTTGTATAATCCAAGCTAAGTCTAGCTATTTTCTAACTAGCTGCTCATGGTAGTGGTGGAAGTTTATATAGGAGAAGGAGTCTCCTAAAAAGGTGGAAGGATGAGCTTATCTTCAAGGGGAGTAGTTGCAAAAGGTCGAACAGACATGCCATAGAAGGGAGTCGACATTCACAAAGCTAACAACCAAGCCTGGAGAGATCTGGAAGGCTGGTTGTTTGAACAAATTCGCCCAAACTGGATCAGCGCGGATTATATGGAGACTTCCGCGCTGTCAGCACATGACAACAACTGAACAAGCCATGTCAGCGCGGAAGGACACGTGAAAGCCGCGCTGTGCGTCATCGCGGAAAAGTGATGTTCTTCCGCGATGGCAGCGCACGAAATAGACTGTGGGGCGCTGGTCATCGCGGTTATTTTAGGAACAGACGCGCTGATGCACAAAACTTTGGAAAAATGGGTTTTTAGCCAGTTCAGGGATCAAACACTTAGTGATTGTGACTTCTTGGACACAGCAGGGTGACTGACAGGAAGGCAGTGATAAATTACTGTGTAACACCTATGATGCCATAATGCTGCATCTGCTCCTTTGGAAGTTAAAGCATTAACAGAGTTAGAAATACCATTGCATAAATACAATGTACCAACCTTTTCGCCTTTTGCTATTACCAGGGCTCCTTTAGTGACCTTCCAAGCTTTATCTATGAAAGTTGTCACATAACCTTCACCGCCTAACTGCCCTGTTGAAATCAGATTTTTCTTTAGATCTGGAACATGCCTTACCTCCTTTAATAGCCATTGGTTTCCATTCTGTTGTTTTACAAGAACCTTACCCATTCCAACGATTTTACAGGGTTTATCATCACCCAGACGAACTTGTCCAAAATCTCCTTGAACATAGTCATGAAAGTATTTCTTATCAGCTGTGGCATGGAATCAAGCCCCTGAATCTACCACCCAGGAATCAGTAATATTTTCGAAAGAAAGAATCAAAGCATCTTGTAACACCTCACCTGTCACATTTGCTTCATGATTGTTTTCTTGCTGTACATCTCCTTCTTTTCCCTTCCGAGATCTACAGTCTTTCTTTAGGTGTCCTTTCTTTCCACATTTCCAGCACACTATCCCCGATCTGGACTTGGATCTGCCTTTCTTTGATTTACTGCGATATCCTGAGCTCTTTCCTCTTTCCATTTTCTTCCTCTAGACTCTGCACTCAAAGCATTTCCCGATGTCTCACCGGAGCTTTTCTGTCGCATTTCCTCGCTAAGGATAGCACTGACTACATCATCAAACTTTAAAGTACTAGATCCAGAAACGGAGTTACTAATGGCCATTACCAAACCATTCCAACTTTCTAGTAATGAGCACAAGAATAACAGAGCTCTAACTTCATCATCAAAGTTTACCCCTACAGAACTTAACTGACTTGTAACTGTATTAAAATCATTTAAATGCTTTGCAACAGATCCACCTTCTGACATATTCATATTAAATAACCGTTTCATAAGAAATACCTTGTTTGAGGCTGAGGGTTTTTCATATAGTTTCGACAATGTCTGCATCAAACCCTCTGTCGTGGTTTCCTTCGAAATGTTGAAGGCGACTGACGCAGCAAGGAACAACCGTATTGTTCTGAGTGCCTTTCTATCGAGAAGGTTCCATTCTTCATCTTTCATACCTGTCGGCATCTTTTTTTTTCCGCCCAGTGGTAGGTATAGATCTTTCTGATACAGATAATCTTCCATCTGCATCTTCCACAGCAAGAAGTTTTGGCCGTTAAATTTCTCGACCCTAAAATTACAATCTTCCTCCATTGCTCCCACTCGAACCAGGAACCCTTCTTTCCTGCGAGTTTATCAACCGAATAGACCTTCGGCTCCGATACCAGTTGTTAGAAAATTATATATTACGGAGCAATGGAACACATAAAATATTGCAGAAATATAAACACAGAAAACGCACAAAACAAGAGAGACACAGATATACGTGGTTCACCCAGTTTGGGCTACGTCCACCACGAACAACCAGTCCTTCCTTTCTATTATCCAGCAAAATGAAGAGACACAACCTACAGCAAATCCGCTGTAATATCCTCTGTTTTCTCTCACAGTCTCACCTCTCTGTTTCTCGCTCACAGAATACACATCTATCACACAGCCTCAAATACAATACCCTCATACAAAGAGAGGGGTTACCTTCTAGGGCAAAAAACCCTAAACTAAACATAAGTTCTACCGTCAGATCATCCCCCTGGACCCCCCCTGCAGCGAATATTTTACGGGCGGCGTTGCCACCCCCATTTCGAACTGGGGTCTTATGTGGCGATACCTTTGAATATAGAAGATAATTAGGCTCCACACCCAACACTCACTACTCAGTTGGGCTTACATCATGGTAGATCAACTCCATATTACCCACAGGCCAATGGCCAAGTTGAAGTTGTCAAAAAAAATTTGGTCACTATGCTTCAATGAACCATTGGAATGCATAAAAAGGACTAACATCTTATGTTTTTTTTGGCCTTATGGGAATATCAAATTGCTACTAAAACGACAACCAGATTCACACCTCTCTAATTGGTGTATGGTCTAGAATCCACTCTACCCATTCAGTGTGAGATCCCATCATTGAAGCTAGTTCTCGAACTACTTCTTGGTACTTTACCTAAAGAAGAAATTTTTCTTTGCTTAGAACGTCTTGATGAGACTCTCCAAATTTACGCATTGGTAACTGAGACTCAAAAAAGACGAGTTAAATCCCAATATGATAAAATTGTGACTCCCCGTGCATATGCGGAATATGACTTGGTCTTATTGTACGATCAAGCTAACGATAAATTAGGAACCAAAAAGTTCGAAACCATGTGGCATGGACCCTATATTGTCAAAAACATATTACAAAAGGGTGCATATGAGTTAGTTGATTATGATGGAAATCAGTTGTCTGAGCGCCGCAATGGACTCTACCTAAAAGGGTATTATGCTTAATCTTGTGTAGATACTTTTTACATTAGTGTGTGTTTCATTAGTGTGCAATATTTTGGTGTGATTGTTTGCATTTTTGCAAAAATGTTTTCCCCTACTTACTGCGTGTTCCACTTGGTTTGAAGATTTTGACAAACCCTCTTCGTTATGTCAGTTTTGCTAATGGATCTTTTCATAGTACACAAAATATGTCTTCTGTTGTGTGGGCACTCTTTTCTCCCAATGATGAGTTAGTGAGTTTATAGGGTATATGTTTGGGTAACGCAACTAACAATATAGAAGAATATAGTGCGGTCATCAAACTATTGTCGGAAGCTATTGCTCTTGGTATTAGAGTGTTGGTTGTTAAACTTGATTCACAACTGATTGTATTACAATTAAATAGGCATTATTCCGTCAGAAACCCTCACATTTTAAGAATGTATTTGCATGTTCATCTCTTGGAAAGAAATTTTGATTACATAACATATTAACACATTCCAAGACATCTAAATACATTGACAAATGCATTAGCTAATCATATTTTAGATCGACATTTGCAACATATGTAAAAAGAAAACCATGGCATAGTAGGAACATTAGGTACATAAGGTAAAACATATATATATATATATATATATAGTTTGCAAAATATTTTTACATTAAAAAATCAAAATTTGTGTTCTGAGACACATGGTTTTTCGAGCCTACATAAAAACTAAGACTAGATACATGTCTATCTACCAACATGATGCTCATGATAACATGATACAACCCTAACAGCTCGGCCAAATAGCTGACATAGTCTAACCGATACCCTTGTGGTATGAATTTGATACCAAAGTGACACTTCATCAATAGTAGCATAATCTGGAATGCCTCTAGTTAAGGCCTCCATATTTTTCTCCACCTCCATCATAGGATCAGATCCCTCGAGATACGGTGCATCCTCAAGCTGTCATGCTTCCCTCCTCTCTATCGGAAAACCCCTGGAGGTATCTCTGGTCCGACATCTGCAAAGTATCATAAGTCTCATTCTTGGTTCACATAATTAAAATATATTTGAAATTTTGAAAACCTTAAAAAAATAGCTTGTTACCTGAGTCATTCCACTGCGCTCGAGGTGGGAGTGGGATATCAAGATCTCCTTATAATATTTTCCCATCATAGGCCTAATAATCCACCATGATGAGCTGATGAGGTAGCCATACAAATAACGTAGGTGGAAAGGAATTTTTTTTCCCACCTCCATGATGAGGCATCAACTCTCCCCACCACAGTACATGTAGATCTGTGGGTCTAGGAGTTTCTACCTCCACCCACTAATATCTGAACAATGGAACATGCTCTAGAAAGAACGTCACCAAAATTGATCTGTAACCAAATTGTTTGAGTTTACCTGTCTTTCACTTGGTGAGCTAGTCTTTGAGATTGACCAGTATTCCTTCACACCAATTGAATATGGTTGGATTGAGGCAATCTAATGCATACTGGAAATGGGATTTTCTCACCTTATGTAGATCTTGGACCCCAGCCACTCGAGCTATGTGTAGATAATTGTTCTTAGTGGAAGACTTGAGACATATTTAATGTCAATCTTCCCGCTTTTTTTCTTGTGAGAACCATGGAAACAATGCCTAGTTATTAGTATATCAATGCTTTCTCCCCCTTGATAAGCACCTGACAATTGTACCCGGTGTCCTCTCTTGGACAAACCAGTGATAAAATATATGTCTTCCACTTCTATCTCTAGATCTTGATCCCCTATTACAAATAGTTGATGGTCTATATCCCACCATCCTACCAAATGTTGTAGTAAATCCACTCTGATCCCAGGGGTGCGGAAGAACTTAAGTAATCCGCATTCGTGGAGAGTCCTTCTGTAGTTAGGTCCTGTGATTCCTGGTAAAATTCCGCTTCGTGGCCTCTTTCTTTCCATTCAATTGCCATTTTTTCATAGATTAACTTGTAAAACATCATTGAAAGATGATTTGATTAGGTTCTATGGAAACAAATTTGCAAAACAATTTGTAATTTTTGAGATTTGTTGGAAAATTTTACTTTGCGGCACCAACATGTGTATCCCCAATTTTTTTCGTGCTTCCAGCGCGATGGCATTGTTAAGCTCAGGGAGGGAAGTGCGGTCATGATGGGTGAAAGTCGCGTTGGCTGCCCTCAACTCATTTTTCCTTCAAACCCTCATAGCTACCTATTCTATGGGTTAAATCACTTGAAATTACTATAAAATTGCAGAGCAAGGACAAATCTCTTACCTGTGAGAGATGGTTCATTGAATGGTGCCCTGGATCAATCACATTCCTCGCCTAAAGATCGGGGGAATTTAGGGCAAAATGTGCTCTCCAATTCACAAAATGACAAATGGTAATTTTATTTTTACAATTGGAGTTGATATAAACTCTTTTAAGTATTTTTACCATTTAGAGCATATTTTTAGCTATATTTGTATATTTTTCTTGAACTGGGTAATGTTTGTTCACATGTGTAGCGAGAGGTTCTTACTAATTGGTAATGGTAATTGATTTGGACGAACTATTGAGTTTTATTTTATCACTTTTTCGGACTCATAAAAACTAAACAAAAAAGGAACCCCTTTGGAGTCATCTTTCAACTCTTTTCTGACTCTCTAAATATGAAAAGATTGTCGAGCACTTGTCTTTTTGAACTCATAAAAGTAAATGAAAATATCTCTACTTAGTATAAATTTAACCATTTTCCAGACTGAGACAGACTAGTTACGAAAAAGGAATACCTTAGTCACACGTGGCTAAGAGGTTCTCTTGAGTATTGTTTTCTACCTTTTCATACTTATGAGACTATTTATGAAAAAGGACCTCTGGAGTTTTCTTTTTTCCTCTTTTTCAAACTCTCTAAACATGAAAAAGATGTCGAGTTACCCCTCTGTCAGACTCGTAAAATTGAAACGATGATGGACTTGTCACCATGACGAGACTGAGCTACCCCTTCTTGGGGCTTGTTAAAAATACTAGGATGGATTCATCCAGAGGATTAACTTATACGAAAATCATATGGTATCATCTTCAAGCTTGAGATAAACAATAAAGAGGTACTCACTAGAAATAGTGGGGAAAAATGGAAGGAAACATATATCTTGTATTTTGTATAAAAGGAAATATGTTGCTCTTGAACATGAAAATTATTTGTATCTCATCTCGGGTTTAGAATATCCTCACTTATTCACGTGCCTTACTGGGTTTGGGGGATCCATTTGTCTCTCATCAGATTATATCCTATTGTCACCATGACCTATGATCCTATTTTGAGTCAAATGCTTCCAAATTCCAGAGTCATGTCACTGATATGTTCAAGAGAAGTCCCATCTACAAATTCAAACCACTTATATCTTGTTTGACTTTTTCTGCAACAATCATGAATCACTCTTGCCAACTCTGCAAAATCCTATGTTTCGTGTCGATGATGTGGGAAACATTATGGCCCTCCTTCGATGGATCACTTCTTGTCGACTCCAACTCATTATTCAAAAAGATGATCTAGGAACTCCCTTTTAGTATCTTGGAGCTTGCATGCCTCAATGGTAGGTTCTTCGCATTCAAAAATAGGTTCACATCACTGGCCTTCGATCAAATGATTCTATGAGTGTTCAACTTCAGCTTCATTGTTCACACTTGTGGATTGTGTTGTTGTACCTTGAGAGACATTTTCATCATTGGTGGTTTCTCTTGTACCTATTAACAGTTTACATCATTGATCGATAATCAAGTGGTTTCTATTATGTTCAACTCTGACACATCTATTCACATGGTGGGATTCATACTTTGGTTGGATTGAGACAAAGATGAAGACACTGGGTTTTGTTTGATAAATCCAGGTTGCGTGGAGTCATTAAGTATTCATGATTGTAAGCTGTGTGGAGTCATTAATTATTCATGTTTTTAAACATGATCCTTTCTATTCTGATGGCTGAATCCATGTATGATCTATATGGCTCAAGACACATACAGAAGTCCATGAGAACTTAGGAAGAGTAAAAAATTAAATTGTTTGGATTATGCTGAAACCAAGTTCATGTTAAATATCTCTTCATCGTGATCATGGTGGTGCAAACGGTTTGTTAATCTGAGTCCGGATGAGGAAGATAGAGGCAATCAAAGTTGGGTTGACTCTTGCTGACTAGGCAGGATTAATGAAGACACAATTTGGAATTTTCTGGCAGATGGAATCCAGCCAACTCTGGCTAGATTCTGGGCGAAATTGTTGCTTGGTTAAAATGATTCCTACGGTCAAAATCCAAATTTTCAAAAATGCACAAGTTGTTTTATGTAACAAAAATTTATTAAAAGAAAGGGGTGGCAGGCCATCAACCCCACCACCCCGAACCATATCAAAGCCATGTTAATCGTGGAGGGGCAGGTCACTACCCCTGACCCCTCCCACAGAACCACCATACCATATGCAACAAAGTTTGTGTGGGCCAACCCTTGGCACACGAACGCAACCCTCGTTAAAAAACAAACAACGTGCATTAAAAGGTGGGCCAGCCCTTGGGGCGCGGGACCCAACCTCCACCTCACCCACATAAAACAAAGACCAGCGGGAAATGGAGTGGGCCACCGAGACCGACGGAACCACCCGCAAAATAAAATATGCAGCTAGTTTGTGGTAAAAAAGAGGAGGGGCGGGATTTGATCCCTCAACCCCTCCTCAACAACTTGTTATATTTACCATTGCAACACAACCACCTTCTTGGTAGATCTGCCCTCCAAACCTTAAACGAAAATTCATTTGCACAGTGCAGGGAGATGGAGGAACAAGGAGTGCACACGAAAATCGATGTAGGTGGAACCGTGACTGCTGTAGAAATAGGGAACGGAACCATGATTCTTGAAATTTTCCTAAGGAGGTAATTTTTCTCCATGTCGAAGTATGGTCAAGTTTATAGTCATTTTTCACGATTTTCCGCGGGGATCGCAATGGCGAGGTCAGATTCGCCTTTTGAGTTGCATATGTCTAGTCCACCCATGGAGTAGAATATTTGAGGAATCTAGGGTGAATCTAAAAGATTCCTTGAGCCCTATATTCTCAATTTCTTAGAATTCAGAAATTTGATAGTCGATTTTGCACTATTTGATGCCACAAATCTAATGGTGCATTCAAATTTTTCATTTGCTCATTTTATTTTCCAGCCACTTTTCTAAGTGGAATGCAGGTGTCAGCACTTATGTGTGAGTAGCCATTTCCATGCGATTGATGCCATGAGATCGATGGCACAAACAACTTTAGTAGTTTGACATTCACTTCTTCAGATGACCATTGGTTGTGAGGTATATGCAGTGTGTTCATGTACTTCTTTTGCTATGCATTGTGCTACATAGATCCCTATTTGATGTTGATGAGCGATCTTGTTTATTACTTGTTTTCATGATTTCTTCTTGATGTGACGCAAAATCGTCTATGTGATGTACTTGTTGTCATGATTCGTCATGTTATGTTTTGAGATACCTTTGTTGTATGTTGATGGGATACTCATTTTGTCGTCATGCATGTTTTCTTTGAGATCCCTTTTATGCCATGTTGGCGTGATTCTCATCATGCATGAGTTTGTGTCATATTGATAGGAGTCTTTTGATTGAGAGTTCTTGGAGTGGAACATCTCTTAGAGCCACTCCTGTGTCAGGGCATTTTCCTTGTGTGATAACGAAATCATCTCTTATGTACATCATCACTATTGACAACACTTAATACAGTGGCCTACACCATCTTGACACCGGGGCCCGGAGACGTAGTCCCTCTGGTGAGCACCAGTATTGCAGCAATAATGCTACAACTCCTGGATTGCATACTTTACTCTTATCAAGCCAGTAGTTCGTAACAAACTTGGAAGTGACAATGCTTTATGCACAAGTACTAGTTCTTACTGCAGGCTGTTACTTGGTCAGCTGGTGCAAGATCATTAGGAGCTCAAGCCAACTTCTATGGATTCTAGAAGAAGTTCTATATGTGATGAAAGAGAGAAAATCTTACTCTACAGAGGCTACTTAGTTGCAGGAAGGAAAAAGACTGAAATGTAAAGTAAACCTAGCAAACCCTACTTAACCAAATAATCCTACTTTTGCAGAAAGTACTATGAAAACCATGAAATGAATGCCATTACCTACTCAAGGAAGTAACCGACATCTACTCAAGCTATTTCTAGAAGTAAATGAGAAAAAGCATCTTTTTTTATTTTTATGTGAAATTGACATGCATGTATTTTATTGTGTGTGAAGGTGGAGGCGAATGGGTGGTGTTGAAAGGAAACTTTGGGGTTGAGGAGGTGTAGGATGGTGTAGATGGGTCCTAGGAGGTCTTAGGTGGCCTTCTGGAGGCTTTTCCCACACTCGACCTTCAAAAGAAAGCCTACAAGAAAATCTATAGGAGGACACAAGGGATCTACAGGAGGTCTACAGGAGGATGTCGAGAGCAGTTTTGAAGGTTTTGAAGGTGTGAGAGTGGGTGGAAAAGGTAGATGAAGGTTGGGATGATGTGTTAGGGTGCTTAGGGTCCACTAAGGATCATTAGGAGAGGGAAAGATGATCGGGAGAGAGGAAGAAATCCTATGGAAAAATGCAGAAAACTAAGGCAGATTTGAGGTGAAATTTGGGCGACTTGTATGGCATGGATCAGGGGGAGAATGTGATGGCTGATAGGCTAACCTGTTGTGAGAAGAGATCTGCTACAAAAGAATTGACAGTCAACCAATGAGATCAAGCAAGCAAGGAAATGAGTACATCGAAAAAAACATAATTTTGCATCAAGCTAGTCTAAATTATGAGCTATGGAAGTAAATGCTGAAAAATGCTACAAGGAGAGAAAGCATGGAAGAAGACTTATTGCAAAGATAGAAATGAGCATGGTGGAAGAGATCTAAAACAAAGCATTAACCTTCTAAACTGCAAACGTTAGAAATCCTATAGAGAAGGAAAATCTGTGTTTTTGGAGTAACAAGAGGGTATTTGCCTCAGTTAATGGTTCCAAAGGGAGGAAAAGAGGCCAAGGCACTATTGCTAGCCTTTTGAATCTTCTTTCTATCACTGCTTAACCTGCTATAGAAAACACAAATGGAAACAACCTTTTGAATCACCAAAAGCAACCTATTCTTAACCAAGAAAGAAATTCATCTAACGACAACTAATCCATAAACTAAAACAAAGCATATAAATACAAACAAGAGGAGCTTGCATACTTGGATTGGGCCCTAACCCAAGAGCTTCAGCCCTCTAAGGTAACTCAGTGCTAGCTCAAAAAGGATCTCATCTTTATTCTCAAAATTGTAATAGGATTACATGAAACTGTCACCAAAAGTAAGCTCGAAGTTGAGTAGAGTTTTAAAATAGCAAAAGTACAACAAAAATTCGACCCTAGTGAGGCCCTAGGCATCTCTACTTATACAACTGAAGCTCCCAACAATGTCCTTAAAATCAGGGAGGCTTGGTTTCCAAAACTTGAGATAAACACAAGTTATCCTCCACTTGCTCGGCTGCCTCCTAGTGCATTGATTTGGTTGTTTATACTCCGAGCTGCACATTGAAGGGGAATTCGAAGTGGAGAGTAATAAATGAGGGGGATTCCCTCCTATAGATCCTCTCCTTTGTCCACTTCGAATTATTGCTGCCAATTGTCCATTGAATCTTTGACTTTGTCTTTAAAATCCAACAAAAATCTGCATTACACACATATTAGACCTCATGGCATCATAACTAACTCAACTCACTCCATAAGCATAAATATAATTAAAAACATGCAATAAGCTAAGAGAATGGTTGATTTAACTATATTGGGAGGTAAAATGAGCCCATATAATTACCCATTTATGGGGCTCATCATCACCCCCCTACTGAATGTGTTGCTCATCCTTTGAACAACTTAGTCCCTCTCCTCATCTTTGATGGCCCTGGTGGCCTCCCTAACATCCCATGCTTCTGATGTGATCTCCTCTTCTTTATCATGGAATCATGCCTTTCTGTCTACCTTTTCCCACTACTGTTGCTCTTCTCCCTATTTTCTACCTTCTAGCATGCCTAGCAGCAGTGGGGGACTCAATTTTAGGCCAATCCAATTGACCTTCAACCTCTGCATGGAGCGCTTGTACATTGGCACTCTCCTTAATGCATCTTTCATCCTTATTGGGGAATGATACTCCCTGATCTACAAACTGTGTGATAAGGTGTTCCATCTCCTCATACAAGCATGCACATAGTCATCCCTAAGTAACCTTTCCATATCCTCAAAATGTGCAATGGCTTGAGCCTGATCATTGATATATTTAGGGGAAATTTTAGGATTATCTGCAACCAGGTTATGTGTGCTGATGAGTGCCATGGGATTTGATGGCTCGGCTCTGATCCTTAAGGGCTCATTCTGCTCCTTCATCATCAACTTTCTTATTTATGTTGCCCTTAACTCTTCATGATTCATCCATGAGGCCTTGGCCATTAGTTGCAGGTCCCCTAGCCTAGCGTTTGGGTCCCACACATTCATGTCTGTGCGGGCCATGTTATGCAGATAGAATTCTGCCATTTTTGCCTTATCTTTTGATGAGCTTTGGTCACACAGGTCCATAAACTGCCTGTAATCTTGGAAAGGCATTGTGCCTCTTTGTGCCAAATTCTTGATCTGAAATTGCATCCATTGGTCCTTGAGATATATGCCATAGGATTTTGCTGGTGTCCTACATTGCAATGCCTCCATGGACCAGCTGGCCATGCATGCCAGTTGGGTCTCTTTCTCTTGCAGCTGTCTTCTTAGCAATTCATTTTCTGTTTCAAGGTGATTTCTTGTGATTGCTTCTCTATGTCTGACAACACTTAATTCTCTACCCATTTCTCTGAGTTGGTTCTCCATATGGCCAATATCCTCAACTCCCTTGGATTTGGCTATTTGCATCCACCTATGGGTCCTTATTCTTTCTTTCTCCAACTCAAAGAATAGTGGAATTGCAAATTTTTGTGGAATGATTCTCCCCCACTCAAGAAGATTGTAGTAAGAGCCAAGACTAGGCTGGGGGTTAGGTTCTTGTGCCTTTTTTGCTTCCTCCTTCCCCTGTGGCTTTCCTTCTACCTGTTTTTCAAGTTTTTCGGTCTCCTGTAGTTTTGATAGGGTCTCTTGTAGAACAGTCTATGCCTCATGTAGAACTGTTTTTGAGTCCTATAGTTCTACTTTTTCTTTCCATGTGGGAGATCTAGGAGTCCTCCTTTCATAAGTGATAGGTGCCTTGGAAGGGGATCCCTTTACTTGCTCAGACGGTGAATCTTCAATAACAATAGGCACTTTCGAAGAAGGTTGGGGTTTCCCTGTTTTGATCCTTGTGCTCTTCCTAGCCATAAAATACATTGAGGTCTACCTCTTCCTCTTTTTTTTTGGTTTAATTGGGGTGCTGAAGGTAGTGAGAGCAACTGCTGCCTCTCTCTAGGGTCTCAAGAGACACTTCTGTCTTTTCTGCCCCTTTCTCTCCTCCTTCTGTCTTTTTCTCTGTCTATGTTTGTTTTGTTTCTCCCTGCTCTATTTTAGTTTCTTTCTTCTTCCCTTCTTGTTCCTCAGTTTCTCCTCCTTCTCCCCCTTACTGCTCTTCCTCCTCACTATCAGAAGGACTGATATCATAGGTGAGGGCCTTTATGTCATCTTCTGCTGTCATGTTTCTAAATACTTCCATGCTATAGGGAGTGTGAATGTATGGAGGGCTTCTTCCACTAAAATTTTGATTAACCCATGGTGAGCCAGCTGATCTGGACTCCCTGCCTTAAACTTAATGCTGGAGTCTATGAGGGACTGCAGGAGGAAATAGGGGATGCTGAGTTTCTGGGGTGTTGGAGTGTCCATGCCATATCTCAGCTCATGAAGGATTCTAAAATGGTAGCCATAGACTATGCTATACCTCCCCTCACAGGAAATATATTTGATGATTTGGTAACTAACCTCATCCCAAGGGTAGGGTATGCTTGTCCTTCTAATGCCATTTTTATCTTCTACAGGATGTTCATTGTTTTGGAAGAAGTTTTTCTTGGCAACCTGTCCAATTGGTTTTTCATCTTTGCTCCAAGGTAATCCAAGAGGAAGGGTTTTTCATGGAGCCTGGTTAAATTAGTGGGATCCTTCCTCATGAATCCTCCTATCATTGTGCTTATACCCCTTTTGAACACCAAATGTAGAGATGCAAACAAGAATTTTGAAGAAAACAGGAAAATAGAGAAAAACTGTGTTTTAAAAAAGAAACAGGCAAATTTTTTTATGTCATTCCTCTTCTTCTATGGACTCAATTCCTCCTTAAAATGATATCATTCCTTGCACATATTGATAATCAAGGTGGATATGCATGGAACCTACCTCCTCAAGCCAGAAATCGAGCAAAAAACCCGCGTTTTCTTCTTAAAAACAGCTCACTGCCCCTCCTGTAGAACTGCCTGTAGGTGCTCCTGTAGAACCTGTAAGTGCTCCTGTAGACAATGCCGAGAGCAGGAGGATGGGTGAGATCGATGAAAAATGATGGTTTCAAGGCTGTGGGGTGACAAGGAGTTTTCTATAGCTAAGTTTACGAGGAGAGAATGAGGGAAAAGGTGGTGAGAGTGCTTGAGGAGGAGTACTTATTACTTCTTTTAGATATTTCCGGTGATGGGGGTGAGCTGGAAAAAATGTACGTTGGCCATATTTGGACCGTTGGTCCCCACCTACCTTGTCATCATGGTTTCTTCCCGCAATCACCTCTTATTATTGCATCGAAGTTTTCATACCCTCCACTACCTGTTCTTGGTATCTTTCTCTAAGTTGACTATGTGCACGTGTAGGTGACATCTTCGGATGAGTGCAATCAACCAAATGAAGGTGGCCAAGTTAACTAGCCACCTTTTCCTCGTTCAACCTCAACCATCTCATTTTCTCATGCATATCTTTCAATTACACAAATGCAAATAGAGGAGCGGGTTAGTCACTTACCTGTGAGTCGAATGTATGTGCTGTGAGGTATTTTGGCTCCTTTTACTGCTGCATGCTTGTATTTCCTTTGCTACATGCTATCTACTTTATAATGTGTGGTTGTTTGCCTTGTGCAGGTTTCCTATGGCTGGATCTAAGCTTCAGATGTCTCCTTCAATCCTCATGGCTGCACTTCTTTTACTGTTGTAGCTTGATTTTAATGGGATCCGCTGCTACAAGAATTCCTATAGGAGCTCTTGTAGCTACTTCCTTTGAAATTTCAGCTTATTTCTATGTTGGGAGTTATGAGGATGATGGCAGAGATGCAAATGGAGATGGAGAGATACTAGGTAAGCTGTAGGTGAGATTTGAGGTGCTGCTTCCTCTCTTATTTTTGTTTTTTTTCTTTTTACTAAAAACTGGTTTTTTGTGTTTTTCTGTGACAGGAAGGAAAAAAAATGATGATGATGATGTGATGCAGGTGTGGAATGGATGGCAAGGAGGGTTGATAGCTGTAGGAGGGTTTACATGTCCTTTATAAAGCTTCCCTGCCCCTCAAACTACTTTTTGGAACCATTTCTGGCTCTCTGTAATCCCTACAGGAGCCTCCTGTAGAACACACAGTTTTCGAAAAAAAGAGCATAGTGGGGTGGAAGAAAGGTCAGAAATGATGGAGAAGAGTGTGGAGGAGATGAAATAGGTGCTGGTGTGAATTTCAAGGCTCTGTGGCATCTCCTCTTTCTCCCTATGGTCCTCCTGCAAACCTGTAATGCACATTAAAATTCAATTTTTTTTTTTTTTTGAAAACAACTAGCGTGCCTCAAGGAGGTTTTCACCCTAATTTCTTGCCCTGGGCACCTCCAAGTGAGGTTTTCATCCAGAGATCTTATTCTCTTTTTCTTTTCTCTATTTCTTTTTTTTGTTTTTGGCATCACTGGGCCACCTTAGAAGAGGTTTTCAACCCAATGATGGGACTCAAGTGCCTCATGGAGGTTTTCACTTGAGTCCTTATTTTTTATTTCTCTTTTCTGTTTCTTCAGTGAGTGGGTGAAGTGGAGGCTAAGACATGCTCCACTACCATCACTGTCTTATTTAGATCTTTGATGAAATTTCACTTGGAGAGGGACTTCTTGTAAATTTTCAACCTATGTCCATTGACAAGCATGGGGATGGATTCCTCATCAATGGTTCTGATCAGAACTGTACCATTGTCATTGCATTTTTCCACAGTGTAGGGTCCCAGCCATCTTGTTCTCAGCTTGACTTTGAAGTCTTTATACCTTGAATCATGGAGTAGTGCCCAATCTCCCTCTTGGAATTGCTTCTCCTTGATATTTTTGTCATGCCATATCTTCCTCTGAAGTTGAACTACCTCTGTGTGGAGAAGAGCCTGCAATCTTTGTTCATCCAATCCATTGAGCTGGAGTAATCTTTCCTTCTGTGCATGGTTGAGGTCTAGGTCCAACTAAGCTGCCATCTGTAGTGTATTGAATTCAAATTCTATTGATAGCAAAGCCTTCTTCCCATAGATCAATTCATAGGGTGTGAATCCTGTGGTGGTCTTCCATGTTGTGTTGTAGGCCCAGGTGGCCTCAACTAATTTGCCCACCCAATCTTTTCTGCTGCTACTCACTACCTTGGTCATAATACCTTCCAAAGCTCTATTGGTGACTTCCAACTACCCATTGGCTTGTGGATGGTAAGGGGTGGAAGTTCTGTGCTTGATTTTATGATGTGTGAGCAGGTCTTCAATCAAATTGGAAGTGAACTGACTGCCTTGATCTGTGACCAATTCTCTTGGATACCCGAACTTGTAGAATATGTTTTCTCTAAAAAACTCAGCTACTTTTTCCTCTATTGCTGCTTTGATTTCTTTTGTTTCTGCCCACTTTGTCAGGTAATCAGTGCACACAATGATGTAGTGCTTCTGTTTTGAAGGAGGTTGATAGGACCCACAAAGTCCATGCCCCACTTCTCAAATGGCTCAAAGGTCACTTGAGGTTGCATAGGCATCTCATCCTTTGGAGTAGGTTTCCCCATCCTTTGACACCGATCACATTGGCTGGTGTATCTCCTCACATCTTGATGAAGAGTGGGCCAATAATAGCTCGCTTGCAATATTTTGAAGGCAGTTCTCTTTGCTGCAAAATGACCTCCACAAGGCCCATCATGATAGGTCAGGAGAGTGTCAAAGACTTCCTCCTCCCTGACACATCTTCTCAAGATCTGATCTAGGAAAATTTTGAAGAGATTACCCCCAATCTAGGTGAAAGGGGCACTTTTCCTTACTATCTTGCTCTTCTCTTTTGAGGACAGGTGTGGTGGAAACTGTGCTGAAACCAAGTGGTTTTGCCATATCAGCAAACCATGGAGAGAGTACTGAGATAGCAAATAGATGTTCATCTGGCATTTGGTCATCCACCATTCCTTCTTCACCTGCAGGCAAATTTACTCTAGACAAAAAGTCAGCAACAACATTTTCTTTACCAGGCTTATCAATAATGGTCAGATCAAACTGCTATAATAGAAGCAACCATCTAATAATGCGAGCATTTACATCTGGTTTTTTCATTAAATATCTAATTGTAGCATGATCAGTGTGCACGAAGGTTTGATAGCCTGTGATATAATGTCTGAATTTGTTTAAAGAATGCACAACAGCTAGGAGTTCCTTCTTGGTCACTGTGTAGTTTAACTCTGCCTTTGACAAATTTTTGCTTATAAAGTATATGGCATAAGGTAAATTTTCATCAATTTGTCCTAAGGTTGCTCCTATTGCTTTGTTCGAGGCATCTGTGTGAATGTGAAAGGGTAGGGCCTAGTTTGGGCCTCTGAGAATTGGGGTAGTTACTAACTTTCTCTTCAGGGTATCTAGGGCTTCTTGATAGTTTTCGGACCATATGAACTCAACATATTTTCCTAAAAGGCCAAACAAAGGAGAGGCTAGCTTACTGAAATCTTTAATGAATCTTTTGTAATATCCAACTAAGCCTAGGAAACTTCTGACATCTCTCACCTTTTGAGGAGGTGGGACCCTTTGGATGATGGAAATCTTGTTGGGGTCCACCTGCAGTCCTTGTTGAGATATTGCATGACCTAACACGGTGCCTTCGGTCATCAAAAATTCACATTTTTCCAGACTGAGGGACAAGTTCATTTCAATACACTTGTCTAGAACTTTTCCTAGGTTAGATAAAGCTTCTTGAAAGTTAGAACCATAAGGAGTAAAATCATCCATATATATTTCCACCGCATCATGAACTAGTTCATAAAATATACTCAATACCGCTCTTTGGAAAGTGGTTGGGGCATTGTTCAAACCAAAAGGAAGGACTCGGTATGCAAAGGTACCCCAAGGACAAGTGAAAGTGGTCTTTTCTTGGTCTTTCGAGCTAATTTCAATCTGATTGTACCTGCTAAACCCATCTAGGAAGGAGAAAAACATTTTCCCTACCAGACCATCTAACACTTGATCTATGAAAGGCAAAGGAAAATGGTCCTTTTCAGTGGCTTTGTTTGATTCCCGATAGTCGACACAGATTCTCCACTTGCCATTTTTCTTTGGCACTAGCACCAAAGGAGAGACCCATTCACTGTCAGAGATGGGGTAGATGAATCCTGCATCAAGTAATTTTTGCAATTCTTCCTTAACAATGTATTTAAGTGCTGGATTCATCCTCCTTTAAGGCTGCCTGACTGGTTTGCAATATTCCTTAATGTATATATGATGAGTACATACTGAAGGGTGCACTCCCTTCATCTCCTTATAACTCTAGGCGAAGGCATCTAAATGTTTTCTCAATAAGCTACACAGCTCCTTCTCCTGGGAAGTGGATAGGGATGGATTGATTTTCAAGGTTCTTTCTGGGCCAAACTCTATATTCTTAACACAAAGAGAGGTCGGGTCGGCCACACAAAGATCAGTTAAGGGGTTGTTTTGGGTTTCTCTCACTATGTCCTCTAATGGTAAGATACTGGGGGTGGATTCTGAATCAAATTTTCAATCATATCATCCTCATCTTGCGGTTTCCCCCCATGGCAATTTCTAATGCACAAAGTGGTGTAGAATAGACTTCATCCTCATCCTCCTCCTCCAACCAAAGAGGTAGATCATGTTCTAGCAAGGGTTGGGCAGGAGGGTATAGGATTAACTGCTTGGACATATGCCCATTCTTGATGGTCATGTTCCCAGCTCGACAGCTGATGTAGGCATTGGTAGTAGCCAACCAAGGTCTTCCTAGGATGAGAGGATACCCAGTGACCTTTGCCTTTGGCTGGATAACTAAGAAATCAGCAGGGTACTCCCAAGAATCAATGGAGACGATCACATCTTCCACAATCCCTTCAGGGGTCACGGTAGAGCGGTCTGCTAGCTGTAGTACTGCCGTGGTCTTCCTCAAGGAGCCCTGGAGGTTAAGTTTGACCATTGTGTCCTTTTTCATCACATTAATGGAAGCTCCCAAATCAATCAAGATATGTGGGATCATGGTGCCATTGATGTGAACATCAACTACTGGGCTTCTAGGGTCCAAATATTTCGGACAGATTACCTGCCCCAACATCAGGTCGGACAGTTGTCCTATGACATTGATGGTTGGGGCATCTCTCTTGTGCCTTCCTGGATGCCTAAAGCACTTCTCTTTGATCAACCTATTGTAGATAGGCACATCTTTTATGGCTTGGAGAAGTGGTATCTTCACACATAACTGTTTCAATTCTCATGGAAGTTCAGTTTCTTCTGGGGTAACCTGTGTTGTCCCGGATAGTCTCTCAGGAAAGGATGGAATTGCTTTAGGTTCACTTTCCTCTTTATCTTCCTCAACCTCCCTAGGTGGAGGCTGGCTATCTGGGACAACCTTCCCAGATTACAGGTTAATCTCCTGAATCTCCACAACATAAGTTGGGCATGATGGTTCCCCACTGTATACTTGCTAAGCCTATCTATTGTTCGAGTTTGGGTTTGGCTAGGCAGGCATTTGGGGTTGCCTTGGTGGAGCAGGAGGTAATGGTTGTGGTTGAGCAGGTGGTGGAGGCAAAAGAGTGGGAGGAGAGTTGTACTAGGGCCTCCACCCCTGATGAGATGCATTCCACTGAGGTTATGGCTGAGCATAGGATTGAAATGAATGAGCAGCTGGTTGGGCATGATATTGAGATGGAAAGGATCAAGGAGGAGGCGTGGACTAGGAAGGATGAGTAGGAGGGCCCCAAGAAGGTATGGAAGCGACTTGGTTGGGGCTGTAGTATGCTTGAGATGTCCCTTGCATCCCCTAATGGTATGGTCTAGGTCCATGAGGTCTCATTTTGTTCATGAAATAGAGTGGTTTAGTGGCTCCTTCGGCCACTTGGTATATAGCTTTAAGTCCAAGCAAGGAAGGACACTTATCTGTAGAATGATCTTTTTCACAGACTGAACAAACCTCTATAGATTTAAATGGACATTTGTTCCTAGGATGCCTCTTGCTGCATCTAGAACAAAAAATGGCCAAAGCCCTCTCTATTTCCTCTTGTTTTCTTTTGATATGCAAGGTATCCATTTGCATGGCAAGAGTCTGCAACATCTCACTCTTGAAGTCTTCCATCATGTTTCCGAGTTCACCTTTGATGGATGAATTGGAAGAGGAGGTACTAGCTATGGGTTGACTCCCCCTACCTTTCTTTCTGGATGCTCTAGAATGGTTTCTAAAAATAGTCTTTATGTCCTCATAAGATAGTTGGTAGATGTCTCCCCTGGCCAGTAGATGGAGGGTGTCTAGAAGGTCTTCCGAAATTTCCCTGAGTAGGACCAACTTCAGAGATTCAGGGTCAAGTGTGCACCTGCCCCTTTTGTAACTGAGTTGGAACCTCTCTTCATAATCTTCCAAGCATTCATCACTTCCCATGGTCATTTGGAAGATTTCTTCTTTGGTATCTTTTGACCTACTGTAGTCTCGATATTTTTCATTAAAGGCCTGCTGCATCTGAGCCCAAGTTGTGATTCTATTGCCATGTAACCCCACGAACCAGCATAATGTTGCATCCTTGAGAGTATAAGGGAATAGTTTTAGCTTTTGCTCATCTTCTGCATAGTCATAGGTTCGACAAATGACAACAAACTCAAACAAGAAGGTGTTAGGATCTTCTGTAGTCAGACCATGGAAGTCAGGTAGGGTTGAAGGACTTATATTCTTCATTTTGGTGTCCCCATTAGTCTCCTGAATGGGAAAGGTACCCTCTATTCTCTCTCCATTTCCCCTAGAATTTCTGTTTTCAGCCATTGGCTCAGGAGGGATTTTTTCTTCTTCTTCTTCCCCTATAGGTTCTTCAAATATCTCTACTTGTTCACCTAAAGGTTCTTATTGATCATTGCCACCGAAGAAGAGAGAAGGTTGGCTGTGTGATGTAGTGGGGGTGTTGGGCAAGAATTTTCCTGAATTATCTCTATTCCTACGAGGCATGAAAGGAAATCTTTTTGGTTGGTTTTTGTTTTTTTTTCACTAATTGTACCTGCAAAACTGAAATGGATTGAACAACACAAATTGCAACTAACTGAAATGAACTTTGCTGAAAGGAAATTTGCAGATTGAAAAGGAAAGAAAGAAAATGCAGAAATTGAAAGAAACAACTATTCTACTTTTGTTGAAATGAAATTTGCAGAATTGAAAAGGAAAGCAAGGAAATGCAGAAACTGAAAGAAACAACTATTCTACTTTTGTTGAAATAAACTACTTAGTAGAATGTTGTGATAGAAAATAGAAGAAAGCAGTAATCACAAAATACTTTGATGCTTCCCCGGCAACGGCGCCAAAAAGTGGTGAGCACCAGTATTGCAACAATAATGTTGCAACTCCTAGGCTGCCTACTTTACTCTTATCAAGTCGGTAGTTCATAACAAACTTGGAAGCGACAATGCTGTATGCACAAGTACTAGTTCTTACTGTAGGCTGTCACTTGGTTAGCTGGCACAAGATCACTAGGAGCTCAAGCCAACTTCTATGGATTTTAGATGAAGCTCTATATGTGATGAAAGAGAGGAAATCTTACTCTATGAAGGCTACTCTAATTGTAGGAAGGAAAAAGACTGAAATGTAAAGTAAACCTGGCAAACCCTACTTAACCAACTAATACTATTTTTGCAGAAAGCACTATGAAAACCATGAAATGAATTCCATTACCTACTCAAGGAAGTAAACAACATCTACTCAAGCTATTTCTAGAAGTAAATGAGCAAAAAACATCTTTTTGGATTTTTATGTATTTTTATGTGAAATTGACATGCATGTATTTTATTGTGTGTGAAGGTGGAAGTGAATAGGTGGTGTTGAAGGGCGACTTTGGGGTTGAGGAGGTGTAGGATGGTGTATATGGGTCCTAAGAGGTATCGGGTGGCCTTCTAGAGGCTTTTCCCACACTCGGCCTTCAAAAGAAAGCCTATAGGAAAATCTACAGGAGGACACAGGGGATCTACAGGAGGTCTACAGGAGGATGCCAAGAGCAGTTTTGAAGGTTTTGAAGGTGTGAGAGTGGGTGGAAAAGGTAGATGAAGGTTGGGATGATGTGTTAGGGTGCCTAGGGTCCACCAAGGATCACTAGGAGAGAGAAAAATGATCGACAGAGAGGAAGAAATCCTATGGAAAAATGTAGAAAAATAAGGAAGATTTGAGGTGAACTTTGGGCGACCTGTAGGGAATGGATCAAGGAGAGAATGTGATGGATGATACGCTGACCTATTGTGAGAAGAGATCTGTTGCAAAAGAATCAACAATCAACCAATGAGGTCAAGCAAGCAAGGAAATGAGTACATCGAAAAAAAATAGAATTTTTCATCAAGCTAGTCTAAATTATGAGCTATGGAAGTAAATGCTGAAAAATGATACAAGGAGAGAAAGCATGGAAGAATACTTATTGCAAAGATATAAATGATCATGGTGGAAGAGATCTAAAACAAAACATTAACCTTCTAACAAACTGCAAACACTAGAAATCCTATGGAGAAGGAAAATCTGTTTTTTTGGGGCAGCAAGAGGATCTTTGCCTCAGTTCATGGTCCCAAAGGGAGTAAAAGAGGCCAAGGCATTGTTGCTAGCCTTTTGAATCTTCTTTCTATCACTGTTTAACCTGCTATAGAAAATGAAAATGGAAACAACCTTTTGAATCACCAAAAGCAACCTATTCTTAACCAAGAAAGAAATTCATCTAACATCAACTAATCCATAAACTGAAACAAAGCATATAAATAAAAACTAGAGGAGCTTGGCTGCTTGGATTGGGCCCTAACCCAAGAGCTTCAGCCCTTTAAGGTAACTCAGTGCTAGCTCAAAAAGGATCTCATCTTTATTATCAAAATAGTAATAGGATTACATGAAACTGTCACCAAAAGTAAGCTCGAAGTTGAGCAGAGTTTTACAATAGAAAAAGTACAACAAAAATCCAACAAAAATTTGACCCTAGTGAGGCCCTAGGCCTCTCTACTTATACAACTGAAGCTCCCAACAGCTTCCTTAAAATTAGGGAGGCTTGGCTCCCAAAACTCGAGATAAACACAAGTTATCCTCCACTTGCTCGGATGCCTCCTAGTGCATTGATTTGGTTGTTTATTCTCCGAGCTGCATGAAGGGGAATTCGAAGTGGGGAGTAATAAATGAGGGGGATTCCCTCCTATAAATCCTCTCCTTTGCCCACTTCAAATTATTTCTGCCAATTGTCCATTGAATCTTTGACTCTCTTCAAAATCCAACAAAAATCTGCATTACACACATATTAGACCTCATGGCATCATAACTAACTCAACTCACTCCATAAGCATAAATATAATTAAAAAACATGCAATAAGCTAAGGGAATGGTTGATTTAACTATATTAGGAGGAAAAATGAGCCCATATAATTACCCATTTATGGGGCTTATCACCCTCCTGGACGAACTCCGTTATCAACGGCTTATGTTTTTATGTGTTGATGATTGTCAAGTTTCTCTTCTCTACAATATGCAGATGTATTCACTTATGTTCTTTTAAAAAATGCAATTTAACACATCACGAAAGTTAAAGGTCTTGGAAGGGTCCTTTGTCACACTTGGACCTGGATCAAGTGGTATCAAAGCGGTCTTTGCATTGATGTGAATTGCAGCATGAACAATGGAACATGTAGCAACAGAGGATGAAAAAGCGATGTACAAGACCATGCTCAAAATTTCCAAATGAGTGGAAATAATGTATGAAACTCTACAGAAAGAGATAGAGGAAAAGAAGTGATTACAGCTTCAGTTGCAAGCCACCAAAGAGGCCCTGTAAGAACTAAAGCACAACAACCAAAACCTTCAAACAGAGAATGTTGAATTGAAGATGCGTCTACATGAAGAGAAAGAGGAGAAACGTAGTTTTATACGATGGCTGCATGCTAAGGATGAGGCCTTGGAAAAGCTGCAGCGTGACCCATGTGAGATAAAATGTAATTCTCCGAATTCATGTATGTTTCCTGGTGATGATTTCATTGTTTTTGAAAATCACACCACAAGAATTGGCTCCAAACTATTGAAGAAAATAGGGTATGAAGGAAAAGTCTTGGGCGTTAATGGCTAAGGCATTGTCAACCCCATCAAAGTATAAGAATTACCCCATAAATCAGGACTTGGGTATGTCACAAGGGAAGTTGGGGAATGCACCAAGACAGCTAGCGAATCACCAACAATAGATGATGAGAATTCATCAACAGTTCTTTCCAAATCGACAGAGGAGGTAAAAGATGTTGATTTCCTTTCAGTTTCGTCATCACATAGTATGATTTCTATTGGAGATTTGGAGATCCCAATTACAGGGACAAACATGAGGCTCCTTACCAAGACGAGGTACGAGAAGGAAGAAAAAATTGGTATTAATAACCAATGCATAACTCAACCATTAGAGGTTGTGCAAAGACCTCAATTTTCAGGCTTGAGATACACCGAGGGAGAATGCTCGAAGGTGTCAGATTCATCCAAGACATCGTTGAAATCGTTGAGGAAAGAGAATGATGGGAACTCATCCCCATCATCCCATGGAAGTTTCCATTGCAGGGAAAGAGTTGAGGCAAGATCTCATAGCCATAATGACATCAGAGACAGTAAAGGAAGGTATAACCACTCGTGAAATTCGAATGTTCATTTTGATTATAATCATGTTGTTAATGATGAACATAAAACATGGCATCGAGAAACATGTACCTTTTATGGATTACATAACCATACATTTTCTAAGTGTTGGAAAAAAATGGTAGCATACAAAGGGAAGAGGCGTGAAAGACCCTCTCAACAGCAGGTAAAGAAACATGTTAAGTAGATATGGGGGAAGAAAACCTATTGCAGTCATTGCGACAGAAGTGGCCATCATAGAGCCACTTGTTGGAGGCTCCATCCAGAGCAGCACCTTAAAGACAGAGCATCAGTGCATGAACCAGGTGAAGCAGTTGTTCGACAAGCGAAACCGCCACAAGGAGGCGACCCATTCACATTGATAAGTGAAAAACGGTTCCTAGATATGTTAGCGTTTCATGGTCATTCTTTTGTAAATCATTTGTTGCATTTTAAAATGTAAAAGTGATGTGTTTCCATCACTTGTTCAGCAACAATGATATTTGATATTATTTTGGGCTACATGTTTAACTTTGAAAGTGATGTCGTGTTTCCATCACTTGTCAAAGAAAACAATAGTGTTTGGCCTTATGTTTGTAAATCATGTGTTGCAGTGATAATGTGTTTTTTGTCACTTGCTGAAGCAATAATGATATGTTGCCCTAGTTGTTGTAGCTGGGGTATTGCATCCATCTTGATGTAAACTTACCACCGAGTATGTGTTATAAACTTGTGGCAAGTGTGGGATGCTTAGGTCATTAGTTGGTCATGAAAGTCAATCATGTAATTTGCAAAACAATGTACTACAGGTTGCAGAGGTGGCAGGTGTCGACTCATCACTTAAGGCTTCGAAGAAAAAAGGTGAAGGAGATGGAAGCAAGACCTTTCAGGACCAAAAGCTCCTTAGTAGGGAGGATTGATCTAGGTGGCTCTAGACACATGCAGAAGTCTAGGAGAACTCAGGAAGGGTCAAAAATCAAAGTGTTTTGATTATGATCGAACCAAGTTCATGTTAAAGATCTCATCATCATGATCACGGTGGTGTGAATAGTTCGTCAATCCGAGTTCGGATGAGGAAGATAGAAGCAGTCAAAGTTGGGTTGACTTTTGTTGACTAGGCAAGATTAATGAAGACACAATTTGGACTTTTCTGGCTAGATTCTGGGTGAAATTGTCGCCTGGTTAAAATGACTCCTACGGTCAAAATATGAATTTTCAAAAATGCACAAGTTGTTTTATGTAACAAAAATTTATTTAAAAAAAAGGGGTGGTGGGCCACCAACCCCGCCACCCCAAACCATATCAAAGCCATGTTAATCATGGAGGGGCGGTCCAATACCCCCGGCCCCTCCCACGGAACCACCATACCATACACAGCAAAGTTTGGGTGAGCCAACCCTTGGGGTGCGGGACCCAACCTCCACCTCACCCACATAAAACAAAGACCAGTGGGAAATGGTGGGGAGCGGGCCAACGGGACCGGCGGACCCACCCCCTAAATAAACTATGCAGTCAATTTGTAGTAAAAAAGAGGAGGGGTGGGATTTGATCCCCCGATCCCTCCTCAACAACTTGTTATATTTACCATTGCGCCACAACCACCTTCTTGGTGGATCTGCCCTCCAAACCTTAAATGAACTTTCATTTGCATAGTGTGAGGAGATGGAGGAACCAGGAGCGCGCTCACAAGTCGATGCCAATGGAACCCTGACTACTGTAGAAACAAGGAGCGGAACCATGATTCTTGAAATTTTCCTAAGGAGGTAATTTTTCTCCATGTTGGAATATAGTCAAGTTTATAGTCGCTTTTCACATTTTTCCGCAGGGATCGCAATGGCGAGGTCGAATTCACCTTTTGAGTTGCATATTTCTAGTCCACCCATGGAGTAGAATCTTTGAGGAATCTAGGGGGAATCTAAATGATTCCTTGACCCCTAGATTGTCAATTTCTCTGAATTCAGAAATTTGACAGTCGATTTTGCACTATTTGACGCCACAAATCTGATGGTGCATTCAGATTTTTCATTTGCTCATTTTATTTTCCAGCCACTTTTCTAAGTGGAATGCAGGTGTCAACATTTATGTGCGAGCAACCATTTCCATGTGATTGATGCCGTGAGATCGATGGCACGAACAACTTCAGCAGTTTGAAATCCACTTCTTCAGATGGCCCCTGGTTGTGAGGTATATGCAGTGTGTTCATGTACTTCTTTTGCTATGCATTGTGCTACACAGATCCTTGTTTGATGTTGATGAGGGATCTTGTTTATTACTTGTTTTCATGATTCCTGCTTGATGTGATGCGGAATCGTCTATGTGATGTACTTGTTGTCATGATTCGTCATGTTATGTTTTTAGATCCCTTTGTTGTTTTTTGATGGGATACTCATGTTGTCGTCATGCATGTTTGCATTGACATCCATTTTATGCCATGTTGGCGAGATGCTCATCATGCATGAGTTTGTGTCATACTGATAGTAGTCTTTTGACTGAGAATTCCTATAGTGGAACATCTCTTAGAGCCACTCCTACGTGAAGGAATTTTCCTTGTATGATAATGACATCATATCTTATGTACATCATCATTATTGACAACACTTAATGCAGCGGCCTACACCATCTTGACACCGAGGCCCAGAGACGTAGTCACTCCTGGACAAACTTCGTTATCAATAGCTTATGTTTTTATGTGTTGATGATTGTCATGTTCCTCTTCTCTACATCATGCAGATTTATTCACTTATGTTCTTTTAAAAAATGCAATTTAACACATCACGAAAGTAAAAGGTCTTGGAAGGGTCCTTTGTCACACCCGGACCTAGATCAATGTATTTCTAGATGCCTACTTAGAGATGTATTGCCAGGCATACTTACATAAGAGATGTCATATATATTGTATTGTGTTTGATTTGTAGGTCTCCTAAGGGTGGTTCTCTAAGACCTTGCCTTTTCTTGTAAAGTACCTCTACCATCACTTCTTGTTATGAATTAATTCTTTAGGGGGAATATGTTATACAATGTTTTGTCACACTCCCAGTCTCGTATCCTGAAGTGTCGCACTTTGTGTTTCCAATGCCACAAGTGTCGCAAAATGATGAAAGTTATCGTAAACAATGTATTCACCATGAAACATGTTTGTGGTTATCAAAAGAATATCCCTGAAGAAAAGGAAGAAAACTTGCCTTGGAAAAATTCTGAAGAATTTGTCTAAAACCTTATTTGCAAGGCCAACACATTTTTCATAACTAGTGGCATGTGCTGATAACTTGTTGTGTTTACATTCCTAGCACTGCCAACGTGACCTTTATCAAAAAAATCTATGATGGTCCTCTTTCGACAATTTTTCCCAAAATGGAGAAGCTTCTCTTATTAGAAATCTTCAGAACAACGACGTGGTTTCAGGTAGATGAAGATTGGAATGCGACCTCCCATTCCTAGCCATAGATCCTCTTTCCATGGATCTCCCCCTTGAGATGTGGAACTCCCTCCTATTTTCATGGACCCTCAACTCCCTCTCCTTCCCTATAAATGAATTTTCCACCATCCACTAATGGTTGGTTTCCATCCCACTGCTGAATTATGCCCAAATGCTGCCCATTTACAAATGAGAAAAGATGTTTGAATGATCCTGGTTCGGGTGTGAAAAAGGGCCCTTCCAAGACCTTTTACTTTCATGATGTGTTAAATTGCATTCTTAAAAGAACATAAATGAATACATCTGCATGTTGTAAAGAAGAGGAACATGTCAATCATCAACACATGAAACATAAGACATTGATAACGGAGTTTGTTCAGGAGGGACTACGTCTCCGAGCCTCGGTGTCAAGATGGTGTAGGTCGCTGCATTAAGTGCTGTCAATAATGATGATGTACACAAGAGATGATGTCATGATCATACAAGGAAAAATGCCCTCACATAGGAGTGGCTCTAAGATCTATTCCACTATAGGAACTCTCAGTCAAAAGACTCCTATGAATATGACACAAAAACATGCATAACGAACATCCCGCCAACATGGCATAAAAGGGATCTCAATGCAAAACATGCATGATGACAACAAGAGTATCCCATCAAAATACAACAAGGGATCTCAAAGCATAACATGAAAAATCATGATGATAAGTACATCACATAGAAGATTTCGCATCACATCAAGCAAGGAATTGTGACAACATGTAATAAACAAGATCCTGCATCAACATCAATCAAGGATATGTGTAGCATAATGCCTAAAGGAGAAGTACATGAACACATCATATACCTCAAAACCAAGGGTCATCTGAATAAGTGGATGTCACATTTCATCAAAGCTATTCGGACCATCGATCTCAAGGCATCGATTGCATGAAAATGACTGCGTGCACATGAATATGGACATCTACACTGGCACTTAGAAAAGTGGTTGAAGAATAGAATGAGAGAATGAGAAATATGAATACACCATCAGATTGGTGGCGTCGAGTAGTGCAAAATCGACTATTCAAAATCCAAATTCAGAGAAGTTGAGAATCTGGGGCTCAAGGAATCTTTTAGATTCCCCCAAGATTCCTCAAAGATTTTGCTCCATGGGTGAACTGGAAATCTGAAACTTAGATGGCGAATCTGATCTTGACATTATGATCCTTGCAGAAAACCATGAAAAACAAGTATATACTTGACTATATTTCGACATGGTAAAATTTTACCTCCTTGTGAAAATTTCAAGGCTCATGGTTCCGCTCCTTGCTTTCGCTGAAATCATGGTTCCACCTTCATTCTGAAAATGGCCAAAAAATGCAAAACTTTGATGAAGAAATGGATAGTTCCATCGTGTTTGTGGCAATGAGAGGTGTAGAATCCATATAACATTTGTCAAATTCTGACAAAGTGAAAATTTTGCCCTCCTGCAAAATTCTTGGTCCCTGCGTTAAAACATTAATTACTCGCCTTGAAATCTGTGCCCACCTTCTGCCTCAAAATCCATTCCTTGTAGTCTCTCCCCTATGCATTGGTGAAAATGACTATTTAAATAAGAATGAAGGTGGATTCACCAAGAAAATGGTTGGCTGCATTGGTTAAGTTAGCATATGGTTGAGGAGGGGTTGGGTGGTTAAACCCCGCCCCTCTCATTTTACCCGCATAAGCCTTTTCATTATAACGAAATGTATTAAGGATGGGGTCGGGTCCGCACTGGGTGGCTTGCCCCCGAAAACCCCAAAAATAGCCCTTTTTCCGTTAAAACAATAATACACGGAAACACTGAAAAATCCGACCACAAAGCCTTTAAGCCGGAACTCAAATCATATGAAATCTGCCCTATTCTCCTGTCGGGTCCGCGCTTATCACAAGTCACAATGGCCCTGGGGTCTTTCCTTTGATTGTGCTAATCACTGATTGTCGATCGCTGATATCGCCGATCGTCGATATCGCCAATCGTCGATATCATCCTGACTGTTGATCTGTCTTCCGATCCAACAGTGGAGATCACACATTGCTATCAGCATATCACAATCACTGTCAACGTATCACAATCACTATGGCTGAGGGTTCTTCCATATGGCATACGTCGACGCTGATATCGACAATCGCTCCATCGCATATCGCATGGTCTTAAGTCCTGATATCGCATACTGCCTGCCCCCGATTGTGATAAGTCAGAGATCGCTGATTGGGGGTTCCTTCTGCCTAGCCTTAAGTCCACCCTTTGGATCCCTCCGATTGTGGTTTTCCTTTACAAGGCTTTTAACCCATTTTTAGAAGAAATGCCTTCTTTTTCAAAGGAACAAAGGCAACTTCTTTTTGCGATAACTTCATCATCTGAAGTCCATTTTAGCCCATTCAAATTGCAGTAGATTCAGAATGAAAAGATCTACGCAATGGAACTATTTCTAGGAGCATCCTTGGACTTTCATTTTCCTCTGTTTCTTGCAAGTCAACCCAGAACTTTGACTGCTTCTATCTCCTTCATTTGTACTCGGATTGGAGTGTCGTTCACACTGTTGGAATCAGAATGACGAGATCTACGCTCTAGTCCTAGGTAAAAGTCATTCTGAGCACTTTGATTTTCAAGCGTTCATAAGCCCTCTTTGTCCTGTGTGTCTCTCTGGAGCCACTTGGATCAATCCTCCCCACTGAGGAGCTTTTGGTCCTCCAAAAGCATGAAAAATAATCTGCAACTTCCTCTGTACCCTGCCTGCATCACAAGCATCTTGAAAAGGTCTCACTTCCATCTCCTTCACCTTTGTTCTTTGGAGCCTTAAGCGACGGGCCGACACCTGTTACCTTTGCAACCTGTAGTACATTGTTTCGAAAATTACATCCTTGATTGACATGACCAACTAATGACCCAAACGTCCCACACTTGCCATGAGCTTATAACACATACTCGGTGGTCAAGTTTACAACAAGATGGATGTAACACCCCAGCTATGACAACAAGGCCAACCTATCATGGTTGCTTCAACAAGTGATGGAAAACACATCATTGCCGCAACACATGATTTACATACATAAGGCCAAACACTATTGTTTTGACAGGTGATGGAAACATAACATCACTTTCACAGTTTAACATGCAACACAGAATAAGGTCAGACATCATTGTTGCTGACCAAGTGATGGAAACACATCATCACTTTTACATTTTAAAATGCAACAAATGATTTAGAAAAGAACGACCATGAATCGAAAACATGTCTAGAAACCATTTTTCACTTATCATGGTGAATGGGTCACCTCCTTGAGGTGGTTTTTCTTGTCGAACAACTGCTTCACCTAGTTCACACACCGATGCTTTGTATTTAAGGCGCTGCTCTAGATGGAGCCTCAGCCAAGTGTCTCTTTGATGGCCATTTCTATCGCAATGACTGCAGTAGGTTTTCTACCTCCATATTTGCTTAACCTATTTCTTTTCATGCTGTTGAGGGGGTCTTTCACGCCTCATCCTTTTGAGTGATGCCATTCTTTTCCAACACTTAGAAAATGTATGGTTATGGAATCCACAAAAGGTGCATGTTTTTCAATACCATGTTTTACGTTCATTATTATCAACATGATCATAATCAAAATGAACATTTGAAGATCAAAAGTGGCTATACCTTCCCTTGTTGTCTTTGATGTTAGTATGGAAATGAGAGCTTACCTCAACTCTCTCCCTGCAATGGGCACTGCCGTGGGGTGATGGGGATGTGTTCCCATCATTCTCTTTCCTCGACGATTTCAATGATGTCTCGGATGACTCTGACACCTTCAAGCACTCTCCTTTAGTGTATCTCGAACCTGCAAATTGATGTTCCTATACAACCTCCAAAGGTTGAGTTATGCCTTGGTTATTAACACCAAGTTATTCTTTCTCCTCGTGCCTCATCCTTGTAAGGAGCCTCATGTTTGTCCCTGTAATTGGGATCTCCAAATCTCTAATAGACATCATACTATGAGAAGATGAAACCGAAAGGAAATCAACAACTTTTACCTCCTCTTTCGATTTGGAAAGCACTGATGAGGGTTTCTCATCATCTGTTGTTTGTGGTTCGCTAGCCATCTCGGCGCATTCCCCAACTTCCTTTCTGACATACCCAAGTCCTATTCGACACAGTAATTCCTCTACTTTGATGGGATTGACAATGCCTTGGCGATTAACGCCCAAGACTTTTCCTTAATACCCCATTTTCTTCAACAATTTGGAGCCAATACCTGTGGTATGATTTTCAAAAATAGCGAAATCATCATCAAGAAACATACATGAAGATGGAAAACTACTTTTTACCTCAGATGGGTCTCGCTACAGCTTTTCCAAGGCCTCGTCCTTTGTTTGCAGTTGTCGTATCAAATTTTTTTTTCCTCTTTCTCTTAATGTAGGTGCATCTTTAATTCATCGTTCTCTGTTTAAAGATTATGTTTGTTTTGCTTCAGTTCTTCCAGAGCCTCTTCTGTGGCTTGCAACTGAAGCTGCAATCACTCCTTTTCCTTTGTCTCTTTCTGTAGAGTTTCATACATGATTTCCACTCTTTTGAAAATGTTGAGCATGGTCTCGTACATCACTTTTTCATCCTCTGTCACTGCACGTTCCATTGTTCACACTGCAATTCACATCAACGTAAAGACCACTCGATACCACTTGATCCTGATCCGGGTGTGACGAAGGACCCTTCCAAGACCTCTACTTTCATGATGTGTTAAATTGCATTCTTAAAAGAACATAAATGAATACATCTGCATGTTGTAAAGAAGAGGAACATGTCAATCATTAGCACATGAAACATAAGACGTTGATAACGGAGTTTATCCAGGAGGGACTACATCTCCGATGCCTGGTGTCAAGATGTTGTAGGCCGCTGCACTAAGTGTTGTAAATAATGATGATGTACAGAAGAGATGATGTCTCGATCATACAAGGAAAAATTCCCTCACGCAGGAGTGGCTCTAAGAGCTGTTCCACTACAGGAACTCTCAGTCAAAAGACTCCTATCAGTATGACACAAAAACATGCATGATGAACATCCCACCAACATGGAATAAAAGGGATCTCAATGCAAAACACACATGATGACAACAAGAGTATACCATCAACATACAACAAGGGATATAAAAGCATAACATGACAAATCATGACAATAAGTACATTACATAGAAGATTCCGCATCACATCAAGAAAGGAATCATGACAACATGTAATAAACAAAATCCTGCATCAACATCAATCAAGGATCTGTGTAGCATAATACCTAAAGAAGAAGTACATGAACACATCATATACCTCACAACCAAGGGTCATCTGAAGAAGTGGATGTCACACTGCTGAAGCTGCTCGGACCATCGATCTCAAGGCATCGATTACATGAAAATGACTGCTCACACATGAATGTGGACATCTGCACTAGAACTTAGAAAAGTGGCTGAAGAATAGAATAAGAGAATGAGAAATCTGAATACACCATCAGATTGTTGGTGTCGAGTAGTGCAAAATCGACTGTTCAAAATCCAAATTCAGAGAAGTTGAGAATCTGGGGCTCAAGGAATCTTTTAGATTCCCCTGGGATTCCTCAAAGATTCTGCTCCGTGGGTGGACTGGAAATCTGCAACTTAGATGGTGAATCTGATCTCGCCATTATGATCCCTGCGGAAAACCATGAAAAACAAGTATAAACTTGACTATATTTCGACATGGTAAAATTTTACCTCCTTGGGAAATTTCAAGGCTCATGGTTTCGCTCGTTGTTTTTGCTGAAATCATGGTTCCACCTTCACCCTAAAAATGGACGAAAAATTCAGAACTCTGATGAAGAAATAGATAGCGCCATCGTGTTCGTGGTGATGAGAGGTGTATAATCCATATAAAACTTGTCAAATTCTGACAAAGTGAAAATTTTTCCCTCCCACAAAATTCATGGTTCCTGCATTAAAAAATTAATTAGTCGCCTCGAAATCCGTGCCCATGTTCTTCCTCGAAATTCGTGCCCTATAGTCTCTCCCCTGTGCACTGGTGAAAATGACAGTTTAAATAAAAATGCAAGCGGATTTACCAAGAAAATGGTTGGTTGCATTGGTTAAGTTAGCATATGGTTGAGGAGGGGTCAGGTGGTTAAACCTCGTCCCTCTCATTTTACCTGCGTAAGCATTTTTGTTATAATGAAATGTATTAAGGATGGGGTCGGGTCCGCATTGGACGGACCGCCCCCAAAAACCCCAAAAATAGCCATTTTTTTGTTAAAACAATAATACACAGAAACACTGAAAAATTCAACCACAAAGCCTTTAAGCTAGAACTCAAATCATATGAAATCTTCCTTACTCTCCTGTCAGGTCCACGCTTATCACAAGTCACAATGGCCCTAGGGTCTTTCCTTTGATTGTGTCGATCGCCGATCACCGATATCACTGATATCATCCTGACCATTGATCTGTCTTCCGATCTGACAGCAGAGATCACACGTCGCTATCAGCATATCACAATCACTGTCATCATATCGCAATCGCTATGCCCCACGATTCTTCCATATGGCATACACTGATGCCAATCGCCAGCGCCGATATCGGCAATCGCTCTGTTGCATATCGCATGGTCTTAAGTCCCAATATCGCATACTGCCTACCCCCGATTCCGATAAGTCGGAGATTGCTGATTGGGGGTTCCTTCCGCCTGGCCTTAAGTCCGCCCTTTGGACCCCTCTGATTGCGATTTTCTTTTATAAGGATTTTAACCCCTTTTTAGAAGAAATGCCTCCCTTTTTAGAGGAACAAAGACAACTTCTTTTTGTGATAACTTCATCATCCGAAGTCCATTTTAGCCCATTCAAATTGTAGTAGATTCAGAATGAAAATATCTACGCAATGGGACTATTTCCAGGAGCATCATTGAACTTTCATTTTCCTCTGTTTCCTGCAAGTCAACCCAGAAATTTGACTGCTTCTATCTCGTTTGTGAGAGATGTTTCAGCGAAAATCACATGGAATACCATTTGTCGACGCGTTTCGAACCAACTAGTGTGGTTTATCGTCAGGACAAGTTGAAGAAACAGATCCAGCCTAGCAAGTTAAATAGTCTGAGCAGAGCCTCCAATGGCTAACTTGACCAACGGCTAGTTTGACTCTAGGACCGGGGTCAAAATTATTTTATTAATTTAATTAGTAATCTCTGGGATCAATATATAAATATATAAAATTTTAATGGGTATTTAGTTCAAAAAATATTATAAAAATTATGAGTTAATTAGTATTTAAGGGAAATCTAGTTAAATAAAAGACCTTATAATATATGAATAAATTGAATAAATATATAAAAATAATTTTATTTAAAAGAATTATTAAAAATTACAAGTTAATTAGTTACATAAAGGGCATTATAATATCATAATAAAATAAAGTAATATCAAAAGGATGTTAGGTTAGTTAGAAAATTATTTAAAAAGTATAAGTTGATTAGAATTTAATTAGAAAATTAGTTATGTAAAGGACCTTATAATAAATTATATGAATAAATAAAATATATATATATATAAATAATTGAAAAGGGTGAATATTTAGAAGAATTGTTAAAATTAAAAGAAAGTTAGTACCAAAGGACCTTATAAGTTATAAGAAATGAGAAAATTAACACTCTATAAAAAAATAAAAAAATAAATAATAATAATAATAATAATAATAAAATAAATAAATAAATAAATAAGTAAATAAAGAAATAAATAAATAAAAATAAAAATAAAAATAAAATAAAATAAAATAAAGATATAAATATAAATATATAAAAAAAAAACTAAGGAGGAGGGTGGAAAAACGACTAGGAAGGGAGTGCTAGGACCCAACACCTACTGATTTTCTAGCCATCCTCCCTATTGAGATTGCTTGGCCTCTTTTCAATCTCAAGCGCTTCCCTAAATTTACGATGATGGAAATGCGAAACCTTAGCAATAACACTAACCTCCTCAATACAAACATGATGATTGGTTTTCTCAGCATGTTCAGCTAAAGCGGAAGACTTAGCTCTCCTATGCTTAAGGTCCGCTGCATGCTCGCTAATCCTTTGATTAATGGAGCGACTAGTCTCCCCAATATAGGGGGTTCCACAGGAACAAGGGATCATATAAACACCTTTCATATCCTTAGAGTCGATAGGATCCTTCACCGATCTGAGGGACATACGAATGGTGTTCAGGGGCCTAAAAGTCACAGGGATACCATGCTTCCTGAGACTCCTTCCAATTCTATCAGTGGCCCCCTGAACATACGGAATATGGACACCTGGAATTCGTTCCTTCGGTTCCCTTTTAGTCAGAGAATTCTTGGAAGCTTTAAGGAAAGCTCTCTCACCCATGTATCTACTATAACCATTCTCAACAAAGACATCAAGCAGCTGAGAAAACTAATCATCATGTTTGTATTGAGGAGGCTAGTGTTATTGCTAAGGTTTCGCATTTCCATCGTCGTAAATTTAAGGAAGCGCTTGAGATTGAAAAGAGGCCAAGCAATCTCAATAGGGAGGATGGTTGGAAAATCAGTAGGTGTTGGGTCCTAGCACTCCCTTCCTAGTTGTTTTTCCGCCCTCCTCCTTAGGTTTTTTTTATTTTTTTATATTTATATTTATATCTTTATTTTATTTTATTTTTATTTTTATTTATTTAATTATTTACTTATTTTTTTTTTTTATTTTTTTATTTTTTTTTATTATTATTATTATTATTATTATTTATTTATTTATTTATTTATAGTGTTAATTTTCTCATTTCTTATAACTTATAAGGTCCTTTGGTACTAACTTTCTTTTAATTTTAATAATTCTTCTAAATATTCACCATTTTCAATTATATATATATATATTTTTTTTATTTATGCATATAATTTATTATAAGGTCCTTTACATAACTAATTTTCCAATTAAATTCTAATAAGCTTATACTTTTTAAATAATTTTCTAACTAACCTAACATCCTTTTGATATTACTTTATTTTATTATGATATTATAATGCCCTTTATGTAACTAATTAACTTGTAATTTTTAATAATTCTTTTAAATAAAATTATTTTTTATATATTTATTCAATTTATTCATATATTATAAGGTCCTTTATTTAACTAGATTTCCTTTAAATACTAATTAACTTATAATTTTTATAATATTTTTTGAACTAAATACCCATTAAAATTTTATATATTTATATATTGATCCCAGAGATTACTAATTAAATTAATAAAATAATTTTGACCCCGGTCCTAGAGTCAAACTAGCCGTTGGTCAAGTTAGCTGTTGGAGGCTCTGCTCAGACTATTTAACTTGCTAGGTTGGATCTGTTTCTTCAACTTGTCCTGACGATGAACCACACTAGTTGGTTTGAAACGCGTCAACAAATGGTATTCCATGTGATTTTCGCCGAAAAATCTCTCACAAACTTGATATGGATCACAGAAGCCTGAACTCTATAATTGAATCCCTGCTTCTATCTCCTTCATTCGTACTCGGATTGGAGCGTCGTTCAGATCGTTGGCATCAGAATGACGAGATCTACGCTCTGGTCCTAGGTCGAAGTCATTCCGAGCACTTTGATTTTCGAGTGTTCATAAGCCCTCTTTGTCTTGTGTGTCTCTCTGGAGCCACCTGGATCATTGAAGGATAAGGCTTGGACTTGGAATCTCACTTGAAGGAGGCTTCCAACATCAAGGCTTCATTGGTTGTAATGCTCCCTTTTTCATCTATTAATAATACAATATGTGTTTTCTTTCCATAAATGTGTCAATTATTGTCCATTTATTGTGATGCTCCTTGATTTGTAACATAATTTGTATAAGAAAATGTTATGCTTTGTATAGTTTTTTTGTCTCCACTTGATATTTCTTGTAGGCACTCATCCACACCAGTAAAGAGGAGATCATGAGCTTGGAAGCCAAAGAGTCAAGGTCGACAACAATGGTATTAGCATCAGAGAGAGGTAGGAGATCTATCCTCCTTTGTATTTTCTAGTATGAATTAGGAAAGATTGCATGTAGTTGTCTTCTATAGTTTCTAGATCCTCCCATAGGACTAGAGGGATCATTTTTGTCCACGGAAAGGATTTCATGCACAACGATTTCCTTTAAATTACTTCACAAGGAAAGCTACTACTTATTGTTACAAAAATTATGTAGCTACAACTATCAGAAAACAACTAACCCCTAATTTATCAACTACAACTGAAAGGAGATTCAACCCCTAAGTTTATCAATTACCATTGAAAGGAACTTCAACTCCTAAGTATTTACCAACAACTATTGGAAGGAGCTATAACCGTTGAATTGCAAGCTACAACTTACATGACCTCAATGATTCATCTTTCATACAATTTTCATACTCAAATCATGAATCCAGTCTTATTACAAAGTAAATTAGTTTGTCTCTCAAACACTCACCAAAACCACCATCACCAAAAACTTTAGCAATATGACACTAACAACATCACTAACACACTTTCTCAATTTGCAAACCCATACACCATTTGCTTAATAGATTATGCTTGTAAAGAATTTTGACTGATATTTTTGGAATTGAACTTTAGTCATCTTCAACTTTAATAGTTGCATGAATATTTTATTTTTTCCTTTGTCAAGCTCAAAATATGTATTCTGAACATGCTCTCCAAGTCAACAAACTCTGCTCTATTGTTTCCCTGAGAAGAACTCAGTTAAACTGTTGCTTTTCTTAATTCCAGCGGGTTACATGATTTAGATAAGCTTTTATGTTTTTAGTGATCCCCAACTTTGGTTATTATGCCAGGTCTTCCATCAAATATGTCCATGCTGGCATCAAAGGTTCCAACTTGTTCATGCCTTGTTTTTCATTATTTTAGTGCAATGTTGTATACGACATAAACGAAAAAATTACATAGTTGTTGATTGATTCACCCAAAATCCCAAAGGCTTTTAAATAAGAACACTTCCAAATTAACCTCCGCGAGCTCTTCTAATGTTATATCCCCAAAGAATTAACTCATAGTTGTCGACCCGCTCATGAATATTGAGCTAATCCTTTTAAATGTGAATGCATTATTTTTTTATTGTTTATAGGTCAAAGACCCTTGTCCACAAAACACACAAAATAATTCTGAAACCATGTCCTGGAGTGCTCTTCGTTACTTGATAGAACATCACCTATTGACAATCTTTCCATTTCCTAGGTTCTTCATCCTAACCACATTCCTTTGTGTGCCTTTTTTTTCCTCTAGGATTTTCCTGCAGGGATGATGAGTCACTGTGGGTTTGCCTGTCGTTCCTATGCACCAATCAATGAGCAGGTCGGGTTGATGTTGTCAATTCCACATATGCCCAATGCCTAGTTAGCCCAGAGCCTCCTCCTTTGTTCACTGTATAATTCTTCTGAAATAAGGTGTTGGGATGATGTCATGCTTACATCATAGATGCTATATGGTGCCTTCAAAGCAATGAGACATGTCACCCTAATTTGGCCTATTAGGGTACTTGAAAATGCTAAAAAAAATTGTGATGCTTCCTCCTTACTAACATCATGCTAACATCATCCTGGGCCAATAAAATGTTGTGATGTGTCCTCTGAGATAGGAGAGAGAAAGGGTCCTAGGCCTTGTGTTTTTTCGACCAATTTCCTTTTTTAATGTTAAAAAAAACACTAGATTCAAGCCTTTGCACTGTTGTGATTGCCATGAGAGGCTGATTATTTTCCTATTGGTTTCTTTTGTTGCTACTATTCCCCATGCTATCCCAACTTGACACCATCCTAGGCCTCACCTCTTGCACTACTTAAAATTATTCTAGGAAAGCTTTCCTGGGCTTCATTGTCAGGTGGGGGCCTCCCAATTTAAAACTATTCCAAGCAATTGTGGGTGTCTCTATTGCTCAACCTTACATCATCTCGAGCTTGCATCATCCCAACCACTCCTCTATTGTGCAACTTTGATTTCTTCTGGGAAGGTCCCTCTGGGATGAGTTGTCCACATGGGTGGCTGCTACAAAACATATGCCAATCAAACGCACCTGACACTTGCTGACTCCACCCAGAGTTATTTCATCCCGGGCTTCCCTTATGCGCACACCTTTTGAACCTTCTGGGGAAGACTCCTGTCGAGGTGAGATGTTATGTGGGACTCCACCAACATCCAATAAAAATGATTTCCGCTGCTTTGTTGTTTAGGCCATATTTTCCCAGCCCTCCGTTTGGCTACTCCGCCAACTAGATCCGCTACTTTTGGAAAAAAACCAAACTTAACATGTGCTAAAGGGTCCTTCTCCATTTTAACTCTGCAATGTTGACTTTGGGGGTACTAGAATTTGACTGGAAATAACTTGTAATATAGGAGGTCATTTTGAAACTTGCATATACCACTAGAATGCTCTTTCAGATCTCTTTCTATCTAAGTGGATCCCAATTGTGTTTGAGATGATTTTCTATCCAATAAATTGCTTCAAAAACCTCCACCATATCAACCTTTTCCTTCTACATACCTTGAGTTGATCTTCATTCTTCTTGCAATCTTCTCTGCTCTTGTCTTCATCATCATCACCTTTTCCATCAATGACAACACATTTCTAAAAAAGTTTATGGCCCAATTCCAAAAATAGTTATTGGGCCTATACAAGGCCAAATTTAAGGCCAAAGGATCACATGTGTGGCCTTCCTATCTTGCACTTATTTATTAACAAGCCACACACTCACACACGCACTCCTATATATATTAGCTAAAATTTGAGGCTTGCAAGCCCCATCTCATTACAAACAATTATTTACCCAAGCCTTGAATGACCCAATTCTCAATTAAATGTAAATCTATGATGAGGATTTCCTGACCCATTTTTATGGAGGGTGACACAAGGTTGTATATGGGAACAAATAAGGAGGCTTGTCAACTTTGGCTTTCCTACAAGCCCTATTAAATTATAAATTCATCTTGACATCAAACCAATTCTCACTCCCACTTTATGACTATATTTCTTCGTGTAAAAATTAGTTCTTACAACCATAAGGTTGAGTAATTCCAAAAGAAGAAAGAAATATTATGTAGTTTTAAAACATACTTTGATGACCTCCTTCCATAAGAACCTAGGAAGCTTAATAATTCTCCAAATTTGGTCTCTTTAAGTCATTACCAAATTAATGAAGGGTACAATCCTAAAAGAGGAGTTTCCAAAATTATCAAAATGGCCCTTGAAGCAATTGCTTGGACCAATCATGTATACCACTTAGAAATGAATGGCTTCTAGCCACATTAATAAGTCTCACTCAGTTGAGTAGCTTCTCCAAGAAGTTTCAAACCAATTATGGGATTTTGAAATTTGAAGCCTAAGATGGATATGTTCATGGCCTAGTTCATAACAGAATATGGGGATTCATAAATGTAACCATTCCATCTTATTCAACTATTCCTTGATTCTCAAAATCATGCTATCAATTTAATGGATTTCGTCATCCCATATAGTCAATTTAACTCTATTATGAATGTGCTCCCAAAGTAATAAAGGGTTGTAAATTTAGCTTGTAGGAGGCCTACAAATGGCTAAGGAGAAAATATTGACATCTCTCTTTTCATAATATTCATCACTTGATTTCCAAGATCTTGTATGACTTGTTGGGGGGGTTTAAATACCCAAGCTTCACCACAAGATCAAGTCCTATCAAGCAAAATTTACCTTATATTCACCAAACAAGAATGGAAGCTATAATTGCAAGCTATAATTAAGATTTATCATTTGGGTGAGCATGAAAACCAGTTCACCAAAGAGGAGTTGATCACTCATGTGTGTGTGTGTGTGTGCTTTGAGAGGAGTAGTAAATTGGATTTTCTTTTTGTTTCTCCCTAGGACTGAGAGGTATACTCTAGTATTGAAGGTGACAGGTAGAAGCACATTCCTAGCTATCCCCAAAATGGGGTTAGTTGTCAATTTTCAATCATGGAAATCGACCTCTTGACAATAGAGGCAAGATAGAAATAAACTAGATTGGATTGTGGAGCAGCTTCAATGCTAAATATTATGGAAATCCATAACTCTTATTCTCTCAAGAGAAATTCAATGTGACACATTTCAATTCAACTTGAACCAATGCCTCATCACAAAATGAGGTTGAGGAAAATTGCTTGAATTTTTGGTGAGCTTGATGGGTGGTGCATGTTACTCCTAGGAGCTTAGGGTCCAACTACACCGAAGAAAGAGGGATGCTACCTCTTGGTATAATGTTTTCAAGAAATCCAATACTCGACGTTGGATGAGGAAGGCCTTTAGGTTTTACTTTTCATGTCTTCTCTCTTATATATCTATTAGCTACAAAACATAATCTCATTAGGAAGCCTTGAAGTATATCAATCAAATTAGTGAGGACTAGGGAACACAAGATGGCCCTTAATATAGATTCTTTGGGATCTATGTTCATCAATGAGTATTGCAACCCTTATCTTAAAATATTTTGTGAAGACTAAGATGACTCAGTCTTATTTATATATTTTGGGCAATTCATTAGAAGCTTGTCAATTTGACTAAGATAAGGTAACTTGTCTCTATGTAAATTTTCTTAAGGCCCTTATCCCTTTCTACCAAAGATAGAATTACTAAGGGTTTATTCACCAACCAAATTTTGTACTAATTTTAAGGTGAAATCCCTTAGCCCCTCCTTCCCAGTTGAGATAACTTAGCTAGAGGTTTGTTAAGGCTCTGCCATCTTGGGTGTCATATGTACAAGATGCCAAGTTTCTCATACATCACTACCTTTATTTTTCATTGCTTTAATGCAATCATACATACAACTTCATTTCATTTTTCATAGAACCATGATATGAAATATCATATATTAATTTAGATGTCAACAAATGAACTTACGTTATGTGGAGACACTTATTTAGATAATTAAATGCCTCCAACTAGATATGGGTAATATATTTTCCACCCAACTATAGGTTTAGTTATGACGTTATATTTTTATAGCTAGCGACCTTGTAGTCAGACCATGATATCACAAGGGGGACCATAATTCACTCAAGAAAACAATGACATTGAAGGTCACTTTCCTTCACATCAAACTTATAACATAAGTCCCTCTTCCTCATTGAGTACACGACTTCCACTAACTCTCAAATGATTTCCTAGCTAGTGTGCATTAACACTCTAGATCCCTTCATTGCATAAGAAAACCCTTAACATTCTCCCTTTTGAGTGCCAATTGTTGAATTTTATACAAGATGTGCAGTAGAAACCAATTTTATGTTCTGATAATTACTACCTAGTGATCTCTTCAAACAATTTATCTCATGCCATTAATATCATTGAACAATTATACACAAAATATCAACAATAAATGTAGTAGAAACAATAAGGATCATAAAAAGTCAGACATGCAGAATGGAGACAATATTTTTACCCTGTGAAATCCAACCTTGGGAGAACACCAAACAAATTTTCTTTTAGGAGAAATTATTCTTCAACAAGGTTTACAAATCTAGTTTGTTTATAAATCCGTGACAATATCCAGGTACAAATTCTAGTCAAACTTGGTAAATCTCCAATGAGTCAATGTTGGTCAAACCAGTGAAAATGGTTAAAGAACTAGTCAAACTACAGTCTGCAATAAAATTTAGCCTCATGCTCAATGTTTGGCCTTGTAGTCAACCTTGGCTTGCAGACATTAGTTCTGCAGTCAACCCTATATGTGCATCTTGCGGTTGGTAAAAATGCGATGAAAAATCCATACGTGCAACCCTTCTATGATCAGTGATCTGTGATCAATCCTTAGTCAAAGAAATCGTTCAAGGTCTGGTCAATTCGACCCAAAACAACTCAATCTTCTCCTTGAACATGTGGCCAAGAGAGAGAGATAAAAAATGGAGAATGACCTCCAAAATAGAATTCTCCTTGCTCAGACTTGCTCTTTTTTCGTGGAGAAAATGAGAAATGACATCATCTATTTATACTAGTTAAATGGGTTGAATTAACCCAAGGGACACATCCCTTCACCCTTCTAGGCCAGGTTGACCTATTTGGGTTGACTTTTCATTTTAAAATTCAAATCTTTATTTAATTCTTCATAATTCTTCTAGGTTGACTTAGCATGTGGGAATACCTCCCGATGCTACAAAAATTCAACACTCCCTCATAGTGGGGGAGGTATTCTCCTTGGATGCAAACATATTTCCCCTTAGCTAAAATTTCTCATTCCACAAAAAAAATTCATGAGCTTGCTATATTTTTGATGTAGTTTATTTTCATATTCACTTCTATAGATCACTCCATCCTAGAGTAGGTAATGTGACTCCTCATATGCATGTCTATAGATCACTCCATCCTAGAGTAGGCAATGTGATTCCTCCCATGCATGTCAATAGATCGCTCCATCCTAGAGTAGGCAATGTGAGTATCCTAGGCCATTTACCCCTGACCAAATCAACATGGCATAGCCAAATCAGCATGGCTTCTTAGGTAAATGTATCAATCATCCCTCGCCAAATCAACATGACCTAGCCAAAGTCCTTCATGGCTTCTTAGGAGAGGATCTTCCCGGAGACCCTTCACCCATGGCCAAATCAACATGGCCCAACCAAAGTCCTTCATGGCTTCTTTGGTGAATTATATCAATCTCCTCTGGTACTGAAGTCCTTCATGGCTTCTCAAGAGAAGGTTTGTCCAATCCTATATTTTCCCTGAGCCATTTAGCCCTGACCAAGTATAGTATGGTCCATTCAAATCAACATGACAACTCAGGTGAATGTATCCATCTACCCTAGCAAAATCAGCATGACCCACCCAAATTAGCGTGGCTTCTCAAGAGATGACCCGCCTGATTTTGCAAAGACATCAACACTCCCTCTCAACTAGGGTGACATTCCACATCATTCCAAGTTTGTCTTTGAAGTATGAAAACTTCACTTTATACAAAGGATTGGTGAGGATGTAAGCAATATGCTCATCTGTGGATATGTACTGGAGCTTCATTACTACTCTCTGCACCGTGTGTCAGATGAAGCGACTTGGTCAAATATCACTTGATCCATAAACTCCATGGATATTCCATTGGACAATTTGTCACAATAGATATGATAAAATTATATTTAAAATATGAAATTATACACTATTATAGTTTTATTAGATTTTTGGATTTGTAGATTTAATGTTAATAGTGCATGCATGTGAATTTAAAATTATACAAAAAATAGAGAAAAATGAAATAAAATATCACACAAACACACACAAATTTGACACAAGATATGCTCTAGGAAACCCTTTTGGGAGAAAAAATCCATTAGAAGGTGAGGCCACTCCACTCCCTTTCTCTGAATGGAAATATGGCTGCAAGTACAAAAAAGTATGGTTTGTGGCCTGTGGGCTGCTAAAATGCACAAATCCTCTTTATGTGCTCTACCTCCTATCTCTCTTGGCTATTTTTCCTTATCTATGGCACAAATGCACTCAAAAGAATGGAAATCCTTTTCCTCCTAGTGGCCCGTTTATAACACAGCTTGATAACCTACTAGTGATTAGGTTTGACTACCTTAACTCTTAACCAAAGTTAATATAGACCCTTCAAGAGTCTTCTACATAATAATCATGTGGCTAGCTCCTTTTCCATGAATAATGGGGGCTAACATGACATTCTCTCAAATTATAGTGGTGAAAATAGGAAGGTCAATTTCTAAGTGGCATAACTTTCACATATAGACTCTGATTGACACGATTCTTGCGCTGTTGGAAAGGTCTCTATGTGTAGAATAGGGGAAAAGATTATTATCTAAAGAAACCAAGTTATACTACCAAAAACATCATTTAATGCCTCAAAATGCTCTAGGAGTGTTTCAAACCCCAACTCACCAAACTGGGTCTCACCAGTAAATATGGTCCTCAGAGCCATTTCCTCCACTTTTTCCACTCTGAAAGAATTGAGATAAATGAAAAAAAATATAGTGATCTAATATGGATTAGTCTTGCAAGAATATTTTGAACCCACTTTACTTCACAACTTGCAACACTGACTGCAATATGCTCTACCTCTATTGTACTAAGTGTCACAAAATTTTTCTTCATGCTAAACCATGATATCATAGCTAATCCCAAGCTAAAGCAATACCCCATCATTCTCTTTCTATCCTTTTCATTGCTATCCTAATCTAAATTCGTATATCCTTGCAGCCTCACTTCATCACCTAAGACATATCTCAGACCATGTCTAGTTGTAACACACAGGAACCTCAACACATGCTTCACTGCAACCCAATGCACTTGCATTAGCTCAATCATATACTAGTTTAAGACATTCACTATGTTGTTTATTGAATTGTACATGCAATGCAAAAACGCTCAGGGAAAGGGTTGTCAGTCTGATCCTTGCCCACTCCATTTAAGCTATCTCCTAAAAGCAAGCTAAGGGGATAGTCCCTGAAGACAAAATGATGAAGAACTTGTTGAGAACCAATAGGTTTAAGAGATACAAATAAATATCCTAACAACTTGAGTAAATTAGATGGAAAGTAAGATTGATAAGCACAACAATTAGATTATTTAAGATATTTCAGTGATATACTAGTGCCTTGAAATTAGAAAACACTTGCACAATAGAAATCGATATATCAAATTACCAAATAGACAAATGTTGCAAGGAGAATGTTAGTACGAAAATTCAAAAGATTATAGCCAACTAGAATACGAGCAATAATACTTGATAAGAACTTGTAAGGAGATATAACTTGTACTTCTAGTAAAGATTATCAAGGATAATATGTCATTCAAAGCATAAAATGGACAAGCACAAGAATGAAATATGAAACTTGCAAATAGATGAACAAGGCCACAATTCTGGATACAATAACCCACTGATAGAAATGAGAAAGTGCAAGATGAATGCAAGACCTATCTATGTGAAGTGCAAGATCTAAGATGCCTAATCTATGGTGCAAATGTTTCAATGAGCTTAATTAAAGATGCTTCAAAATGTGAAATGTCTTTAAAGTTTACTGATAACAAATAACAATCCACTTATACAATTAGATGAAGACTTAGCACTTTAAGCACAATTTATTTTATTATAATCAATTTATGCCAATGATGAATGAAGCAAATAAAATAAACATTTACCCAATGAAGCAATACAAATTGGATCTATGACAAAATAGAACAATTTTTATGGAAATACTAATTTGCAAATTTGATCAATTAATAAAATGCGAATTCAATGAAATAGCTAGTAAAAACACCAAATAATTAGATCAAGGCAAAATCAATTAGCATGTTAACGTAACATCTAAGTATAAAAACTAAATATCATAAAATGAAAAATGGATAAGTTAGTAATGAGATCTACGTACTAGGTTAGTAGATAAATGATCAAATAAAAACCCCCCTAACGAATGAGAGGGCTTAGAAGAACCTTAAAGAAGGGTTTACAAAATAGAATTTAAATACCACATCCTCAAAGTTTGCAAATATCGAATGAGGAACTTTACAATACTATAGCAATTAATTTAACAAAATTCCCTAGTTCAAAAAAATCAGTGATTTTAAATGAGCTAGATTTACAAAAGAAGATTTTTAATCGAGATTTTTTGGAAATTTTTCTGGTGAGTTTTTTTTTTTTTATTTTATTTAAAATTTGATAAAAATTTATTGAAATCACAAACTTAATGGGTAACCTTTCTGGCCGAAAATCCAAAATATCGCCCTAAAAACAACCCTTTTTTTTGATATCCGTTCTCAATACTCATAGAAAATATTTATAACCATTTAAAAAAAAAAATATCTCTCTAAAAAAATTACGGCAAGGAAAAGATTAAATTCCAAACTTTAACGGTTTCCCTTTTTCAAAATTTATTTGCCTTTGGGTTTGCTCAAACTACTGAAATTTTCATGCAGGATCGAAACATGAAGACAACTCTCCTAGGAAATCGATTCTGCTGCAAAAATTTGAAGATGACTTCCACGGAATAGAATTCTTCTTCAGAAATCAAAACTGAGTCTTCAGAACTACCTTGATCTGCTAAGAAAGAGAGGACGACTCTCAAAGAAAAAGATTCAAACTGCCAAACATCCAAGTTATTAGCACCAGCTAAAAGGGATATGCCCTAGTCGTCAAGCTAAAGAAGAAAACCAGATTACTGAAAACCCTAGCCGTCGAGCTAAAGAAGAAATGTGAATATAGAAAGATGGAGGGACTTCCAAATTTGATTTAACTTCAAGAAATTTGCAGACGTCCATACAAAATTCGATTTTCTCTGTAAATCATCCAAACCCAAAAGGATTTTGGCACCATAGAAGAGGACGGGTTTCAAAATAAATTTTCGATTTCGAAGAAAAAACCCAAATTCGCATTTGCCGTTTCTCAAACCCTAGCAGCCAGGGATGAACATAGAGAAGGAGAGTTTGATATTTATATTTATTTTATATTTTCTCTGATCTTTCGATCCACTTACAAGAAAAGTATTGTTGGTTCGAAACACGTCGACAAATGTTTCTCTTTATGTGATTTACGTCGAAGTTCTATTTATAAAGAAAAGTATTATCAAGAAACTCTAATCAAAACCCTTGCCTTTAGATCTACAAAACAAAAAAGATAATTTTTCTTTTCGATCTTTTCATTACCAAATTGTTTCATTTAAACAAAAAAATTATTATCAAGAAATTATCAAGAAACCTTAAATTGAAACCCTGGCCTTTAGATCTACAAAACAAGCAAGATAAATTTCCAAAAGTATATACAAGATCTACTAAATGAATTAAGTTAGATATTAAAAGGCTACATCTATGCGCAAACATTATTTACAAATAATTTGAAGGGGTAGTAAATATTATTTACAAAGTTACTCACAATATTTACAAATAAATATATCTAATTATATTGCACAATTAAACCATTAAATAAGAAAACTTTTCAGTGGATATTTTTTTTTTTTAATTTTATGCCTTATGTCACGGACAAGTTGATGCACACAAATCCTTAGATAAGCCCATGAGCCAAGCCAAACAAGGTGAAGTCACTTCAAAGTCTATGTACTTGGGGCTTCCAAGGGCTGAATAATCTGATGATAGATTGTTAACTCATAGGGGTTTGATTCACACAAGAAACCAAGAAGACCTAGAGATACCTGCTAGATCAGCTAGATTTAGAGTGTTTCAGTAACTAATGCAAAATACATGTGCAAATAGTTATTCCAACTAGTGGCTAATGAAATGACAATCTTTGAAATCAACCAATTAGAGCTTAAAACATATTCAACACATACCATAGATCATTGAACGAGAGACACCGTGAATTGACCCCCAAAGACTTTTTATCAATGCATAAGAGAAATTACATCCAACATCTTGACTCACAATTTTCTTAACATTTTTCCTTACATTACATGATACGATGAGGATATCAATGGATTCCTTATATAGAAAATGAGAGTATCAAACCCCTCCAAGTGGAAATAACAACTAGTTTCCTTGATCTTGGAGAATAACTAATAATTGTTGCTTGGTCCATGCCAAAATTAAATATTGTCCCTTGATCTAGAAGAAAAATTCGAATTTGTTGATGAAGGCATTGATCCCGGTCCAAAAAATATTTTTTCCAACCTTTTTTCCTTGAAAATTGATCCTTGACTTAACCACCATGGTCCAAAGGTTTGATTTTTCTTAAAAAATTGATTTTTCCTTTGATGGAGGACCTCAGAAAATTAATTTCTTCTGGATCCACAAAATTTTGAGGGATTTTTCTACTTGGAATTGAGTCCTTCAAATTTATTCTTTCTCGGGAAGGTCACTTTTCTCCAAAATTTATTTTTTCACTTGGAGAGAAATTATTTTTTTCTCATTTAAATTTTTTTAATTAATTTCTGGCTAATTAATTTTCTTTTTTATTTTAATTTTGCCAGAAAATTAATAAAAGACTTAAGAGGGGATTACACATATATTTTCCACCCTCTAAGTGGAACTAAAAATATTTTGGCAATGGTGTCTAATTATGAGTAACCATTCACCAAGAACATTCCTAGACAACAATTTTACATCAAGATATTACAATAATCACCCTTAGAAGGGGAATTTTACAATAGACACAACCTTTGAGACTGAACCAAATTCTGCCACACAAGAAACATGATCTAGTATGATAAAAATACATTCTCGATAACACTAAGACTCACCTAAGACCTTATCAGAGGATAACACGTTATCTTTAGGGGATGTTTGGGAGAAAAAATCTATTAATTATTCATGTTTAGAAACACAAATAATTTAGGGAGGTTAAAAAACTCCCTAAAGTAAAATCCTTTGTTAAGAATCAAAGTCTTACCTAGGTTTTTTTACATGGCTTCATAGTCATACTATAATCCTTTTTTAAAATAATTTTGTAGAATTTGGGACTATAATGATGATAATGACTCAACAATTTTTGTCCATTGTTGTGTACTTTGTTGCTTGTAACTATTGACATGTGGACATGGTCAACACACTACAAAGAAAATATGTGGCTTGGTGTTAACTAGGTACATCAAGGATCCAATCAACAACTTGTACATCACGGGATCCCTCAAATCTGAATCTAAAGCAGAATCACTTAGCTTCTTTAGATTGGTCATCATAGGTGTAGCCATGCATTTACAATCCATCATTACAAATCTCCTCAAAATATGGACTATGTACTTCCCTTATCCAAGGAAGATCTCATTTGGTCTCTACCACACCTCCATTCCCAAGAAATAAAGCATTAGACCAAAATTCTTCATCTCAACCCTCAAGGCCAGCTCCCTCTGAAGCTAAAGTAGATTGATATTTGGTCATCTAAGATGATTCCTTTGTCACGTAAGCAAGTTTTTCTGCCACTTTTTCTCCCTCTGTCACTTAAGTATACTCTTTTGTCTGACATGATCCCTTCATAGAAATCATACAAATCCTAGAGACCTCCCATCTCTAACAATCTCAACTCATGACATCCTCTAGGAATTTTTCTCCTTCCACTCTACCTAGCTGTCTACTCCCTTAGAACTGGAAGTTCTTTTGATCATCTAGCATGGTACTGGATGTTCTATAATATGCACAATTTCTCCTTTCAAACACCAATCACTCTTGCTTAGTCTATTCTTGAACCATTAGTTTATACAAGAACCTGACCATCTAGTGACTGGAGCAAAAATATCCTTTTAGCCCACTCCCTCTTACTGGGAGAACCCTCTTGTCACAAAATTTTCTTTGTACTTCCTGATGCTTCCATTTTCTGCATGAATCATTTCTTTGGTAGCCTTCATGATGTACTTGCAAACTTGATTTATGAGGCCATGGAAGAAAAATCATAACCAATGAAAATACAACGAGAACATGTTGACTAAAAAATAAAAGTAATAATAATAACCAAGAGATAAAAAAATATAAAGTACTTATCTCTTGATCTGAGGATTGTAGAGAATTGTCAACTTTCTCTTTAAAATATTTGTAAGAGAGTCTTGGAAATCTATCATGTGCTTTTTCCACAAACCAAACATCACTACTATTGGTAATAGTTTCTAAAGGAAAAATTCCTTTGACTTCTTATGAGGTGGATGCTCATCATCATCATCATCATTGGTTGTTGATGCATTCTTCTTTCCCTTCCTTTTCTTCTCAAGACATTAGGAGGAATAGTGGCCAAAATCATGACAAATGATTCACTTGACCTTTGACATATCCTTCTTCTTCTAATCTTGAATAGGAGCAGGTCTTCTACTTGTATTATCCTCATCAAGCTTTCCAAATTTCCTTCTTCCTTTTCATTTCCTTGTGTGGGATGTAAGAGCTCGAGTTTCTTCATCTTATGGATTCTGCAAGTTATTCCTAGACAACAATATGACCTTCTCTTGAACAATTTTTCTCGTGAAAAAATTCCTTGAATAAATGGATTCCATGATGTGGGAAATCCATTGAGAGTCATTATAACTAGCTTTGTATCGTCAATGGTATTTCCAATGGTTACAAACTCATTTCTCATTTGGGAGAATCTCATAAGATATGCGACAACAAATTTTATCTAGTCATCATCACATTTCAGAGATGATTTCTCAAGGTTAACTTCCTACTAGTGTTGTTGCTTACATACAATCCCACCAGAGTATCATATACTTTGTTGGTAATCTTCAATGTAGCAACATGAGGAATCAAGTGATCCTTTATGGAATCTACCAAGATTCTCTTTTCCTTGTCTTCATTCTTCTTATACTTTACTTTCTCCTCATCTCCCTCTGGCTCTAGAATGACATTCTTCACATGATCTTTGTTGGTGCCAATATCTGATTAGGAGACCACACAAGATACAAAAAATAAAATAAAAAATCATTAGATGGTGTTAGTGTGACACTTTGGGTCTCGTGATGTCACCTTGAGATCAACTCAGAAGTTGTGCATCCCTTAGATCCTACAAACCATGGACTGCATAGATCGATGACACATATTGCACTTCATCATCGACCTACATGGTGGTTAATTCTTGTAGGTAATGAGGTGGAATACTGCTCAGGACATCTGGTGGGCCAGCATTAGCTACATGCCCTAGTGGGTGGTGTACGAAACCACCCTCACCACCATGTGAAAAACACTTGGTGGGGGAGGGTGGACACACTAGGACATCAACCACCATTAACCCACATCACCTCACCATTTTGAAACTCCCATACACTCTGCTCACCGCATTATCGCCTACTTCCATGTCTCCTCACCACCTCACCTCACCAATCCACATCATCATCCCACATCAGTGCCATTCCCCTATATGATTATGTCCCCACCATATAGTGATATCATCATGATGTCAGCACACCCAATCACAACTTGACACATGGTGGCACTAAATTCAATTTATTTATTGATTTGTATAATGGATGGTAGGGCACCATTATGGTCATTGTTGTCAAGAAAGTCGTCAGATCACATGAAATTCCAATTAGACCCTGCATCCATCCTCTATGTCTAATCGATGCCAATTTGTCACCTCTGAGCCCCTCACAACTCTAAGTCTGACAAGGCACCCAAAACCTCTTGCATGACTTCCCTCAACTATAAATACTAGGCCAACTAGCTCTCCCCAAAAGCTAGAGTGGGTAAAACAATACTTATTATGGAGTTGATCAACAATATTGCTAAGGCTCATGGAGGGGTATCTGTATTTGGAGGAGTAGTAAAACATACCTGTGAATGGATTGATATTTACATGGAAATGAAAGAATCCGGAGTAATTGATGAACAAAACATCTTAGAATAAAAAATGGCTTTAGTCTATGGTTAGATGAATGAACCACCAGGAGTTTAGATGAGAGTCAGTTTAGTTTTTTCCTCTGTGCTAATTCTTTATGCTGATGTTAAACCTACTGCTTACAGGACATGAAGGTATGTGGGGTCGTATGCTAGGATTCCAACTTGGACATTCACTAGTGATAAATCAACGGTTCGTGCCTACTCTTTATGTTGTTGCTAAACCTACTGCTTATAGGACATGAAGGTATGTGGGGTCCTATGCTAGGATTCGAACTTGCACATTCACTAGTGATATATCAACCGACTTGGGATCGAGATCTTAATAAATTGAATATGGATTGGATACTCGATATGTTACCATGGAATCTAATTGCTTCCACATAGTCAACTGACTCTGATGGTTACACAGATGTTGGGAGATCAACTGCCTTTCCTTTTGTTGTTATTTGAATTCAATCAAATGAAAATATTAGACTTTATTCATTATAGGATGCATACTTTAGCAACCTTACTCCCTTCGCCTGAGCCATTCGAACTCAGCAAGAATCACACATTTAATTATGAATAGATTCCGTCTTCTCATATTAATAAATACATCTTTAGTCATGTCTTTTCACCAGGGTATGCTCAATTTGCAACTAGATATATATATATATATATATATATATATATATATATATATATATATATATATATATATATATATATATATATATATATAGTTATAAGGGATTGTTGAAAAAATAATAGAATCTACATAAGGATTAGATTAAAACAAATTCATTCTAGAATGGACAATGTTAGAAATCCTCTTTAACCACTATTATCCTCCCCTAAGCATGTGCTACTTTACATAATTAGCCAATGCCCATCCAAATATAAGATCAAATTGGTTGAATATGATTGCAAACTCAAATTCAACCTTGCTATTTCAAATCTTGGGGGGAGATTTTGGTCCCTTAGCCCTGGAATATTAGCCAGAAAATTAGCCCATTTTCATCCCGTTAACAAATCCTTGGATTACATAAAAAATACCCATAGTATTCCTAGCATTCCCCTTCAATTTCCAAGTTCCATCAAAAGTCCAATCAACAAAAGTCAAACTCAGTCAACATAGTCATTTCAAGAAGTCACATAGCCTAGCCTAGCCTCAGTGACTTCCTCTCCAATGTAGAAGCCACATGAATAAGAGCTCATAGATGCACACTATGAAATTCATGATCCCACCCTCAGCACCAAGGACATGTATGTTTCCATTCTAAATGTTTATTCAAATGTGCAGACAAGACTGTTCTTAGAAAATTTGTTCAGAAGCAACATGGTGAAAGTAGTAGTGCCCCCAGTTTATGGTTTACCATAAATCATCACATGGATTGTACCACAATACAACTTTGATAACAATACTATCTCTTCAGTCACATGATCCAAAGTAATTTTGCCAATGACTCTAGAAGCAACAACAATAATGATATGCTTCCTAGATCGATATGGATTATAGAAGATGGATGAGGTCACTTTTCCTAGATGCTAGAAGGCCCTCACTAGAGAATATAAGGCAAAGGTGTTTGTAAAACATGTGCCTGAAGGAGTGGTGGCTCTAACAGGGCCTCCACCTTACTCCATAGTTAACGATCTAAACAGACCAAGACAACCATCTATATGATTACTCAAGTACTTGGCATGGAAAAGGACTCATAAGTTGATGAGACCATGCTAGGCTTATTAGTATCCCTATGTCACCCGAACACCAGGACTTATTCACTCTTTTATTTTCCCCAACATATATCAGGTACCATTCATCATCACTTTAGAAACTTCCGTTCCACAAATGCATTCAAATACTACTCATGTATCATCTACCTTTTCATGCACCAGAACTACATTTCCCTAGAACAACAAGCCCCAAGGTTAGTTAATTCTTCTCACATTATATTTCCTAGCATTGAGTGGATACCATCTATGAGGAAAAACCTATATAACATGGAAATTCTATATTACCTTCAATGATTTGTGTCAATATTTTACTAGCTGGTACATGAAAAAACTTTACCTAGGGTCATCCCTGAGATGAAATAAATGAATGAAATTTGGAAGATAGGAGATTGATATCTCCTGGAAGACTATATTGTAATTAAGGTCTATTGTTTCAAAGAGAAGTCATATTTGCTTCCAAGTTTCCTTACACCCCATATTTTGTGTTGGAATTCATAAGACAAAGGTTTATTAATGATTGGTTACACTTTGCATCAAGAAATAAATATATAAGATTTCATCTTGCACATGAAGTTGGGCCATTCATAGCTAAAACTAGAAAGTCTCAAGAGGTAGTGCAAAAAATGTTGAAAGAACTACAATTTTCTAAAGGAGAAAAGTGGGAGTATGATCCTTTGGATATAATTTACAATTGGAGGAAGGACAAGGACAAGGACACACATCACCATTAGTCAGTACCTCTTTTGGAGCAAGAAACAAATAAATTGAGTTTTGAAGAAGGAAGTGCTTCTGCCAGCATACTCACAATCCTATTAGCTATATGATATTAAGAGGAGCAAGACTAATGACATGGAAATAATGTTAATTTTCATAGGGCTACATTGTTCTTTTCTTGTATAATTGCATTTTATCATTAATACACTAAGTTCACCCCATATCATCATTACATTATTCATATCTACACCATTATCCACCAGCATATGAAATTATATAGATCCATGCAACGAAACATAAAGGAACAATAGAAGAAAAGAATGCACACACATAGAGACACCAGGATTGATCTGAGACCAAGACAAAACCCACTATGGGGAATACCCTTGCAAATTTCCTTCTTCTTAGATCCTCATCAAATGATTTGGAAAAAGAGAGTACAATGATCCATAACTTTATCTATGCAACAAAACAACTATCATATCCATGAAACAAATCTAATCATGCTTGAAAAAAAACCTTGATTCTGATGACTGTAATATGCTTTCACTGACTGTAGACAACTGTTGGGTACCAATGTCACTGTGTTGAATACTGTTGAACACTGTGAAAAATCTTTGAAATACTGAAATCTCATCTTTAAGCCCTAGATGCAGGTAGGAGGAGCTGTGCGAGTGCCTATATTAGATATGGACACTCTCTATGAACTAAATGCCATCGTCTATGGTAGCTCAGACGCTCCCATACCATTCTTTGCATGCGTCCGGGGTCAAACTCAACAGATCTACCTCAAAACCCTTAGAAACTCTCTTCTCGTTTCTATGCATGCATCTAGGATGGCTTGGAAGCTATCAGGACTACTCTGTGTGAGCGTCTGAGGACTGATACCTTCAGATCTACCTCTGAAACCCTGGATGCTCTCATAATCTTCTATGCTAGCGAGTATGGAGACACTCTCATAAGCTTTTATGCTAGTGTCCAGGGACTAAAATTCCCATTTATGTTCCAATGTCCAAGAACTAGAAAACCCTATATCAGTGTGAGCTTCGACCCTAAGATTGCAGACCCTTGTGTGAACTTTCCTCCAACAAACCTATGCAAACCAAGACAATAAGAGAAGAGAAGATGGCTTGATCAATGTGTCCAAATGAGCTTGATATCTCTTCTATTTATAGGCTTTCCCGACGGTCCACTTGGGGTTGAGGCCAAGCTAAGTAGTTACACATGTGGTTAGGGCTGACCCATTCCATAATACATGTATGAATAAAATAATTCAAAATCAACTTTTGCTTGTCCAAATAAGGTGACATTTAGGTCAATTTTGGTCCTCTAGAAAAGAGGAATCTATGCAATCATCATCTTGGTCATTTGAGTTGTCTAAGATGGAATTTGATCGCAGTTGCAAAAATTGACACTCCCTCTCAACTAGGGAGAGTTCCACCTCCCAATATGTGTCCATCGATCAATATGCCATTATGTAATCTTCAAGTGTCATCATGTATCACTACGGATCATCTCTGTGATGTAGTCATCATGCCATGACCACCTCAAGTATCTCATCATCACAAATCATCCATGTGCATCTTGATCTATCCCTTGCTTATTCCTGCTTATCTCTTAATTGTTCCTGCTCATATTTGATCATTCTCGAATCTAGAAGAAGAATAATTTGTTACTAGAGGGAATTTTAAGCTACCACCCTCTATCCATCAGGCAGCTACTTGGAATCTTTGCCAGGGGGCTGCTACTTGGAATCTTTGACAGGGGACTGCTACCCATAATATCATCATCAATTGTCATCAGAGAACATATCATCAAGGAGTGCATGTCAACTTGGAACCACATTGGGGAGCACATCTCGACCTAGAATCTCATAGGGGAGCTATACATCTATATCACGAAATAGGATATCCAAACACACAGGGGAGCACATCTCGACCCTGGGATCTCATCAGGGAGCTCAATCTCAACCTGGAATCACATAGGTTTATCTCAATCCATCCTATTGACTAATGATCTTCCCATCGATAACCCTGAATAGTCATGTGGTAGAAAACCTGCATCATAAACGACTTCAGTCGTACACCCCAATTACACTCTCAACTCATTGGAAAAATGAGGAGTAGTATTCTAGACTAGCTGGCCTGTTTGTGGGCATGATTCCAACTGGGGTATACTCTGCAAAGACCAAGTAGGGGAGTAGAATTCTCTGACCCTATCATGATAGGGGATCAATATTCTCTAACCTTATGGGTAACAGATAGGGGTAAAACCCTATTGTCTAGAGTTCCCTCAACCCCAGAAGCCCTCCATCTCAAATCCTCACCTAGGACCTCGGACATGGATGAAGAGTTGGTTATGTCCTTGATCAACGCTACTCTCATCATACTCAAATCTGGTATCAAATTGTCTCAATAGCAACTTTTTCTTATTCATACAAGGCATCAAATCAAATATCCTGTCAAAAAATAAATAATTATATAAATCACAAAAGGATACCATAATCATCCTCCCTCTCAAGGAGTTTCCAACCACAAGACTGAGCTTGTTTCGAACAACTGCACTGTCTCAATTTATGATACTATCTAGGTCCCAACTATAAATATGGGATTTTCTGCCAATCAGATCTCACAATGTATCCATGTCATATTCAGATCATGCTTGGACAACTCTCTAAGGAGCTTCTTCATCTTGCCTCACAGCTATCCATGCTAGCAACATCATGTTTAACCTTGGTCATGATATGGACCTCTCATCCAATATATCATGGAATACCTCATACTAAAGCAACATCAAAATGTGCTTAACAAAAATAATCTCAAATATCAGCAATACATCTATGAAGTCATATATCATAGGAGAAATATTTCATCCTCAAAAATAGAACACCTCATGTAGATATTTCAAAGCATGTTTGGTGGAAACTCTATGTGAGTGAAGCAGCTCAATCATGAATTCATTTAGGTTCTATAAACATCATACATATACAAATGGATGTTCAAAATAGAACATCAATGCTTCAAACAACTGTCGGATGCCATGTTAAGTTCAACAATATTTTGAACTTCAAATAGGAGTGTCCAAGGATTTCCATTTCCATTATTCAAAAACATTTTTCCAATAGCTTTGCAATATGGAATTTCTTTCCCAAATTCCATAAATTGATTCAACATGGCATGATACATCATTTTGAGCTTAAGAAGCTATCTCCCTCCGATTTAAATAATCATAGGATCATCACCTGTCACGAGTAGATCATTGGGATATAAAACCAAAACCATAATCAAAATCAATGCCATACCTTGGAACTCATCATCCTGACTTCATCAGATAAATGTCAAATATAGACATATCAGGATTGGGGATCTTTCTTTGTGAAATTCTCTAAGAATAATGTCTTTCTAATCCATCATAATCAGCCTTACATAAATCAATGTTGTACCATCACATCAGCAAAGTCATCTTATCAAAGCTTAGAAGTCAGATCACAACCATTATCAAAGTCATTATTATCACAATATCAATACTTTCAACTAGGAGACAGGTGGAGCTCATATCAAATCATGACTTCATCATGCCAACAAGTTGTAATCAATTATGAAATATCAATCCAAACTTTATCAGGTCATAATCATAACATAAGTCATTTCTGTCACTAGATGCAAATGCATACACCAAGGATGAGTCATGTAGGTTCCATGTTCATGCTGAATCATAGCTATCAATAATTCAACCATTATGCTAGGAATGAGGAGGCCAATACAAATTCATTTTTCCGAATACCCATGTAATTCATTATGCCCATATAGCATAGACCACACAGAAAATCAATAATCATCAAATCAGATCATTAGTCATTAGGTCAAGTCCGAATTCGCTTTCGTAGAGAGATCTATAGTCAAAGCATCTCTCAATCTTCAATTCAAATTTATTGTCAAGCATCATGAAAAAACATTGTTCATATATATTAGTGAGCCAAATCATGCCCATGTTGGGTGTGGAGCTTGATTATATTCTTTATTAAGAGGTATCACTGCATTGGACCCCATTTCGTAATGTGGCGGCAATGCTGGCCATAATATTTGCGCTACAAGGAGGGCCCTTATGGAAAAATAGATGAAAATTTTCCTTGTAAAATGTTGTATTTCGTATTCAATCTGGGTCATTCATTAGGCAGAGATCTGATGGTAGAAGTTATGTTTAATTTAGGGTTTTTTGCCCTAGAAGGCAACCCTTGGCTATATGTGAGGGAATTGTATTGCGTCTATGTACATATGTATTTTGAGTGAAAAAGAGAGAGGAGATTGTGTGAGAGCTAAGAGGGAATTACAATGGATCTGCTGTAGGTTGTATCTCTTCAGTTTGCTGGATAATATAAAAGGAAGGACTGGTTGTTTCTCCGTGGACGTAGCCCAAATTGGGTGAACCACGTATATTTGTGTCTCTCTTGTTTTATGTGTATTTTGTGTTTATATTTCTGCAATATATTTTATGTATTCAATTGCTCTGTAATATATAATTTTCTAATAGCCAACCTCTTGTAACACAAACATAGTGACATCTCTATATGTATGTCATGGTCACCTGCAAAGACAAGTTTAGTCTGCATGTTCATATTACGGAAAAAATTCATCCTTTTAATGCTTGTAGATATTATTGTTATCTACCACACATCTGTAGGAATGACATCTCCTAGGTGAACATCTGATTTCATACATAGTGATAAAAAATTTAACCCAACAATTTCAGATATCATATTACAATGATAGAATCTGTGAGAAACACCTTTATTCAGAGTTTAGATAGCTTCAAAAATCTTCAAATGATGGTCAACTGTAGTCAAACCCTGGACTCTCCCTTCAGGTTAGTGTGGGAGTGTCTTTTGATGCATGGATGCTCTCTATGCCTTAGCATGCATGTGTCTAGGGACAATATTTCCTAGTTCTGTGACTACATCCAGAGAAGAAACCCTAATTTCTGTATGGGCTTCAAATCTGAGACCTGATGTAGTTCAATAATGCACATACATCATAATTCAATAATACAAAATTCAAATAGTTGTGTGAGTAAGAATCTTGAGAACAAATTCTCCCTTTGAATGAGAATCTACTTCATTCATCTTTATTCATGTCATCATCCCGTCTTTTCTAGATTCAAGCAATGACATATCTATTAGATCATAAACATATATCTATCATGGCTATCAGCATCATGACATCAATATTTCATCAAAGGTTAGACTCAAAGAAGCATATAGATGCAACATCATATCTTAGAGATTATGAACACAATGACACTTTCTATCAAGTCACTCCATCAAGTTAGGACAATCAGATATGCCATAGTTACTCATCACATCAAGACATGACCATAGTTAGTAAGAGATCTAGATATCAATCTTACACTTATACCTCTAACATCAAGGTTACCATGCTCTTCATTATCAATAAGATCAAGTAAGGTCATTCAATAAAAATTCATCAAAACAACGAGAGTGTCAATCTCTCTTTCCATATGCTTTCATCATGCTTATCACAAGCATTATCAGCAGACCCATGTATAGGAGTCAATGAGCTATCCTTCTATGTGAAATCCAATATGACCCATGCATGACAAGTATCAAGAGTATCATCTACTAGAGCCAAGGTGCTAGCCTTGTTTATAGGATCATGATGTCCAACGGATGGATGTTAGCCAAACATCAAGCGTATCAATGTATGAACATTAGATAGCCTCGTAAAATTTAAGAAGATCAAAAATTTCAACACCGGATGCATAATTTTATCATATGAAACATAGATCCAAGTTACTTTCATATGCATGTATGGGTCATCAAATAAAGATACATTCTCATCATAACTTAGGGCTTACCAAGCCATCCAAAGTTATGGTTAAAATACAACATGCCATGCATACCTTGTGGTATTCAAATAATTGTGCACCTATTTATAGGTAGCTTGTAGTCCTTGTCACCTTTTCATCAAGTACCTCTTTACCTCTTTCCATATCTAGCCATCCTTCCCACATCTCAAATGATACTCAAGTGGGATCCACTTATCACATCTCATCAAGGAGGTGAGAAACATCCATATACTCAAATACATATGCAAGAAGTATAATCAATAAACATAATCATTAGATCTATAAATCTAGACACAAGTAAGAGGCATCATAAGTCAAAAAATACTTATCTTTAATGAGAGGTGATCCTCTCCCTCTTGAACCAATCTTCAAGAGCCATCAATGTCCATGGTCCATATACTAATGTTGCCTTCAGTTGTCCAACCAGGTCTACTAGGGATTATCCCATCTAGGGCTTCATCAAATCTCCCACAAGTGCTTGAGTATATTCACATTGACCATACTAGGTTTCATATCTCATATCGTTTCCATAAACTAGGGTTTCTCTCCAACCCTAACCTCATAGAATCCATCAAACCCTAATAATCAAGTTGCCTAGGCTTTTCTTCAGAGCCCAGAATTCTTTTAGGTCTCCACCATCCTCTTCTTACTTCCATCAAAGGTGTCATCATCCGGGTGATCTCCATGGATTTTCTTCACCCCAGCTCTGATACCATGTTAATTTTCACAGGGATACATTGTTCTTTGCTTTGGTAAATGCATTTCATCTTTAATACATTAAGTTCACCCCATATCATCATTACATTATTTAGATCTACACCATTACCCATCAACATATGCAATTATATAGAAAGAACATCATCATCAATGCAAGGAAACATAAAGGAACAATAGAAGAAAATCATGCACACACATAGAGACACTAGGATTTGTTAGAGACAAGGGAAAAACCCACTACGGGGAAACCGTTGCAAATCTTCTTCTTCTTAGATCGTCATCAAATGATTTAGAAAAAGAGAGTACAATGATCCATAACTTTATCTATGCAACAAAATAACTATGATATCTATGAAACAAATCTAATCATGCTTGAAAACAAAACCCTAATTCTGATGACTATAATATGCTATCACTGACTATAGAAAATTGCTGGGTACTACTATCACTATGCCAGACACTATTGAATATTGTGCAAAATATTTGGAATACTGAAATCTCATATTTGATCCATGGACATGGGTAGGAGGAGCTGTGTGAGTTTCTATAGTAGATCTAGACGCTCTTTGTGAACTGAATGCCAATGTCTATGGAAGCCCAGACGCTCTCAAACTGTTCTTTGCATGTGTTTGGGGTCAAACTCAACATATCTGCTTCAAAACCCTCATACGCTCTCTTCTAGTTGTTATGCATGTGTCCATGATGGCTTGGACACTCTTAGGACTACTCTGTACGAGCGTATGGGGACCAATACCTTTAGATCTACCTCTGAAACACTAGACGCTCTCATAAGATTCCGTGCCAATGTCTACGGGTCTCTAGACACTCTCATAAGAGTTTGTGCCAGTGTCGAGGGATTAAAATGCCCAGTTCGATGCCAATGTCTAGGAACTAGAAAAGCCTAGATCACTGTGAGCTTCGACCCTAAGATTGTGGACCCTTATGTGAACTTTCCTCCAATAGACCTGTGTGAACCAATACAATAAGAGAAGAGAAGATGGCTTGATCAATGTGTCCAAATGAGCTTGAGATATCTTCTATTTATAAGCTTTCATGAGGGTCCACTTGGGATACAGGTTGACCTAAGTAGTTACACATGTGGTTAGGGTTGATCCATTCCATAATACATGTATGAATAAAATAATTCAAAACTCAACTTCCACTTGTCCAAATAAGGTGATATTTAGGTCAATTTTGGTCCTCTAGAAAAGAAGAATCTAATGCAATCATCATCTCGGTCATTTGAGCCATCCACAGTGGAATTTTACCACAGTTGCAAAAATTAACAAATAGGTCATGCAAGAGAGTCAAACTATAAGAATTTGAAAGTGATAAAGATATAAGATGATGATGATGAAGAGGGGGGTATTGATAAAGCCTTGATAGTTATTACAGGAACCATTGCAGGTCCATCAAGTAAGCTTGTGGAATCCAAAGGCTCAATAATCATCGGACAACACATATCAACAACTTTGACTTCCTCGGAGGCCATAAACACCTCTAATATTTAGATTTTCAGGGAACCATCATCCCTCATGGAAGAATCTGAAAGTATAGCAAAGGAATCTAAACAAAAAATGGAGATATACCTTCTAATTACTAAAATTTCAAGGATGCCAGACACTCGATTGCTTAGTTTCATGGATTACAAGGGAGACAAGTTGAATTTGGCAGTCCTAAAGGCTAAAGGCAAAAAGGTTCACTCTATTGATGACTATGATGCCATTAATATCACCTTTTATCTATCCCAAAGATATTTTCCTGACACCTACATATTGTCTAAGGCTCTAAATGATGAAGCCAAAAAATTACATTCCTTTGAAAATATTAAGAGAAGACTACAATAAGGCAGAGAAGAACTTGAAGAAGGAAAACATGGCAACAGGGGCAAGAATGTTGAAGATTGAAGTATTGGAGAAAGTAATTATGAAAAAGTCTATTTCTAAGAATCAATTTCAAGAATACAAGATATTAGATGAAAATAATAAATAAATGAAGATCTTTAGGACACAAGGAAAATGGGAGGCCTATCTAGTTCAGACGATGGAGCTAGTGGAGGTTGAGAAACAAAAAGAGGAGCTAGTGAAGAAATTATATTTAGTCACCCAATAGGCGCAATAATACAAAGGTCATGTCCTTCTATTGAAGTCAAAAGTGGCTAATATGAAAGACAAAGGTGATGTAGAAATTGTTGTCATTTAGACCCCGGTAGATAATTTGGTTGCAGCTATGGAAATTTTATCAGTGAATGATGAAGTTAATAAGTTGAGGACTTTTTTGGACTGCAAGGATGAATAATTGGCCAAAAAATAGAGATCCATAGAAGAATTAAACAAAGGTGTTGAGGAGCAAGAGAGGTCATATGACCAAGTCAATTGGGAACTAGATGCCATCAAGAAAAAGCATGAATCTTGAGCAAACCTAAAGGTGAATTATCACACCATTTGGGATAAGATCATCAAATATATGCTAGATGAGTAGAATTGGAAAAAACTTTCACTGTTACAAGAAAAATGGGCTCTGATTCTAGAAGCTAGAAAAAGCTGAAAGTTCCAGAACAAAGTTGGAGAACAAACTAGAGCAGTGTATGATATTGGTTTTGTTTATCCCAAAAAGAAGTAGAGCAGAGTTGTCACTTCATGAAAAAACTTTCTTGGTTCACCAATGCAATATGGTATTTTAGAAAGTGAAGCTTATAGGTGAAATGGAAACAAATGCAAGAGAAATGTTAGACCATCTTATGAATATCATAGGAGACTTTGAGCCATTGTTCAAAAAAGGCTTGCATAGATTTATAGACACCAATGGAATTTGTCCATAGAAGTAAGACTATCATATTGAGCTGGAAGGAAGCTGAAATGGTCACCTAGTATTTGGAAGGTAAGGGGATGCAATGACAGCTAAAGAGATCATCAAACACTTTCAATCCTCCTTCTACATTATGTTCAAAGTGAAAGATATTTTCAAGGGATTGTAGCCTATGGACTATGACTCAATTACTAAGTTGGTTGTTACCATTAAAACAACCCGAAATTATAGGTTCCTTCTATTGAAATATTGGAGCTTGATTTTAGAGCATAAATCTACATCTTAGAAATGGCATCACAAGCAGGTTGAAGAAGTCTATAGTTCCGACAACATATACCTCCACCCAACAACCATAATCAACATCTACAATAGGCATGCAACACACACATCAACAATCCACACGTTCCTCTACTGATTCAATTTCACAGTCCGATAGACAAGATTGATGATCCAGAGAAGTGGGACCCATTCTGGCATTTGGAAGTCTCTAGAAGTAGTTAGTAACAAACTGCCAACTATCCATTGTAAACTGCCTCATGGTTTTCGATTACCACTAGTATTTTAGGGTTAGCTCCTATAAGGTTGTGCCTTATAAATAGGCCCTATTTTGATGTAAAAACATGGTTTTTCTTGTACAGAAACTATAGTATTATTTTTTTCAAACTTGCTGGGCTTGTAATCTAGAGCTAGGATCATAGCTGGGATTCTAAAGTATGAAACAGGCTATTAGTACTTACTCCTGTGATCATGTAATTATGATGTAACTTGAATTTGAAATTTCAATTTAATACAAATGCAATTGTTCATGACAATTCCTAATGATACATTTTTTTTTTCTAATGTATGATTGTATCTCATATATTACGATAGGAATTAAATCAATGTGGTTTTCATATTATTTATGTGATATGAATTAGAAATTTGTGAAGTACTCATTTTTCTTATTAATTATCACATGGGTTTTGAACTGTAAATGCAATTTTACTTTATATCTCTATTAAATCATTGGATTCTTAAGTTCCTAGTTATTATTCTTGTCATGTCATTCATTTTCTTACATTTCCACCATACCCATAAAATGTATGTCAAACCCTAAGTGTATGAATGCCTTAGTCTGCAAATAGGTGAAAGAAATAAACCCAATAGTCCTTTCCAAAGGTTCCAAGTGTTTCTCACATAACTCATGAAGAAATAGATGAAACAAACAAAAAATTAAGAAAATTCTTAGCAATAAATTTTAGATGATCCCAACACTTACACTATTTACACAATATGATGTGACTCTAGGGCCCCAACATCTCTTGGCACCATTGCCGGAAAATGAAGTTTGAATTAAATTCTATGGGAATAATGACACACTCACTAGATTTTGAGGGTAGGAAAAATTAGGATATACCGGCTATGATTACCTACCTGGTAACTCCACCATATTTTATTTACAACCCACCACCATAACACAATGAAATCTAACATAAATTTCCACGTACTCCCCTAATTTTTGAACATATATTCTTTACATTCAAATTCTGACTTCTACTAGGAGACACACCTAGAATCACCCAGCTACTAATTTACCACTTCATATTTTCAATCCCAAACATTTCATTTGTCATTACAAACAACTAAATAAGTCTCTATATGAATAGTCCTTAGAGGCTAGCATCCCTAATCCTGCCCCTCACCATTTTCCCACAATCATCTCTCAACTTTGTCACTTAGAAACACCTCGGATAGACATACCTTCCTCGTACCCAATATAATAACATCCCAAGTTACAAATACCTCCTCATACGTTGGGAACTACACTCTCATCCAAACCTTGCCTAACTCCTGAACCAACAAAGAGAACCAAAACCCCAATATCTTCTGTTGTTAGAGACCTTATTCTACAACATATTATGGTAGGACAAGGAAAAACCTACAATTAGCAAAACCTTCCTAATCAACCATTAACCTGGGTAGAAGCTTGGTATGCACCTTTGGCCTTGCCTCAAATATTATATGGCATTCCTGAGCACTATTTGAATCTGCTACCTAGATTTAACAGGGAAAAGAAAAGAATGGTTGAAGAACATATCAAAGTTTTTCAATACTTCATTGATAACTTCATGGTAGAGCAAGAGGATGTGTTTATGAGGCTCTTCGTAGAAGCTGTGGAAGGAGATGTGTGAAAATGGTTCCATGCCCTCCCCCCCCTTCTCTGAAATCTAAGGCTGACTTAGAAAGAACCTTTCATATGCGGTGTGGTGAGAAGAAATACTTCTAATATTACCTCATATAATTTTCAACAATCAAGAAGAAATCTTTAGAGAATGCAGAAGAGTTTACTAAAAGGTTTAACAAGGTATATAACAAGATCAAAAATGAGGTAAAACGTACATAGAAATGTTTCTATGGTGAATTATGTTGCAACCTTTGAACTTGATTTTTCTATCATGTTGAGAGAAAGAAAACCCTGTAGGAATTTACAGGGTAAGTTCCTCAGAAAGAACACCAAAAGGAGACCGCTCACAACCAGATCACAGATCAATACACCAGTATTTTTGACGTGGTTAAAACCCTCAAAGAGGAAAACAGTCCACGGCCTGAGCCAATGCGGCCACTTCAGGCAATTTATTAATCAAAGAATGAAAATTTACATAAGCTTCTCTCATGCACGGATTACCCTACAAATGACCCTCCATGCGCTTTAAATAGAATTCATGGACCAATCGGGTGTCAAGCCACGGATCAAGTGTCGGTAATACCGAGGAGAGAATGAACCGTCGGATCACTACATATCGTGACCGTCGGATTATAAGTTACAAAATGTACAACGGTAAAGAAACACACTTTACCTAACTCTATACCTAACTCTACACTAGACCAAGTTGTACTTAACTATTTCCTATGTGTCGGAATATCCTAACATCCCCCCTTAAGAACAACTTGGGATAGGATTGAAGGATTTACAAATATGACACAATAGGAGAAGGAAGGAGGCACTAGAGCCTATCCCCCCTTAGTGACAACTTCCTAAACTCCAACCATAAATCGAAGTTTAGTGAACTTCGCCTCTGTGAGAGCCTTTGTGAAGATGTCTGCTACTTGATCATCTGTTGAACAATATTGCACTTCAAGAACATGGTCGTGAATGAGCTTTCTGATGAAGTGCATGTGTAGTTCAATGTGTTTGTTGCGCTGATGTTGGATTGGATCTTTGCATAGCTGAACGGCACTTTGATTATCACACCAAAGTGTAGTCGGATGCTGCTGCTCAAAGCCAAACTCTGACAGGATCTGACGAAGCCACAAGGCTTCCTTACTAGCTTCTACGGCACCACGATACTCTGCTTCTGCTGATGAAATAGAAATGGCACCCTGTTTCTTGCAAGCCCATGTAATAGGTCCTGAACCAAGAGTGAACACATAACCGGCAGTAGACTTCCGATCATCAGGGTCACCAGCCCAATCGGAATCAGTGAAACCAACCAATAGAGGAGATGCTTTGGCACTGTAATGAATCCCAAACTGAACTGTACCTCGAACATAACGAAGTATTCTTTTAGCTACTTTCCAATGACTTTCACGGGGGTTTTGCATGAACCGAGCAACAAGGCCAACAGCAAAGGAAAGGTCAGGACGAGTATGGGTTAGATACAAAAGTTTTCCTACAAGTTGACGGTATAAGGTAGCATCAACTTCAGGAGAAGTACAAGTGACTGAGAGTTTGACTCCAGACTGAAAGGGAGAAGGGGCTGGCTTACAGTCTTCCATGTGAAAATGACGTAGAATATCACAAGCATACTTAGACTGGGAAAGGGAAATACCCTCCTTGGATTGCAAGACTTGAAGACCGAGAAAATAGTGTAAGTGTCCTAAGTCTGTCATTTCAAATTTCCTTTTGAGGCTAGACTTCACATGGTTTATAAGGTTGGGATCACTACCAGTAAGGATAAGATCATCAACATAAAGAACAAGGATGATAAGAGAGTTGCCCACTTTCTTGGTGTAGACAGTATTGTCAGAATGACACCTAGAAAAGCCAGATTCTAAAAGAAAGCTATCCATTTTGGCATACCAAGCCTGAGGAGCTTGCTTGAGACCATAAAGGGATTTCTTAAGTCGACAAACAAGGCTGGAGTCTATTTGTATGAAGCCAATGGGTTGTTCCATATAGATTTCTTCATGCAAGTCCCCATGCAAGAAGGCAGATTTAACATCCATCTGATGGACTTCCCATTTGAAAGAGGTAGCAAGGGAAAGAACAAGGCGGATAGAGTTCATTTTGGCAACAGGGGAGAAGGTTTCAGTGTAGTCAATGCCTTCAACCTGTGAAAAGCCCTTAGCAACAAGACGAGGTTTATGTTTATCAACTTTCCCATCTGGCCCATACTTGGTTCTGTAAACCCATTTGCATCTTACAAGTTTTCGTCCCTTTGGTAAAGGAACAAGATCCCATGTATCATTTGCCAATAATGAATGATATTCTTCATTCATAGCTGCTTCCCAATCTGGATGGCCTGAAGCTTCTGCAAAGGTGTCAGGATCATAATTTACTGGAGCTTGAGCCAGTAAAGAAGAGGCTCTCTCGAACTGAGAACGTGTGCGTTGCTGATCTGTAGGATCACCGGCAAGATCACCTGCTGCATCTCGAGTAGCATGAACCCATTTTGGAAGCTCAGGAGCTGAAGGAGGATCCTGAGATGGTGGGGGAGGATTGTCATCCTCACTTTTATCATCTGAAGAAGAAATGTTTTCAAAGGTAGAAGAGATAGGGAGAGGTGGCACATCTGCCGGACTAGGCTCACAGGCCGATATATTTTCATCAAATTTTACATCTCTTCTAATGATAACATTTTTGGACTTAAATGGAATAAGTCTATAGCCTTTTACATCTTCAGAATATCCAACAAAAGTACATTTTTCACTCTTAGGTTCTAAAGCTTTATGCTTTTCATCTGGAATATGGGCCCACGCTTCACTTCCAAAAACACGAAAGTGACTTACATCTGGTTTGATTGAGCTCCATGCTTCTTCTGGAGTGATATTCTTTAAAGCCTTAGTAGGAATGCGATTTATTATGTAATTTGCACAGTTAATTGCTTCTGCCCAAAAACTAAGACCAAGTCCTTTAGATTGTAGCATACAATTAGCCATTTCCTTTAAGGTGCGATTCTTCCTTTCAGCTACACCATTTTGTTGTGGAGTATATGGAACAGTATGTTGCATTTGAATTCCATTCTCAGTGCAATAGTTGATGAATGTGTTTTTAACATATTCTCCGCCATTATCAGATCTTAACTTAAGAATTTGATGTCCAGATTGTTTTTCAACAAAGGCCTTGAAGGCCAAAAAAGTGTTAAATACTTCACTCTTGAGTTTTAAGAAGTATACCCAAGTGCGTCTGGAGAAATCATCAATGAAAGTTAAGAAATACTTGCAACCAGAGAATGACACAACTGGAAGTGGACCACATAAATCACTATGCACAAGCTGTAAAGGGGCTGAGGCGTGCTAAGAGGCACGTTTTTCAAAACTGTCCCAATGATGTTTTCCGAGTACACATCCGGAACACACACCATCTCTGCAAGATACCATAGGAAGACTTGTCACCATATTTTCTTTACATAGATGCTGAAGGGAGCGATAGTTTAAGTGACCAAATCGCTCATGCCAAAGTTTGCTCACTTCATCGTTATGAGCAACAAATACTGAGGGAAGATTTGATGACCCAAAGTTGTGAAACTTATACAACCTTGTAGAATGATCAGCAATGCCAGTGGCCAAAATCTATTTAGGATCTTTTAAGTCCTTGATTACAACATCATGAGGTGAAAATTCAACGATTTTACCTTCACCTGAATGAGTTATCTGATATACAGATAGAAGGTTGCAGGATAAGGTTGGAACACATAATACATCGTTAAACTGACCATTTTCTAGATGAACAGTTCCAGTCCCTACAACATTAAGAGATCTATCATCACCAACATATATATTTTTGGTGTTACAATCATTTAAAGAAGAAAACATGGCTTTTTTTTTGGCCATGTGATAAGAAGCTCCAGAATCAATGAGCCACTCATGAGAATGAGAAGAAGAAGATACATTTAATGCATAACCAGACCAAGATGATTGACAATGACATGCAGAAAGTGCCATTCCTGAAGATGAAGTTGAAGTTGAAGATTGCCCCAGATGAATGTTATGCTTCTTCATTGCTGCTTCCAAGGCTTCCATCTTTTTAAAGCATTTTGATTCTAAGTGGCCATCTCGATTACAAAAATTGCAATGTCTATCAGTCTTCTTCCATTTGTTTTTATTGGTCTTATCATTTTGCTGAAATGATTTTTCATTTTGGGGCTGAAATTGCTTAGGACCCTTGTTTGGTTTAGGACCATTCTTTTTAGGATATGACTTCTTAGGATTCTTTGAATTTGGTTGCTGCTGGGCGGCTAACGCTTTCTTGGAAGAGTTTCCAAGATTAAGAAGACCAAGGTGTAAGAGTTTTTCTTGTTCTCTTATTAAAGAATCACAAAAAGAGTCAAAGGAAGGGTCTTGTAGTCTTTTCCTTGAGAAATGAAGGCTTCTCTTGTAGAATGGAAGGTGGAAACAAATACAGAGTAGGCTGGTCCCAACTTAGTAAGGATGGAATAAATAAGGTTACTATCTTCTTTCTTAACCTTAACACCTTCCAAAAGATATCTAAGGATCTTGAACTTAGACAAGAAATCTTCAATGCAAGAAAAATTATTAGGGTCCAATGTAAGCAACTCATTTTCAAGTTGATGGGCTCTAATTTCATTTTTAATCCCAAAAACTTTATTGATTTGTTCCATTGCTTCATGAGGAGTATCAAGTTCTGCAATATGGAATCTAAGATCAGGAGAAATAGACATCCCTATCAAACCACGTGCTTGATCTTGTTTATTTTCCCATTTAGCAGCCTTGTCTTCATCTTTCAGTTTCTTTTCTTGGCCTGTGGCTATTTGGTAGAGACCTTTACTTCTAAGTAAATCCTCCATGTAGGACAACCATTGGAAGTAGTTGGTGCTGTCAAGGGTAACTTGGTATTGACTTTCCATTTCAACAGAAAATGAATCTGAAGATGCTAAAAGTAAGTGTTCCAATGGATAGATCTCGAAAAATTAGGCTGGTTTAAAAAAAACGGCTCTGAAAAAGGCTTCCGGATGAAGAAGTTATGGTTTTTTGAAAAAAAGTTGTTGAAGTTGCCGACGAAGTGCAGGAATGTGCGGAAATGAAAAAGTCTGCCCCCACAAAATGGAGACTTGAACCCAAGACCTCTACTCTCTTAAAATAGCTTTGAACCAATTGATCTATACAAAAAATTTGAGAGAGAGAGAGAGAGGGGGGGCTTTGGGTTGCGTGCTTGCTTTGAGAAAGCTCTTTTTCCCTACAAAACAAAAACACAAAACCCAACATGGACATGCAAAGAAAACGAACCTTGCGGCTCGAAGTTAGCTTTACCCAAAAAACTAAATATTTTCAAAAGTTGAACCTTGCGGCTCAAAGTTAGCTTTAGCCGAAAAACTAAATATTTTTCTCAATGTTTCTGATTTTCCGAGATCACACTAAGGTGCAGGGAAAAGAGCATACACATGAGAAAAATCCTTCCTTTCTGTTTCTGATTTGCCCAGATCGCACAGAGTCGCAGGGAAAAGAGCATACGCAGAAATGAAAGGTATAGATCCAGTTAAAAAAGAGCTAAATAAACCGAAACCGAAATAAGCAGAGAGAAAATAACAGTAAACTGCAAATAAACACTATATACCTCCAGATCTAAAAAATGACGTAGCTAGGGCTACCGGAAACCTTTTCGCATGAAACGAAAGGGGTGCCTCACTAGAATAGATGCTCCGAACACAACAGAGCAGTCCTCTCGGCCCGAAAGCAGTCAGAAACAGCGGATCTAGGAAACGGTAGTCGGATGCAGTTCTACCGGCTTCAGATTTGGATCACCAACGGACGCGGCCCTCAAATAGCTCTGATACCATGTAGGAATTTACAGGGTAAGTTCCTCAGAAAGAACTCCAAAAGGACACCACTCACAACCAGATCACAGATCAATACACCAGTATTTTTGACGTGGTTAAAACCCTCAAAGAGGGAAACAGTCCACGGCCTGAGCCAACACGGCCACTTCAGGCAATTTATTAATCAAAGAATGAAAATTTACATAAGCTTCTCTCATGCACGGATTACCCTACAAATGACCCTCCATGCGCTTTAAATAGAATTCATGGACCAATTGGGTGTCAAGCCACGGATCAAGTGTCAGTAATACCGAGGAGAGAATGAACCGTCGGATCACTACATATTGTGACCGTCGGATTGTAAGTTACAAAATGTACAACGGTAAAGAAACACACTTTACCTAACTCTATACCTAACTCTACACTAGACCAAGTTGTACTTAACTATTTCCTATGTGTTGGAATATCCTAACAAACCCCACCCTAGCAAACATGCAATAAGATGTAGTTGAAATAGAAGGAAACCTAACCACTGCTAGAAAATTAAGAAGAATTAAGACAAGGGGGAGAACTATGGTGTGGAGAAAGAGAAGGGAAACATGAAGGAAAAAGAAAAAAAGAAAGTAATAGATGTTCCTGACCAATCCACATATAGTAAAGATACAATAGAATAAAATATTGAAGAAATGACTAGGTTGATAAGAAACTTATGCAATAAGGTGACTAGATTTTAATCAGAAGGGCCAAGTAGAAATCAAGTTCCACCACCTTGTAATCCTAATTTCATTCATAGGCCATCCAATCCAAAATAGATGTAGAGAAAAAATAGGCCTAATGGCTAGCTGATCCAACCCCATGGCTAGAATATATTTGAACCTTTAAATAAATGAATTCTTAGATTAATTTAACCAAGACAAAGATATAAATTGGGTAGGAGATCAGTACCCTTCCTTTTATATCACAAAAAATGACTATGAAAACTACCTAGCATTACAAGAGGCTTAAAAATCATGGGATGATTATGAAATTACTCCTAATCATATCACTGAATCATAGATATGGTAATGGTAGAGCTCTAGAGGAACTACAAGTTGTGTCTCAAACTAGGTAGAACAGTCAGAACAAGACGTGAGACTGATGCTACTATTCCTTCACTCGATCTAGAACCACCCCCTCATGCTAACCAAAACCCTATTGAAAATTTAAAGAAATCACAAGGATCCTCACATCTGAGGAGTAAGCCCAATCAAAATCCCAATCTTAAACTGAAATAGGTAGTAAACAAACCATAAGATCCCTTACCATTTCAACCATGACTTCAACCAACTAGAGAATGTGAAAAGAACATAGTCCCACTATTCAACCTAGAATAAGAGTTGAATAAGGTTAAGGTCCCATTACCTTTGCTGCAACAAGCTTAGAAATTGACCTACCAGTCTCACATGCAAAATTTCATGAACCCTATAGAATTAGCTTCTCATAATGCTGCTTTGAAAATTCAAGAAGATCACCCTACTGTGGTATGTAGACCACACATAGATGAAAGCAATGACAATAGGGGCCCCTTTATATATTACCCTTAATGTTCATGATAAACTTCTTCACAATTTTATGTTAGACTTAGAGGCATCCCATAATCTCATGCCCAAACTAGTTATGTTGGAGCTGGGTTTAGACATCACCAAACCTTATCAAGACCTTCATTCTTTTGATTTTAGAAGAGTCAAATGCTTAGGTCTCATCAAATAATTAGTGATATATCTTACCCAAATTCCCAATAAGAGTGTCGTCATGGACAACGTGGTAGCTGACATCCCGACTTCCTATGGCATGTTAATTTCCATATCTGGGGCCGAAACATTAGGTGGAACCTTGCAGTAGATTTTTCCTATGCTGCCATAGATGTTCTTAGATGTTAGGAGAGGACACTATATAAAGAATCTAAACTCCTATATGCTTTAAGTGATGCTAAAGGGTCTAAGAATCAACCTGTATATGCCATAGAGGAATCCATGGGATGTTACTATGGCATATACAGGTTGATTCTTAGACCCTTTAGCATCACTAATATAGGTTGATGCCATAGAGGAATCAGCTCTAATGGTATGACAAAGCTTCTAAAAAAGGAGCAAAGAGGTGTAATTGCACAATTATGTTCGCTAGATGTTTCCACATCGGAATCATCTATTTCTCCAGATCTCCAAAAAGTCCTAGACAATCATTCCAAGGTATTTGAGACTCCCAAAGGTCTCCCACCTATGCGTGATCATGATCATGCTATTCATCTGATTCCAGGAAGTGTTCCTCCAAACATCAGGCCGTACAGATATCCATATGTCCAAAAAAGTGAAATTGAACGTATGGTTGCAGAAATGCTAGAGGCTGGTATAATTCAACCGAGTCAAAGTTCTTTCTCAGCTCCAGTAGTATTGGTGCACAAGAAGGATGGATCATGGCGCATGTGTCCAGATTATAGGGAGCTCAACAAGCTCACTATTAAAGATAAGTTCCCCATTCCTGTTATTGATGAATTACTGGATGAATTCCATGGATCAATTTACTTCACCAAGTTGGATCTTCGTTCGGGATATCATCAAATTAGAATGAAGATTGAAGACATTCCGAAAACAGCATTTAGAACTCATGAGGGTCATTATGAATTTTTGGTCATGCCTTTTGGCCTTACCAATGCACCTTCAACATTTCAAGGTTTGATGAATTCAATTTTCAAACCATTCCTTAGAAAATTTGTGTTAGTATTTTTTGATGATATACTAATCTACAGCAAGTCTTGGAAGGATCATGTTGAACATGTTGACAGGGTGTTACAACTATTGGAGGAGAAACAATTATATGCAAAAAGATCCAAATGTTTCTTTGGAGTCCAGGAGGTGGAATATTTGGGTCATATTGTATCTCATGAAGGAGTTAAGGTAGACCCTAGCAAAATTAAAGCCATTAAGGAATGGAAAATCCCCACATCCATAAAGCATCTGCGAGGATTTCTTGGGTTAACAGGGTATTATCGCAAGTTTGTTAAGAATTATGGGAGAATAGCAGCACCTCTAACAACATTATTGAAGAAAGATTCATTTTCATGGACTTCGGAAGCAACAAAGGCCTTTGAACATCTTAAAGAGGCAATGTGCCAAGCACCGGTCTTAGCTACGCCGGACTTCACAAAAACCTTTATTGTGGAATGTGATGCTTCAGGAAATGGAATTGGTGCTGTTCTAATGCAAGATGAAAGGCCCATTGCTTTTGAAAGTCGTCCAATCAAGGGAAAGTTTTTAAACAAAGCTATTTATGAGAAGGAAATGTTGGCAATACTCCATGCACTTAAGAAATGGCGACCCTACCTAATGGGAAGACACTTCAAGGTAAAAACGGATCATGATAGCCTTAAATACTTTTTAGAACAAAGATTATCCTCTGAAGAGCAACAAAAGTGGGTCACAAAGATGTTGGGTTATGACTTTGAAATCATCTACAAAAAAGGGAAGCAAAATGTGGTGGCAGATGCACTCTCAAGAAAGGATGAGGATGTGGAAGCATTGTTGTGTACCATTTCTATTATCCAACCAGATTGGATAAATGAAGCAAGGGAGGAATGGAAGAACGACGAAGAAGTGTGGGCACTTATTCAAAAGCTACAACAAGATTCCAGTACTTCTGATACATTTAGCTGGCAAAATGATTCGTTATGGTACAAAGATCGCTTATACCTCTGTAAGAATTCCCAGCTAAAACAAAAGATTCTTATGGAATTGCACACTTCTCCCTTAGGAGGGCACTCAGGATTTTTAAAAACTTACCACAGGGTTAAGAAGGAATTTTTTTGGGATGGCCTTAAATCAGATATTCAAAAGTTTGTGGCGGAATGTTTGGTTTGCCAGCAAAATAAAGTTGAAACAATTAAGACACCAGGTCTATTACAACCTTTATCCATTCCAAGCCAACGTTGGGAGGAGGTTTCAATGGATTTTATCACAGGTTTACCCAAGTCTGAGGGAAAGAGTGTCATCATGGTGGTAGTTGACAGACTTACCAAGTATGCACACTTTTGTGCATTATCACATCCATTTAAAGCCAGTACAGTTTCTACTGCATTTATGGAAACAGTTCAAAAGCTACATGGAAATCCAAAGATTATTGTAAGTGACAGAGATCCCATTTTCACTGGAAATTTTTGGACAGAATTATTTTCTTGTCTTGGTACTCAGTTAGCTCATAGCTCATCTTATCATCCTCAATCTGATGGACAAACTGAGATAGTAAACAAATGTTTGGAAGGATATCTTCGTTGCTTTGTATCTGATAAACAGACACAATGGGTCAAATGGTTGCCTCTAGCTGAATGGTGGTATAACACTTCCTTCCATACAGCAACAAAAATGACCCCATTTATGGCACTTTATGGGTATCAACCACCATCCATCACATCATATTTAAGAGAAAATTCTAAGGTTCAGGCAGTGGAACATCACATCGAACATCAACAACAAGTCCTCCAACTCTTAAAGGATAACCTCGTGTTGGCACAAAATAGAATGAAACAACAGGCAGATCAACATCGCAGTGAAAGAAGTTTTGATGTAGGTGATTGGGTATTCCTACGGCTACAACCATATAAGCAAATGTCCCTAAAGCAAGCTAAGAAGGATAATAAATTATCACCAAAGTATTATGGTCCGTACAAGGTGTTGGAAAAGATTGGTACTATGGCATACAAATTGGAGCTTCCTGCAGCTTCTCGATTGCACCCAGTTTTCCATGTTTCATGTTTAAAGAAGGTTATAGGTGACAAGCTCCCAATTCAAACAATATTGCCAGAACTTGACGAGGAAGGAAAAATTATATTGGAACCGGAAGCAATCACAGAAACAAGAACTCGACAGCTACGAAATCGATCAATTTCAGAGTATCTTATCAAGTGGAAGAACTTATCCGCTGAAGATTCCACATGGGAGGATGAGAATTTTATGCAGAAGTATCCAGAACTGCTCAAGCGTTGAGGACAACACTTTTTTGAAGGAGAGGGGCATGTTGGGTCCCTATAATACTAGTGATTACCCCATTACTATTGTAGTTATACCCCCTATTTATATTGTTGTTCCCCTATTACCCCCATATTGTTATTTATGTGCCCCATAGAATCCCTCTATTGTTATTTTTGTGGCTTTATATTATTATTGTTAGGTTGGCTGGATTATATTGTGACTCCTTAGACTCCTATATATAGAAAGGAGGTTTTGTCATTTGTATCATCCAAGAATTGTTCATTTATGTAATGTGAAGGAGGTTGCCCCCTCGAAGAGGCTGAATTCTAAGGCGTTGATCTTTCTTTTCTATCTTTTCTTGAGCTGGTTTCATAACATACAACCTATTCATGAACCCTGAGATGATGGAAAAAGTAGACCACCCCCTTACTAAGATCAAGTAGTCTCGGGATCCACACTCAGTTTGGAAATTGTTCTTTGATGGAGCATGCTTGAGAGAAGGGATAGGAGAAGGCATGCTCTTAATACCTCTTATAGGCCAAAACATCTATTTGTCATTTAAACTACAGTTTGATACCATAAACAATGTTTTTGAATATGAGGCACTAATTCTAATACTAGAGACAACAAAGAAAATGGGAGTAATAAGCATAGCGGTATTTGATGATTATGAGCTAATAGTATTACAAAAAAAGAACATATACACTACTAAACACCTTAGGATGTGGTCTTACCACAATGCAATATTGGATATTATTGAAAATTATGTTGATGCATTTAACATTGCAGTTGTGTGTAGGGAAGGAAACTAGCTGGCAGATGCGTTGCCAACAAAAACTAGTACCTTTAAGTCACCTCTAGAACTGAAAGTGAAGCATGAAGTCCAAATGAGGTATATACCTTTAGTCCCGATAACATCAAACACTGGCAAGTGTTTGATGATGATGGACAACTAAAGAGGTTTTTAAAGTTGGTGGAAGAATTTTCAGCCATAAACATATATCATTAGGATAAAGCCCCTTGATAAGGATCAACAAGAGCTAGAATCACAGAAAGGGGACCCAAGATTCCTGAACCAAATCAGGGGCCACCAAGCGATAAAATTGAAAAACAACTTTATCCCAAAGGTTCTAGTCCCATTGGAGCACAGTTTTTACCACAATGATATATCCATTAGGCTTACTTACCATCTGGTAGTTGAAAACATGGAAGAACACAATCTTGGCACAGAGATGAATCGTAAGAAAATCAAGGCAGCCGAATACCTAGATCCATCATGTAAGGAAAGGTACATATAGTTGTTTCAATAATTTAAAGATGTATTTTCACGAATTTATGAAGACTAGAAAACATATGACACTTCTATAATACAACATATAATACCTTTGAATGAAGGTTCTAAGACTTTCATGCGGAAGCTCTGAAGATTTAATCCTATTATGTTGTCAACAATAGAGAAATAAATCAAAAAATTGTTGGAAGGAAAAATAATTGTGCCTTTGAGATACTCATAGTGGGTAGCCAACCTAGTCCTCGTACAAAAAAAGAATGGAGACATAAGGTTATGTGTATATTTTAGAAATTTGAATAGGTTCTCACTGACATATAACTACTCACTTCCAAAGATGGACAATCTATTGCATAAAGTAGTAGAAGCATATATGATATCAATGATAAATGGGTTTCCTAGATATAATTAGATTTCCATGCATGAAGAAGGCAAAAATAACATTGTTTTCACTACACCATGGGGGAATGTTTATGTATGATAAAATGATGCCTGGCTTGATGAACAATGGAGCAATGTTCCAAAGGGCTATGGATATCACATTTGTGGGGAAGAATGACAAATTCATAGTTATCTATTTGGACGACGTGACTATGTTTTCAAAATCAAATGAAGAACATTTAGATCGTTTAAGACAAGTGTTCCTAAAGTACAAAAAAATTGGCCTTTCTCTAAATCCCAAGAAATCATTCTTTTCTATGCAGGAAGGGAAGTTAAAAGGGAACATATTATCCAAGGATGACATCAATATTGATCCAGAAACGGTAGAGACCATATCAAAGATCATATTACCTAGAAACACCCTAGAAACAAGAAGGAAATTTAATCATTTTTTGGGTAAGATAAACTTTCTGTGAAAATTCATTGCAAATTTTGCAGAACTTGTCAAGTATGTGATTGGGATGCTCAAAAAGGACAGTGACATGAGATGGATGCCTTAAGCCTGAACATATTTTGAATAGATAAATAAATCTATTATGGAGGCTACAGTCTTGGCAAGTCCAAACATCTAATTTTTTTTAATAATTTCCCTTTTGCTTTGGAGCATACAATAGTTATTGTTCTCTTACAGAAAAATCAAGAAGGATACGAGGAACCTATATCATTTTTCAGCCACTAAGAGATGCAGAGCTAAAATATATCATTCTAGAGAAACAATCATATTCTATGGTGAAAGATTTTAAGGCTTTTAGGGAATACATATTACATTGAAAGGTGATTGCATATGTCCCATCAACAATAGTAAAGTAGATCCTCACTCAACCTGATAGTGTTGGCGGACTGGGAAAGTGGATATCCAAACTACAAGAGTATGATATGGAGATCAAACCCACAAAGTCGGTGAAAGGTAAACGATGGGATAGGTTGCTTACTGAAGCAAACTATATGGCATTAGAAGTGTGTACAAATGGGTTTTTCACATTGTAGTGTTGGCATTAACGTTAACAAGCTAGTGACAACCCTCATGATCCTGATGTTTTGGGTCAAAATGAAAATCTACAAAGGTATGCAGAGGTTCCAAAATTCATACACATGCATGAGTAAGCTATGTTTCAGGTGGATGCAAACTAAGTTGCAACTTAGGTGGAATAAGGGATGCTTCTATGAGGTAAAAAAAACTAATGAGTTGCATAGAGTGTTATAACACTTCCTAGCAACATATTACTTGTGTTACAATGCAATTCTTGAATGTAGAAGGTGAGTTACAACCTATAGGTGGTTTTTTCCTGAATTATGTGCACACTTCATATAATTCCAAGGGAATTTTCTATGGTATTTGCACTTGGCATTTGCTCCAATAGTCCAAGGAAAGTTTCTCTTCATCTAGAAGATTATTAAAATTGACAAATCTCTCTCCTAAAATGAAGATGATGGTCGATCGAGTCAAGAGAGAAAATTACTTATAGTAAAATAGTTTGAGGATTTGTGGTTCGATGTATTGTGAGTGTGAGACATTAAGAGGGCATTGAAAGAGGAGTAATGTGGACGTAGTTGATGAGCCTCATAAATGGGTAATTATATGGGCTCATTTTACCTCCTAAGCTAGTCAAATCAACCATTCTCTTAGCTTATTACATGATTTTCTTATTATATTTATGCTTATAGAGTGAGTTGAGTTAGTTATGATGCCATGAGGTCTAATATGTGTTTAATGCAGATTATTGATGATTTTTTTGGTCAAAGTCAAGAATACAGTGGACAAATGGCAGAAATAACTCGAAGTGGACAAAGGAAAGGACTTATAGGAGGGGATCCCCCTCATTTATTACTCCCCACTTCGAATTCCCCTTCATTCAGCTCAGAGTACAGGCAGCCAAGTCATGCATTAGCAGGCAACTGAGCAAGTGGAGGATAATTGATGTTTATCTCGAGTTTTGGGAGCCAAGTCTCCCTGATTTTTAGGAAGCTATTGGGAGCTTAATTTGTATAAGTAGAGAGGCCTAGGGCCTCACTAGGGTCAAATTTTTGTTGAATTTTTCTGTAGTATTGCTTATGTACCTCTACTCAACTTCGAGCTTATTCTCTTGACAGTTCATGTAATCTTGTTATTGTTTTGAGAATAAAGATGGAATCATTTTTGAGTTAGCACTGAGTTACCTCAGAGGGTTGAAGCTCTTGGGTTAGGGCCCAATCCAAGTAGCCAAGCTCCTCTTTTCTTGTATTTGTATGTTTCATTTCAGTTCTAGATTAGGTTGCTATTAGATATATTTCTTTTATGGTTAAGAATAGGTTCTTTTTGATGATTCAGTAGTTTGCTTCCATTTGTGTTTTCAATAGCAGGTTAAGTAGTGATAAAGAAAAGATACAAAAGGCTAGCAGCAGTGCCTTGGCCTCTCTTCCTCCCTTTGGGACAATGATCTGAGGCAAAGACCCTCTTGCTGCCCAAAAAACACAGATTTTCCTCCTTCATAGGACTTCTAGTGTTTGTAGCTTTCTAATTGGTTCATAGTTTAGTTCTCTTTGCTTTAGAACTTCTTCATCATTCTCATTTCCTTATTTGCAATGGTCTTCTTCCATGCTTTTCTTTCATGCAATGGTTATCAACATTTTCTTCTATAGATCATAGTTTACTTTGATGCAAAACTCTGTTTTTTTAGATGCACTTATTTCCTTGCTTGCTTAATCTCATTGGTTGAATATCAGTTGTTTATGCAGCAGATGTCTTCTAGTAGTAGTCTATCCTATTAGCCACTCCATCCTCCATCCAATCCATTCCCTATAGGTCGCCCAAGTCTCCCCTCAACTCTGCCTTAGTTTCCTGCATTTTCCATAGACTTTCCTCTCTCTCTCTTTGAGAAAATCCCATCATCTTTATCTCTCCTAATGATTCTCGGTAGACCCTAGGTGCCCTAACACTTCATTCCAACCTTCATCTACCTTCTCCACCCACTCTCACACCTTCAAAATAGTGAAAACTGCTCTCGGCCTCCTCTTATAGGCCTCCTATAGAACGTTGTTTTTCCTCCTATAGATTTCCTATGTCCTCCTGTAGATTTTCATGTAGGCTTTCTTTTGAAGGCCGAGTTTGCGAAAAGCCTCCAGAAGGCCACCTGAGACCTCCTAGGACCCATCCACAGCATCCTACATCCTCTCAAGTCCCAAAACTACCCTCCATCGCCACTATTTGCTGCCACATCCGCAACCAAATAAATTACATGCATAACAAATTCACATAAAAATACATAAAAATCCAAAAAGATGTTTTTTCTCATTTACTTTCAGAAATAGCTTAGGTAGATGTTGTTTACTTCCTTGACTAGATAATGGAATTCTTTTCATGGTTTTCATGGTGTTTTCTACAAAAGTAGGATTAGTGGTTAACTAGTATTTCCTTGGCTTTCTTTACATTTCAGTCTTCCTTTTTGCAATTAGAATAGCATCAGTAGAGTAATCTCTTTTTCCTTCCATCACATATAAAGCTTCTTCTGGAATCCATAGAAGTTGGCTTGAGCTCCTAGTGATCATGCGCCGGCTGACCAGGTGACAACCTGCAGTAAGAACTAGTACTTGTGCATACAGCACCGTCACTTCCAAGTTTGTTATGAACTACCGGGTTGATAAGAGTAAAGTAGGCAGCCTAGGAGCTGCAACATTATTGATGCAATACTGGTGCTCACCATATTTTTGGCGTCGTTGCCAGGGAAGTGTCAGAGCATTCTGTGATTACTGCTTTCTTCTATTTTCCTCTTGAAACATTCTGCTAATATTTTATTTTAGCAAAAGTAGATTAGTCATTTCCTTGCTTTCAGTTCTGCATTTCTTTTTCTTTCCTCTTCAATTCTGCAATTTCCATTTCTGCAAAAGTAGATTAGTCATTTCCTTGCTTTCAGTTCTGCATTTCTTTGTTTTCCTATTCAATTCTGCAAATTTCATTTCAGCAAGTTGCAATTTATTTTGTTCAATCAATTTCAGTTTCTGCAGGTACTATCAGTGTGGGGAAAGAGAAACAAAAACCAACCAAAAATATTTCCTTTAATGCCTCGTATAGGAATAGAGATAATTCAGGAAAAATTTTGCCCAACACCCCCACTACATCACATAGCCAGCTGTCAGGCAGAAAGAGTCGATAGTGCAGACACAATCAACCTCCCTAGGAGCCTAAGACTCTCTAGTGACAAACAAGACAAACAAGAGCAATCCTTCTCTAAACATGCATTTACCATACAAGAAATCAAGTGTTTAGATCCTACCTGTAGTCCAACGCTGTTGTAGTAGTCCAGCGTCGCCGATCCGGATGAGCTCCTCCTCCACTTCGAAACCTGCATTCACTAACAATCAAACGATTAAATAGCACTTGATAATCTCATAAAATAAAACATATTTAACATATAGACCAAGGAGTATATGAAACAACTCATAAATAACAAGTTATTGAGAAGAATGGACTCATTTGCATTAGTAGGAAACAAAAGGAACAATTACAACCTGAGCCTTGGTGTTGTGCAAGTCCCTCCCAGGGTCCATCAAGAGTTCTCCTTTAATTTGACAAAGCTCACCCACTTCCAAAATAGAACAAGCAAAGATGACAATCTCTCCTCACAAGCTTCTAAATGGGAGTCCTAATTCCAGCAGCATCTACCCTTAGAAATGTTTAGCTTTCAACCTCTCCCTCCTTCTGGCCCAATGCCTGTATTTATAGTGCTCAAGAGGAAGTTAATCAGGTCCACCATCAATGGGATAATCCCCTCTTTGGATGGGATAGCTCCTCTCTTGATGGGATAAGTTCCTCTTTCATAGGGGTACATGAACCATCTGGAGGCGCTCAATACACATCAAACAACCTTCTAGAATGCTCTAGAAATGACCACAAGTAACTTTTTAAAGATGAAAATCGCGCCTTTTGACCTTTACAGGGGTACGCACCTGTCCCTTTACATACAGAGCGTACAAGTACGCAGCTTTTGTGAACATTAGGTGCGTATACGCAGGTAAGGCTGAGAGAATCTGCGTACCCAGAGATAAACACATTTACAAAGACTTTCTCTCTTTTTTGGAGTTTGACATGGAGAGCAAAGGCATAAGACTTGCCCAGGAGGATAGCATGACTGTTGATAGAGCCATACTAACTGTAAATAGCCATAGTGACATTTTTTAGTGTAACAGATTGCCCCCTAAAGTGCGAAGCCTGTAGTAGATTAGGGTTTTGTATTATCTAGGAAGGGTGAAGCGCTTTATCATTTCAAGGATTATCTTGTGGAGAGCCTGGTCAGAACCTGCAATTTTCAACACAAAATACATGTATAAGATTATATCATCACTGAGGTAGGCATTCCCATACTCAGATCAAAACTTTAACTAACAGACTAACTATTCTGATACAGGAATGATCTTGCAATACATCATAATCATAGACTTTCTGTAGACACAGTATGGACGCAGCCATCTGTTTATGATTAGTCTACTAGATAATGAATACAAAACTCCTCGCAGCCTGGATGGTGGAAACTAGATCCAGGGTCTTCATTTCTACTTCCCGAATTGGTACGATTCTAGCCATGTGAATAAATGAGTTGATGTCGAACATGGTAGAAACCACTTGATTACCAGTCGATGATGTAAACTGTTAACAAGTGTGAGAGAGACCACCAGTAATGTCAATGGTTCTCAAAGTACCCAGTACAATCCATGAGATGTGAATGAATGAGTTGATGTCGAACATTTCACGGAATCCTTCGATCGAAAGTCAATGATGTAAACTGACGTCAAAGGCGAGAAACCTGCCATTGATGCATGCAGACTTCAAGGTACTGACGATCTCTAAGTCATCTTTCTAGATAATGTGCTGATGTCGATAGAAAGCGACCCGTTGCAGGCAAGCCTGCAACACGAAACCATAGTTCAAGCTGAAGAAATATTGCTATAAGGACTGACGCAGGGATGGTCAAAATGGATGACAAGTATTTTGCAGATGAAAGTTTTATTTGCAGACCTCTTGAACACATAATGACACAACAGATGGTTTGGTAACGAATGACTCAAAGTTAATCCCCGGAACCCGGCTGAAGACTTTCAATGTGGTTTGATCAACTGTGAAGCAAAGGATTTCCCAACCCAGGTGAATGAAAAGTGTCGTGTTCAAGAGTGGTAATAAGGTTTCTTCTGAGACAAAGGATAACAAATAGGCTCATTCTTCTCTCTTTTCCCCCACCATTTCTGGCAAGTACCTCTTTATTTTTAACAAGCTTGAGGAGGATAACATATGCTTGATTATAAGCTCATCCTTCGGATGAGTCCAACTTAGTTTAGATCCGGACCCTAAGAAGGAGTGGTCCGTTCCTATTTGTAATCGAACAGGTCCTTTACTGTGAAATTTTAACGAGTCCAGTATAGGAAAAACTCGGCGTTTTTCAATTTTAGAGAGTCTGAAAAACTTAAGAAGACTCCAGATTGGACTTTTTCATAAATTTGTGTCCCCCAAGCCCGAAAAAGTATAAAATAATACCTGGGAGAACCGCTTGATCTTGCGACCAAGGAGTACTTTCATGTTAGTGTCGTTGACCTGAAAAGTAAAAAGCGCTCAAAGACACGTCGTTTTATTTCCAGTATCGAGTTTGAAACGACAAAAACCCAGCAATCTTTTCCTGTTTTTACGGTCAAAAAAGGGCTATAAGGGGATCGTCTTTTAATTCCATTTTAACGAGTGTAAAAGAAATGCTCGGCGATCTTTTCATATTTTAGGAGTCAGAAAAGGGCTTAAAAGATGAATCTGATGTTTTGGTTCGTGAAAAATGACAATTTTCCCTCTAAATCCTTTTGTCCTGCACAAAAACAACTCATTACTCATACTTGTTTAAGATAGGAAAAAATACATTGAAAAATATCCTTTCATGGTGAAAAATAAACAAACTTAGCATTTATTCATCCAAAAAACCTATAAAAAGACTTTTTACCATATCATTTTTACCATTTTACTGTTGAGGTTGAGAAAAGGGCTTTTGGCAAGAAACTTCCCGTGCACATTGCGGAGAATCCGAACGTCAGAATCGAACGCCGTCTCTTTCAGGTATTCCACAACATCCTCCTCTTCAATTTCATCCATTTAGAATTTCATTTCCAGTTTTCATTTTATTTTTTAGGGGGTTTAGGGTTTTGAGGTATGTTTCTCGGGGTACGCAGGTGCCCTATGGGTGACCCGCGGGCCCCGACCTTTTTTCTACATAGGGAAAAGGTCGGGGTACGAAGCCCGCCTTCAGCCCAGCTGTGTACCGCCGCTCTGTGTGCTGAACGCGGGGTGCGTACCCCGCGAAACATATGTTTTGAAACCCCAATCTCCCAAATCAACCAACCAAATTTAAAATTATGAATTTTAATTACTGTTTCTTGGTGTGTAGGGCATTCACCATGCTAGATTGGAGAGAAAGAGAACACGAGGACGTTGATTTGGCCACAATAAATCATCAACCTTCTATTGATGCGTTAAAAGCATGCGGTTTGTATAAATACTGGGCCATACTTGGAATGAGGGGCCAGGTAGCATTCCTTGAGTGGTTGGTTGAAAGGTGGAATATTCAGGATCAATGTTTCTACATCGGAGAGAACCAGCTCGAGATAGAGTCCTCCGACATATATTTTCTCACTGGCTTGCCTAATAGGGGCGAGCAACTGACTCTGTCCGGGATTAGGCCGGGTGGCCAATCCCTTGCTAGCCTCCGTCTAGAGTGGTGCAACAATCAAAACCAGGAGAAGGGGATAGAAATCAAATACATATCCCGACCTGAACTTATGGTGATAGCCTTTACTGTTACCAGACTTTGCGGCGCAGCCACCTTGCACAATGCCACCGGGTCCCAAATGCGGATGGCGATAGATTGCTTCCAAGGCACCATTTTCAACTGGTGCGATGATGTGTTGGCCAATATGAAGGGCCAACTGACTAGGGCAAAGACCGGACGATTGAAGACCTTTGGATATGGGCCTTTGGTTGTGAGCTTTGCCCTAGAGAGAGTTCCAATGCTGATCCCCCAGCATCTTACTGTCCCAGTTGGGGCTCCTCGGGAGCCTAAGTTGACGAGATGGGTTGCGGTAATGGCCTGGCATCCTGATGAGGGCGCGTCAGTTGTTCGATTTCCAGATGGTTACTTTCACTGGTTGGAAAACCAGGTCTTTGCTATTCAGGACTTTCCTTATGCCAGAATGGATTTTCGGAATGATCTGGACATGGTTCTTCCACAGGGAGAACAATGGGATGACAGAGGTACTTTCATTTTTCACAAGTTTTTAAATTATCTATTTTTTTTTGTTTTTTATATATATCGTCTCAAACTGACAGTAAAATGTTTCAAAATGTAGATGTAGGTCCACGGCGTCCGGCCAATCTCCGGGCTTTTGAGAGGAGACAACCAGTTGCACTAGCACCGGCCCCACAAGATGCAGCTGCAGAGACACTGGCTGAGTTAGAGCAGGATCTAGAGCGTCTGACGGCGGGTATACCGGAGACGACCATAGATGACATTCCTATCAGATTGCAGCGCTATGTAGTTGCAGTCTCAGGACCCTTTAGGAGTTTTTTGTGTAGAGTAGCCCGTGCAGTGGTGTCATATAGAGAGCATCACCAGTGATTGACTAGTCACTTTTGTAGACACATATGACATTTTGGTTTTTTGTACTTATCATTTTTTCCAATCATAAGGTGTTTTTCAACCTATGATCGAAGACGATGTATATTTTTGACACACTCCTATCTATATATTATTATTACCGGCTTATCTCGTTTGACATATGTGATGAAATGTTTTTAAATTTACTTGCATGATTATCGCAAATGTCTGTCCAACATTCGAGAAGCAATTGCATCTGCTAATGTATTTAAAGACCTTGGAATATGCTGATATTCAATGTAATCAAATTCACGTTCCAAGAGACGCACTCTCAAAAACAACCTTAATAACACAGGATTTCTAATGGCATATATTCTATTAAGCTGTAATACGACGAGTTCAGAATCTAACCTCACTATCAAACGTCAAATTCCAAATGAAATAGATTCAGACAATAATTCAACCACTGCACTGTATTCTGCAATGTTGTTCGTTGTTTGACCGAGGCTCACCCCATGCATAGAAACTAACTCGTCAGAGGGCGAATAGATAACCCAAGCTGCGGAAGAGATATTCCGTGTACTACGACAAGCACCATCGGCAAATCCAATGTACGTTTGGAGAGGCGTCGACATCTGCAATATCAAGAGTAAAACCAAGATAAGCCAGAATAATGACGAAAAACACACTTTCTAAGCTAAGCACACTATCTAAACTAACAAACATACTAGCTAGAAAGAAAACCTAACCTAACTAAAAATTCTCCATACCCACCATTTAAGCATAATACCTCTTTAGGTAAAGTCCATTTCTGGGTTTACCCAAAGAGTCCCCATCAAAATCTACCAGCTCATAGGCCCCTTTTGCTAGCTTTCGCTTTACAATGTAGGGTCCATGCCACATAGGAATGAATTTTCCAGCACCTAGCTTATCATTAGCTTGATCATATAATAGCACTAGGTCTCCTTTCGAAAAACTTCGAGGGGTCACATTTCTATCATACTGAGATTTCATTCGCTTCGCGTGATTCTCGATTGCCAATGCAGTGTCACGTCGAGTCTCATCTAATTGAGCTAAGTATAATAAACGTTTCTCCTCTTCGGAAGTAGCTGGGAGTAATTCGACAGCCATTTGAAGTGATGGGATTTCGCATTCAATGGGTAACACAGCTTCCAAGCCATAAACTAGTTGGAAAGGAGTGAAACCTGTTGAAGTTTTCACTGAAGTTCGGTATGCCCATAGCGCTGAAAATAACATGTTGTGCCAATTCGACCGATGAATGCCAATGATTCGTTGGATCATGATAACCAGAACTTTGTTGATAGACTCAACCAAACCGTTGGCTTGCGGATAATAAGGAGTAGAGCTATCGTGGCACAAACCAAGCTGGCTTGTAAGCTCAGTCATCATGATGTTTCGAAAATGGCTCCCATGGTCAGTGATGATCACTTGTGGGACACCAAACCTAGTTATAATGTGATTGAATACGAAAACTGCAGCTGTTTTGCCGCTTGCGTCGAATGTAGGCATTTCCTTGGCCCATTTAGTAAAATAATCAACCGTGAGGATGATATACGCATGCCCCCCGGCCGAGTGAGGGTTACAAGTAATAAAATCGATACCCCATTTGGCGAATGGACCAACGGCAATTATAGGATGGAGAGGAGCAGGTGGTGCGCGCATCTTGTGATCAAACACTTGACAGTTGTGGCACTTTCGGACTGCAATGATACAATCTTTAAACATGGACGGCCAGAAATAGCCAGCGCGCAACACCTTCTGAGCTGTGGCATACCCAGACATATGACCGCCACATGCTCCAGAGTGACAATCATTTAAAACCCTCTCAGCCTCTTTGCGAGTTAAACAACGTCGAAAAACTAAGTCTGCCCCCCGGCGATAAAGTGTATCTCCAATAATTTTGTATTGCTGGGATTGAAACCGAATTTTTCGATGTTCCGACTTTGAAGCTGCAGGCCGAAAGGTTTGGGTTTGGAGATAGATGATTATATCCCCATACCACGGATCTAAAGTGCTGATAAGAAACAAATATTCGTCCGCAATGGACTCCTCTGCCACAGTTTCTGTGTCAGCACGCGGGAAATCACATATCAATTCCGCAAAAACTAAGGATTTCTTAGACTTGGACTTCTCGAACTCCAAGTCGAACTCTTGCAGGATAACGATCCATTTAGAGTACTTGCCCCCTAGCAGTTGTTTAGTCAAAATATAAATCATAGGGTTGCAATCCGAAATAACTGTATTTTTACGGAGAAGAATGTAGTGACGAAAACGCTAGACAGCTTGAACGGCTGCCAGGGCCAATTTCACCACATGCGAATATTTTAGCTCAGTGGGGTTTAACGTCCTACTAAGATAATATATCACATGTTCCGTTCCGAATTCATCTTCTTGAACTAACACCATTCCAATAGTGGAATGCGAAGCTGCGAGGTATAAGAAGTAGTCCTGGTTGTAATTGGGAGGATGCAGCAACGGTGCATGGGTCAACGCGTGCTTAAGTGCATCAAAAGATTGTTGGGAAATCTCGTCCCACAAGAATTGAGCGTTCTGTTCCAACAACCGTGTAAAACCCTTAGTGACCTCGGCGTAGTTTGGAATGAATTGGCGTAAAAAGTTTGCTACCCCTTGCAAACTTTGGAGTTGGCGCAAACTCGAAGGAGGAGGCAATTTGATGATGGCTTCGACCTTCGAGGGATTGACGCGAATGCCGGCTTTTGAAACAACAAATCCCAGCAATCGACCCGCTTCTATACAGAAAACACACTTGTGCGGATTCAACCGAATACGATAATGCCGACACCTCATAAAGATTGCTCGTAAGTGGACAAGGTGATCAGCTCGATGTGAAGAATGACCAGGCAAATCATCGAGGTACGGTTGCACAATGTGCTTGATGTCATGAAATGCATAAGACATTGCCCGTTGAAAAGTGGCTCCGGTATTCTTAAGCCCAAAAGGTAATTTGCAGTAAGCAAATGTCCCCCATGGACAAATGAATGCCGTTTTTGGTTGATCGGCAGGTAGAATATTGATTTGATTATAGCCCGAAAAACCATCCATAAAGGAAAACATTTCACTTCCGGCACAATCATCAATTATTTGATCGATATAGGGCGTAGGATAGTTGTCTTTTGGACAAGCTCAATTGATATCCCTATAGTCGATACAGATTATTATTGTTCCTTGTTTCTTGTTAACCGGAACAATATTCGATACCCAATCCGTTAACGGGATTGGATAAATGAAACCTACTTTCAACAACTTTTCGACTTCTGCTTTAATGGCAGCTGCTTTTCGAGGGTGAATCTGACGCAACCGTTGCCAGACGGGTTTAGCATCCGGGTAGGTCTTGATTTCATGGACAATAATAGCGGGATCGATTCCTGGCATTTCCTCGTAGAACCAGGCAAACACGTCGCGGAATTCTTGGAATAGGGCCTTGTAACTTTGAATTTCATCATCTGTACACGAGGCACCTATATGAATGTTCTCATCAATTCCGGGCTTCACTGAAATGTCAATGGGAATAGTGCGAGAAATATTCCCTAAATTTAACTCTGAATCAGGATGTTTCGTTGGATTCTAAGCGTCTTTGACATATTCAGTGGTAAAAATAGATGAAAAATTGTTTTCAAAAGCATCACCCTCAGGTAAAAACGAAGATCTATGATGGAGATCTTCCCATGGTAGATCGTCTACACTTAGGATTTCGCGAAGTTGTTCGTCAGATGACACAACTTCGGGAAACGCTATCTGTTCTGAGGTTGGTGTGAAAAGTGATTCCTCACTGACCACATTCATTTGGTCGATTTGGGTTGAACGCGAGTCGGTAAAAGACACGACGGCTTCATAAGCAATTTCATATGGACTCAAAGGCATAGCATCGCCGAATGAGTCTATCTCAGATTCAGATGGGACAATCCAAGGATCGTCGTAAATAATGGTGTCTGATGTAATCATATGAATTGATTGAAATGAAGGGTCTGCATTGATTGGAGGGAAAGGAAAAGTTCCCAGTAAACCGAAATCTTTAACTAAACCTACGCCAACGTCCCTATAAGGGATTGTCATCTTACTGACATGCTGAATACTCTCTGAAGAGGCTGGGTCGGATGAAAAGTATGTCAACTGATCAATTTTCATGATCTTACCGTTATGTGGAAACTTTATTACTCTGAAGACCGATGAAACGACTGCTGTCATAGCATATGACCAACTTCAACCCAAAAGAAGGTTGTAGTCTAGAGGGGCATCAACCACCTCCACATCCAGACTAACGGTTTTACCTTCTACCCCTATAGGCAATTCCTGTAGAATACCGAACGGACGGAACCCACGGCCATCAAAGGCCTTAAGGATGGTCGGGGATTGGTTCAGCGAAGGAGAACCAAGCGATCTCCAACACTGAATCGACATAATACACGTGGAAGCTCCCTCATCAATTACAGTCCGATGGATAGGTCTGTTTTTGACTATCACTGGAATCTGGAAAGCCATTTGATGGGGTAGGCGCGGTGTACTATTTTCTAGATCGAAGATTATCAGGTTCGGGTCCTGAATATCAACAGCTCCTATAGCCGACAAAAGTAATTTCCGTTGTGTTGGGCATGATTGCAGCACTTCTAAAGCCGACATTGCTGAGGGTGAAACAGCTAAGTCCTCAACAATGTTGTAATTCTGGGCCGCTCTCGCATGTGGATTGAAAGCAGACCTCCGAAGTACACCCTTGGCGGGCGGTTTGATTACTAAGTCTGGGTTAGGTTTTTCGATCTGTAGTGGATCGGAACCAGGAGCTGAGGTTGATGGATTAGAATGAGAAGATTCTGCTTCTTTACCATCAACAGGATTCTTACTACCATAATCTTGCGACCGAGTCGCAATCCTCACATGAGACATCATCAAAATGGGTTCTTCACTGGCAGTCGAGGAAGAACCTATCATCTTACTCTCCTGCTTTGGAAAAGGATCTTTCAACACAGCAGGAGTGGGAGAACCTTTGACTATTTTCACAACCTCGGCCTGATGAGGGCAATCTCTTGTAAAATGATCTTCTTCACAAATAAGACAAGGATATCGAGGTTTGCGCTTTTCGTCATTGGTTTCCGACTTTTCTGTTTTCTCCTTCGGAGCCTTGTCAGCTTTAGTCTTCTTCTTTCCTTTCTTCTTTCCACCGTTTTTTGATTTGGCCGTAGATGACTCTACAGCATGAATATCGGCGGAAAGTTCAGGAGAAGACTCTCCTGTCGGGGAATCAGGCAAGGTGATTATAGGAGTAGTATAATTCTTGGAAGACTTCTTCTTGCTCTTTGTGTTCACCGTGCCAATCATACCATCAGCGGCATGAGATCCCGAAGGAGCAGCAGCAATTTGATTCGATTTTGGAAGATCTGGGATCTTCTCGTGTAACGTACCCGACTGAGTATAAACTAAGTCAAGGTACTGCGCCTGAGCAATGACTTGCTCCTCAGTAACTACTCCGGCCTTAGCTACATCTTCAGTAATCTTCGGTAATAATGATTTGACAAACCATTCAGCTAAGATCTGGTCCGGAATAAAAACTTTCACTAACCTTCTTCGACGTCTCCACTCATGAATGTGATCGGAAATATACGTGGACGTCGATTGTTTTAGTGAAGTTAATAACTCCGTGCCGTTATCGTATCTGACCGGCAACTGAAAGTGAGTTAAGAACGAGGTAGCTAACTGGCTAAAATTGTAAAAAGAGGCCCGTGGTAACTCAATGTACCACTTGTCCGCGAGACCAATGAGTGTACGCTGGAAGAGACGTAAGCGGATCGAATCATCCGAGATAGAATTTGAAGCACACCAGAGGTGGTAAGTCATCACGTGATTTGATGGATCCTCTCCAGACTTACCTTCGAACTTGGGTATATCGCTGGGCAACTTATTTGGCATTGGCGGCCAGAATGGAAGATAATTTATTGGATCGTTCGTTAGGCGCGTCAAGTCGGGTAAATCCAAAGTTGCGATAAATGGCAATTGCCGGTTAGGATCTCTAAAACTTTGGGTCACAAGACCAGCTCCAGGAGGAGGATATCCAGGATAACTTGGAACAGGAATCGTATTCGGGATATTATATCCTCCTGGAAAACCAGGATTAACCGGACCGTACTGGGGTTGTTGAGGTTGTTGATAAGTATACCCAGGATACGGTTGATACTTGTAAACCGGTTGTTGGACAGAAGGCCCGTATTGGTACTGTCCCTGGTGCTGTTGATAAGTAAATTGTGGTTGACTTGTTACAACAGTACTTAAACCAGGCCGCCCTATAGGCATCTGGACCGTGGTTTGAATCGTATACCCGGACAACGGTACATATGTCTGAGGGGTGGTTGCAGAGACAGTAGAAACCGGAGCTGTCGATACTCCAAAAGTAAGTGTGGTAGATGTTGCGGTAGTTGCAGCAGTCGTTTGAGATGGAGTACTAGGTGCGATTGGCGGCTGAGTAACTACCGAAGTTACAGAAGTTTGAACATTTAACTGGACAGGTTGCGGTTGCTGGGGTGGACCAGAAACTAGAGGTTGTCCAGTTTGAGGTAACGACTGTATACTTGGCTGCAACACCTGTTGACCTTGTGATGGATCCCACACTATCATTCCGGGGTATTGACCCGTAACAGGTTGAGGATACTGAGATCCGTAACCAGGTTGAGGGTAGGGTTGATAATTGAAAGGTACATTTCCCGGACCTTGAACATAAGACTGACCCTGAGGTGGTTGATAACCTTGACTCGAGTATTGACCTTGAGGTTGATAACCTTGGGGTAAATACTGATACTGGGGTTGACCTTGACCTTGAGGGTGATACCCTTGAGGTTGATACCCTTGAGGTAAATATTGATACTGAGGTTGACCCTGGGGTACATATTGAGGCTGGGGTTGACCTTGAGGTTGCCCGCCAGACACAATTTGTGTACCTTGAGGTTGCCCCGCAGGCGTTAATTGAGGCTGCCCCCCAGGCGGTAGTTGGCCACCTTGAGGTTGAGAAACGGGAAGTGATCCTGACATCATGTAAATGTCCCCTACACCCAACGGTCTATTACCATTGTTTCCAGCTAATAACCCATGATCAACGGGTTGAGGAGATGCCCCCGCAAAGGTACCAGAAAGTGACTGATACCTAGTGGGAACAGAAGGACCGCCGTGTAAGAAAGATTCAGAAGATTGAGTGAACACGGACGACTGACCAGACATATTTACAGGAGTATAGATACCTCCAGGTGGAAAAGGAGTACGAGGTGGAGAAAAACTTAACCCTGAGTTGTCTAAATAGTTAGCTAACGAAAGGTACCAAGTAGTACTTCTAGGAGGACTGTAAAAGATAGATTCACGCTCCCTTAGATCAATAGTAAGTTGATCTTCAAGGTTAGAGACGCCTATTTCTTCCTCTGGAGCAAGTTCTTCAATGGCAATCAAACCAGTAGGAAGATTTTTAGTGATAACTCGTTCTACTCTTGGTGAATCTGGAACACTAGAAGTTGGAGTAACAGGCTCAGATATTTCAGGTTCCTCACCTAAATCACTAGTAGATGAAAAACTACCAGCAAGCTCGGAAACTGTAACAGCTTTGGGATTATAACCTATCTCTAGACTTTGGTAATCTGGATGGACTACCAAGGAAGACTCTCCTTCTTCAGGTGATCCAACTCTACTGCCACTAGGAGGAGTTACAAGGACCTTCAATCCTTCGTACTGCCCTGGGACGTCTTCAGGAGGTCCACCCCACGATCTACGGAGTTTCCTCAATAAATCAGTTCCGGTAACAATCTCAGGTGACTTGCCCCGAAGTCTACGGGACTGTCTCGGTAATTCCGCCACAGCTAAAAACTTTTAACTACTACAAACGAAAACAAAGTAAAATCTCAAATCAAACCACCTAAAGTCGCTAAAGAACCAAACAAATTTGAATCACACGCCTAAAGAATCTAGGGCGTCAAACCATGCACAAACAGTAGCTTTCCGGACCGAAAACACTAGTTGGAGATGAAACCCAACATCGCCGAATTCAGTACAGAAGTGGAGGGTGGAATAGTTACCCCAGCAACCTGCTTAATGAATAGACCGGCACAAGTTCCTCCACTTTAACTGTCTCGAGTGAAGTGAACCCCCCGGAAAATCCAAGTGAGTCTAGCCGACGTCTACTCCAGGTACAGTGGGATCTTCCCTCCACCGTCACCTTGGGTAGAATCCTAAGATTATGGCCACTAAGGTTACCAACAGCGGCAAATACACCTGGGGGAACAATCTAAACTCCGACAGCATGCAAGGGCAGAGTATCAAGCTCAATCCCCTTACCGGCTCCTTGACAACAATCCAAGGTTTACCGATAAGTGACCCCTGGCTCCTCGACAATGGTTAATCCGAGGTTTACCGTTTGTAATACGTGCATGTCTGGCGTCGTTCCCAACGAGGGAGGATTGATCCCCTCACTGGTTCGGACACAAGCTCGTGCTTCTCCTTTAAGAGGAGCTTTCCCAGAGTATAAATGCAACAGTTGGATTTATCCTACCACAAGATAAGCTACTTGTTTGGTTTTGCTGCCTTGGAGAGTTAATTACTCTCCTACTCCAAGACACTAGCCTGATCTATATTGGTGTTTCAGAGCCCTAGTAAATAAAAATTACTACGTTGATTTTACTTTAAGCGTTAATTTTATGGTTTCCTTAAGACAAAGGGTAGCGGAAATGAAACCAATGGTGTGTAGACTCGACTCAAACCACTACAAAGATGCACTTAGGATGATTTACACTACTTTTCTTTTTCAATGAAATTCTTAGCTAAGAAAGTTTAGAGAATGCAAATTTATATAAAAACAACTCTCTTGGCAACGAAAATCAGAGAAATAAAACTCTTTATCTTTCCAAGCATACAAACATGACCACTCATTACGTGCACGAAAAATTCTTTCTCTTTCAAAATACTCCAAAAGCTACTTGAAACAAAACTTTTCAAAGGAGATGTTTTTGTATTTTCCTTATTTAATAAAGCATATAAATCTATTTTAACAAAAAACAATCTCAAAATCTATAAAATCTATGACAAATTGACTCACAAGAAAATCAAAAGGAAATTTACTCTAAAGCAAACCTAACGAGGCAAAAGCCTACAAGGATGATTCTAGGTTGTTTTACTTGACCACAATCAAGCCAAGGACCAGCTAATGCAAAATCAAAAAACCAGTCAAAACAAAACTCAAATCTTTTTGCTTGTTTTATAAAATGGAATTCAATACTCAATCAATAAGCACTTCGAAATTCGCCAAAGAGACAACTCAAAGGTAAGTCACTCTCACAGGTAGACTTTTATGACAGGTTCGACTCCTAAGAAGGCTGACAAAACCAGAGAGATCTACGGCTTGACAACTTCTATCACCAAAGTCACTACAGGACCTACTCAAAAATCAAACCCTAGGGCTTAAACTTCTATGAAATCCACTAAAACACTCAATGCTATCGAAATAAGTTCAGGTGAAGATCTTTGACAGGGGACTAATGGATCTGGGTAGTAAAAACTGAGAAAAAGCAGAATCTAAGAGGAAAAATGTAAAAAATGGGAATTTCTTGATTTTTAGCAGGGTACGCAGGCAACCTGTTAAGCCAGGTGCGGGCCCGCTCTGTGCACACAGCAACAGTGCGTACAAGTATGCACTGTGCAACACTCAGAGGGTGCGTACTACTGGAAAAACCAAGAAAAACTAAATCTAATTTAACCCTAAGCTAGCCCACCCAAATACAAAGTCACACAGCCAAAAACCAGAAAATAAATGACTTTTCTCAGATCAAAGTTGCCTACAAAGGAAAAAACTTTCACATCAATGGATTCCCCAGTATGGTCGCCATTTTTTCAGGCGGAAAGAGTCGATAGTGCAGACACAATCAACCTCCCTAGGAGCCTAAGACTCTCTAGTGACAAACAAGACAAACAAGAGCAATCCTTCTCTAAACATGCATTTACCATACAAGAAATCAAGTGTTTAGATCCTACATGTAGTCCAACGCTGTTGTAGTAGTCCAGCCTTGCCGATCCAGATGAGCTCCTCCTTCACTTCGAAACCTGCATTCACTAACAATCAAACGATTAAATAGCACTTGATAATCTCATAAAATAAAACATATTTAACATATAGACCAAGGAGTATATGAAACAACTCATAAATAACAAGTTATTGAGAAGAATGGACTCATTTGCATTAGTAGGAAACAAAAGGAACAATTACAACCTGAGCCTTGGTGTTGTGCAAGTCCCTCCCAGGGTCCATCAAGAGTTCTCCTTTACTTTGACAAAGCTCACCCACTTTCAAAATAGAACAAGCAAAGATGACAATCTCTCCTCACAAGCTTCTAAATGGGAGTCCTAATTCCAGCAGCATCTACCCTTAGAAATGTTTAGCTTTCAACCTCTCCCTCCTTCTAGCCCAATGCCTGTATTTACAGTGCTCAAGAGGAAGTTAATCAGGTCCACCATCAATGGGATAATCCCCTCTTTGGATGGGATAGCTCCTCTTGATGGGATAAGTTCCTCTTTCATAGGGGTACATGAACCATCTGGAGGCGCTCAATACACATCAAACAACCTTCTAGAATGCTCTAGAAATGACCACAAGTAACTTTTTAAAGATGAAACTCGCGCCTTTTGACCTTTACAGGGGTACGCACCTGTCCCTTTACATACATAGCGTACAAGTACGCAGCTTTTGTGAATATTAGGTGCGTATACGCAGGTAAGGCCGAGAGAATCTGCGTACCCGGAGATAAACACATTTACACAGACTTTCTCTCTTTTTTGGAGTTTGACATGGAGAGCAGAGGCATAAGACTTGCCTAGGAGGATAGCATGATTGTTGATAGAGCTATACTAACTGTAAATAGCCATAGTGACATTTTTTAGTGTAACACCAACCTTCTCTCTTCTTTGGTGGTTGCAATCAAGAAGAACCCTTAGGTGAACAACCTGACATATTTGAAGAACCTATAGGGGAAGAAGAAGAAGAAAACATTCCTTTGGAGCCAATGGCTGAACACAAAAATTCTAGGGGGAATGGAGAAAGAATAGAGGGTACCTTTCCCATTCGGGAGACTAATGGGGACACCAAAATGAAGAATATAAGTCCTTGAGCCCTACCTCACTTCCATGGTTTGAGTACAAAAGATCCTGACACCTTCTTGTTTGAGTTTTTTGTCATCTGTCGAACCTATGACTATGCAGAAGATGAGCAAAAGTTGAAACTATTCCCTTCTACTCTCAAGGATTTAGCATTGCGTTGGTTCATGGGATTACCTGGCAATAGCATCACAAGTTGGGCTCAGATGCAGCAGGCCTTTAATGACAAGTATCAAGACTACTGTAGGTCAAAAGATACCAAAAAAGAAATCTTCCGAATGACCATGGGAAGTGATGAATCCTTGGAAGATTATGAAGAGAGGTTCCAACTTAGTTATGAAAGGGCCAGGTGTACACTTGACCCTGAATCTCTGAAGTTGGTCCTTCTCAGGGGAATTCTGAAAGAACTTCTAGACACCCTTCATTTGCTGGCCGGGGGAGACATCTACCAACTATCTTATGAGGACATAAAGACTGTTTTTAGAAACCATTCTAGAGCAGCCGGAAAGAAAGGTAAGGGGAGTCAACCCATAGCCAATACCTCTTCTTCCAATTCATCCATTAAAGGAGAAATTGGAAACATGCTAGAAGACTTCAAGAGTGAGATGCTGCAGACTCTTGCAATGAAAATGGATACCTTACATATAAAAAGAAAAAAAGAGGAAGCAAAGAGGGATTTAGCCATTTTTTATCCTAGATGCACTAGGGGGCATCATAGGAACGAATGTCCATTGAACTCTATAGAGGCTTTTTCAATCTATGAAGAAGATCATTCTACATATAAGTGCCCTTCCTTGCCCAGACTTAAAGCGGTATACCAAGGGGCCGAAGGAGCCACTGAACCACTCTATTTCATGAAGCAAAGGAGACCGCATAGACCTAGACCATACAAGCAGGGGATGCAAGGGACATCTCAGGCATACTACCACCCCGACCAAGTCAGTTCCATACCTTCTTGGGGCTCTCCTACTCATCCTTCCTGATCCACACCTCCTCCTTAGTCCTTCCCATCTCAATATCATGCCCAACCAGCCACTCATTCATTTCAATCCTATGCTCAGCCGCAACCTCAACGGAATGCATCTCATCAGGGGTGGAGGCCCCAGTACAACTCTCATCCTGCTCTTTTGCCTCCACCACTCGCTTAACCACAACCATTACCTTCTTCTACACTAAGGCAACCCCGAATGCCTGCCCAGCCGAACCCAAACCCGAACAACAGACAAGCTCAACAAGTGTATAGTGGGGAACCATCATGCCCAACTTATGCTGTGGAGATTCAGGAGAATAACCTGCGATCTGGGAAGGTTCTCCCAGATAGTTAGCCTCCACCAAGGGAGGTTGAGGAAGATAAAGAGGAATTGAACCTAAAGAAAATCCACCCTTTCTTGAGAGACTATCTACAATAGTCCAGCCTACCCTAGAAGAAACTGAACTCCTGGGAGAATTAAAACAGTTATGTGTGAAGATACCACTTCTCCAAGCCATAAAAGATGTGCCTATCTACAATAGTTTGATCAAAGAGAAGTTCTTTAGGCATCTAGGAAGGCGCAAGAGAGATTCCCCAACCATTAATGTCATAGGACAACTGTCTGACCTGATGGGGTAGGTAATCTGTCCAAAATATTTGGACCCTGGAAGCTAGTAGTTGATGTCCCCATCAATGGCACTGTGATCCCACATACCTTGATTATTCTAGGAGCTGCCATTAATGTGATGACAAAAGACACAATGCTCAAACTCAACCTTCAGGGTTCCTTGAGGAAGACCACAACCGTGCTACAGTTAGCAGAACACTCCACCGTGACCCTGAGGGGATTGTGGAAGATGTGATAGTCTCCATTGATTCTTGGGAGTACCCTACAGATTTCTTAGTTATCCAGCCCAAGGCAAAGCTCACTGGGTAGCCTCTCATTCTGGGAAGACCCTGGTTGGCTATCACTGATGCCTACATCAGCTGTCGAGCTCGGAACATGACCATAAAGAATGGGCATATGTCCAAGCAGTTACTTTTATATCCTCCTGCCCAACCCTTTCTAGAACATGATCTACCTCTCTGGTTGGAGGAGGAAGATGAGGATGAAGTCTATTCTGCACTGCTTTGTGCATTAGAAACTGTCATGGGGGGGAACCACAAGATGAGGATGATATGATTGAAAATTTGATTTAGAATCCACCTCCTAGTGTATTACCCTTAGAGGACATAGTGAGAGAAACCCAAAACAACCCCTCAACTGATCTCTGTGTGGCCGACCCGACCTCTTTCTCTATTAAGAATATAGAGTTCGGCCTAGAAAGAACCTTGAAAATCAATCCATTCCTATCCACTTCCCAGGAGAAGGAGTTGTGCAGCTTGCTGAGAAAACATTTAGATGCCTTCGCCTGGAGTTATAAGGAGATGAAGGGAGTGCACCCTTCAGTATGTGCTCATCATATATACATTAAGGAAGATTGCAAACTAGTCAGGCAGCCTCAAAGGAGGATGAATCTAGCACTTAAAGATATTGTTAAGGAAGAGCTACAGAAATTGCTTGATGCAGGATTCATCTATCCCATATCTGACAGTGAATGGGTCTCTCCTTTGGTGCTAGTGCTAAAGAAAAATGGTAAGTGGAGAATCTATGTTGACTATTGGGAATTAAACAAAGCCACTAAAAAGGACCATTTTCCTTTAACTTTCATAGATCAAGTGTTAGATGGTCTGGAAGGGAAAAAGTTTTTCTCTTTCCTAGATGGGTTTAGTGGGTACAATCAGATTCAAATCAGCCCAGAAGACCAAGATAAGACCACTTTCACTTGTCCTTCGGGTGCCTTTACACACCGGGTCCTTCCTTTTAGTTTGTGTAATGCTCCAGCCACTTTCCAAAGAGCGGTACTGAGTATATTCTTCAAATTAGTTCATGATGCAGTAGAGATATACATGGATGACTTTACTCCTTATGGCTCTAATTTTCAGGAAGCTTTATCTAACCTAGGAAAAGTTCTTGACAAGTGTATTGAGATGAACCTATCTCTCAGTTCGAAAAAATGTGAATTTTTTATGACTGAAGGGACCGTGCTAGGTCATGCAATATCTCAACAAGGATTGCTGGTGGACCCCAACAAAATTGCCATCATCGAAAGGGTCCCACCTCCTCAAAAAGTGAGAGATGTCAGAAGTTTCCTAGGTTTAGCTGGGTATTACTGGAAATTCATTAAAGATTTCAGCAAGCTAGCCTTTCCTTTGTTTGGCCTTTTAGGAAAAGATGTCGAATTTATATGGTCAGAAAACTGTCAAGAAACCCTAGATACCTTGAAGAGCAAGCTTGTGACTGCCCCAGTTTTGAAAGGCCCAAACTGGGCCCTACCTTTCCACATTCACACAGATGCCTCGAACAAAGCGATAGGAGCAGCCTTGGGACAAATTGATGAAAATTTTCCTTATGTCATATACTTTATAAGCAAAAACTTGTCAAAGGCAGAGCTAAAGTATACAGTCATTGAAAAGGAACTCCTAGCTGTAGTGCATTCCTTAAACAAATTCAGACATTATATCACAGGCTATCAAAATTTTGTGCACACTGATCATGCTGCAATTAGATATTTAATAAACAAACCAGCTATAAATGCTCACATTATTAGATGGTTGCTTTTACTGTAGGAGTTTGATTTGACCATTGTTGATAAGCGTGGTAAAGAAAATGTTGTTGCTGACTTTTTGTCTAGAGTAAATTTGCCTGCAGGTGAAGAAGGAATGGTGGATGATCAAATGCTAGATGAACACCTATTTTCTATCTCAGTACTCTCTCCATGGTTTGCTAATATAGCAAACTACTTGGTTTCAACACAGTTCCCACCACACTTATCCTCAAAAGAGAAGAGCAAGATAGTAAGGAAAAGCACCCGTTTCACCTAGATTGGGGGCAATCTCTTCAAACTTGGCCCAGATCATATCTTGAGGAGATGTGTCAGGGACAAGGAAGTCTTTGACATCCTCCTGACTTGTCATGATGGGCCTTGTGGAGGTCATTTTGCAGCAAAAAGAACTGCCTTCAAGATACTGCAAGCAGGCTACTAATGGCCCACTCTTCATCAGGATGTGAGGATATATGTCAGCCAGTGCGATCGATGTCAAAGGATGGGGAAACCCACTCCAAAGGATGAAATGCCCATGCAACCTCAAGTGACCTGTGAGCCATTTGAGAAGTGGGGCATGGACTTTGTGGGGCCTATTAGCCCTCCTTCAAAACAGAAGCAATACATCATTGTGTGCATCGACTACCTGACAAAGGGGGCAAAGACAAAAGCAATCAAAGCAGTGACAGAGGAAAAAGTAGCTGAGTTTTTGAGGGAAAACATATTCTACAAGTTCGGGTATCCAAGAGAGTTGGTTACAGATGAAGGCAACTAGTTCACTTCCAATTTGATTGAAGACCTGCTCACACATCATAAGATCAAGCACAAGACTTCCACCCCTTACCATCCACAAGCCAATGGGCAAGTGGAAGTCACTAATAGAGCTTTGGAAGGGATCCTAACCAAGGTAGTGAGTAGTAGCAAAAAAGACTGGGTGGACAGATTAGTTGAGGCCACCTGGGCCTACAACACAATGTGGAAGACCACTACAAGGTTCACACCCTATAAACTAGTCTATGGGAAGAAGGCTTTGCTGTTGATAGAATTTGAATTCAATACACTAAGGATGGTAGCTCAGCTAGACCTAGACCTTAGCCATGCACCGAAAGAAAGATTACTCCAGCTCAATGGGTTGGATGAACAATGATTGCAGGCCCTTCTCCATACAGAGGTAGTCTAGCTTTAGAGGAAGATATGGAATGACAAAAACATCAAAGAGAAGCAATTTCAAGAGGGAGATTAGGCACTACTCTATGATTCAAGATATAAATATTTCAAGGGCAAGCTGAGGACAAGGTGGCTAGGACCCTACATTGTGGAGAAATGCAATGACAATGGTTCAGTTCTGATCAGAACCATTGATGATGAAGCCATCCCCATGCTTGTCAATGGACACCAGTTGAAAGTCTACAAGAAACCCCTCTCCAAGTGAGAGTTCATTGAAGGATTGAATAAGTCGGTGATGGTAGTGGAGCATGTCTTAGCCTCCACTTCACCCACTCACTGAAAAAGAGAAAAAAACAAAAGAATAATGACTCAAGTGAAAACCTCCATGCGGCACTTGAGTCCCATCATTGGGTTGAAAACCTCTCTGGAGGCGGCCCAGTGGTGTCAAAAAAAGAGAAGAAAGAAAATAAGATCCCTGGGTGAAAACCTCCCTTGGTGGTGCCTAGGGCAAGCAACTAGGGTGAAAACCTCCCTGAGGTTCCCTGGTTGTTTTTGAAAAAAAGGGAGAAAAAGAAAAAGAAAAATGAATTTTCAGTTGTATTACAGGTTTGCAGGAGGACTACAGGAAGTAGCAGCAGGTGCCAAGGGAGCTCTGAAACCAATACCAGCACCTATCCTATATTCCCTCACCTTTCTCCATCATTCTTGACATTCTTTTCACCTCACTATGCTTCCTTTTTGAAAACTGTGTTTTCTAAAAGAGGCCCTGTGTTTTCTACAAGAGACTCTTGTAGAAATTACAGAGAGCTAGAAATGGATTTTAAAGGCAGTTTGAGGAATAGGGAAGCTTCATAAAAGATTTATAAATCCTCCTGTAGGCTTCAAACCTCTTTTCCATCATTTCTAGACCTGCATCACATCCCAAGCATCATTCTTATCCCTGCCCAAGAAAAAAAACACAGAAAAAACAGTTTTTTTAGAAAAAGAAAAAAAAACAAAAAATAAGAAAGGGGTCAGCACCTTAAACCTCACCTGAAGCCTATGCTTTTCCTCTCCATCTCTATCCACATTTTTGGCATCATCCTCATAGCTCCAAGCACAAAAAAAGCTAAAATTTCAAAGGGAGAAGCAGCGATAAGAGCTCTTGTAGGAATTCCTGTAGCAGCTGATTCCATTAAAATCTAGCATCAGTAGCATGAGGGTGCAAATCTGAAGGTTGAAGCAGACACTTGAAGATCAGATCCAGCCAGAGAGGAACCTGCACACAACATAGCCATATCTCAACAAGAAGACAAGCATGCATCAAAAGAAATAAAGGCATGCAACAGAAGGAAAGGCCATAGCACCTCACAACAAACGCATTCGGATCTCAGGTAAGTTGCTGACCCACTCCTCTGTTTGCATTGGTATAATTAGAGAGCATGCAACAACAACGAGATGGCCACCTTCATCCAGTTGACTTCACTCATCCGAAGATGTCACCACACGTGCGCTTATTCAAACTCAAGAGAGATGTCAAGGACAGGTAGTGGAGGCAATGGGAACTCTGATGCAATCATGAGAGATGATTACGAGGAAAGGGAGATGATGACAAGGCAAATGGGGACCAATGGTCCAAATGGGGCCAACGTACACTTGGCTAGCTCACCCTCCATCACTGGAAATATCCATAAAAAGCAATAAGTACTCCTTGCTGAAGCACTCTCACCACCTTTCTCCTTCATTCTCTTCTCGAAACTCCACTCCTGCTACATTCTCGTGCCCCCACAAGCCTCATACCTATCGTTCTCCACTGATCTCTCCCATATCCCTGCTCTCAGTGTTCTACAGGAGCACTTACAGGTTCTACAGGAGAACCTACAGGAATCCTACAGGAGGGCTAGTAAGATGTTTTGGAGAGGGAAAACATAGTTTTTAGTACAATCCTTGGGCTGCAGAGGTAGGTTCTTGGCATACCTCCATTGAATATCGAAATATGCAAGCAGTGGTCTAGTTTTTAGGATAAAATAGAACTTTTGTGTGGAGGGAATTGATAAAAAGAATTACTTCTTATTTCTTAAAGAAAAAACACAATCTATTTGTCTCTCTGTTTTATTCAGAAATTGTTCTCCCCATTTCCATAGTTGGTTTTCCAACGAAGCATAGGAAAAATGATAGGAGGTTTTATAAGGAAGGAGCCCACCAATTCCTCCAGGCTCCATGCACACCCCCAAGTAGTGGACATATTCACAAGAGCCAATTGGATGAAATTTTTTGAGAAATTCCAAGGGTTTGATGAGGAAATTGCTCAGGAATTTGCCCACTCTTTGGTCCCTCACTCCAGAACACATGCCACTGTCACCTTTAGGGGCCTTTCCATGGAGATAACCCCTGAATTTATCAGTAGGGTCACCACCCTTCCTCTTGGGTTTCCTTGGAGTAAGGATGAAAAACCAATTGGCCAGGCTACCAAGAAAAACTTCTTCCAAAACAATGAAACCCCTGTAGAGGATAAGAATGGCATAAGAAGAGCTAGCATACCATACCCTTGGGATGAGGTTAGCTATCAAATAATCAAGTATATTTCCTGTGAGGGGAGGTATAGCATTCTCTATGGTTACCACTTTAGAATCATGCATGAATTAAGGTATGTCATGGACACTCCAGCCATTCAGAAGCTCAGCATCCCTTACTTCCTCCTATAGTCCCTCATTGACTCCAGTACTAAAGTAAAAGTAGGAAATCCAGACCAGCTAGCTCACCATGGGTTAATCAAAATTTTAGTGGAAGAAGCCCTCCATACATTTACAATCCCTATAGCATGGGAAATTTTCCGAAACATGACTACTGAAGATGACATAAAGGCCCTGACCTATGATATTAGCCCTACTGGTAGTGAGGAGGAAGAGAAACAAGGGGGAGAAGGAGAAGAAACTGGTGATTTAGAGGAACAAGAAGGGAAGAAAAAAAAACAAAAGGGAGAAGGAGAAAATAAAGCAAATAGAGACAGAAGGAGGAAAAGGGGCAGAAAAGACAGAAGTGTCTCCTGAGACCCTAGAAAGAGAGGCAGCAACTGCTCTCACTGCCCTCAGCACACCAATTAATCCAAAACAAAAGAGGAAGAGGCAGACCTCAATGTATTTCAGGGCTAGGAAGAGCATAAGGATCAAAACAGGGAAACCCCAACCTTCTTCTAAAGTGTCAATTGTTATTGAAGATTCACCCTTTGCCCAAGGAAAAGAATCCCCTTCCAAGGCACCTATCACTTATGAAAGGGGGACACCTAGATCTCCCACATGGAAAGAAAAAGTAGAACTACAGGACTCAAAAATAGTTCTACAGGAGGCATATATTGTTCTACAGGATACCCTGTCAAAACTACAAGAGACCGAAAAACTTGAAAAAAGGGTAGAAGGACAGCCACAGGGAAATGAGGAAGCAATAGAGGCACAAGAACCCGACCCCCAGCATAGTCTTGTCTCCTACTACAATCTTCTTGAGGGGGGAAGAATAATTCCACAGAAAATTGCAATCCCTTTATTCTTTGAATTAGAGAAGGAAAGGATAAGGACCCATAGATGGATGCAAATAGCCAAATCAAAAGGGGTTGAGGATATTGGCCATATGGAGAACAAAATCAAAGAAATGGGCAAAGAATTAAGTGTTGTCAGACATAGAGAAGTAGTTGCAAGGAGCCAACTTGAAACAAAAAATGAATTGCTAAGGAGGCAGCTGCAAGAGAAAGAGACCCAACTGGCATGCATGGCCAGATGGTCCATGGAGGCATTGCAATGTAGGCAACCAACAAAATCCTATGGCCTGTATCTCAAGGACAAATGGTTGCAATTTTAGATAAAGACTTTGGCACAAAGAGGCACCATGCCTTTCCAAGATTACAGGAAGTTTATGGACCTGTGTGACCAAAGCACATTAGAAGATAAGGCAAAGATGGCAGAATTCTACCTGCATAATATGGTCCTCACAAACATGAATGTGTGGGACCCTAATGCTAGGCTAGGGGACCTGCAACTAATGGCCATGGCCTCATGGATGAACCATGGAGAGTTAAGGGTAGCATAAATAAGAAGGTTGATGATAAAGGAGCAGAATGAGCGATTAATGACCAGAGTTGAGCCATCAGACCCCATGGCCCTCATCAGGACACATAACCTGCTTGCACATAATCCTCAGATTGCACCTAGATATATCAGTGACCAAGCACAAGCCATTGCACATTTTGAGGATATGGAAAGATTACTTGGGGATAACTGTGTACATGCCTATATGAGGACATGGAATACCTTACCATACAGTCTACAGATTAGGAAATATCATTCCCCAATGAGGATGAAAGAGGCATTAAGGAGAGTGCCCATGTATAAGCACTCCATGCAGAGGTTGAAGGTCAATTGGATTGGCCTCAAATTGAGCCCCTGCTACTGCTAGGAATGCTAGAAAGCAGAAAAGAAGAAGAAGAGCAACAACAGTGGGATGAGGTAGACAAGAAGGTAGGATTCTATGACAAGGAAGAGGAGACCACATCAGAAGCATGGGAGGTTAGGGAGGCCACCAGGGCCATAAAAGATGAGGAGATGGACTAAGTTGCTCAGAGGATGAGCAATACTTTCAGTAGGGGGTGATGATGAGCCTCATAAATGGGTAATTATATGGGCTCATTTTACCTCCTAACCTAGTCAAATCAGCCATTCTCTTAGCTTATTACATGATTTTCTGATTATATTTATGATTATAGAGTGAGTTGAGTTAGTTATGATGCCATGAGGTCTAATATGTGTTTAATGCAGTTTATTGATGATTTTTGTGGTCAAAATCAAGAATACAGTGGACAAATGGCAGCAATAACTCAAAGTGGACAAAGGAGAGGACTTATAGGAGGGGATCCCCATGATTTATTACTCCCCACTTCGAATTCCCCTTCATTCAGCTTGGAGTACAAGCAGCCAAGTCATGCATTAGCAGGCAGCCGAGCAAGTGGAGGATAACTGATGTTTATTTTAAGTTTTGGGAGCCAAGCCTCCCTGATTTTGAGGAAGCTATTGGGAGCTTCATTTGTATAAGTAGAGAGGCCTAGGGCCTCACTAGGGTCGATTTTTTGTTGAATTTTTTTTGTAGTATTTCTTATATATCTCTTCTCAACTTTGAGCTTATTACCTTGACAATTCATGTAATCTTGTTATTGTTTTGAGAATAAAGATGGAATCATTTTTGAGTTAGCACTGAGTTACCTTAGAGGGCTAAATCTCATGGGTTAGGGCCAAATCCAAGAAGCCAAGCTCCCATTTTCTTGTATTTGTATGTTTCATTTCAGTGTGTAGATTAGGTTGCTCTTAGATATATTTATTTTATGGTTAAGAATAGGTTGTTTTTTATGATTCAGTAGTTTGCTTCCAAATGTGTCTTCAATAGAAGGTTAAGCAGTGATAAAGAAAAGATCAAAAAGGCTAGTAGCAGTGCCTTGGCCTCTATTCCTCCCTTTGGGACAAAGATCTAAGGCAAAGACCCTCTTGCTGCCCCAAAAACACATATTTTCCTCCTTCATAAGACTTCTAGTGTTTGCAGCTTTCTAATTGGTTCATAGTTTAGTTTGCTTTTCTTCAGAACTTCTTCATCATGTTCATTTCCTTATTTGCAATAGTATTCTTTCATGCAATGGTTATTAGTATTTTCTTCCATAGATCATAGTTTACTTTGATGCAAAAACTTTGTTTTTTTAGATGCACTTATACCTTGCTTGCTTAATCTCATTGGTTGACTGTCAATTGTTTATGCAGTAGATATCTTCTAGCAGTAGTATAGCTTATTAGCCACTCCATCCTCCATCCAATCCATGCCCTATAGGTCACCCAAGTCTCCCCTCAATTTTGCTGCATTTTCCATAGACTTTCCTCTCTGTCCTTGAGAAAATCCCATCATCTTTCTCTCTCATAATGATTCTTGGTAGACCCTAGGTGCCCTAACACTTCATTCCAACCTTCATCTACCTTCTCCACCCACTCTCACACCTTCAAAACAATGAAAACTGCTCTCAGCCTCCTCCTGTAGGCCTCATGTAGAACGTTGTTTTTCCTCCTGTATATTTCCTGTGTACTCCTGTAGATTTTCTTGTAGGCTTTCTTTTGAAGGCCGAGTTTTGGAAAAGCCTCCAGAAGGCCACTTGAGACCTCCTAGGACCCATCCACACCATCCTACATCCTCTCAAGTCCCAAAACCACCCTCCATTGCCACCTCTTCGCTGCCACATCCAGAACCAAATAAGTTACATGCATAACAAATTCACATAAAAATACATAAAAATCCAGAAAGATGTTTTTTTCTCATTTACTTTTAGAAATAGCTTAGGTAGATGTTGTTTACTTCCTTGATTAGATAATGGCATTCTTTTCATGGTTTTCATAGTGTTTTCTGCAAAAGTAGGATTAGTGGTTAACTAGGATTTCCTTGGTTTGGTTTACATTTCAGTATTCCTTTCTGCAAGTAGAATAGCATCAGTAGAGTAAACTCTTTTCCTTCCATCAAATATAAAGCTTCTTCTGGAATCCATAGAATTTTTCTTGAGCTCCTAGTGATCTTGTGCCAGCTGACCAAGTGATAACCAGCAGTAAGAACTAGTACTTGTGCATACAACACTGTTGCTTCCAAGTTTGTTACAAACTACCGGGTTGATAAGAGTAAAGCAGGCAGCCCGGGAGTTGCAACATTATCGCTGCAATACTGGTGCTCACCAGTAGTAGCTCAATGAATATGAAAAATAAATCATAGATTGTTGTGCAAGTCATGGTCAGTTTTTCATGCAGAAAATGAAGAGATAAAATGAACAATTATAACAGATCATATATTTAATGCGACAGAAGGAAAGTGATAGCGGTAGTAGAGATGAAGAACATGGACCAATTTTGTATGTAGGTAGTAGTGATCATAGTTGATGTGAAGTTTCAGAGGTTAAGTCCATCATTATAGTTGTTATGTCTTGCTTTGATTTACACTATAGTTAATCGTTAAATTGTGTAACCAAGAGAGGACTTTTGCTATGGAAATATGTTGTTGTTGATTTATTGAGTAGAGATTGTGCTAAAGAGAGAATAGCTTTGATGATTGGGGTCCAGTTTGAAAATGAACAAAAGCATGGCCTTGAGAGATTAAGGAGGGTGGTGCATCTAACAAGTGGTGGCTTTCCAAGATAGGGGCAGTAGCTCCTTGTTGGTGGTGGCTAGCTATATTGTTATAGGGGTAGTGGCTTCATGCTGGTGGTGGCCAACTAAAATATGTAATAAAGATTTGAAAAATTACTAAAATATTAAAGCAACACAATAGTAGCAGCAGGGTAGTTTTTTTCCCTTCAGGGTTTCCACCATAAATAATTTGTGTCTCTTGTGCATGATTATCTTGATGTGTCATGGTTTTATTTATTGAATTTGCTATTATTTTATGTTCAAATATACTAATGAATTGATGTGCATTTTTTTTCTTCAGTAAACAAAAAAAAAGAGGTTAAAAATTATACAAGTGTCATCACTACTGATTCACCCCCCCAAGTAGTGATATGATTTCCAACAAGTAAGTAGTGATATGATTTCCAACAAGTGGTATCAGAGCTAGGTTCTCTTTAGTGGTGCTTGACCGCTTGAGAGTAGATCATGGAACTATGGAAAGAAAAGGAAGAAGTAGTCTAAAAAAAGGATGGGAAACAAATAAGTCATAAATACTTTAGATATAGAAGAACCCCTCTTTTTGTTGATAAAGGATGTTGATAACAATCACGAAGGTATATAAGGTAATTCACTTTTTCTTAATTATAAATGTTATGGACATTATACATCTATATTCCCATTTATTGGTACTCATAGGGATGATGGCATACCTGAGAATTTTGGGCTAGAGGATGATAATCATTCTTTTAAAATTGATTCTCCAAAATCAAAGGGAGTTGATCTTCTGATGGAGGAATAAAGATCAAATCATTTTGAAGATACAAGCATAATTGCAACACTTGAAGCTGAGATTAAAAGGCTCACAACTAAAAATAAAGATTAGAAAAAATTACTACAAACCTTTGATGAGAAGGAATGTGATTTCAAAGAATAAATCATCATGTTAAAAACTTAGCTAGAAGAAGGAACGAGAGTTGAAGAAGGAATGAGGAAGCAATATAAGGAAAATCAAGATCATTGTGGAAAACTAGAATCTAAAGTGGTTTGATTGAGGAGTGGTATAGAGAAAAAAACCACCCATTTGAAGATCAACCAAAAGTCTACTTCTACCAAATCATATTTTATCTTGCATAAAGGAGAAAACAACGTAGTAGCAACTACAAGAAAAGCATATGATAGTAGTAGCAAGAGAAACAAGAAATAAAGTCATCAACAAAACCAACTGTCAAAGAAGGAGCTAAAGGTCATGGAAAGAAAAGTCTTTTCAACTAGAAGATCATTCACACCCTTGGGGGATTTGCGAAACCAAGGAGGAATGCTCCCTTCACAAAGTTCAACAATAATAAGTTATAATAGTCTTTTTTATGGTTACTATTACTCATGCAATGATTTTGTCCATAAGTTTGTTGCATGCAAGTGTTATGCAAAGAGGAATAGAAGGAATATAACGAGATACGTGTCCTTTCCTCCATTATTTGGTCACATAAGGTTCTACGTGTGTGAAAATCTTGGCCATATGGTCAAAGATTGCAAACTACCAAGGTTTTTAAGGCCGTCCAGTCAAAAAGTAAAGATCATGCAAAACATACCAGACAAGAAGCCAGAAAGTGAATTGCATGTCATAAATCAACCTCTTAAAGTTTGGAGGAAGGAGGAGTAGAAAGAATCTACAGGGAGGAATTGAGGCTCACATGGCCTTAGGGGGAGCATATGGCACATCATGATATTTCATGAAGGACCATTGATGGTGCAACCATACCAAAAGTAGTGTATGTGAATAGATTTTCTTGTTGAGGAGGTGAATGAGCTCAAGTGGTGTTTTGCAAGGTTAACTTTATATTACTGGTTTATCTATGTCTTTAGCTTAAATTTCAACAATGAGTAGTTGTTTGTTGGAACTCTAATGGTGTTTTTTAAGACATGGTAGAGAAGCCTAATTTATGTATGTAGATAGGGTTTATTGATGCCTATCCTTATTCATGTTGATTATATGTTGCAATATTTATGCTACTAATGTTGCATCTGTTGAGGCTATTGTGATTAGGGTTTTGATAGAGGATTTGTGATGTGAGCATGAGCACAAATATCTCTGGGATAAATTTTGCCAAGGTGTGGAGATCATATGAAGATGACACATGTCCAGGGGGATAATCTCATATGCTTCTAGTATTTTAGTGGTTCATTATTGGCATTATGGTCCCTTGCTAGCAGAAAAAGAAAAATACATTGCTTGGAGGAGCTTGCTATGTTCCACATGTTATGCGCTTATCTAGCATTGGTTTATTGCAGGAAATGTAAGATTTTAAGGAGTATGTACCTTGGGTTTGCATGAATCATGTATTATTTCTTAGTGTTGTATGATTTCATATGAAGTTGTATTATATTGCCTTGGGTAGAAATTTGTATTACAACTTGATTATTATTTGAGTGAGTATAAGAGCTCATAATATGCCATGTATAATTACTATTATTGTATGAGAGAACTGTATATGCTGCCAACAAAAATTGTCATGCTTGTGTTGCTGCTATGAATAATATAATGATGGTGGTGCATAGAACTTGTTGTGTATGGTTGCAACTACTTTATTGTTCTAATGACAAAGATTTGTGACCAATATGTAGAGGAATTACGAGCTTATCATGATGGATCTATGTTATGTTGTTGTCGCAGTTTTACATATCGAGGTGTTTGGTTTCTACTCATTTGATACATTATTTTCTTGGCCACTCACCAATGTTATTGATGATTGAGATCTACTTAGGGTTTCTGTGACGATGCTATTGCTGGAGATTATGCATTGAGAGTATGTTGATGTTTTAACTCATTTGATGATAGATATGTTCTTGCTACTTCCTGATTTGTTGTCCAAAGCATGAACCTACACTGCAGGAGTATGGCTCTCCATTGTTGAGTCAAATTTATGTATATCCTATATTGTTAAATTATGGTATGTTCTAGGCTTTGAGTAGTTTACTTATTTTTCTTCTTATTAGCCACATATTAGCAATCACATATACATTAAGTAAAGTGCAGATAGAACATTAAATGATCAACATAAATCAAGCCAAGACAAGAGACACAAGATGTGGCAGCTAGCTAGGGACAAACCCGAATGTGGGGAAACCCTTTGATCAAATCTTCTTTTATCTTCAATAGTTCAGCAGAGAGAAATAGTACAAAATCAGAATTCTGTAATTTTATATCAGCAGCAACAAACCCTAGATCAAAAAAGTCAAACTTGGTCATATGAGTTGAAATTGACCTCCAATATGTTTGGTCAATTTCAGGTCATCTAGCCCTTGAACAACTTGAAGAAACAAAATTTGAACAACCCCAAAAATGCAGTCAAACTGTAGTTGACTGAAGTCAACTTGCTGCCCCAAACTAGGGCAGTCAACGCTAGTCAAACTAGAGGTCAGATCACCTTGATTTACATGCCAAAATATGCGGCCTACTTAGGAGAGGTAGCCACACCAAATCTACATTTCTAGATGGTCAATGCTTGGTCAACACTGGTCAAAGAGATGACCTGCAGCCTTAGCGTCCTTCTTCTTGCATTTGCCTTGCCCTACTCTGTCTTCTTTTCCAGCCACACGTGTGAGAGAGAGAGAGGCTCCTTTGATGCGTAGGAGAGAGAGAAGATGAGTGATTGGATGAGTTCCAAATGACTCAATCTCTCTTCTATTTATATGAAACGCTGGGCATGTGTGCCACACACTTAGCTGCTGGCTGACCTTGATAATTTGTCAAGTAATTAGAAATACATTCATATCTCCATAAATACTTGTCGGAATTGGATGATCTTTAGATCAATCCTACACCTCTCAATGAGAGGAATCTAGGAAAAATATCAACAACCATAAATAAGGCGACCCACATGGAGTTTGGCCCTATTTTCCAATTTTAACACTCCCTCTCAACTAGGTAGAACTCCATTTGCAATCTGTTTGACCATCACTACTATCCATCCATCAAATGCATTGCCCTGCACAACTTGACCCCTGCTCTGCTCTGCTCTTCTCTACTCTACTCTGCTTGAACTATGGAGAAGAAGAAATGATCGAGGATGTATCATACCATCCTCCATAGACCTGAAGTCAGTCTCAGAGTGCACTAATCCCAGATCAGTATCATTGATCCCAGATTAATGGAGGTCATCCTAGCATAGGGAGTATAGTAGATACAATGATGCGTCCATCGATAGTACTACTATGGTCCCTAACCTCATTTCCCTACTCATTGATCAGATGAGAGGTACTTCCCATGAGTCCCAGGCTGCATGGGTAGGATGCCTCAACATGAGAACTAATCATCCTGTCCACTGGAGAATGAATCATACTGTCCAATAGATTCCACGGAGAACTAATCATCCTAGCCCACAGGGGAACTAATCATCTTGTTCCACAGTCGCCACAGAGAACAAATCATCTTGGCCCATAGGAGAACTAATCATCCTGTTCCACAGTCGCCACGAAGAACTAATCATCCTGGCCCACAGGAAAACTAATCATCATGTTCCATAGTTGCCACAGGGTGTCACAAGGGAAGGTTGAACCTTTTACCCTGTACATAGTGCACCACCAGGGGATGGTGAGTCGCCCTGTGGTCACATGTCACTCTAAGAAGTACCCTGCGCCCCCCTAGAGCTCCCAGAGTTCAATACATCTTACTGGACCCTCATAAGAGGGTCTCTTAACGACACCAAGTTGTTCTTGGAAAGTCAAGAATTTGACCTATCCTAGGGGCTTTGTCAAAATGTCGGTGATTTGTTCATCTGTACCGATATGTTGAGGCCTTATTGCTCCCAGCTGCACCATATGTCGAATGTGGTACCTGATATCGATATTCTTGGAGAGATCATGAAATAAAAGATTCTCTGATAAACGAATCCCACTCTGGTTTTCACACAGGATCACGGTGGTATCTAATGTAAATCCAAGTAGCTCACTGAAGAGCTTTCGCACCCAGACTACCTCACAGGAGGCCATACTAGTAGTAGTGTACTCTACCTCGGTGGTGCTCAAAGCCACCGACTTCTGCTTCCTGCTCATCGAGGATATCGAGGTAGATCCCAAAGACAAACAACACCTGGAAGTTCTCTTTTAGTCCACCACATTACCTGCACAATTAGCATCGGTATATCCAAGTAGTCTCACATCTTTGGCAGTGTATCTCAACCCATAAGTGATCATGCCATGAATATATCTCAACAGATTCTTGGCACCAATCCAATGTGTGTGGTGAGGCTCAACCATATGTTGACTCAATGTATTGACTGCAAATCATATATTCGGACGGGAGTTCACCAGGAACATCAATGCTCTGATAAGTTGACGATAATCAGTAGCATTTCGTAAAATAGGTCCGGAAACACTACCACTTAACCGAATCTCTCCAATATCTTCACCACATATTTTCCTTGAGATAGCAAAATATCCCATGGCTTCTGCCAAACTTCAAGTCCTAGGAAATAGTGCATTGATCCTAGGTCCTTCATCTCAAACTTAGAAGCCAACTCTCTCTTAGATTTGAGAATGAGAGGGTCTACCCCTGTTAGAAAGAGGTCGTCAACGTATAACACCAGTATGAGAGGATTGTCATCTTCAACCTTAAATTAAAGGTTAGGGTCGGCTTCACTCCTAGTGAATCCCAGCTTCATCAAGTAGCTATCGATCCTTTCATACCACGCTCAGGGTGCTTGCTTTAGCCCATAAAGGGCCTTCTTCAACCTGTACACATGAGATTCTCGATCATGAATCTCAAATCCTTCAGGTTGCTCTACATAGACTTCCTCTTTGATCGAACCATGCAAGAACGCAATATTGACATCCATCTGATGTAGTTTCCATCCTTGCGAAGCAGCAAGGGCTATGATCGAGCAGATGGTGGTATATTGGGCAACAGGTGCAAATATCTCATCATAGTCTATACCTTCCTTTCGAGAGAAGCGACGAGAGACAAAATGAGCCTTATACGTTTCCCCATTTCCATCAACTGCATGATTTATCTTGTAAAGCCATTTTGAAGTGACAACTACTTTGTCCTAGGGTCTAGGGCCACATCCCAAACATCATTTTTCATGATGGAATCATATTCCTTGGTCATAGCATCCTTCCATACTTGATGGTTGACAACTTCTATGAATGATGAAGACTCATTTTGGATGATCGTGCTCATGATGGTCAGGTATCCCTGATACCTGTTCGGCTTCTTACTTTCTTGGAAGGTTCCTCTGGGTGCAATCTGTCCTTAAGCATCATCAAGTGTCCCCCTAAGCCATGAAGGCCTCTTCCTGGAAGAGGAAGGCTCTTGTGGAGGATGATCAATAGGATCCATAGGTTCTTCCACATTGGGCATCGTCTCATCTTCCTTTTCCTTCGGTTCCCTGGTGTCAGCTTCTTTAGATCCTCTTAGAGTAAGAAGATTGTCTACTTTGCTAAGAGCCATATCTTCATCAAAGGTGACGTTATGGCTAATTTCGACTTCCCTTTGACCAGCCACATAGATTCTATAGCCCTTAGTATTTTCTCTATAGCCTACGAGGACTCTTTTCTTTCCAGATGCAACTAATTTATTCCTTTCCTCCTTTGGCACATGAAAATGTACAATACTTCCAAAAATTCTAAAACGATATATGTCAAGTTTCTTACCAGTGAACATTTATTCGGCAGTCTTGGAGCCCAATGCTTGATGAGTGAATCGGTTTTGTACATATACGGCAGTATTTTTAGCTTCGGCCCATAGAAACTTCGGAAGTATTTGATCATGGAGCATAGCATGGATAACTTCCACAATCGTACGATTATTCCTTTCTACCACACCATTATGCTCAGGAGTATATGGTGTAGTAGTCTCCCTCTTAATGCCAGCCTCTTTGCAAAATTCATGAAACTTATTGGATTCATATTCAGTCCCATTATCAGTCCTTAAGATCTTGATCTTCTTTTCAGTCTGATTCTCGATCAAGGCTTTGAAGTGCCAAAACTAGGAGAACACTTCATCCTTCTTTTTCAAGAAGTATACCCAAGTCTTGTGAGAATAATCATCCGTAAAAGTGAGGTAATATAAATATCCTCCCAAGGAGTTCACAGGCATCATACTGGATATGTCTGAGTGAACCAACTACAATATATCAAAGGTCTTTCTTTGGCTTGAGGGGAATGGCCCCCTTTTGAGCTTTCCTTCGGTACATCCTGGAAATACACCTTCTTGCTCTAATCTGAACTCGGGCATCCCAGTTACAATTTTTCTCACATCGGGTAGAGCTTTATAATGAACGTGAGCAAACCTCCGATTCCATAGTTCAGATTGAAGAGATGTGTCACAAGACATGACACCTAGCAGACTTCCTCCAACTTGATATAAAGACTCAACTCGAAACCCAAGAGTGAAAGCATATTTGAAGTTCTTTTTCCATGCACGTACCTTTCCATCACTAAAGGCCACCTTGTAGCCTTTTTCTTCCATTGCCGAAATGAACACTAGGTTCTTTTTTAGATTAGGTACATATAATATATCTTGTAAATGGATTGTATTTCCTTGATTCAATTGAAAAGTGACATTCCCTACAGCCTTCACGAGATATTTTGAATTGTCCCCAAGAACAATTTCCAAGTTGGTCTCCTTCTCTACCAGACTAGAGAGAGATTCTTTGTAACCAGTGAAGTGCCTTGAGGCACCACTATCAATAAGCCAATTTCCTAGCGAGTCCGGGGGAGCAGTAGTAGAGAGAGCCACTGGTAGATAATATTCATCTTTCTTATTGTTAACAACATTAGATTCATACCTGGAGTTTCTTGCCTTCTTGAAGGGTTGTCCTCTTCCTTGATTTCTGTTTCTTTTACCTCTACCATTTGACCTACCATTCCTTTGATTGCCTTGAGAGTGATTTTGATCATTGTCCCGATGTGAGTCCCTTTTATTAGGGTACTCCCTTGCATAGTGGCCCGTTTTATTGCAATTGTAACATTGTCATTTTCTTCCACCCTTCGGTCCAGCCTTTCCTTTGAATTTAGCCCCAGAATTGTTTCTTTTTTTAGCATGAGAAGAAAAGGTAGAGGGATGACCTTTAAGTACGGGCATTTCTTGCTCTTCCATCCTTGTTTCTTCTTGAATGCATCTGGCCATCAATTCCCCAAATCTAGGAATTATGTTATTGTTGAGAAGAGTAGTCCTAAATATATACCATTCAGGTAGCAGTCCTCCAAGAGTTGTGAGTGTCATTTCCTTGTCAGGAATTACTTCCCCAATAGATAGGACATCGTTCTTGATCTCGGTGATCCTTACGAAATATGCTTGCATACTCTCATCTTTTCCCTTCTTAATTTCCTTCAGCTTATTTCTAAGGAACAACACTTGATTTGCATCATTAACTTTAAATAAACTCACCAGTCTATCTTAGATTTCCTTGGAGGTGGTCAGCTCGGAAACATAGGCCACTAGGTGCTTGTTGATAAAGTCCCGGATGATCTTCCTTGCTTTGACCTCTCCCTTGGTCCATTTTTTCCTAGCAATAGTGGATGCATTTGATGGAGGCTCAACAATCTGACCTCTCACATGGTCCAACACTTCTTGCTCTTCTAATGTTAGATTGAGAGAAATCTTCCATCCGTGATAGTCAGACTTCTCACAGAGTTTGTCTTCAGCAAGGAAGTGTGCTGAGGACCCCATGACTTCTTTAAGATAGCTTTAACAACCTTTGATGATTTCTCTTACTCTTTCTCGGGCTTTGTCTTCACCTCATCTCTGATACCATGTTAAATTATGGTATGTTCTATGCTTAGAGCAGTTTACTTATTTTTCTTCTTATCAGCCATAGATTAGCAATCACATATACATTAAGTAAAGTGCAGATAGAACATTAAATGATCAATAGAAAACAAGCCAAGACAAGAGACACAAGATGTGGTGGTTAGCCAGGGAAAAACCCCAATGTGGGGAAACCCTTTGATTAAATCTTCTTTTATCTTCAATATTTCAACAGAGAGAAATAGTACAAAATCAAAATTCTGTAATTTTATATTAGCAGCAGCAAACCCTCGATCAACAAAGTCAAACTTGTTCAAACGAGTTGAAATTGACCTCCAATATGTTTGGTCAATTTCAAGTCAACTAGCCCTTGAACAACCTGAAGAAACAGCCTTTGAACAGCCCCGAAAACACAATCAAGTTGTAGTTGACTAAAGTCAAATCGCTGCCCCAAACTAGGGCAGTCAACGCTGGTGAAACCAGAGGTTAGATCACCTCGATTTTTGTGCCAAAATTTGTGGCTGCCTAGGAGAGGCAACCACACCAAATTTGCATTCCTAGATGGTCAATGCTTGGTCAACGTTGGTCAAAGAGGTGACCTGTAGCCTTAGCTACTTCTTCTTGCGTCTGCCTTGCCCTACTGCGTCTTCTTTTCTAGCCACACGTGTGAGAGAGAGAGGCTCCTATGATGCATAGGAGAGAGAGAAGATGAGTGATTGGATGAGTTCCAAATGACTCAATCTCTCTTCTATTTATATAAAATGCTGGGCATGTGTGTCACACACTTAACTGCTGGCCGACCTTGACAATTTGTCAAGTAATTAGAAATAAATTCATATCTCCATAAATACTTGTCGGATTCGGATGATCTTTAGATCAATCCTACACATCTCGATGAGAGGAATCTAGGAAAAATATCAGCAGCCATAAATAAGGTGACCCACATGGAGTTTGGCCCTAGTTGTCAATTTTAACATATATTTATGAGGAGGATTACTAAAGTGATATGTAATTATGCTACCACTGCGTCATTTTGTTCATGTTTCCACTACTAGTTTAGATTATCTTGCATACTTTTATGCTTAATATGGTGGCTTTTTTGTTTCTGTTTTTTTTCTATAGAGGACTGATATCTAATTTTGATTGGTTTGTTATGTTTCTGGTCATTATTTCTGATGCTATGAGGGTTTTCATATTGCAAAGAGCCTTCATTATATCGCATTTATATGTTGTCGTGTGACCATTGAGCATTGCCATGTATTTGTTGATGAAATTTTGTAAATTAATGCTACTGAGATCTTAGACTATAGCCGAGGTTTTGATATTCTAATAAATGTCATCATGTGCTATGTATTACGATTATATTGCTACTATGTAGATCACGTATTACTTCTCATAGTTTCCATGTACTTGCATTATATTATTGTATTAGGCATGCATTGAAGAGAGAACTCTTGTATGCATTTGAGTAGCACTTGTGACAACCATGTATGGGCTTGTGGATGAGATTGTCTCAATCTTGTATCAGTCATGCATAGAGGTAAGCCATGGTGTTTGGCATGTATTGTAGTGGATCATTTTGTTTCAGCCATATATGTACCTTAGAGTGTGAGATAAAGACTTGTAACTTTGTTGTTTCTATCATTGGGTCATGTTGGTTCTATAGTGATCCAAATTTAAACAGGAATGAAACAAAATACAGAGATAACCATATACACAAAGATGTAGCGGAAATAATACTTCATTTCATTAATGTAAAATATTGAAATATGCTTACAAACAGAAATGGAAATAAACCAGCTAGGGCGATGGTAGCTTATCTCTGAGAAGAGATGTGGCGGCTACATGCCTTTGAACTGTGTTACAATGAGGCTCGAAGGCCTATTTATTGTTGAGAAACAATGGAAAACCCTAAACATCCAAAAACCTAACCCTAGAAGATGAAACGCCAAATTGTGGGCCTCATTTGGAAAATTGGTACATCAACTTCCCAGGGTCGTAACTTTGGCATATGATCTTCGTTTGACAGGCACAATATCTCATTAGAAAGGTCTATCCAAGAAATACAACTTTAGGAAGAGAAACATCGGTCCATGGACCCATGTTGCTCCTATTTTTCCCAAAAATCATCGATTAGGGCCTCAAAATGGCTCCGGAAGTTCAGGACCTAAAAAACTGCTAAAAATAGTAAACTGTGCTACAATTAAGGAAATTGAAAAGCTGAAAGAAATAATGGTGAGGGTCCAAGTGGACTTGGCGGGTGGCCACCAATATCCACCTGGATCATTCCTCCCCCCTTAGGAAGTAGTGGTCCCCATTGTGTTGAGTTCCTCCATAAGATGAGGAAAATTCTGCTGAACTTGGTCTCTGGTGAGCCACTTGCCCTGGTGAAGGAGTTGGCCTGCTTTGACAACTCGATACAATTGGATATTCTGCTGATGAGTGTGCTTGATTTGTGTGTCCATGATCTGATTAGTTGTAGCTTGTTCCATGCAATATGGATTTAATTCTGTGGGTGTGAGTTGTTCTGCAATGTCGAATGTGTCTAGTAATGGTGGAAAGTATGGCCAAAGGTGATCCACATTGAACACTGGGTTCTGGCCAAGGAATGGGGGAATGCTAAGCTCAAATGAATTGTCTCCCATAGCCTTGGTAATGGTGTAAGGACCATATTGGAGTGGTCTGAGTTTCCGATAGGCTCCAGTAAAGCATTCCTATTGCAAATGTAACCAGACTTTGTCGCCCACTTGAAACTTGTGTGGCACTTGATGTTGATCATGACACTGCTTGCACTTGGCATTTGATTTCTCCAGAATGTCATGGACCTGCGGGCAAATATGTTGGATGTGCTCAATGAAGTTGTTTGCCTTATCTGTCAGACTTGACATGAATCAAATATGCATGAGTAGCTGCAAATGGCATGGCCACATAAATGGGACATAGTGGCTGGAGTCCCAAACCCACATGAAAAGGGCTGTGGCCAGTCGAGCTGTGGAGAGCCCGGTTGTAGCTGTGTTGAACATAGGGGAGGCTCTCATCCCATGTGCGTGGATGCTTTGAGTTGTACATGCGCAAAATGTGTACGATCATCCTGTTGACAACCTCTATCTAGCCACCAGTTTGAGGATGGAGAACTTTGGACTTAGTGAGTTTGGTGTCTAGCATCGACCAGAGATTGGACCAAAATGTACTGAGGAACCTACTATCCTGATTTGAGATGATAGATTGTGGGATCCAAAAGTGTACCCACACTCATTCAAAGAAGAGTTTAGCAATGGCTTCTACTATGATATTCTTCTTGCAGGCCGCCATAATGGCCATCTTCGAGAACCTGTCGACGACCACAAAAACATAGTCGTTTCCATGCTTAGTGGAAGGAATACTTAACATGTAATCCATGGAGTTCGATTCCCAAGGTCGACTATAGGTAGGTAGCGGGGTACATAGGCCTTACTTCTTGATGGTCGATTTGGCAATGGCACAGGCAGTGCATGATCTGATGTACTTCCCGACATCCTGTTGAAGATTTGGCCAATAGAAATAATTCTGCAATACTGCCACTGTTTTCTCGACCCCGAAATTCCCAGTAGCTCGACTATAGTGTTCTTCCCAAATCATCTTCACATGCTCGCTTGAAGGAACACAAAGTTGACCCAGGTGGCATAACAAGGCATCCTAGAGGTGAAAATCTGGAACATGTTGACCCTCCAAGAGTTTTTGGTATATGTGGCTGAATTCTGGGTTGCTTTTGTAGAGAAGTGGCCAATCAGAAGTCTCATGCCCATGGTGGTCGACTGAGTCAATCTACAACATTATTGGTTCTAACCTTCTTATACTTGATATTCAAATGGAACTGTTGCAAGTATGTGGACCACTTCTAATGGTGATCATTCTGCAATTTCCCTTGGATCTGTATGAACTGCAGGGGTTGGTGATCTGTGTGGACTATTTCAATCCCCAAAATGTAATGCTTCCATTGTCGGCAGGCCTGAATAATGGAATACATCTCTTTGTCATAAGTGGGATACTTGCAGACTGTGTCTGAAAGTGTCTCACTGTGATATGCCACTAGATGCGCGTGTTGAGTAAGGATTGCCCCAATAGCATAGTCAGAGGCATCTGTATCGACCTCAAATGGTTGTCGCAAGTCTGGTAATGCGAACACTGGTGCTGAGCAGAGGTGATCTTTCAACTCTGTGAATGCCTTCTGTTGAGATTCAGACAAAAAGAATTTTTCTTTCGCTCCTCCCTTGGTGACTTGACTCAAGGGCCAAGTGATATGAGAAAATGTCAATATGAACATATGGTAGAAGTTGGCAAGACCTAGAAAGCTACAGAGCTCTGTCAGAGTGGTTGGAGATGGCCAATCCTGAATGACTTGGATCTTGGATGGATCCACATGCACCCCTTGTTCATCAATGATGTATCTCAGATACTGAACCTGGGTCATGCCAAAAGTACATTTCTCCAAATTGGCACATAACTTGTGTTGCCTCAGTGTTTGGAGAACCTGTCGGATGTGGTGGAGGTGCTCTTCACAACTCTTGTTGAAGATCATGATGTCATCCAAGTATACTAATACAAATGAGTTGGTGAATGGCTGCAAGATGTCATCCATTAGCCTCATGAAGGTTGCGGGAGCATTCGTCAATCCAAAAGGCATAGCCAACCATTTGAAAAGGCCCTCCTTGGCTTTGAAGGTAGTCTTCCACACATCGGAGGGTTCGATTGGTACCTGGTGATATCCTGACTTCAAATCGATCTTGCTGAAATATTTTTCCCCCTTCAGTTGGTCCAGGTGGTCATCAATCCGTGGGATTGGGTACCTGTTATGGACAATGATCTTGTTTAGCACTCGATAGTCAATATAGAGTCTCCAAGTCCCATCTTTCTTCTATACCAACACGATCGGGCTCCCATAGGGTGATGAACTCAGACAGATGTGACCTTTCTGTAGCAGCTCCTGAATCTGCCTCTTGATTTCATCGTTCTCTAGAACGGAGCACCAATAGATTGGCCCATTGGGTAGCGGTGCCCCTGGGGTCAGATCGATGGAGTGCTTAACCTGACAGTGCAGAGGAACCCTGTGGGGGAGGTGAACCTGTCCTCGTACTCCTTCACGACCTTATCCATATGTAGTTGTCATGTAGAGGGACCCTGTCTAGAGGTCATGGCCACCGTCTTCTTCTTTCCTTGAGGGCGTATCATCAGGAAAACAAATTTCCTGGTTTTGGAAATGAGCTTACTACATTGTTTTGCAATAACCAAAGACATGGCAGTAGGTGGTGCTACCTCCAGTATCTTGTACAAATTATTTCCCAAAGTAGCAATAATAGCATGGGGCCTTGATTCATATATGGCATGTTGCTTCCACAAATATGGTTGTCCTAATAATACATCACAGACTTCAAGGGGAGCAATGTCACACACAATACCTCATCTGTGAAGGGCTTGATGTTGTATGGAAGGCGACACTGCTGGCTCACGCGAAGATCCTGTCCTTGGTGAAGCCACCTGATGGTGTACAGTTGTGGATGTGCTATGGTCGGTAAGCACAGCCGCCTCACGACCTCTGCCGAAATGAGGTTCTTTTGGCTCCTGCTGTTGACAATGAACTGTAGTGGGGAGCCCTTTATCCACATCTAGGAGTGGAAGAGACACTCCTCCTCCTCTGGATCTTCGGGTTCCTCCTTCTAGATCTTCATGGTGGCAATGGTGGCATTGGGCTCTGCATCGATAATCTGCTTCCCTTTGTCATTCCCCTTGTTGGGTTCTGACTCAGAGTTAGAACATGCATCTGATTCTAAAACTTTTATCTCCGCCACCAATGACTGCTTGGCTCAACACTCACTTGTGTTGTGAGTGGAGCTCTTATGGAGCTCACACCACTTTCCCGTGTCCTTTTTCAGCTTCACGGCACTGTTCTTTACTTGCAGCTTTGGCGAGTTGTCTTGGGCAGCCCCACCTTGGCTTTGTCCTTTGTTCTACGGTTTGGGGGCACCTTTCCCTTGCTTCGAATTCGCAGATCCAAAGTCTTTCTTCTTCTATTTAAACTTTTGCTTGACCCTGACGGCATATCAGTATGCTGTGCCGAGCGAGGAAATGTTCAAGAATTCTATTTCTTCCTGGATGTACTTGTGCAGGTAGCCATGGTATTTGAGTACCAAATGCTGCTTTGAATCCTTGATATCGAACTCTGTATGAAGGATATGGAAAATATTGGTAAACTTTGGCACGTCTTGATCCCTTCCCTGCCGCAGTGTGGGCCACCTTATGTATTGATCCTCATAGCTTCCGACAGGGTAGTACCACTCCTTGATGGCATCCTGGAATGAATTCCAAGTGGGTGTGGTCGAAAATAGTGAGCCTATACTTTCATCCTTCTGCTCACAGTAGGTTTCCCACTAGTCCTTGATGTGTGGGGCTCCTTTGAGAAGAGAGAAAATAATCTTTTCCTGACTGGAAAAATCATGAACAGAAAAATAACCCTCTAGTAGATTTAACCATTTATCGATGACATCTGCATTTATCTTACCCTCAAATATGGGGATTTCAAAACTCACTTGTACCTTAAACAGTGTGGCATTTCTAGAGTAGCTATTCGAAGCCGATGCATCACCCCTGGGTAGCCGCTGAAGGATCTGGGCAAAGTTGTCCATCATCGTGTTACTTTGTCGCTTGAGGGCTTCTTCGAGCAAGATTTTGATAGGATCTCCTACACCCTCGTCTTTCTTTTCATCTGCCATGGGATGCCATCGAGATTTGCAAGGCTAGTCTTGCAAAGGTTCGATCAGTTCAAGCCCTAACTCCTTATATCCCGACCTCGTTGGGGACATGCAAAGAAAAACAGAGAAAAAGCAGACCGCTCTGATACCACTGATCCAGATTTAAACAGGAACACAACAAAATACAGAGATAACCATATACACAAAGATGCAATGGAAATAATACTTCATTTCATTAATGTAAAATACTGAAATATGCTTACAAACAAAAATGGAAATAAACTAGCTAGGGGGATGGTAGCTTATCTCTGAGAAGAGATGTGGTAGCTACATGTCTCTAAATTGTGTTACAATGACGCTCAAAGGCCTATTTATTGTTGAGAAACAATGGAAAACCATAAACATCTAGAAACCTAACCCTAGAAGATGAAACGCCAAACTGTGGGCCCCATTTGGGTAAATTGGTACGTCAACTTCCTGGGATCGTAACTTTGGCATACGATCTCCGTTTGACACACAATATCTCGTCAGAAAGGTCTATCCGAGAAATACAACTTTGGGAAGAGCAACATCGGTCCATGGACCGATGTTGCTCCCAGTTTTCCCAAGTAATGTCGTTTAGGGCCTCAAAACGGCTCTGGAAGTTCAGGACCTGAAAAACTGCTAAAAATAGTAAATCGTGCTACAATTAAGGAAACTGAAAAGTTGAAAGAAACAATGATCCAAGTGGACATGGTGGGTAGCCACCAATATCCACCTAGATCATATAGCCATGAGTCAAGCATGATGTAAGAGAGAGATATGAGATTTGTTTCAACCATATATGGGTTATTGGGAATCATTGTTACAACCATGTATCTCATTGTATATCATATTGTCATGATGTCTAGTGGATTCTTTGATTCAGTTCATCTAGCCTCTTGCATGAGTTAAGGAGGCATATGCAATGCTAATTATTGATGAACAATAGTTTGAGGAGTAATTTGTAGATATTCTTACATGGTTTAGGGGAGCATGGTTAGTGTGAGAGGATGTGTGGTATTGGATAGAAACATGTTTGGCAACTAAAATCCTTGTTTTATATTCTTATCTTTAAGAAGAGATCATATTTCATTAGAAGATAAATTAGTATTAGTTTTGTGGGTGTTCAAGATTTCAAGGGGAGAGCTTCTCTGAGCCCCCACATGTGGTCATTTCTCTTCAATTTTGGTATTTACCTTTGCCAATAATATCAAAGGGGGAGATAATGAAAAGAGAGGGGAAAAATGAAGAGAATGAGGAGACGAGGAAGAAGACTCTAGTTCATATTGAAAACTTTAGATTTTAGTCAATTATAGGTTGATATCAATGCCAAAGGGGGAGCATGTTGGCATTATAGTGTTGGAATTAATTTCAGCACGTTGGTGGTGGCCCTCATGATCTTGACGTTTTGTGGTTAGAAAAAAATGTTTTAGATGTATGCAGAGGTTCCATAAGTCATAAATTTATTTGAGGAAGTTATGTTGTAGGTGGATGCAAATTGTGCTGCATGTTAGGTGGAATAAGGGACGTTTGTATGAGGTAATGCATTTGATGAGTTTAAAAAGAGCATTATAACACACCATTACAACCTACTACCCATGTTATAATGCAGTTCCTAAATATAGAAGGTGTGTTACAACCTGTAGGTGGTTTTTCCTGAATTTTGTGTGCACTCCAATTAATTCGAGGGGAATTTTCTATGGCATTTTCACTTGGTATTTGCTCTAGTAGTTTGAGGAAATTTGCTAATACTATTCATCTATAAGATGATTAAAGTTGACAAATCTCTCTCCTAAAATTAAGATGATGGTGGATCAAGTCAAGAGAGAAAATTACTTATAATATAATGCTTTAAGGATTTATGGTTGGATGTATTATGAGTGTGAGACATTAAGAGGGAATTGAGAGAGGAGTAATGTGGATGTAGTAGCTCACTAAAGATCAAAAATAAATAAGAGATTGTTGTGCAAGTCCTTGTCAGTGTTTCATGCAGAAAATGAAGAGATAGAATGAACATTTATAGCAGATCATTGATTTAATGTGACAAAAGGAAAGTGATAGTGGTAGAAAAGATGAAGAACATGGATCAGAGTGTTGTATTTATGTAGTAGTGATTAGAGTTGATGTGAATTTGTAGAGGTTGAGTCCATCATTGTAGATGCTATGTCTTTCTTTTCTTTACACTACAATTGATGGTTGGATTGTGTGATTGGGAGAGGATTTTTTCTATGGAGATATGTTGTTGTTGATTTATTGAGTAGAGATTGTGTTGCAAAGAGAGATGCTTTGATGATTAGGGTCTAGTCTAAAAATGAATGAAATCATGGCCCTAAAATATTGAGGAGGCTAGGGCCTTCGACAAGTGGTGGATTTATAAGATAGGGGTAATGGCTCCTTGTTGGTGATGGCTAGCTAAATTGCTATAAGGGTAGTGGCTCCTTGCTAATGGTGGCCAACTAAATTTTTGAAGGAGTGGTGGCTAGCTAAATTGTCATAGGGGTATTGGCTCCTTGCTAATGGCAGGAAACTAAATTATTAAAGGGATCATGGCTCCTTGTTGGTGGTGGCCAGCTAAATTATTGAAGGGATGGTGACTCCTTGCTAGTGGTGGCCAACTAAAAGGTGTAATAACATAAGGACGATTTTCATCCCTTTGGGGTTTCCACCAGAAATGATTTGTGCCTCTTGTGCATGATTATATTGATGTATCATGGTTTTATGTGTTGAATTTGATGTTATTTTATGTTCATATATACTAATTGATGTGTATTATAATTCAATAAACTGACTAAAAGAAGTTAAAAACTATATATGTATCATCACTACTAATTCAGCCCCCCTCTCAGTAGTGATATGATTTACAACTTGGGTCTGTTTGCACCACTTTAATATAGGAGAACTTACATGAATCTCCCCCGCTAGAAGAAGTCAACACACAAAGAAATATCTCAATAATGTCTTGAAAAGTTCAAGCATTAGCATGAAGTTTTTTTTACAAGTGTACGAAAATCCCTTCACTTAAGTTGTTAGTGAGAAGAAACCCTAACAAAAAAATATCGTTGTATCTATACTTTAGATATGCAATGTAAAGTAAAAAAATCTACAAGAAAAGATATGCAATCATAAACAGAAAAATCCAACAACAAAAATAATTTGTAACAACCCAATGAAGTGTGAAAAATGATTAGTTTTATTATAGGATATGATACACTTGATGAGGAAAGTTTGTAGACTTGGGTCTCCAAATCCCCTTCTGTGGGATGGGTCCTTTTGTAACCCTATGCTTCAACAAAGTTCTCAACTCTCTCTCAATGGTTGTATGCAATGGGAAAAACATGGTTATGGAGGCTTGAAGCCAAAGTGAGAGCTCAAATGTCATAGGATGATAATGGGGACAATGATAATGGTCATAGTGAAGAATGAGGAGAAAACCCTCCTATTTATAACTAAACATTGAGATAGATTGAGATTTAGAAAATAATAAAATATTATAGACTAAATCAAAATCCAGCTGTTGTGAATATTTTATTATATTTTTTGAGAGGGAAAAGATATTTGAAATGGTCAAATATATTTATTTAGAAAATGGTTAAATTATTTAACAAATAAAAAAAGATTTAATAATTACTTTATGATGATTAAGTAAAATTTGTTTTGGAAATAATTATTAAATAATGATTTAATAATTATTTTAAGAGAGAAATAGGGAATAATTATGAAATAATAAATAAATAATGATTTATTTTATATTCTCATGTGGTTTTTTGGATTTTAATGAGAAATAATTTAGGAAAATGGGTCAATAAATTATATCCTAAGGTGAAAGTGTGTTTTAAAATGTAAACACTCGTCCTACATGATGTATTTAAATCAACCTAGTAAGAAATGGCCATGTGATCATTTTTGGGTGATAACAGATTGCCCCTCAATGTAAGAGTGTCAAGAGAAAATCGTATGACCAAAATATGTTGTAGGTTCGCTTTCATGAGACATCGAGGGGGGAGAGAGAGAGAGAGAGAGAGAGAGAGAGAGAATTGTGAAGCAATGAAGGGAAGGATCGAAATTGGAGGGGACGAGACCTACTTCTCAAATAGATGATGAGTACAAGATCTCAATGAGGTGGGGGAGGCATACTCATAACCTCTGAGATAACTGAGTACAAATAATAGTGGTGTGCCCAGCAATGTGGGTCTGAGCAATAAAATACACGATACATGATATGATGGCATAAATGGGCCAAAAAGTGATACAATGATATAATGAATCTCATATACATAATTTCCTGGAATACAAAGGCCCAGATTGATACAATAGAATTTTTTGATCTAAGTACATAGGACATAATTCCCCCAAGATGATGTGGTGGGGGAGATCACAAACAAAGAAGCCATGTTGAATAAGATAGGGCTCTGAAGATCTTATTGGACCATCTAAAAGAGAGGTGCATGTCATGGGCTATATGATTGAGGAAAATTGAGCCAGTCAAATCTATGGAACTACATCTAAGGATGGATCATGAGTTGCCGACATCTGGGCATGTAGGGGGCTACCTGAAGGGCCCCCCCCTCATCAGGTATGAAACATAACACACACACATGGTAAATATTGGGACAATCTACTAGATCATTGGACCATTAAGTGCATTATTCTTGATCATGTGATAATGAGTTGGAGTTGAGCATACATGAAATAACCAAGTTAAAGGGGAATGGTGATTACCTTTGCTTGACCTAAGGGACCAAACAATGATCAAGGTCAAAACCAAGGTGCACCGCCCTCTAGACCACTCTCCTGGAATAGACATGCTGATCTCAATATAAGAGGGCCCACTAGAGTTGAGGCAATGAGGATTCCTCAAAAAAGGAATGACGATAATTGTAGTGTGACTGATATAAACTGACACTAGGGATGATGATGGAGGAATATGGGGACTAGTGGAAAAATAACTCCCCTTGTTAGAGAATAATATGAAATGTTGACTTGCTAGCAACTCACACAATTCCAAAGGGGATGGTCGATTATGTTATCGCTCTATGATTTTTAAGATTGGCAAGAAAAAGGATCATAAAGGACACATCAAACCACTTTGGAGTCTAGGATCTAGCCATCTTAGACTCAGAGAGGGATCTCTCTATATATTTGAGATTTTGATTTTTCTTTTTAATATTTTAATATTTTAGGCTAGTTATATAGATAAAAGAGTGATTATTTGATTGATTGGTTGGTTGGGGTAGATCTTGTTCAAACCTTTTCCATTGGGCTATGGAGTCAATATCTGGATTGTAGCATCAAATGTTTAAGAGCATTCACAAGGCTAGCTAACTATATCTATTGGATCATTAAAGCACAATAAGGAATGAAATGACAGAATGGTGAAATCAGTAGTGGTTAAAAAGAAATTAAGTATTTTTTAACCAGACTTCAGAGGAAACATGTATATGGTAAACATAGACATAAATAAGGTGTTCTAATAGCATATCTTACTCTAAACTCTATGTTTTACCACAAGATTTGAATGATTCATACTGTAGAAAACAACGAAACTTTTAACACATAAAGAAAAAAATTACTAGATAAAAATAGCTCAAGCGTCCTGCAAACGATCTTTATTATCAATGCTCCAGCTCCAAAATTACAGTCCTCCAAAAGAAACCGTGTTTCAATTTTTAGGGTCCAACCCCTAATACTTCCAATGCATGAAGTATTTAACTAAAATCTACAACGACTATCATATACACTTGGAAATTTGTTATTAATTACAACAAAATTAAAATTTGACTAATGTAACCACGAAGTGGCCACGATGAGATAACTAGGACATCTGGTCCCTTTTTTTTTTTTTCTGAATTTCATTGCTGGGTAATTATTTCTACTGTAGTGGCTGATTTAGCTACTCTTTAATATGGTGTGTTGGCTTTGTTAACTCGGCTAGGTGCTGACTCAGCTCTACGTTGTTCCTTCAATCCTGCTTGTATTGTTCCTCTTGCTAGTCACACAAGTCACTCCATTCATCTTAATCTGGGATTTTGACTTTGATCATCCTGCGGTATACCTCATATGCTTTAGTGTACCTTGCAAAAGTAGGCTTTACTATAAAAACATGCTTCAATTCATGTTCAATATAGATTGGATTGCTGATAGCCTCTAGCATTTCTTTTCTTGTTATGCTGCCTCTGATATTAGAGAGATTGACAACATCCTTTGCTATGTCTTTTAGCCTCTTAACATAATCTTCTCTAGTCATGAGTTTGTCATTGATGACGAATAGAGAAGGGACACCCTTTTGTGTTAAAGGCTCAATTCTATTAAAAAATCTATTTGCTGTCAACTCCAAATTATGACATTTCTCCTCAAGATGTTCTTTGAATTCATAAATTTGATGATTCTATTGGTTGTTGCTGGCATGTCTCCCAGCTCTAGGTTAGTAGTTGAAATAGCCTTCTTAGCTTTTTCAACTAGCTCCTTCTGTTCAAATATAATTTAAATGTTGGGCAATATTTCATTAATGCCATTGATGATATTTTTCCAGATGATTTCCTTCACCCTTCCTAGAGTGTTGCCAATTTATGATTCCTTTTTAGATTTATGCAATTTTTCAATTAATGTTATTTCCCTCTGCATTTCTACTAAATGTGCACTTTCAGTTCTTTTAATCTAGTCCCGCAGAATGTTGACTTGAGTTTCAAGTCTCTTAATTTCTTATGTTTGAAGATTCATGCTCTCCATGGATCTGGCTAGCTATTCTATACTGCTTCCTGTCTCTGTAGTAGTAGTTTTTGGAGTAGCTATAGGAAAATCTATAAGAGGAAGAGCCTCCATAGTAGGGATGACCGATTGTGCTGCTTTTTCCTTCTCTTGTACCATCTTCTCCATCTCTGTTTCCATTTGTCTTATTTGGAGTGACTGCTCCATAATCAATTTCATCATTTCTGCCTTCTAACTCTCTATTTCCTCTATTTCTTTGGTCAAGGGATCATGTGTGGTAGGCATTTTGAGTTGTTTCTTCAAGGATGCTATATTAATCTCCTTATTATTAATAATTTCTTCTGCTTCTTTCACATATGATGGATTGTTGGGTCCCTATAATACTAGTGATTACCCCATTAGTATTGTAGTTGCATCCCTTATTAATATTGTTGTGCCCCTATTATCCCCATATTGTTATTATTCTGCCCCATAGAACCTCTATATTGTTATTTTTGTGGCTTTATATTATTATTGTTAGGTCGGCTGGGTTATATTGTGACTTCTTAGACTCCTATATATAGAAAGGAGGTTTTGTCATTTGAATCATCCAAGAATTGTTCATTTATGTAATGTAAAGGAGGTTTCCCCCTCGAAGAGGTTGAATACTAAGGTGTTGATCTATCTTTTCTTTTCTTGAGCTGGTTTCATAACATTTGGTATCAGAGCTTTGGATTCTAGGGTTTCGCTGCTCCAAACAGGGCATCATGGCATTTTTTTCGTAACTTTTTTTCTGTGACATTTTAGAAGCTAAAAAAAGCCCATTTGAGAAGAAATCACGCTGAATCTCGGGTCCAAATTTTAGAGCTGTTTGCACTATATTTGCGGAGATATGATCTGAGGAAGTTGGTCTTCTTACAGACTCCTGAATTTCATTCCAAACAGGTGACCTGGGGAAAATCCTCATAACTTTGTCTCTGAGCATATGATTTAAATTTCCTAAGAAGGTACAGAAAGAGGATGGATTGTAGTTTCTTGTATATGTCTTTTAGAGCCAATGGTTGAAACAGTGACTCGTGGAATGTCGTACAAGTTCGCTCTACTGAAATAGTCTATAATTAGGTCATTGTGGGATATTTTGCATAACTCTTCCTTGGAGAATCCGATTTGGATCAGATTGGTGGCATTGGAAAGAGGACACAGAGGGCTACTACAGGTTGCAATTTCAGAACTGGATGATCTGAAAGTATAGAGATACATCAGAGGCAATATCGAGCTCCTACAAAGTGAAAAAAGGTGTGTAGATTCTTTTAAATTTTTGCTTAAGATTGGTTCGGAAATTTATTTTGAAGGAATTCAAAGGGCATAGTAGAGCATTATTATCGGTAACGGATGCCCCGATGAAATGAAATACAAACACCTAGTAAGCAACCTGAAAGCCCTAGCATGACTCATGAAGAAGAGGAAGAAATGCTACATGATATATCAAAATTACAAGAACAAGTGCAACAAATGTTACGCTCACAAAAGCTAACAGAAGCTAAGATAAATGGCGTGGAATCTAAGATAAAGGGCATGGAAGCTAAGATGGATGATTTGAAGATAGATTTGAAAATAGATTTGAAGAGAGACATGGCAGATTTGAAGACAGACATGGTAGATTTGAAGACAGATTTGACAAATTTTCTACAAGAAATACTTACTAATGGTGAAAAAGTTGTAAAGGAAACTCATGATGTGAACAAAAGAAATGTTAATCGTGATTTCATAGACTCTAATGTGGAATCAAAGACCCAACATATTCCAAAAATTTATATGAGGAAGTTTGATGGCAAGGATCCCGCAACATGGATATTACAAATGGAGCAATTTTTCGATCTCATGTGCAAAACACACAAAAGGTACGTATTGCAACTTTATATTTGGAACCAAATCAGTTTGTATGGTATCAATGGCTTTGCTCTCGTAAACAAATTATCACTTGGGCAATTTTTATAGAAGAATTGACAACACATTATGAGGATACAAAAAGCAACACTTTTTTTAGCCAGTTGATAAGTCTCAAACAAAAGGGTTCAATAATGGAGCACATTGAGGAGTTCCAAAAATTTAACATAAGGGTAAAAAATATTTCAAAAGAGCATATGATTGATGTGTTCATAGGGTCTTTAAAGGATAATATTCAACATGATGTTCGCCTTTGGGAACCTGATTCATTAGAGAAGGCATTCAGGTTAGCAATAAAAATGGAAAGAAAAATTATGGCAACCAGGAAGCACACCACTCACAACTATAAAGATGGAAGTGTTGTTGCCCCTAGTCTTCCACAACCTATAAGTTTGACACCACAATAATTGGAAGAAAAAAGAGCAAAAGGGCTTTGTTACAGTTCTGATAGCAAATACACTAAAGGTCATAAGTGTGCCGAGAAGAAATTATTCTACATAGATTGTGAAGAGGAAGAAGAAAAGGAGCAAGAAAGGTCAAAAGAAGAGGATATACTCTAGGAACAAAGACTAGATAAAGAAGAAATGAATCCGACCATATCATTGGCTAGAATTACAACTCCTCAAACCATCAAGATAGAAGGACAAATCAAGAAGAAAAAGGTAATAGTGTTGATTGATTAGGAAGTACCCACAATTTTATTGATTGTAAGGTAGCAAAAGAATTGAATTGCTTCTTATATCCAGCACCAGAGTGTCAAGTGATGGTTGCAAATGGAGGAACAATAAATTTCTCTGGAAAGTGCCATAATATCAAGCTGTTGATGGGAGAATATGTATTGACTAGCCCAATGCTTTCCATTCCAATGGGAGGTGTTGATGTTGTACTAGGAGTCCAATGGCTACAATCCTTGGGTACAATAGCTTTTAATTTTCAAGAGCTTTTCATGAAATTTTCTATGGAAGGAAAAGAAGTTGAATTAACGGGTATTGTAGGGAAACCAGGAAAGATAATCAGCTCTAACGGTATGACAAAGCTTCTAAAAAAGGAACAAAGGGGTGTAATTGCACAATTATGTTCGCTAGATGTTTCCACATTGGAATCATCTATTTCTCCAGATCTCCAAAAATTCTTGAACAATCATTCGAAGGTATTTGAGACTCCAAAAGGTCTCCCACCTATTCGTGATCATGATCATGCTATTCATCTGATTCCAGGAAGTTTTCCTCCATACATCAGGCCGTACAAATATCCCTATGCCCAAAAGAGTGAAATTGAACGTATGGTTGCAGAAATGCTAGAGGCTGGTATAATTCAACCGAGTCAAAGTTCTTTCTCTGCTCCAGTAGTATTAGTGCACAAGAAGGATGGATCATGGCGCATGTGTCCAGATTATAGGGAGCTCAACAAGCTCACTATTAAAGATAAGTTTCCCATTCCAGTCATTGATGAATTATTGGATGAATTGCATGGATTAGTTTACTTCACCAAGTTGGATCTTCATTCAAGATATCATCAAATCAGAATGAAGACTGAAGACATTCCAAAAACAACATTTAGAACTCATGAGGGTCATTATGAAGACTGAAGACATTCCAAAAACAACATTTAGAACTCATGAGGGTCATTATGAATTTTTGGTCATGCCTTTTGGCCTTACCAATGCACCTTCAACATTTCAAGGTTTGATGAATTCCATTTTCAAACCATTCCTTAGAAAATTTGTGTTAGTATTTTTTGATGATATACTAATCTACAACAAGTCTTGGAAGGATCATGTTGAACATGTTGACAGGGTGTTGCAACTATTGGAGGAGAAACAATTATATGCAAAAAGATCCAAATGTTTCTTTGGAGTACAAGAGGTGGAATATCTGGGTCATATTGTATCTCATGAAGGAGTTAAGGTAGACCCTAGTAAAATTAAAGCCATTAAGGAATGGAAAATCCTCACATCCATAAAGCATCTGTGAGGATTTCTTGGGTTGACAGGGTATTATCGCAAGTTTGTTAAGAATTATGGGAGAATAGTAGCACCTCTAACAACATTATTGAAGAAAGATGCATTTTCATGGACTCCAGAAGCAACAAAGGCTTTCGAACATCTTAAAGAGGCAATGTGCCAAGCACTGGCCTTAGCTACACTAGACTTCACAAAAACCTTTATTGTGGAATGTGATGCTTCAGGAAATGGAATTGGTGTTATTTTAATGCAAGATGAAAGACCCATTGCTTTTGAAAGTCGTCCAATCAAGGGAAAGTTTTTACATAAAGCTATTTATGAGAAGGAAATGTTGGCAATACTCCATGCAATTAAGAAATGGTGACCCTACCTAATGGGAAGACACTTCAAGGTAAAAACAGATCATGATAGCCTGAAATACTTTTTAGAACAAAGATTATCCTCTGAAGAGCAACAAAAGTGGGTCACAAAGATGTTGGGTTATGACTTTGAAATCATCTACAAAAAAGGGAAGCAAAATGTGGTGGCAGATGCACTCTCAAGAAAGGATGAGGACGTGGAAGCATTGTTGTGTGCCATTTCTATTATCCAACCAGATAGGATAAACGAAGCAAGGGAGGAATGGAAGAATGACAAAGAAGTGTGGGCACTTATTCGAAATTTACAACAAGATTCCAGTACGTCTGATACATTTAGCTAGCAAAATGATTCTTTATGGTACAAAGATCACTTATACCTCTGTAAGAATTCCCAACTAAAACAAAAGATCCTTATGGAATTGCACACCTCTCCCTTAGGAGGGCACTCAGGATTTTTAAAAACTTACCACAGGGTTAAGAAGGAATTTTTTTGGGATGGCCTTAAATCAGATATTCAAAAGTTTGTGGCGGAATGTTTGGTTTGCCAACAAAATAAAGTTGAAACAATTAAGACCCTGGTTCTATTACAACCCTTATCCATTCCAAGCCAACGTTGGGAGGAGGTTTCAATGGATTTTATCACAGGTTTACCCAAGTCTGAGGGAAAAAGTGTCATCATGGTGGTAGTTGACATACTTATCAAGTATGCACACTTTTGTGCATTATCACATCCATTTAAATCCAGTACAGTATCTACTTCATTTATGGAAACAATTCAAAAGCTACATGGAAACCCAAAGATTATTGTAAGTGACATAGATCCCATTTTCACTAGAAATGTTTGGACAAAATTATTTTCTTGTCTTGGTACTCAGTTAGCTCATATCTCATCTTATCATCCTCAATCTGATGGGCAAACTGAGATAGTAAACACATGTTTGGAAGGATATCTTCGTTGCTTTGTATCTGATAAACAAACACAATGGGTCAAATGGTTGCCTCTGGCTGAATGGATCATATCCAATTTTCACTCCTAAGTCTTCCAAGGACTTGATCCTATTATCTTTTGATTGTGATGAAATCTTTTCCATCTTCAGCTAAGATTGGGCATTTGATAAAGCCACTTGAATTTTAAACAAACTCATATAGGTACTTATTAGAGTGGAGGATATCATCTCACCTATTTTGTTATGCATTTCTAGCTGATCAATAGGATGAACATTTCTAACATCAAACTCAAAGGAGGTCTGTTTGTAATCAACTGGAGTTTTAGGTTTTGCTATGTTCTTCAAGGAATGCCATATGAATTTTTCCTTTTTCTGAATCGAAAGCTGATAGTATTCTACCTTGAGCATTAGAACTTTGCTTCTAGAATTGAGCATAAGTACTCTTTTTCAACATCTCATTTCTAATCTTTATCTCTATGAAAGTATCAAAGATGGTCTCCTCATTTTCTCCTATTACATTTGCAGATGTGGAAACTTGGAGAGCTTGTTGCCTTTCTGATATTGGAGTGGTAGGAAAATATTGACCTCCTGCTGGAGATGAATAGGAATACCTAAGATTAATGACTATTGGTTGTGGTGATTCCTTGCCTATGTCCATGTGTATCCTTGCCCTTTTCCTAAATTTAAATTTGAATTCTTTCATAGAAGTATTAGTCCCTGGTGATCGATCTTCTCTTGGTCTTTTCCCAATTGTTTCTTTTTCATGTTCCTTACCCTTGTTTGGTCTGTCCTCTGTACTCTACCTTTCTTTCTACCCAGGAGTTTATGCACTTGAAGAAGAAAGTATTTGTTCCTCAGCTTCTTGCAGGGTTTTAGGCATCCACTCAATCTGGTTCATAAATTTTTCTATTTCAAGTCTGTGAGTGTGAATGTAAGGTGTTGATTTGTTCTCCACCCTTTTCTTAGAGATGATGCCCCATGGGTCATAGGACCATGTGAAGCTATGAGTGAATTTCATTTCTTCCATTTCTTGTCAGCCTCCCCACCTACTGCCCTGCTATTGCAAATAAAAGGGCCAATCTGGGATTTGATCCTAAATTGAGACTTCTTCTTTGCTACTACAAAATGTACTTCATCTACATTGATCATCTGCCTGATATACTCAAGTGAAAATATCCTCATGGGGAGGAACTTTGGCAGCTTGTAAGGGGCCAATTCACACCCATATACCCTTAATTCTATGTAGTTTTGGTACAAGTACCAATCTCTTGTTCTTGCTTGATCTGTCAGCTGCATAATCATTTTAATTTCTTCACTCATTCTAGGTTTTGTTTTTCCACTGAGGAGGCTCATAGTTGGATGGACAAACATCTCTATGAATGTTTTGTATGTGAAGTTCCTTTGATCCTTCATTACTAAGGTTGTCCAAAATATGACAGATTTGGGTTCTCCTTCTTCATTCAACTTTCTCATTGCAAACTGAAATCTATCTGCCTAAAAATAAACAAACATGTACACTAATATTGAAGAATACTAAAACACTTCCTCTGTGGTGAAATTTATGAATTTTTCGTGGATGGCATCTGCTAGGAATTGACAGAAGTTAAATGGAATAGAAGGATTTAACTCTGATGATAATATGGATAGGAAATATATTATGGCTTCATCAGGCCACTAATATGAATAATAGCCTAGCATATATGAAAGTACAGTGACTATATGCCTATTTCTATTAGGGAAAGCAGAAGAGGAATATGGAGGATTTTTGCTAGGCAGTGGAGTCTGTTCAGTCATGAAGAGTTCCACGGTTTTAGCTCTTTTGGCAAAGTCTAGTGTCTAGTATATTTCACTGAGGATTTCATGGGAAAAAGTAGAGGCTCCTTCAATGATAGGAGCTTGCATCATCTGCATTATAGATTTAGCATCAATGGTGAACAATATGTCTCCTGCTGGGGATATTACTGCCATTTGTTGTGGGTTATAGCATGACTGGCATTTTTTGATCAATTCTGGGAAACTATGGGTTTTGGGAAAAATATGGAAAGGCAATTTGTATCCCAGGATCCTATAAAATCCATTTCATCAATAAATTTGTCCTCCCACTAGCAGTAGATGTCAAAGAGATCAAATTCTGATATTGTTTCATGTATTTTGAAGTCTTTGTTTGCAAGTGGAATATGGTCCAAGTCCACTGGTGGGTGCACCATTGGATTGAACAATTCTTGTTCTTTCCTCTTTGATGGCATGGTTGTCTTCTGCAAATTTTTAAACCTAGACTGTTTTTTGAATTTGCAGGTGAACTGTAATAGAAAAGGAATGAGAAGAAGAGGGAACTCAGAGAGGGAAAATAGAAAGGGGATGAATAAAAAATGAGATTCAAGAAGGGGATATCTTCTAAACATAGAGAAGTGCAGCTTTCTGCAACTGTGTTACTGTTTCACTATGTATGCCTGAGCAAGCCTTCACCTTCTCCTGTAAGCAAAAGAGAACATATTCAAAACTCGGTAAATGAGTGAGATGATGCATTTGTAGTTTCATAGAATCCCCGTTGGAGTGGCTTGAAGTGGTGTGGGTCCATTGGCTAACGATCCAACGAATTGAATGTGCAATGTATAGCGCAGGAATGTAGGTGATATGTGGATCGGACAGAGTGGCATCATGGAGCAGGGGGATTGGTGAACGGTCACAATGGAGGGGTGGTTTATTGGAAAGAAAAAACCACTTTTCGGAGGGCCTATGGAGTGGTAAGTGGAATGAGTGGGGGGGGGGGTGTGAAATCACGATAGCATGACATGTAAGTGGTCTGAAACCACTGATTTCGGACCCTCCCCCTTGGCATTAACATTCAGAGGGTGAGGGGGGGGGGGGGGGGGGGGAACTCATGTGGTCCATTGGATCAAATATCAATTACAGGGATTTGATGAAAGGTGTGGGGTGGGTAATAGTTGATGTGACGGGCACGTGAGTGGTGGGGTAGGAAAATGAAAAGGGGGGTAGAGTATATGATAAAGTTAGGAGTAATGTATAGGACCCCTAACCTTTTTAACTTTTCTTTTTTTTAACATTAGGAAAAATAGCTCACAAAAAGATAGAAAAGATAGATCAATGCCTTAGAATTTAGCCTCTTAGAGGGGGCAACCTCCTTTACATTACATAAATGAACAATTCTTGGATGATTCAAATGACAAAACCTCCTTTCTATATATAGGAGTCTAAGGAGTCACAATATAACCCAGCCGACCTAACAATAATAATATAAATCCACAAAAATAACAATAGAGGGATTCTATGGGGCACAGTAATAACAATATGGGGACAATAGGGGCACAACAATATTAATAAGGGATACAACTACAATAGTAATGGGGTAATCACTAGTATTATAGGGACCTGACATGCCCCTCTCCTTCAAAAAATTGTTTTCCTCAACGCTTGAGTAGTTCTGGATGCTTCTGTGTACTGGAATCTTCAGTAGATAAGTTCTTCCACTTGATGAGATACTCCGAAATTGATCGATTTCGTAGCTGTCGAGTTCTTGTTTCTGTGACTGCTTCCGGTTCCAATATAATTTTTCCTTCCTCATCAAGTTCTGGCAATATTGTTTGAGCTGGGAGCTTGTCACCTATAACCTTCTTTAAACATGAAACATGGAAAACTGGGTGCACTCGAGAAGCTACAGGAAGCTCCAATTTGTATGCCATAGTACCAATCTTTTGCAACACCTTGTATGGACCATAATACTTTGGTGATAATTTATTATCCTTCTTAGCTTACTTGAGGGGCATTTGTTTATATGGTTGTAGCTGTGGGAATACCCAATCACCTACATCAAAACTTCTTTCACTGTGATGTTGATCTGCTTGTTGTTTCATTCTATTCTGTGCCAACACGAGGTTATCCTTTAAGATTTGGAGGACTTGTTGTTGATGTTCGATGTGATGTTCCACTTCTTGAACCTTCGAATTTTCTCTTAAATATGATGTGATGGATGGTGGCTGATATCCATAAAGTGCCATAAATGGGGTCATTTTTGTTGTTGTATGGAAGGAAGTGTTATACCACCATTCAGCCAGAGGCAACCATTATACAAAGCAATGAAGATATCCTTCCAAACATTTGTTTACTATCTCAGTTTGCCCATCAGATTGAGGATGATAAGATGAACTATGAGCTAACTGAGTAGAAAATAATTCTATTCCAAAAATTTCCAGTGAAAATGGGATCTCTATCACTTACAATAATCTTTGGATTTCCATGTAGCTTTTCAATTGTTTCCATAAATGCAGTAGAAAATGTAATGGCTTTAAATGGATGTGATAATGCACAAAAGTGTGCATACTTGGTAAGTCTATCAACTACCACCATGATGACACTCTTTCCCTCAGACTTGGGTAAACCTGTGATAAAATCCATTGAAACTTCCTCCCAACGTTGGCTTGGAATGGATAAAGGTTGTAATAGACTTGGGGTCTTAATTGTTTCAACTTTATTTTTTTGGCAAACCAAACATTCCACTACAAATTTTTGAATATCCAATTTAAGGCCATCCCAAAAGAATTCCTTCTTAACCCTATGGTAAGTTTTTAAAAATCTTGAGTGCCCTCCCAAGGGAGAAGTGTGCAATTCCATAAGAATCTTTTGTTTGAGTTGGGAATTCTTTCAAAGGTATAATCGATCTTTGTACCATAACGAATCATTTTTCCAGCTAAATGTATTAGATGTACTGGAATCTTGTTGTAACTTTTGAATAAGTGCCCACACTTCTTCATCATTCTTCCATTCCTCCCTTTCTTCGTTTATCCAATCTGGTTGGATAATAGAAATGGCGCACAATAGTGCTTCCATATCCGCATCCTTTCTTGAGAGTGCATCTGCCACCACATTTTGCTTCCCTTTTTTGTAGATGATTTCAAAGTCATAACCCAACATCTTTGTGACCCCGTTTTTTTGCTCTTTAGAGGATAATCTTTGTTCTAAAAAGTATTTAAGACTATCATGATCCATTTTTACCTTGAAGTGTCTTCCCATTAGGTAGGGTCACCATTTCTTAAGTGCATGTAGTATTGCCAACATTTCCTTCTCATAAATAGATTTGTGTAAAAGATTTCCCTTGATTGGACGACTTTCAAAACCAATGGGTCTTTCATCTTGCATTAAAACAACACCAATTCCATTTCCTGAAGCATCACATTCCACAATAAAGGTTTTTGTGAAGTCTGGTGTAGCTAAGACTAGTGCTTGGCACATTGCCGCTTTAAGATGTTCGAAGGCCTTTGTTGCTTTTGGAGTCCATGAAAATGCATCTTTCTTCAATAATGTTGTTAGAGGTGCTTCTATTCTCCCATAATTCTTAACAAACATGCGATAATACCCTGTCAACTCAAGAAATCCTCGCAGATGCTTTATGGATGTGGGGATTTTCCATTCCTTAATGGCTTTAATTTTGCTAGGGTCTACCTTAACTCCTTCATGAGACACAATATGACCCAGATATTCCACCTCTTGTACTCCAAAGAAACATTTGGATCTTTTTTCATATAATTGTTTCTCCTCCAATAGTTGTAGCACCCTGTCAACATGTTCAACATGATCCTTCCAAGACTTGTTGTAGATTAGTATATCATCAAAAAATACTAACACAAATTTTCTAAGGAAGGGTTTGAAAATGGAATTCATCAAACCTTGAAATGTAGAAGGTGCATTGTTAAGGCCAAAAGGCTTGACCAAAAATTCATAATGACCCTCATGAGTTCTAAATACTGTTTTCGGAATGTCTTCAGTATTCATTCTGATTTGATGATATACTGAACAAAGATCCAACTTGGTGAAGTAAATTGATCCATGCAATTCATCCAGTAATTCATCAATGACAGGAATGGGAAACTTATCTTTAATAGTGAGCTTGTTGAGCTCCCTATAATCCGGACACATCCGCCATGATCCATCCTTCTTGTGTATCAATACTACTGGAGCAGAGAAAGAACTTTGACTAGGTTGAATTATACCAGCCTCTAGCATTTCTACAACCATACGTTCAATTTCATTCTTTTGGGCATAGGGATCTCTATACGGCCTGATGTTTGGAGTAACACTTCCTGGAATCATATGAATAGCATGATCATGATCACGAATAGGTGGGAGACCTTTGGGAGTCTCGAATACCTTGGAATGATTGTCCAAGACTTTTTGGAGATCTGGAGAAATAGATGATTCTGATGTGGAAACATCTAGCGAACATAATTGTGCAATTACACCTCTTTGTTCCTTTTTTAGAAGCTTTATCATATGGTTAGAGCTGATTATCTTTCCCTATTTCCCTGCAATACCCCTTAATTCAACTTCCTTTCCTTCTGCAGAAAATTTCATGAAAGTTTCTTGAAAATTAAAAGCTATTGTACCCAAGGATTGTAGCCATTGGACTCCTAGTACAACATCAACACCTCCCATTGGAATGGAAAGCATTGGGCTAGTCAATACATATTCTCCCATGGATAGCTTAATATTATGGAAGTTTCCAGAGAAATTTATCGTTCCTCCATTTGCAACCATCACTTGACACTCTGCTGCTGGATATAGGAAGCAATTCAATTCTTTTTCTATCTTACAATGAATAAAATTATGGGTACTTCCTGAATAAATCAACGCTATTACGTTTTTCTTCTTGATTTGTCCTTCTATCTTGATGGTTTGAGGAGTGGTAATTCTAGCCAATGCATTACAAGATATGGTCGGATTCATTTCTTCTTTATGTAGGCTTTGTTCTCGGAGTATATCCTCTTATTTTGACTTTTCTTGCTCCTTTTCTTCTTCCTCTTCATAATCTATGTAGAATAATTTTTTCTCAGCACACTTATGACCTTTAGTGTATTTGCTATCACAACTGTAACAAAGCCCTTTTGCTCTTTTTTCTTCCAATTGTTGTAGTGTCAATCTTATAGGTTGTGGAAGACTAGGGGCAACAACACTTCCATCTTTATAGTTGTGAGTGGTATGCTTCCTGGTTGCCATAATTTTGCTTTCCATTTTTCTTGCTAACCTGAATGCCTTCTCTAATGAATCAGATTCCCAAAGGCGAACATCATGTTGGATATTATCCTTTAAAGTCCCTATGAACACATCAATCCTATGCTCCTCTAGAATATTTTTTACCCTTATGTTCAATTTTTGGAACTCCTCAATGTGCTCCATTATTGAACCCTTTTGTTTGAGACTTATCAATTGGCTAAAAAAAGTGTTGCTTTTTGTATCCTCATAATGTGCTGTCAATTCTTCTATAAAAATTGCCCAAGTGATAATTTGTTTACGAGAGCAAAGCTATTGATACCATACAAACTGATTTGGTTCCAAATATAAAGTTGCAATACGTACCTTTTGTGTGTTTTTCACATTACTGAGATCAAAAAATTGCTCCATCTGTAATATCCATGTTGGGGGATCCTTGCCATCAAACTTCTTCATATCGATTTTTGGAATATGGTGGGTCTTCGGTCCAACATTAGAGTCTATGAAATCATGATTAACATTTCTTTTTTTCTCATCATGAGTTTCCTTTACTACCCTTTCACCATTAGTAAGCATTTCTTGTAGAAACTTTGTGAAATTTGTCTTCAAATCTTCCATGGCTGTCTTCAGACTGTCTTCAAATTACCCATCTTAGCTTCCACTTCATTCATCTTAGCTCCTACACCTTTCTTTAAACAATCAAGCCTAGCTTCTACACCTTTCTTTAAACCATCCATCTTAGCTTATACATCTTTCTTTAAACCATCCATCTTAGATTTTGTTACTTTTTGTGCAAGTGACACTTGTTGCACTTGGTCTCGTAATTTTAATATATCATGTTGCATTTCTTCCTCTTCTTCATGAGTCATGCTAGAGCTTTCAGGTTGCTTACTAGGTGTTTGAATTTTCTTTCCTCGGGGCATCAATTACTGATAATAATGCTTTACTATGCCCTTTGAATTCTTTCAAACTAATTTTTCAAACCAAGCTTATGCAAAAATTTAAAAAAACTACACACCTTTTTTCACTTTGTAGGAGTTTGATATTGAATCTGATGTATATCTGTAATTTCGTATCATTCAGTTCAAAAGTTGTCACTTGGAGTAGCCCTTTGCGTCCTCTTTCTAGTGCCACTAGTCTGATCCAAATTGGATTCTCCAGGGAAGAGTTATGCCAAATCTCCCACAGTGACCTGATTATAGACTAGTTCAGTAGAGCAAACTTGTACGATGTGCCACGAGTCACTGTTTCGACCTTTGGCTCTGAGAAATATATAAAAGAAACTACAGTCCGTCCTCTTTTTGTACCTTCTGACGAAATTTCAATCCGATGCTCAGAGAGAAAGTTATGATGATTTTCCCCAGGTCACCTGTTGGAATATAATTCAAGAGTCTGCAAAAAGACCAACTTCCTCAGATCATATCTCTGTAAATATAGTACGAAAAGCTCTGAAATTCAGACCCAAGGTTCAATGCGATTTCTTCTCAAAAAGGTTTTTCTTTTAGCTTCTAAAACGTCGCAGAAAAACAGTTATAGTGAAAATGCCACGATGACCTATTTGGAGCAGCGAAACCCTAGAATCCAAAGCTTTGATACCAAATGTTATGAAACCAGCTCACAAAAGGATAGAAAAGATAGATCAACGCCTTAGAATTCAGCCTCTTCGAGGGGGCAACCTCCTTTACATTACATAAATGAACAATTCTTGGATGATTCAAATGACAAAACCTCCTTTCTATATATAGGAGTCTAAGGAGTCACAATATAACCCAGCCGACCTAACAATAATAATATAAAGCCACAAAAATAACAATAGAGGGATTCTATGGGGCATAGTAATAACAATATGGGGATAATAGGGGCACAAAAATATTAATAAGGGATACAACTACAATAGTAATGGGGTAATCACTAGTATTATAGGGACCTAACAAACTATGTCATAAAACATTAAAGGATTTTTTTCACATACTTTTCCCTTTGTAATTATTTTCAATCTACGCACCCTTAGTTTCTAATCTAACATTTTTTCCTTTTTTGTATTTACATGGTGCATTTGGAATTGCAAACCCTTTTTCACTTTCTCTCTCTATTTTTTTTTTTAATTTCTAACCTACTCTATCACATATTTCTCCTATTTGTCCATATTGGGTAGTTGTACCAATTTCATTTCTACCTAGCTACTGATTTTCCAAGTTTAAACTGTTTAGTAGATGTTTCTTTTCTATCCTATCAACAGAAATTGAATTTCTTTCATACATGCTTAGGCTGTATGAATTAAACAATATCTGGGGTTTTCTTTTCTTTTCATTTTCTCTCTTTTGTTCTTTTGTTCTTTTTTTTAATACCTGTTTTTTTTTTTTTTAATCAATTGAATATTGAGATCTACGAACAGTATTAAATCTACAAAATGTGAGATACTCAATCACCTTGAGATCCTATAAATCATAGGACCGTAATAGTGGCTCCAGCTGGGGATGGTACTTCTCAGGGTGAAGTGTCAAGAACATTAGATCAGTAGCCTTGAGCTCTCAATATCTGTATTGTCTTCAATCTAATTTCTTTTTGTAGTAATTTCATCAAAAGCAGACTTCAACCTTTGTTAAATGAGTTATCCAATCAAAAACATAAAATATTGTGGTATTTACAATGGAATGAGGGAAATCTTTGTGCTTATGAGAAGTAATGCTTCAACATCCTGCCATTGCCAGGACCTCCTGGCAGCTCTGTTCCATCCAACTCTTTAAGGAAAAATGCATTATTTCTCTAAAAGCAGAAACAATGTATGGACCTTTCCAAATATTTTCAAATTTACCATGCTTCCCTTTATCTTCTCTTCTTGAGCCCTATTTCAACACTTTGTCTCCCTGGCTGAAATCATCGGCTTTGGTTCTTTTGTCAAAAAAATTTCTTTATGTTTTTCTGGTAACATTATCTGTGTTCTTATTTTTTGAACTATTTATATTTTTCTTAGAGCTTTTAGTTGTTTTCTTGAGATTGGGCCCAGCAGTGTTCTTCGCAGGGTTATCAGAGTTCTTTTTGTTTGATTTGTGTAAGGACCTAGATTGAGACTATATACAATTTTTTTTTTTTTTTTTAACAGCAAATACAACCAGAAAAGAAACGCATTGAAATTTCAAATTTATTTAGCACACACATTCCTTCCACTCATTTCAGGAAAACATATCATAGCATTTACATACTGTTAACTAAGATTAATAGTAATGAAATACATATGTACCGTTCACCAGAAGGCGAGACTCCGCTTGCTCTGCTGTTACTGGTATTCCCTTGTAGCTGGTCACCTTCGCGAGTGAATGATGACGCACTTGATCCGAATGCGAAGACCCACCGGTTAACCTCCCAGCCTACTCCTTGGGTACTCTTCTTCCCCGCGGACCCCCGAGCTGCAATGGGGTTGTACAATGGAGGAAAGCACTAGCTGGTAGAGGAGAGCGCACCTTGGCTCCAGAGTTCCCTCTCTAAAATCCTCTACCTCACCAAACTCACTATAGCTTCGTAATCACTGCTCTGACATCATCTCATCCATCCAACCATAGGGTTCCCAAAAAGTCCATTCTCCCATGGCTTGCCCCTGCTTTTATAGGAGTCCTCATAGGTGACACTTGTCATGTCATGCATAATTAATTATTTTTTTTATAATTCAATAGCTTGATTATTCACCCACCCATGTGGCATTCTCACATCAAGGGTATCCCAAAATTATTTACTTAAATTTTTATTTAAAACCAATATTTTTCTCACCTCAACAAGATTCCTATTTCTTCTCCTACTTGTCTCTTTATTCCCCCTTTTTATTCCTTAATTTGTGTTCATTACTTAAAGTCAATTAATGAGTCAAGATTTGATCCCCTATTTACTCCCTAATTTAACTCAGGTTATCTCTTAGATGGATATTCTTATGTTGTTTGTTGCCACATGGAGTTACATTTCTCTAAATTTAATTTATTATTCTTATTTTAATTCACCTTCCTCTTTTCTTAATTAGGTTTAATTAGTTTAGGATTAATCTTTATCCTTACAATTATGTCCCTCTTTCCCCTTTTTACCTAATTAAACCACATAATCTTCTTAGTATTTTCCAACATGGAAAGGGTAGAGTTTTTAAGGTACTCTATTTTATTTCTTCCTATGATCCTCCTTATTCCAAGTTTTATTTTTGATTTAATTACCTTGGTTTCTAATCATCATTTACCCTTGATGTAACTTTACCTAGTTTTCATTCCTTACTTATATTTATTTATTATTATTTATTTTTACTGATTCCAAGGGTGCCAAGCTTGGTTGTGCCCTTCAAGAACTTCCCTAGAAGTTCCAAGGGTGCCACACCTAATAGTTTAATTGTGATGCCAAGGGTGCCAAGTTTGGTTGTGCCCTTCAAGAACTTCCCTAGAAGTTCCAAGGGTGCCACACCTAATAGTTTAATTGTGATGCCAAGGGTGCCAAGTTGGTCGTGCCCTTCAAGAATTTCCCCTGAAGTTCCAAGGGTGCCACACCACTTGCCCTTCAAGCATCCAGTGACTACGAGGGGAAAGTATAGTGCAACGTCATAGACCACTATCATCTCTTATGTTGCCTGCTATAGTGAGACTAATGGTGCTGGGGATCAAGGAATCCGCCTTGATGCGCGCCCCCCAGTAATCTCCTCATGAGCGACCCAACTTTGGGACCTACCCTCATGGCATCGTGATCTTCAAGGCGAAGGTGTTTCAACCCTTCCAGCCCAAGTCACAGCGGGAGTGCTAGTGGGTGAGATCAGGGACTCTGTCCCACCCCTCCCATGTAGTTCCATCCACCTGTACAACCCCATCACCCATATGTGGGTCATTCGGCCAAGCAACTAATCTGTGCCTGCAACTATTAACATATCCTCAGAGTATAGTTAAACATATATGGCAGATTTCAAGATCTACTTAGACTTTAAAAGATAAAATAATATGAATTTCATCAAACCAGGTGTCATGGACATGTCATATGCGAGTGCCTCTGATGGTTTCCTACCATACTCAATAATCATCAGTAACAAGGTTTCTCAATGTTAGTCATTATCATAGTAGCATCATTAACCATTCCTGGTCATTCACATCATTGTCCAGTAAGTCTGAACTAAAGGAAGTAGGTAACATAGGGGACACATCCCTCATGGCTATCATCAATAATCATCAATGGAAACATACATATTCATTAAGCTATCAACATCGTAACATCGTAGAAATATACCTATCCATCAAATTTATCATCATTATGCTTTTAGTAGAGCGCATACTTATTCTTTACTACCCTCATCATAAATTCAAATAGAGACCAACTTAACTATTTAATGTTGCAATCATCAGAATACTGATAGATAAGATACATAACCATTCATGCTATCATAATATCAATGGAAAGCATTCATAAACATCACAACCATGAATATCTCAATCGCTAATAATAGTGTCATGTGTCCAGATCCTCAATCTGAGGTCCTCAAAGAATAACGTGCCTAAGATAATGTCATATTAAGGTCAGGAAACTAGAGTGGGCACTACATACACCCCCTCTTAACAATGGACTTCGTCCCGAAGTCCTCGAAACATAAAGGAAAACGACGACACATATCCTAGGAATCCTTCCTGAAACTCTTGCTAACCTTCTGGTAACAGGTATCTCTGATTTTTTTAAATTAAGCACATTTTTTTTCTAAGGAATTAAAATCAATTAACAAAATCGATTTCATCTTCTGGATTAAGTAATTTTCTCAACTAATTTATTTATTTATTTATTATTATTATTTTTTTCATTTTTACCTAATTAGTTCTATTAGGCCCTCATGGAACATTGTCATAAAATCTAATGCTTCTCATTTTCATTCCTTTAACCTCTTGAATATTCAAGAGTGTCTTTCAGGTATAGTTCCTTCGAACATGAGCTTGAGATGTAATGCCCAACAATTGTCCTTGTTATGATCATCCTTCATACTATGTTCATAATGCAAGTCTTTTTTTTTTTTTGCATAATATAACTTTAAGTAAAATGTCAATATGTGGATTTACTAGCACAAAAATTTAAATAACAAAACATATTAGACTGTCATATATTCCGAAAACATGATATCAAGGTCCACACAAACTAATTGCTTTGAATTTACAAACTAATTGAATTATCATAGCATTACACCTCTTACTTACTATACAAGTCCATGCTGACACTGATCATTTCAAAAGAAGCACATGTTACTCAAACATCTCAAGGAAAATAACTTAGAGCAATGTTTTTCAGACTATAAAAGCTTAAGGCACATTGCTTTTGCCATTGGTAGCAATAACATATTCTTGATCAAAGAGACTGGTTGAGGATTTTGAAATTAGTGAACCAAAATTCCCATTCCAGGTTCCAATTCATCATCTTAAAAGGAGATATCACTTACAAAAGCTTTGATATAAATTTTCATTCTGCAATACAAAATTTATTTCCTCAGGCACTCAAAAATAAGTAGAATGTTTGTATCATATTTTAATAACCACTCCCAATGACTACTTTGTTGTCTGAAATAATATGTTTATTTTATTTTTCATTTATCATCTAACAAGCCAAAAATTTGTACAAGGAACAAACCAAAAATAGATTGCTTCAGTTGATAACTCTAAAGCACTGGGGTAGAGAATTGAAGCAAGAAAATATAGATTCAGACTGTAATAGTTAAAATCATAGAAAGTATTTTTAACGATTACGGGTGTTATTTAATACTAACATTGTTTTATTCCCTACTACCGACTGTTTGGTTCTCTGCTTGAAATCCAGAAGCAATCTTTTGACTTCTGATATAACTCCTGGAAATCTGTTGTCTTTATCAGGTTAGATGCTCTACCACTTGTCTTTCCACTGTCACTGTATCCATATATTTAGTTGCCTTCAAATCGGACCTAGATTTGCTTTATCATTCACTGCCATCTATAATATATTTCCTTGAAGATATTGAATTTGTACACTTTTCTACCCTTAAATCTGGCTCTTCTTGCTTAAATCACTCAAGTACTAGTGACTAGAGGAAATAATACTTGTTACCTGCCACCTCACATCCCAACATTCCTCAATTGTATAACTGATCCTTGAATCTTTGAATTGACCCTCTGAAAATGATCTTTTGCCATTATGACAAGTTTGATTTTAAATCTGCTACTGGTGCATAATGATGCTTTGTGTCCATACTTTCAACCAATATATATATATTTTTTTTAAATTGTCATATTTGATTTGGCTTTGCCTCGAATCTTCCTTGCCTCTATCCTTAGGCTTCTTTACAAATTCAAAGAGCACCAAGTGCCAAATCATTTGAGAATTATTTGGTGTCTGCAAGTCCTAATCTAATGAACTTGCAGGTTGCTCTGTTGAGTTATAAAAACCCTGATTCTAGGGAACATTCAACTGCTCTTCTTTTTCCATGCTTACACTTAGATGATTAGAATTAGGGAAAAGAAGCAAAACAAGTATTGAAACTACTCTTAATGAATATTTAAGAAGTCAAGTCCTTGTAAATTCTAATGATAATAGATGAAAGTTGCTGGACATTCCATTTTCATACTTTTGAGGAGGCTGTAAATCATTCTTGGAAACAAAATTACCGTCTTCGAGTTTTGGATAAGTAGGTTCCAAAAACTTTCCTTTTGTATCTTACAACAGTGTTGCATAAGACACTTGAAACCTATAATTATCCTGAATATCCTTTAGGCTTATGGCCCAAAATGCATGATTTGAAATTTTGCAGTTGTGCTTTTATTTTTATTTTATTTTTTAATTCAAGGTTATCTCCATCAGCTTCACTGCAACCTCTTTCCCATCGTAAATTCTTCTGCAGACAGACCCAAATGTGCTTTGGGCATGTTGGCATTACTTTTGGCACTTGATTATTTCATTGGCATCTGAAGTTCATTAATTATCTCAGGTTTGAATCATCTTGAACTTGGCTTCAAAGGAACCACCCGTTTATCCAAACCTTCAATGATTTATGTTATCCATAAATCTGTAAAACTATTACCTAAGAACATAGATCTATATCATGGTGATGCCATTTCATTTTTAATGTGCACTATTTTGGATTTTTCTGTCTGTAGGAATAATATGATGCCACAGAGAATTCAGAGTATATGAGCTTCTCCAATGAAGGCCAGCATGAGTTAATGTATGGCTTTTAGAATCTATTTCTGCAAATTTTCAAATGCAATGCATATCTTTCGACTGACACCTTGGTATTCTGTTTTATTGATCGACATTCTAAAAATTGCTTACTTTAAGTCTCTCCTTTCCATCCAACTAAAACCTTTCATGCTAGTTGTTGTTCTTTTTGCTAAATGTGTAGGATGCTTATAGTGCATCAAAACCTCTCATGGATTCGTTTGAAAAGTCCTAAAAACGCCCCTTGCAAGCTTGAAATGCTCAAACAAATTCATGAAGGTTTTGCCTCTCACTTAATCGTTGAAAGTGAAACAATTAGCCAGTAGCTTTTATAAACAAATCCATCTCTGGCAATATATCCTTCCCACCTATAGACCTCTTAACTGGAGCTTCTTTGGTTTTAGACATTGAATTGATCTGACCATATTACTATTCTTCAACCAGAAAGACTCATCTGTATGTGCCATCGGATTTAATTTCTCCACACTTCAACTATTTCCTCGATTATCTTTGGGTTCTTCAAGAGTTTTGGATTCTCTGCAATCTAGTTAAGAACAATCTTAACTTTTTCATGGGTTTAAAAACTGAATAGATATAGGCAAGTATATGCTTCAGTTCCAGGGTACTGCAAGAATCTTTTTCCAACAGTGGCAGTTTTACTAATAACTATACTTGTGCCATAATCAAGCAAAATTCCCTATGCAACATGAACAACTGGATGAATATCTATCATAAAGACCTTCCTTTTGAAAGATTGATCGAGATGCGTTTACAACATTTTTGAAAGATTTGAGAACATGTTGTTTGTGGAATGTTAGCAGGTTGCTTCAGGTGTTTCGAAGCATTTTTTGTTACCTATCAGATTTATCCACTGGAAGAGAAGACGTCATTAAATTGCTTGTGTGTTTTTTGGCCCCTTCAGAACTTTTGAAATTTGAGATCAAGCTAGGTCTGAAGGAGTTTTCCGTTTTTGGAGAGGATCCTCAAAATCTTTGTAGTTTAGTTAAAAACTCTCTTGACTGGGATTTTTCAGAGAAAAAAAATTTCTGGCAGTTGCTGATGTCCGAGGTACAAGTTTGTGTGGTTCCACTAGTCATGCCATTGTTGGCATTTTGTGCTGAAGCTTTGGATCCTTTGGTCCATGCTGGTGCACTTTCTGGCCTGCTAACGGTCTTAAGGTCCCAGTCTCCTTCAATTGAGCTTGTGAATGCACTCCTTTGTCTACCTAAAAGATTTGCAAAGTTTGCAGCTACAGTAATAGCAAGTTGGTCTGTATTGGATAGGTCAAAACTGTTTATATGTCTGACGGACTGGACAGAAGTTTGTTTGAGCAGCATGAGAGATACGGAAATGATGATGACCATCAGATTTTCAACTGAGAAGGTGAATTTGGCTGCTGTCAATGCAGTGATATCTTTTTTTTGATAGGCATGGCTCAAATGAGAAGACAGATTCCAACAATTTGAAATTTTCTGAGAAGGTGAATTTGGCTGTTGTCAATGCAGTGATATCTTTTTTTGATAGGCATGGCTCAAATGAGAAGACAGATTCCAACAATTTGAAATTTTCAAATCTTTCAGGAATCAGGGCCAGTTTGTCAGAATTGGCTGGCAAATTGGCCTTAGAGAAATAGGCACCACAAACAACAGCTTTGGCGTGGAAATTCAGAAGGAAATTGGAATCTGATTATTGACTTTGCTTGGAGCTAGGCTATCCAGATGCTTGAGTGGATTGAACTTGCTCAGTTCTTGTGCAGCATTTGTATCATGTTAGATTGTTGCTTCCCTCATCACTTCACTGCAAGCTGTTCCTACAGGTTTTTGGGCAAAGTTCCAAGACACATCAAGGTGGGATACAGATACACAGGGAGGTACAAAAGGCGAATGGATACAGAACAAAGAACAAGGGCAAATCCATGGAGAGTCTGTGTGATGATAGATTCTATCGGAGAAGATACATAGAAAGATATGATGAAACGTCTTGGACACTCAGGAATGGTGTCTTAGATTCACATCAAAGTAAAATGAGTATGGAGCCTCCATTCAAGCAAGCATTCTAATTCAGGGGAAATTCTTTAAATTGATTTTTTTTTTTTTTTTGATTTTCTTCTTCACTAGCAAATACCCATCTAAACTTGAGTTTTGATCATTATGTGCACAGGTTCATATCTAACACGGGTTTAATGATGTATTTGTCAGTTCCCCAGTCAGTACATGCTGTAGAATTGTTAGATACTCGCACACACATAGAGTTATCAATAATTTTTACAATAACGGTTCGAAGTTCAGCTCGGTTCTAGATCTGAGACGAGATCAAAACTGTTGTTACACAGTTTGATGCATCCTAATCAAAATCTGCAACCACCGCCCATGTAGTTCAATACAAACTGTCCACGTTGCATTTTTTTTTTTTTTTCGGAATAGTTAGTCAACACGATCTCATCGCGTGGTTTCCGGAACACTTTAAAGCGATTTCGTGCTTTGATTTATTCTTGCATTGAAGGTTGTTCGACAGCTCAGCTTCCATTGTAATAATTAAGATTTGGCTTGGGTACTTCACCGCCATGGGAGAACGTTGAGGGCCAAGTGTTTAATGCTCAAACAGAACTAAAAGTCTTAGTTTTCATTAGGTGGCACCGAATTATCCAGGTCAGAGAAATCCATTGAAACCATAACACAAAAGTCCAATTGTATGCCAACCTCAGGAATGGCACAAATGGCAAGGTATGAGTTCAAGTGTTTGATGCCATAAGTGTCAGAGCGTCGATTTCCAAACAAACACGCAGATCACCTTCAGCGAATATCAAAGCGGGGTTTTAAACAAAGAACAAATGTTATCGGTTTCGTATCCAAATTTCATAGTAAGTGGTTCAAGATTCATGTTAATATATGGACTGCGAAAGATATTTTTCAAGACATATGTGCCCAGGTGCCAGTTTACAAGCAATATCGAACGTCAGTTGTGCATTTGAAAGCCAAATGACATGTACGCATTTTTCTAAAGAGGTGTAGATTTACTACAATGCCCAGTGTTTGTAAATAATTATCAAATGCCTAATTATTGTGACCTTTGCAGCGATATCTACAGAGATCTTCCCACAAATGTTCTCTCATATGAGATGGTTCTACATCGGGAAGAAATTGTGACAGAAACGCACAGGATGTCAATTACGTTAAAGGGCATTTATGACAGATAAAGAGATGAAGGAAAACGCATAGTTTGCCAATCCCAACATCTCGACGCAGTGGATCCTGTCGTTATAGGAAAAACTAGGGCAGAGTCGTATTATTCTACCGACAAGGATCGGATAAAGAAATGGGGATTTTGATTCATGGAGACGGAATTTTTGCCGGACAAGGGTTGGTTTACGAGATTGGCTTGGAGCCTTTCGGTCAGGCTTCAAGTCGCCAGATCAAATATCTAGACTTCGTAATACAGGAGTCAAACTAGAGATATTAAAGCGTGTTGGAAAAAACCATAACCACTCTTTCAGAGACATTTAAGAGCTTTCAGGGCTTTAAGAAGCGGAATTTGGTTCCCAATAGTGTGACCTATGCAATACTTATCGATGGTTATTGCAAGGTGGGTGATATGGAAAATGCTTTGAGAGTAAAAGATGATATGGTGGGTACTGGCTTGAAACTGAATGTTGTTACTTGCAATACTTTGATTAATGGATTATGCAAGTCTGGAAGGGTGAAAGAGGCAAACAGGCTTTTCTTGGACATGGCAGATCGAGGGCTTGCGCCGGATAAAGTGACTTACAGTATTTTTGTAGATGCATATTGCAGGGAACGGAACATGGATGAAGCTTACCAGTTTTGTAATATGATGTTGCAGAATGACATTCAACCTGGTGTTGTTACCTATAACTCCCTAATAAATGGGCTTTGCAAACTAGAAAACATGGAAGAGGCAGAGAAGCTCTTGCATGAAATGAAGGAATTCGGTGTTACTCCCAATGTGGTAATGTATGGCACACTGATGGATGGATACTTCAAGACAGGGAAGATTGAGGAAGCCTTTAAGTTGTGGAATGATATGTCGGCAGGTGATGTAATGCCCAATCGAGTTTGTTACAATTTAGTAATCAACGGTTTGTGTAAACTGGGTAAGATGGAAGAGGCAGATAGGATTTTGACTGAGATGGTAGAGAAGGGTTGCATTCTTGATGATATCTCTTACGGGACTCTTATTGATGGATATTGCAGAAAAGGAAATATTGAACAAGCTTTTAGATTGAAAAAAAGAAATGGTCAGAAAAGGTTTTTTTTTCACTGAGGGTCGAAACTTACAACACACTGATGAAAGGGCTGTGCAAGTCGGGAAAGAGTGCTGCAGCAAAAAAAAACTTTTGGTTGACATGGTTGAGAGGGCTTTAATCCCAGATGATGTTACATACAACACTCTAATTGATGGTTACTGCTAACATAATCTCAGGTTATGGTAGCCTTGAAAGGTTACCATACACAATTTCAAGGTAGAGTGTAGTAGATATTTAACAACTAGCCATGCATGCATGGGCCCATAGGTCTCAAGGGTTCAACTTGGCTCTGATACCAAGTGTAAGGACCTAGATTGAGACTATATACAATTTTTTTTTTTTTTAACAACAAATACAACCAGAAAAGAAACGCATTGAAATTTCAAATTTATTTAGCACACACATTCCTGCCACTCATTTCAAGAAAACATATCATAACATTTACATACTGTTAACTAAGATCAATAGTAATGAAATACATATGTACCGTTCACCAGAAGGCGAGACTCCGCTTGCTCTGCTGTTACTGGTATTCCCTTGTAGCTGGTCACCTCCGTGAGTGAATGATGACGCACTTGATCCAAATGCGAAGACCCACCGGTTAACCTCCTAGCCTACTCCTTGGGTACTCTTCTTCCCCGCGGACCCCCGAGCTACAATGGGGTTGTACAATGGAGGAAAGCACTAGCTGGTATAGGAGAGCACACCTTGGCTCCAGAGTCCCCTCTCTAAAATCCTCTACCTCACCAAACTCACTATAGCTTCGTAATCACTGCTCTGACATCATATCATCCATCCAACCATAGGGTTCCCAAAAAGTCCCTTCTCCCATGGCTTGCCCCTTCCTTTATAGGAGTCCTCATAGGTGACACTTTTCATGTCATGCATAATTAATTTTTTTTTTTTTCATAATTCAATAGCTTGATTATTCATCCACCCATGTGTCATTCTCACATCAAGGGTATCCCAAAATTATTTACTTAAATTTTTATTTAAAACCAATATTTTCCTCACCTCAACAAGATTCCTATTTCTTCTCCTAGTTGTCTCTTTATTCCCCTTTTTTATTCCTTAATTTGTGTTCATTACTTAAAGTCAATTAATGAGTCAAGATTTGATCCCCTATTTACTCCCTAATTTAACCCAGGTTATCTCTTAGATGGATATTCTTATGTTGTTTGTTGCCACATGGAGGTTCTTTACATTTCTATAAATTTAATTTATTATTCTTATTTTAATTCACCTTCCTCTTTTCTTAATTAGGTTTAATTAGTTTAGGATTAATTTTTATCCTTACAATTATGTCCCTCTTTCCCCTTTTTACCTAATTAAACCACATAATCTTCTTAGTATTTTCCAACATGGAAAGGGTAGAGTTTTTAAGGTACTCTATTTTATTTCTTCCTATGATCCTCCTTATTCCAAGTTTTAGTTTTGATTTAATTACCTTGGTTTCTAATCATCATTTACCCTTGATGTAACTTTACCTAGTTTTCATTCCTTACTTATATTTATTTATTATTATTTATTTTTACTGATTCCAAGGGTGCCAAGCTTGGTTGTGCCCTTCAAGAACTTCCCTAGAAGTTCCAAGGGTGCCACACCTAATAGTTTAATTGTGATGCCAAGGGTGCCAAGTTTGGTTGTGCCCTTCAAGAACTTCCCTAGAAGTTCCAAGGGTGCCACACCTAATAGTTTAATTGTGATGCCAAGGGTGCCAAGTTGGTCGTGCCCTTCAAGAATTTCCCCTGAAGTTCCAAGGGTGCCACACCACTTGCCCTTCAAGCATCCAGTGACTACGAGCGGAAAGTATAGTGCAACGTCATAGACCACTATCATCTCTTATGTTGTCTGCTATAGTGAGACTAATGGTGTTGGGGATCAAGGAATCCGCCTTGATGCGCGCTCCCCAGTAATCTCCTCATGAGCGACCCAACTTTGGGACTTGCCCTCATGGCATCGTGATCTTCAAGGCGAAGGTGTTTCAACCCTTCCAGCCCAAGTCATGGCGGGAGTGCTAGTGGGTGAGATCAGGGACTCTGTCCCACCCCTCCCATGTAGTTCCGAAAGTGTAAGAACCTAGATTGAGACTATATACAATTTTTTTTTTTTTTAACAACAAATACAACCAGAAAAGAAACGCATTGAAATTTCAAATTTATTTAGCACACACATTCCTACCACTCATTTCAGGAAAACATATCATAACATTTACATACTGTTAACTAAGATCAATAGTAATGAAATACATATGTACCGTTCACCAGAAGGCGAGACTCCGCTTGCTCTATTGTTACTGGTATTCCATTGTAGCTGGTCACCTCCGCGAGTGAATGATGACGCACTTGATCCAAATGCGAAGACCCACCGGTTAACCTCCCAGCCTACTCCTTGGGTACTCTTCTTCCCCGCGAACCCCCGAGCTGCAATGGAGTTGTACAATGGAGGAAAGCACTAGCTGGTAGAGGAGAGCACACCTTGGCTCCAGAGTCCCCTCTCTAAAATCCTCTACCTCACCAAACTCACTATAGCTTCGTAATCACTGCTCTGACATCATCTCATCCATCCAACCATAGGGTTCCCAAAAAGTCCCTTCTCCCATGACTTGCCCCTTCTTTTATAGGAGTCCTCATAGGTGACACTTATCATTTCATGCATAATTAATTATTTTTTTTATAATTCAATAGCTTGATTATTCACCCACCCATGTGTCATTCTCACATCAAGGGTATCCCAAAATTATTTACTTAAATTTTTATTTAAAACCAATATTTTCCTCACCTCAACAAGATTCCTATTTCTTCTCCTAGTTGTCTCTTTATTCCCCCTTTTTATTCCTTAATTTGTGTTCATTACTTAAAGTCAATTGATGAGTCAAGATTGGATCCCCTATTTACTCCCTAATTTAACTCAGGTTATCTCTTAGATGGATATTCTTATGTTGTTTGTTGCCACATGGAGGTTCTTTACATTTCTCTAAATTTAATTTATTATTCTTATTTTAATTCACCTTCCTCTTTTCTTAATTAGGTTTAATTAGTTTAGGATTAATCTTTATCCTTACAATTATGTCCCTCTTTCCCCTTTTTACCTAATTAAACCACATAATCTTCTTAGTATTTTCCAACATGGAAAGGGTAGAGTTTTTAAGGTACTCTATTTTATTTCTTCCTATGATCCTCCTTATTCCAAGTTTTATTTTTGATTTAATTACCTTGGTTTCTAATCATCATTTACCCTTGATGTAACTTTACCTAGTTTTCATTCCTTACTTATATTTATTTATTATTATTTATTTTTACTAATTCCAAGGGTGCCAAGCTTGGTTGTGCCCTTCAAGAACTTCCCTAGAAGTTCCAAGGGTGCCACACCTAATAGTTTAATTGTGATGCCAAGGGTTCCACACCTAATAGTTTAATTGTGATGCCAAGGGTGCCAAGTTGGTCGTGCCCTTCAAGAATTTCCCCTGAAGTTCCAAGGGTGCCACACCACTTGCCCTTCAAGCATCCAGTGACTACGAGGGGAAAGTATAGTGCAACGTCATAGACCACTATCATCTCTTATATTGCCTGCTATAGTGAGACTAATGGTGCTGGGGATCAAGGAATCCGCCTTGATGCACGCCCCCCAGTAATCTCCTCATGAGCAACCCAACTTTGGGACCTGCCCTCATGGCATCGTGATCTTCAAGGCAAAGGTGTTTCAACCCTTCCAGCCCAAGTCACGGCGGGAGTGCTAGTGGGTGAGATCAGGGACTCTGTTCCACCCCTCCCATGTAGTTCCATCCACCTGTACAACCCCATCACCCATATGTGGGTCATTTGGCCAAGAAACTAATCTGTGCCTGCAACCATTAACATATCCTCAGAGTATAGTTAAACATATATGGCAGATTTCAAGATCTACTTAGACTTTAAAAGATAAAATAATATGAATTTTCATCAAACCAGGTGTCATTGACATGTCATATGCGAGTGCCTCTGATGGTTTCTTGCCATACTCAATAATCATCAGTAACAAGGTTTCTCAATGTTAGTCATTATCATAGTAGCATCATTAACAATTCCTGGTCATTCACATCATTGTCCATTGTAAGTCTGAACTAAAGGAAGTAGGTAACATAGGGGACACATCCCTCATGGCTATCATCAATAATCATCAATGGAAACATACATATTCATTAAGCTATCAACATCGTAACATCGTAGAAATATACCTATCCATCAAATTTATCATCATTATGCTTTTAGTAGAGCGCATACTTATTCTTTACTACCCTCATCATAAATTCAAATAGAGACCAACTTAACTATTTAATGTTGCAATCATCAGAATACTGATAGATAAGATACATAACAATTCATGCTATCATAATATCAATGGAAAGCATTCATAAACATCACAACCATGAATATCTCAATCGCTAATAATAGTGTCATGTGTCCATATCCTCAATCTGAGGTCCTGAAAGAATAACGTGCCTAAGATAATGTCATATTAAGGCCAAGAAACTAGAGTGGGCAGTACAATTTGTCACTGTTTTTCTTACTTCTAAGATTATACTGTCTATGGAATTCTAGTATATCATTCTAAAATCCATGTTTATAGTCATCAGATTCTTCATATTCCAACTCAGTTTGAGATAACAAAAATAGTTCTTGTTCCTCTTGTGTAAGAAAAATAGAGCTATCTTCATTTGTCCCCATTAAATTAATTTTATTATGTTCAACTTCTTAAACCACACCTACATCTTCATCGGCATAATTTTCTTGAAATGGGGGTCTAATTTGTTGATCTGGGCCTCTTTGTTCTCTTTGTCTGATTTTTGGAGTGTTTCTCCTGGGATTTGGATTTCGGTTCTTGGGAATAGGTTGGTTTTCCCTAGAGACACTTCTCTCATTCAAACTTATTCTCTCCATCATTCTTTCCATGGTCCTCACTAAGGAATCAATATTAGCATCTGCTACAAAATTTGAAGCTTCTTCTCTTATCGTCACCCTTCTTTCAGTGTTCACCCTAGCTCTTTTTTCTTGTAAATTTGCTTCTACACTCACGGCATCTCTTTGCATCGCTTCTAATGTTGGGGAATTCCTTTCTCTAAGCTGGTAGGAAATATATGTATCAAATCCATCTGGGAATTTTATCAAGGCTAAATCCTGTGATGGTTTAAGATTTATAGGAATTTCATTATAGGTATTGTTGAATCTAGCACAATAGTCTTGAACACTTTCACCAACTTCCCTCTTAATATTTCCATACTCTGATAAAATATGAAGAGGGTTCTTTTTGAATTCCCATCTATTAAGAAAGGTTTGATGGAACGCAGGGAGATCATTTATACTATTTGCGAACTTCTCCTCCTAAACTTTGAGCAAACATTCTGAGCTTGACACTTTCTTCATCTACCTCTTGTAGGTCAAAACAATCATTCACTTTATCCACATGTTGTTGGGCTGTTAAAGGACCAGTCCCATCAAATAGTGTGATTTTGGACTGATAGTCTTGTGGAAAATTGGCCAATGGTGCTGGCAACACCAAGGGAGCATACCTAGCTGCCATGATTGGTGGTGGTGGTGGAGGACTACTTGAAGGAAGCTGAAGAGTAGATGAGGTTGGATTAGTAATTGGTGGAAATGATAGTAAAGGAATTTGAGTAACCTTATGTTGAAGGATAAAAGAAGGGGTGGGGATTATTGAGGCAGTAGGACTTGGTGACTGAATATGTGCAGATTGAGATGTGAGGGAAGAAGCTTCTATGTTTAAGGTAGTTAATTCTACTGAGTATTGAAGGTAAGCATCATCAATTTCTAAGGTGAGATCTATTACTAAATCTTGAAGAGTATCAAAATGTTGTAAGGGCTGAAGATCTAATTCAATTTGTGAAGAAAGTTCTCTCACTGGGATTTTTGATAAAACTGAGGGATCAAAGATAATATAATCTTTCCAATTCTCTTATTTAGTCTTGAATAAGCCTTGTTCAAAACATAAATAAAATTGGATATCCTGAAAGGTAACAAAATTTTCAAGGAGTGAGTTGGCTCTGTGAAGGAATCTATTGCTTGTCTCACTCTCAGTTCTAGGAGTTTTTCTTAGGATCTTTTCTGGATTGTCCACTACGATAGGAGGATTTGGATCTAGCTGGGATCTATTAGAGATTCTTTTGGGAGCTAGTGTTCAGATTTAAAACACAAAAAAAATGAATATATACAGGAGTGGAAAAGAGACCAATCTTAGGAATGATCTTATCATACAAAGCTTTTGTCTGGGTACTCTAAATTCGAATGAAATGATAGATTTTCAATAGGTTCCCTAGTGTGGTTGCCACTATGTTATCGCTCTATGATTTTTAAGATTGGCAAGAAAAAGGATCATAAAGGACACATCAAACCACTTTGGAGTCTAGGATCTAGCCATCTTAGACTCAGAGAGGGCTCTCTATGTATATTTGAGATTTTGATTTTTCTTTTTAGTATTTTAATATTTTCGTCTAGTTATATACATAAAAGAGTGATTATTTGATCAATTGGTTGGTTAGGGTAGACCTTGTTTAAACCTTTCCCATTGGGCTATGGAGTCAACAGCTGGATTGTAGCATCAATTTTTTAGAGCATTCACAAGGCTAGCTAACTATCTCTATTGGATCTTTAAAGCACAATAAGGAATGAAATGATAGAATGGTGAAATCAGTAGTGGTTAAAAAGAAATTAAGTATTTTTTAACCAGACTTTAGAGGAAAACATGTATATGGTAAACACAAACAGAAATAAGGTGCTCTAACAGCATATCTTACTCTAAACTTTCTGTTTTACCACAAGATTTGAATGATGCATACTGTAGAAACATTTAACATAGAAAGAAAAACATCACTAGATAAAAATAGCTCAAGTGTCTTGCAAATGGTCTTTATTATTAATGCTCCAGCTCCAAAATTACAGTGCTCCAAAAGAAAAAGTGTTTCAATTGCTAGGGACCAACCCTAATACTTCCAATGAATGAAGTATTTAACTAAAATCTACAACGACTCCCGTATACACTTAGAAATTTGTTATTAATTACAACAAAACTAAAATTTGAATAATGTAACCACGAAGTCGCCATGATGAGATAACTTGGACATTAGGTCCCTTTTTTTTTTTTCTGAATGTCATTGCTGGGTAATTAATTCTACTGTAGTGGCTGATTTAGATGCTCTTTAATATGGTGTGTTGCCTTTGTTGAATCGGCTGGGTGTTGAATCAACTTTGTGTTGTTCCTTCAATCCTGCTTGTACTGTTCCTCTTGGTAGTCACACAAGTCACTCCATTCATCTTCATCTGAGATTTTGACTTTGATCATCCTATGATATACCTCATCTGCTTCAGTGTACCTTGCAAAAGTGGGCTTTACTGCAAAAACATGTTTCAATTAATGTTCAATTTATATTGGATTTCCGATAGCCTCTGCCATTGCTTTTTCTGTTATGCTGCCTCTGATATTAGAGAGATTGACAACATCCTTTCTTACATCTTTTAGCCTCTTAATATAATCTTCTAGTCATGAGTTTTTCATTAATGACAAACATAGAAGGGAGACCCTTTTGTGTTAAAGGCTCAATTCTGTTAAAAAATCTATTTACTCTCAGCTCCAAATTCTTACATTTCTCCTCAAGCTGTTCTTTGAATTCAGAAATTTTGATGATTTTGTTGGCTATTGTTGGCATGTCTCCCAGCTCTAGGTTTGTAGTTGAAATAGCCTCCTTAGCTTTTTCAACTATCTCCTTCTGTTCAAATATAATTTGAATGCTAGGCCAAATGTCATTCATGTCTTTGATGATATGGTTCCAAATGATTTGCTTCACCGTTGCTAGAGTGTTTCCAATTGATGATTCCTTTTTAGATTTCTACAATTTTTCAATTAATTTTCTTGCCCTTTGCATTTCTACTGAATGTGCACTTTTAGTTCTTTTAATTTGGTCGTGTGGAACGTTGAATTGAGTTTCAAGTCTCTTGATTTCCTCTATTTGAAGATTCCTTCTCTCCATGGACCTGGCTAGCTATTCTGTACAGCTTCCTGTCTCTGTAGTAGTAGTTGCTAGTGTAGCTATAGGAACAATTGTAAGAGAGAGAGCCTCCATAGTAGGGATGGCCGATTGTGCTGATTTTTCCTTCTCTTGTACCATCTTCTCCATCTCTGTTTGCATTTGTCTTATTTGGAGTGACTGCTCCATAATCAATTTCATCATTTCTGCCTTTTGACTCTCTATTTCCTCTATTTCTTTGGTTAGGGGATCATGTGTGGTAGGCATTTTGAGTTGTTTCTTCAAGGCTGCTATATCCATCTCCTTCTTCTTAATAATTTCTTCTACTACTTTCACATCTGATGGATCATATCCAATTTTCACCACTAAGTCTTCCAAGGACTTGATCCTATTATCTTTTGATTGTGATGAAATCTTTTCCATGTTCAGCTGAGATTGGGCATTTGATAAAGCCACTTGCACTGTAAACAAACTCATAGAGGTACTTGTTAGAGTGGAGGAGATAATCTCACCTGTTTGCTTAAGCATTTCCAGCTAATCAATAGGATCAACATTTTTTCCATCAAACTCAAAGGAGGTTTGTTTGTAATCGGCTGGAGTTTTAGGTTCTTCTATTTGTGCTTCAAGGAATGCCATATGCATTTTTCTTTTTTCTAAATCGAAAGTTGATAGGAGTTTTCCTTGAGAAGTAGAAATTTTCTTCCAGAATTAAGCATAAGTTCTCTTTTACAACATCTCATTTCTTATATTTATCTCTCTGAAAGTATCAAAGATGGTCTCCTCCTTTTCTCCGGTTACATTAGCAGATGTGGAAACTTGGAGAGTTTGTTGCCTTTTTGATATTGGAGTGGTAGGAAAAGATTGACTTCCTGCTAGAGATGAATCAGGAATATCACTGAGATTAATGACTGTTTGTTGTGATGATTCCTTGTCTATGTCCATGTGTATCCTTGCCCTTTTCCTAAATTTCAATTTGAATTCTTTCATAGAAGTATCAGTCCCTGGTGACTGATCTTCTCTTGGTATTTTCCCAGTTGTTTCTTTTTCATGTTCCTTACCCTTGTCTGGTCTGTCCTCTATACTCTGCCTTTCTTGCTACCCAGGAGTCTATGCACTTGAAGAAGAAAGTATTTGTTCCTCAGCTTCTTGCAGGGTTTCAAGCATCCACTCAATCTGGTTCATAAATTTTTCTATTTTAGGCTTGTGAGTGTGAATGTAAGGTGTTGATTTTTTCTCCACCCTTTTCTTAGTGATGATGCCCCATTGGTCATAGGACCATGTGAAGCTGTGAGTGAATTTCATTTCTTTCAATTTCTTGTTAGCCTCCCCACCTGCTGCCCTTCTATTGCAAATAAAAGGGCCAATCTCGAAAGGGGACAATTCACACCCATATACCCTTAATTTTGTGTAGTTTTGGTACAAGTACCAATCTCCTATTATTTCTTGATCTGTCAACTGCATAATCCTTTTAGTCCCTTCACTTATTATGGGTTCTATTGTTCCACTGAGGAGGCTCACAATTGGATGGACAAACATCTCTATGAATGTTTTGTATGTGAAGTTCCTTTGATCCTTCATTACTAAGGTTGTCTAGAAGATGACAGGTTGGGGTTCTCCTTCTTCATTCAACTTGCTCATTGCAAACTGAAATCTGTCTGCTTGAAAATAAACAAACATGTACACTAATATTGAACAATACTGAAACACTTCGTCTGTGGTGAAATTTAAGAATTTCTCGTGGATGGCATCTGCTAGGAATTGATTGAAATTAAATAGAATATAAGGTTTTGACTCTAATGACAGTATGGACAGGAAACCTATTATGGCTTCATCAAGCCATTGATCTAAATAATAGCCTAGCAGATATGAAAGTACAGTGACTATATGCCTGGTTCTATCAAGGAAAGCAGAGGAGGAATATGGAGGATTTTTGCTAGGAAGTGGAGTCTGTTTAGTCATGAAGAGTTCCAGGGTTTTAGCTCTTTTGGAAAAGTCTATTTTCTAGTACATTTCACTAAGGATTTCATGGGAAAAAGGAGAGGCTCCTTCAATGGTAGGAGCTTGCATCATCTGCATTATGGATTTAGCATCAATGGCTAATAATATGTCTCCTATTGCAGCTATTACTGGCCTTTCTGTGGGTTATAGCATGACTGGCATTTTCTAATCAATTTTAGGTAGCTATGGGTTTTGGGAAAAATATAGAAAGGCAAAATTTGTATCCCAGAGTCCTATATCATCTATTTCATCAACAAATTTGTCCTCCCACCAGCAGTAGATGTCAAAGAGATAGAATTCTAATATTGTTTCATGTATTTTGAAGTCTTTGTCTGCAAGTGGAATATGGTCCAAGTCCACTGGTGGGTGCACCATTGGATTGAATAACTCCTGTTCTTTCCTCTTCAGTGGCATGGCTATCTTTTGCAAATTTTTAAACCTAGATTGTTTTTTGAATTTGCAGGTGAACTATAACAAAAAAGGAATGAGAAGAAGAGGGAACTTAGAGAGGGAAAATAGAAAGGGGATGAATAGAAAACGAGATTCAAGAAGGGGGATGTCTGCTAAACACAGAGAAGTGCAGCTTTCTACAACTGTGTTACTGTTTCACTGTGTATGCCCAAGCAAGCCTTCACCTTCTCCTATAAGCAAAAGAGAACATATTCAAAACTCAGTAAATGAGTGAGATGATGCATTTGTAGTTTCAGAGAATCCCCGTTGGAGTGGCCTGAAGTGGCACAGGTCCGTTGGCTAATGGTCTAGTGAATTGAATGTGCAACAGTATAGCGCGGGAATGGAGGTGATAGGCGGATGGGACAGAGTGGCATTGCGGAGCGGCGAGATTGGTGAACGGTCACAATGGAGGGGTGGTTTATTGGAAAGTGAAAACCACTTTTTAGAGGGCCTATGGAGTGGTAAGTGGAATGAGTTGGGGGGGGGGGGGGGGGGTGCGAAATCACGACAGTGTGACACGTAAGTGGTTCGAAACCGATGATTTTGGACCCCCCCAGCATTAACGTTCAGAGGGTGTGGGGGCGGGGGGAACTCATGTGGGCCATTGGATCAAATATTGATTATGGGGATTTGATGAAAGGTGCAGGGTGGGTAATAGTTGATGTGATGGGCACGTGAGTGGTGGGGTAGGAAAATGAAAAGGGGGGCGGAGTATAGGATAAAGTTAGGAGTAATGTATAAGACCCCTAACCTTTTAATTTTTATTTTTTTTTAACATTAGGAAAAACACATGAACTATGTCATAAAACATTAAAGGAATTTTTCATGTCCTTTTCCCTTTGTAATTCTTTTCAATCTACCTACCCTTAGTTTCTAATCTAACATTTTTTCCTTTTTTGTATTTGCAGGGTGCATTTGGACTTGCAGACCCCTTTTCACTTTCTCTTTTTTTATTTCTAACCTACTCTATCACTTATTTCTCCTATTGGTCTAGATTAAGCAGTTGAACCAATTTCATTTCTACCTAGATACTGATTTGTCAAGCTTAAACTGTTTGGCAGATCTTTATTTTCTATCATATCAACATAAGTTGAAATTTGTTCATACATGCTTAGACTGTATGAATTGAACAATATTCAAGGTTTTCTTTTCTTTTCATTTTTTCTCTTTTGTTCTTTTTTTGTTTTTTTAATACCTTTTTTTTTGGAAATCAATTGAATATTGAGATCTATGAACAATATGAAATCTGCAAAATGTGAGATACTCAATCACCTTGAGATCTTATAAATTATAAGACCCTAACAAATTACTGAGACAAAGGATTTTCAAAGACAAGTTAGGATAGCTGGAGGCCAAATGTGATCAAGATAGGATGAATGTGATGCACAGGGGGATAATATATTGTGAGAGGACTCAACGGGACTCTAAACAGACTCCATGGGTGTAAGGGGAAGTAATATTTGATTCTCTAAACAAGGGTGACTCTATTATGCTGCTACATGGGGAAGGCCCAAAGGGGACCATAAAAACATGAGTAAATAATGTTTACTCATGATGAAACTCAACATATAAGTCGACAAGTGAAAAGGAAAAGTGGTATCAGAGTATAGGTGGCTCATATGAAGAGATTCGATTTTAATAGGTGGCAAAGTGAGACCTCATGGAAAAATGGCTTCCTGGTGAAGTTCCAAATTACTAAAAAATGAAGAGAGACCCATGATAGAGCTCGGTGAGAGATTTTCAATGGTGCAAACAATTTGTCAAACTGAGTTACAGTTTGATCATAATGACCAAAGGAAAAAATAGGGTTGTTCCTATAGAAGGGCTTCTTGCCCCCAATTCCAATTCATTTTCACCTTGAGCCATTGGAGAATTTGGAGAGGAGGAGGAGGACCTAAATCATTGTGATCTCATAGTGGGAAAACCGATTGTTAGATTTCACATCTGCAATTTTCAGGAAGATGGCCTTGTCTAAAAATGGTGTTAATTCTTCTTGGAAGGATGGTTTCTAGTGAAGAATCAAGGTAATAAAGAATTAGAATAATGAACTACTAGAGAAGGTCTAGCATCATCACTGCTTACCAAGTCAAGCACGGGGACTAGGTGGTAAGTGCGGTATCACATAGAGTATAATATTTGAAGATATGGTATTAAGCATCTATTATATGCAATGTGTATATGGCTCGCCAGAGAGGCTAGTACGACAAACTATCCAAGGAATGCAAGGATAATCAACCATAGCTAGATCATTGATGTCTAGACAAAGACTAATATTGATATAGTGAGAAGGTGGCCAAGGGCCATCATGCCCCCAAAAATATGTGATTGAATAAGGGATTCAAGCATCTGAACCTACTGGCATGAGATCCTCCAAAGCATGACAAGTAGATGTAGGGGCATAAGTGCCCCCCAATTTTTTATATGTGGTTATAACATGTTATGGACATGATAGATGTATTTAAAATAGTGAAATCTAAACAATTTATGATAAATGTTTTGATACATAATATGATTATGCATGGTTTTATGATATGGTTGCCATTTGTTTCTTTTGATTAGCTTCTTATGGAAACAATGGATAGATGTAGTGGGAGAAAGGAAATGGTGAATTGTTGATCTCACATGGTACTACATAAATGGACTGCATTTTTGGGTTCACATACATGGTGTCACCATACCAAAGAGTGGATTTGAATATAATGAATTGATGCTCACATAAATGACACTGTGGTTGACCAACAACAATGTCTAAGGGACTGGGTTTTATATTGAAGATGGAGGAACTCTTAAGTGGATCATCCCCACTGAAATATGGAGTGATATGGGACTCTTGAGGTTCTTCAAGGCAAGAAAATAATAATAGCACTAGATTTGACACTACCATATGTACTGGGAGGGTTCGGGAGAATTACTTCTTTTGGACCCTCAAATGTGGATGCCCCCTTACCCAAATATTAAGTGACATTGTAATGGCAACAAGGTGGATGTGGTTTGAAGTTAGGGGTTCAAATTAAGGGGTGATGGAATCAATCATCAACATGGGAGAAATGGTTCACATATGCATTTTCTATAAGGGAATATTGATGACAAGTGGATGTAAGGTCCACTGATGTTGAGACTGAAGTGTCTTTAGAAGATGATTCTAAAGAAGCATAGTCAAAACCTCTTAGGGGATTTGAATAAGGAGATCACATAGATGATGATAGGTAGTGGATGGGTGCTAAATTATCCATCATATTGACATTAGGAGGGGGAATCACAATAGTACGTTGAGCGACCTCTTGTCATGTAAAATAATTGGTACTAGGACTTGTAGGTGTATAAGAAGGAGAGTCAACAAGAGCGAAAACAAATTCACAAAGAAATGAAGTGTATCAAAAAATTCTTTGAGACGAGGACAATGATGGGAATAATTCCCATACGTATCGCACAAATTAGAAGGGTAGTTTGAACATAATTATTTATTCGTCTTAGCTGACTCTAGTAAAGTGATTTGCACTTCAGGAATATTAGGATCTTATTGAGTATTTGACACCACACTCTTAACATGGGGGAGGTCAAGAAAATTATTGGTGGCATGCCCAGGGACATCACACAAAGTGCATGGAGGAGTAGGCTTTGGTGGTTTAGTAGGATTGGTTATCACTTGGGTGGCCTTGTCCTTGCACCCCTTTTTTAGGCTTTGCCCCCCTCCTAGACGCTTTCAGAATAGGGGTAGCTTTGTGTTGATTTTGTTTTGGAACTGAAGAAAAGGAGGGGGTGGTAGGAACAGGTTAAACTAGAGTCAAATACATGTAAGGTTTGAGCTGACCAAGAGGAGTTTTTACTGGAGGATCGATGTGCTAAACTGGGATCCCCAAAGTCATATTAGGAAGACTCAACATAGTCATTACAAGAGTAGAAAATATTCTTGGTGGTGGGAATAAAAATGGTGTATGACAAAAGGGATAATGACCTATAAGAACTCCTCCTAAGGGAGGAGGAACAAAAGGAAAACCACCTGAAGAGAAATGACTTGGAGGAATTGTTCCTAGAGGACGAGTTGAGTCTTAAGCAATTGATTGTTGGGGAGTTGTCTATTGGGAAGATGTACAAGATTTCATTTTGGTAGCCCGTGAAGCTTGAAGCATGAAATAAATTGATGAGCACAGCTCCGATGAAACAAGTAGTGGGCCATAATAAGCCCCAAGCAACATGGAATCTTTATAGACTCTAGGGGAAACATTAGTAAATGTAGAAATGCTCTTGTTGCCTACCATTGATGAAATTGTATTATAAGGAGAATTCCGAGATTGGGGGTCATAGTAAGTGAATTTATTGAGGGTGACGATCTTTCCATTTTAGGGAAGGAAAATATTACAAAAAATAAAGGATGTGACAACTGATATTACATACATGTAACTACAACCAAGCAATAGGTTATAATATAGAGAGGCATCGATAACTTCAATATCGATCATGACCGTCTTTCTAGCTACAATGATGGGGAAATTTTGATATAAACTAAGAGGTTGAAAGGTGTGATTGTCCCATGAATGAAGGGTGATGGTGGATGGTGACAGGTCAGGGGAACCAAGTTTCTTCTAGACACTAGCGACCATTACACAAGTGGAGGTGCCTTGGTCGACTATACACCATTGAACAATGACTTATTTTATAGAGACAGGTATCTAAAAATAAAAAAAGGAGGGAAGGGGAGGATGATCCACTTTATCAACATCAAAGATGATCATACGATGATTAGAAGGTTCTAAAGTTCCCAAAGTAGACAATATAACTTTCTATTGGAATGGGCACGTTTGGTAGACTTCCAGCATTGAGATGGCGGCAGGAGACTATGCCAAGTCATCTACTATACTATAAGTATGGGTAGCTCGAGAACTAGAAACATTTTGACGTAATGGTATTTTGGTGATATTAGGGTGAACCTCCACCTTAGGTTGAGGGATATGTAAGGTACCATTTGGTGGTGAAAGAGGTTAAGTGGAACTTTTGGTTTGAGATTCAGTCCCTGACTTATTAAGAGAATTGTCATACTATCTCGACCAAGTCTAGAGGTTGATATCTTCATAATTCATCATGATAATATTATCATTTCCATTCCCAAGTTACGAAGGTTCAAGAGCTGGAGGATTTTGAGAAGGTTGGGTGACCACATATCCTTGGTGAGGGAACAAATTGGTAAGCATTGCCAGCTATGTGGAAGGAGGAGGGGGTTGAGTGATGGGATGCTTCCCTCTAGAGGAAAATTCTTGAGCTTCCCATGCCTAATACATCTAAGGGAGGAGGGGAAATTCGTGAGTGTAATGGCGATAAGTCTCGTAACAAGCACAATGTGTATTTGTCCTAAGAGCCTTGTTCTGCTTGGGTCGTCTGCCCTATTGTTGGGTTGTGGGATTAGACTCATCACCCTTATTGGCATTAGGTTGTCTACCTTGGTTTCCTTGATTACACTGAGATGGTTGATTTTGGTTACCCTTCCCTTTGTTCCTTCTCTTAGTGTTGGGGGGATGGGAGCATTGTGTTGAGCATATACTTGACTCTGTGGAGGTAATTGTTGCTGCACCATAGGAGGTTGAAGCATTGAAGGTTGAGGTGTTGGTGTCATTGGGGTTTGAGCACTAGGTAGTGAAAATTGATAGTAAAGGTTTGCAGTAAAATTTTGGTAATTAGGTTAAGAAACATCTAGCCCTGGCATTGGATTATGCAAATGGGAAAATGCATATGACATGCTTATACATTTGTAAGAGATGACACATGAAGGATAAAGAGGAGGATAAGTGTAGGTGGAACTGGTCCCCCCCATGGGGTTGACCATAACTCGTTGGAGGTTGAGAATATGGCGATGGGTGGGGGTAGGATGTGGATCCAATGATATTTTCAGTGGCATGAGATGCCCCTGATGCAAAATAAGCACTAGGCTGAGGCAGATCAGGAAGGAAAGTATAAATATAACCTAACTGAGTGTATATTGGTGAAGAATGTAACTATTGTTGATCTTCATAATTGTATTTGAGTCATGATGTAATGTATTTTTCAAAACAAATAAAAAGGGATTTTATTGTAAATACAATTGACTTATTAGAGCATGGATTTCATGCTTGGGTGATTTTTTTTATTAGATAAAATCCTCTATTGAAGTCTTATAGGGTTTATGTTAAGTGTCCTTTTCCATGTCATAATGTAAAACACCCTTCTTGGGCTCTATTTGTTAAGAAATATATTTATTGTAATGTAAATTAGGTCTTATAGGCCTCCTCCACCAAGTCAACCTCAAAGTAGACAAGCTGGCCTAACTGAGGCACAAAAACTCCTATATAAAGGAAACAATTCGACCTCATTTGGAGCACTCACTCATCAAGTACAATCTACATCTTCTGGGGCGAAAAAAAGTGTGAAATTCAAGGAAGAAGAAGAAGAAGACTAGTGAAGAAGAAGGAGGTCTCTCTCACACACAAGAAGTCGAAATTCTCTCTCTCTATCTCTCTCTCTCTCTCTCTCTCACACACACACATTTGAAGCTGCTAAGGTGTTGGAGGGGTTCAAAATACAGTACTAAAGCTAGGCCAAAATTTGTTGAAAATGCAACAAGATGATGGAGCTTAGTGGAAAGGAGTCGCCTTCACTAAGTGGGCCCGCAAGCTATTTTTGGCGCAAAGTCTATTTTTAGACTATGTCTATTTTTAGACATATGAATCATGGTCTATGAGTTGCAGGATGCTATTTATGGATGATTGGTCATGTTGGGAAAAATAGATGGACTTCTATTTTTGGTTCACAGCGGAGTGATCAGAGTCTATTTTTAGACTGCCAAGCTAAAAATAGAAACAATCAAATATTATTAGCCCTTAGTAATATTTGGACTCTAAACATTATCTTATTCTCTTGGAGCACTTCAGTTTGAGCTACAGATGTGGCACATGCAGCTGACAGAAGGAATCACATGGTTTCTTATGTGTTAGTTGAGCTATTGCATGGAGGACTTCAGTTAGAACTCATGCATGTGAGTTTTGTGGAGTTGGATGTGGAGTTGATGGAGTTGTGTTCAGTTTGACTTAGTTTAACTAGTTGTATTTTAGTCTAACTAAAGAATACACTAGTGATGAGTTGTGTGAATTAAATATTAATTAATTCACTAATTATTAACTCATAAAGCAACTAAAGAATACATCAGTTAACTCAGTGCATGGATAGTTCAACAGAGATAGGTGTTAGAGGTAAGTGAAAGGGTGAGTTGTGACTATCAGTTGTGCATGAGATTTTGCACATGCATGGGATTGAGTAATGCCAATGAGGATTGCGCAGTGTGGGTGAATACCAAGGCAATTATAGCTTGTGCTCACATGATTTTGGATCAGCCAAGGTAAATAGGAGTTTGGATCAGCCATTCTCATTCATTCTCTTGCAGGATTGTGCAGTGGAGGCAGGAAAAGCAATGGAGGAGATTTGAACCTGTGACTTGTTTGGATCTGAGCTAGTTTTGTGTGCAACAGGTGGAGATAGTACTGAGTACTTGTGAGTAGTATTGTACTATGTATTGTTACATGTTCTCAATCATTATAATATATAGATAGTGTGGGGTTTTCAGCTGTATGCTTTCCCCGGGTTACATACTGTGTTAATGTGTGCATGCGATTGATGTTTCATTGTTTTTGATGCTGCTAAATTGATTATCAAGGTAGAGGAGGTTATGTATTATGCATGTATTCCACAATAGTGTATAATCGGGATAATCTCTATGAATAAGTGTTTATTATTCAAAATTTCTACATGGTATCAGAGCTGGCGAATTTGTAGAAAAAGTTCTACATGGTATCAGAGCAGTTGATCATCAGATCTATTATTCATAAAGTGTTTGCATTTTATTTCTTCAGGCAGAGTCTATAATCGGGCCAGGTAGCCTCTAGATTCATCCTTCTTTTGGAAGATGAGATATCCGGTGAATGCCCATACATTCAATCTCTGTACAAGAAATACTTTGTTCTCACGAATTTTAGATCAGAAGCGATTGAGTTTTGAGCTGGTGGAATGGTGCTCAACGATAAACTCAGAAACATTAAGTGTGAGAATGGAGACAGTATGCCCAGGTATCTCACGAAGTTCACCCAATGCCAGGATGAGCTGGGAAGTGTGGTGGTGATTGTCGATGATGAGGACTTGGTGAGCTTGGCTCTTCTTGGTCTTCCGAAGAGTTGGCATTCCTATCAAGACTCTGTCAATGGTCGAGATAAATTTCCAGGATGGGAGAGACTTTGGTCGGATCTTGTGTAAGAGGAGATCAGGCAGAATACTAGGGACGAATCTTCATCAAAGGCATCTGATGAAGAAAATTTTGCTTTGACTGCCAAAGTGAAGAAGGGGAAGGAGAAGGTTTCTCTTTCCGAATCTAGTTCTTCCAATGATGGGAAGAAGGTTGACAAGTCAAAGGTGAGATGCTTTCGTTATCATGAGTTGGGCCATTATGCTACTAATTGCCCAAAGAAGAAGTCCAAGAAGGGATCTGGGGAAGGATCTGAAGGTGAGGCACTTGCTTCACAGTTTGAGTTGGATTTCACACTCTTCGCATGCATGGTTTCATCCATGGTGGGAAGTGGTTGGTTTCTTGACAGTGGAGCTTCTTTCCACATGACTGGTGACAAAATTTTGTTCAGTACTTTGGAGGAGAAAGATCTCCAAATACTCATAGCGATGGGTAATGATGAGAAGTATAGTGTCTCAGGTGTAGGCAAGGTTATTTTTCAGAGGGAGCATGGAGATCGCCTTACCTTGATCGATGTCAAGTATGTACCAGGACTGAAGAGAAACTTGGTGTTGATCGCGATGCTGGAAGACGGAGGCTATGATGTAGTCTTCAGTAAGGGAAAAGTTTTCCTTAGACACATCATCACTAGACAGGTGAAGCAGATTGGTTCACAGGTCAAGAACCTGTATGCTCTTGAGGTTCAAGATGCATGCAAATCCTTGAGAAACGAGGCAACTGATGGAGACTTGGTGGTTGAGAGGGAGCGTATATTATCTCTCAACATGCAGAGCCAGAAGAAGTCTCAGACGATTGTTGAGGAGCCACGATTGGTGCAGTAGCTTTAGGAGGTTATGGAGCAGCCACAACAAGGGAAGTTGAGACGAGATTGAGTAAAGACATCTACTCATGCAGAGACCTCCAGTAGGGGGAAACTTTGAGCCAGGTGGGCTAAGGGATCGCATGCAGCCATACCTCCAGATAGGAGGTGGGGTGATGTGGATTGATCATCCCAAGGAGGAGGGGCAGGATCCTTGAGGTACCCAACCTCTTGGATGAGACCTTGCTATGGGAGCCCCAATGTGGAGTAGCAGGAGATGACTGATAGGGTAGAGACAGATGTGGATGGAGCGGCAGAGAGAGCGACAGTGCAGGGAATCCTAGGACAGCGCATAGCTAGCAGGCTGCAGCAATGCAAGAGGCACAAGTGTTTTTCACAGTGCTAGGTGGCACAGAGAAGTGTGCAATGGTGCGAGATGCATGGAGATGTTGCAGTAGCGCAGATGTCAGAGAGGGAGCACTTTTCAACAGTAGGTAGAGCTTCAGCATCAGAGTATGTTCCTAGCCCAACAGATTGGTCAGTTGGGAGTGTTTTTGTTCCAAGTGTTGTTGGAGCAAGTGGACCAGGCAAATATGTTGCATGCAGAACATTCCAGAGTTGCAGGATAGGGGTTGCAAATAATCCATATATTGTTGAGAAGGAGTGTTGAAAATGCAACAAGATGATGGAGCTTAGTGGAAAGGAGTTGCCTTCACTAAGTGGGCCCGCAGGCTATTTTTGGCGCAAAGTCTATTTTTAGACATGTGGATCATGGTCTATGAGTTGTAGGATGTTGTTTATGGATGATTGGTCATGTTGGGAAAAATATATGGACTTCTATTTTTGGTTCACAGCGGAGTGATCAGAGTCTATTTTTAGACTGCCAGGTTAAAAATAGAAACAGTCAAATATTATTAGCCCTTAGTAATATTTGGACTCTAAAAATTATCTTATTCTCTTGGAGCACTTCAATTCGAGCTACAGATGTGGCACATGTAGCTGACAGAAGGAATCATGTGGTTTCTTATGTGTTAGTTGAGCTATTGCATGGAGGACTTCAGTTAGAACTCATGCATGTGATTTTTGTGGAGTTGGATGTGGAGTTGATGGAGTTGTGTTCAGTTTGACTTAGTTGAACTAGTTGTATTTTAGTCTAACTAAAGAATACACTAGTGATGAGTTGTGTGAATTAAATATTAATTAATTCACTAATTATTAACTCATAAAGCAACTAAAGAATACATCAGTTAACTCAGTGCATGGACAGTTCAACAAAGACAGGTGTTAAAGGTAAGTGAAAGGGTGAGTTGTGACTATCAATTGTGCATGAGATTTTGCACATGCATGGGATTGAGTAATGCCAATGAGGATTGCGCAGTGTGGGCCAATACAAAGGCAATTATAGCCTGTGCTCACGTGATTTTGGATCAGACAAGGTAAATAGGAGTTTGGATCAGCCATTCTCATTCATTCTCTTGCAGGATTGTGCAATGGAGGCAGGCAAAGCAGCGGAGGAGATTTGAACCTGTGACTTGTTCGGATCTGAGCTAGTTTTGTGTGTAACAGGTGGAGATAGTACTGAGTACTTGTGAGGAGTATTGTACTATGTATTATTACATGTTCTCAATCATTATAATATACAGATAGTGTGGGGTTTTCAGCTGTATGCTTTCGCCGGGTTACATACTGTGTTAATGTGTGCATGCGATTGATGTTTCATTGTTTTTGATGCTGCTAAATTGATGATCAACATAGAGGAGGTTATGTATTATGCATGTATTCCATAATAGTTTATAATCGGGATAATCTCTGTGAATAAGTGTTTATTATTCAAAATTTCTACAAAATTCTGTGTAGCTGGGGGTTGGAATTTCTGGGTCATTGCTAGGCTGAAGTTGTTGGACAAGAAGAGACTACTAAAGATTGTTGATTTTAATTTTATGGATGACTTGGTGGAGGAGGAAGCTCTATTGGTCTAACCTCTTAGTCTATCTCATTTTAAATTTATTAAAGGAAGATTTCTAACTAGGTTTTCCCTTATAAAGGGGTTTTAACCCTTACTCAGTGCCTACATATGGTGTCTTTGATATTCGTGTTTTGATTTTGGTAATTGCGCTATGAAACAAATATAAAAGAATAATATAAGAAAGTTAATAATATCATAAGAATATCACAAGCAATTATCAATAAAAGAAAATATTTATGCCATTCCAATTTTCTAACATAGTATCAGAGCTAAGGTGACGAAGAAGGAAAAATTCAGACTGGATATCTATTCAAAAGGGAGATATAAGTAAATGGTTTCAAGGAAAGGTAACAAAGATAGCAACATGACAAGTTCAATTAATGGATAAAACAAACTATAAGGAGCCTCCAACTATAGGGCATGGAAAAAGAGGATAGATCTCATTCTTGAATAGAACAAAGTTTTGGATATCATTCAAGGAAAAGTCAAGAAGCCTACAAATGATGTAGAGGAAGGGAAGTTTAGAGAAACTAAAATCTTGGCCATGAAACTAATAATGGATGGTGTTAAGGAAAACCTAATTCCATACATATCCAACATAAATTCCACTCAAGAAATGTATGAGACTATATCCAAACTATTTGCCATCAAGAATATTGGTCAAATAGCAAGCCTCAATAATGAATTAAGGACTATTAAGATGATGAAATATGATACTGTATCAACATATTTTATGAGGATACCTAGAATAAAATGTAAACTCCAAGAAATAGATGAATTTTTCCTAGAAAATAAGCTTGTAATTACTTCTCTTCTAGGACTACCAAAATCTTGGAGTTCCTTTGCATCGGGACTTAACAATTGGAAGAATACTCCAACATTTGAATAAATGTGGAATGCATGCAGGCAAGAAGAAGATTGGATATCATTAGTAATTAACAAGAATAAGGATGAATAATAAAATACCTCTAATGCCTATACTACGCATAACAAAAAGAAGGGAACCTTCAACCAAAGAAGAAAATTGACTTATCCAATATTGAATATTACAATTGTCACAAAATGGGTCACTATATAAGTCATTGTCTTGAAAATACAAAGAATAAGAAGAGAGATAGGGATTGAGAAAATTTGACTCATGACGGTCCACCCAAGAAGAACAAGACTGGAGAGTTGGAAGTCAAGGACTTATACTGCTAACTCCTCTCTCTCACATATTTCTCTTAGTATTATATTTTAAGTTTTGATTTTTTCCCCTTTATGTTTTGATTTCTATAGTTTGTAGGTCTAACATATATTGTTAGAACATTTATTGGATTATTTTGATTAGTTATAAGTATCCCCAAAGATTGGATTAAGAGGGATCCCTCACTATTTCACCAAAGATAAGTATATTACTCCTTGTCTCCTCTTTTATGTTTGGTTTCCCTCTCTAATCAAGATGTGTTTTGTATTGTATGCTAATAACCTCTTTCTTATATTTTTCTTGCTTAGGAAAGCTTAATGAATGTTAAAAGGTTATGGACGAGACTTCAAATGATAGACTTGAAGCATGGAAGAAGTTTTGTTACAAAGAAATCCCTTTAAAGATTGACGTCCTACAAGGTTTGTTAAGGAACAAATCAAGGTATGTCAATATTGATTATGAAACCCTAGTATACTTATGGTTGTTGATGAAATCTAGAAAACCTATTCATTCTATGTTTAGGGTTTTTTTATTGTTATGATAGAAAACCTAATCCTTTAGGGTTTGGTAAAAAAATTTGGGTTTATGATAAAAACCCTTGTATAGCTAAAATAAGATCCTAGAAATGAATCCCTGGATATGTATTCTTCCACATATCGAAAACCTAGCTCAATTGAAATTGTTGTATATCTAACATTGATGTATTGATGTTTGTGTCTTAGGTTTACCTAGTAGATATTGATGTGAAATGTTATTGCGTACTAGATATGTGAGTATGCTAACTTAGTTATTGATGCTCATGTTTTAGTTTTCTAGGGTTTGCAACAAAACCCTAGTAAGGATTGATATTATAGGATATGAATTTGATATTTTTTAGTCTAATGATAAAATCTAGGATTTGCAACAAATCCTAGTAGAATCTAACATGTAATTCCAAAAGTATTTTATTGAAACCTTAGATGCATGGTAGAATTTTTATTTGACTAAATTTCTGATATCTAAGGCTTTGTAATCTATGATTTTCAATCAATCATAGTAGAGTATTTCATATATCTTTGAGAGTAATATTGAGGCCCTAGATGTAATTTGTAGATTCATATTGTTCCCATATACAAGAGAGTTGTTCTACTATAAGTGAGTTGCCACCAAGTACAACACATACATCATAATGCCAACAAATCCAAAGTTTCCAGAATTTTGAAAAATTGCACACGTCTATTATTTGGATTCAGATTTGGTTGTGCAAGTAACTGAGGTCGGAGCGAAGGTGGAACCTTTGGAGGTAATTGAAGTTGAGGTTATATTGGTGGTTGATTTTTTGAATGAGGCATCGCTCTCATTAGTTGATTAATCGGTCCAGTGGGGAGTTGCCAATTATGGGACCACATTGGCCCTTGAGTAGGTCGATTTTCCCATTGCAGAGGGTATGGACTATTTGGTGTATTCTACCATGAAGTTGTAGGATATTATTGATTTGGCCAAAAGGGACCATGGAATGACTGATTTTTCTAGGGGGATAAACTATATGGCCACAACTACCAGGTATTAAGAGAATGTTGCTGACCTTACCAACTTAATCCCTGAAATTGCTGCTTAGCAAATTGTATAGAAAAACGTAGAAGGGTCCTCAGGCATACCTCATGGTTGATTCTGCCATTGTCTTTGCTATGACACAAAATACGTTAGTTTTGGTTCTTCTTCAACTTCTTTAAATACAACTTTCAACCTAGGAAGAAGATTACAATGATCAGTCGAATGATCTTTGATGCAAATGGAACATGTCTCAATTGTATCCAATGAACATTCTTTGTGAATGTGCTTCTTCCAATAACAAGGACAAAAAATAGCCAATGCATGTTTTGCTTCAGCTTGTTTATGTTTTACCTGTAAAACATCCAACTATGTAGTTAGGGTACTTAATATATCAGTTTTAAATATTCTAAAAGATTATCTATCTCTGTTCGTGTAACTCCTCCCCCTACAATTCTGTTGGATCTGCCGAGAGGATCATGAGTCCTAGGCTTGGTTTGTGTACTACCTTGAGAACATTTGATGCATAGTTTTACAATGTCATCATATTCTTCTTTTGAAATATCAGTGCACCCCATTAAATTAAGGGTTTCTATCCATTCATCTTTCATACCTCTAATCAAAGTAGTTTTCAACACATCCTTGGGTAAAGTAGTGTATGGAGATCTCTGTAAATTATATTGAAATCTTTCAACAATTCTTCCAAAGTTTCATCTTGTTTTGACATCTTCTTAATATTTCTTCCCTTAGATCCCTATATCGACAATAATCCTGATACTTAGTAAGGAACACTTCTTTCATTTGGTCCCATGAAGTTATAATACCACACCCCAATCCCATAAACCATTGTAGTGTTTCTCCCTTTAAGGTATTCTTTCATTTGGTCCCATGATGTTATAGTACCACCCCCCAATCCCATAAACCATCATAGTGTTTCTCCCATTAAGGTAGAAGGAAACAACTTTAATTTTTGGGGGTTAGTAGTATAATCATATCCTCAACATAAAACATCAAACTCGAACAAAAATGCATCGGGGTCTTCAGAGGCCATTCCATGAAAGTTTGGAATATTTTGTAATGTGATAACCTTCATTGGTACATTAGCCCATGGGTCAATAATAAGATATTATTTTGAAGTTTGCATTCATGTTACTACATTTTCCATTTGGTCAAATATCTTCTAGTAATCTTCAAGGATCCCATAATCAGGAGGTAATATTGGAAAAATAATATGTTGATGGGGTTTTGGACCTTGACTAGGTCTCACAACACTACTCAAGTCAAGTACTTCTCTTTCTTTCCTCAAATGGGTGTTACAGGGAAGTCTTGCTCAGAAGGTTGTGGGTATGGTTCGCTCATCTCATCTCCCCCTTCCCTTAAACTGCAAGAGTGCCCCTCACTCTTACTAGAAGGATTGAGTTGCTTAACAAATATGTCTTGGAAGCTCTTCTCAGATCCTATAGTTTTATCATGAATCCCGTGTTAGTTGTAGTAGATGACCTTGCTACCCAAGGGGAAATAATAGTAGAACCCTTCCTAGACACTACTCAGGGACCTACCGATGCTTGAGACTCTGATCTGCAAATGATTTCATCTACAAAATTTATTCTCCCAAGGCCAACTCGACCTTGGGTTTTTGGTGATTTTCAGGGTGGATTTCTAATCTATAACTATCTGGTTTCTAATCCTAGGCTTCTTTGTAGTCATACACACTAAACAATCTAAATGTATCAGCTGAGGGAAGGTATTGGCACAAGATTTTTACTTAAGTGCATGCACAATTTCTTACCTTCCATCTTTAATATGCATCTCCAAGGATACAACTAGCACTCTCTTTGACAACCTCCCTAACAATGATGCCAAAATGTTGAGCCAATTAATCATTCCTAAAAGGACCAACTAACTGCTACACATTAATTTATCAACCCGAGGTTTCATTTTTCTATTTCAAGGTTATCGACACAGTTTATGCAAGAGAAATGCATATATGACTAGTTTCTATGATCTTATTGAAAATAAAGGTTGCAATTTTAAAGGAATCACTCAAGATGCAATCTCTAATTATCGCAAACTATTCAAAATACTAATTGTTATAGGCTTCTAAAGGAAACAACAAAAGAAAACATATTGAACAACAAGTTGTTTCTTAGGGAACAACAACTACAGAATAGAAAGACAACACTACAAAATCACATTGTTGAAAGTGATTAAGCAAACATAATAGCAATCTATGATAATCTACAGAAAAAATGAAAAGAAAGAACATTACTCTTAACATATTAACTACAACAAATCTATTCTATAGTGATTTCAATAAACCCGATTCAAAACAAAGCATGCAATGTAACAAATCAACAACGAGAAATGAATAACAATTACACAAATAGACATAGGTGTAACCATAAAATCAAACACCAATTTAATAATACAAGAGAAGACAACGTTGTTTCCAGGATCAGGCCCAAATCCGGAATAAAATTTCCTAATGAAGGGATCAACACAATAGACTAGATTTGAGTAATAAACATTTCCATTCAATTACAGAAAACTAGTTACAATTAATGTAATCGCAAGTCTCAGCTTGTGTCAAAAATAATATTACAAATTGAACAACAAATTTTGAGGCTTACTTCAAGTCTTTATATTGTATCAGCAAAATATAAAGATCAGAGAATCTATTTTTAATAATGAGTGATCCTGAGAATCTAAAGATTCTTAGGATGCTTGTTTAAGTTACAAAGATTTTAATGCATTCAAAAGACTAGGTTGAGAGGTCATATTTAACTAATTCTCTCCAAATAGGGTGTAATATCCCAAGGCTTACGCAATATCCCACGACCATTCCAAGAAACAATATCAAGGATCAATGTCTCCATAGATTCCTGCCGAACAATGAGGATCCATTCATTAGGAAATAACACTTTAATGATTCAATCTGTTCATAAAATAATAAAATAATAAATGCATATAAAATACTACTAAAGTCCATACTACACAAGTTAACATAGCCCACTACGAGATAATGTAAGGAAAATATGAAAAATATGAGGCCCAACAACATGAGTGGAGAAAATAGTAGGTTCATTTCCATTTGAGGGCTTATCTCTCTCCATCATCCTCATCTCCTCTTGAGTGCATATAGCCAATACTTCATCGAAACCAAGTATCCTATCATTGTTGAGAATGGTGGTGTCAAACACATCCCATGGTCTTGAAAGACCTCAAAGTGCAATGAGAGTGAGCTATTTGTTAGCAATAACGTATCCAATAGATAGTAGGTAATTCTTGATTTATATTGTTCTCATGAAGTAGGATTGGATAGACTCCCCTTTATTCATATTGATGTCCTTCAACTTGTTATGAAGAAAGAGGATTTGTTTTGCATTGTTCACTGTGAACATCCAAACCAGTTTATCATACATCTCCTTATATGTTCCCAAATCAAAAATATAAGCAACCAAATGATTTTGAATGGATTCCATGACCATTTTCTTAGCTTTGACCTTACCTTTCTTATACTTCATCTTCACTGCAACATGTGCATTTGAAGGAGGCTCCACCACTTTTCCTTGCACATAGTCCATTACTTCATGCTCTTCCAAAGTCAAGTCCAAAGTCGTCCTACAAGCATGATAGTCATATTTTTCATTTTTCTTTTCCTCAGCCTTGAAGTAAGATGTAGAATCCATGGGGACTTATCCAATAGATCTCCCTTAGTGATTTCTTTTCTCTCTCTTGCTTGGGATTTGTCTTCACCTATGCTCTAATGCCATGTTAATTTTAGATAACAATGGTATGTTCTATTCTTAGCACAATTACTTCAATGTACTTTAGCAACCTAATGACAATTTCAAATATAGTTTCCAATAGAAATCACATTAAACATTAATCACATTGATAGTAGCTGTATATAGAACATGAAATAACAAAATGCAGAAGACAAGCCAAGACAAGAGAACACGAGATTTGGAAGATGCCAAGGAAAAACCCAAAGATGGGGAGGATCCTTGATCGTTTCTTCTTATTTTTATATCAAATATTCAACAGAGAGAGAGTACAAAAATTCAAAATTGACTTGCCAAATCAAAGTCAAAATAACCCTGTCAAATATGCAGTCAATTGCACTCAAATTCAGCCCTAACTAGAAATTCAACGCTGGTCAAAGAAACAACAAAATGTCCTCAAAGAAGCTCGGTCATACCCAGTCAAACTAGGCCTAAATAGGTGGTCAAAATCCGCCCAAAACAATCACAAAGTCAATTGTCAAACTTGATCAAATTATTCCCTGAAGTCTGTAGTCAACCTGCAATTTATCTTGACTATCAAAGTTTTCAGATTACTTTAGTTTCTATGCTAAAGAGTATGACCTACCAAAATTAAAGGCTTCCCCAAAGATCAAACTCAAAATCTTCCCAGAAAGTCAAAGTCAATGCTGGTTAATGCTAGTCAAACTGCAGGAAAATAGGAAATTTTTGGCCTCGTAATTCTGTCCTGAAATTCGTCCTTTTTGCTACACATGGGAGAGAAACGATATTCCCAATAGTTGTATGAACCAATGAGAGAAGGAGAGAAAAGAACGCGTGGGTGATGATGATGCCAAATGAGGTGAAAGGTCACTTATATTTATACAAGTCGATGAGGGTGACGTGACATGTCTATTGGGCTTCATGAGTCTACATGATGATGTGGTTGACCTTCATAATGTGCACTGTGTGGGCATAAATTCAAAATCACATTTATTCTTGTCCAAATTTGATGATCTTTAGATCAGTTTTGGTCCTCTAGAAAAGATGAATTCAATACAATCATCATCTCCATCAAATGAGCTGTCCAAAGAGGAATTTGGCCCTAGTTGCCAATTTTAACCGAGATGGTTGCTTGCCCATAACTTTCCACTAGGGTTACCTTCGTCCCAAGGGGATGATCAAAGCTTGGCATTCTTGGTAGTCAGTTAACAATGCATAGGCCCAGACCAATGAGTCGAGTAGCCTCATGGAGAGACGCATTCACTAAGATATAAGCCTAACCCCCTTTGAATCAGGATTTTGGTGCGCATCAGTTTTGACCATTGGATTCTGAAGTATTTTAAGCTCCCTATAAGGACAAATTTCTATGTCTCGATGTAAGTGATCGATGGGTTTTTTTGGAATCCTATCCCACCAATCCTAAACCTAACTACACGATTGTTTTTCCTTATTTCACAAGTGGGATTAATCTATGTGAGTTAAGTTATTATTAATGTGGAGTGTTTCAAGTCTTGGATTGACAATTATAATCAAGTTCACATTTGCTTAAGGTGTGAGTGTGTGTGTAAATGTATTAGTGGATGAGTTAATTGAGCATGTTGTATGATGCGAATGCTATTGAGAAATAAAGTACATAAACTGTAAATGATGTTGAAAATGAACAATAAAATAAACAACAAACTGAAGCACACAATTCCCCACCCAAAAGGTAATGAAGCAGTTAAAAAATGATGTCAAAACAAGAAAATAAAAGACACTGAATGACCAAAAGATCTAATGTCTAAAGGCACTGGGATCTAAGGTCAAATCTACTAAAATGAAGCAAAAAAAACTAGCAAAAAACATAAATCAAAGTGTTGGAAAATAACAGAAAACAACATGTAAGAAAAATGATGCTCAAGGAGATCCTAGAGAAGAAAAGAAACATTAGTCTCAGAGGGAAACAAAGTGCTCTAAAAATGGCTTGAAAGGGACTAAAAAAGATGGAAACAATGCTGGAAAATAGTGGCTGAAAGCTCTAGAAACTAGACTCCTCAACTTAGCAATTTTTCTCCTAAATGGAAAAGGTGTACTCTAAACCCTAAGGGGATTTTCCTTCCTCAAAATCAGAAAAAATACTAAGAGACTCTGGGCCTAGTGGTGAAACACGAACAACGAAGAAATCCATTCTTGACACTCAAGAAAAACTCTTGGCAAAATTTGAAAATTTGATGAAAAAATCTGAAAACTAGAGGGCGCAGGTAGTGATTTGTTTAGTGCACCCAGATGCAGGAAAAGGGCTAGAAATTGTGTTTTAGGGTACAATTAATGGTCTAAAAAGTGTGTTATGTTCTTGAATATCTTGCTCGGCATATCTGTCGCATACTGTGTTGTCTCCTGCGTGGTTGGTATCTATGACCTGCAAAAAAAAACACAAAAACCCAACAGAAGCAAGAATTTTCTAACAAAGAGATGAAATCTAAAAATAGAAATGAGAATTGAGAGAGAGAAATTTTCCTAACAAAACTTTAAAATGTTGAAACAACAGTCACCAGGGTTTTGAATTTTTAAACCAGTGGAGTTGCCATTTGTTGACAACTAAAGACCCAGTGGAGTCACCATTTGTTAGTATAACGCTTTTGGAGAAGTGTACAAAAAATGCCTTACTTAAGTTGTTGGTGACAAGGAACCCTAACAACAAAATATGCTTGTAACTATGCTTAAGATATGAAATGTAAAGTCAACAAAACTACAAGAAAAGATATGCAATCATAAACATAAATATATAACAACAACAAAAAATGTGTAACAACCCAATGGAGCATGAAAAATGATTAATTTTATTATTAGAAATGATACAACTGATGAGGATTGCTTGTAGACTTGGGTTTGTAAATCCCCCTTTGGAGGATGGGTTCTTTTGTAACCCTATGCTTCAACAACAGAGTTCTCAGCTCTCTGTCAATGGTTGTATGAAATGGGCAAACAATGGTTATGGAGGCTTGAACTCAAAGTGAGAGCTAAAATGTCATAGTATGATAATGGAGATGATGATAATGATCGTGGTGAAGAATGGGAAAAACCCTCCTATTTATAACAAAATATTGAGACAGATTGAGATTTAGAAAACAATAAAATATTATAGACTAAATAAAAATCTAGCTATTGTGAATATTTTATTATATTTTTTGAGAGGGAAAACATATTCGAAATGGTCAAATATCTTTACGTGGAAAATGGTTAAAGTAATTAACAAATAAAAAATAATTTATTAATTACTTTATGGTGACAAAGTCAAATTTGAATTAGAAACAATTATTAAATAATTATTTAATAATTATTTCAAGAGATAAATAGGGAATAATTATGGAATAATAAATAAATAATGATTTATTTTATTATTCCAAAGTGGTTAAGTAAAAAATGGTTAGAAATAATCATTAAATAATGATTTAAAAATTATTTCAAGAGAATAATACAAAATGATTTATTTAATTATTCTCATAGGGTTTTTGGGATTTTAATGAGAAATACTTTAAGAAAAATGGTTTACTAAATTATTTCTTAAGGTGAAAGAGGGTTTTAATATGTAAAAACCCATCCTACATGGTGTATTTCAATCAACCTAGTAAGAATTAGCAAGGTGATCATTTTTTGGGTGATAACGTCAAGTATTCTAGTTCGTACCAAGACATAATATATTTCCTGTAGATCTTACAATGCCCTCATAAGATGCCTAAAGCCAAATGAAAATCCTTGAAATTTAAGGAAATTAAGTATTGTATCATAGGAGGGAGTTTGTATTTGAAAGACTTGCCTAGTGCCTTTCATATTTGTGCTACTAAAGACCAAATGTAGGATATCATCTTAGATTTTTACTTTGGAATATGTGGGGATCATCAAGCATGGAATGCCACAACATACAAGATTTTGAGTGTTATGTTTTGGTGGCCTTCCTTGTTCAAGGGCACTAATGCTGCTATAAGATCATGTCTAGAATGTCGAATGTTTGTAGGTAAGAAAAAGCTAAAGTCACTTCCACTAAAATCTATTGAAATGAAAACTCTATTTCAACAATGGGGTTTAGATTTCATTGGAGAAATACATCTAAAATCAAGTGGTCAACACAAATATATTCTCACAACCACCACTTACTTCACAAAATGAGTGGAAGCGATTTTGACCCAGAGGGTTGATGAGAAGGTGATTATGACATTCCTCAAGGACTACATTTTGTCAATGTTCAGATGTATGAGGAGGGTTGTGACATATAATGCCCATGCCTTCAAGTCATCTAGAATGATACAATTTTGTTAATATTATGGTATTGAGCTAGTACATTACACAACTGATTACCCACAAAGTAATGAGCTAATAGATTCCTTAGACAAGAATATCATAAGAATAATCAAGATGATGCTAGATAAGAATAAAAAGGGCTTGGATATGAAAATCTTAAAGATGCACTTTAGCTAGATAGAAAAGCACTAAGAGGGCGATATATACTTCTCCATATCAAATGGTATACGACATAAATGCCATTTTTCCTATGAATCTGACTCTACTAGTAATAAAGTTGTTGCAGGAAGACAAAAAAGGAACCAACCCAACACAAAAAAAGAATTTATCAGCTAATAGAAATCCAACAACATAGAGAGGAGGCTCATGGAAAGAAAAAATCTTACCAATAGAAAATAAAGGCCATGTTTGACAAAAGAGGAACGGAGTAGAAATTTCAATCAAGAGACTTGATACTGAAATGGGACTCAGTTCATGTTGAAAGGGAAAGCATGGGAAATTTGACAACTTGTAGATTGGTCCATTCTAACTGAAAGAAGCCCAAGAAAACAATACTTATCAATTGGAGACGCTCGATGGATATTTCTACGTGAATCTTGTCAATGGTAGGTTCCTGAAGAATTTCTTCACATAATTATTCTTTTCCACACACAAAAAGAAGAAGAAGAAGAAGAAGAAGAAGAAGAAAAGAATGAATGGATCTCTTCTTTTTCCTCACATATTGTAGAATGAAGACCCCACAACCCAATTTGAAGGCACTAGAACTCCATTGTTCTCAATAGGCCACAAGGACTAGTTATCCCCCATGGAGCTAATGCCAATGCCAATATTTGGCGAGGAGACTACACAAGCCACACAACAAAAGAAAATTGGATGACATCAGTGTGATTCTTTGTGTCACATGACATCTCCCTGACATCAACTCGAAAGCTCCACATACCCAAGATCCAACAAACTAGGAACCACGCAGATTGACAATGTGGATTGCACTGCAGCATTGACCTGCAAAGTGGTTAACTCCCATAGGCAGTGTCTTGGAATACTACTTGAGATGCATGGCTAGCCACCATTGTCCACACTCCTGGGTGTGTGGTGTACCAAACCGCCCTCCCCACCATGTGAAAACCACTTGGTCGGGGAAGATGGACCGACCACCATGTCAGTGAATGGAAACCCACATCACCTTTACATGATACCACTCTCATACTCTCTTCATTCCATGTCATCACCTGCCTCCATGTTGCCTTGCTACATCATCCACCATACCATGTCACCTCTCCAACCCATGTCATCGCCCCACGTCAGCACCATGCTCTTGTACAATGTCATCACCATCATGTTTTATGGAAAATTCTCTTCTGTGGATAGAAGTGAATCCCCTAGATCTAGTGGCTAACCTAGAAACAATAGAAATGAAAAAGGACAATGTTTTCCTTAGAGAAATTAATAGATTGAGGAAGGGATTGCCTAGGGTCCAATGCTAGTCTTCCTGTTCTCTTGGATTGTAGTCTTTGAGACCATCTCCAATTACTATAAATGGAACCTGCAAGACAATCACAACAAACAACATAACTACAAAAAATCCATAACATAAACTAATATATCTATTCAATGACTTAAGTGGGAATTGAAATACATATGCATCAAATAGACACAAAGCATAGGAAAACAAAGCTTCGTGTATTAATGAAAATATAGGAGAAGATTACAACCCTTTTGATAGTTCTTGACAATGTAGAATCCCCCACCAAACTTGTCCTTCCTTAGCCACAAGGAAAGCCTCCATTCACAACTCAAGGATGGTAATGGATCATTAGGTAAAAGCAACAACATGAGGGCATAGCTAAGAGTCTCCCAACGATAACTCACACTCTATGGGAGGCATTGAACTTATAGGGTAAAAATGGTATTTTAGGATTTACCAATCTAGGCTTGAGATCCACATATGAGGGAGGATAAGCTACACGGATAAGAGACAAGACCACTAGAGTAGGACCAGATAGGAATTCAAGATCTCTATCCATGGTAAACCGTTAAAACCACCTTAGAAGCTTTTGGAAGAAGTTTCGTAAACATTTTGTATTTCTCCCAAAATTCTAAAACCATTGCACCTACAGAGTAGATAAACTTGTGCTATTCAGTGGAATTCCTAAGTCATGCAACATGCAACCATTGTAGGTGCACCAAAGGGTAGGGCGTGCCGGGGCCAAAAATGATTTTTTGAGCTGATAAACCCATAATTGTTGGATGTTTTGGAGAATAAATTCTTGAGGCTTTGCAAAGGGATAATGCCAAAGTGTTAAGTATGTTGATTCATCCAGTTTCTAGGCCATTTGAGTGAATGCAACAAAATGACCTGTAATAGATTTCCCCCTAAAGTACAAAGTCAAAAGCAGTGGTTGAGGACTGAAGTGATTTACCTTGTGACAAGTTCAAATCAAGCAATGATTTGTCAAGATCATCTATTAAAATACATAATCATCATGGTATCATTTCTGAGGTAGGCATACCCATACTCATCCTATAATCCAATATTACATGTACAATAATCAAAGTCATGTCCATTAATGACCGACAATGAACCCATGCTTGGATGACTTTCTAAAATAATCATAGCCATCATACACCATGGTCTAGTATGAATCCTAAAATCACAACCCGAATGGATGAAACTAGATCCAGGGCCTTCTGCCTCATTCACTTGACAGTACGAGTCTAACCACGTGAAGAAGTGAGTTGAAGTCGAACATGGTAGACACCACCTGATTACCGACCAATGACACAAGTCGTCAATAGATATGTGAGAAACCATTGATAATGATAATGACTTTCAAGGTACTATAGTAAAATCTATGCAGTGTGAATGAATGAGCTAATGTCAAACACCATAAAAATTCTTTTAGTTGAAGCCCAATGATGAGGACCCGTTGCTAGAAGTGAGGAAACTTTCTATTGAGGTATGCAAGTTCCAAGACACTATAGGGAGTTTGTAAGTCAAATTCTTGGATAATATGCTAATGTCAACAGGAAGTGACCCATCGTGGGATGGCCTTGATGTATCCCCCATCAATGACAAAAAACAAGAATCAATATTTGAGACAAAATGATGTTGGTGCAAAGTTGGTTGAGGAACGACATGCATGTAATCAGGCTTAAAGGTATTGTATTGGATGTCAACTGAGGGTGAACTTTATCTTTAACATATCGGTGACATTGAATGGAATTGGTAGCATTGGCTCAAAGACCCATGATGAAGTTGTAATCAATAGTGAGGCAACCAGATTCCCTAATGCATAGTAGTCACAAAGATGGAGTGAAAGAGTTTCATGTTCAAGAGAGAATCACTGCCATTAATAGGTAAATATGCCATGTTTTTTGAATTCCCCAGCCATTTATGGCAAATACCTCTTTATTTTTTACAAGCTTGTGGAGGATAACATATGCTTGATCTATAAGTTCATCTTTTAGATGAATCCTTCTGAGTACTTTTAACGAAGGTTGAGAAGGAGTGGTTCAGTATCATCACATTCCATGAGTCCAACACTATTTGATAATTTTATGAGTCCAACAAAGGTGTAACTCCACTTCTTTTTCATGTTTAGAGAGTTTTGAAAAATAGGTGAAAAAGAAAACTCTAAATGTTCCTTTTCATAAATTTAGTCTCTTGAGTCCAAAAAGGAAGAAAACGATACTCATGAGAAAGTTTTAATCATATTCAACTATAGTATTCATTTTTCCCAGTTTGGAAAAGGGTTAAACTTATATTGGGTAGATGTCTTTCCATTTACTTTAATGAGTCTGAAAAGACAAGTGCTTGAGAATATTTTCATGTTTTCGGAGTCTAAAAAGAGCTCAAAGAGGACTCGTCTTGGAGGATCAAGTGGTATAAAGGGTAGAAATTGGTTCTTGTGATGATGGAACTGCTCAAAACACATATAGGTCAAGAGGCTAGCTAATAAGACCACTCATCGTAGTTGTTCCTCAGGAAAAGGTAAAACAACCAAGTGAAAGCATATGACCAGATAGGAAGATGGTGACGATGGAATGAGAAAACCTAGGCTCATTTGTAAGAAACATGTTGATAAAAATTGTCAATCACGAGGGATGAGAATGGTTTTGTGATTACACAAGATTGAAACATGAGAAACTATGCTTGAGATCGTTTTTATTTTTACACAAGATTGAAACATTGAAAAACTATGTTTGAGATTAGTTTCATTTTTACACAAGATTGAAACAAAGGAAAACTATGCTTGAGATTAGTTTTCATGCCCCCATCATAATGATGCAATTCTAGACACATTCCCCCAAGCTTCATTTCATTCACCTAAGTAGACCACTCGTAACTAATAGGTAGATCGAATGAAGTGTTATTTATGAGATCAAGTGAAAGTCTCAACTCAACATTTACAACATCTAATCAAAGACTCTAATTGGAGGGGGACTTGTTTCATTTTTTAATGAGATTGACACATGAAAAAATTTGTGCTCAAGGGACCTTGTTTCATTTTTTAATGAGCTTGACACAAGAAAATGAACTCTACTCCGGGGCCTTGGTCGCTCAGTAACCTTATGGGGGAAGGTTAATTGTTGGTGAGGGATATCCAGGATAGGAAAGGATGGGTTGGGCTACTGAAATTTGTATCCCACCTTGATACAAATTGTTTTGATAATTAGAATAACCCATACCAGGTGGTCTAGTCTTAGGATTGTTTTGATAGTTTGGGTAGCCATGATATTGTTGGGCATTTGGACCTTGGAAATAATGGTATGGATAAGGTTATTGTATTATTGTTGACTAACCAACGTGAGGTTGGGTTATTTCTTGTAACAATTTCCCTGATGAAATTTGTGTCATTCCTGGAACAAGCTAACTAATTGACACGTGTGGCATGCTACAAGTGGGCTAACTTATTTCCACCTATTGAACAATCTGACCAAGTGAGTCATTACTTGGAGGGCATTCTAATCCAGACTTATGAAGGAATGAAAAAAATTATAGGTATAAAAATAAACACCAAGATGCAATAGAAATAAATCCTCATTTCATTAATATTAAAGAAATGAAATATGCTTACATACAAAATGGAAATAAACTAGCTCGGGTGATGGCAGCTTATCTCTGGGAAGAGATGTGGCAGCTACATGCCTTTGAACTTTGTTACAATGAGGTTAAAAGGACTATTTATTATTTAGAAACATTGTAAAACCATAAACATCCAAAAATGTAACCCTAGGAGATGAAGCACCAAAACTGTGGGCCTTGTTGGGGAAAATTCGTACATCAAATTCCCGGGCTCGTAAATTTGGCATATGATCTCTATTTGGCACACATGATATAACATTAGAAATATATATCAGTGGAATAACACTTTCAACTAAAAACATGAGTCTTTCTCATTTTCCGAAAACATGTCGTTTAGGGCCTCAAAATAATTTTAGAAGTCGAGGACCCGAAAAACTGCCAAAAATAGTAAACTATGCTACAATTAAGGAAACTGAAAAACTGAAAGAAATAAAAGCAAGGGTCCAAATGGAATAGATAGGTGGCCACTAGTATCCACCTAGATTAGTGCTCTCCCATTAAGAAGCAATGGTCCCCATTTCGTTGAGTGTCTCCATGAGATGGGGAAACATTTGTTGAACGTGGTCCTTGGTGAGACACTTGCCTTGGTGCAGGAGTTGGACAAATTTGACAACCCGATACAGTTTGATGTTCTACTAGAGAGTGTTATTGATATGCATGTCCATGATCCGATCAATTGTGGCCTCTTCCATGAAGTTTGGGTTTATCTCTGTTGGCATGAGCTATTCTACAATGGTTGATGTGTCCAGCAATGGTGGAAAGTATGGTCGAAGGTGGTCCACATTGAACTCTGGGTGTAGAAAAAGGAATGTTGGAATTTTCAGCTCAAAATAATTGTCCCCTACATCCTTAGTGATGGTGTAAGGCACATATTAGAGTAGGTGAAGCTTGTGGTAAGCCCTAGCAAGGCACTCCCTCTACAAATGTAACCAAAATTTTTTGCTCACCTGAAACTTGTGTGGCACTCGATGTTGTTTGTACTTAGAATTTAGTATGTACAATATGTCATGGATTTGTTGGTAGATGTGATGAATGCACTCAATGAAGATGTTAGCTATGTTTTCTTCAGATTGGACATGAGATGAATCTTTCTGAGTAGCTACAAGTGGTATGGAAACATCAATGGTAAATAGTGGTTGGAATCCCAGTCCCACCTAAAAGGGGATGTGGTTAGTTGAGTTGCAGAGAGCTCTATTGTATCTGTGTTGGACATAGGGAAGGATTTCATCCCATGTGGATGGATGCTTCAAGTTGTACATGTGCAAGATGTGCATGGTCATCTTGTTGACGACTTATGTCTATCCATTAGTTTGGGGGTTGAAGATTGTGGACGTCATCAGCTTGATATCTAAAAATGACCAAAGGCTTGACTAGAATGCACTTAGGAACCTATTGTCCCAATCTAAGATAATAGATTGTGAGATCCCAAAGTGTATGCACATGTATTCAAAAATAATTTGGAAGTGGGTTTTTTTGGGATACTCTTCTTTTCGGCTGCCAAAATGGGCATCTTAGAGAGTTGGTTGAAGACCACGAAAACACAGTCGTTTCCATGCTTGGTAAAAGGAAGTCCCAACATGTAATCCATGAAGATGGATTCCTAGGGATAGCTAAGACTAGGAAAATGAGTATAAAGGCCTTGCTTCTTGATTGTAGGTTTGGAAATGATGTAGGTAGTGTAGGATCTGATGTACTTTCCATCATCTTGTCAAAGGTTTGGCCAAAAAAAATACTTCTGTAACATTGCCATTGTCTTTTCTACCCCAAAATTTCCAGCAACTTGATTGTAGTATACCTCCCAAATCATCTTGGCACGCTCGCTTGAAGGAACATAGAGGTGTCCTAGGTGGCATAATAGCGCATCTTGGAGATGAAAGTATGGAACTTTCTTACCTTCTAGGAGCATCTGGTATGTGGTGCCGAATTATGTATCACTCTTGTAAAGATGTGGCCATTCTAAAGTCTCGTGTCCACAAGAATCGAGCACTATGGTTAGCGACATGCCCGACAGATAGCTGAGAAAATCTACAACATTATTGGTGTTTCCCTTCTTGTACTTAATGTTCAAAATGGAACTATTGTAGATATGTGGACCATTTCTGATGGAGATTGTTCTGCAACTTTCCTTGTGTTTGTATGAACTACAGAGGTTGGTGGTATGTGTGGATGATCGTTTCCTTCACCAGAATGTAATTCTTCCATTGTCAATAGGCCTACACAATGGAATACATCTATTTGTCATAGGTGGGATACTTTTAGACTATTTATGGAAGTGTCTCACTGTGATATGCCATTGTATGCCCTCGTTGAGTAAGAACTCCACCAATAGCATAGTTTGAAGCATCTGTCTCAATCTCAAATGGTTTTTGCAGGTCTGGTAATGTGATTACTGGTGTAGAGCAGAGTTGATGCTTCAACTCGGAAATGCCTTCTATTTTGATTCGGACCAAAATAACTTCTTTTTTTTGCTCCCCCTTTGGTGACTTGACTCAAAGGCCAAGTGATATGGGAGAAACCCAACACGAACATGCGGTAGAAATTGGAAAGGCCCAGAAAGCTTCAGAGCTCTATTAGAGTGGTTGGGGCTAGCCAATCCTAAATAACTTGTATCTTGGTTGGGTCTACATGCACACACTTCTCATCAATGATGTACCCCAAATATTGAACCTAGGTCATACCAAAAGTGAATTTCTCAAAACTAGAATATAATTTGTATTGTCGCAGGGTTTAGAGGAACTGTCGAATATGGTGTAAGTTCTCTTCCCAACACTGGTTGAAGATTAAGATGTCATCCAAATAAACTATGATGATTGAGTTGGAAAAGGGCTGCAAGATTTCATCCATCAACCTCATGAAGATTGTGGGGGCATTCATCAACCCAAAAGGCATGACCAACCATTTGAAAAGGCCCTCCTTGGATTTGAAGGAAGTCTTCCACACATTGAAGGGTTCCATTGGTACCTAGTGATTACTGGACTTCAAGTCAATCTTATTGAAATATTCGCCCCCCTTGATTTATCCAGAAGGTCACCAATCTGTGGGATTGGGTACCTATTTTGGACAGTGATCTTATTAATCTCTCGATAGTCTATACAAACCCTCCAAGTTTCATCCTTCTTCTGTACCAACACGGTCAGGCTTCCACAGGGTGATGAACTTGGCTTGATCTTCCCTTTCTGCAACAACTCCTGAATCTACCCCTTGATTTCATTGTTCTCTAGAACATATCATTGGTAGATCGGTCCATTGGGTAGCAACGTGTCTGAGGTCATATTTATGAAGTGCTTGACCTCATAGTGTAGGGGTACCCCTGTGGGTGAGGTGAAGATGTCCCTGTACTCCTCTACAAACTTGTCTATATGTTGTTGTCATGTGGAGGAGCCTTATCGTGAGACTGTGGATGTGGGGAAAATATTATTCTTGCCCTGAGAGCGAATCATAAGGAAGAAAAAATTTCCGGCCTGGGAAATGATCTTACTGCATTACTTCACAGAGATCTAAGAGATGGAAGTATGCAATGCTACCTCTGATATCTCGTATAACTTATTTCCCAAAGTAATAATCATAGTGTGAGGCCACGAATCATACACAACATGATGCTTCCACAAGCATGGTTGGCCCAATAATACATCACAAACTTCAAGAGGAGAAATAATAGACAATACCTCACCTATGAAGGGCTTGATGTTGTAGGGAAGGCAACATTCTCGACTGAGGTGAAGATCTCATCCTCAGTGAAGCCACCTGATGGTGTACAACTGTGGATGTGGTCTGGTCAGTAGGTCCACCCGCTACATGACCTATACTAAAATGAGGTTCTTTTGGCTCCTACTACCTATAATGAACTGCAACAGAGAACCCTTCACCCACATACGTTAGTAGAAAAGACGCTCCCCCTCCTCTGGATCTTCAGGCTCAATCTACTAGACTTTGTTGGTGGAAATAGTGGAACTGGGCTCCGCATCAATAATCTTCTTCCCTTTGTCATTCCCCTTATCGGGCTATGACTTAGAGTCGAAACATGCATATGAATCTTAAGCATTCAACTCAGCCACCAGTGACTATTTGTCTAAACACTCACTTGTGCTTTGAGTGGGATCTTATGGAACTCACACCATTTTTCTGTTTCCTTCTTTGTTTTCGTGTTGTTTTTCTTTGCTTGCGGCTACGGTAGGTTGTCCTGGGTCACCCTGCCTTGGCTTTGTCCTTTGTTCTGCAGTTTGGGGGTGCCTTTCCCTTGCTTCAGATTCACAGATCCAAAGTCTCTCTTCTTTTGTTTAAATTTCTACTCAATCTTGACAGTGTATCAATAGGCAGAGCCAAGCGAGGAGATTTCAAGGAACTCCATCTCATCTTGGATGTACTTGTGTAGACAATCACAATACTTCAATACCAGATGTTGCTGAGAATCCTTGATACCCAACTTCATGTGAAGGGTATGAAAAATATTTTTGAACTCCATCACGTCTTGGTCCTTTCCCTTCTGCAACATGGTCCACTTTATGCATTTATATTCATAGCTCTTGACAGGGTAATACCACTCCTTGATGGAATCTAAAAAAAATTCCAAGTGAGTGTGACTGAAAACTTCTAAGGGTTCCACCTCATCCTTCTTCTCACAGTAGGTTTCCCACCAATCCTTAACGTGGGGGGTGACTTTGAGGAGTGAAAAAATAATGTTTTCCCTATTGGAAAAGTCATAAACCGAAAAATATCCTTCTAAGAAATTTAACCATTTATCTATGACATCTGCATCTATTTTTCATTCAAATATGGGGATGTCAGAGTTGACTTGTACCTTAAAGGGAGTGGCACCTCCAAAGTGTCTATTGGATGAAGATGCATCACATGTGGGTAGTCGCGAAAGGATCTAGGAAAATTTGTCCATCATCTCATTGTTTTGCCGCTCGAGGGATTCTTTGAGCAATATTTTGAAAGGATCTCCTACTCCCTCGTCTTTGTTTTCTTCCACCATGGGAGGCCATCAGGATTTGCAAGGCTAGGATTGCAAAGGATCAAACCATTCAAGCCCTAACTCCTTATACATTGACCTCCTTGGGGACATTCAAATTAAAACAAAGAAAGAGAATACCACTTTGATACCACTGATCTGTACTTATGTAGGAACACAACATAATGCAAATATAAACATAAAAATAGAGATGCAGCAGAAATAAATCCTCATTTCATTAATATCAAAGAACTGAAATATGCTTACATACATAATGGAAATAAACTAGCTCGAGCAATGGTAGCTTATCTTTGAGAAGATATGTGGTAGATACATGCCCCTGAAATATATTACAATGAGGCTCAAAGACCTATTTATTACTTAGAAATAATGGAAAACCCTAAATTTCCAAAAACCTAACCCTAGGAGTGAAGCCCCAAAACTGTGGACCCTGTTGGGGTAAATTGGTACATTAACTTCCCTGGGTCATAAATTTGGCATACAATCTCTATTTGATGCACATGATACCTCGTTAGAAATATCTATCCGAGGAATACAAATTTGAACTATAAATGTGAGTCGTTGAATCACATTTTTTTTCCAAAAACAATGTCGTTTAGGGCCTCAAAACGGCTCTGGAAGTTTAGGACCCTAAAAACTACCAAAAATAGTAAATTGTGCTACAATTAAGGATACTGAGAAAGTGGAAGAAAAAATGGTGGGGGTCTAAGTGGAGTAGGGAGGTTCCCAACAGTATCCACTTGGAAAAGGTTTTGTGACAGCAGGAGAAATGTCCCCTTGTTCAACAAGATCTGAAGAAACAAGAAGAACCTAAGCAGTATGAACTTCACTCTCTATGAGAAAAGTATGACCAAAGGAAGGTGGAATCAATTCAAGTATTTTCTCAACCGATGGTTGGTTAGGAATGAACTCATGGGATTCACATTCAAAGAGAGTGGTATTGATTGGATTTATATTAATCACTTCATCAACTAGTGGAGGATTGGGAGAAAGCTTCTGGTAACCATCCAGAAGTCATGGTTGAGAAGATGTAAGGTTTTCCAACACTATTGAGGCTTCATTCATATAAGGACAAAGGCGAATAGGATGATTCCCTTCACATAACCTAGAAGGAAACTTAACTTTACCCTTTTTCTTGTGGACCTTACTATCATTATTTGATGGTTTATCACAAGCATGATCTCTAGAGGTTGATGGCAAGGGTTGATGTGAGCTTGTGCACCACACTTCTAATACTTGTGGAATACCAGGAAAATATCTAAGAAGGTGGTTACCATTACAAATATTGTAAGGGGATATTACTTTATAGGGCTTGATGGAAATTTTCTCAACATAAGTTGCATCCATAACAATGGTTACTTAGTTCCCCCCTTCTTATTTTTATTCTTCTTCTTCATTTTGTTCTTCTTCTTAGCTTTCTAGTTGCTAAAATCAAGACTTTCACCAGGTGAGGGGGAAGGAAGGGATGAAGAAACAATAGACGAAGAAGGAAAAGTATCAAATTTAGGATCAAATTGAGGTTGATGTTATTCAGGTGGAGGACTACTTGGTTGAGAAGAAATTTGGACATTCAGAACCAAGGGGGTCGAAAATAACGAAACTGGCAAACCAATGGTAAATCCAGGAAGGAACAACATTTCCATATAAGGAGAAAAACTATTTATAAAAGGAGGAAAAGGACTAGGATTCCCGCTAGAGGAGTTTCCTTAATTGGTGGACTCAGGAACTGTTGCGATTAATCTCAACCTAACATCTACCAAGGAGTTGTTCCATGGTAAGGATGTTGATCTGCAATCAATTAATTGATTTTAGAAATTAAACACACAAAATAAAAATAAAGAGGTAACTAGGTAGATAAGGATTACCAAGTCATTGTGAAATATGGAATACTATTTATAGTATGTGTATGAAATCTCCTCGAATTTTCTACTCAGTGTATCACAAATAACAAGGCGGCCAAATTAGTTACCTAGGGAAGGCTAGCAACTTAGTGGGGACTTCCAAAATACACCTAGAGGTACATGGAAGTGCAGTCTGTAGTTGTGCTATCTAATATATCCTATATGATAGGAAGTATTCTGATATACTTTTCATACGTGGAGCACCATTTTATATACCCAAGGGTACATGGAGACTGATCTGATATACTTACACATGTGGAATACCGACCACCCCCAAAATGTAATGTAGACAAGTAACAAAAACTTCTACATTTAAAGACACCAAAACACATCCCTAGCCTAAACCTCTATGTGCGTCGTTAATGTTCCAAATTCTCCTTAGGTTAATTGAATAAATTTTAAAGTTGATCTTCAATTAAGTTCCAATTTCAAGATTCACGGTATGAATTCATCTAACTTCCTATGATGCAACTAGCATGAGGAAAATAAATATTTTTGTTTGAATGAATATCTATCTACCTGAAGGAAGAAACAAACAATGATGAAACAACCAAATATGTAGAAAACAAAGAGATTCTTAACTATACCTTTCAATTTCACTATTCCAATTCAATTCAAAGCCCTAAATGATGCCAAACCATGCAATGTAATATATGCACAATTCCCCTGAAAATTATGAAAATGTAATCTATGCACAATTTCCTTTCTTGTTGTAAAATTGAGATTTATAACTATGAAAATGTAATCTATGCAAGATAATTCTTCAAAACAAACACAAGATGATTCCAAATTAGTGAAAAAACAATATAACAAGACTACTTATGAACAACAATACCTTCCTTCACTAATGCAATGAAATAACCAATCAAGTGTGAGTAAAGGAAATTCCTAATGAAATCAAATGTAATCTAAGATTTCTTTCATGAAATATTCCAAATATCAAAAGAGATGACACTCAAAGGTGATTCACACTCATACGCAGTTCAACCCCCCACCCCAGGTGATTGAGGGGGGATTTTTTTTTCAAAAATGAAAGCAAAAGCACTAAAAAATTGTTAAGAAACTGAAATTTTTCCTTTATTTTCATTTTCAATTTTAAATGCAATGAAACTAAAAATGAATCTAGATTATTGACCAAAATAACTCACACAGACTACAACTATAATATGAAAATTCTTTTCATTCAATCAATAATCAAGCTAAGTGCTTACGAACCCTAATTGACAAGAAGGAATACAAATCAAACAAATCCTCGTCAAAAGGTAATTTGCACAAATGTAAACACATTGATGGATTTTAAATAGAGAATGATTGTTACAGAGACTAAAAAAAATTAAGTGGACAAAACCAAAACTAAGAGAAAGTCATAGAAATGAAGTTTTTTGCATCCTATAGGACCATCGCATGTGCAAAATCTAAACTAGTGCAAACCATCACACTTACATAGTAGAGAGACTGCATTGGGTCACTCTGCCTCATAATAGAGAGTGTGCTAGGGTTAATTTGCTCAAAAGGTGAAAGAAAAACCCTACCAAACTCAAACTAATTCTTTCCTAAGATAAATTACTTGTAAGCAAGTCAATTTAAGTCATTGAAAGGTCTAAAATAGATAAACTAAGGAAGCCACTAAAGTAACATCTCATTCCCAAGTGAAATCGTCAAGTTGTTTTATGGAAAATTATTTTCTATAGATAGAAGTGAATCCCCTAGATCTAGTGGTTCACCTAGGAACAACAGAAACCAAAAAGGACATTGTTTTCCTTAGAGAAATTAATAGATGGAGGAAGCACTTACCTAGAGTCCAATGCTAGTTTTCCTCTTCTCTTGGCTTGTAGTCTTTGTGTCCAGCTCTAATTACTATAAATGGAACCTACAATATAGTCACAAAAAATAAGAGAAATACAAAAAATCCATAGCATAACTAATATCTCTATTCAATGAGTCAAGTGAGTAATGAAATACATATGAATAAAACTAACTCAAAGCATAGGAAAACAAAGCTTCTTGTATTAATGAAAATGTAGGAGAAGATTAGAACCCTTTTTACAGTTCTTGACAATGTAGAATCTCCCACCAAACGTTTCCTTCCTTATCCACAAGGCAAGCCTTCAATCACAACTCAAGGATGGTAATGGATCCTTAGGTAAAAGAAATAACATCAGGGCATAGCTAAGAGTCTCCAAAAGCCAACCTGAACTCTATGGGTGACAATGAATTTATAGGGTAAAAATGGTAGTTTAGGATTTACCAATCTAGGATTGAGATCCATATATGAGGGAGGATAAGCTCTATGAATAAGAGATATGTTATAGACATTTTTGTGCCTTGCAGCATGAAGCATGAAATGTCCATAATCTAAGGGATCCAAAGTCCCTAAACATGTTGTTCCTACCCCTAGAGGAACAAGGTCAGCAAACCACAGCACTGAAAATCAGTTCTCCACCTGAAAACACTCAAAAACAAGCAATTTCTGGATCATGTCAACTGCTCCACTGAGCATCTGCGCTGAATGTCAACTGTCCCTCTCTGTACCTACGTTGAATGTCAAATCCAACAAAGGCTACCTGCGCTGAGCGAGATTGGACAAGTGGCACAGTCATTCCTCAAGGTGTCAATGCCCAGGAAGCTTCCAAAATGACACTTGGATCAGGGAATTCGCCTAGTGATGAGTAAGAGGTTCTTAAAATCCAAGTGGAAGCAAGGATCTCCAAGTGGACTCAAGAACTGAAGTATAACTGAAGTGAGAGAGGACACTAGTCAGCTTGAAGCCAGCCTCAAGCTGACTCATCCTTTCTCCAAAACTCCTATATATAGAGCTCTCTCATGAGGTCTACGGAGGCTGGAATTTTGTGAATGTAAGGAAGTGCTGTTGGTTTGAGTTTAGAGCTATTGGGTGATTGCTTTGAAGGAGGTGAAGAGGAGATTTCTTTCTGCTGGGAGGTGTTGCTGGATTGGGCCTCTTATGGTTGTAACACTCCTTGAACTTTACTTCTTCCATTAATAAAGCATTTGAGGTTCTTCTATATGCATGTGTCTCAATGGTGTATTGTTATACTTGTGTATTTGATTTATTCTAATCCTTGAATCAATTATGAATGTATGCTTCTTGTAGTTTCCCTCTCTTGCCTTTTTGCAGGATCTTGGGCCAGTGAAAGAGCAAGGAGCTGGGAGCAAGCAGCAAGGAGAGAAGATTGGATCAATCATTAGCAAAAGACATCGGTTAGTGGATCCCTTTCTCCCCTGTTCTACTTTCATAAAGAAGAAATCTTATATAGCTTTGCTTCGATTGTTGCTGAGGTACTATCACCCTTAGAGTGGGATAGGGTCATTCTGTATTGGATACTTTTCCCAACAACAAGATAAGACCACTAGAGTAAGATTAGATATGAATTCAAAATCTCTATCCATGATAAATGGTTAAAACCACCTTAGAAGCTTCTAGAAGAAGAAGTTTCATACGTTTTTTTCATTTTTCCCAAAATTCTAGAACCATCACACTAAGACCATCGTGGGTGGACCAAAGGGTAGGGTGCAATAGGGCCAAATATGAGCTTTTGAGCTGATAAACCCATAATTCTTGGACTTTTTGGAGAATCAAAGCTTGAGGATTTGCAAAGGGATAATGACGAGGTGTTAAGGATGTTGATTAATCTGTTTTTTGGGCCATTTGAGTGAATGTGAGAAAATGAAGTCATCATGATGTTAACACACCCGATCACGACTTGACATGTGGTGACACAAAATTCAATTATTTTTATATATAATGGCTGACGACATACTGTTCTCATCATTTTTACCAAGAAATTTGTTAGAGTACACTAAATTTCGATTATATCACACAACCATCCTCTACGTCTAACCAAAAATAATTCCTTACCTCTGAGCCCCTCACCACACTGATTCTGATAAGGCACCCATAACCTCTTGCATAACTTCGCTTAACTATAAAGGGCAGAGCAACTGGCTTTCCCAAAACACTATTACAACCCCTCTTTAACCATTGTTCTTTCCCCATAAGAATGCACCAATTTACATACTTATCCAGTGCTCATCCAAATCCAAGACAATTAGCTAAAGCCCCTTCAAAACTCAAATTCAACTCTACGATTTCAAATCCTGGTGAGAGATTTTGGTCTCCTAGCCCTATAATATCAGTGAGTAAATTAACCATGTTTCATCCCCTTAACAAATCCTTATATTAATTAGAAATACCCACATTATTACCAACATTCAGCTTCAATCTCTAATTTCCATCAAAAGTCTAATCAATAAAAGTCAAACTCAGTCAACATAGTCATTTTCAACATGTCACATAATCTAGCCTTAGTGAATTCCCTGACAATGGAGAAGCCACACAAAGAAGAGATTGTATATGCACACTTCAAAATTCATGATCACACCCTCATCACCAAATACATGTATGTTCCATCCGAAAATTTTATTCAAATGTGCATACATGACTGGAATTAGACAATTCTTTTAGAAGCAACATGGTGAAAGTAGTACCACCAATTTATGATTCCCCAGAAATCATCACCTAAATTGCACCACATTAAAACTTTGACAACAATACTATCTCTTCGATCACATGATCCAAGGTATTTTTTTCAGTGGCTCTAGAAGCAATATCAATAATTCTATGCTTCCTAGATCGAGTTAGATTACAAAAGATGGATGGGGCCACCTTGCCTAGATACTAGAAGACTCTCAATGAAGAAAATAAGGAAAATATGTTGGCAAAACATATACCTAAAGGAGTAGTGGCTCCAGCAGGGCCTCCAACTTACTCCATAGTGAAATTTTTTAAACAGGCCAAGGCAACCATCTCTATGATTACTTGGGTACTTGGCATGGAAAAAAACTCAGAAGCTGATGAGACCATGCCAGGCTTCTTAGTAGCCCTATGTCACCTGGACACCATCACTTATTCACTCTTTGGTTTTCCCCAATATATATCAGATGCCATTCATCATCACTTTAGAAACATGTGTTCCATAGATAAATTCATATAATACTCATATATCATCTACCTTTTCGTGCACTAGAACTACAACTCCCTAGAACACCTAGCACGAAGGTTGATTGATTCTTCTAACATTGTACTTTATATACCATTGAGTGGGTACTCTCTATGATAAAAACCCTAGATAACATGGGAATTATGTACTACCTTTAGTATTTTGTGTACATATTTTACCAACTGGTGCATGAACAACCTTTTCCCAGGGTCATCCTTGCGATGAAAGAAATGAATGAAATTTGGAAGATAGGAGAATCGTATCTCCTAGAAGACTATCACTGTAATGAGGGTATATAGTTTTAAAGAGAAGCCATATTTTCTACCCAATTTCCTTTCAGCCTTTATTTTTTTGCTGAAAGTCATAAGAGAAAGGTTTATCAATGATTGGTTACACTCACATCAAGAAAGCAGGCAATAACATTTCATCTTCCACGTGGCATTGGGTCATTCATAGTGAAAACTATAAAGGATCAAGAGACAATACATAAGATTCTAAAGGAACTACATTTAGCTCAAGGAGCATAGTGGGTGTATGGTCCTTTGGATATAATTTATAATCAGAGGAAGGATGATGAAAGGGACACACACCACCAATCAAGACCTCTTATGGAGCAAGCAACAAAAAAATTGAATTTTGAAGAAGGAAGTGCTCCTGCCAACATACTCATATTTTTCTTAGTTGTTTGGTACTAAGAGGAGAAAGAATAATGACATGGGAATAGATAAGGAAAGAGAGTCAAGCTCCAAGAAGTTCACAGTGACAAAGATAAAGGATGATGATGATGAAGAGGAGCCATGATTGCAAGTCCATCAAATAAGTCGATGATATCCAAAGGCTCATCTGTCATAGTGAAACACATATAAACAACTTTGCCTTCCTCAAAGCCATAAACACCTTTAATATTTAGACTGGCAAGGAACCATCATCGCTCATGGAAGAATTTGAAAGTACAAAAAATGAATATAAACAAGAAATAAAGAGAGACCTTTGACTTACCAAAATTGGAAGGATGCCATTCACTTGATTGCTTAATTTCTTGGATTACAAGGGAGACAAGTTGAATTTGGAAGTCCTGAAGGCCAAAGGAGAAAAGGTTCACTCTGCTAAAAACTATGAGCCCACTAGGATCACCTTTGATTTGTCCCAAATACCTTCACTTGGAAGCTACAGCTTGTCCAAGGCTCTAAATGATATTATATACAATAAAGCCCAAAACGCACATTCCTCTCTGAAAATATTAAGAGAAGACTGGCAGAGAAGAACTTGAAGAAGGAAACAACTGCAACCAGTAAAATAATGTTGAATATTGAAGGAAATTAATTATGAAAAATGTTTCTTTATGAGAATTAATTTCAAGAATACAAGAAGATAATAGATGAAAAAAATAAAGAAATTGAGCTCTAGAGGACATAAGGAAAATGGGAGGCCTATCCATTATAGATGATGGATCTAATGGAGGCCAAGAAACAAAAAGAGGAGTTGGTGAAGAAATTATATGGATTTACCCAAGAGGCACATATATACAAAGAGCAAGTCCTACCATTGAAGTTAGAAGTGGCTGATCTTAAAGCTAAAGGAGGTGTAGAAACTGTTGTCATCTAGACCTTGACGGACAATTTAGCTACAATTGTTGAAAATTTGTCAGTGAATGATGAAGTTAATAAGATGAGGAATTTTTTGGTCTGCAGGGATTAAGAATTGATCAAAAAATATAGATCCATTGAAGAATTAAACAAAGGAGCTGAGGAACAAGAGATGTCATACGACTAGGTCAAGTGGGAAAATGCATGCTTCTCGAGAAGCTTATCACACCATTTGGGATAAGATCATCGAAGATATGCTAGATGATGAGAATTGGGGAAAATTTTCACTGTTACAATAAAAATGGGCTTTAATTCTAGAAGACACAAAATAATTTGAGAGTTTTAGAACAGTCCTGAAGAAAAAACCAGAGCAGTTTAAGATATTGGTTTACTTTTTCCCAACAAGAAGTAGAGTAGATTTATTCCTTGCGTTGAGCTTCTATTTCTTAGCACTCTCTAGGATCTATTTTCTAGTGCACTTGAGCCCTATTTCTTAGTTCACTTCAACCCCTATTTCATAAGACCGCTAATCCTCCTTCTTGCGCACAACCAACTCCTTATTACTTGTGCACCTGTTCCTCTTATTTCTTAGGAAACAAGTTCCTTACTTTCCCCATAATCAAGAATATTCTCACAAACTCATGAAATTCTTTGTCTCACAACCTTGTGCATAAAAAAATTATTATTCCTTGTGCCTTCATCCTTCCTTTATAGGCCTAATTCAAACATGTGAGGAGGCCTAGTTCCAAATTTAGAACTCAAGTTCTAATTTCGAGTTAACTAAGAGTGTTATTCACTCTCCTTCCAATGATTACTAGAGTTATTAACTCATTCTATCTCCAAACAAAACTCGCTCTTCCTTCAATCAATACTGAAGACTAACTCACTCTAACTAAACTCCTAACTTCCACCTCGTTACGTAGTCAAACTGATGAAGACTCCACTTAACTAAAGCTCTGAATATACACATGCTAACTTGATGATTATACTAGTAAACTAGAAATAACTCATCCTAACTGCATTTTAACTCATGAGGAAAATTTGAGGTCTTCACTAGCCAAGGCATAAGCTAGAAGACCTTTCTTGCTAGATTTTCATCATTCCCTCTTAGTGAGGAAGGTACTTTTAGAAGAACCTCATCCACTGAATCTATCTTTAACACCATCATATTATTTGTTTTTGTATTTTTTCTCTTTGAACTAGAAAAACTTCCTGCTTTATCTTGCAAAGTCTGATCTAAAGACTTATTCTTTATAACCATGCTCTGCAATTCTATTACCTAATTCATAAGTGCCACGTACCTCATGTATCTCAATGGATGCTTACTCTGCCTAAAGGCGGTACTGGGAGGTCCAACTCTCTTCTTATCCTCCCTAAACAACTCTTTTTTACCACTTGGATCAAACTCTCCCAATATTGGGAGTCACTGACTGAGTGGTTTCCTCCACTCACCTTGGGCTATGCTCCTCATCATCCTACTAGTTGGCCCAGCTGCCAACTAGCCAAGAATCAAACTAATATATTGGCTAAGGCTCCATCTTGAGTAGCTTCTTCTTAGCTACTCTAATGTGCTCTTGCTCTATGGACTCTCTCAAAGCCTTAATTTCCTTAACCAACACTTTTCTACTATGATATATTCCTAACTTGCTACTCAAGGTTGTGCTTGTCTCTACCTTGAAATTGTAGAGATTCTTGATCCTCACACCTATATGCTTCTTCCATCTTGAAGCTATGTTCTAGAGGTATACCTTACCTCTATTTAAGATGACATCATAAATTTTATCCTCAAGGGTAGTTAATGAAACATGATTCCTCTTTAAGACTAGAACATATAGGACATCTCTGGGATGGAGAGGATTACCTAACTCCCTTTGAAAAATGATAGTACCAACTCCTCTAACTACATACATGCCATCATCTACTAGATCAATCTAAAACTATGTGTCCTTCTCCTTCAATTGGTTGAAATACTTCTTGTTCCTGGTCATGTGGAAGCATGCTCCCATACACTGCTTTCTACTAAGATTTCCATGCAAGCTATCAATGATAAATCTTACTCAAACTAGGCAGAAAGTGCATCTACCTCCACTAATGTAGCCACATGATCTTTACTGGACTCCTTTTTTCAATCAAGACACTTAGTGGCATAGTGCTTGAACTCATTGCAATGGAAGCACTTGATCTTGCTCAAATACTTCTTCTTCTTTTCTCCCTTCTAACTGGACTTGGCCTCTCCTTGGAATATCTTTCCCTTGGCTTTGCTACCTTTTCCTTTATGGAAAATTTATTCTTGTCCTTTGCTAGAGATTCTCTACCAGCTCTCGTTCCTCTCCATATTTCTTCTTGAATGTAATCACTCCATAACCTTTCCCAGCTAGGAATATTCTCTCTACTACTTAATACATCTTGGAAAATATACCAAGACTTATGGAGTCCAAAAAAAGCAAGACTCAAAAGGTATTTTTATGCTACCATCTCTCCCACACCACCTATCTCATCTCGAACTTGAGTGAACTTTGAAAGATATGTGATGATCATATCTCCTTTGCTCATCCAGATACTTCTTAACATCTTCTTGAGATAAATCTTCCTATTATCGCTAGAACCCTGACTCAAATTTAATATGGCTTTAAACATCTCATATGTTGTCTTCTTCTCATGGAGATGAGGGATAATATGATCTTTGATCGCCTCAAGAATGATCGCCTTTCCTTGGTGTAATTATTGTTATGTCAGGTCAACTGTCGGGCATCTTTAGGTGAAACTATTTATTTCTTCACAAAATCTAGCACCCCACTATCCTCCAATAACACTGATATTAACCCTTACATGCACAAAAATTCACAGCTCCCTCTAAACTGTGATCTAACCTTGGTCCTTGGAAAGCCATATTGTTATCCAAAGATCTGCTCTTCTCTTCAAACTCAAACTTTCTGCTTGATCTACACTCTTCACTAATTGGTCAATATGGTGCTAGTATTTACATTTATCTCTACTTTGATACCATGTTAAATTTCCATAAAACTCTACAGCTTCTTAGATGAATAAATGAAAACTGAAATCTCATTTAATTTCACCAAGATACATAGTATCTTAACAATTCATAATCAATGGAATAAAAACACAGAGATAAAAACACATCGCACAATTTGACACACTTATTCCTCCCAGGAAACCCAATAGGGAAAACCTACTTGCTTGATCTGGTGTTTTATTAATTGTCTTGGAGCAATTGAATCTGTTACAAAGAAATCTATGTCTCTTGAGAAAGTGTTATGCTTCTCTCACAAATATCAGCTGATATAGTTGTAGAAATTCCTTATAGATTCAAAATGCAGATTGTATTATGCTAAAACAATTGACTTGAATCTACTCTACTCATCAGTGGAAATAATAAAAAATCAATGAAATTGAGAAGCATAAAAGAGAAAGAATTCAATCACTCATAACTCAATGATTTTCTGGGGAAAGCAAGAGCTAAAAAACTCAACTATCTGTATATTACATTAATCAGAAAATATGATAAGATTACAATGATTTTCTCAAGCCTGAGCAACCTCTGCACTATCTCTATTTATCTCACTGCTTCTTAGACAAGCTCCAGCCAATACTTAGCCAATATTGTTTCTTTCCAAAATTCTATTTCCTTGCAAAGTTTCCTTGGGAATTAGCCCATATTTAATCAAGAAATTCCACAATTATGAATTGCGCAATCCTCATAGGCCTTCTTTGATTGCATGCACCACATGTACAATTCGGATGATTATACAACTAATAGTACACTGTCCCTGAACTCCAATCTCAACTGGGTCCTTCTCTGATCTAACATGCATGAGTTAATTATGAGTGAATATTCAGTTTATTGGTTGATCACTGCAGGTTACACCCCACTATTGGACCTACCACTAATTCCTCCATTAGTTGGAACTAGTTTAACTGAATTTAACTCAGTTAGACTGAATTAAATAATTACATATCAAAATAAACTCAACCAGGGATCCTATAATGTAGGATATACTCTACATCACTGTAGTTAGATCCTCAACTCAAATTAACTGAGATAACTAAGTCAAATTAACTTAGTTAACTATTACAAGTTGTCATGAGATGTGGAATTACAATTTAATTCCTAATTTAATTCAAAGACAAAATTAAATTAGGATTTTCTTGTTGCATTTTAAACACTCCCTCTCAATAAGGAAAGGATTATTTTCTATCAGGATCTTGCCTCTGTGAAACTCAAATTTTCATCTTGACAATTCCTTTGTCAAACTATCTACATCATGATCGTCTATACGAATGTACTCCAACAACATGATTCTCCTCTACACACAATCTCGTAGATGGTGATACCAGATGTCGATATGCTTGGACTGATCATGAGAAACTGGATTCTCAGAGACTTTGATACAGTAAATCACTGTAGGATCCATCTGCTGACCAAGTAAGCCAATAAGGATATTCCTCATCCAGATAGCCTCACATGTTTCTTAAATAGAAGCCATGTACTTTTCTTCTTCCAAACTGAGTGCAACTAATCTATGCTTCCTAATGTACTAAGAAATTGTTGCTAACCCAATACTAATGATTCCCCCCCAATGTTCTCTTTCTATAGGATGGAATTCCTACCCAATCTACATCTGTGAAGCCTTGAAGGTTCATTCCCTCTGTCTGTCTATGCCAAAGACCAAACTGAATGGTTCCTCTAAGCTATCTCAACACATGTTTAGCTTCCTTCCAATAAATTTTTGTTGGCTTAACCATGGCTTGACTAAGTTGGTTAGCTGAAAAACACATATTCGGTCATGTGTTCACCAAATACATAAGTGAACCCACAAGTTGTCTATAAATAGTAGCCTCCACTACTTCACCTGAAGTAGCATCTTCCTTCCTCCAATTACCTACAAGAGGAGTCTCTATGGGTTTGCTACTCTCCATGTGGAACTTCTTTAGTATCTCGTTGGCATACTTTCCCTGAGAGATAAATAGTTCCTCATCTCCTCGCCATACTTCCATACCAAGAAACTAATGCATGAGCCCCAAGTCTTTCATCTCAAATTCTCTTGCAAGATCCTCCTTGCAAGATTTTATCAACTTCTTATCACCTGTTAGAATTAAATCATCGACATATAATACTATAATCAACAATTTAACTTCAACCACAATATGGTAAAGGTTTTCATCTGCTTCACTTTTGGTGAAGCCCAACCCAGTGAAATAATTGTCAATTCTGGTGTACCTAGTGTGGGGTGATTGTTTTAATCAATACAACACTTGCTTGAGTTTGCACACATGTGAATCTCTATTGAAGGTCTCATATCCTTCCAGTTGCTTAATATACACCTCTTCCTCAATCATACCATTGAGGAATTTTTTCTTCACATCCATCTGATGTATCTTCCATACAATCTATGCTGACATTGCTATAATAGATGTTATTGAAGATTACCTTGCTACTAGAGAAAGGGTCTCATCATTATCAATTCCCTCCACCTGAGAGAACCCTCTTGGGACAAATCTGGCCTTGTGTTTCTCCACACTCCCATATGATACTTACTTTACCTTGTAAAGTCATCTGGAACTCACTACTGACTTGTTTGCTGGCCTTGGGACCACTTTCCAAACATTGTTTCTGGTAATGGAGCCATACTCCTCAACCATGGCATCAACCCATACTAGTTTCTTCACTAATTCCTCGAATGAGGATGGCTCAACCTCTACACTCTTGCTCATCAGAGCCATGTAGCGAGTGTATTGATCTAATGACCTCCTCTGCCTGTGCTATGATGCGGGTACTCCCACATTCTCTCTAACATCATGCATCAATTTGTTTAAATTCTCTAGTGCACTTCCTTCCATCTCTAGAAGTCTCTGTATGAGTTGGTGCTTCTACTCTCCACTCCTCTGCATGTAGCTACTCCACATCATTATGAGGTTCCTCCATTGGAGCTAAAAGCTCCTCATCTGCATGTAACTAAAGTTCCCTCTCAAGGGAACATCTCATGGCCTTCTCTTCATCGAACTTCACATCTCTAAAAACCACTGTCATCCAATTGTATGGAAAGTACACTCGATAGTTGTGAGGTGTATCAGTGTACCCCACAAATATACCTAACTCAACTATTGGCTCTATATTTTTTTTGTGCATCCTTGGTAACATGACAGTATACTGATGAACCATAGATCCTGAAGTGTGCCACATTTGGTTTCTTACCTAAAAATGCTTCTTCTGGTGTACTCATCTCGAGAATTCAATGAGGGAGTCTGTTATGCAAATAAACAGTTGTGTTGCATGCTTCAACCTGTTAGCTACCTATACCAATAGGTTTCATTTCTCATGATTGGCAGGGGAAGTGCCAATATGATCTACTTTGAGGATGCAAAGATCTCATATTTTGGGTGAAAGACACATATTTACAGTTGGTTGATGTGGTCCTACTTCTGAATGGGTGATCCAACAGTCTAAGATGGGTCATGCCATGTTTCAATTTTGTGTTGTAGATTAGAGAAACAAATCTGTCCAGACAGTTCAATCTTGGCAGATAAAGTAGTTAGGTAGAGAATGAAGGTTCCAAACTGTTTAATCTGGGGCCTTGGAAGCAATAAGGCTAGCTTTAGATAGAAAATCAAAATAAAAAGCCAAAGGAAAAGAAAAGGCACATAAGGGTTTGCAAGTCTAAGTGCACCCTCTTTGGAGTAACAAAAAATGCTAGGCAATAGAGTGGGTAGGTAGATGGGGTTGCAGAAGCATGATTTCCTTTATGTCACTGGCCCAAGCAAAGGAAAAACATGGTGCCAGTGCAGGTCTCTTATTCAGCAGTTTTTGCAGCAACTCAATGGAGCATGTCTAACTTCCAGATTATCCCCCACCGCATTCATTGCTAACATCCCAATACTACCTATGTTCATGGAAGAAGTCAAAGTCTTTTGTTGGTTCTTGTTTCTTTAAAAGCCACATTTCTTGTGTAAAATTCTTTTCATTTTGATCTACTTCCTAAACTAAGTTGATTCCATATAAAACTTAGTGTTTTTCCCCTTTTATGCACCTCTTCCACTCATATTAACTCCTAATTTCCTATTTATTTAACTCCCTATACTCCCTTTCCCCTATTATTAGGATAATCCTATAGAACAAATCCCAAATATGTACATATTCCCTCCCCCTTGGCATTATAGCCATATGCTTGAATATTGGGAAATCATGCAGGAATAAAGTTTGCTTGCATGTGGTTGTATGAAGTCAGGGATTAAATTGACCTCTGGTCAGTTTGATAACCTAAGCTATACCCCTTTTCCCTTTACAACCCTTTGAAATCATTTACCCACTCTACTTGCAAAAAAGCTTTGTAAAAAACCCACCTTTACCCCTTATCCTAAGTTTACTGTAATGCGCATTTCAACCAAAAAAACACCAAATAAACCCATTTTTCCATTTATCCAAAGTTTATTTGCAAATGCGCACTTTTACAAAAAAGCATTGAAAAACCCATAAAATCTGCCAAAGTCTAAAGGTTCCGTCTGGGCGCACATTTCCAGAGAAACAATAAAATATGCCCCGCCCACTGCCGTAATGTCCTGCCACCTTATTGACCTGTCGACCGTTGGATCTGGGCTTTCCCATCCGACGGCCCCCATCTATATCGGGTCGGCCCCAATGACCGAACGTTACCTCCCGAGAAATTGTCAGAGGGTGACGTCAGGCCTTTGCCACACGTCGCTCCCAAATCTTATCGGGCCACCCTCTGACAATACCGCGACCGTATCCAGAGCGGTCCGAGCAAACCACTTACCGATTATTGTTTACCGCTTATCCCGTCACGTCCTTGTCACCGCTACGGCGTGCCCACGTCATAACCACTCAGCACCGTGTCAGCGCCCGGCCCGCCACTGCTCCGACCTGTCCGCCACCTCACCAATCCCCGTGGACCAATCACAGGCTGCCACATCACCCTTCCGTACCTGACCCCACCCCGATGACGTCATGCTGACGTCATCCAAAAAAGCGCCAATAACCCAAAAGTCCATATTTTCGCTAAAGATCGTGGTTTTTGTCACTTTTGGCAAAATAACTATTGCTTCGTTCTGCATGCATATTACGACCATTTCGTCGCCAGCCTGCAAAATTCGACTTGGAGACCGTGGGCGCCTGCAAATTCACCTGCATTGGTCACCATTGCCAAAGCTTTGCCAGGTATTTATCCAAGTTTCCCCTCCGCGCCTGGTTCGTGCATAATTCACCAAAGCTAGCTTAGAAAGAGTGAAAAACAGTGTGTTTGCCAGCAAATCCTCGGCGACCAACATTCATTTCAATTGTAGGGTCAAAATTCACCTGCAAAGTCTGCACCTAGCCAAGTTTTCATAAACTTATAGTCAGTCTGCGCATTTGTGGACTTGAAACCTGAGCTGCACTAATTCACCGGGAAAACAGTGGAACTAGTCCCAGCAGTTCCTCATTTATCTCTCTTTGGAGCATTTCGGTTGTTCTCGCCACAATTTACCCAGTTATTTCCTTGCAAATTGCCTCACTCTTGCAAGATACCCCTCTGTGTTGCTTTGTCCAGTAGAGCAAATCCTTATACAATTAAGAGTCCTAATTAGCCATGGAACACCAGTAGCATTAAATGTCCTACTCTGAATGCCCCACACAGAGAGTTAGAGTGGAAGGCCCTGGGTGATAAAGATTATCAGATGACAGAGACATTCTCAATGAATTCCAAATTTAACATTCATATGCTAAATGAGTTAAAGGCTCAACACCTCAGTGGAGCTGATATTTTAGGGATTTGGGACTCCAATTTGCCCATTTTTAACCTTCCTCAAGTCAATGTCCTTCCAGACTTGATCCGTAGATGCTGTGAAAACTATGATCCATGTCAAAGAGTTGTTCTCAGTCCCACATGTTCAATCTTGTTCCATATCACCCCTGAGGCCATAAATGAGATGCTGCACTTTCACACTGCAAAGCCACTAACTCCTCTTTCCATGATGGATTTATTAAAGAAGGGGGGCAAGCTGTCCAGTGACCAGGTCATCAAGATTAATCAGTTATTTGTTCAGCCAAGCTCTGAAGCTGTGAGAACACCTCCTATTGGAAATCCATATCTCAATGACTTGGGCAAAATGCTTGTGGACTTGATCAGTTATGTCCTGGGGTACAGGGGAGTTGAGGATGTTGGTGACACCATTATGGCCATGCTGTCCATATTTTCCCCTGGAAAGCCTCCTGTTGTGCACTATGATTATGCTACATACATTGCCAATAAGATTCATGAGCAATTAATGAATCTAGAGAGGGAGAAGGTGTTTAGATACACCTCGTACATCTATCATTTGCTCTTATTTTATCAACCTGACAGTTTCCCTATTCCTCTCAAGAAACTTGATGCCCAGGGAAACCCAAGGTCTGTAGTATTTTGGACTTCAGTTTTTCATCACACCTCCTGTTCACCATACACGTACTGTGAATTCATAGACCTTTTTATCCATCCAGCTATGACCTTGTTATTTGGTGTCCCTCCTCCAAGATTGACCGATGAGATGCAAAGAATACTCCAGCTCTCAAAGGCCTACAGCATTGGTGATTGGTACTTTTACCAACACCATACAGTAATCAGAATATATGGCTGTGAGTTGGACCCTTATAGGCTGCCAAGATATGTCCCTATGAGACTCTTTGCCTTGGAGTATTTCAGGCAATTTGGAAATGCAGACCAGGTCCATTTCCACAGTAAAAACAAGAAGGTGCAACTGAAGGTCAGGAACCAGCTAGGCCCATTTCTTTACAACAAAAGGGAGGAGGGATGGAAGGAAGCAGATATGATCCTAGAGACCCTCCAATTAGAAACCAGTTTCCGCTGGGTACCTTATGACCCTAATCATTTCATTTCTCTCAAGAGGGTAAGACATAAATTGGGTGGCTATGCTCACATCAGATTGCCTCATATTGAGAAATATGCCAATTTATTAAGTTGGAAAGAAGGCACTCTAGAAGAGGCAATTACTAGAGAGAAAATGCTACAAAGAGAGGCAAAGAATATTGAGAAAGAGGCTGACTTGGAAACTTGTGGGCAGGTTTCCTCTTCCTATCAAAGGCAACTTGGAGCAGTTGCCTCATCTTCTACAGCCTAGCAACAAGCAGCTAGAACGGTTCATCAGGTGTCAAGTAAGGGTAAAGAAAAGCAGATGGAGCAGGAACAGCCACCTCCTACAGAAGAACAACAAAAAGAAGAGCAGCCAATGCAGCAAGAACAAATAGCTGAGGCCCCAATATCCACTGGGCAACAGGCTCAAGAAACTGTGCCTCCTAGGCAGGAAACGACAGTGGAGGCCTCAGTGCTCCAAACTCCTCAGAATGAAGACAGAAACCGAAAGAGGGATAGAGAGAAGGAGACTCCCCTTACCACATCCACAACTCAAGGGGAGAAAAGGCAGAGGATAAATCCCCTTTCAGAAGAAGAGATGCCTATTGGGCAATCCTTGGGCATGGGCCCCCCAAGCATGGAGGCATCTGCCAGTTCCTTTCAGCATGAACAAGAAAGAATAATCGGAGGAGAGATCAGCTCCTCAAGTCAACAAAGGAGAGCCAAAACAGGCATCAAGCAACAATTCATTGACATAAAAAAGAGAAATGAGCCACTCAGGCTCCAGATCTATAATCAATTGCTCAAAAAGGCCCCTACAAACCAGCAGAGGCTTATGTCAGCTTATGACATAACAGAGGGGAAAATGACCATGAGTCATTTCATGCCAACCATGCTGCAGCCACAGTCAGCTGCAGACTATATAAGGACCGACCTTGAGGTTCTTGCAAAAGACATCCACCCTATGGATCAAATAGAACTTCACAAGCAAACGGGTGAGATGGTGTATTCGACACTTGCAGATAAGACCTTCTTGGCACATAGGTTGGAAAATAGCCTGAACAATACAACCGCCCAACTTGAGTTGGAGAAGGCATCCTCTCAGGCCAAAGACAACAGGATAAGGTCTTTGGAGGATATAATCATAGAGCTTGGGCATGACCCAAAGGACCCTAAAGCTATAAAGGAGCTGCTAAAGATAAGAGATTCAGACATTGCAACTCTAAGAAAGATGATAAAGATCCCAACAACCCTTCACCCTCAAACAGAGGAGGTTGCCCAGCAAAGAAAGGACCAGGATGTATCAACATTGCTGGTAACACTGCATAAACAACTTGTCCAGACAGAGGGAAAATTGGTAGAAACAGAGGCTACATTGCAGGCAGCCCTACAGCAGAAAGAAGGAGGCCAAACATTTCATCCCCCTCCACAAGTAATCAACCTTGAGGAACCCCTCAAATTATCACTCCTCCTACAATGCAAACAGTTGAGACAACTCCATCAACATCAGCACCAGCACCAACATCAGAGCAGGCTCCAAGCCTTGACATGCAGAAGCTGATGAATGAGATTCAAGCCCTGGAAGCCCAGATGGAAGAGATAAATGAAGCCAAGGAGAATTTAGCTAAGCTGAATGAAAAATATGACAAGTCCAAGCAAAATGTAGCTGAAAAAGGAAGAGAAATAAAGGCTCTCAAGGAGAAGATAAAGGAGCTGGAGAAAGAGCTCACCCTTGACAAGGTTGTAACTGAAATCAAGAAAGTCTTATGGGCCAACATTGGCCAATCAATAATAGATCAATGGCAGTATATAGAGACTATTCATGAGCAAATGGAGCTCATAGGCAAAGCACACAGGGAAGTCCAAAGAGCAAGGGCATCTCTAGGCAATATGCCTGAGATAGCCAATAGAATGATCAACGTTCTCAATAACCGTACAGGTCCTCAGCTGGCAGCAATAGGAATCCCTAATAGAACTGAAACCATCCTACTGATAAAGAGGGTCCTCACATTGAGAAGCCTGGTACAAACATTGGATAGAAGAAGCCAGGACATGCAAACAAAAGTAAACAAATTCATGGATAGGTTTGCAGCATTACAGAGCAGAGGCCTTCCTAGCTTGCTGAACAGTGCAGGGAGGCTACTATCACATGAAAATTATGCCAAAAGGGTGAACACATTTGCCACTAATGAGATCACTGCAGGATCAAGTACCTCAGAGGAAACAGGGCCAGCATCTGGGCAAAGTCTCTATGACAGAGTAGAGAACTTATTTTTTATTATGAATGAGATCAGACATTTGTTTGAAATGCCTCCAAACTTCTACAAATATACAGAGGCAGATGAAACCTTAGATGCAATTTTGAGACATCAATTGCCTACACAGGAATGGTGAACCAGCATGATACAGACATTGCTCTGAACAAACAGGTTTCATCAAGTTTTTTCATCAAAAAACATAAATCATCATGTTCAGAAAAATTTGATGCATTCAGTATGTCTGGAGAAGAATGGACTGAGCCAACTCAGCAAACCAATTCGGCCACTAAAGCAACACTGACAGCTACAGGTGACAGGGCCGAGAAAGCTACAGCATGACAAAGCCATAAAGACACATCATTCAGCATTAATGCAGAATGCTCAACCGACTCAGTGACCTCCAAAGGTCAAAAAGACTTCTGACAGAATTAAAGAGTATTCATTTTGTATTTAGAGCAGCAATAACTTCCTTATCTGCTATTCTGTAAAGTTGGTGAGCATATTTATTTATCAAGTGACTCAGCGCTTCAGATATTTTTGTATAACTAATTGTATATATTCCCCCTCGCATAAGCTTGCAGGGGTTGTTGATTTTCTCTTGAAGACATCCTATGTTGTAAATGTTCAGAGTTTAATAAAAATAGCTGATGGAATTTCGAAAGTTTTGGGTTGTTTGATGCGTTGTGGTGTGCTTGCCGAATGTTACAGGATCGCTGCTTATTTCATGACACAATAAGTTTTTCTTTAACCTTTTCATTATGTGTTTCATTCCTTCATAACCCATTCACGTTCTATGTTCTGCAGTTTGATAGCAAAGAAAAAGAATAGCTTCAGGATTTATTCATGGAATACCCTGAACTCAATCTATGCTGTTATGAATGTTTTCCTCAGTTATAGTTATGATAGTGTAATTCTTAATTGCTGCACCTTCAGACTATAATTTTCACAGGGGGTCATTGTTCAGAAATTCAAGCCTGCTCTTGTGCAATACATCTTATTCTCATATCACCAGTTTAGTGGAAAACTCTTAATTTCTTTCCGCTGGCTAACCATATTTCATCACCACAATTTTAAGTTTGTTTCATGGAATATTTAAATGGCCCTGCACTTTAGAAAATCCCACTCAACATGCCAAACAACCTACAGCCACAGACTCCATTGCCCAATGGACTAAAACTGTCTGAAGATCTCATCTTAGGTACTAAAAGACATCATTCAACCAAAATTTCAAACCAAACCCTCACCTCATATCTAGCCTAAGATTCTTAAGAATAAAGTTAAACAGTCAAAGAGAGAGCCCTCTCTGATTACAGGTTGGCTAGAACCTGTGATCCAAAGCTTGGTTAGTGGTCACCCCGGCAGTATTCCCTCAGGGGTCAAAGGGAACAACCTGGGTGTTAACATAAATGGCGACTCCACTGGGGACTCGATGAACTTTGCAACCTCCTGTCTGAATCTTAATGCTGTAGATAAAGCCTGAGTGACAGCCAGATAGCCTTAGAAACTGCCTTTGCTTTGCATTTGCAGGAGTATATAAAAGCTGCCTCAGTCAATCTTTATTCAGTTTTAATTTTCATATAGTTGTGCCATAACTGACCAGTCCTTTTCAAAACATTACTACCTCCTTAGTAATTCTCTCAAAGAAAATTATAGAAGCTGGCTCCTAAGAAGAAAACTCGTTACACAAGATCAAACCCAGATCCTGATCCAGCACCTGAGTTTCAAAATCCAAATTTGATTTCAAAAATCCTCAAGAGACACAAATCAGAAGGGACTTTATCAGATTCAAGTTCTGAAGTAGGTCTTCAAACTGACATTCCAACCCCTGCTAAGGCTTCTCTACATCCTTATACAACTGGTCCACAATCTCCTAGCTCTTCATCCACTTCACAAGGTATCCTTTCAACCACTCCATCAACTACACACACCCCTTTCATCCCATTTCCTCCACTTGTCCCATTCATCCCTGTTATCCCTGTTGTCCCACCAAACATGGCTAATAGATATGCCCCACTATAGTTACCAGCTAATCTAGGGCCTATGCCTCAAGATTATCAAACTAAGATATCATATTTTGATGGTACTGGCTCTTATTCAGCCCTTCAACATACTAAAAAATTGCAGGATTACTTTGAAAATTACGAGATAGATGATGATAGGGTAAGGATGAAAATTTTTGTGCAAAGCCTAACAGGAGATGTCAGAACATGGTTTAGATCACTAGCAGCAAACTCTATAGCCGACCCTGAAGCCTTGTATCAAAGCTTTATCAACCGATGGGAGAAGAAAAAGGACCCACTTCATATTTTATCTGAATACAATACTATCAAAAGAGGTCCCCAAGAAACTGTCTTGGACTATTGTGCTCGTTTTAACAATGTCTACAATGCTATTCCCCAAAATCTCAGACCCCCACCTGATTTAGCTCTATACACCTTTCCTGATGGGTTTGATTCGGATATGGCATACCAATTAAGAGAAAGAGCTCCTCGGACTTTAGCTGAAATGCAAGACATAGCAGTGAGTGTGGAAGCCAACCTGATAGCCAAGAGGAATATGACTAGAACTAAAAGAAAAACTACCTTCAAAGAAGAGCCTTCAGGCTGGGATCAGAAATTAGATGCAATAATCACTGGGATGCATAGATTAGGTGACCGAGTAGAATCAGTTGAGAGGAAGTCATCATGGGAAGCACCGCAGAATAACCCTATCAGGAATCCAAATTTTAGGAGAAATCAAAACCTTAACGCTGGCAAGGCCAGTGCTGAACCAGAGATTAGACCTCCGTTCCAAGAAAATTATACAGAAGCATCCACTTCTAATGAACAGATAGATGACACCCACATTAACCTAATGGGCCTGAACAACGATCAACAAATTTTTCTAAGTCAAGAAGATCATAAGGATGATGACATTAAGCAGTTCCAAACCAAATCAGGTGAGTCATTTGATTTTAAACAAGGCTATGACACAGCTGTTTATGAAGTTCATAAGCAATACAAGCTAAGGAGCAGAACTATAAATGTGACACAGCCTGAGAAAACAAAGGACACTCCACTGCCTAAGAAAACCATCGTCACAAAGCCAATTGACAAAACTGATTCAATTACAAACGAAGTAACAGTTGAAGAAATAACTGAAGCATCTTCCCCAAATCAACAATCAAGGGTTACTCCTCCTTTACAGCACAATCCAATCAGCACTTCCCAAAAGATGAGTAAAAAGGACAAGCCTCAAGATCAGAGTGAAAGCCAAGAAGAAAACTTAAATAACAAAGAAAAGGTTGTCAACCACAATACCAAGATCCAATCTGAAAAACCCTTTGACTTAGAAGCTGAAATTGGCAAATTGAAGATAGCCATTCCTCTTTCAGAGTTAGCCAAGCATGACATTTATAAACAACAAATCAAGAAATCCCTTCAACTTACCCACAACAAAGATGATGTCAATGTGTTGGATGACACCCCTGAACTGCTTTTTGGTCCAGAGGTTGATGGAAAAACAGCAGCTACTGGGATCTTACCTTTCTATGTCAGCTTGCATGTTCATGATAAGATATTACATAATGCAATGTTTGATTCAGGTGCCTCTCATAACCTTATGCCTAAATCAGTGATGGAGAGACTCAACCTAGACATTACAAGACCATATAAGGACCTATTTTCATTTGACTCCAGCCAAGTTAAGTGTTTAGGTTTGATAAAAGATCTATGTGTATCCCTTGTCCAGTATCCAAACAAAACAATCTTAATGGATGTTGTAGTTGTTGATATACCACCCAAATATGGAATGCTGTTATCAAGATCATGGGGGGCTAAACTCCAAGGTTCCCTGCAATTAGACATGTCGTATGCCACCATCTCAGTCTTTGGTCAACCAAAGAGGCTATATAGAGAGTCACTTATGAAATACATGGTGAGCAGTGAAGAAAAGCCTCAAAATTTCCCCATTTATGCAGTCCATTCAGATATGGATTCCTTTATTCTGTTCAATGATGATACAAGTCCTGAGAGTGATAATAAATCGGTCACACTTGAACAAAATATGCATGAGAGTAAGCAACCGAGTCCCCAAGAAATCAAGATTGAGAAACCAATTGATGAGTCAGTCCTAAAAGATACACCAAATGAAAGACAAGAACTCCAACTGATAATCCCAAGTTACAGAAAGGATGTTGAAAATCCCTTAAAACAGGAGATCTTATGGTTTCTTGAGTTTGATGGATCAGTCAACAAATTAGGGGCAGGAGCTGGAGTGTGGATTCATAACAAACAAAGAAATCATGCACAAGGTCGGGCCTATAGGCTTAATTTCAGATGTACCAACAATATGGCAGAATATGAGGCTCTTTTGCTAGGCCTCAAACTGGTAAAGTCATTAGAGGTCACAAAACTTTCAATCATGGGAGATTCAGACCTTATTATCCAACAAGTGAAAGGCAATTTTGTCACCAATGACAAAAGACTAAGGTCATATAGGTCTGCTGCTATTGAAATGCTTAAAACTTTCACTGAATTTCAGATAACCAAGATAGCTAGAGCCCACAATCTTCATGCACACAGTTTAGCCACATTTGCTAGTACATGCAAATTGCCTTTTGAACCTAACCACTGTTTTACAGCTAAGATAAAACACAGACCTTCTGTCCCAAACAATGTTAAAGACTGGCAAGTATTTGAGGATGACACACAAATAAATAATTTCTTAACCTTGCAACACGAATTTTCAGGTTTGAACATTGATGTTGATTCTGTGAAAGACATACAACCATTGAGTGAACAGGACCAAATAGCTATATCACCCAAAACAACAAATAAAATGCTTTGTTCAACAAGCTTTGACAAGCAAAAAATACAGGAACTTGAACAACTGCTTGTGGATGAAGTAGCTGGTACAGAGGCTGAAATCATAGAGCTAAAGGATAACTTTCTGCCAACAGGCCTAACTCCATTGGAGGACATCTTTGACTCAAATGATGTCCCTAGAAAACCGAAAATGCAGCCCCTCAATGCTGCCATTGAAGAATGCAACATTGGGACTCCTGAAAAACCCAAAATAATAAAATTGTCTGCATCTTTACCTCCTGACCAGAAGCCTAAATACATTGACCTCTTTAAAGAGTTCCAAGATGTGTTTGCATGGAGTTATGAGGATTTGAAATCCTATGACACCTCTGTTATCCAACACACCATCCCTCTCAAGCCTAACCAAAAACCATTCAAGCAAAAATTGAGAAGGATCAATCCTATGCTTCTCCCTTCAATTGAAAAAGAGGTACAAAAAATGTTTAAAGCTGGTATCATAGCCCCAATCAGGTTCTCAGACTGGATTTCAAATTTGGTGCCCACAAGAAAGAAAACCGGTGAGATTAGGCTTTGCGTTGATCTAAGGAATTTAAACCAAGTATCCCTCAAAGACAATTATCCCTTACCTAAAATGGATCACATTCTCCAAAGAGTGGTGGGGGCTTCAAGAATATCATTACTTGATGGATTCTCAGGCTTCAATCAGATCCTAGTCCACCCTGATGATCAAGATAAAACAGCATTCACAACCCCATGGGGAACTTTCAAATATGTTAAAATGCCTTTTGGATTGAAAAATGCAGGAGCTACATTTCAAAGAGCAATGGATATTGCTTTTGCTAAAGAGATCCATGACTTTCTTGTCATTTACTTAGATGACCTCACACCTTTCTCAAAATCTGACCAAGAACATCTGAAACACTTGAGACAGATATTCATAACATGTAGAAAATATGGGATTTCCTTAAATCCTAAGAAGTCTCTATTTGGCTTGGAAGAAGGTAAGCTGTTAGGTCACATCATTTCTAAGGATGGCATTAGAATTGACCCCAACAGAATACAGGCTATCTTGCAAATGCCCCATCCAAGAAACATCAAAGAATTACAAGCCTTCTTGGGAAAGATCAACTTTTTAAGGAGGTTTATCCCAAACCTAGCAGAATTGATCAGATTACTAAACAACATGCTAAAAAAGGATTCAAAAGTAAAGTGGACAGTAGAAGCAAATCAAGCTTTTGAAGGTATCAAATTGGCCCTTACCCAAACTCCAGTCTTAACAAATCCTCAATTCGACAAAGAGTTCATCATTTTCTCTTTTGCCTCCCAGCATACCATTGCTGCTGTCTTACTACAGAAAGATGACCAAGGAAATGAGAAACCTATTGCTTTCTTTAGTAGAGCTCTTAGAGATGCACCTCTGAAATATCAGATCATGGAAAAGCAAGCTTATGCTTTGGTCAAAGCCATCAAAGACTTCAGGATCTACATCCTGTACTCCCATGTTATAGCTTATGTACCAAGTCCCATTGTGAAAGACATACTCACTCAAGAAAACTTGGAGGGCAGAAGAGGAAAATGGATTGCCAACATTTTAGAATTTGACATTGAAATAAAACCCACAAAACTGATAAAAGGGCAAGGTTTGGCTAAATTAATGTCTGAAACAAATTTCCAAGCCTTGGACATTAACCAACTGGACAACGAACTGAAGCTGGCGACTCCAAAGATCAATGTAGCCTTTGAACAATCCCTATGGTATTCTGATATTTGTTATATATTGCAAAACCTGTGTGCTCCCCCAGGATTGTCCAGAACCAAATCTAGATTTCTAAAAATGAAAGCTTCAAGATTTTGTGTCATAGATGGTAACTTACTATGGAAAAATCATGAAGGTATACTGCTGAACTGTTTGAATATGGATGAGACTGACAATGTTATGAAAGAATTTCATGCAGGTGATTGTGGTGGACATTTGTACTGGAAGTCCACTGTGGACAAGATACTAAGAGCAGGTTACTATTGGCCTACTCTGTTCTCTGATGTTAAAAAATTTACCACTTCATGTCACAAGTGTCAAGTATTTGAGGGAAAGAGAAAATTACTGCCCCTTCCTTTGAGGCCTATTGCAACAGAGAAGCCCTTTCAGCAATGGGGCCTGGACTTCATTGGGGAAATTCATCCTTCTTCTTCAGGCCAACATAGATGGATACTAACAGCCACCGATTACTTCACTAAATGGATTGAGGTTGTTCCATGTAGACAAGCAAATGATTCTACTATCATTCAGTTTCTGGAGGCTAATATTCTTTCTAGATTTGGCTGTCCTGACAAGATTATAACAGACAATGCTGTTGCTTTTAGATCCAAGAAGATGGTGAACTTCTGCCACAGATTTCATATTACTTTGGGCCATTCCACTGCATACTACCCTCAAGGAAACGGCCTAGCTGAATCATCAAATAAAAGCCTTGTAAACATCATAAAGAAGGTGTTGGAAGAAAATAAGAAGAATTGGCACAAAAAGCTTGTAAATGCCTTATGGGCAGACAGGCTAACAACCAAGAGATCCATTGGGGTCAGCCCATATGAGTTATTCTATTGATTAGAAGCCAAATTCCCTTCATCCTTAGGGATCCCTGTCATGAAACTTTTGCAAGAAAGTCAAGCTGAGCCCAATGACATGCAAAGAAGGATCAATCAAATAATATGTTTGCAGCAAACTAGAGACCAAGTTTATAGTAGAGTTCAAGTTTTACAAGAAAAGTTAAAGAAAGCTTTTGATAGAAGAACCAAAGCTGAAGACTTCTTTATTGGTGACAAAGTGCTTAAATGGGATTCAAGAAGAGAAGACAAGGGAAAGCATGGCAAATTTGACTCCCTTTGGAGGGGGCCTTTTGTAATTCAAGCAGTACAAGGAAATAATACTTACTTTTTGAAGAATTTGGACGGCATTGAAGTTGAAGAGGGCCCTGTGAATGGCCGGATGTTGAAGCACTACTTTGACTACTTTCCATGTATATAGCAGGGTTTCTCCTTCTGTACATAATCAGTTGTATATAGTTTCTTTCAGCATACAAATAGTTCAGTTTAAGAAGTTGCTGTAAATAAGCAGGAAAAGGCTTTATATTCCAAAAGTTCCACAGAGGTGACAGCCTCCAGTTTTGAAGTACAAAGAGAGAGTTTTCAAATTTTGAGAAAAAGTCACAAGCCAAGGCAGTCTGACCTGCTGTTCTTGGTCTTTCAAGAAGAAAAACCATCCCCAAGTGGAGCCACTGTTAGCTACCTATACCAATAGGTTTCATTTCTCATGATTGGCAGGGGAAGTGCCAATATGATCTACTTTGACTATGCAAAGATCTCATATTTTGGGTGAAAGACACATATTTACAGTTGGTTGATGTGGTCCTACTTCTGAATGGATGATCCAACAGTCTAAGCTGGGTCATGCCATGTTTCAATTTTGTGTTGTAGATTAGAGAAAGAAATCTGTCCAAACAGTTCAATCTTGGCAGATAAAGTAGTTAGGTAGAGAATGAAGGTTCCCAACTGTTTAATCTGGGGCCTTGGAAGCAATAAGGCTAGCTTTAGATAGAAAATCAAAAGAAAAAGCCAAAGGAAAAGAAAAGGCACATAAGGGTTTGCAAGTCTAAGTGCACCCTCTTTGGAGTAACAAAAAATGCTAGGCAATAGAGTGGGTAGGTAGATGGGGTTGCAGAAGCATGATTTCCTTTATGTCACTGGCCCAAGCAAAGGAAAAACATGGTGCCAGTGCAGGTCTCTTATTCAGCAGTTTTTGCAGCAACTCAATGGAGCATGTCTAACTTCCAGATTATCCCCCACCGCATTCATTGCTAACATCCCAATACTACCTATGTTCATGGAAGAAGTCAAAGTCTTTTGTTGGTTCTTGTTTCTTTAAAAGCCACATTTCTTGTGTAAAATTCTTTTCATTTTGATCTACTTCCTAAACTAAGTTGATTCCATATAAAACTTAGTGTTTTTCCCCTTTCATCCACCTCTTCCACTCATATTAAATCCTAATTTCCTATTTATTTAACTCCCTATACTCCCTTTCCCCTATTATTAGGATAATCCTATAGAACAAATCCCAAATATGTACATATTCCCTCCCCCTTGGCATTATAGCCATATGCTTGAATATTGGGAAATCATGCAGGAATAAAGTCTGCTTGCATGTGGTTGTATGAAGTCAGGGATTAAATTGACCTCTGGTCAGTTTGATAACCTAAGCTATACCCCTTTTCCCTTTACAACCCTTTGAAATCATTTACCCACTCTACTTGCAAAAAAGCCTTGTAAAAAACCCACCTTTACCCCTTATCCTAAGTTTGCTGTAATGCGCATTTCAACACAAAAAACACCAAATAAACCCATTTTTCCGTTTATCCAAAGTTTATTTGCAAATGCGCACTTTTACAAAAAAGCATTGAAAAACCCATAAAATCCGCCAAAGTCTAAAGGTTCCGTCTGGGCGCACATTTCCAGAGAAACAATAAAATATGCCCCGCCCGCTGCCGTATTGTCCTGCCACCTTATTGACCTGTCGACCGTCGGATCTAGGCTTTCCCATCCGACGGCCCCCATCCATATCGGGTCGGCCCCGATGACCGAACGTTACCTCCCGAGAAATTGTCAGAGGGTGACATCAGGCCTTTGCCACACGTCGCTCCCAAATCTTATCGGGCCACCCTCTGACAATACCGTGACCGTATCCAGAGCGGTCCGAGCAAACCACTTACCGCTTATTGTTTACCGCTTATCCCGTCACGTCCTCGTCACCGCTACGGCGTGCCCACGTCATAACCACTCAGCACCGTGTCAGCGCCCGGCCCGCCACTGCTCCGACCTGTCCGCCACCTCACCAATCCCCGTGGACCACTCACAGGCCGCCACGTCACCCTTTCGTACCCGACCCCACCCCGATGACATCATGCTGACGTCATCCAAAAAAGCGCCAATAACCCAAAAGTCCATATTTTCGCCAAAGATCGCGGTTTTTGTCACTTTTGGCAAAAGAACTATTGCTCCGTTCTGCATGCATATTACGACCATTTCGCCGCCAGCCTGCAAAATTCGACTTGGAGACCGTGGGCGCCTGCAAATTCACCTGCATTGGTCACCATTGCCAAAGCTTTACCAGGTATTTATCCAAGTTTCCCCTCCGCACCTGGTTTCGTGCATAATTCACCAAAGCTAGCTTAGAAAGAGTGAAAAACAGTGTGTTTGCCAGCAAATCCCCGGCGACCAGCATTCATTTCAGTTGTAGGGTCGAAATTCACCTGCAAAGTCCGCACCTAGCCAAGTTTTCATAAACTTATAGTCAGTCCGCGCATTCGTGGACTTGAAACCTGAGCTGCACTAATTCACCGGGAAAACAGTGGAACTAGTCCCAGCAGTTCCTCATTTATCTCTCTTTGGAGCATTTCGGTTGTTCTCGCCACAATTTACCCAGTTCTTTCCTTGCAAATTGCCTCACTCTTGCAAGATACCCCTCTGTGTTGCTTTGTCCAGTAGAGCAAATCCTTATACAATTCAGAGTCCTAATTAGCCATGGAAGCACCAGTAGCATTAAATGTCCCACCTCTGAATTCCCCACACATAGAGTTAGAGTGGAAGGCCCTGGGTGATAAAGATTATCAGATGACAGAGACATTCTCAATGAATTCCAAATTTAACATTCATATGCTAAATGAGTTAAAGGCTCAACACCTCAGTGGAGCTGATATTTTAGGGATTTGGGACTCCAATTTGCCCATTTTTAACCTTCCTCAAGTCAATGTCCTTCCAGACTTGATCCATAGATACTGTGAAAACTATGATCCATGTCAAAGAGCTGTTCTCAGTCCCACAGGTTCAGTCTTGTTCCATATCACCCCTGAGGCCATAAATGAGATGCTGCACTTTCACACTGCAAAGCCACTAACTTCTCTTTCCATGATGGATTTATTAAAGAAGGGGGGCAAGCTGTCCAGTGCCCAAGTCATCAAGATTAATCAGTTATTTGTTCAGCCAAGCTCTGAAGCTGTGAGAACACCTCCTATTGGAAATCCATATCTCAATGACTTGGGCAAAATGCTTGTGGACTTGATCAGTTATGTCCTGGGGTACAGGGGAGTTGAGGATGTTGATGACACCATTATGGCCATGCTGTCCATATTTTCCCCTGGAAAGCCTCCTGCTGTGCACTATGATTATGCTACATACATTGCCAATAAGATTCATGAGCAATTAATGAATCTAGAGAGGGAGAAGGTGTTTAGATACACCTCATACATCTATCATTTGCTCTTATTTTATCAACCTGACAGTTTCCCTATTCCTCTCAAGAAACTTGATGCCCAGGGAAACCCAAGGTCTGTAGTATTTTGGACTTCAGTTTTTCATCACACCTCCTGTTCACCATACACGTACTGTGAATTCATAAACCTTTTTATCCATCCAGCTATGACCTTGTTATTTGGTGTCCCTCCTCCAAGATTGACCGATGAGATGCAAAGAATACTCCAGCTCTCAAAGGCCTACAGCATTAGTGATTGGTACTTTTACCAACACCATACAGTAATCAGAATATATGGCTGTGAGTTGGACCCTTATAGGCTGCCAAGATATGTCCCTATGAGACTCTTTGCCTTGGAGTATTTCAGGCAATTTGGAAATGCAGACCAGGTCCATTTCCATAGTAAAAACAAGAAGGTGCAACTGAAGGTCAGGAACCAGCTAGGCCCATTTCTTTACAACAAAAGGGAGGAGGGATGGAAGGAAGCAGATATGATCCTAGAGACCCTCCAATTAGAAACCAGTTTCCACTGGGTACCTTATGACCCTAATCATTTCATTTCTCTCAGGAGGGTAAGAAATAAATTGGGTGGCTATGCTCACATCAGATTTCCTCATATTGAGAAATATGCCAATTTATTAAGTTGGAAAGAAGGCACTCTAGAAGAGGCAATTACTAGAGAGAAAATGCTACAAAGAGAGGCAAAGAATATTGAGAAAGAGGCTGACTTGGAAACTTGTGGGCAGGTTTCCTCTTCCTATCAAAGGCAACTTGGAGCAGCTGCCTCATCTTCTACAGCCCAGCAGCAAGCAGCTAGAATGGTTCATCAGGTGTCAAGCAAGGGTAAAGAAAAGCAGATGGAGCAGGAACAACCACCTCCTACAGAAGAACAACAAAAAGAAGAGCAGCCAATGCAGCAAGAACAAACAGCTGAGGCCCCAATATCCACTGGGCAACAGGCTCAAGAAACTGTGCCTCCTAGGCAGGAAACGACAGTGGAGGCCTCGGTGCTCCAAACTCCTCAGAATGAAGACAAAAACCAAAAGAGGGATAGAGAGCAGGAGACTCCCCTTACCACATCCACAACTCAAGGGGAGAAAAGGCAGAGGATAAATCCCCTTTCAGAAGAAGAGATGCCTATTGGGCAATCCTTGGGCATGGGCCCACCAAGCATGGAGGCATCTGCCAGTTCCTTTCAGCAGGAACAAGAAAGAGTAATCGGAGGAGAGATCAGCTCCTCAAGTCAGCAAAGGAGAGCCGAAACAGGCATCAAGCAACAATTCATTGACATAAAAAAGAGAAATGAGCCACTCAAGCTCCAGATCTATAATCAATTGCTTAAAATGGCCCCTACAAACCAGCAGAGGCTTATGTCAGCTTATGACATAACAGAGGGGAAAGTGACCATGAGTCATTTCATGCCAACCATGCTGCAGCCACAGTCAGCTGCAGACTATATAAGGACCAACCTTGAGGTTCTTGCAAAATACATCCACCCTATGGATCAAATAGAACTTCACAAGCAAACGGGTGAGATGGTGTATTCGACACTTGCAGATAAGACCTTCTTGGCACATAGGTTGGAAAATAGCCTGAACAATACAACCGCCCAACTTGAGTTGGAGAAGGCATCCTCTCAGGCCAAAGACAATAGGATAAGGTCTTTGGAGGATATAATCATAGAGCTTGGGCATGACCCAAAGGACCCTAAAGCTATAAAGGAGCTGTTAAAGATAAGAGATTCAGACATTGCAGCTCTAAGAAAGATGATAAAGATCCCAGCAACCCTTCACCCTCAAACAGAGGAGGTTGCCCAGCAAAGAAAGGACCAGGATGTATCAACATTGCTGGTAACACTGCATAAACAACTTGTCCAGACAGAGGGAAAATTGGTAGAAACAGAGGCTACATTGCAGGCAGCCCTACAGCAGAAAGAAGGAGGCCAAACATTTCAGCCCCCTCCACAAGTAATCAACCTTGAGGAACCCCCTCAAATTATCACTCCTCCTACAGTGCAAACAGTTGAGACAGCTCCATCAACATCAGCACCAGCACCAACATCAGAGCAGGCTCCAAGCCTTGACATGCAGAAGCTGATGAATGAGATTCAAGCCCTGGAAGCCCAGATGGCAAAGCTAAATGAAGCCAAGGAGAATTTAGCTAAGCTGAATGAAAAATATGACAAGTCCAAGCAAAATGTAGCTGAAAAAGGAAGAGAAATAAAGGCTCTCAAGGAGAAGATAAAGGAGCTGGAGAAAGAGCTCACCCTTGACAAGGTTGTAACTGAAATCAAGAAAGTCTTATGGGCCAACATTGGCCAATCTATAACAGATCAATGGCAGTATATAGAGACTATTCATGAGCAAATGGAGCTCATAGGCAAAGCACACAGGGAAGTCCAAAGAGCAAGGGCATCTCTAGGCAATATGCCTGAGATAGCCAATAGAATGATCAACGTTCTCAATAACCGTACAGGTCCTCAGCTGGCAGCAATAGGAATCCCTAATAGAACTGAAACCATCCTGCTGATAAAGAGGGTCCTCACATTGAGAAGCCTGGTACAAACATTGGATAGAAGAAGCCAGGACATGCAAACAGAAGTAAACAAATTCATGGATAGGTTTGCAGCATTACAGAGCAGAGGCCTTCCTGGCTTGCTGAACAACGCAGGGAGGCTACTACCACATGAAAATTATGCCAAAAGGGTGAACACATTTGCCACTAATGAGATCACTGCAGGATCAAGTACCTCAGAGGAAACAGGGCCAGCATCTGGGCAAAGTCTCTATGACAGAGTAGAGAACTTATTTTTTATTATGAATGAGATCAGACATTTGTTTGAAGTGCCTCCAAACTTCTACAAATATACAGAGGCATATGAAACCTTAGATGCAATTTTGAGACATCAATTGCCTACACAGGAGTGGTGGACCAGCATGATACAGACATTGCTGTGAACAAACAGGTTTCATCAAGTTTTTTCATCAAAAAACATAAATCATCATGTTCAGAAAAATTTGATGCATTCAGTATGTCTGGAGAAGAATGGACTAAGCCAACTCAGCAAACCAATTCGGCCACTAAAGCAACACTGACAGCTACAGGTGACAGGGCCGAGAAAGCTACAGCATGACAAAGCCATAAAGACACATCATTCAGCATTAATGCAGAACGCTCAACCGACTCAGTGACCTCCAAAGGTCAAAAATACTTCTGACAGAATTAAAGAGTATTCATTTTGTATTTAGAGCAGCAATAACTTCCTTATCTGCTATTCTGTAAAGTTGGTGAGCGTATTTATTTATCAAGTGACTCAGCGCTTCAGATATTTTTGTATAACTGATTGTATATATTCCCCCTCGCATAAGCTTGCAGGGGTGGTTGATTTTCTCTTGAAGACATCCTATGTTGTAAATGTTCAGAGTTTAATAAAAAGAGCTGATGGAATTTCGAAAGTTTTGGGTTGTTTGATGCGTTGTGGTGTGCTTGCCGAATGTTACAGGATCCCTGCTTATTTCATGACACAATAAGTTTTTCTTTAACCTTTTCATTATGTGTTTCATTCCTTCATAACCCATTCACATTCTATGTTCTGCAGTTTGATAGCAAAGAAAAAGAATAGCTTCAGGATTTATTCATGGAATACCCTGAACTCAATCTATGCTGCTATGAATGTTTTCCTCAGTTATAGTTATGATAGTGTAATTCTTAATTGCTGCACCTTCAGACTATAATTTTCACAGGGGGTCATTGTTCAGGAATTCAAGCCTGCTCCTGTGCAATACATCTTATTCTCATATCACCAGTTTAGTGGAAAACTCTTAATTGCTTTCCACTGGCTAACCATATTTCATCACCACAATTTTAAGTTTGTTTCATGGAATATTTAAATGGCCCTACACTTTAGACAATCCCACTCAACATGCCAAACAACCTACAGCCACAGACTCCATTGCCCAATGGACTAAAACTGTCTGAAGATCTCATCTTAGGTACTAAAAGACATCATTCAACCAAAATTTCAAACCGAACCCTCACCTCATATCTAGCCTAAGATTCTTAAGAATAAAGTTAAACAGTCAAAGAGAGAGCCCTCTCTGATTACAGGTTGGCTAGAACCTGTGATCCAAAGCTTGGTTAGTGGTTACCCCGGCCGTATTCCCTCAGGGGTCAAAGGGAACAACCTGGGTGTTAACACAACCCACAAGTGCAACGGTAGGCCATGATAATGTAACATAACCCATGAAACTCCCACAATACTTATGTTCTTCCTTTTAGCCACCCCATTTTGTTGTGGGTTATGAGGTGCTATTAACTCCCGTTGAATGCCTTCTGATGCATAGAAGTTCTTCAATTCATTCGACACATATTCTTCACCATTATCACTTCTGAGAGCTTTAACTTTCTTGTCAGTATCTTTCTCGACAAGTGCTTTAAATTCAAAAAAATTAGTGAAAGTATGATCTTTCTTCTACATGAAGAAAATCCAACACTTATGAGAAAAATTATTGACAAATATTACATAATACTAGTGCTTGGTCATGGATGTTGTCGAAAACAATCCACATACATCTGAGTGAACTCTATCAAGGATCACTTGTGCTCAATTTTCTTTATCATGAATGGAAGATTTGGTGTACTTCCCTAATATACACCCTTTTCACGTGTCTCTCTTCTCTAATGTACCCTTGGTAAGTCCTGTATAAATTTGTTGCATGATCTTCAAATCCTCGTGGTGCAAGTGACCCAATCATCTATGCCACAACTCACCGATGTCTTGGCTCTGCACCTTCTCTACTTTTGTGCTCAAAGCAGCGTGATCTTCTACATCCAATTTGTAGAGGTTCTTCACATGAACCCTGATCCACTTCACCTATCCTAAGGATATCTGACAAGGGAAATCCTTTCCCTTGATAAATATCACATCACAGCCACGATCCTCCAACATGGCAACTGAAACTAGAATCTTCTTCAAACATGGAACACACATGACATATTTTAATGTGAGAGGAGAAATAGACTCTCTTCCAAAGGTAACAATATTGATTTCGGTTGCACTATACCTCCCATCATCTCCCATCTCAATGTGCATCTAGAGGTCCTTCTCCTCCAAGTCACTAAAGAACTCTTTTTTGTTGACCATATGGAATGAGGCTCCACTATTTAGGTACCATACACTACCCATCACCGATGTCACCATGCAAGCAATGAGGGTGAAATCAAGCTCGAATTTTGAAGCAAGAGCTTCACCTGCCACTCCTCCTAAGGGCCTCTTACCAACCTTCTTATGTGGACACTTTGTGGCATAGTGTCCCAGCTTGTGACAGTGAAAACATTTAATCTTCGACATGTCCTTCTTCTTGCCACCCTGATTGGAATTTGATTTGGAATGGGATGAATTCCCCTTCCCTTTCTTCGCCTTTCTAGCCAAGGCACAATTATCGTCATCATTATGCTTGGATGAGGATCCATATTTAGTGTTCCCTTGAATATCTTCTTGTACCAAGTCAGACCACAATCGCTCCCACTCTGGTAGCTTATCCCTACCATTAACTGAGTCCTGGTAGTTGTGCCAGGTATTGGAAAGGCCTAGAAGTCCTAGGCTCACTAGATCATCTTCAACAACTATAACACCGACACTTCCAAGCCCATCCCGACATTGGGTGAACTTGGTCAAGTACTTCGGTATTGTGTCAGCCTTCTCCATCTTGATTTTTCTGAGCTTGTCCTTTAGTGCCAGCTTCCTGTTGTCACTATTATTTTGAAACAGGTCTATCAAGGCCTTCCACATTGAAAATGGAGTTTATTACAGTGGATATTTGAAACAATATGATCTCAACCTCATTCTAGGATAATCCTTCTCGCCTTTGCCACACATTTTCTCCACTCTGCCATATCTTGAGCATCAACTGTGTTTTAGGGAAAACTACTGTCGACTCAAACTGCTAGTCCCACTAAGATGGGTAGCTACCTTAGAAACAAACAATCAAAGAAATTCGATATTTCCTTTAAGTGTAATAGATAAGAGGGAAGAAAAGAGGACCAACCTGGATCTTCTGCTTGGATCCTTGCTTGACTTCTCTTTCCCTTGATAGAATTTGCCACTTATCTCCTACTTGTCCCGCTTCACAGAGTACCTATAGAGTCAAAGTAATAGAAAACCCTCAAATCATCTATATCTAAAACATCATAAACAATGCAGAATCAAAAACACATTGACCATACAATTGCATTCATAAAAAATAAGATTCACAAATACATGATTATATGGAGGAAAAATCAAAGAACTTTATTAATAGTAGAAGAGAGGATTACAACCCAGCTGTCTGATCCAACATCATCCTCCCAGCATAAAAGTCCTCTTCACCTCATGAAAATCAAGATCACCCAACAATACAATGCCTTTTCTCACAGATAAACCAACAACACTTCCTTACAAATTACAACATTCTAGCCTCTAGATCTCTCAGATGAGCGATCCACTTATAGATATCTTGCAAGGGTGTGAGTCAGCCGTAGATTTTGATTAGTTTCATTCCACTAATAGTTCTTGGTTCCACTTAGAGATTTCATTGATCTCTTACTCATCCCTAGGTGAATTTAGAGAGGCAAGTGTCACAGGAGAAGTTTCTGGAAGATTCCATGATCATCCACTTAGCAAACTATCTCTACCATTTGTCTATTCTCGCTCATTGCACCCCCAAAAGGCTCTTTTAGTATGCATCACACCTGGCTAGTGTGGTAGCCAGTATGCATCGCATCTTGACCATGGAGCAGTCAGTATGGTCTAGTTTTTGCCAATTCTGAGTGCTTTTTCAAGTGGAACTTCTGGGAAATGATGTAATCAGTTGACCATGATCCTTTAGGGTATGAAACAACACTTTAAAGGACTAAAGAGCCCCTGGGTTATGGACATATGAGTTTGGGGTTGTAGTGCCCAAATATGTCTATAACAGTTGTCCCTTAAAGCATGAGGTCGTAAATCTTTTGATGTCGGGTGAAATGCTTTATCATGAGGAACCGAGGTATTTGAACTAGAAGGTGACCTATATAAGATAGAATACAATACAATACATCATCATCATATTATTTTCATGATCTAGTTGAGTCAGGCATTCCCATGCTCAGCTTCATAAATTCATTTTCATGTACACAGGACAGAGTGATTCTTCATATGAAGAGTCATCTTCTTTTGCTTAGATGACTATCTGTGTAGATTCCATGCACATTTGATGTCTTTATGTTCCTGAATATATCGCAGCACAGATGGATGAAACTAGATCCGGAGTCTTCAAACTTGTTCAATCTTCTCCCGATGTACAATTCGATCCATGTGAAAAGATGTTTGGAAGTCAAACATGGAAAGACATCACCTGATTACCAGCCAATAATGTAAGTTGTTAATAGGTGCGAGAGGAATCATCGATAATGATAATGACCCTCAAGGTACTATAGTACAATTCACGTGGTGTGAATATATGAGCTAATGTCGAACACCATGCAAAATCTTCTAGTCGAAGGTCATTGATGTAAACTTGCCGCCGGAAGTGAGAAACTTTCCATTAAGGCATGCAAGCTTCAAAGTACTGAAAGGGTTGTTTCTAAGTCAAATTCTTGGATAATGAGCTGATGTCGACAAGAAGTGACCTGTCATAGGAGGGCCTTGATGTATCCCACATCTATGACACAAATGAAGCAAATGATTTTTCTGGAGGTGAAAACGATCTGATGATATAAGGTTCAGGAATGGCAATCATGAAAAATGAAGGGTGAAGGTATTGCAGTGGATGAGGCGTTAGCTAGATGGTAAATTCTCGGAATGACTTCTGTTGAACATGTCGGCGACACTAATATCGATTGGTAGCATTAACCCCATGAATGGTACAGAGGACCAATGGTGATATGGTGAATGGAATAACCCAACCCAACTCAATCATGGTGATGGAGTGAAAGTGTCATGTTCAAGAGCGACCTGCTACCAATAAAATTCTTCAAGTTTTCTTCCCTTTTTCCCCAGTCATCACTGACCAATACATCTTTATTTTTGTCATACTTGAGGAGGATAACATATGCTTGGTCTATAATTTTCCCTTCGGGCAAACCTGTCGCTATGTTTTTAGCGAGCCTAGCGTCAGTGAGACTCGTTATTGTCTAGGTGGACAAGTTTGTTGCTATTGTTTTAACGAGTTTAACGACAAAGATAACTCGGTCCTTTTCTTGTTTAGAGAGGCTGAAAAGGGACGAAAAGGAAACTCCAATAGTCCTTTTTCATAGCATAATCCCTTAAGTCTGAAAAAGTATAAAATAATACAAAAGGGATGATTTTTCGATCGCTTTAACGAGCTGAAAAATACAAGCCCTCGGTCTTTTTGTTTGATAATCCCTTAGGTCCAAAAATATTAAAATGTATAGGAGGGATGGCATTTCCTTTTACTTTAACGAGTTGGAAAGGCCAATGGCTCAAAAATCTTTTTATATTTAACGAGTCTAAAAAGAGTTTAAAAGCGACTTGTTTTTGAGGAACAAGTGGTATTTTCAGGTAGCAACTGGTTCCAGGCAAGTTTGGAACTTCTCAAAACATGGTAGTGTGAAGACGATGGAAATCTTAATCACTCGTCGCAACTATTCCTCAAAAGGGTAAATAATCAAGTGGAAGCATATGATTCGCCAAATGAATGGAGGTGATGGTAGGAACACAACCAAGGTTCAAAAAGGCTGATAGTAGGGAAATCACGAAGGTTATTTACCGAAGGTGGATTCATTTTTTAATGAGCTTGAATCGGAAGAAACTATGCTCAGTGGAAGGTTTATTTTTTTAACGAGCTTGAACCTTGCGGGAACATTGCTCTTGATATTGGTCAAAAATATTCAATTTACCATTTAACACATTAGATTCTTTCATTGGTCGTTTAACCTACTCAATTGCTCCATCAAATTGATTAGAAATACACATATACATGCTTGAAAAATGAATTAAAACTAACATTTTACTTGGAGTACGTGAATAGTAACATAAAAGTAGTTTTACCTCTCATTTTTACCATTTCATTTCGAATTTGGGATTTTGGAGCTCTGGAGTGGTTCCCCCCATCAAATTTCACCAGCTGATTTCGGGAGATCCGGTGGACTATTCTCTACACTGTCAGGACCAGGTAGGAGCTAACCCTGAGCTCTTCATTTTCATTCCATCTTTTTTTGATTTTGAGCAAGTTTTTCCTTGGTTCTAGGCCCTTGGGGTTTGAAGAAATCATTCTCTATCCATCACACTCGGTCTGCATCGAAAAGTGTGATGCATACTAAGCTGGACAATGGCCAGTCAGTATGCATCTCACCTTGCTAACTGGCAGGGTGCGATGGACGTAGAAAGGAGACTTTACACAATGATTTTTCATGAAATTTTTTCCTATTTTTGCTCAAATTTGGATCCTAATTCATCTTTTTTCTGTGACTAACATATTTATTAGATCAATATGGTCATTACATGGCATTAATTCCAACATGAAGAAGAATACATGATTGCCTTACATGATCAGGGTATTGTTACTGCATTGCAAAACTGTGGTTCGCTCAAATTCTTTCGTATATCTAGCATGAGGGAACAAATCAGTTTGTTGCAGTATTTTCTCGATGCTTGGGATTTGATCAACTAGGTATTCCAGATTAGAGGAAAATTTATTCCACTGACAGTTGAGGATATCTACTTTTTGATGGGGTTATCGAGGTGTAGTGCCCCTCTTTCACTGTCGGGATTTTCCCGTGGGGGTGAATCGGTGAGAGATTATATCTGTTAGCTTTGTAGAGATGGATCTTAGCCTAGTAGAGATGGCAAGATCAATATCTAGCATGTCAATGATCGGTCTCTAAGGACCATTTTATTCACCTTTGCTAGATTGGCTGGTAGCATGGCTCTTCATTTGGCAAACAAATCTTATGTGCAGTATGCTCTAAAATGCCTGGAACCAAAGGTATTCAACTGGTGTGAGGCGGTACTTCCTGTGATAAAAGAACAGCTTTCTAAGGTAAATAATGGAAGATCCAAGAACTTTGGCTACGGTTTCGTTTTGACTACTTGGAGAGGATCCCACTAATGCAACCTCAGCACATTTCACTAGGATTGCCAGCACCGAGGGAACCCAGGATGCAGAGATGGGTTGATCTCATGGACAGACATGCTGGTCAGCCATAGATTTCTTTCTCTGATGCCTTCTTTGAGTGGTTCGACCATCAAGAGATGGTCTTCGCAAAGTATGCATATGTCGGGATGGATTTCCGTGGCGACCCGGATTTGGTGTTACCCACTAGCGAGCAGTGGAGTGTGATAGGTAAAGATGATTTGACCATATCTTTGTTTATCAGTTTTATAATATTTTTGTGATTTATCAAGACTAATTGAACCCATGTACTTGTGCAGATGTTGGGCCGGTGTGACCAGCGGCACGCCCAAGGGCGGCAGCTGATGTTCCAGTAGGAGAGGCTATAGGGAGGGCTGTCCTTCACGATCTAGACATAGTAGAGACCTTCGTAGTATTGCAGGATCAGATTGAGCATCTTACCCTTGGTATTCACGATGTGAGGACCAATGAGTTACCTTTGAGGCTACAGTGCCATACTACTGGCATGCCAAGTCAATGGAAGGCTCTTGCATATGATTGCACAGGCGGTGACATGTTATCATCAGCATCATTAGTATAGGATGCTTTTCTGTATTTACTTTTGAGTTTCTTGGTCGCATGACTGATTTTGCCTTGTACACAAAACATTATGTGAAACTATAAACAGTTATATATTTTTTAATTTTGGAGCTGATTTTGGTTAACTTATGTGATCCAGATGCAAGTGTTGATATGAAATGTTTTTCTTTACGAATGCTGCAAATGTTTGTCTAACACATAATTTGCTAATGAATCAGTTAATGTGCTTAAGTTTCTGGAAATGTGTTGATATTGAATGGAATCAAACTGCCTTTCCAAAATCCTGACCCTTAGGAACATACGATAGATAGCTAGGTTTCGAACTAAATAGACATCAATAATCTGTAGAATGATGAGTTGCGAATCTAACCTGACAACAAGTCGGTGTATGCCATATGAAATGGCATAAGAGAGAAGCTCCATCAACACGCTATACTCAACGATGTTGTTCATTGGTTGACCAATACATATCCCTCTGAAACTCACTAACTCACCGCTTGGAGCAAAGATGGCCCAGGCTACAGAAGATAGGTTTTGTGTTCTATGACTAGCTCCATCGACGTACCCAACGAATGTTTCCAAAAAGTCTGACATCTGCAACAAATGTAAAGTGGATTACCTAACCAAAATGACAACTCTTGATGAAAACAAAGATGAAACAAAAGCATATCTATAAAGTGATTACTACACTTGATCAAGCATAGTACCACTTAAGATACAACCTGTTTTGGGGTTGCAACAGTTGAATTCCATTGTAATCTACCAACTCATAGGCTCCTTTTGTTAATACTCACTTAACAATGTAGGGGTCCATCCATAATGATTCGAACTTACCTGCTCCCAATTTATCAAAGTCCTGATTGTAGAGCAAGACCAGGTCACCTTCCGAGAAGACAAGAGGCTTGAAATTTTTGTCAAATTGCGATTTGACACGTTTCTTATGTGCTTCATTAGCCATCACAACGTCACGATGAGTTTCATCCAAGTGGATTAGTTCCAAGAAATCAGCCTCTTCCTTTGAAGTTTCGGGAAGTAGATCGATTATGAGCTTGAGAGATGCAATTTCACACTGAATTGGCAAGACAGCTTCTATACCATACACCAACTAAAAAGGTGTAAATCCGGTCGCATTTCTCATCGAAGTCCTATATGCCCACAGAGCTGAGTATAGGATCAAATACTAATTCCGTTTGTGGACTCCAATCATTCTCTGCAACATGTGCTTAAGGAATTTGTTGATCCCTTCAACTTGTCTGTTAGCTTGCAGATAATATGGAGTAGAACTATCGTGGGATAGTCCTAATTTGGCAGTCAATTCAACCATCGTGTGATTGCGAAAATGCGATCCATGATCTGTGACTATAACCTGTGGAACACTGAACCTAGAGACTACATGATTGAAAAAGGAAAGAGCAGCCCTTTCGCCGTTGTTATTTAATGTAGGCATCACCTTAGCCCATTTTGTAAAATAGTCGATAGAAACTATGATATACCAATGCCCCCAGCTGAGGTGGGGTTACATGTCATGAAATCTATGCCCCATTTAGCGAATGGCCCAACAACAACTACTGGATGCAATAGTGCAGGTGGTAATCTGGTTTTGCGATCAAAAATCTGACAAGCATGGCAACTTCTGGCTGCAATTATGCAATCTTTGAAGATAGTGGGCCAGAAGTAACCAACTCGTATGATCTTTTGTGCAGTAGCATAACTATATAGATGCCCCCCACATGCGCCTGAATGACAATCATTCGGGACTTTTTCGGCCTCCTCATGCGTGAGGCACCTTTGTAGAACTGTATCAACACCACAACAGTAAAGTGTATCACCAATGATCATGTAGTCTTTTGCTTGGTATCTAGTACATTCTTGTTCTGAGTGAGAGGTGTTAGGCCTAAAGGTTTGGGTTTGAAGATAGATTAATATATCTCTGTACCACGGGTCACTTGATAATATCAGAAATAAAGTTTCATCCACGATTGATGCTTTAGATGTTAAATCATTGGGCGGTGATGGGAGGTCACAAAGTAACTTCGCGAAGACTAGAGATTTCTTTGATTTGGATTTGGTGAATTCCAGATCAAACTCTTGCAAAATGGCTATCCATTTGGAATATTTTCCCCCTAGTAATTGACGTGATAGAATGTAGGTCATAGGGTTGCAATCTGACAAAATGGTAGTTTTGTGAAAGACTATGTAGTTTCGAAATCTCTGTATTGCTTGAATAGCTACTAAAGCCAACTTTTCAACATAGGAGTACTTGCTTTTTGTATCATTTAAGTTGCAGCTTAAATAATACACTGGATGTTCTATTCCATTGTCTTCTTGTACTAAAACCATTGTGATGGTTTTATCTGTAGCGGAAAGATATAGGTTAAAATATTTTTGATAGTCAGGAGCGTACATTAATGATGCTTTTACTAGAGAATATTTTAAAGCATCAAAGGAAGCTTGCACAACCTGATCCTAGTTGAAGGGTACTTCTTTTTTCAAAAGACACGTAACCTTTAGCAAGTTTTGCATAATTTGGAATGAACCTCCTTAGAAAGTTTGCTTTCCCTTGGAGTTTCTGAATCTGAAGAAAATTTGAAGGTGGAGGCATGTTGATGATTGCCTGAACCTTACATGGGTCGAGTCGAATTCTGTCCTTAGAAACTACGAAACCAATTAACCAACTAGAATGAACACAAAACACACACTTGTGTAGATTGAGTTGTATCTTGTAGTGTCAGCAACATAGAAATATAGCTCTCAAATTCTATGGATGATTAGTCCGCCTTCATGAATGAGCCAATAGATCATCGAGATATGGTTGAACGATGTGTTTGATGTCGTGGAAGGCGTAGTTCATTGCCCTCTAAAATGTTACCCCTATTTTCTTCAAACCAAACGGGAGTTTGCAATATGCGAATGTGCCCCATGGACATATAAATGCAGTCTTCCACTGGTCCTATGGACGGATATTGATTTGGTTGTATCCGGAAAATCCATCCATAAATGAAAAGACTTCGCATCCGGCACATTCATCAATTATCTATCCGATGAAGGGTGTAGGGTAGTTGTCCTTTGGACAAGCTTGATTTACATCCCTGTAATCGACACACACTCTAATCATTCCTTGCTTTTTCATCATAGGAACAATATTCGACACCCAATCAGTTAGAGGAACAAGGTAAATGAAACCAGCATGTAAAAGTTTTTCAACTTCTGCCTTAATGGTAGTGGCTTTCTTCAGGTGAACCGGTCGAAGCTGTTGTTGTACTAGTTTGACATCTGGATACATCTTGATTTCATTTTCAACGATACTCGAGTCAATGCCTGGCATTTCTTCAAATGACCATGCAAAGACATCTCTGAATTCATGAAAGAGAGCACAATATATTTCCAATTCTGAAGGAGAGAAAGATTTGCCAACATGAATATTCTCTACAACATTAGGTGTGGTCGAGATATGAATGGCAATAGTTTCTTCAATATTTGACATATTTCGCTCGGAATCCACCGTATTTATAGTATTTGACAGAAAATCAAAAACGGAAGGATGATTAAGGTCGTTAGAATAATCTTCATTGTTATCTTGAAGCTGGGAACGATGGTGGTGATCTTCCCATGGTGCCTCTCCTATCATCATTGATTGAATGATTCCTTTGTATTTAGAATGTACATGAGACCGAGGATCGGAAGAGGTGCCATGCTCTAGAGACCTATCTATCCAAACACTTGCCGAGCGTTGATTTGGGTTCACTGCCCATGCCCAAAAAACTGATTGCTACAACAATTCTATAGGGCTTAGGGGCAACACCTGGCGATGATCCACACTATCAAAATGTTCAGAGTTCTTAATGTTTGTCAATGTAGAAGATATAATGTGATAGGTTTCCATTGTGGCCACTTCCGCCAGATTACTTGGAGGTAGAAGGGAAAAAGTACCTATTAAGGAAGGGTCTTTTAGGAGACCTACTCTAATATTTTGAAGCAATTGAGAGCTTCCATGGATCAATGGAATGCTTCCGGTAACTTGCGAACTGTTGGGGAGGAAGGTTAGTTGGTCAATGATTGTAATTCTACCTTGAGAGGGGAATGCAATATTTCTAAAATATGTTGACATAATAGCAACCATAGCATAAATCCAAGGCCTACCCAGTAGGATATTGTAGTGAAGGGTTCCATCAATGACCTCGACTTCAATTTCTACTATCTTGTCCCCCAGTTCGATTTGCAAGTTACTTAATATCCCATATGGCGTGTATGTTCTTCCATCAAACACTTTTAATGTCGTTGATGATTGTGACAAGGGTGGAGAGCCTAAAGTTTTCCAGGAACTCATTGACATAATACAGGTAGATGCCCCCTCATTAGTGATTGTTCAATGAATAGTTTTGTTGAGGGCTTTTACCTGTATGAGGAAAGCGAGCTGGGCTGGTAACCGAAGTTCATATCCTTTATGATTAAAGGCCACTAGATTGGAATCCACTGGATCAATCCCACCTATCGTTGATAACAAAGCCTGCTTTTGGGAGGGGCAATTCTGTAGTACTTCAAGTGTCGACAGAGTGAATGGAAATTGGGCCAGATCCTCCACTATATTATAATTCTGTGCTGCTTGAGCACGAGGATTAAACATCGATTTATGTACTACTCCCTTAGGTGGTTTTATTGTTAATTCAGGAATGATTGGTGGAACAACTTCTAGTGAAGTTGTTGTCGAACCACCGGGTTGATCTGTAGCCTTGTTGTTCGATGATTGTGGATTCCCATAATCTTTATTCCTTGTTGATATCAAAGCATCATTTTTCTGTTTTGAGATGGATAGCATAAGCACTTCGGATGGGGAAGCACGATCACTAGCAACCAGATTAGTTTCTGGGTTTGCAAATGGATCAGTCAATACCGCTGAGGTACTTGAAGTCTTTAGAAACTTCGTGACCTCAGCTCGATGAGGACAATCTCTCATGTAATGGTCCTCATCACATATGAAACATGGCTGATTAGGTTTCTTTCGTCTAGTAGGGTTTCTAGAAGACTTCTTAGCAGTCAAATCTTCCTGTTTCTTCTTTTTGTTTGTCCCTTTCTTCTTGCCCCCTGGTTGCTTAGCATTTTTGCCCTTGTGAGTTGACACGAAATTAATCTTCGAGGCAAGAGGTTCTTCATCTTCCTTTTGACTAGAAACTGCACGGGCTTTTTTAGATGTAGCCTTTGGGGTTTTCATGCTTGTGGTACTGATCATGCCATTGATGGCATGAGAGTCCTTGTTTGATTTAGGAGGGGGAGGAATGGAAAATTTTGGTCTAGGAGCATCAGGAATTTTTTCGTAGAGTGTGCCAGACTGAGTATAGATCAAGTCTAAATATTGTGCACGAGCAATGACTTGCTCTTCAATGACAACTCCTCCCTTAGCCACATCCTCTGTAATAGAGGGCAATAATGACTTTATAAACCATTCAGCTAAAAGCTTATTAGGAACATACGTCTTTACCATTTGATGACGATGTTGCCACTCATGAATATGATCAGATATGTGAGTGGCTGTCATCTATTTAAAGTTGGTAAGGAGTTCTGTCCCTATTTCATACCTTATGGGTAGCTGAAAATGTGTTAAAAAGGTACTGGCAAGGGTGCTGAAGTTATCAAATGAAGCTCTAGGTAATTCACTATACCATTTTGCTGCCAGACCAGTTAGTGTTCATTGAAAAAGGTGAAGCCTAATCGAATCATCATTTAGGGTGTTAGATGAGCACCACAAATGGAATGTCATTACAAGATTCAATGGATCTTCACCTAGATTTCCACTGAATTTAGGAATATTAGAGGGAAGTTTATGAGGAATTGTTGGCCACCAAGGGGCATAAGCAATTGGATCATTCATCAGCTGGTTGACTATTACTGACAAAGCCTTGTTGCTTAGGTCCTTGGTAAGATTGCTGGAATAGCGGTTGTTGATATTGTACCAGCCATGGTTGTTGGACCATTTGCTGTTGTCCAATACCGGATGATTGACCAAGATGCAGAGTGATAGTACCTATTTGAGCCTGAGTCGTTCCAGGTAAGGAGGCACTAACCTGAGGTTGTGATTGAATCACAGAGATGAGAGGCTGTTGTATTGCAACCTGAGAGACTTGAGGTTGACACACAACAGGTAGTGCTTGTACTTGCGATACAGTCACAATAGCAGGTGTAGTGGGAATATTCGACACAGGTTGGACTAGTTGCATTGAATATACAACCCTTGGTTGTTGAGGTAGTATTGGTACCCAACCACTGGATGTAATTCTAGTTTGACCTGAATTTTTTTGTAAACTCTCATATGGTTGTTCTCCAGGAGGGAACAATGAAAAGGCATACTGCCCCCCATATGGTGGCAATCTAGTGCTTAAAGGGTAGATCAGCCTTTGAAGACATATTGGATCAACTTGTTGAGTTTCAACATAAGAAATACCAGATGAGACTCTAGATGAAGAAATAGGAACAAACCATGTTGTCAAAACAGTCCCTGAGTGGACTCCAGCTTGTTGTTGATAACTAGCCGGGACAGATGGTATACCAGCAAACATTGTAGTAATGGCAGCAGGAAGTTCCATCGTAGCCGTGTCAGTTGACACAGTCCTAGATGTTGATGGTTGCTCAGACATATTTAGTCTATCCAAAAGATTTCCTAGCGATTCGACAGGAACTTGCGATGAAGGATGATTAAAAGAACTAACTTCTGTAGTAGAAGGATATAAGTGGATCCCAGTTCCAAAATGCAATGGAGTACTGGATGGAAGATCCTCTACTATCTCTTCTATGGCAATCAATCCAGGTGGAAGAGGTAGACTGTCAGGTCCGTAAAATATTTCTAGAGCTGAAGAAAGTGTAGCTTCTGCAGTAACAGATACTGGGGGGGTGACACCTTCTGAATTTTGGAACTCAACTTCTAGATGTTCAGGTAAGTGAAATTTAGTTTCTGGATCAGCCCTAGATGGAGCTATTTTAGGAATAGAAGTGTCTACCATTACACTAGGATCAGTTCTAATGTCCTCTTGTAACTGTAGAACTTCTTCTGTAAAGGCAGATGTACCAGAAATAATCGGAGTAACTGTAGTCTCTGACGATGTTGAAACACAAGTTTCAAATAAATCAGGTGAATTGGACTCAGTTAAATGAGACCGTTTTGCCCGGAATGGTTTTGTCTCCGGAGTCAAAGATAGTTGACTCGCTAGTCTCTGCGAATGACGGGGTTTTCATTGACTTTCTTCCACGATTACGGATTACTTGATCAACTCAAAATTAAAGGGGAAAAGGTTATTCCAATTCAAATAAATTTTAGGACACTTTGATGCAACTTTGCATTTTCAATTTTTAAGAGTTGAGAAAAAGCTAAAGGTGACTCTAGTTGCCTTAGATTTTTAATGAGATTGAAGTGACAAGTGCTCAAATGGACCTTTTCTTTTAGGGAGTTGAAAAGGAACAAAAGTGACTACTTTAGAAATCTAGACAGAGAGATTACCAAACCAATTGCAAAACTACAAAATACACCTTGGTGATAAATGATAGAGAAATTACCAAGGACTTATGTACAACAGTCAATCTTCCCGAATGTTGTGTTCAGTGCATTGCAATCGATAGCACCGCAAACATGGCTTCTTAAGGATAAAGGGTATCAGCCTATTGTGGTCTCCCAATATATACTCGATGGTACGGGGAGCATAATTCCGTACTGGTACTTGTCAAATAAAAGAGGAGGAATCACCTAACCTTCGATGAAAACAATAGTTACCAGGTTTTACGATGCTGAAAAACATCTCTAGCCTAGACTTCTAGATGTGTTACGTTAGGTTCCAAAGCATTTTTATGTTCATTGAGATTTAGTTTAGAGTTTATCTTGCTTAGAATTTTGTCTTTCAAGGTTCACCACGTGATGTAGATGTAAAATTCCTAAATATGCAATCTAAATGATAAACAGTCGTTTATTTTCGTTTAGCAATGAAAATCCTAGCTACTAAGGAAAGAAGAGTACGATTCTTTCAGTGTAGAGCAAAGAGCACACACTAAATTCACTTTTCCTAAATCATCTTTCACACATAGTTTAAATGCAAATACACATGCATGTATTTGTTTTTCATTTCCTTAATGTGAGAATGCTCAAAAGGAAAACTAAGTACAGATCTAAACTATTTTCTTCAAAGCGACATTTCGACAATTTCTTTTCAAAACGAAAGGAAGACTAAAACGACACTTTCAATTTCGAATGGAAAAATCCTTTCGAGACTTCAAATATTAACAATTCAAATCAAATACAATGACAAAAGTATAATCGACTATCTAGAGGAGGGAGACTTTATGACACTCTTCCTTTTGACTCAAAATGACAGTTACGACACTTTTTGCATCAAAAACAATAGTTCGATTAAGCTACTTTCGACAAAGGAGGATAGTAAATGATGGACAAATACATAAAAACATTTACAAGTCCTAACCAATGGAGGTTGAATAATGTAAAGGAAGGAGGCTTTAGCAATGAGATAATCAGGAGGAAAAAACGAACTTTCAAAGAGAGAAACAGTATCACTCAATCATCGCACCTGCAACACAGGGAAACATGGATGCATCTCACCTGCAACACATCGAAGGTGCAATGCATACAGGATAACTAGTTACAGACAGTGCAATGGACCAGGGAGCGAAACTAAGCTTGGTTTTTGCTCAAAATTTGCTGCTAAGTTCAGTGATTTAGGTTGAGTTATGATGGAAAGTAAAAACAAAGTATAGGGGTATGATCTTATGAGGTTATTGAGCTACCACAAGGGCATTTAGAATGCTTGTAAGTCAGATGTTCAATTCATAAACCAACCTGGAGATTGACTGAAGCAGCATTCATCTACTTCGCAATTGCATAGCAAAGGCGGTTCGAAGGCTAGTTGGCTAACTTTAGGCTCCATCTATAGTTTATAAAGCAAACAATAAACAAACAAAACAAACTATTCGTTCCCTAGTGGAGTCGCCATTTTGTTTCAGGGAAAACTAGTGTCGATTCGAACTGTTAGTCCCACTAAGATGGGTAGCTATCTTAGAAACAAACAATCAAAGAAATTCGAGATTTCCTTTAAGTGTAATAGATAAGAGGGAAGAAAAGAGGACCAACCTGGATCTTCCGCTTGGATCCTTGCTTGATTTCTCTTTCCCTTGATAGAATTTGCCACTTCTCTCCTACTTGTCCCGCTTCAAAGAGTACCTGTAGAGTCAAAGTAACAGAAAACCATCAAAGCATCTCTATCTAAAACATCATAAACAATGCAGAATCAGAAACACATTGACCATACAATTGCATTCATAAACAATAAGATTCACAAATACATGATTATATGGAGGAAAACTCAAAGAACTTTATTAATAGTAGAAGAGAGGATTACAACCCAGTTATCTGATCTAGCATCATCCTCCCAGCATAGAAGCCCTCTTCACCTCATGAAAAGCAAGATCACCCAACAATACAATGTCTTTTCTCACAGATAAACCAACAACACTTCCTTACAAATTACAAAATTCCAGCCTCTAGATCTCTCAAATGAGGGATCCATTTATAGATGTCTTGCAAGGGTGTGAGTCAGCTCTGGGTTTTTGATTAGTGTCATTCCACTGATAGTTCTTGGTTCCACTTGGAGATTTCATTGATCTCTAACTCATCCCTAGGCAAATTCAGAGAGGTAAGTGTCACAGGAGATGTTTCTGGAAGATTCCATGATCATCCACTTAGCAAACTATCTCTGCCATTTGTCTATTCTCACTCATCGCACCCCACAGAAGGCTCTTTTAGTATACATTGCACCTAGCTAGTGTGGTAGCCAGTATGCATCGCACCTTGACCATGGCGTAGTCAGTATGGTCCAGTTTTGGCCAGTTCTGACTGGTTTTTCAGGTGGAACTTCTGGGAAATGATGTAATCAGTTGACCATGATCCTTTAGGGTATGAAACAACACTTTTAGGGACTAAAGAGCCCTTGGTATATGGACATATGAGTTTGGGGTTGCAGTGCCCAAATATGTCTATAACAAACTGGCTTAAGAATGTCTTTGTCTATGAATTCCTTAATCTTCTTGTATTCCAAGACTTCTTCCACCCTGTCCTTCCAATAAATATAGTTCGAACTACCCTCAAGGGCATATTCGAGTCTCAATCCATAGAACGACATTCTGTTGGATATGAAGTATGATACCGCAAATTCAATTCCTCCTACAAAAGACAAACTTGTATTACACAATGATTTCCTAGGGAAATCCATAGCTAGAAACCCTAGTTATCTGTATATTTCATTGATAAAAAAATATGAGAATATTACAATGCTTTTCTCAAGCCCGAGTAACCTATGCACTATCTCTATCTATCTTACTACTTCCTAGACAAGCTCAAGCCAATACTTAGCCAATTTTGCTTCCTGCGAAGCTCTTATTTCCTTGCACATTTCCTTGGGAATTATCCCATATTTAATTGGGAAATTCCACAATTATGAATTACGCAATCCTCATAGGCCTTCCTCTGATTGCATGCACCACCTGTACAATTCAAATTATTATACTACTGATAGTACACTGTCCCTGAACTCCAATCTCATCCGGGTCTTTCTCTGATTTGACACGCATGAGTTAATTATGAGTGAATATTCAATTTATTGGTTGATAAATTCAAGTTACACCCGACTATTGTAGGTTACACCCCACTACTGGACCTTCCACTAATTCTTGCATCAGTTGGAACTAGTTTAACTGAATTTAACTCAATTAGACTGAATTAAATAATTGCAACTCAAAATAAACTCAACCAGGGCTCCTATAATGTAGGAGACACTCTACATGACTCTAGTTATACCCTCACTCGAATTAACTAAGCCAACTAAGTCAAGTTAACTTAGTTAACTGCTAGAAGTTATCATCAAATGTGGAATTACAATTTAATTCAAGGACAAAATTGAATTATGATTTTCTTGTTGCATTTTCAATAACAGTTGATCTCAACTTTCCTTGATCACTCATTTATCTCAACCCTCTAGCTCACAACCAATCTTCTCCTACCTCCTTGAATTTCTTTGCAAACCCTATTGTCTTGCTTCAATATTTCTCCTCCTTCCTTACATACTTAGCTCCCTTATTTCTTGCATTGATCTCCTATTTCCTAGCACTCTTCAAGCCTTATTTTCTAGTGCAATCCGTCCCTCTTTCTTAATGAACTTCAACCCATTTTTCTTATCGTAATGCACTTCAACCCCCTTTTCTTAGGACCACTACTCCTCCTTCCTGCATAGAACTAGCTCCTAAATACTTACGCACTTGTTCCTCCTATTTATTATGATACAATTTATTTGTGCTCTCCACAATCAAGAATATTCTCAAAAAGTCTTGAGCTTCTTTGTCTCACAACCTTGTGGACAAAAAAAATATTATTCCATGTGCCTTCGTCTTTCATTTATAGGCCCAATTCGAACATGCAAGGAGGCACAATTCCAAATTTAGAACTCAAGTTCTGATTACATGTTAACTGAGAGTGTTACTCGTTCTCCTTCCAATCATTACTAGAGTTGTTAACTCGTTCTCTCTCCAATCAAAACTCACTCTTCCTTCAATTAAGACTGAAGACTAACTTTCTCTAATTTAACTTCTAATTTTTGCCTCATTATGTAGTCAAACTGATGAAGACTCCACTTAACTGAAGCTCCAACTCTATGCATGATAACCTGATGATTATTCTGGTAAATTGGAAATAACTTGTCCTAACTAAAATCTAAATCACAAGGACAATTCAAGGTCTTCACTTGCTAAGGCACAAGCCAAAAGACCTTGCTCGCTAGATTTTTAACACACCTTGTGTTCCATGTTTTGCTGCTAATAGATTTCATATGTGATTGTTTCTTATGGTTCATGAAGGTTTAAATAAGTAAAAGATGTATAATACTAATTCACCCCCTTTTCTTAGTATAAGTATGTGTCCAACATCAATTCCACAAAAAACCTATTAGATAAAAAATATTTTGAACAAATTAACTTTGAAGTCACATTTGCAACTAAATCAGCATCAACATTTTGAAATATAGATACAAAACCAATGTTAAATGCTTCAAAGTGATTAATCAAATATGAACACCTCTTGTTCATAATTTTTGATGTGTTTTGAAATAAAATGCATAATATTTCATACCTATTTTACTATGATTTTACAATTACCTATGAATTTCAATTTATTTACAATTATATTTCCTTTTCAATACCTTGAATCAAGGCATCTATTCTACAACATTATTTGTACAATAGAACTCCAATATACATGCAATCAATGTCTTACTTATTTTAGGATATTTAAGGAAACAACCAACACATGCAACCTCATTAAACTTGGAACCATCAAAATATGAAAACCATAAATCTTTATTAACATCTAAACTAAAATTGCTAGTTTATGACTTTATGCAATTTGAGTGAAATGAAGGGTCTTAGATCGTAGACACGAATCCAAAAAGGTAAAAGGATATAAGAAGAGCTTCGGCGTAAATCGCATATAGAAAGACCTTTGTCGACGCGTTTCGAGCCAGCAAGTGTGGCTCATCGTCAGGAAAAGTTGAAGAAACAGATCCAACAGAATTTCAAAGGGAGAATTGCAAAAGTGGTTACCTAAATTAGAGTTTGTCAACATGATTGGCTCATTAGTGTCATTAATATTAGTGACAATATGCTTCATATTCCTCTCTCAGTCAACTTTTATTTTATTTGGTTTACCATTATATGGAAACCACAAATGTGACTAGTCAACAGAAACTATTCATTAAGTCTCTACATAAAGGAAGATTATAAACTTCTAGAATTTCAACTACAACAATATTAATGGTTTGGTGGGATTTTGGATTAAAATATAACATACTAAAGTGTTGGCATTATGATATAGGTATGACTCAAGTATTGTCCTTGATGGCAACTCACTCAGATGACAGATCACAGTTCAGACTCATAGAATGAAGAAAGAAAGGTATATGCAGGTTCACTATATACCAAGTCACGTATATACTCAGGTTCACTATATACCAAGTCATGTACACACGCAGGTTCACTATATACCAAGTCGCATATATACGCAGGTTCACTATATACCAAGTAGTGTATACACGCAGGTTCACTATATACAAGGGCGCATATAACGTACACACACACTTTCACAGAAGGAAAGGCACGTACATGTCGGAAAACTAAGTTTTGGTCTATGGTATTTGGTCCAAGGTATTGACCCCAGGTATTGTGTCCAACGTATTGGTCCTACATGGTTTTGGACCATGGTATTGAGAGATGCCTAAACCTATATAAGGAAAAGATTATCATTAGGCCAAAGTGCAAGGGTGCAAGGATTGAATATCTGATGAAGTGTGAGATCTAGTATGCTAGTTATGGGTTTGTGATGCTTTGCTTGATCTGAACCAAGGATGCACCTATGTGGTTGATGATGGATGACGGATTGGGATCATAAGGCTTCGAATGCATTATATTATGTAGTTTGATCATGGATAGACTAGATCTGAATTATTGACACATTTTTTATTGTATAAATGTTATGATCTGGGTATGACTGATGTTTGGAATAGCTGCAAAGTTATGAGTAAATATTTTCAGATCTGTACGCAGATTGGCTTTGGTAAAAGTGCGTATATACACTAGTTTGGTTCATCATAATAGCATATGCATTGTGAGATGTGATATTTGAAGTTGCAATTGGATCTAGTTGTTGTTGCAGAGTTCTGTGTTTTGCTCTGTGTTTTGGTGACTGTGTTTTGTTGACAGGGTTTCAGTGATTTAGTATTCGGTGATTCAGAAATGAATGATGCAAGTGTAGTTGATGGTTGTATTGCAGTGGTGGTTGATTTTGTGCTTCAATGTTGTTGATGGGTTCAATATGAAAACTGGAGGAAACGTGGCCTTCATATTATGGTGTTGTGAAGAATCAAGAAGGTTGTAGCCTTCAGTAGGCTAGTGCCTACGTAATAGTAAACGAATCAGCTAGTACAAGAGCTAGGGGGTTGTAGCTCCCTTCCAGTAGTAGCTGGAGAATGAGAGAAGGTTTTAGCCTTCTGCAGGTGGGTGCCTACATACTGGTATGAGTCCGCGCCAGTACAAGATTGTAAACAGGTTTTTCTTATCTTAAAGAAAATAGCAGCAGTGGTTTTTGTCCCGCATTGGGTTTCCACCTTATACCATGGTGTTCATGTGTGCTTCTTATGTGTGATGATCTGTTTTGTTTTACTGCACCTATTTATTGTTCATATGGTTAATGAAGTTCTGATGCACTGATTAATGATCAACATATAATGGATTAATTGAATCATAAGTTTACTGGATATACGCTAGTTTCATTAAACATAGTTGTGTGTACGCGCGGGTTCCCTTAACTGAAGTAGCGTATATGAATGTAAGTATGGAAATGAAGAAGTTATTGATTTGCTAATACTGATTCACCCCCTTGCTCTCAGTATTATTTCCAAAAATTGGTATCAGAGAAGGTCCTTTGGTAGAAGCTTGATCGCTTGAAGGATATCCGTAGAACAATGGGGAAGAAAGCGCGTCAGAAGAAGAAGACAACTCAAAGGAACAATGATAGCCTATCGTTGAGTGGAAGCAAGTATTAATATTCTAAATCACCTCAGATTGGAGATGAGCAAGCAAATGAAGCATCAGATAAACTTATAGATCAACAAGATCTATTTAAAAAAAGGGAGAGTTCCCTCAAAGAAGAAGTTATCAGCTTAAAAGCTCAGCTGGAGTGTGCCTTCAGAGTACGTCAAATGCTACAGGAGCAGAATGAAGAACAAGAAAATGAGATTCTCAAACTAAGGCAACAAGTGGAAGAAGGAAGAAAGTCTGAAGAAATCTTGAAGAAGCAATATCTGGAAAAGGAAGAACAACATCAGGTTGAGGTAAATATCTTGAAAGGTAAATTAGAAGAAAAAGATAAACTATTATGATTTCAAGATAGTACTAAGATTTTGGATGATATTCTTAGTAGTCAAAGGTCACCTACTATCAAAACTGGTCTTGGTTTTTATGAATCTGTTGAAGGTGAATCTAGCTCACAAGGTGAGACAAGGAACTCTAATGCAAAATCTGAAATGCTCAACAAGGAGATGAGAGGTCAAACCCATCAACAACCAAGGAAAGATAATCTTCAAAGAAAATCTTTTGCTCCTAAATATGGAAGTGATAGATGGTTATTTCCTCCGATGAATAATGTTGAATGTTATGTATGTCATAATTTTGGACATGTTGCAGCCAGATGCAAAAGTAGAATGGTTCAAGACCATCACACAGAAAGATCATCACGTTCCAGGTACTTTAAGGGATATTGTTTTTCTTGCAATATGTTTGGTCACAAAGCTGTTGATTGCTATAGAAGGAATATGAAACATGTAAGATGTTATGCATGTAACAAGCTTGGACATATAGCAAAGGAATGCAGGAACAAAGTACAGGCACCATACCAAAAGGAGAAAGCCCACCTATTTTCTTATTTCTTTTCTTTAATAACCTATATATACATACATATATATATATATATATATATATATATATATATATATATATATATATATATATATATATATATATATATATATATATATATTCCATAAATATAACTCTTGGATACATCATTAAGATCTGGAGAATATCTATTGATGCATCCCCTGATGATGGACTCACTTGGTAGTCTGAAACGTTGGGTTCACAAAACCCTATAACAGGTCGTTTCGCCTCTATCTAAAACTATCCTCACCTGTATGGATTCGTTATTTAATAACATCATCACAGTCGAAGATATGGAAGAAAAAGGAAGTACAGTCAGAAAGATGTGGCATAGCAAAGTATACAGACATGACAGACTCAGAGGGAGCTAAAAGTGTGGAACCTCAATGTTCTAAATCTCATACGCAAGTTTCATGAAGATAAGTTGCATGTATACGCGAGTTCAAAGCTGAACAGTCACATATATGTTGGTTTGAGGAAAAGCAGTGGGACAAACTTAGGAAAAAGGGTCTAATATGATTTAGTCCATTATTTGCTCTGTTTGATAATGGTTACAATCTGTTGATGATGTGTGGAAATGTGTTGGTACTCATAAGATGTTGTTTAGAAGTGTTTTTCATCCTAACTTGATGATGATGATGCCTTGATACTTCTTGCTGATATATGCATGATCAGATCTGATAGTGAACATATGGCATAGGTTCAGGGGGAGCATATGCTTCGAATAATGCATTGTTGGCATTATGGTTAGAATTCTTTGGTGATAATGCCTATGTGGCTAAATGATACATCTTGCTACTTATTGTTGGTTACAGGTTGTTGATGTTGATGAGAGATGCTTATGGTGTAGATCATATGGTGTATGATAGTCGCTGATGACTATCGTGGTCTTGTTTAGGTCGTTAGTATTTGTTAAAAATGTCATGTACTTCTTTTAAATACCCATGAGTCATATGATGTAATTTGTAACCCCAGTTTGCATGGGAAGGACGATGTAATAACGTCTATTTCAGTCATGTTTAAACATTTGGTATATCCCCACTTGGTTGGGTGGATGAGTCAAAATGGTGTATCCCCACTTGGTTGGGAGATTGATGTATGTATGAGTGATTGGTAATAGGAAGGTCATACTCAGTTGAGTTGTAGAGTCATGTTATTCTTTTGAAAAATATCTTTGCAAACTCTGCATGTGCTCAGGGGGAGCATGGACAGATTGGTACATCTTGGCATGTACAAAGGGGGAGTTCGATCAAAATGTGCTCAGAGGAAGCATGGATGGATTGGTACATCTCAACATGTACAAAGAGCTCAATTAGAGATTTCAGCATGTACTTAGGGGGAGTATGGACAACATAATGTATATCAAGGGAGAGAATATCTTGGTCCGCCCTTTGCACTTGATGTCAAAGGGGGAGAGTGACTTGGTGTGGTTGTTGCCATAAAGTCCAAAGGGGGATATTGTTGGCATTATGATACAGGTATGACTCAAGTATTGTTCTTGATGGCAACTCACTCAGATGACAGATCACAGTTTAGACTCACAGAATGAAGAAAGAAAGGTATACGCAAGTTCACTATATACCAAGTCGCGTATATATGTAGGTTCACTATATACCAATTAGTGTATACACATAGGTTCACTATATACAAGGGCACATATAATGTACACACGCACTTTCATAGAAGGAAAGGCGTGTACATGTCAAAAAACTAAGTTTTGGTCCGTGGTATTTTGGTATTTGGACTGAGGTATTGACCCCAGGTATTGTGTCCAAGGTATTGGTCCTATGTGGTTTTGGACCATGGTATTAAGAGAGGCCTAAACCTATACAAGGAGAAGAAGATCATTAGGCCAAAGTGCAAGGGTGCAATGATGGAATATCTGATGAAGTGTGAGATCTAGTATGCTGGTTATGGGTTTGTGATTCTTTGCTTGATCTGAACCAAGGATGAACCTATGCGGTTGATGATGGATGATGGATCGGGATCATAAGGCTTGGAATGCATTATCATTATGTGGTTTGATCATGGATAGACTAGATCTAAATTATTGACACATGTTTTATTATATAAATGTTATGATCTGGGTATGACTGATGTTTGGAATAGCTGCAAAGTTATGAGTAAATATTTGCAGATCTGTACGTGGGTTGGCTTTGGTAAAAGTACATATACATGCTGGTTTGGTTCATCATAGTAGCGTATACATTGTGAGATATGATATTTGAAGTTGCAGTTGGATTTGGTTGTTGTTGTAGAGTTTTGTGTTCTGCTCTGTGTTCTGGTGACTGTGTTTTGTTGACAAGGTTTCAATGATTTAGTATTTGGTGATTCAGAAATGAATGATGCAAGTGTATTTGATGGTTGTATTGCATTGGTGATTGATTTTGTGCTTCAATGTTGTTGATGGGTCCAGTATGAAAATTGGATGAAACGTGGCCTTCATATTATGGTGTTGTGAAGAATCAAGAAGGTTGTAGCCTTCAGTAGGCCAGTGCCTACGTACTAGTAAACAGATCAGCTAGTACAAGAGCTAGGGTGTTGCAGCTCCCTTCCAGTAGTAGCTGGAGAACGAGAGAAGGTTGTAGCCTTCTACAAGTGGGTGACTGCATATTGGTATGAGTCTGCACTAGTACAAGATTGTAAACAAGTTTTTCTTATCTTAAAGATAACAGCAGCAGGTGGTTTTTATCCTACATTGGGTTTCCACCTTATATCATGGTGTTCATGTGTGATTCTTATGTGTGATTATCTGTTTTGTTTTACTACACATGTTTACTATTCATATGGTTAATGAAGTTCTGATGCACTGATTAAAGATCAACATATAATGGATTAATTGAATCATAAGTTTACTGGATACACACTAGTTGCATTAAACACAGTTGCGTGTACATGCGGGTTCCCTTAACTGAAGTAGCGTATATGAATCTAAGTATGGAAATGAAAAAGTTAGTGATTTGCTAATACTAATTCACCCACACCCCCCCTAGCCCTCTCAGTATTATTTCCAACATAAAGAAAATTTTTAATTCTCCTAAAACCTTAACATTTGAGCTATCGAATTGTACAATTTAAGTAGTATATTTTATTGGGATATGTATTTAATTTCTTTCATACTGAATAAGGCATGTCAATGGAAGAGGCATCTGGATCCACTATGAAATCGTGCAGATTCTTGTTAACAATTTCAAATGTTAATAGCAATGGAGGTGCCTAGGAGGTAGATTTATCTCCAATATAATCAACATTTATAGTAAGTTGTTTACCACTTTGATATGAAGGATTGTGAACAACATTTCCCTTATCATTTTTCCCTATAAGAGTTAATTCCTTTTCAAAAACAATTTCTCTTAAGGCATTAAATAATTTATACTTTTGTTGTGTTAATTTTGATAATTCAAACAAAGTAATATTTTCTCTATTTTTCTTCATGTCTTCTACTAAATAATAATCCAATATATTAGATAAAAGAATAGGCTTACCTAAACTAGAGACTATCTTTCTTGCAAGTGATGAGTTCTTTGTAAGAGATAATGTACTTGGTGACCTTCACATTGATGGAGGCCCTTTACTTCTATTTTAAACAACACATATTTCTTCCAGTGATTCATCCTCCTCATCATCTATGAATCCATAGGATAAATCCCATGTGACATTAACTAATGATTTAAGGGTTTTCTGATCTTCCTATTCATCTTAATTCATTTCAACTTATTTTTCATCATCATTTGAAGTGAGTATTATAAATGTATTAACAAAATTAGGACATGCTTTCTTTGAATGACTTGTAGCATGAGCTCTATAAAAATTATCTTGAGCAAAATATTTAAGATTTTTTTCTTTAGTAGAAGGATTATTTGTAGGAGTTTCTCTCCCGAAGGGAGGTCCACAAGGTCTCCTATATGATGGTCCTTTACTTGAACTTTTCTTTAAATCTATGTTTTCATTTGAAAGTATTTTATTATCCTTTAAAGGATGTCAATGTATACATTTTCTTTGTCTCTCCTCCTGTATAAGTTTGGTTGAAGTTTGTTTCTTAACATTTAGGGAAGTTTTATTTTATTCTATTATTTATTTGTATGCAATAATCATCATTTTTTTATCTACATTTAATGTTCCTTCAAATGTATTTTTGTCAACTCTCTTAACAAAAAGGAAGAGGAGAGAATTATTTCTTAAAATTCAATGACTACATTTGTTGTATACCTTCTATAGTATTTTATTCATTAACATTAATAACTTCTAATTAAAATATTCAAAAATTTCTGTAGGATTAATTTTAATCGTAGAAAATTCTAATATTAATATTGCTAACATTTTATGTGTTGAAAATAATACTGAGAGGGGGGGTGAATCAGTATTATTAAGTCAAATTATTTTTCAATTTATACAAAGATTTTTATACGCTACTTCAGTGAATGAAAACAATGTGTATACGCAACTCTGATTAATGAAACTCGCGTATAACTTCCAGACTTATAATTTAATTTATTCTTCAGATGTTGATCATTAATCTGTGTGTCAGAACCATATAACAGTAAGCGGGAATAGAAAAGTAGAGCAGACAGTCACACAAAAGAACACAAGATATAAGGTGGAAACCCAATGTGGGTGAAAACCACCTACTGCAATATGTATCTATCTTCCTTCAATTAGAAACTTCTTTTACAATGATTATGTACTAATGCAGTCTTATACCAGCATGCAGGCTTCAACCTGCAGAAGGCTACAACCTTCTCTCGTTCTCCAGCTTCTCCTGGAAGGGAGATACAACCCCCTTAGCTCTTGTACTAGCTGAGGTACTAGTACGTAGGTGCTGACGTACAGAAGGCTTCAACCTTCTCCTTTCTTCTAGGGACCACGTTTCATAAATTTTCAAACTGGATCCATGAATATCAATCAAACATCAAGTAGATCTGCAACAACCAATCTCCTTTGTACAAATATTGAATCAACCAATAACTTTTCAGAATGTTGTAACCAGAAAATAGTACCAGTAACCAGACACCAATTCTGAACCCAGAACACTATAGCAATAAACAGACGCAGCTAAAACATGTTTCAAGAGACATACACTACTTCATCAATAGAAACCTGCATACATATGCAGCTATGCCAAAGCCAACCAGCATATACGCAGTATTCACTTCCTTAACCTACGTGTATACGCGCCTCTGATGCGTTGAACCTACGTACAGATCTATAAAAGATAATTTATCCTTTTACTTAATTAGACATCAGTTATACCCAAATTATCCGATTTATAGATCTAATCATGCAGCAAATATAATAGATCAAAATCACACAATGATACTACTATTCAAGCCTTGAGATCTCGACTCATCAATAGATCTTAATCATCGTGTAATGCTCAGGTTCCTCCTTGATTCAGATCCAGTTGTAACTTACCAACCAATCACCAGTAATCCAGATCTTGCTCCTCTCAAGATATTCAACACATAAGTCAATGCCCTTGCCAAATAATCTCCTTCCATTTTTATATTCTTAGGCCTTACTAAAACCATGGTCCAAAACCATTGAAAACTAATACTAGGGACCCAATACTTGGGTTCAACACTTTAAATGCAATACCAAGGACGAAAACCATAGGTTCAAATATGTCAGACTAAATACCATGGACCAACCATAAGATTTCCCACATGTATGCGCTTTTCTTTGCATGAAAGTGCATGCATACGTATACGCGCCTTTTGATTGGTACACCCGCGTGTATACGTGACTTTAATAATATTAACCTGCGTATATCTCATTTTCTTTCATTCTGAGAGCTTGAACTATGATCTACCCTTTGAGTGATTTGCCATCAAGGACAACACCTGTGCCATAGTGCCAAACATGTGCCATAATTCCAACAATCTCCCCCTTTAGACTTGATAGCAACCCCAAGTCACTCAAAAACATTCTCCCCCTTTGACATCAAGGGCAAAGGGTTATGCTCCCCCTGAGTACATGCTGAATCCTCTATTCTGCTGTGCTATCCAAGCTCCCCCTGACTGTAGGCAAGGTCTGCAAGAAGATGATCTATACAAGAAACATGACTTTAAAAGACCTTCCTATCACCAAAGACTCATACATACATCCATCTCCCAACCAAGTGGGGATTGAATCATCCACCCAACCAAGTGGGGATACACCAGAAGTTTACACATGACAAATAGGTACATTACATCATTCATCCCAGGCATAGTGGGGAAACCAAAAATAGGTCGTTACATGACCTTGATAAAAGAAATATAAGACATAGAGACAAAATATCTACAGCAAGACTCTGACAGTTATCAAAAACTAACATCAGCAGCATTTGACAATCATTATTCAGACCAGCACCCATGTTCTCCTTCTGCACTTCTTCCACCTAAAATCAAACCAACTGTGAATTTGAACTAAGATCTTCTAAGATAATGACAACAATGCATTGTTAGAAGAATATATGCTCCCGCTGAGTTTATGCCAGATGGTCTCTGTCAGACCCATATCAGACTCTTTTCATCCTGAGCCTGGCCCTACTGCTTTTCTTCAACAACATATACGCGATTGTACCTTCATAAATCAGTGTATGTACTCGGATCTTCCTCATTCGATTTGCGTACATCCACTTTTCTGAAACAGACAAGATTCAACAGAAAGATGATGCATCAACTACCCCCAGCTTCTGTCTGAGGTATTCAAATATCTCCCTAGGCAATGGTTTGGTGACGATATCAACAACTTGTTCCTTAGAGGGAACATACTCCAATCTAACCTTTTGTTCAAGCACTTGTTCCCGGAGAAAATGATACTTGATAGGTATGTTCTTGGTCTTTGAATGCATGACAGGATTCTTTGAAATACTGATTGCACTTGTATTATCACAAAAAATGGAGATAGGTGGAGTACAAGTGATTTGAAGGTCTTGCAATGTTTGCATCATCCAAAGGAGTTGTGTGCAGCAAGATGCAGCAGCTACATATTCTGCTTCAGTTGTAGATAATGCAATTGAACTTTGTTTCTTGCTGAACCAAGATACTAATCTAGGACCCATGAAGAATGATCCATCACTAGTGCTTTTTCTGTCATCCACGCTTCCTACACAATCTGCATCTGTATATGCATGAAGTTTGAGATCAGTATCTCTAGGGTACCATAAGCCATAGTTTTGAGTTCCTTGAAGATACTTGAAAATTCTCTTAACTTCTTGAAGATGAGTTTCCTTTGGATTTGCCTAAAGCCTTCCAACTATTCCCACTGCATGCATAATGTCTGGTCGGGTACCTATTAGATAGATCAGACTACCAATCATGGATCTATAGGTTGGTTGATGTACTGCTACTGATTCATCATTTGCGCTGAGGCTGCATCCTGTTACCATAGGGGTGCACACTGGTTTCGAATCCTCCATCCCATATTTCTTCAAGATCTGCTTGAGATACTTGGTTTGTGATAGAAAAATACTCTCTTTGCTTTGTTGGACTTGTAAACCAAGAAAATATGTGAGCTCACCAAGCATGGGCATTTCAAACTCTTTCTGCATCACCAAGGCAAAATTTTGACTCATGTCTTCTTCATTGCTACCAAAGATGATATCATCAACATACACAACAAGTATTAGCAGCTTATCATTGTCAATTTTTATATATAGATTGCTGTCTGTTGATCCTTTTATAAAACCTTGTTGATGGAGGTACTTATCCAAGTGATAATACCAAGCCCTTGGAGCCTGTTTAAGGCCATAGAGAGCCTTTTTGAGTCTGCATACAAGCTTTGGATCATTTCCAAGGATAAACCCATCTGGTTGCTCAATATACACTTCTTCATCCAAGTCTCCATTTAGAAAAGCATACTTCACGTCCATTTGAAATACTTTGAACTTCTGAAAGCTAGAAAGGGCAAGGAACATCCTTATGGCCTCAAGTCTGGCAACTGGTGCAAAAATTTCTTCAAAGTCTATGCCTTCCTATTGAGCATACCCTTTACAAACAAGTTTGGCCTTGTTCCTAATCACATCTTCATTTTCATTTAGCTTATTTTTGAATATCCATTTTGTTCCTATGACATTCTTATCTTTTGGTCCGGGAACCAACTCCCAAGTGTTATTCTTTTAAATTTGCTCAAGTTCTTCCTCCATGGCCTTTACCCAGCATTCATATTTGCATGACTCTCTTACATTTTGTGGTTCAGTGGAGAAGAGTAATGCTAGATAACTTGAAGCTTTTGAAATGGTTCTTCTTGTTTGTACACCTGCCTCCTTTTGCCCCAAAATTTGAGTTTCTGGATGATTCTTCTGAACGTACCTGGATGGAGTCTTTTCTTCTATCCTTATCTGTTCTTCTGGTGCCTCATGGGTTTCTTCTTCATCATGATTCTGATTTGTTGTAGAAGTATAGTCCTCATCATCTTCGAATTATTCAGATTTTACTTGCCTTGGAATGTTTCCTTCTTCATCAACCACTACATCAATATTTTCAACAATTTTTCCAAGTCTTTTGTTGTAACACTTATATGATTTGCTGTGAGGAGAGTAACCAAAGAGAATGCCTTCATCTACTCGAGGTTCAAACTTGCAACGGTTTTCATCAGTCTTTTTGATGTAGCATTTGCTCCCAAAATTTTTGAAGTATTTTACCGTGGGAGTCTTACCATACCAAAGTTCGTGAGGAGTCTGAGTGCTATTTACTCAGACGTTTGTCTTATTGAGAATAGTAACTATAGCAAATGCAGCTTCACCCCAGAAGGTTGCGGGAGTTCCAGACTCATCAAGAATAACACGAGCCATTTGTTGGACCGTTCTGTTCATCCTTTCCACTACTCCATTTTGCTGAGGAGTCCTTGCAGTAGAGAATTCCCTTCTTATTCCATGTTCTTCACAAAAATTGAAAAACTCATTCGAGGTAAATTCCCCACCTCTATTAAACCTGAGGCATTTGATTCTGTGATCTGATTTGTTTTCAACTAGGGCTTTGAATGCTTTGAACTTTTCGGAAGCTTCATCTTTATGCTTCATAAGTCCTAACCAACACATCCTGGAAAGGTCGTCAATGAACAAAATAAAGTATTCTTCTCCTCGAGGTGAACTTTTCCTAGATGGTCCACATACATCAGTATGGACAAGTTCAAGTGGCCTACTAGTTGATCCTTCCTTCTCTGGGAAATTAGTTCTGGTTTGCTTACCAAACTGACATGATTTTCATATTGCATTGTCTGGAATTTTGATGTCAGGGAGATCACGAACTTCCTGATATTTACATGCTTTCCATATCTGAGAGAAGCTTAGATGCCCCAATATTCTATGCCATAGCCAGTGTTCATCATTCTTGCTAAGATAGCATTGTTGTTGTCCTCCCTTAAGTATGTATAAATTATTTGGAGTTCTTATGCCTTTGATCACTGTTTCTCTTGTATCAAGCTCACGAACAATACATCCATTTGATCGAAATATTACCTCATTTCCTTGATCACACATTTGACTGACACTTAATAGATTATGCTTTAAGCCATCAACATACATAACATTCCCAACTTTGACTTTTTCTTTCAAAAGAACTGAACCTTTACCTTTTATGAATGCAGGGGTGTCATTTCCAAATGAGACCTTCTTTTCCTTTTCTAAGGCGCTATATGATTGAAGTTTTTCTTTATCACCTGTCATATGTTTCGAGCACCCACTATCGATGTACCACTGATTTTCCTGTCCTTCCGCATATAGGGCTATACCACATCTTTCTAGTTGCGGTTCTTTCTTCCTCCATGTTTTGGGGCTCAATGAAGCTTGCTCCTTTTGAGGTGTTTGCCGAAACCTACTCCTGCATTCAGAATCTTCATGACCAAAGTTGTTACAAATAGAACATTCTATTTCATTTTCAAGAGCAGAAAAGTTATTATAGGTCCTTTTCATGATCCTAGTCATACTCCTTTATTTTTGAGCTTCTCTATTTATGATTGTCTTGTAGGCAACACATTGAGCTGCTTTGTGACCAAAGTTATGACAAGAGAAAAATTGGCCATTGAAGAAACTCCTTCGATTATAAAATCTACCAACCAAATGATTGTAGTTTCTATTGACATCCATTCTTGAGGTAAATTGAGAATGATTTACCTGCGGTTGGTTGTAGCTTCTATTCATCATTGAAGCAGATTGCCCTCGATTTACCTGGTAGTCTTTGTTCATTCTTGAGGTAAATTGTCCCTGATTTCCCTGGTGATCTCCATTGGGCCTTTGCTGTCGATTATCAACCTGCTCACTTCTCCTTGCAGCTTCAAGATAACTTTTGGAGGTAGATGGCTTCTGTGCTTGAAATGTTTCTTTGTTATACCCAAGACCTGTCTTGATTAGAGGAGAATGTTGTACTTTGATAATTTCATCTAAAGTTTTAGATCCTTTAGCAAATCTAAGAGTAAGAGCTTTCGTTTTTCAATGTCCTTTCTAAGTCCCACAATTTCACATTCTACCTTTTCATTGTGTTTCTCCATTTCAGAAAGTTGGGATGTCAGAGTATCTACAATCATGTTCTTCTCCTCTAAGAAAATTTTGAGTTTAGAAATTTCTACATAAAGACTTTCTTCATCTATATCATCCAAGAAATCATCATCTTCAAAAGTCATCAAAAGTCTATAATTATTACCTTTTTCATCTTCATTGATATTTGAAATTCCATCACTGTCTTCATGTGTGTAATAGCTCTTCTTACTTACATTTTGTTTTCTGTTCCATCTAACTGGTTCCTTACCTTTGTCAAGCTTATCTTTATGAGGACACTTGGCAGCATAGTGACCAACTCTTCCACAAGCAAAACATTTGAAAGGGAGCTTACCTCTGAATCTTCCAGAACCCTATTGAAGGTTTTTGACAAAATTTGACTCTTCCTCTTCTTTCGACATATGTCCTGAGTCATTGTAATCTCCTTTTCCTAAGGCTTTGAATGCGGCTTCTCTCTTTTCTGATGGCCCCCCTTTTCTCATTTCGTAAGCGGTTAGGATTCCTGTAGCTGTGACATGGTAAGGCTCTGTAGATTCTGTTTTTCTTCTATGGTGGAAACTTTTGATTCAAACTTACAAGACAAAGATCTGAGAACCTTTTCAACCAAAAAAACTTCTTTTATTTCTTCACCCAAATTTTTCATACAATTAACAATCTCATCTATATGTAGGAAATAGTTAGCCACACTTTCATCATTGTACATTCTAAGATTTTCATATTGAATTCTAAGAGTTTGTAGTTTTGCTCGTTTTACCTGTTCATCTCCTTCATAGCTCAGAACGATCTTATCCCATATTTCTTTTGCGGTTTTGAGCTACATAACCTTGATGAATTCTGATTGAGATAGGCTCCCTAATAGAGTATTGACTGCCTTTGCATTTTTTTCATACTGCTTCTTACCAGCCGTATCTGTAGGAGTTGTTGACGGAAAAGTGTATCTTCTTTCCACAATATCCCAAACTTTTGTACTAAGAGATTGAAGATAGGCAGTGATTCTTACCTTCCAGTAGACGAAGTTGCTTCCATCGAAAATTGGTGGCCTGATTGATGCTTATTTTTCATAGTTTCTCATGATGATAGATCTTGCTTCAAGTGATCAAGCTTCTTCTGAAGGACTTGCTCTGATACCAATTGTTGAAAATAATACTGAGAGGGGGGGTGAATCAGTATTATTAAGTCAAATTATTTTTCAATTTATACAAAGATTTGTATACGCTACTTCAGTGAATGAAAACAACGTGTATACGCAACTCTGACTAATGAAACTCACGTATAACTTCTAGACTTATAATTTAATTTATTCTTCAGATGTTGATCATTAATCTATGTGTCAGAACCATATAACAGTAAGCAGGAACAGAAAAGTAAAGCAGACAGTCACACAAAAGAACACAAGATATAAGGTGGAAACCCAATGTGGGTGAAAACCACCTGTTGCAATATGTCTCTATCTTCCTTCAATTAGAAACTTCTTTTTACAATGATTCTGTACTGGTGCAGTCTTATACCAGCACACAGGCTTCAACCTGTAGAAGGCTACAACCTTCTCTCATTCTCCAGCTTCTCCTGGAAGGGAGCTACAACCCCCTTAGCTCTTGTACTAGCTGAGGTACTAGTACATAGGTGTTGACCTATAGAAGGCTTCAACCTTCTCTTTTCTTCCAGGGACCACGTTTCATAATTTTCAGACTGGATCCATGAATATCAATCAAACATCAAGTAGATCTGCAACAACCAATCTTCTTTGTACAAATATTGAATCAACCAATAACTTTTCAGAATGCTGTAACTAGAAAACAGTACCAGTAACCAGACACCAATTCTGAACCCAGAACACTGCAACAATAAACAGAAGCAGCTAAAACATGTTTCAAGAGACGTACGCTACTTCATCAATAGAAACTTGCATACATACGCAGCTATGCCAAAGCCAACCAACATATACGCAGTATTCATTTCCTTAACCTGCGTGTATACGCGCCTCCGATGTGTCGAACCTGCGTACAGATCTATAAAAGATAATTTATCCTTTTACTTAATCAAACATCAATTATACCCAGATTATCATAATTATAGATCTAATCATGCACCAAATATAATAGATCAAAATCACACAATGATACCACTATTCAAGCCTTGAGATCCCGACTCATCAATAGATCTTAATCATCGTGTAATGCTCAGGTTCCTCCTTGATTCAGATCCAGCTGTAACTTACCAACCAATCACCAGTAATCCAAATCTCGCTCCTCTCAAGATATTCAACACATAAGTCAATGCCCTTGCCAAATGATCTCCTTCCCTTTTTATATTCTTAGGCCTTACTCAAACCATGGTCCAAAACCATTGAAAATTAATACTAGGGACCCAATACTTGGGTTCAACACTGTAAATGTAATACCAAGGACCAAAACCATAGGTTCAAATATGTCGGACTAAATACCATGGACCAACCATAAGATTTCCCACATGTACGTGCTTTTCTTTGCATGAAAGTGTGTGCATACGTATACGTGCCTTTTGATTGGTACACCCTCGTGTATACACGACTTTAATAAGATTAACTTGCGTATACCTTGTTTTCTTTCATTCTGAGAGCCTGAACTGTGATCTGCCCTTTGAGTGAGTTACCATCAAGGACAACACCTGTGCCATAGTGCCACACGTGTGCCATAATGCCAACATTATGTTCAAAAAAATTTCCCATAAATGCATTTTCAAATTCACACTAACTAATAATATATCCTTATGGTAAAACAAGATACAAAGTAGAAACAAATGACATCTTCATTCTCTCTAATGTGATTTTTTAGAGTTTCATTATTATTGGATTGAACTTAGGAATAAACTTCTTTGGATGCTTAAGTAAATTATGAGCTTGTTCTAGGACTATAAAAGGTAATGGATTTGAGACTTCTGCGATCTACATTTTGTGTGATTATGTCCTCCGGATCCATCACATTTTTTTGTTTTATGTATCAAACAACAAAATGCCATGGATCCGGAAGACATAATCACACTATAAAAGGTGTTAATTTTAACCAACCAACCATGTTTTTGGGTGGAGAATGTGTTGGATTGAATCATAGAGGATATCTAGGTTTGTTATATTCCTTTAGAAAATCCCGATGCTGATATTGAGGAGGAATTCCTCATGGAGATGGTGGTTTACCAATGTTTCCTTCAAATTCACTTTCCAAAATAATAGGATCACCAATTCCTTGCAAAATGAATTGAGTTACTTTAAATGAATTGATGGTACTTTTTAGAAGAAAAATCAAATTCATCACGTCTATATTTTTTATGGTTATTCATAGTTTTTTTTATTTACTTTCATACTAACAGTTTTATAGTGATTAATTTTCCATGAGGTATGTTTCAGATATTCTTTCCTAGATGTAATATATATATATATCTATATCTATATATATATATATATATATATATATATGGCTTTATAGTTTATTTCATAGCGGTTGTATTCACCGTAGGGTTTTGGGTGAAGGAGCAGGTTGTCGTAGCTATCGATAATAATAGTCTCTTAGGGTTAGAATTTTTTCTATACTTTAGGGTTTTGATAAGGTTCATCCAAGGTAGGTATCCAGAAAAGTTACGATCATTTGTTATAGTTTCAGGTCTTGGGTGTAGGTTAGCTTGAGGTGCGGTTATATTGAGATTTTCGGTTGATTTTTCTTTTAGTGGAAGATAGGGTATTCACTATAATTGATGAAGATAGTGTTGACTACTTAATATGTCCATTCAAAGGCTTGTCCATCTGGAAGGAGCCTCCACGTCATCACTGAGTATTGGACATGGGCTTGACATCTACCTCCCCGAATTTGGGGTATTATTCATCTCTCCCTAATATGTCTGAAGCTCTGCGATATTACCCTAACCAGGGTCCTAAGGTAGTATGATAAATCATTATGGGTGAAGTGGATATTTCATAGGTTTTCATGCAAGGATAGTCGGTATCTTTAGAGGCAAATTTCAATGTGTCTGGGATTTCAATAGAAGCTTTTAATTTTGTAGACAATTGCTTAAACCCTAATTTCCAATATCAATCTCAGACAAACCCTTCTTCGGTTCATTCTTCTCAGGAGGCATCCAGGGATTTTGGGTCATTGCCTCACCAAAATATTATTTCAGAAACTTCTCTTGAGAAAATTGTCTATCTTTTTAGGGAAAACGGGGGTTTTTCGGAGGTAATAAATACAACTATTGGTTTATCTCAGTATGAGGGTTTCTCTCAGCCGAATGAGGATGTGCATGTTTTATTAAATTTTGAAGATGGACATGCCATACAGACTAAGGGCGTGCTATATGGGAGCCCATAGATACCATTTTTTACCCCTCCGAAAGGATCCCTTGAAGGTGGTGCTTTGAAGAAGAAGGGTAGGAAATCAAAACACACAAAGATGAAAGAGAGAGACCAAACATTAATCCTTAGGGATGGGATTAAATTTGATGAAATTATGATTACAACAGAAAAGATGCTCGTCTGGAGAGTTAGGGGAAGAAATTACACTTCCTCTCACCTCATAAAATGGGCACAAGAGGAATGGGGTCATTTGCTAGATACTCTGCCAGAGGTTTGCACTTTGTCAAGGGGTTGGTTCACCCTTAAGTTCATCAAGGAAGAACACACATGTTGGGTATTGTTGAGTTTTGGAATATTGAACAGGTGTCAATCTATCTAAAGATATGGTCCCCTCTTTTCGATCTAGAGAGGTAACAATTGGGTGTTGCTCCTATCTGGATTTAGGTTCAGGGGCTTTCGCTTCATTAATGGACAAAAGATATCTTTTGGAGAATCAGGGATGATTTGGGGAAGTATTTGGATTATGACAAGTTTTATTTGGAGACTAGTAAAATTTCATACAATAGCATCTTGGTTCACCTAGATACTAGAGAGGGTTTGGTGGGCAACCTGATCCTGCATTATAAAGGGATCATTCACCACTATAAGTTGTATTATGAAGGTGTCTCGTTCCGATGTCATCGTTGTCATGAGGTAGGACATATTTTCATATATTTCCCTTTGGTTCTCAAATATCGGGCCAAAATTAATAGCAGTAATAAGCATATAATCCACATCAGAGGACATGAAAGTGGGAAGTCATCAATGAGATCACAAATGTAGGTTTTGGTTGGGTTTGCAAGCAAAGCCCTAGTTTCACATTTGTCTTTGATGGAGGGTATGACCACTAGGGATTCATATAGCAATCAAATCACATCTACATTTACCCCAGGTAGAATTTCCCTTTCTTCCCTCTCTCCTTTTAGTTTACCTCTTAGCACTTTGAATATGTCTTTGTCAGTGGTTTCTAATGCATTGGGGGTTAGGGACACTTGTTTGTCCTTAGGGGTGGTTTCCTATCTGATTGATTCTATTCCTATATGTTGTCCAACTCCCATACCATCCATCCCATCTTCAGATGAAGCTTCATCTTAAATTATTGGGAGATCTCAATATAACCTGCGTTCCCATTCTAATCCTTCTACTAATGGTTCTACCTCGCATGATTCTAGAAGAGGCTTGGGTCCCCTTTCCCTTCCAAAAATCCCAAGGTTCCTTGAGGGCATCAATCACATATCTCAAAAGCAATTATCCAGGCTAGCCATGATATTTTTACTGCTCGACAGTTATCCTTGGATGGTGTTCTTAGAGAAATGAATACCCCAAGCTACGGTCCATGATGAAGTGGCTCCCATTTTATTGTCAAGGGCTAGCTAGTCCTTTTATAAAAATAGCCTTCAGGCACATGATTACTTAGGATAAGACTGACATCATTTTTATTTAAGAAACCTTAGGTTCTAGTAATGATATTGAAAAAACTCTAGAAGGTATGTTCAGTGGATGGGTTTTTCATGCAATTGATGCATGCAGGAGATTCGAGGGCTTGGCCATGGGCATAAATTATACAGATGTCAAGATTTTGAATGTATAGCGATGTGAAGGAATAATAGAAGCTAATATTGTCGTCGAAGAACTTGGTATGGAAATAAAAGAAATTAATATATATGAGCCATGTCAGGGTAGGGTTGATTTTTGGAATAATTGATGGCGTGACTGCTTAAGAAGGAAAAATATCTGATTTTATGGGGTTACCTAAATTTCACTATGGGAGAGTTGAAATTTTGGGGAACTTATGCTCATATTGATTAACTGTCTGATTATTTCTGCCATATGCTTGATATTCACAAATTACTTGACTTTGATATGGAAAAAGTAAAGACGAAATGGAAGAACCAAGGATTTGGTGATCAGATGATAACTAAGAGATTATATCATTTCTTTATTTGTGATGCCATTTTTGAATAAATTCCCCTTTTTAAACAATGGGTTGGCTCTAGGAGGATATCTGATCATCATCCCATTTATCTGGAACTAGATGGAAATTTTAGGAAGCCAAAAGCCCCTTTCAAATTTAACGCGTCATGGATGAAAGATGAAGAATTTAGAAATATTGTTTGTGAGAAGATGAGGCCTTGAATCAGATTGAGGCTGAGTTGGAGAAGTTGGAGCATCCTGGAGGGGGGGATATGAATCTAATGAAGAAAAAATGCATATTATTATATTAGAATTCAATAAAAGGATATTGATTAGAGAAAAAGGAGAAGCATGGAGACTTAAAAGTAGGGCTATTTGGTTACAAGTTAATGATGTTAATATAAAATTATTCTAGCAATATGCAAGGGGAAGGAAAGCCATAAATACTATATGGTTGTTGGATAATGATCATGGAGACAGGGCTTCAAATTTTAAGGACCTTGCAAGGATGGGTATTCATCACTTTAAGACCCTTTTCTCAAATCCTAGGGATGCTTCTTTGCCTGAGATCATTCAGATTGCTTGATTATTCCCTAGATTCATTGATGAGGATGCTAACAAGGATCTATTGGCTTTAGTTCCTCCTGGTGAATTTGAGTTGGTTTTGTATTGGCTTAAAAATGATAAAATCCTAGGACCTTATAACTAGCCGATTGAATTCTATCTCGAATTTTATGAGTTCATTGGGTCTGATTTACTAAAGGTGATTGAGGAATGCAGACCGTATCGTAGAATGTAAAACAATTTTAATTATACATTCATTGCACTCATTCCAAAGTTCGATGATCTGAAAGAATTTAATGATTGTCATTTTATTTCACTTTACAATTGTATTTACAAGAGCATAGCAAAAATCATTGCAAATAGGACCAAGCCTATATTATCACAACATATTTCTAAGGAACAATTTGCATTTTTGGAGCACTGTTAAATCCATGAGGCCATATGATCCAAATTGGATTATTATATTGTTTGTAATCCATCTTGATGCATTTGGAGTGGAAAAAGTGGAGTAATTAGCTCATGGGATCGTTTTTACCGATAGGACACGATTTGGTGAAACAGGGTCTGAAACCTTCTGGGAGCATTTTGAGCCATCAAATGAAATTATTTGGGGGTAAAAGTTTTCCACTTTAGTGCCACACCTTTTCATGTTGTGTTACACATAGATATCTTTCCAATGACACAAGAATCTCGTCACTCAGAGTATGTATGCAAAAGTTATGCCACTTAGAAGTTGACCTTCCCGTTTTCACACCTATAGTTCGGGAGGATGCTGCGTCAGCCCCTATTTGATCTGAATTAGATTATTATATTTTATTTCATCCATATCGATGCAATTGGAGTGGAAAAGGTAGAGGAATTCACTCACGGGATTGTTGTCACCAGCGGGACCCAATTTGGCAAAACAGGGTCTGAAACCTTTCGGGAGTGTTTTCAGGCATAAAACAATGTCTTTTGAGGTTAAAATTTTGATTATTTAGTGATGAATCTTTTCATACTATTCTAAACACATAGACCTTTCCAACAACATAAGAAGCACGTCAATCAGATTTTGAATGCAAAAGTTATGCCACTCAAAAATTGACCTTTCTATTTTCACACCTACAGTTTGAGAGGATGTCGAGTCAGCCCCCATTATTCATGGAAAAAGGTCTAGCCACGTGTTTGTGATGTAAAATACTATAGGAGATTCCATTTTGTAACTTTAGTTAATAATTGATGTAGTCAAGCTTAGCCACTAAGAGGCTATTGAGATGTGTTATAATCAGGTCACTAGGAGGAAGATGCATTCCATTCCATAGCTGAGGAAAGATAGCAAGGAGAGATAGGAGGTAGAGCACACAAAGAGGATCTATGCAAAGTAGAAACCCATGGACCACAGACATTACTTCTTTCTACTTGGAGCCATATTTCCAGATAGAGAAAGAGAGCGAAGCAACCTCATTTCCAGTTGGGTTTTCTCCCGAAAGCGTCTCCCGGAGAGCATATCTTGTGTCTTGTGTGTGTGTGCGCTTATTTTTTTCATTCTCTACTTTTTTACATAATTTCCATTCACATGCATGCACTAATTACAATAAAATCTACAGATCTAGAATTTAAATAAAATTGTAATAATGTGGAATCCCATATTTTTAATATAGTATTATTAGATCTGTTGTGAAGAACTACCCAGTGAAATATCCACGATAGTTTATATATCACTATTATTCATGGAAAAGGGGATAGCCACGTTTTTTTTAATGTAAAATACTCTAGAAGATTCTATATTGTAACTCCAATTAAGAGTTGATGTAGTCAAACTTAACTACTAGTAGGCTATCAGGTTGTGTTATAACTGGGCCACTAGGAGGAAGAGGCATTCCATTATTTCGAAAGCATTTGTTCTATAGTTGAGCAAAGATAGTTAGGAAAGATAGGAGGTATAACACACATAGAGGAATTGTGCATTGCAGCAGCCCACGGGCCACAACCATTACTTTTTTGTACCTGCAGCCTTATTTTCGAAACACAGAAAGAGAGCAAAGAGACCTCACCTTCCAGTTGGGTTTTCTCCCAAAAGGGTTTCCCAGAGCATATTTTGTGTCTTATGTGCATGTGTGAGCTTATTTTTGTTGTTCTCTACTTTTCTGCATAATTTCCATTCATATGCATGCACTAATTATAGTTAAATCTATAGATCTTAAAGTTAAATAAAACTATAATAGTATATAAATTCCTCATTTTAATATTTATTATCAAATCTATTGTGATGAACTGTCCAATGGAATATCCACGAGTTTATGGATAACCATATTTGTAGCTCAAGAAGAACTGCACAACCTGAAGATGCGGAAATTAAAAGGTATGATTCTCAATATTGATTTATCAAAAGCATATGATAGAGCCAACTGGCTTTATATCAGGATGTTACTCACTCATTTGGGATTTCATATTAGTTTCATTAATTGGATTATGTGTTGCATATTTTCCACTTCTTTTGTTGTTTTAATTAATGGCTCGACAACTAAATTATTTGATGCTGATAGGGGGTTACATTAAGGATGCCCCCTTACTCCCTTGCTTTTCTTATTAATCGTTAAAGGCCTTAGTAGATTGATTGGAGAGGCAAAGAGAAGGGGGAGTCTGAAAGGTGCACCAATGGTAGGTGATAATTTTTTGACTCATCTATTATTCATAGATGATGTTCTCATTTCCTTGGATGGATCTTGTAGAGATGTTGCATATTTTAAACATGTGCTCAATATTTTTTGCAAAGCCACATGTATGGAAATAAACCAGCAAAAGTCCACCCTATCCACCACAAGTTGTACTAGGGATGAGATGACTTATGCCCTTAGACAATTCTCTTTCCAATATTTTTTTTTTTGAAGATGGACTAAAATATTTGGGCCTCCACCTGAAGCCAAATGATTACATGAAATTAGAATGGATGTGGTTTCTTGCAAAATTTGAAAAAAGGCTAAAAGTATGGAACCACAAGTGTTTATCTTGTGATGGTAGTTTAGTTTTGATAAAATATGTAATTGAAGCCATTTAGGTTTTCTGGATGGCCTTGTCATAGATTCCCAAGGGTATTTTGAGCCTTATTGAGAAAATTTGTTGTGATTACTTATGGTGGGGAGTGAAAGAAGGTAGAATATTTGCATGGGTTAGATGGGACTATATCGCTTTGCCCAAGAAATGGGGAGGTTGGGGAATTAAAAATTTATTATGTTTCTCTCAAGCCCTTGCTACTAAGGTTGGTTGGCAGTTAATCACTACTAACTATCTTTGGACAAAGGTGGCTACCAAGAAACATATTTTGCTGCTCTCGATGGAAGAGTGGATACGCTTGCTAAACAATAACATAATAAACATATTGTAATTCTATGGTGGAATTGTTCAACATCATTGGATTTGGTTTTTCTTGGACAATTGGCTTGCGTGATCAAGTGTGGATATAGACCAACACATGGTCTAGTTGTGGTGACATGCATATCCTCCCTCATAATTTAGTGGAATTTATAGCAAAGTGAAGTAAGGAAACACTAAATCAAGTATCAGATCGAGAAAACACATCCATGTGGGGGCAAGGCTAGTTATTTTCTCAGAATTTAAATTTCCTTTCTCATTGGCACCAGTCTTGGAATGATTACATAAGCGCTTTAACAAGCTCACATGTCAGAATTTTGGATAGAAAGGATGAGCTTCTATGGACTCATTCAAAACATGGAATTTATAATCCAAACGAAGGTTACTTATATGCTTATGCTTCAAAAGAGTCTAAGGAGTTATTATGGTGGTGAAAGACCATGTGGAAATTAAAGAGTCCATCTAAATCAAAATTATTTTTTTTCACATAATCGGTTGTTATTTGTATTCCAAAAAAAGATTGGGAGACTGAGCTCTTGTGATACAAAGTTTTAAGCTCGAAGGTGAAGCTAGGAGATGATTGGGAAGACAAAATTCCCCTTTGCTTTTGTCATTTCTGACTTTTGGAAAACAAGAGTAAGTAAAAATTCTAACAAACTGAGACAGAAGTAAGAAAAATCTGCAACACATCTTTAATCTATGCTAACATGGCTGATTTGGTGTGCTATTGAATCTTCTGGTTTGCTTTCAACTTTAGCATTCCTGAGACTTGAAGAACTGGTGTTGGGTGAATTCTTTTTCTCCATCATGTACTTCAGGATTTCGATTTATTCTTGGACATGACTCCATTTATTGGCCAGATCATTAAACTGTTCCTGGAGCAAGGAGAGTCTGTGTAGAAATAGATTGATATCTTCTTCATATTTCTCACTGGTTAGTCTAGCATGGGAATCTATTTTGGTGTCTAGAAGTCTTTGATTTGCACGATTTGTTCCAATTCCACCTGTAGATCAGCACAATGCAGGTAGTCTTCAGTTCTTCCCATATCGTGGATGCTGGGAGCTATCTTAGTGCTCTACTTGGGATGAGAAAGACTTGGAACGTTTAAGGAGTTCTATCTAGTCGACCAAGGTAAAGAAGAAGAAGGAATAAAAAGGAGATAGTCCTAGTGAGCAAAAGAACTGAGGGGATAACCCTTCTGGGATGAAGAAAGGGAGAAACAGGGAAGGCGCCATGGAGAAGGGATAAGGACAGAGCATAGATCAGAGAGCAGAGGGGAATGCAGGCGAGGGAGAAGCAGAGAGTAGCAGTGAGCTGGGTAGACAACGGAGACCGAGGTCCCAGCCAAGCCGAGAATCAAGGAACAAAAGCAGAGGATCACGTAAAAAACCAGTGAATAAAACTGAGCACTGGATTGAGGGGGGATGCTCGAATTTATAACATGGAAGTGGGAGAGTGGGATCATGAGAGAGGGAAAGAGGGAGTCATGAGAGTGAAGGGATCGAGTCAATCGGGGCAAAGTGGAAGGGGCAATGGGACTAATGGGAGGAGAGAAGATCTTAATCAGAGATTTGACAGAGGAAGAGAGATGCAGATGTCTATCAGAGAATCCCATGAAGATGTTGTGAAGGACAGGGTTAGATGAATTACCACAGATCATGATGAGGGAAATGATTATGGGATATGATGAAGGGATTCTGCATTATTACAAAGAAGATTGCCTTTGGGTTTGCAACAAGCTCTATTGGCACAAATGTTAGCTTCTTTGTTGAGAGAGCAGAGCACATGGAAAAATCTAAGTTCCATGTTTTGACAGGTTAGAGCTTGACACCTATTAATCATTTACTGAAGGAAGATATTGGATTCCTTTTGATTGCAAATGATGAGATTGATGATTGTGGCAGAGTCTCCAAAAATTAGCACTTTTCTAATTCCAAATTTTTGGAGTTGATTTAGACCTTGATAGAGGGCAAGAGCTTCTACCCTGTTGTTGGATAAGGAGCGTAGTCCCCATTCATAAGTGGAAATAATGCTACCATTAGGATTGTAGATGACTCCGCCTACACCTGTTGTTCCTGGCTTGGATTTAGAAGCTCCATCGAAGAAGAGATAGTGGAGATTGCTGCCTCGGAGCCAGCTTGAAAATTCTTCTTCTTTGTTTCTTATTTTCCAACTATGATTGGGGATGTTGGACTAGATGCCGGAATTACTTACAATCTGATTACTATTGCTTTTATCTAACAAATATCCAATAAAATCCCTTTCCTCAACACAGAGGCCAACGACATCAATTTTCTTCAGATTTTTGGCAGAAATGGTTTCTAATGTTAAACTTTTTACCTTGCTGTAGAGATGCCTTATGATGGTTTCCTTGTTTTGGAAGATCATACGGTTCCTTGCCAGCTAGATTTTCCATAGAAGGGCATAGAGGAGGGCATGCCAAGCTCGTTTGGCTATATTGTTCTTCTTATGCTGCCAAGGGTAACTCTTCTTCCATAGATTCAGAACCTCTCCAATGGAGTTTTGGGAATTCCATGGAAGATGATCGTTGGGAAATATTCCTTTCCAGCAAGAAATTGCAAAAGGGCAGGTGATAAAGAGATGTTGGATGGTTTCTTCTGCTTCTTTACAATTTGGGCATCGCGAAGGTCCTGCTATACCTCTCTTTTGCAGATTATCAGTAGTTAGAATTTTCCCTTTCAAGAGGGTCTAGGTGAAGAATTTGATTTTGGGGATGGCCTCAGATTTCCAGGAAATTTTCCAATGAGTCAAAGCAGGAGTAGGATATTATTTGTTACATAAGTATTGGTGGCCAACTTGAATTGTATAGTTGGAGCCTGTAGGATCCCATCGAGAAATGTCGATGTCATTTTTTATTATGGGGGCAATGTTGTGGATATGAGCTTGAAGGATGTCAAAGCTCTCCTTAAGATCTATGTGTATGGGTGGAAAAGTCCATCCCATCCATATCTGCGAGTGGGTGTCCCATTGCGAGATTTGGTCCAGATAATAAATTCCTTTATTGTAAAGAAAGAGAAGGATTTTATCCATACCTGGTTGACTACTAATAGATTGGTTCCCCATAATTTTGTCTGCACCAATTTTGATACTACTGCCTCCCTTGGGGACTTTGGAGGTGTTTTGGGCCAAAAAGGGGATTACTTTTTTGCATAGTTTCCAAATTTTTGAACTGTTTCTAGCGGGTATTTCACAGTCCAAAAGCTGTTGTCTTGGGTAGCTTAGATATTTGACTTCTAGAACTCTTTTCCACCATGCTGGTTGCTTGCTGATTAGTCTCCACACGATCTTGCCTCCAAAATCCAAATTTGAGAGCTTGGGAGATCTGATTCCGAGTCCTCCACAATCCTGGCCTTGAATTACTTGCTTCCAGTTAACAAGATTGAACTTCTTTTTTTCGTTTTTCCCCCCTTGCCAGAGAAAATGGTGGAGAATACTTTCCATTTTATTATGGAATATGGTTGGGGCCTGCATTAGAGTGAATTGGTAGAGTGGAAGAGATGAGAGCCCTGATTTTAGGAGAACAAGGCGGCCTGCTGGGTTAAGCCATGTAGAACCCCACTGCTGCACTTTCCTCTTCATTTTGTCTATAATTGTGTCCCAGATTTCAGCTTTTAAGGGCCCAATTCTCACAGGCATTCCCAGATATGTGAAACATTCCCAATTCAATTTGCAAGGGACCCCAAAAGTGTTGGATATATTATGAAGGGTTTGGGCTATTGCATGCAAACCATAGATGTAGCTTTTTAAATGGTTGATCATGCCTCTTGAGTAACTCATATATTTGTCCATAAGAGTTTTGAAATGATGAGATATTGTGACAGATGTCCCTCCTATTAACAGAGTGCCATCTGCAAATTGGGAATGGTTTATTTTTTTGACTCCGTTCTTGAATTTTATGCCAGTGATGAGACCAGTTCGTCTCTTGTAATCTAAAGCTTTGTTGAAGGATTCTGCCATCAAGATAAACAGATAAGGGGAGAAAGGGCAACCTTTTCTTAGCCCTCTCAAAGATTGAAAGGGAGGTCCAGGTCTACCATTGACAAGGGGGGAAATCGAAGGCCCCATGATACAGGCTTTGATGAGATCAAGGAGGGGCTTAGCAAAACCCATTTTCTTAAGAAAAACGATAAGAAAGGAATGCCTTACCCTATCAAAGGTGTTGGTCAAATCTAGCTTCAGGATGAACCCTTTTTCTTTTCTGGAATGACTGGAATGGATTTCTTCTTGAATAAGGAGGATTGAATCAGAGATTTGCCTATTGGCCAGAAAACCACCTTGGTTTTCAGATATGAGCGAAGGAAGAAGAGGTTTGAGACGAGTAGCTAAGATTTTTGTGAGGATTTTGTAAGAGGAGTTGCAAAGAGAAATGGGCTGGAAGCGGGAGAAGGTCGTGGAGAAATTCTTTTTGGGGATGAGGACTAGGTAGGTGGAGTTGTTATAGCTTCCAATTTTCCCTTTGCGCTGGATCCATTTCATCATTTTGATAAGATCCTTTTTAATAATACCCCAGTGAGCTCTGTAGAAGCAGATTGGAAAGCCATCCGGTCCAGGAGCTTTGTCTGGTTGGAGAGCCCAGATGGCTCCTCTTATTTCTTCTTCTTCTATCTCCTTGCTCAAGTTTTCATTGATTTCTTTGTTGATCCCACTTGGAAGGTATTGCAATAGGTCTGAATAGTCTTCCTCTTCCTTAGTTTCTGTTAGAAGTTCTCTATAATGATCTGAAGCTGCCTGCTTGATAGCACCTTGGCTGGTTTGTAGGTTGCCTTCTCTATCAACGATAGATGTAATGTTGTTCCTAATTTTCCAGGCTGTAGTTTGCTTATGGAAAAAAGCCAAATTTTTGTCTCCTCCTTTCAGCCATAACTACCTAGACTTAATTCTCCATTTCTGCTCTTCTTCTCTATTGATACGATATAGCTGGCAATAAAGTTTATCTTCACGATCTTTATCTTCCTACTGATATCTGCGCCCCTCAATTGTGCTATGGAGATCCTCCAATTTGGCTTTGGTCTCTCTTTTCTCTTTTTCTAGCTCAGTGTAGCAGTTTTTTGCCTAGTCTTTAAGTGCATATTTGACTCTTTTAATTTTGCTTTCCCAGATATATCCTGGTGATCCTTCTATGTGCTGCTGCCAACTACTTTGAATAATACTTTTGACTATTGAGTTATCATTCCACAGAGGATTGTACTTAAAGGGAATAGGTCCCAATGAGCAGTGGGTTTCAAGAATCAGAGATGTGGGGTAGTGGTCTGAAGCTGTGAAGGGATGAATGAAGGTGTAAGCTGCAGAGAAAGTGGAGAGAAGTGAAACATTCACCAGGATTCTATCCAACCTTTCCATAATATTGTTTTTCCCTAGCCTGCGATTATTCCAAGTAAATCTGCAATTTTTTGGGACTACATAAATAAGGTTGTGGTCCTGCATGATAGTCTCCACCTCGTTTTTGTAGGGATCTGAAGAGAAGCAGCCTCCTCGCTTCTCATTGGAGTGCAAAATGAGGTTTAGATCTCCCCCCAGAATAATGTTATTATTTTCTTCTTCATCTATATTTTCTTTGAGAGTGCCCCAGCATTGCTCCTTGTCTCTATAATGGTTTGGAGCGTATACATTATAAATGACTATCCTTTGATTATTTGTAGTGCTCTCTAGAGCAGTCTTTATCTAATGTTGATTGATTGTTTCTGTTGTGAGACTCCAAGTGTTTTGGTCCCAAAGTGTTGCGATTCCCCAAGAGGCTCCTCTTGATTCACAAACGCTACCTTTGTACTGTTTATGGTATGCTATGATTTTTTTCATTTCTTGCTGCCCTTGCTTTGTTTCTTGAACTAATACAACTCCTGGTTTCTCTTGATTTATTAGATCTTTTAAGGCAGTTATTTTGGAGGGGTGCCCTAGTCCCCTACTGTTCCAAGAGAGGACTTTCATCATTTCATGTGGGGGTTACGGAGAGTTGCTCGCCCTCCCTGCTCCTTGTTTGCTGTATCTTTGTCGATTTGTCCCAAGATGTAAGACTCTATGGGGTTCTGGGTGCCCATGGCTATATCCTTCTGGGTATTTTCATCTCTCTGCTACTTGGTAGATTTCCTTCCTGGCCCATTTCTCTTTTGAGTGTCTAGGGTTGCACCATGCTCCTTTGAGTTACTTCTGGTGATTCTAGATGAGGGTGGATCAAGAGGGAGGGTGGAGGAGATAATTAGAGGGAGAGGAGATTCAAGGGCATCGATTTGAGCCATGGGGGGGGATTGTCCTCTGGGGGGGTAAGGATATGGAAAGGGTTGGAGGACGAAGGAGGTGGTTGGGGATGGGGCTGGTCCAGCGGTGGAAGGGAGGAATTAGAGGGGGACGAGGAGGATGGAATGGGAGGATTACGATCAGAGCCAGCTTCAGGGTTTGACATGGGTTTTGGGGCTACTTTATTTTTCTTAACTATTTCCCAATGTTCATCTTGCGAAGTATTCTCTACATCAACTAATTTAGTACATCGGTTAGAAAAATGTCCATATTCGTGACATACCTTGCACTTGAAGGGAATCTGTTCGTAATCCAATTGTTGAATGTGGGTCCAATCGTCCACCTTGAGCTTGATGGCCTCTGGAAGTCCTTTTCCGAGATCTACTTCTACGCATATGCGGGCACAAGCCTGCATATTGTCTTTTGGTTCACTGCGGTCAATGTATCTGCCCACAACATTCCCAATAGCTCGGACTGATTCGTCTCCCCGATAGTGGAGAGGGAGATGTGGAAGCCGAACCCACACAGGAACAACGTTAGGAATATCCAACTTGAGATCAAAATCCGAAGTCCATTTGTTGAGATATAGCCCTCTTGAATCCATGAAATAGGGCCTATTCATGAATATCAAGTCTTTGTCTTCTCTAGTTTCAAAATGAAAGGTGAAGTACCCTTTTCCACAAAATCGAATGGAAATTTTTCTTTGTATTTTATCAGACCAATTCCTTTCAACCCATCTTTGAACTATTTTTGGCGATGGCCATAGCCCAGTAAATTTCCAAATGAGTTCTCGTTCTTCTAGTGCAAGAGTAGCCATATGAGGCAGAGCTAGGGGGAGATTGACTTCCTGCAAAACATCGAGCTTCTTCATGAACTAGGAGATTGTTGGGCGAGGCCTCTGGGGAGGTAAGGACTTAACCAGACCTGAGAATGCATGTTGACCAGCTACCACCTCTGGTGAAGCCTCCGAAGGTTCCATGGCAGAGAGCCGAAGGTGAGGTGCGTTCAAGTCGGTAGCAGGGGCTTGACCTAGCAGGGGCACGAATCGAGCAGCACATTCAACCTAAATCCATGAGTACTTCATGTTAAGAGAAAAATATTCTTATTGATTGGCTCTTCCCACCTAAATCAAAATTATTATTGTGGTGCATCGTCTCAAATAAAATTCCTACAGGTGAAAATTCTCAAAATAAGAGCCTTTTAGGGCCCTTCATGGTGTGTATTATGCAACAATGATGTGGAATCAGTCGAACATCTATTTTTGATTGTCCTATTACTTTTCATATTTGAAACCTGATTTGTCATTCTCTTGACATCTGTATCAAGTGGTAGGGTGAATCTTTTAATATATCATGGAAAAATCTGTGGTCTGGAAACTATCCAAAAAATATTTGGAACACCCCTTTACTTACATGTTGGGGTATTTCGACTCGTGGAAATCAAAAAATATTTTATGATACACCTTTTCTTCTTGATTGGATCAGTGCATAGATTTTACCAATATATGATCTTCTTCCAGAAGAGGATAAATGATCCATTCCTCGGGTGATTTCCACAAAATCCATTGATCAATCCAAGCCTTGGGCTTACTTTGATGGTTCAACTCAAAATGGCAATTTTGGTGGGGGTGCAGTACTTTATCTCAACAACTCCTTCTATTTCAAGATGAAGTTTGGATTGGGTCATGGCACAAATAATTTTTCTAAACTTTATAGTTTCAAGTTACTTCTTCTATTTGCATTAGAAAAAGATTGCCAGCACATTGCCAACAACTATAGGTTTTTGGGGACTCCAAAGTAATTATATATTGGTTCAATCATATCTCTATATGTCACACTCACACACTCAGAAATTTATTGGATGAAACATTGATGTTAAAGGCATAATTTGATTCCATTTCTTGTCAACACATTTACAGGGAAATGAATTCACTTTCCAATGAACTATCAAAGAAAGGCTGGCAACAAGACCACGGTACTTGGCTGATTATAAAACACAGTAGATCGGAGCATTATGAGTATTATCATCATCCAATTATTGACCATTTAATGAGAATGTTGATATATAATGAACTTTTTTATACTTATGGGTTATGAACAAATATTACAACATATGAATTCATGATAACTGAATTTTTGACATCACTATGTTTACAGTTGGATTTTGTTGTATTTTTTTAGTTATGAGATGCAACGATACATCAAATTTTTGTGATGTCTTTGGATAGTATATGCTCTAAACTATGTCAGATGATTGTTGTGTCTTTGCAACAGTCAACTTTTTGATATGCTTCACAACATCTACAACATGTAATTTTCACTATTTATTAATGGAAATTACGATTTTTCCTTGGGGTAAAAAGTATATATATATATATATATATATATATAAAACAAAAGTTTTTTTTTGTTTTTTTTTCTTATTAAAATATGTGATCCTATAAAGTTTATATATATATATATATATATATATATATATATATATATATATATATATATATATATATATATATATATATATATATATATATATATATATATATATATATATTGCATGGAGTATATCTTAAAATTATTTATGTTTGGCTAAGAGCTCAGTTTACTTGGATTTAAGGAAATAAGTTAACCATCCAAGATTTAGAGGCATCTCACACTGCCCCTGATAGACTAGCAGTGACGAATTCTAGGTGGCATGGTTTTCCTTGAATAAGAATGATGAGTGACTATGGATTCACCAATATCAGCAAGTGATGACTATCTCCAATGTTGGTTTGACAAACAAGTTATGATGAAGTTTCCCACAAATATATATATATATATATATATATATATATATATATATATATATATATATGATGATGATGATGATGATGATGATATATTTTGTTATTATGATGGTGTTAATTTAGCTTGGCTAGACCATTGGAGGATGAAGGAGGAGGTCATGTTGCAAAATAGAGATAATATTAAAATATTGTTACTTCCAAATTTAAGGAGAAACTATGGAGGGAGAAACAATTAGAGGGAAAAAATGAAACTAAGATATTATAAGGAGGTGATCAAACCGAATCTTGAAAACTAATATTATTTGTCTTTCTTGACTAGTGCTAGGAAGAAAATGAACATTGCTAAGATAAGAACTAATTCTCATGAGTTTCATACTAAAACTCACTTTGTTGTATTCCAAATCACCATGGAAAAAAGGAGTTTGTCACATGTCTGGGTTGAAGATGAAAAATCAGTTAATATTTAAATCAGTTCTGATTTTCAAAATATTTATCACACTATCAACCTTCTTAACTTATTAAAGCAACAAAACTATAATAATTTGACAATACTTCTCTCACTTCTCTTCAAGTATATAAATAATATGTTAAAAAATTGTGATTAATTTCTTATCTTCTTAAGGTATCATAGACTATATTAATTTGAGTGTAAATTAATCATAATCCTCATCATTAATAGTTAATTTACCATTGATACCAATAAACTTTTTATTCTTGACACGATTTAAATCTTTTAAAAGTAAATAGATAATTTTTTAAAACAAAACATATGAATAGAGGAAATTTTTTATTTTTATTTTAATTATACGTTACATAATTAAGTGTAATTATTTGTCATGGATTTTCGAACTTTTCACCATTTCATTAAATCCAATGCTAAGGATCTTTATGAGACTGTAGATATGGGAGCTAGATACACTCAAATTTTTATAGGATAATAGTTCCTTTTAGAGCACAGATATCATCCTAATGAAACATTCAGTGTTCTTTAACGAATCTGGGTTTGTAGGGCATTTCATAGGAAAAGTTTTAATGAAATATTGCATTAACCTAAACATATCGTTCAAGAAATACAGCAAATGTTTATGGTTCATGATTCACAGATGATATACAAGCAAATCAAGATTGCTTGCGGAATCTAGGAAACAATATTATGTGCCAAATTACAAGGAATTCGATAAATATTGTATGATAACCAAATGCAGAGAAGTAATTCATAGAGATGAAATTCAAATATTTTTGTAACAAATGAGATCTGTCCTTGCGGATGAAAGGATTACAGGGTGTATGGTAAAGGTATTTTTGTTAAGGTATTTTTTGTGTTGTTTTTTAGATTTATATTAAGGGTTAGTGTAGTCTAGACTAGTGTGATTCCCAAATAATTTTGATAACGAGATACTTACCATAATTTAATTGTGCTAAGTCAATTAAGTCAACTAATACTTCAAGATAGAAAAAGCAAAGAAAAGATGTAAAATGACATTCCAAAATGAAAAATAGATTGAAAAATAAATTGCATTTCCTGGCCAGTGTTTGTCTGTTGTTATTGTTATCAATTTGCAATGTACTTATTGTTTAGGCTATGTAAGTAGGTATTTTTATTACTAATGAAGTGTCGGAAATGGTGTTCTGATATCAATTTACAATGTAGTTACTGTTCAGGCTATGTAAGTAGGTATTTTTATTACTAATCAAGTGTCAAAAATGTTGTTATGAGATACCCTCTTTATTGGTTTTCAGAATATGCATATACAACGAAAATCACAGACAAATGTGATGTGTATAGTTTTGGAGTTGTTTTGTTCGAACTACTTACAGGGCGACAACCAGTGGAAACACATGACCAAAGAGGAGACCTTAGAGGAGACCTTGTGACGTGGGTAAGGAACACAGTTCAGACAACACCACTGACTTCTGGAGTGTTTGATGGTAGATTAGATGTGAGCGAAAGGAGGGTGGTTGATAGCATGACTCTGGTTTTAAAAATTGCTCTGCTCTGCACCAATGCCACACCTTCTAACAGACCAACAATGAAGCAAGTTGTGTCAATGCTGCTTAAGTCTAAAGTTCAAATCAATGAGCCCTCATCAACTACATCAAAAATAACTGTGGCTGAAGATAACAAATAAAGATATTGAACTTTCCCTTCCAAGAATCCTTAATGAATAGAGAGGGTTTCAAGTGTAATGTAAAAAACTGAGTGAATGTTTGTGGAGAATTTGATTTTGTGGCCTGCATGTTGCTTTCGTTGCATGTTTTCTTTATTTAGCTTCCATTTTTTGTTGTTGTTGTTTACATTTACACTGATAGCCACCATATGAATAGATGGCTTCTTGAAAACTGGGTGAAGGTTGCTCCATTGCATGTTTTACTCATTTGGCTTCCATTTTTTTTTGTTGTTGTTTACATATGAATAGATGGCTTCTTGAAAACTGGGTGCCATGTTTCTTGTTTTTTTTTGGATTGCATGTTTTCCTAACTGGACTTTCAATTTTTTGAGTTGTTTACATTTACATTGAAGTGTAGCTACCATATGCATAGATGGCTTATTGAGAACTGGGTGCCATTTCTTTTGATTTTTTTGGACTGTACATTTTTGTAACTGGACTTTCATTTTTTGAGTTGTTCACATTTACACTGAAGTGTAGTCACCATATGAATAGATGACTTAATGACAACTGTGTGCCATGTCTCTTTTTTCCTGTTTTGGATTACATTATTTTCCTCAGTGGACTGACTTAATGACAACTGTGTGCCATGTCTCTTTTTTCCTGTTTTGGATTACATTATTTTCCTCAGTGGACTTCTTTCATTTTTCAGGTGTTTACATTTATACTTCCATTTTCAGCTGTTTACATTTATACTAAAGTGTAGGCACCGTATGAATAGATGTTTAATGACAATTGGATGCCATGTTTCTTGTTTTTCATTTTCCCATGTTCCATATAGGATTATAATTTTTTATTTATTACTGTTTTAAAATTATATTCTTGGTTTGTATAATTTTTTTTGGTAATCGGTAATTAAATTTTTAAAGGAAGAAATATTTATATTTTTTTAACAATTGTTTTTGGTAATTTCATTTTCAAAGGTAGAGATATTCATATTTTTTTTTGGAGAGAGATGTTTTATAGTAGAGTTGAGTATGAGGGAAATGTTGTACTATATTTTTAGATTTAAAAATAATAAAATAATACTTACATTAAAATGGTAATAACAAAACAAAAAAATTCAAAATAGATGATAAATAAAATATTTCAATTTCCATCTTAATTTCAGGTAAATTTTATATAAAGGAATAAAGTAATTGAAAATAAAATGTTTTTAATTTAGTTTATAATTACTTTCTAAGATATGTGATTCCTTCATTATTCACTATAGATTTGACATATGGCATTTAAATAGTAATATTATTGATTTTACAATTCAATATGAAAGAGATGTGTAACTTATATTAAGTAACATAATATTATATTAATTTTATATATAGAAAAATAAAGTAATTAAGATTTAAAAAATTGTTATATTTCCACTTTCTATGGTGAGGAGATCTTAATCTATTCTCTTCTTCTTAGTATGGACTTCATATGTAACATTTATTTCCCAATATAAAGAGGAAATGTATTTGAAAAATAACTAATAACAAAAAAACATTTTAATGTGGAAAATGTGGATCATAAATAAAATATTTCAATATCAAACTATTTATATTAATAAGAAACAAATGAAAATATATCTTTTTCTTTATAATTAAAACATTTGCTAGTTTATTTGGAAATCTTAGTGTTATGAAGTTTATGTGAAATTTGAGATTTGAGGTTCAATTCCCCCTTATTAACCTTGTGAGCCATTCATGGAGCTATTTATTTGTTCAACTAGAGGTTATAATTGACCCCATATCATGTGAGTACGCCACTGTCCATGCTCCACAGGGACACATGATGTGTGTGTATTAAACCAACATAGACCCATGTTAATTCCAAATATATTAAGTGTCAATAGGGATCAAATCTCTGGAAATACATTTTTTTTCAAATTTTGCATTCTAAAAGAAATTTGCACCTCAAGAGATTTAATCCCTCTTGAAATTTAATAGATTCAAGATTAACATGAGCATACATTAAATTATAATAAATAGTCTTTTAAAGCCACTAAAACCATTAAATATCAATCTTTTCGAAATAACTCTACTTTATAAATGACTTTAATTTATTACATCTATTGAGTTTTCTTTTCTTGCATTTGTATATCTTTTTACTTTACCTGTATTGACTTTTTTTTGGTTTTAACATTTGATTTATTGCATATGATATTTTTCCAGAAAACCTTCATAGAAAATTCAAGAGATGTTTTCTCACCCTTATTAGATAACTCTATTTTGTAAATGGTTTTTGTTAATTACATGCATCGAATTTTTTTGTATTGGTATATTTTTTCATACTTAATATATGTTTGAGTTTTTTCTTTTATATTTGAACTATTTCATATGATTTCTTTTCAAAAAAAATTATGAAAAATTCAAGGGATGTTTTCTAATATCTATAAATGTTATCGCTAATAAATTGGTAGGCATGGATTACTTGAACTTTTCTTTTGTTCAAATTAAATTAGTAAAATTCCAACAAAATTGGTAGGCATTGATTATTTTGTTTGTTTTTTTTTTTTTAAATTAAATAAGCAAAATTCCAAAAACATTTAGGACAACTATTCTAGTTAATCTTTTGGACTATTCCATGTCAAACCTTATGATATTAAGCCACTTAAGTTTTTATATGTATAAGATCTACTCGTAGGAACTGTAGGTACCATAGCCCAATAAAAGTACTATATTAACTTTCCAGAAAGATTGAAGAGGGTATTATTTTGAGAAAAGGTTATCTAAGATACAAGGTGCAATATATTATTTCTATATGAATTAAAATGCAATCTCATCCTTCTCCAAATGGAAGGAGCAGGAAAGCTAGTTGGTGGCATCTTTTTATAATATGATTTATTTTATATGTCAATATAAAAGTGAGGCAGGAAATTTTTTTTGTTACTATTAATTTTTTTTAAAACTTAATTGTTTATAAGGATATTAAGTGAATCTAATATTTTGTATTCCTAAAATGTGATATGCAACACTTCATTAATCAAATCTTACATTAACCATGTACATCTTTCATATGTGGTGTGCAATACTTCACTAATCAAATCATAGATAAACCATATGCTTCGAAGAATTTATGTAACAATTGATCTCACTCATTTTTCATCAAAGATAGTTTTTATTTTGAGAAATTTCCTGAAATTTCATTGGGATTTTAATGTTCTATCAAATGGGATTTTAGCTTGGACCTAGTGACATTATAAAGGTAGTAATTTGGTGGGGACCTATGAAAATTTTGAATTTTTTCTTAAGAATATTTTTTTTTCTAAAAAATTAAGATTCCCTAAATTTATTTCTTGTGAAATTTCAAGCTTATGGCTTAATTAATTAGAACATAATACCACTCACTTATGACCAACCAAAATATATAAGGAAAAACAAGAAAATAAACAATGAAACGATGCACTTCAAGGGGGCGGGGGTGAGAGATTCACAGCGCTAAGGACACAATCCCCAACATATAACAACTTCAAATATGACTTATGAACAAAATATTTCTTACAACCAAAAACATATTATCTTCGGATTCAATTACTTGTCAAATTACTCAACAAATTCTATTAATTGTCATGTTAAATCAACATACATATCCAACACTAGAAACTGCTTAATTACTATGAGAATGTAAGATGAAAATGAGATATGTAAGTCAAGAAACTTTGGGAAGAAATGAACACTTCATATGTACATAAAATGAAGTTACAATTACATACCAATCAAAATATGACAAGATGGTGCAACATGTCCATCAAGTTTATCATAATCTAGGAAACGCTTCGAGACCTTAACCAGGGCATCCACCATTAATAATAAACACTAAATCACAAACACAAACTAGTAGGAAATCAGACCAAGCTACTCCCAACCACTCTAAAGTCTCAATAATGATCTTTTGAGGACACACTTATACTAAGGTAGGGGGTGAGGGTGGTGAATTAGTATAAGTGAATCAATATAAGACAATTTTTACTTATTTAAACCTTGATTAATCATGAGAAAAAAATCATATATGATATCTATTATCTACAAAACATATACAAGATTTACATGGAAGCCCTTTGAGGAGAAAAAAAAAAAAATCTTACAATAATTCTTTGTAGGCTCCAACCTATTGTTACAAATATTTGTAAGTACCAACCTAATTGATATACCAATCCCCACTAGTACAAACCCTTGTAGGAACCAACCTACTCTTATATATATTTGTATAAACCAATCTATTATATACATTAATCCCCACCATTACAAATATTCATAGGCACCAACCTACTGGGTACAGCAATCCCCACTACTACAAATATTCCTAGGTAGAAACCTACTGGATATATCAATCCCCATTGCTGTAAATATTCGTAGGAACCAACCTACTAGAGACACCAATCCCCACCATTAAGTAACAACTTGACAAGAGAAATCAATCCATTTGTTTGAGAAACAAATCTCAATTACAACTCTTCTTTAGTGCACATAACTTGTTCAATAGATAATAACATCCACATTACCCTCATCTAATTTTCTTGCTACTTTGACATTTACAAGGTATGCTTTCTAATTATAACTCCACTAGGTTTGCTTGACACTTCTACCTTCATTAGGTTTGGTCACCACTTCTTCCTTCACTAGATCTAACAAAAATTGAATCTCCAAATGAAATTTATGGTAACTCTCACAAAGTTTGTTTTTTTTCCTCTTCCCAAAAACAAACTCGGGCAATATTCCAGATATCCAATTTTGCAAGTTTGAGTTTAAAATTTTTACCTAAGGAACTTATATATGTCTCCTGGGATCTCTAAACATTTCATAGTCTAACATGTCCTAGAAAGGAATTTATAGTAAATATTCCAAACTAACATGTTTAAAACTATTTTTTGGACCATTCAGAAACCCTAAATTTCATAAGGAATATTTCTAAAAGATAGTGAAACAAATTTTGAAATGTTTACCTCATGTATTGTTGTATGTATCCTCATATCTTTGAAAATGTCATATTGTAAAAAATCCCAAAAATGAAGTTATAACAAAAATTTCATGCTAACTTGTTTGAAATCAATTTTAGGACCATTCATAAACCCTAAATTCCACAAAGAATATATTTGAAAGTATATTGAAACAATGTATAATATTTTTACCACAAGTAACTAAATATCTTACCTTTGTCTCATCAAAATTTTGAAGTCTAAGACATCCCAAAAAATAATTTATAGTGAAAATATCAAACACACCTATTTGAGAATGATTTTAGGAGCATTTACAAGACATAAATTCCATAGGGCATATCTCATAACATATAATGGACCAAAGCTTGAAATTTTGATTAGATGTACCCAGATATATCATCTCTTTCTCCTAAAAAATTTCATGGTTTGAGACATCCTAGAAAATAAGTTATAGTAAAAATTTCAAACCAACCTATTTGATACTAATTTTAGGGGCATTCATGAGTTGTAACTTCCATAAGGCATATCTTAGGAAGTATAATGAACTAATGTTTGAAATTTTGACCACGTGTACTAAGATATCTCACATCCATCTGCTCAAAATTTCATAGTCTGAAATGCTTTAAAAAATAATTTATAATGAAAATCCTGAGATGAATAATTTGAATTAGATTTCATGATCAAACAAAAACCCTAACATCCATAACATATATCTCTAAACCAAAATCTCAAATTTTAACTATATGTTCCCCTTGATCTCTCAACTTTCACAATATTTCATCATTTTAGGCAACCCCTAAAAAGAGTTATAGAAAAAATTCCAAGTTAACATATTCACTCCACAGATTACATTTTTTTATCTCACACATTGATCCGAATTGGATCCATAGAAGACTGTCAAAGAAACATGACTGTATTAGGTCGAACAAATCTCTAAAGAAATCCAAAACAACGATAAAAAATACCCTGAACTAGTGGCAATGGTAGCTAATGTGGAACGACGAGGACCTCGGTCAAAGCGCGCTGACCATGGCCCATGGAGACCGCACAGGAGGCCAAAGTAGCCCCTGGGAGCCCCGGAACGGGAAAAGGAAGTGATTTTTGATGCGCAATTAGCACTTAGCGCTAATTGAACAGGGTCGTGAAGGAAAATCCTGAGCACTCGGTCGCGTGGGGGAACTGGAGGACCATGGGCAGAAAAGGAAAAAGCGCTAAACACAAATGGCGGGACCTGCGCTCTGGAAACTAGTGGTTTTGATCAGGGTGCCAATGAATGGTAAGAGGTTTTGGACGAAAGCAGAGTGATTCCATACAACGATCGACGTGTGGCAAGCAGAGGTGAGAGAAAACCACCATTGATCATGTGCTATCAGTTGAGTAAGTCAACCGCGCGAAACATGTGTATGGTGTCAGATCTGGAGGGCCTAGATCAGACGACTGAGATCACGCCTGATGGGGGAAGAGGAACCAACAGGGAATTAAGTTGTGTTTTAAAGGGATTTGGAATCCGTTTGACTGCCACGATGTAGGAAGAACGCATCCACAGTGTAACTGAAGAAACGAACCGACGAAGCACACTGGCGCCATTTAGAGGAGGACAAGTGGCCACTCCGTGAGCATTCATGATGATGCCAAACACAGGTAACTCCAACCGTAGCTATAGAAGGTGAATCGATAGGTGGAAGATGAACCAAACAAGCATAGGATTCAAATGGCTAAGGCCATGAACAGAAAAAGAAGACAATCAGTGGAGAAGTCAAGAGACAGAAGAAGTGGAACAGTGAACCCTGAGTGGAGGACTGAACATAGAGAACAGTAAAGCAGAGCAGAAGAGACAGAGGGCCAAGCTGACCAAAGGTAGCATCGAGCACTAGAGAGCTTGAAGATTCAAGCCATCCCAGAGAGGAATCTGTCCGAATTGAGCATCACATTTGGCTCTTTCCACTGTAGACTAGAAGGTCATAGAGCTGGTAGGAGAAGAAGAGTCTGTGTACTCCAAGTGGCTTGGGGAATCCAAGAAACCACCCTGCCAAGCAAACATGCTTAAGGAGAACTCACATTGAGTCCCAGTATTGTAATTTCTCTGTTCAAAGACACAATAAAACAAGGCCACCACTGAAATCTGGACCAAAGACGTAGCCTTGGAGAATAGGGTGAACTCCTTATTAGAATTGCTTATGTCTTTATGTTTGCTTACTGCATTTCTCTGTTGTCTTTCCATTTTATTGTCTGTGTGTTGGCAATCTGATCGATCCATTACTTCAATAACATAGAACACACACGAGCACATGAGTCTGTAATACCTTTGTTTAATATATCTTTTACTCATGTCACTCATAGGGTGAATATCAGGTCAAGTGGTATCAGAGTTTAAGGCTGTAAGGTTAGACAAGCTTGTGTTGGTTTAGCTGTGAATGCTCACAAGATCAAAGCTCAAATTAGGAGAAGGAGAGTTGGTGGAAAATAATCCTGAAATTGGGAGAGTCTATCCTCGAAAGACAATGTCAAAGGAAGGTTCTGTAGGACCATACCCTCAATTCATAGAGAGTTTCCTAGCTATAAAGTCTATGGTTGAAGAAATGTACAGAGGCTTTAGAAAGCAAAAGGTGGAAGATGCATCAGTCTCTAAGCAAGAGAAAGAAGAAGATGAGTCTCACTTCCATGACAACTCTAAAGGAAAGGGGAAAGAGGAAATCTTTCTCACACCTCCTAATAGCCCTATGCATAATAAGAAAGCATCTTTGATTAAGTTAGATGTTAAATTTGATTTGCCTATATATGATGGAGAGCTAAATGCTAAAAATTTGGACAACTAGATTAGACAACTTGATGTGTATTGTAGGGTACAGAACATAAACTCAGACAAGAGTAAGATTCAGCTGGCAAGCCTACGCCTAGGAGGCACTGCCTTGGTTTGGTGGGAAGGCAGAACCCAAGCTTATATGAAGAGACATGGCAAGACCATCTCTGTCTGGAGTGAATTTGTTGTTGTAATCAAAAAACAGTTCTATCCATTGGCCTACATGCAACAAGCCATGATGAGTCGGCAAACTCTTCGACAGTTGAAAGGGCAAAGTGTGCAAGGGTATACTGATGAAGTCAGAAAGAGAGCGTTGATGTCGGGTATCTCACTAGACTCACCAGAGAGTCTTTTGAAGTACAATGGTGGTCTACATAGCTACATGAGGCATACCATCCTCATGTTTAATCCCACTAGTATAGATGAGGTATCTGTACAAGCTACTCATCTAGAAGCTAGAGGAAAGAATGGCGATCCAAAAGTTGGGGGACCATCCCAACCCACTATAAGCAAGAGCAAGAAGAAAAGAAAACAGAAGTGAAAAGCAAGGAAGGCTAACACTACACAGAAAGCCAAAGCTTCATGCACTCATTGTAAAAAGGAGGGGCATGATGATGAGCATTGTTGAATTCTACATCCAGAGCTGAGACCTAAGAAGTCCGAGGGCAAGAAGATGAAGATAGCTGCAACTATTCAAAGAGATTTGGGGTCAGACTCAGGAGATGAAACAACTATAGCAGCCACAGGTATAAAAGATAAGAATTCTGAAGCATCTATTAGTAATTCTGCTCAATCTGTTATTGATGAAGAAAATAAGAGAAAAAGACATGAGCTTTTCCATATTTGAGTTATTTCCAAAAATCAAAGGATTGATACTTTGTTTGATAGTGGCTCACAAGTAAATTTGATTTCTGAAGCAATTGTAAAGAAATTGGGATTAGCAACTACAGCTCACAAGAAACCATACCCATTAGGATGGTTGAATGATAAAGCACAACTACAAGTGACTAGACAGTGCAAACTCAAGTTTTATTTTGGGTCAGCATTTGTAGATGAGGTTGAGTTAGATATAATTCCTTTGGATATATGTGGAATTATTTTAGGAAGTCCTTACTTGTATGATGGAAAGACTATTTTCTATAGAGCTGAGAACAAGTATCTACTTGTTAAAGATAGAATCGAATACTTTGTAAGAGCTCATAAGCTCAAGGATAATTATACTCTCATAAACTCAGGACAGATGAAAAGAATGATAAATTCATGTAAACAATTCTTGCTCATGGCTGTGAAGGAAAGGAAACCTGATAAAACCAATGTATTTGAGGGTTGTAATGCTGAACAACAAGTTGATATAGAAAAGGTTGTTTCAGAGTATGATGTCTTGTTTCAATAACCTAAAGGTCTGCCACCCAAAAAGGGAATAGTACATGATATTATTTTGCAGCAAGATGTTCCATTGCCTAACATTGGGATGTATAGGTTGTCTGCTTTATAGAATGCTAAAATCAAGAAGCAGGTGCAAGAGTTTCTTGAGAAGGGCTTCATCAGGCCTAGCACATCACCATGTGGGTCACCAATCGTTTTGGTGAGAAAGAAAGATGGCTCGTGGAGAATGTGCATTGATTACCGAGCATTGAATAAGATAACAATCAAGAATCACTATCCCCTTCCACGCATAGATGATCTTTTAGATCAATTAAAAGAAGTTGTTTATTTCACCAAGCTTGATTTGCACAGTGGATACCATCAGGTCAGAGTTGCAGAGAAAGACACATGGAAGACTGCTTTCAAAACAAAGTAGGGATTGTATGAATGGCTGGTTATGCCTTTTGGCTTAACTAATGCTCCTGCTACTTTCATGAGATTAATGAATGATGTACTCAGACCTTTTCTTGATGATTTTGTTATTGTGTATCTGGATGACACTCTGAATTTTAGTAAAACGTGGGAAGAACATTTAAAGCATGTTAAGCAGACATTAGATGTTTTGAAAAGAGAAAAACTTTATGTTAAACTCTCAAATTGTGAATTTGGCAAAACATCTCTAAACTACTTGGGTCATATAGTAGGGGGAGGTGAATTGAAAATAGATCCCTCTAAAGTGGCAGTCATTGTAAACTGGCCTAAACCTAGGTCTGCTACAGAAGTGAGAAGCTTCTTAGGAGCAGCACAATATTGGAGGAAGTCCATTTCTAGCTTCTCCTTGATTGCAGCTCCCTTACATGCTTTAATAGGATTGAATAAGGTGTTTCAGTGGGGAGGCAAACATCAGAAAGTCTTCAACACCTTGAAATAGAAAATAAGTACGTCACCTATACTAGCACTACCAGATCTACAAAGACCATTTGAGATCCAAACTGATGCCAGTGACTATGCCATGGGAGCAGTGTTGACACAGCATAGTAAACCCATATGTTATCATTCTGAGACTTTTAATCCTCCAGTAGATAACTATCCTACATATGATAAAGAATTGTATGCATTAGTTCAGAGTGTGAAAAAGTGGAAACATTACTTAATGGGCAAAGAGACAGTAATACATACTGATCATCAGCCACTTCAATATCTACACTCCCAAACTAAGTTGCAGCAATCAAGACATTATAGATGGATGGGTTTTCTACAACAGTTTCACTTAGTCATCAGATATAAAAAGGGCATACATAACAAGGTTGCAGACATGTTATCTAGACCCATTATAAATGCATCTACCATACTTAAGCATAATTCTGTGCTACATGAAAGCTACATGAACAATATGCTCAGGATATGGACTTTAAAGATGTATATGCAACTTTGGGTCAAGGCAAAAGAGTAGAAGAATTAGACTATCACATAAAGGACCGACTCTTATACCATTGTGGGAAACTCTGCATTCCACAAACTGAGAGGATAAAGATAATTAGGGAAGCAAATACTTCTCTGATATCAGGTCACTTTGGGGTAAGTAAAACAGTTGCACAGCTGCAAAGATTCTACTATTGGCCGAAAATGAATGAGACAGTCTCTAGATATGTAAGAGGGTGTGCCATGTGTGCTAAAAGTAAGCCCAGCAATAGAAAACTAGGCTTGTACACTCCATTGCCAGTTCCTTCTCACCCTTGGGAAAGTGTTTCCATGGATTTTGTTGGATGACTGTCTAAGTCTAGGAAAGGTCATGATTATCTATATGTTGTTGTGGACAGGTTCAACAAAATGTGTATTTTGATACGTTGTAGTAAACAGATCACAGCTGAACAGACTGCAAAATTGTTCTTTGAACATGTATGGGTTCATTTTGGATTACCCAATTCCATTGTATCTGATTGAGACACCCAATTTGTGGGGAAGTTTTGGTCTAGTCTGTGGGAACTGATGGACACCAAACTAAATAAAAGCACAGCTTTTCATCCACAAACAGATGGCCAGACAGAGGTAGTAAATAGGACAATGATCCAGTTACTGAGAGGATATTACAGTAAACATCCTAAGCTTTGGGATGAAAACTTGTGTTATGTGCAGCATGCTTACAACAGAGCCAAACACTCTTCTACACAGAGATCTCCTTTTGAGACATGATTTGGTTTCACACCAAGGTCTCCTTTGGATTTTGTCTTTGGTAAAGATACCACGGTTAATGGACACAGTGATGTGGACAAGGCAACTAGGTTGATTGAACAGATCCAGGAGATCCATCAGGCAGTACAGGAGCGGTTGGAAAATAGCCAGGCCAAGTACAAGGCTAGGCATGATAAGCATTGGATGGAGCATAGTTTTCAAGTTGGAGACCAAGTCTAGCTGTATATTAGCAAGGACAAGATGCAAGGTGAAGGTAAAAAGCTAAAGCCTATCAGGTATAGACCTTTTAGGATACTTGAGAGGATTGGTGAAAATGCTTTTTGCCTTGATTTACCAGCTTACATGCACATCTACTTAGTTGTAAATGCTGATTGCTTGAGATTGCTTGAACCTTCAATGATTGAGGACCCTGACGAGCAAAGTCAATTGCCTTCTATTGATGACCTACTACCTGAATACCTCAATGAGTTGTAGGAAGACACAGTGCTGGATAGGAAGGTGAGGACAACACGCATGGGAGAAGTTGAGTACCTCAGGATTGGGATCAAAGGTTCAAAGCCGAGCAGTGCAAAGTGGATTGAGATTGGACAAGTGAAGAAACAATATCCTCACTTAGTTGATGCTTGAAAACCAACTTTTGGTGGTCCAAAAGTGTTTTCAGTGGGAAGGCCGTGATTCGAATTGGATCCATAGAAGACTGTCAGAGAAACATGACTGTATCAGGTCGAACAAATCTCTAAAGAAATCTAAAGCAGCCATCAAAGAAACCCTAAACAAGTGGCAAGGGTAGCCAACATGGACCGACGAGGACCTCAGTCAAAGTGCGTTGACTGAGGCCCATGGAGACCACGCAAGAGGCCAAAGTAGCCCCTGGGAACCCCAGAATGGGAAAAGGAAGTGATTTTTTATGCATGATTAGGTGAACAGGGCCATGAAGGAAAATCTTGAGCACTTGGTCATGTGCGGGAACTGGAGGACCGCGGGTGGAAAAAGGAAGAAGTGCTAAACACAAACAGCAGGACCCACGCTCTAGAAACCGGTAGTTTTGATTGGGGCGCCCTTGAACGGTAAGAGGTTTTCGATGAAAGCGGAGGGGTTCCATACAACGATCGATGCGTGGTAGGTATAGGTGAGAGAAAACCGCTGTTGATCGCGCGTTATCGGTCGAGCAAGTCAACCACACGAAACGTACGTATGGCATCAGATCTAGAGGGCCCAGATCAGACGATTGAGATCACGCCCGATGGGGGAAGTAGAACCGACAGGGAATTAAGCTGCATTTTAAATGGATTTAGAATCCATTTGACTGCCACGGTGGAGGAAGAATGCATCCACGGCGTAACTGAAGAAACGAACCGACAAAGCATACTAGTGCCATTTAGAGGAGGACAAGTGGCCACTCCCTGAGTGTTCATGATGACACCTAGCACAGGGAAATCCAAGCACAGCTGCAGAATGTGAATTGACAGGCAGAAGAGGAACCGAATAGGCATAGAATTCGAATGGCTAAAGCCTTGAACAGAAAAAGAAGACAGTCAATGGAGAATTCAAGAGACAGAAGAAGTGGAATAGTGAACCCTGAGTGGAGGACTGAACACAGAGAACAGTAAAGCAGAGTAGAAGAGACAGAGGGCCAAGCTGACCAAAGGCAACATCAAGCACCAGAGAGCTTGAAGATTCAAGCCATCCCATAAAGGATTTGTCTAGACTGAGCATCACATTTGGCTCTTTCCACTGTAGACCAGAAGGTCATAGAGCTAGTAGGAGAAGAAGGGTCTGTGTACTCCAATTGGCTTGGGGAATCCAAGAAACCACCCTGCCAAGCAAACCTGCTTCAGGAGAACTCACATTGAGTCCCTGTATTGTAATTTCTCTGCTTAAAGACACAACAAAACAAGGCCACCATTGAAAGTTGGACTGGATACGTAGCCCTGGAGAATAGGGTGAACCCCTTACTAAAATTGCTTGTGTCTTTATGTTTGCTTACTGCATTTCTCTGTTGTCTTTCCATTTTATTGTCTGTGTGTTGGCAATCTGATCAATCCGTTGCTTCAATAACATAGAACACACACCAATGCATGAGTCTATAATACCTTTGTTTAATAAATATTTAACTAGTGTCACTCATAGGGTGAATATCAGATCACACACTTTCCTTCTAATGCTTTCTCCTTTTATATATTTCCATAACCCTTCATGAAAAAACATGTTAATTCAAAATTCATATAAACTCATTAACTAAACAATTAATTCTGTTTTTTATTTCACTTTTCCAAATACCGTGGGAAAATACCATGGGCTTCCTAAACCATGAGTTTGAAACCATCATTTCACTTTTTGACTTCTCCTTTTTCATGAGAACCCCATTTTTTATATACTTGGATGCCTATATATAATATCAATTTTGTAATCCCTTTGACATTAATGAAAATAATTTTCTCTACAATCTCCCTCTTCGTCATTGATGGGAATATTGCAATGAAACACGTGATGTTGAAAGGGAAGTTCTTGGTCTTCATAGAGCAACTTGGACGAATGGATGTGACCCTCCTGATAAGGGGCATCACTAATCGAGGACGTTGAGCCAACTCTTCCCCCCTACCTGAGCTCCCAGGGTGATGAATTGAGATGTAGGGCACCTAAGGTTGATGGATCTATGGAAAATAGGGTATCACCCCTCTTAGTCACCCACAGGGTGGAAGATGTTTCTCCCGTATCTTGGTCTAACATAGTATACCCCAGTTTGCATCATACCCACAAGCTGGGCTTGTTGGGATTATAGCTCCCTGTCTAGACAACAGGTTGAGAGGGCTTGGGGGTGTGTGATATTTACCTTTGGCAAGACGAGTATCTCACCCAAGCTTATGATGCAAGGTCTTCTACCACATGACTCTTGAGGGTCATTATTGGGAAGTTTAGGAAGCAATAGGATGGATGAGATATTGTATCACACTTATTGCTCGACATAGGGTGGAATACATATGCTCCCCTATGAGATGACATGAGGTGAGAGTGTCCCATAGGACCTTCCTCATTGTCCTGAGAGGGTGGTACTTGATGCTCCCCGATGATGCTTCTTCTTTAGATTCAAGAATGATTCAGTAGATAGAGTTGAGAAGAGATGGGACATGAGATGATGATAGGATAATTATGATGATCACATGATGCAGTTAGAATTTCTCCCTAGCTGAGAGGGAGTGCTAATTTGGAAGCTCAGTGACAAATTCCAATCACGGGACTAGATTCCTCTTTTCGAAGGGACCAATTCTGACTTTTGAAGCACTTAATTTGGATAAGGGGAAGTGTATTTTTGAATTGACGCCCACAATGTCACATTTGATCTGGTTGGCCCTAACACTAATTGGTCACCCTTGGAAGCCTATAAATACAAGTCAAGTGACCCTCATTTGGACACCATCATCAAGAATCTTCTTCTTTTGTATCTTCATTGGATTGTTTCGTACATGTTTGAAGTTTGGTTCATACAAGTCCAAAATTATAGGGTTCAAAGCTCACACATGTGATTAGGATTTTTGGTTTCCAGCTACAAGGTTGACTCAAGAAATTTTCAGCTATAACCGCAAGCACATAGACTCATGCATGTGGTTGGAGTAGCTCAACCACACACATAAATACTCTTCCTCCATGCAGTTGGGATCTAGGGTTTCAGTTTGACAGCTGACCATAGATCAGGAAGGCTAAATCTGATCAGTATTATGGATGGGATCATATTTCTAATATTGTTTGGTTGATATTGTTGGATATTTTTTTATGGGCTCATTGTAACCACTGTTGAACATTTTATGGCAATCTAATAGAAGAAGAATTACAAATGCTTTTCCCCCTTGTGGTTATTTTCCCTGGTCATTGGCCAAATCTGGTGTCTCTTGTTGATGTGTTGATTGTCTCCTATTGTCATTGGTTTACTATTATATCTTCAATGATTATTGATTGATGAAAAATATTAATTGTTATTGAAAATTTTCTAATTGAACAACTGAATTGGACTAAAGTAATTAAAACAACCTAGAGCAATATAAAAATTAACAGAAACCTTCTTGACTATGCATGTGTTCTTATGAGATCTATTTTTGGGTGGTTATGTTTTTTTTGAAGGAAGATTCCCTAATATTAATTGTTGAGCACACACTTATACTTGTAGGGTGGTTTGGCGGGTGGTGGGTGCTGGTAAATCAATATAAGTGAATCAAAAGAAGACAATTTTTACTTATTTAAACCTTCATGAACCATAATAAAAACAATCACATCTAAGATATCTTAGCTACAAAATAGGGAACACAAGATCTACATGGAAACCCTTTTAGGAGAAAACCACATATTTTTTATAATTATTTATAGGCACCAACCTATTGGAGACACAAATCCCCGCTAGTATAAATTCTATTAGGCACCAACCTACTCTTATAGATATTTGTAGACACCAACCTACGAGAGTTTGCAATCCCCATTATTGCAAATATTCGTAAGCACCAACCTTTTGGACACACCAATCTCCATTGCTACAAATATCCATAGGAACCAACCTACTGGAGACACCAATCCCTAGTGTTGCAAATATTTATAATAACTAATGTACTAGAGACACTAATCCCCACCACTAAGGACCAACTTATCAAGAGATACCAATCACTTTGTTTGAAAATAAACCCTCAATTACAACTCTTCTTTAGTGCATATGAATTTTTCAAAAGATAATAACATTCACATTACCCTGATTGAGTTTTCCTGCTACTTCCTTTACTAGGTCTGCTCAATGCTTTTTACTTCACCAAGTCTACTTAATGCTTCCACCTTCATCATGTTTTCTCATCGCTTCTTCCTTAAGTTGACCTAACAAAAAATGAATCTCCAAATGAAATTTATGGCAACTCTCCCAATGCTTGTTGTTTTCAACTCTTCCAAAGTAAAAAATTGTACAACATCACATGTATCCAATTTCGTAAATTTAACTATGAAACTTTTACCTAAGGCACTTCTATATGTCTCCTTAGATATCTAAAAATTTCACATTTTGAAAAGTTCTAGATGAAAAATTGTCACAAAAATTTCAAGTTGACCTATTTGAAAATGATTTCTAAATCATTTAGAAACCCCGACTTCCACATGGCATATACTTGAACGTATAGAAAACCAAAGTAACTTTAAAAAAAAAAAAAAATTCCTGCATCTTATGCACTTCTATGTCTCCTCAAGTACATGAAAATTTCATAGTTTAAACAATGCCAAAAATAACATTATAATTTGTTTTCATGCTAACATGTTTGAAACCAATTTTAGGACCATTTAGAAACCCTAAATTCCATAGAGAATATATTCAAAAGTTCAATGAATCATTTTCTAAATTTTTTATCATAGGTACTTAGAGAGCTCACTTCTCTCTTCTCAAAATTCCATAGTATGAGACATTCCATAAAATAAGTTAAAGAGAAAATTCCCAACTTACCTATTTGAGATTGATTTTAGGAGCATTAAGGAACCCTAACTTCCATAAAGCATACATAATAAAGTATAACAAACCAATGCTTGAAATTTTGAACACCTATACACATAAAAAAAAATTCATCTTCTCAAAATTTCATGGTCTCAAACATATCAAAAAATAAATTATAACAGAAATCTCAAACTAACATGCTTGAGAATGATTTTAGGAGCATTAAAAAACCCTAACTTTCATAGGGAATTCATTAGAAAATATAATGAACCAATGTACGAAATTTTGATCACATGTACCTAGAGACATTTCTTCTATCTCCTTAAAATTTCACTATCTAAAATGTCCCAATTAATAAGTTATAGGGAAACTCCCAAGATGACTCATTTGAAGCAAATTTTAGAATCAACAATAAACCCTAATTGCCACAATGTATATCTCTGAAAATAATATCAAAATGAGATACAAAATTTCAACTTAGTATTCCCCTCAATATGCATAAAATTTCACCATTTCAAGAGGTCAAGAAAAATGCTATTTTGAAAATGTCAAGATGGCTCATTCACTACAAAAATTACATTTTTTTCTCACACACACATTCCTTCCAATTCTTTCTCCTTTTATGCATTATCATAACCCTTCATGAAAAAACATGTTTCTTCAAAAAGTCACATAAATTGATAATTGATTAATTAATTCCCCTCTTGATATAATTTTTCCAAATACCATGGGAAAATACCATGAGATTTCTAAACCATTAGTTTGAAATCACCATCCATGGGTTTGAAACTACCATTTCACTTTTTGACATATCCTTTTTCATGAAAACCCCATTTTTAATATACGTGGATACTTATATATAATATCAATGATATAAGTCCATTGAAATCAATGACAACAATTTGATCAACATGAGCTATCATCAACACAAACAAGTCCACCCCTAATCTCCTACTTGCATCACATAAGTCCTCTAGGATAATATCAAAGCTTGCATCACACATGCTCTCTAAGTAAAGTGCTTTGACACTCCTCTAGGGTTTTCTTCGCTAGGAAAACTAGGTCCTTCTCTGATGGAGGAGTATCTCCTCAAAGTAAATGAGACCTCTTGAAGGCCTTTCCAAATTTACTAAAGGGAGTGAGTTCCATTATTTTACTTTATGAAGATAATATTAGCTAAAAGAAATGAGGGATTTATTTCCCATCGACATGTAATTCACCATTTGAAGTGATTTGGTTAACAATTCATATATTTTAGGTTAGATTGGGTATTTTCTATACATTAATTATTTGATCCACCTTTAGTGGATCATAGCCAAACAATCATATAGTTTGTATATAGACAAGTTTTATAATGAATAGGATCAGAGAGTGTATATGAGATAAGAGAGTGAAGTGTGAGTGTGTGAAGAGGTCAAAGGAGTGGAGAGGGGTGACTATGCAATAACGTTACAATCTATATTCATCCATCCTTGATTTTGACCATTGAATATAATATCAAAGTTGTTTGTATTATTTGTGGGTCACTCGCATCATGTTCATGTGTTATCCTTGGGTTCTATTTCCTTAGATAAACAATCATTTTTACAATGTGATTGAAGAGGATTGGGTTTCTCTTCTTCTTCATAGGAGAAATGGTTTGTGACAATGTAATTAGTTGAAGTTCCAACCCCTGATTCTAACTTTTGGAATTACATTGCCATATTAGTCAATTGTTTGTTCTTACAAGGTTCAAATTTGGAGTTTCACATGGATCCATCCACCCAATGGTGAATTTTCTTTGTAAAAGGTTTCCAATGTAAATCATTGATCATTATTGTAAATGATGCACTCTTGATGTGAGCTTTAATTGAATTTATCATTTTAGGTCCAATGCCAATTTTATGAAGAACCATCCATAGAATTTTCCAATCAACACAGTCAAATGCCTTTTTGAGGTCAATCTTCATAAGGCAAGCATTCAAATGAGAGGTCTTGATAGAATGAAGACACTCCTGAGTGATTGTTACATCATCATGAATTTGACAGTGCTCTAAAAAGCCAAATTGTTCAATAGATATGTGCTTGGACAAGAATGGTTTGATCTGCTTAGCAATAGTTTTTGAAATGAGCTCGTAAATGGTGTTACACAATGAGATATGAAAATAGCCTATGAAGGATAGAGGATTAGGAACCTTGGGAATGAGGGTGATGAACGAGGCATTTGTTGCACTGGAGACCCAACCAGGACAACGAGATTCTTCTATCATGTCCGTAAGCTCAACAACCATGATGTCCTGAAAATGAACAAAGAGTTCAATGGTCCATCCGTCAGGACAAGGTATTTTCACTCTAGCCATTTATTTTAGGAGTAATAGGACTTCCTTCTATGAGACAAGGTGTTCCAATAGCAAATTATCCTCCATGATGGCCGATAAGGGGAAAAGGTCACCTAATTCTAGTTGTCTTCTGAGAGGTACCCATTCCCTGGCAAAATATCTATTCTAAAAATGGTTGAGTGCCTCTCTTTCAATGTCAATTTGAGAGGAGACATGTTCACCCGAATCAGATTTGATGCTCTAAATGCAATTTCTTTACTGCCTGTTTTTAACGTGTTTGTGGAAGAATTTTTTTTTCTCTAGCATCAAACCACATAGCATGACTCTTCTACTACATTTCTTCACACTGGAGAAGTAGTATTTGTGATCTATGAAGCTCCAGTTGAAGAATCACTTTCTTACATGATTCAGAGAAATAAGCCAACTTTGTTGGGTTCTCTAGTGATTTGACCTTGTTTTCAATCCAGATTAACTCGCTATTCATTGTTCTCTTATTTTTCATAGCCCAACGGCCGATCAAAGATTTTAGAGTTCTCAATTTATAATTGAGCTTGTCCATCTTCCTAGAATCAATGTCTCCCAGTGGGGTTAGCCAGAAAGTGTGGACAAGTTCGATGAAGTCTGGCTCCTTCAGCTAGAAGTGGTTAAATTAGAAAGGAGGGACCTTATGATGATGCGTCTTAGAATAATGTAGCAAGATAGGAAAATGGTTTGAGATTTTGATTGGGAGGATCAATGACTTCAAGTCCTTAAGTTTGTTAGAAATCTCTTCTTGAACATATAATCAGTCGAGATGTTTTGTTATGCCTTATGATCCCCTCGACCATTTCTCCAAGTAGGCCCAATGGAAACTGGCTCAATATCCCTGAGACATTTATGTTTAAATAGTTCCTTAAAATATGTCCCGATCAGATCTATTCAGAAGAGGGAACCCCATATTTCAGAAGAGTCATTGGAGAAATTGAGATCCCTAGCTAGAATCAAGGATTCTAGATGAAGGAAGTCGCTTTGTTCTACCTTGTTACAGAACATCTTCCTATTTGAATAGGGGGCGTATATGTTGATGATTCAAAGGTGATTTTTAGTACCTCTTCAACCCCCTGTGATCAGTGAATCGATGGATGTACTAAAATCCTTGAATTTATGTAGATGTAGAATCCACATAGCAGTCATTCCCCTGGATAATCCTGACGTGCTGAATGCACATATGTTCCAGTTTGGGCATACCTAAAATAGAAATCCACATATCTTATCCTTGAAAGTCATTTTTTCTTGGAGAAGAACTATTTCTAGATTGTGTATGCCAATTAGGATTTTCAAGAATCTTCTTTTGTCGACCAATCCCAAGCCCCTAATGTTAATAGACATTATAGGCATTATGGAAGGTCAAAATTGGGGGATTCTGCTCCAAGGACCTGAGATTTAGGTGGATTCATTACCATCTTGTCTACCCTGTTGATGGATGCGTTGGTGGATGAGGCTGAGATAACTCGAAACTCTTGGAAATGTTCTAGAAGATTGGAAGGAGAGATAGTGCATTTAGGGATATTTTTGGATTTCTGCCCTTTTTATCTTCGAGTTGTCACTATTTTATGAGCAGCAAGGAAACAATGGGAGGCATCCTTATCAAAGAAGGATTTTTTTTATAGTAAAAGGTTCCAAGGAGATTTGTATCTCACGAGCTAGTGTCTCCAGCTCCATGTCTTTTGAAAATGGGTAGTAAGTTCGCCCAGAAGGAGCCCCAAATTTAATGGGGGAGGAAAATAATTGGTGTCCAAGTGTTTGGGGCACCGAAAGGGAAATCTGGTCATTTGGAGGTTTCAGAGGAGGGGGCGATGGGAAGTTGTTTAGGATTGCGGACAAGGGCTTATATTTGGAAAATGAGGTAGATTTGATTACCGGGTTAAGTCAAATTTTGTATGTTGAAGGTCGAGGCGGGGACAAAGAGTTATGTCTTATGGCAGATGGTGTAGGATGGATCAATGGAGAGGAAGTAGGGAAGGACAGAGGTAAGGGATGTGTGAGACGTTTACATCGCGGATTTGAGAAGTTAGGATGTGAAGGGATGTTTGTGTTATGTGATGGGGAGAGGGGATGAGGGATATCTGGTCTAGTGTGAATAAATGTAGAGTGTGCAAGTGTATCCTCTCATCTCCCTGCAGTAGAGACATAATCTGAATGTTTGGCAGCCTTGGAAAATCTGTTCGGACAATCAGTCATCACGTGGCATGTTCCATGGCAGTGAAGACATCAGAAGGGGATTGCCCAGTAGTCGATAATTTGTTTTCGAGAACATGGGCACCAATATATGTCAATTTCTGTTAGGAGTTCTCCTAAAAGTGATTTTTCAACCAAGACCCATGCTGTGTTTTTTTCCATGCCTCCAAGGCAGTCTTTGTCAAGGAAGTATAATTTTCCTATTGAGTTAGCAATGTATGTTATTTCTTTCCTAGTCCATAATTCAAGAGGAAGGCCAGAGAGTTTTACCCATAGGATGTTCCTCCTCGGAAAATCGATTATGGGATCAAAACTGAAGGACCATCGCTGCAGTGATAAATATCCACACCCTATGACCTAAGGTCGGTTTGCAATGAGATCCACGTCCTCTACTATGAGGAAATGAAAGGTGTACCATCCATTCTGAAGGGAATTAGAGTAGGAATGATCCTAACTTTCATGAGGTTATAATAGAGACTAAAAGAAGACACTAGCATATTCTCAATAAAATATTGAAAAAGGAGAAATAAGAATAAAGACTACAAATATTGAGGTAGTGGATTTATCTTTACTAGATCTGATTTTATTAGATGAATATGAGTATATGTTGAAAAATTATAAGCAAGGATTTATCTATGTAAGAGTGATATAATATTTGAAGAATGACAATAAGATATTCAAATAGAAGTTGATGCAAACAAGTCTGAAGGAGGACATTGTTCTAGCTAAAGGAAAAAGTTTAGCAAAAGAGAAGAGAAAAGGCTTTGAAGGTGTAGGTTTGATAATATCTTGTAGTAAATATGAATTTATATAGTTGTATAGAGTATGTGTTTGTGCAAGTATTAGTGGAGAAAGAAGAGGAGAAGCATGGTAGAGATTATTTACAATAGAGAAGATGTAATAATTTTCCAATTCATGTTGGTAAAATTTTGTGCTGAATGATGAGTGTATGATCTTAGGAGAAGTAAGTAGAGTG